>CM056205.1:28430584-29753084 GCA_029692085.1 Gymnothorax javanicus | reverse complement strand
GGTCTTGATTATTCAGTAAATAGATTTTTGATTATAATCAGGGATCTTGAACAGAAACAGGTTAAAAGCAATTATGCATTTAAGGGTAAGAGGCTGATGGCACGTCACTGAAAATCCTGTCGCAACAGCGCTACCGTTGGGGGATGTTGGGGTTAAAGAGGTTTTACAGCAGTGGCTCCCAAACTTGGTTCTGGAGGCCTCCTGTGTATGCTGGTTTTTGTTCCAACCTCAATTGCAATTAAATTAGTTTAACAAGCAATTAATTTTTCAAGCTAGAAGCTTTTCATACTAAATTAATGAAAATCTTAAGCATATTACATCAGAAATGGCGTTGTACAATATGCTCAGTTACATTTCTGTGGATATGTAGTGGTTATTGGGCTATATTGCAAGTATACACTTACACTTACAAATAATCTCTGATCAAATTGGGACTGATCTGAATCAATTGGCTGCTGCAATTGGCTACTAATCATTGCCAACTGATAAAGGATAAAAAATTAAATTAATGTAAATTAAAATTATAAAATGGAGAACAATTTGACTGACAATTATAGGTCTTGCCATGGCTCCTGTCTTAAAAATTTGGACAAATCATATTCCTTTGTGCCAAGTGTTCAGAAGAAACTATATTGTACGTATATCTAGCCATATTTCTGATCGCAAAACTGTCACAGTCCATACCCCTAATAATGAGTTTCAACAAAAGAAAAAAAAACTACATTTATGATATCAAACAATATTTAACATAGCAAACATGTCATCATTTTGAAAAAAATTTCAACCACAGATAAGTGTATTGTGGCCCCCAGTTGATTCCAAGGTCATACCACGCCATTCATGTGACTGGGCAAACAGTTCATTCTCCTGGCCAACCCAATTGCCCAACGTGTCATGCGGCATTTAATGTGTAACATACTAGAATATTCATATTGTGGCAGGCTGGGGCATATGCTCTGTCAGCTTTACATTCCATGTATTTACAAAAAATCAAGTGCATTTGACAAAGTATCTATATCATTAAAGAAAAGTGTAACTCATGTTGATTCCACTGAAAGCCTAGTTCCCTTTTTGTGTGTTTCAAACCATATTCCTGCAATTTTGCTTCTGTAAAAAAAACCCTGAAAAAAGATCAGCTAGCTCGCCATAAGAGACACAACATCATGGTAATAAGCCAAGTGAATACATTGCATTTTGAGGAAAAGTTGTAGAAGTAATGGTGGACTCAACTAAATTTCTAAAAAATAAGGCACACTCTCACATATCGTACATACAGTAATAATGGCTGACAATCCATCTGTGATGCTACCACTGAAGGAATAAAAGGTCCACCTATTCAGTCAAAACAAAACAAAGAAAAGAGTTTCCATACTTCAATATTGGTATTCTCATAACAAGACCATGGTTTACATTTAAATGGCTCTAAATTTACCGTAGCTATGACTGTATCGAGACCGCCCGATATTTGTATGCAAATTTTGTAAATAAGCCTACCTCTCCCTTCATGCATTTGCATACATGTATATAACATCCACCATAATAAGCAAATAAATCTCAACAAACTGCCTCTGAAATCTGAAGGAAATTATTATGATAAAAAAAATACATTTTATGAAGGAAATAAGGTATCTCGAAAATAAATTTCAACAGTCGTATTATTTCAGTCAAGTAAATTAAGCTCACCATTAATATTCAATGCTTTAGAATACGGTACGGTGCGGAAAATTGCATCCAAAACTCAACTAAAACTTACCCTTCAGCATCAAAATAATAATATAGCATATACTTTTTATAAGCATGTGTCCTGACATATCTTGAAATTTTCAGGCCCCTTGGTCACACCCCTATAAATGTAAAAATGCATCATTAATCCATATCACAAAATTGACTTTTGACCTGTTATCTTTAAATGATCAGTATCCATGCTGGGAGAACTGGGGCTGTGTCTGCTCGATGCAGTATGTACCATATGGTGTAAAAAGCCAGGTGCCCTGTTTCTGGCAGTAGCTTGCAAACGAGCGCATTTGTAGAACTGGCATCATCTGGTCCAGGGCTTACCTCTGACGTTACCACCACCTCTCCTGAGCCCTGGTATGGTGACACTGGCCTGTTTTACCTCTCTTATGACCCTGCCCAGCGGGATTAGGGATTATCATGGCCAGAGATGAGGCTGGTAATAGTGTCTGGGCAAATCTTGCAGTGTGAATAGAGTCTGCACTATTATATATATTCAGTATCCACTGAGCCATTAACTCAGGGCTGCCTGTTCTCTTAAATGTGTTAACAGGCAGTAGGGAGAACTGTGTACAAAGAGGCTGTTTCATGGCTGTCTGTGGAGGTCTCTCCATAGGCTGACTGTACTTTTTCCTTTCCATGTAAATTTGAGAATCTCTCCCATGCAGGGATTGCGGCCATGTGTGCGAGAAAGACCCGGGGTCTTCAAGCCTCAAGCAAACATGAGGGCCGGGTCATGTGATATCTGTAAATCCAGCATTATACCTGCCCTGACAATGGCGGTCTTATTACTCCTTTGGACTGTTTGCCAAAATACCATGCTAAAGGTTGAAGGGTCTTAACCCAGTCTAGTAAGGGCAAGGGCCTGATGATGACAATGGCAGCCTCTCCCCGGTGGAGAATTTAAAGTGCAAAATTCTCCCTTTTTCATTGTTATGCAAATGAGGGGGGCCTCCAGACGCCGATTTTGTTCCGCACATAATACATGTAAGTGCAAGGCCCTGAGCGTGTTTTAATTCATTCCCTCCGATGTGCCACCAGCCATCCAGCCGGCCTCATGTCTTGATTTAGCTGGATTAAGAAGGAACAGCTACCTGCCTCATAAAGAGTTAAATCTCAACAGGGTGAGAAGACAGCCACCAGGGATCATTACAGCCTCTTTTTAGTCTGGGGTACATATTCCAATTCAGGATCCACTCTCAGCCATTGTGTCGGCCCATCAATTATTAAGAGCCCAGAATTAACCAACTCGGTAATAACTAGGAGAAAACCAACTATTAGCAATGCATTAATCATGGAATACTAACTAATTAGTCTGCAAAATTAAAATTCAATAGACATAAACCCATTTATGAATCATTAACATATGACCGAGAAGCCAAGACAACACTATGCAAATTTTGGTATCCATTATAATTTTAATCAGTACCTGAAAGTCATTTTTTTCTGTGGCTACAATTAGATTCGGAATGGGCTAATAGTACATTGGCCTTAATGTGCTCAATTTATGTCCAGAACCTCGCTCTTGGTAATGCATTAAACTGCAAGGGATTCACAATATATAGACCAATCAGTGTATAATATGGCTTGTGCCAATTCTTTGTTTCCTCTCTTTACATATAAGTAAGAGGAATTTCCTCATGATGTAAAGGTTTAACAGTCCAGGGAGCTGCATTTTCTTTGATTTCATTCATGGCATGCAGTGAAGGCAACTTGCAGAGCAGATACTCACGACTGGAAGTGAATGGAAAATTGTCAGACCTAGTATTTAAGTCAAAAAGTCCCAATATTAAAATAATGAGCATAAAAAGTGCTACTGATTGTTTGATATCACCATTAAAAACATACAGTGAGCACAATAATTCATTTGTCGAAGAGATTTTTTAAATTCAGTTTAACAAGCATTTTACATGCTGAAGGGGAGATTGAAGGCAAAAAGTCCCCGAAACAAGCAAGAACTGAAGATAGCACCATTACAGGCCTGGCAGTGCATCACAAGGGAAGATATCCAGTGTCTGGAGATGTGTATGCGTTACAAACTTCAAGCAGTCATTGCATATGAAGTATATGCAAGCACATGTTAAAGATGACTACATTATTGTACGTTACATAACACTGTCCAATATTTTTGATGTGCCTGAAAATGGGGAGGGGGCAGCTATGTGTAAAAGGAGCAGCCATTTTTAAACGGTTTGTCTGATATGGATGAAAATGCCCTGAATTTACAGCTGACAGTCTGGACTACAACCTCATAGTCATTATTTCCTCTCAAACTCAAAGTGCTAGAACACAGAACCAAAATTAAAATGTGTCTCAGTCAAATGAATTCTGGTGCACACCCTATATACATCAATGTGGTATAGTAGAGCAATCGGTAGCACTGTTGCCGCATACCAAGGAGGTTATAGGCTTGCATCTAGCCTGGGGCCTTTCTATGGCCTTTCTACAGTATGTGAAGTTTGCATGTTCTCTCTGTGTTAAGCGTGGGTTTCCTACAGGAACTCCAGTTTCCTTTCACAGCCCCAAAACATGCATGTCAGGCTAACTGAAGACTCTTACTTGCCTGCGAGCATGAGCATGTGAGTGAATTCTGTGTGCACCCTGCGACAGATTGGTGAGCTGTTCTGGGTGTGTCCTTGCCTTTTGCCCATATTTGGCAGGGATAGGCTCCAGCTCCCTTCGACCCTAATGAGGAAGAAGCGATTTACATAATGGATGGATGAACGTACAAGTATGGCATGCACTACCTACGACCGGGCAATTAAATTCAATAACTGATGGCAATTACCATTCTATTATAAGCACAACCATTGATTCAGGCCTGTCCAAGAATGGCAATCAAAGAAAACAAAGCTTTCAAAAGTGCCATTCTGAGAGTATTTCTTGACAGCGGTGCAAAAGATGCTGCTATTTACAGCATTTTTTTTTATCCCCACATCATCCATACGAGCCATTACAAAACCTTACTTCAGCAGGCAAAAGTGCTAACAGTAGATGAATTAAAGGTTACCAACAATATATGATGAATGTCACAGAAAAACAAATTATGGCGAGAAAAGACTAATGAAGACTTTCGCGGGAAGCCAGAGGGCAGTCAATAATTAGAGGTGCACTATTCACTGTCTTCTTTCTGTGTGCTGAGCAATTTCTTTCACAAAGTTTTAATTGCAGGTTTGATTATTGTATAATGTATAACTTCGAATATGCTTTGACAGCCAATAGAGTACACAAGAAACAGATTCTGTGAATTCATAAATAACTGGCTTATGTTGTAATGTGGAAGTTATTCTCCATAATGACAAGGAAAGTTTTATGCAATTACTAATTCCTTGCTGAGCAGTGGTCTTACTTTCTTCAGTCTCAATTAATTGTAAATTTAGACACCTATATATTTTATGTCTTGATGAAACATGCACTTTTACAGCACCACTCGTTTCTGCTTATTATGTGGAATATTATTTATTTGCAAGTTGGGGAAAATAATGGTACAAGAAGACATCAAAGATTGCAGTTGTTATGAAAGTTATTTTGTCTGTGTTGGGTCAGAATGTCACTCCCAGAAAGTCTCCAAACGTGCAAGGTGCCTTACAAAACCTTTGGCACATGCAATCGTACAGGAGTGCTCAAAGTTTGTGTGGGAAGCAGTGTGTGTACAGTGTGTCCTTTGTGGAGCCTTAGATAGAGGACATTGGTATTTTCTTGCTGAAAGCAGCAAAAAAATCTTCTGTCCGTGGTTGCTGTTTGAATGCCCTGTGGCTGGGTTGTATCGCTGTCACAAACATGCGTCACATTCGTGCACCAGGCCCGTCAGGTCTGGGTTTTCCTCCCTCCTGCTAACCTCCTGCGTCATTCCTTCGGCGCTGGTTGTTTCGCCGCAATCGCCCGAGGACACGCCGGAAACCTTGCGTCACGGAACATTTCTCTAGTGCAGGCCTGGAAGGTGTCCCGACTGAGTGCTGGGCAGACAACAAACCGAGTCTGGCCATCCTGCTATAGAATCTGTCCCCTCCGAACACTCCAGTCTGGTCAAAGGCCTGGTCGTGAAACACTGCCAGAAAAATGCGCCGTTCACTTCAAGTCCCCTGCTGTGTGAAGTTTTTTTGTTTTGCTGTCTTTCCACTCTTCTTAACTCGTCAGTATAGCTGTCTGACAGAACAGGGTGAATAAAGGTTAAGGAATGGGGGGAAAAAAACTTCTTTTTTTGGTTTAATGTTCTTGATTAAGCGCCTCAGAAAAGCAAGATTCAAAGCAAGGACCCGCTTGCCTAATTAACACTTTGAAAGATAAAAGCAGTTTATTAAATCAATCAGGATGATGGTTGTTTGTGAATCCCACCAGATAACGTAATTTGCATATTAAGTTTGCAATTTGAACCTACATATGAGCGTCTTTTAAGAACGTGGCCAGCCTAAATGTAAATATTTTCAGAAGTATGGTGAATGATTTACAGTTTCATCCCATTAATGACCATCCTTCAGCATTTCTAATTTGTTAGATAACAAACACATAACTAAGAAATTGTAAAGTATGGGCAAATTAATAAACATAAATGGATGGCTGGACAATTCAAGGAAAAAAGAAATGGTGGACATGTGATTTTGCCCTCCAATTATTCTGATTGAAACATACAAGCAAGCAAAATGGGTCTTGAGTTTATGTCCAAGTGAATACAAAATGAAAGATGGTCTGAATGAACATCAGGCATGTCCTTGAATTGGCAGCCCCTTTGTACACTAAATGTTCTATGGGCACTGCCAACATGCAGCTCACAGCAGTGAGGGTATGTTTGGTGGCATATCTGCCAGATAAATGCCAGGTTATTAACAGTCCTGCTGTAACTGTTGCCGATGAATTATGAAAGCGTGGCATCATCCGGCAGCGGACACTGCTAGAATATAAAACAATGAACACTTCAAAGGAGCACGCCATATATTTGTTAGCTCTGCCTTGCGAGGTCAGAATATTTTGCTGATTCCTTAACCTAATGTTCAATATTTCTGGATATACCCGATACTCCCTGGTTTAAAAAAAAAAAAAAAAAGATTGAGCAAAGCTGTATCATTTAAATAATGCCTATCATGTACAGTTATGGATTTTGAACATAATGAAAAGCAAGTAATTTAATTTCACCAGTGTAATTCAACTACATGCTTTCCAATTGACTGTCCTGTTTTGTATTTATTGTCTTGGAAATCTACATAATACACTTTGGGGGTGGACTTGCTTCAGTCTGTAATGTACTTAAGTATGTCTTTCACAAACTGTCCAAACATTAATCCCACAGATCTACTGAGACAGTGCACTAGCTGTAAGGCAGTGAACGCTGAAAAATTGCACCACAAAAATTATAGAATACATCATGAACCTACTCACCGGCCATACACATTATACATGTTATTTTACATTAATGTTTGAATATAAAATAGGAAACTGATTGTCACAGAATTTTTGTGGAATCTGGATGCTCTATAATCTCCAGCATCGTAAGACAGATGTCATTAATCATATTATACCATCTATTCTTATTTCTTATATTGATATTGTTTTTCTCTCATCTGTTGTGCTTTCTGACAGAATACTTGACTTGATAGATATTGCCAGTCTGATTTCACCCTGAGAACATTGTTCCATCAATAGATGTTTTTATACTGAAAAAATATATAAACGCTACAGTTTAGTCCTTTCAATATTCCACATAATTATTTCTGAGGGGGGCTTAGTTGGGTTTATTTATGTGACCAAGGTTGTGTGCCACTGGTCTGTGCGCATTTCAGTCACCTTCTCCATATCATTGTTAAGTTCATGCCCTTTGTCAAAATTGGCCTGTCAGACAGGAGGGGCATGATCCAGAGCTACTGAAATCAGGTACAGTCAGCCCAGGCACATCCTGTACTCTGGTCAATAAAAGGCCACCTCAAAAGTCTCAGCTCTGCCATTGTTCAAAATGCCATAAATGACTCGAGCCATCCGGGAGCGTGCCATTGGCATGCTCAATGCAGGAATGTTTCTCAGGGATGTTGAAAGGGCTCTTAATGTCCATATTTCAACACGAAGTCACATAAAACACCTTTTTGAAGAAAGAGGCAAGACAGCACACCGCCCACATGCATGACAACCATGTGTTACAACCCTCGCCCAAGACCACCATATCTGGACTCTCCATCTCTTTGACTGTCTGAGACCAGTAACTGCCACTGCAGATGAGACAGCTGGTCCCCACCATCACCCCATTTTTGCCAAAACCGTGAAAAATAATCTCCAGGAAGTCTATATCTGTATGTTTTTTGCTCTTTGTGGATTGGACCTCTCCTCAGCTTGATGAAAAAATTGGTCCAACGAAGTGAATAGACACATTTGATGGCCAATGGCACAATGGAGGACTGTTTTCTTTAGAGACGAGTCACGTTTCCAACTTCACAGAGCGGATGGATGGGGGATCGTTACACTGACATGATGGTGTGCATGGTGGCACATGGTGGTGGAGTGCTGGTTTGGGTGGGAAAATTCTAAGGACATTGCAGCCAAGTGCAGTTCATGAACAGCAACTTGAATGCAGTTTGATTTCACGATGAGATGCTGCTGCTTATCGTCCTACCATTCATCCATCAAAACAATAACCATCCAGCATGACCATGCCAGACCTACGTCACCCATGTATGCACAGAGTTCCTTGAGCCTGAAAAAATTTGTGTGCTTGAATGGCCGGCTTATTCCTTGGATTTGTCCCCCTTCCAGCATCTTTGGGATGTCCACAAGCAACGAGTTCGTCATTGGATCCCACTTTCGGCCAATAGCCACCAACTCCACACAGCTCTTGAAGAGAAGGGGGAACACGTGCCCAAACTCACCATTGACCATTTGTTACAGTCCTCACAGCAGACATGTGTAGCAGTGCAGCAGGCCAAAGGCAGACATACCAAATATTGATTTTTGAAATTTGGACCATAGACCCCATCCCCTTTATCATAACGCCATCTCGAGATTCTTGTTTGTCTGTTTAAATCATTGATCAAAATGTATTGCAATATGGTCATACAATCTGTCTACACTCAATTAAAGTACTGTGAGCTTCTGAACATGGTCATATTTCTCACAATAAGAAGTGTTGCGTTTATATTTTTGGTCAGTGTATATCATCAGACTAGAAGGGTGCATTATGGATGGGGCCTGGACCTGTATACGGAGCCACAAAGACCCAGTATAACATTGGATATGCAGCCTGTTCTCATTGGCTGTGTAGGGTAGGGACTATGTTTTGACAGGCTGTGCCCCATATGCACGATGTGCTGATTGACTGTGTAGGATTGGTGCCCTATTCAGATTGGCTGTGCGGGGTAGGCACTACGTTCTGAGTGGCTATGTTGGGAGGGCACTCTGTTCTGATTGGCTGTATGAGATAGGGACTCTGTTCTGAATGGCTGTGTACAGTAGGAAAGGCACTATGTTCTGGCTGGCTGTGCTGGATAGGTATTTTGTTCTTATTGCCTGTGCCGTATAGGATACACTCAATGTTCTGTTTGGGTGCAATGGGTAGGCCAAAAGTTCTGTCTGGCTATGCAATTATAAACTCTATGATCAAACTGGCTGTCCAGGATAGACACTCAATTCTGATTGGCTGAGAAGGATACGCATCATATCCTGATAGGCTGTATGAAATAGGTTCTCAGTTCTGATTGACAATGAAAGATAAGCACTTTGTTCTTTCAGGCTATGCTGGCCAGGTGCTAAGTTCCGGGGGAGTTTACAAACTCACTGTCTCAGAATTATGGCAAAATATGCGAAATACCACAAAACAGCAACAGCAAAAAGATATGTGTTTGCGAGTCCAAGCTCTCTGACAGGGACAAATACTGGGTGAGATAGCAGCTAAAAACCACAAAACTACAGCTGACTTAGCTGGAAAATATTACTGCAAAACATTGGATAATAATGGCATGCAGCACCTTACCTTCAAACAAAAGTAACCTGCTCGTTATATGGGTGTGTATGTTATAACAAACCAACAAATATCAAACTGTAGGCTGATTCATATTTTGATATTAATGCAAAAACAAAGACTGCGGTTGTTTGGCATAGCGGTGGCAGTTTCCAACAAGACAGCATGATTTGTCGGAATACCGGCCGGTGGGGTGTCGAAACTCTGTCCCGGCTCGCATACAGAAAACTAGTATGACGCCACCTGGCGTGAACGAGCGTGGTATTTGTAGATGGGTCAACTTAAACTAATGGGGCTCTAAATTTGTTGACCAGGCGCAGGCGCGGCGAATGGGGGGAGCGCCGCGCCAAGGGGGTGTATGCAGGCGTATTTTGCAATTTTGTGCCCGGCGCAAGGACTCCTCTGTGCCGCCTCTGTCCCTCCTGCCGGCGCAAGTGGCGAAGAGGGAGGAGAGAAGGCGTGAGTGGGTTTAACACAGCCGGGTCAAATCTTCACCAATCAATTGAGCTCCTCTCCTCACCTTTAAAGTGTTGGAATAAAGAAGCCTCTGTCCTATATCTGCATGATGCGTTAATGTTGCGTTTTACTTTGCTGCTTCAGGCATGTTTTCTGCACCGCTTACGTCTATATTAAGCATTACGAATATGAGTTAGCTGGCTAGCTAGGGCATTCGCAAATTATTACCATAAGTGAACTTGAATGGAATTTCAAAACGAAACTACGTCAGATCATTCAAACTTATGAAGTTGGAATGAAATACGACGGTTGCTCATTTATTTATTCTGCCTGCATCATTGGGAAGAGAAACGATGGATAGCGTGTTCCTATTATTACACCCTGTTGCTGCTTAAAATTTTGGGATTAACATGCATGGACAACAATGCAAGATACGTAACACATTCATTTTCAATATGTGATCTTAACTCAGTACGAGATCATAGCAATCAGGCTGTATTCCTTTCCCCCACTAAAAACGATAAAACCTAAGTGACAATAATAGTAGTATTAAGCCACTTGCACACTGGACGCGAAAAGAATTTTTCGCACGACAGATTACATTCAAAGTCAATGCAAAGATGCAAATACATGCGTGTATTCGCGTCTATGCATTGACTTTGAATGTAATCAGTACATCCCGGTTCATAGTCCTGTGGGCCCGCTTCCTGATTTCAATTGCCTCCATGATCCAGCGTTCGTATCGGTTGTTCTGTGTGCCGATGATTTTTGCCTTGTCCCAGTCCATAATATGATTTTCCCTCACACGTAACACACGTAAAAAAGAACACCAAAAAGAATGTGAGAAGGAGACAACAATAAGACAGACATGCTCACTTAAAGTACAAGCACAACAGGAAAACCTCAAATCAGAAATCACAGACCATTGCAAGAGGGAAAATCATATTATGGACTGGGACAAGGCCAAAATCATCCGCGTACACAACAACCGATACGAACGCTGGATCATGGAGGCAATTGAAATCAGGAAGCGGGCCCACAGGACTATGAGCCGGGACAGCCACGCCTCGTTAACATCAGCCGATAAAACACGTCACTCACAACATCAGTAACTCTTCTGAAGAAGACGGAAGACATCCGTCGAAACATGGTAAGGTAGGATAAAACCTTTTCTGTCAGAAAATAAGAACGTTAAATCTAAGCCAGGTCGAGTTTCCATTACGCGTGCCAACCGCCTTTGATTTGACATCAGGACAGTCGATATAGATACTATAATTCATGACCTTATTCACATAGTTACATTAAAAAGTGCTTGCTGTAATTATTTATTGCATTGAAATGTGCCTGACATTCTGGAAACCTGCCTGTGAGGTTTCGGTGACGTGTGTGCACTGTGCGCCGGTCAGCCAAATTACCACTGCACAGAAAGTAAACCAGGCTGGAGCTGGCGAGCTCCCTGCGCACTTTTAGCGGAGCCTTTATCCACGAAATTGTCACTGCGTCGTAATAAATATGTGACACCTCCCCCTACTAAGCCGCCACACCCATCTCGGCGCACGTCCATCTACCAAATTGCCAAAATGGCTGCGCACGGTGTTGCGCCGCACGAAATTATCACTGCGCGTGCTGCACCGGACGAAATTACCACTGCGTGGGCTGCGCCACCCTGCACTGTGCCAAGAAATTACAGCCCAAAATCCTGGGAATCCTGGGAATATCGGCAATAGCTAAAATCCCATATCCTGGATGATATACCTGTCATCTGCTCAGCATCTGATATAGACTGATAAGTGACGGAAGCAAACCGTTAATGTTGAAGCAACCCCGCGTATTTCAGAAAGTACTTAACACCATCTCGTGCAATTAGCCAATAGGCCATATTGAACGATCTTTTGTCATAAAATAATGGACTGGGACAATCGCACTATCCAACACAATAACAGCGCATACCTCTGGGCGAAGGGTGACGGTTCGTCATTCTCGGGCGACATTACGTCATTATCACGCGACCGTTGAAGCAGACGACAACTAATTAGGGGGAATAAATCCTCATTTATCTTGTCTTTGAAAACAAAAATTCCACATTTTTGTATTTTACAAAATTCATTTACTAATTATGTTTGTATAAAACAGCATTATGATTTAGCCCTGAGTTCCCCTTTAATGTTCACTGTCGCCACTTAGCTGGAGCCATGTTCTTTTCCACATGCACAGGTCAAAAACGGTGCGAGATGCGGTCAAGGAGGACTCAAAAACTAAAAAAAAGAAGTGCAAGAAGATGAGGAGAACTTACGGTTGCTGCGCACCTGTGTTCATAAGCTAGCCAGAACTATCACCACAAACAAGGTTCAAACTGGCGAATACGAATTACAGCCGTAGCACAATAATGCCAAAGATGATTCCAGGTTGAAACAGTGTATCCTATGAAATCTTTGATCCATTTATTATTTTTATCACTTCTTCCTCACTAGGGTTGCGGGGGAGTTGGAGCTTATCCCAGCTGACTATGGGTGAAAGACAGGGACAAACCCTAAAGAGCTCGCCAATCAATCACACGGTGTTCTAGCAAAAAATCTACATCTCCTCTCCAAATGGCCATATCACAACCCCCCCCCCATGTACATTGTAACTTCACTTTATTTCAGAGCGAAATGGGTCATCACATTTTAACCTTCAGCTCATATTAACTGAGCTGCTGTTTGCTATAATGAATGTATAGCAGTCACAAGTACACTTATTAGAAATGATAAGCCATGTAGCACCCTCCAGATAAGATATCTATGAGTGAATAATGAGACTAAATAACATCGGCATACAAGCAGATTAATTCAATATGTGACTTATCGCCACAGAAAGAGCAGGTCGATCTTCTCCACTCCTCACTGTCTGTCAGGCTAGAGGGAAGTTTGTCATCAAAGACGCAAACAGCACCTGACTGGCTTTGCATTACTGGCGCCTTTCATAATTAAGGGACATTTGGGAATAATTAACCTGGAGAAGAGAGGAGAATCCAACCACTTTCCTCCTGGCTCCACAAATAAAAGCAATGCCAGGTTTTCAATAGCTTAACCGTAAGAGCTGCATCCATTTTATTATTCAAAAGCAGGAATATCCAGTCAATATGTCACCAGTGGATTTTCCACACATTTTCAGCATAGGTTTGACAAATGCAAATATGACTCCCCTGAAGGAAGTACTACAGATATCATGGCAAAAAAAAAAAAACACTCACAAAAAACATCCTTTACATAAATTTGTACAAACTCAATAGAATTATGTAATGTTTTATTGAAAAATAAAATTACAATCAATTTCATGGAAGGGCCAAGCTTGACAGTTATATCTCTTGAAATGGCTTAAGCTTTCAATTTTCAGACACTACTTTTTCAAGCCTCTAAGAAGACTTTGCTTGTTTGCTCTTAGCTCTGGGATAAGCATGGGAATGGCATTGCCCCAACTCATCCATTTTTTTACTCCAAAAACTTAGCAAACAGCTCTTTTTTGGAACCATGGTCAGCTCTAACATAAGCCAGCTTTATGCTTTTCTCCTGTTTTGCTGGTGCGGGGAAAAAAATCAAAATTAAAAAAAAAAACACTCACTGGTTGCCTCCCTTCTGGATGGAAGAGTCCCTGTCAAAATGGATGCTGACTTTTCAAGATCTGTTATGCAGGTTTCCCAGTCAGGCAAGTGAATGATGATAGGGAGTGCCGCACATTTGCAGCAAGTAAAGCTGAAGATTTAAAGCCTGTTCAGTCACATTTGTAATGGAAATTATTTTCAGAAACAATTTTAAAAATAGTTTTAACCCTCGTCTAACCAAGGGTTTTTCTACTACAACCCCGACTGACTATTTCGAAATTAAGCGATAAACATCATCTTGTTTGGTATCAGTGAACAGCTCTTTGTCCTCTCTTCAAATCAAGTACAAATAAAACACATTTCAACATTATGACGTCATAGTGACATCATAACTAACACCATATTAGGAAAAAACATCAAAATGACAAAAATCCATGTTTTTTTTATTTTTTTTTAGTTTTAGCTGAAAATAAGTAACTTTCTGTAACCTCTAGAACTACTGATACTACAATTAATATTTTAGTATTATTATAAATATTATAAACTCATGAGTAACATAAATTTGACATTACTATGATGTCATAAATAACTCATTTTGGGAAGAACACACACAAAAGGAAAACAAATAGTTTTCTGAACATTTTTCACATTTTCCTTACTGTGTTTTTCCCTATGATAGAACAAGGCTTATAATATCAGTAATATGTCAGGTACATATGTTCTCTTTCAAAACAAGAATCAAACATCACAAACTTCAGCACTGTGACGTCACAATGGTGTCATTATAGATGTTATATCTGGAAAAAAATACAAAAACACACTTGCATAAAAGGTTTATCTTTGAATTATGAGAACAACTTTATGAACAATTCTATTAACTTGTATAATAGTAGGCCTATAGCACAGTATAAAAATAGTATACAGTACAGTAACCAGTCAAACACACAAGTAAAAGTATGTCGGTCATGCACTTCTAATATTATTAGGTGAAGATCACTTCAAGGTTACTGGTCACTGCTGGTCATTGCAATTCCAAGATTTACTAATACAAGGACAAGCTACATCAATAAATCAATAAGGATGACAATCAGTGTGGTCTACAAAGTTCATTGAGCATGAAACATAATAATAGCATACTATTTGCAACTAATTTGTGAACATATTTTGTATCAAAAACAGGCAAAAATTGACGCTGGTGGCAACCCCCCCCACCCTTCTACTTTGACGGCCTACCCTACCTCCGGGGGGTGAGGTACCCTCATCGTTTTTTCATGAAAATGAGCGCAAAGGATGAATAAACAATTACCTAGAAGCATTAGATCATATCTGTTAGTTTTTGTGCGACAGGAAAAAATCTGTTGGGGGGGGGTGGTAACCACCCCCCCCCCGGTTGGACGAGGGTTAAAGGAATAATAAAAAAAAAAACTGCGACCCAAACGTCTAGGAATGGATATTCAGTTGAGATATATTAAAAGATTAAAAAACATATCAGCTGAGTTTGTGTTGTATTCTTGAGTGTCACTTCCTTGCACTTCCAGCTCAATTACCACAGGCAATATGAATTGCCAGATCATCATTCCAGTAATTAAAAATATCAGACTTTATGTAACTTTGACAGGTTAAGTAGCTACATGAAAGGAGATTCTCCAAAGCTGCTGTTAGCTGCAGCTACCCATTATCCCCAGTGAGGCCTGGCCAGTTGTTGCCTGGAAGTTGAACTCCTGACCAAAGGGCTCCCAGAGGAATGATCAAGTTGTGAGCCGCCCTAAGTCCCAATGGAATGCATCTTTTACCGTAGTATCATGCATTGATACCATGGTCAAATGTCTGCATTGTGACATCTCTAAACTACACTTACCCACTTTGCTACTCCAGAAGCACAGGACTCCTGTACCGACCTCACTGAAAACATTGCTTCATCTCTCAAAATCAGTTTTATTGTATAAAAATTTATTCCATATTTACTCAAGTTTCTCTCAAATGAAATGATAGTATTAACCACTGAGAGAGTTCCATGGAAATTCAAAACAGTGAGAATATTATAAAATATTTTAAATTACAAAGTTTCCTTTTGTGTCACCAGCTCAGGTATTGTTCATTACTGCTGAAAGAAAAAACAGTGCTTTGGTCATAATTGCCAGTTTGTAGGGGTCTACCATCCAAGTGACTTTTCACGCTTGGAAACACCCTGTGTCACCCTATGACTACACAACCTAACACATGCTTCATCTCAGCAGTGCTTGGACTCACATCACTGGTGAAGAGGGCCAATTAAGGAATGGAGAGACTAATGGCACACACACACATACACACACACACACCAGGACTCAGACGCACATACATATGCACGCATGTATGTACACTCGTGCACTCAAACGCATTCACGCACACACATGCCAGCAAAAATTTTGTTCATGGAAAGGAAAAATCCTACTTGCCATGTTTCCATCTGTTGTCAAGCAAATTTTAAGCAAACTTTTGAAATGTCTTGAAAAAGGAAATGCGATTAACTGTGTTTCCGTCAACTGGTTTGGAGCGAATAAACAAACCCCTGTGAAGCGTGGGTTCATCAGAAGTTGGTGTAGGTTATATAACGCATGGCTGTAATAAACAAATTAGATGTAGAGGAGGTTGCGAATCTGAAACAGCCAATCAGTCACCTGAGTTAAATATTTGCGAAGACAGAACTTGTTCGACAAAGGTGTTTCCATCTTCCATTTCACATATTATGTGATGGCTGGTGTTTCGAGACGCCAAAAGCAGCGGCCGAAACGAAAGGAAGTCCAGCAAAATAAGAGAGACAAACCAACAAAAAGGGAGAGAGAGACTCGCGCTTCCAATGGACAAAGATCTATTCCGGGTACAAAAGGAAGCAAAGCGAGCAGGACTGAAACGAAATAAAGGGAAAATCTCGGCTACCAAGATATCGAGATAAGGCACCAGACAGTGCATAGAAAGAGAGAAATAACGAGAGAAAGTTTCCCTTGCTAACTAGCACTTTCCTCTTTGCAACTAATTCCTCAAACAATTCTCTAGCTAGAGACCTTACCGGCTAAAGTGCAAAGTTACACTGACACTCTAGCAAAGGCACCGAGGTGGAACTTGGGTTTAAATAGAGTCCGGGCGCCGCCCACAATTAATGCCAGCTGGCCAAAGAATTCGATAAAGGGCAAAACGATATCGTCCCGGACGAGAGAAAGAAAGAAAGCTCGCCAGCCTCCAAAAACCATGACATATTAACCTTTTTTTTTTTTGAAAATGGCAAAAACCACCACAAGTGAGCGCAAAAACTTTTACCAAAATTGAGGAAGTTTTTTTGAATTTGTTGTTTTCATCAACCTGTGATTAATGCTGATATCACAAAATGCACATGCAAATAACAATGGAAACATTGCTATTGGCCAGAAAATCTATCCATCCTCATATATCTGGTCACTGTTATGGGGGGAGGGACCAAGCATGCACTGGGCAAGACAAAGGAATGCACTCTTGTCAAGTCGCCATTCTATTGTAAGGCTGGAATCATTTAGTATTATTTACTTAGAAGGGAGGGGCATCCTGTCTTTCATTCAAATTAGGCCAGTGTTTCCATTGGTTGCTGAAAAATACAGATCTGTTGCACTGCCCTACTCTGCTCTTCCCAATGTGAGGTGAAGGTGAAGCGATTAACTTATTTTGTTTGGGGGGCTTGATCATGTTCCTGGAATGAACAAACAGTCATCACTACTGCCTAAAAACAAACTGACACCATTACTGCCCCAACACAAACAGACAGACATCACTACTTCTCAAACAAAGAAAAATAGACTGGTAAACACAGACAAACAGTCATCACCACTGCCCAAACAGAGAAGCAGAAAGTACAACTGCCAAAACACACACAGACCGTAGCATAGTAGGCTCCTGCCAGTTATGCTTCTACAAACATACTTGTCAGTCATTATATATTTATTTGTGTACCAAGGCCATGGTCCTCAGAAATGCAAATTGGTTAATTTGAAATGCATTTTTATTCTATTTGAAATAATATATCACATTAATTCAGATGTATATTTTTACTGTTCTTTCTTATGGTGATGGCCCCAAAGGTACCAGGACACTTTGTTCTTTTATTAATGATCTGTGCCTATACTGCTTAGGGTCTTGAGATGAATTATTTTCTTTTCAAAATTAGATTTATTAACAAAATTAATACTGAAAATCAAGCACTCCATTGTGAATTTTGTATTAGCTGTACTGTAACAGATGAAATTTTGTTAGTAAACCCGAGACAAGTTCATGCGAAACATTTCCCACTGAGCAAAGAACAGTGAAAAAAAGTAATATTTGGTTTATTATTAAATTTGTATTTCACATTTGTCCTCTCAATGTTCAATGAAACCTATGAATTTATGGACACTCACCACTGCAAGGTCTTCAGATCCTGTTCCTGGAAGCTTCCTGGTGGTAGAAACTATTTTTGCGATGCGTGTGGATTATCCAACAGTGTGAGTAAAAAAAAAAAAAATGCCCAAAATGCATTCATAAGTCTATGCATAATCATTTTCTTTTCTTTCATTTGCACAAAGAACTGTCTTTGTGTGTGTATGTGCGCGCGTGTGTGTGTGTGCACTCTCGCACATGTTTCCTCATAGGAAACATCAAACTGCCTTGAAAGAAGGATAATTTGGAGTACTCCAGGCTGTTCCTGATGCATGAAATGAATGTTACTGTTTTGTATTGATAACCAGCAGGTTCCAATGCGCCTTAAACCAACATTCTAACTCCATCTGCAATGCCTGCGATACTTCTGCACTTGTTTTCATCATGAAATGCGGGGAAGTTTCAGACTCATAAAAGTGTTTCCCTTTGATTTATGCGTTACTTTTCAGTATAATGCAGTACACCAGCACCAGTGCTCTGTATCCCATGGTTCTCGCCTGCCTTGTCATTTCTTGAACTTCATTTGAACAGAAACAATGTAACAACGATTCAAATAAATATATTTAGGAATTTATGCGCAAGGATGTAATGTATTTGAGATTTTTACTCGATATATGAACAAATTTGATGTAGTGTTTCAAATACATTTTTAAGAGGTCAATACATGAGTCTAGGATTGTCATAGTGAAATAATCTATGATATTGTGGCACAATATTCATTATATATCTTCCCGCGCTTCTATTGCACTGTTCTATTTTCAGCATTCACTATTACTGCAAAATTTATCTTAGATATTTTTTCTTTTTTGAGGAGATGAAATAGAAACAATCAAAGCATACCCATTTCTGGAGCCTCAATGTGAGACTGCAAATCATTTCTAAGCTTCCAGCAGCGTCGTCATTACCCATGGCCAATAACAACACTGATTTCCTTTTTCATTTTTGCCTTCTGCTGGTAAAGTCTATGTCCGAGCAGTTATTTGTCGAGCGCCACTATTGATCATACTATCTATTGCAGTCAGTTGAAGGTCGAGTTATGGTCAATATGAATTGACCATCTATGAATAAACTTGCCATCAATAAGTAGAGTGGCTTCAAAAATTAAGGTGGACCAGCAATCAGATCAATTCTATAAGTAAATGGTACAAAAGCTGAAGAGAAATGCACAGCATTTAAAATTGCGTATAATCCGGCATTCTGAAATAGAGTATGACACAATACAATAAATTTAAAAACATAAATGTATATTTTGAGTTGAGCACTCATCAAAATAGTGAAAAGTTGTGCACTAGATGTCTAAGGACAGATACTAGACAGGAGATGGATTTAAGTTTGAGATATCTGAGTTACTATTACAAAAGCATCTACACAGGTCATTCCAGCATTTGTTTGTTTCAAAGAGACCAACCCAGCAACACTTTGTGATGTAAATCTCCAAAGCACAACCCAATCAAATGGGGCAAATAGTTTATGAGCCAACTGCAGATGTGCCAGTCACAAAAAAGGCAAAAATATGTAGAGTGGCAAGGAGAACTTTGCGAAAAATTATGGACAAGTTTTCTCCACACCAAACAAAGCAGAGACAGACAGACACTTTGTAGGATAGCTGCAAACCACAAAATTACAACACTAAAAATTACCACATTTGAATAAATCCATATGAAACACTCAACAAAAATAGAACATTGTTAGCTTCACAAAGTAGGCACTTATGACAGTGTTTCCAGTGCTGTTTATGTGGTTATTTTCCAATGATTTACTGTGTTTTAATGACTCCCCCCATGAGCAAAAGCAAAATGCAACACTTTAGGAGTGTGTGGTGAGAAATGATGGGGAGTATG
Organism: Gymnothorax javanicus; assembly: GCA_029692085.1. Lineage (NCBI taxonomy): Eukaryota > Metazoa > Chordata > Actinopteri > Anguilliformes > Muraenidae > Gymnothorax > Gymnothorax javanicus. The sequence continues at coordinate 29,733,115 of CM056205.1, read as the reverse complement.
TGTGTGAAGGGGAATGAAGAGAAGGATGAGTGCAGAGGCATGTGTGTGGAGGAGAATGAAGTGGAAGATGTGATTGGAGGAGAATGAAAGGGAGGATGTGTGTAAGGGGAAAGATTTAATTAAATAAAAAGTGAATGAAAAGCAAATTAACAAATAATGTTATGCCTTATTCACGATGCCTTATCTATAATTATGTATAATGCAATAAATAATTACATCATAAATAATTGATTGTTTCAAATATCTGAATGATATAACTTTTTCAAAATTGATATTATAGTTTACTTGGTGAGCACTATTTTTCTAATGACTATATGTTTTTTATTTTTTAAGCTTTTAGCTTTTAACATAGAAAACTTAATTCTCAATCACATTCAGTACTTCATCGCAGCTTAGTCAATAAGCTGCTGTATCAACTTTCCACCTTAAATATATCGAACACAGAAGCTGCAGTGGCAAATAAGGTGGTCAATGCAATTAAATTCTGAACCTGAGTGTATTGAACTTTCTGCAATTATACAAGGGTCATCTCTGGACAATATGTTGGCCATCTGGTAGCATCTGTGGTTTCTCCCACTAATAGAGTCCTGACTATGACTGCAGGCCATGACAGGGAGCTCAAAGCAGGTCACATGTTGTGTCTTTCAGCCATATTTAGGTCAAGCTTTCTGTTTTGGACACGTGAATGCTTAATGCACAGAGGCGGTAAAAATTGGGGACCCCCCTGGACACAGGCACCCACCCCTGCATCAGATGTTAGGTGCTCTCCCAAACTAATGTTACACCTGCCTGTCTGATTTTATTCCCAGCTCCCAAGGGGGTAGTGGGGGGTGTAGTTAGAGGTTATAGGCATCATGTTTCAGTAGCTGCCAGCTAATGGGCCTCGTGTTGGCCGAGCTTCCCGTTGCTCACTAATCAGCATTCAGAGAAAACGGGACAGAGCTGCCCTGCGTGTTCCCTGGTGATAATGAGAATGGTAACCGGTGGCAAGAAGGCACTGGAAGATTGAGGATAAAAACAAAATCGCTCTTGAAAGATTACTGAGTGCATATATGAAACTAAAGTGCACTTTTTATGAGTTTTTCCTTCGTGTAAATAGTTCGATGGACATCACAGACTCTCGGCTCTCCATGCAGAAATCATATGCAAAAATAATCAACAAAGACATCATGTAACTTAATGAATAAAGTTGCCTAATTTCATTGCAGTACATGCAGCTGAGTTAAATTAGATTACTTTCTCAATTAATCAAACACATTGAGTCTAAATGAAAAATGAAACTAATTGTAGAGAAAAAAAAAGAATGGCAGCGCTTTGAAGTTTCCAGAATTGCCATCTGACTTATATATGTATGTCATAAATATGTGATAAATATATGATATGCAGTTATGGCTTAAAATTGACATTATTGGTTTAATTCATCTGAATATAAGACATAATGGATGTCAAGGAAAGCATTGCTTCAGAGACTGATGCAATTATGAAGTTGAAAGCGTATCACTTATCTAACGGGGAGAAGGCAAGACTGCTCTCTCACGTCGAGGCCAATTTCGCATGGCCCGCGATTGTGCGTGCATATATTAGTGTCGCAGAAAATTTTTCCCAAACTGTTGCTTTGCCACTGCTTTTATTAACTTTATGGACTGCTGCCAACTTGGGAATGCCTGCGAGCAGGAAGTGATAACTCAATACAGAAATAATTATCAGCATTGGACTACACCAGCAAATCATTTCAGTTTGGAGTTTCAAGTGCATTTTCTTCTTCACATACAGATAACTGCAGGCTAGGTGAAATTTTAGACTAAGTTAAATCCCACTGAGTAAAATGCTTCTAAAACACAGTGAGCACCGGAATTCATTGGACAGTGATATATTTTTATTCTGGTTCTGTACTCTTGCGCTTTGAGTTTTAAAGAATTAAAGGAGGTGTGAAGTGCTGACTGTCAGCTTTTATTTGAGGACGTTTTAATCCGTATTTGATGGACCGGTAAGAAATGACAGCATCTTTTGTATGTAGTCCCCCCCTTATTTTTGGGGTGCATTAAAAAAATATAGGACAGTTTAACCTGATGTAGAATTAGAGGAATGACATGTTCTCATATCCTTTATATGAAATAACGGTTTGAGGTCTGTGACAAGGAGACAACACCAGATACTACGTATTTTCCCTGCTTGCACTGTGCTAGGCCTGTACTGCAGTTATTCTCAGTAAGTGGTTGTTTCTGGAACATTTTTCCTTCAGTCTCCTCTTCAGCTTGTATTATGGATTCAGATCCGATGATCGACTCTTCCAGTAGAATCAACATACCAAAAAAATTATATCATTGTCCAATGAATTATGGTGCTCGTTGGTAATGTTCAGTTTTTGCGAGCTAATCACATGTATGTTAAAAATGCGGAGGGCCATGGCACACTGTGTTTGGATAGATAACCAAATAAGATGTGACACTTTTGTCCGGGCAACAGGACTCACGTCATCAATTTGATTCCCATTTTACTCTTATAGACATATTCATCATGTGCGGGCAGCAAGGTCTTACTTGCTGATCAATTTGATGACCTAATTGATAACAAATGTTAATTGACACTGTGCTGCAGTTGACTATATTTTAGCAGGCTCAGTTAGAGCAGTAAAAAAACAGGAAGTGACCTTAAATTATTGGAATAATCATTGAAAAGGCCAAGACTAGCAGATACTATGACTTGGAAGAGTTTACAGAGTTAAATTTGTATGCATTTCTGTTGCAGTTCTTTTCAAGCCTGAAATCAATATGCTCACAAAGTACCCAGAGATGTTTGCATATTTGAGATTAAGATACACTTTATTGAACCTCGTGGGGCACTTTGTCCTCTGCATTTGACCCATCCTAGTGTTAGGAGCAGTGGGCAGCCACAGAGCAGCGCCCGGGGACCAACTACAGTTCTAAAGCCAGTTCCTTGGTCAGGGGTACTGGTCGGAGTGTTCCTATGATGCATGTCTTTGTGGGTGGTGGAAACCGGACTAGCCGGAGGAAACCCACGCGAACATGGGAAGGTGAGGTGACAGTGCTAACCACTATGCCACCGCGCTGCTCGGTAATTTGTTTGTAATTTGCTAACAGTGCATTACAGTTCTTACAAACCAGGTTAAACGCCACATGACAACGGCCCAAGAATCTAACCTCATATGTATGAATTAAACTATATATATATATATATGAAGAGTTTGGTTCCAAAACACAATATATCCATTTTACTCATTTTGAGTAAATCAGCTTTTTCTATGTGGGCGCCTATTGCATTTTATAGAGAAACACAAACTTTGACCATGAAAAAATACACTCTATAGTATGAATTTCAAAAAGAGAAACTTTGCACCATGTGTAAGAAGCACAGGGCTATTGCTTTATGGTATTATCTCAATTTTTGTAATTTTGGCGCTTATTGCATTTTGGAACCAAACTCTTATATATATATATATATATATATATATATATATATATATATAATGAATCAATATATATCAAATAAAAATTGATATTTCATGACACTTTGTGATTTTGAGATAAAGGCTGTTAAAGTTGGGCTTTTTCCTTGATGTGCAATAGCGGTTTACTTCTTACATGATTCCACTGAAACTAATAGGTTAATCACAAATACTTTATAGGTACATACAACCAACTACAGGAAAAAAAAAGAAAGTACAAATGTCATGACATGTCAGACTTTACTTGATGCTTTTACATATGTAAAGGAAAATAATTACTTATTCTCATCCTGAATCATGTGTTTCTATGATTCTGTTCACAACACATTATTTTAGAGATCTGCCAGAACTTGTTTATTTTGAAATCACATTGTGCATTGTTCACATGAGGTTCTGTTTAATACATGTTTAAGAGAAATATTTGGTTCTTTTTTTTTATTCCTACTATTATGATTGAAACATAACAGCATTTTTCCCACTATAATGATTGAAATATAACAGCTGAAATATTTGCCAGAATCTTTTTAAAGCAAAAGCTAAAAAACAAAACAAAACAAAACAAAACAAAAAAACTCCCCTTTCAGGTGTCTCTTCATTATGACTGTACTAACAGTCTCAACCCGAATTGTATGTTAGGGTGTGACATAGGAATGATTTCCTTGTTCTTCAGAAATAAAGAAAAAATAGAAAAATAATAAATAAAACAAAGATAAAAAAAAAACTGGGCACATGCACTATGAAAACCTGCCGAATATTCTGATAACCAGTCACCTCTGTCATCAAGAAGATTTTTCAGCTCAAAATCACTGCCAAAACCAATTAACGGGATTGTGGCCGATCAACAAATTAACTAAGGGACCCATACTGCATGGAGCTTTGGCCAAACGAAAAGAAAAGACATTTGTTCTTTCAACACAAGGTTCTAGCACTCTTTATTTCTACTTAACTCCAAACTAAAACAGTATGGAGGACGGGAGAAACGGAGGGTGATGAAAGCTTGCGTGTGATTAAAAAGTACACGGAATTAGAGAGGGTCGGAATCCCCACTCCTGCTGCAAGCTGCATTCTGATGTGCAGGTTTTGTTTTTGGGGATAAACTCCTTAACTTTGATCACTGCTAATTAGACACCCTCGATCTAAATTCTGCACCTATAGCTCATTAGGCTGTATAGGTTAGCCTGTCCTAATCTGCGCTGGTAGCCAGCCGAGGGTGCTCTGCTCCCGGTATAGCACCTCAAAGTGAGGGAAAAGGTGAAGGAGATGTGATGAAAGGAACCTTTACTTTCAGTTTAGATCAATACTCAGTCTTTCTCTGAGCGCTGAGGATCAAGAGCCTCAATCACAAAGCCCCTTTGCATAAAGATCCAAACAATGATTCAGAAGCATATTTCAGCTTCACCGAGGCTCGGTTCGTTCCTTTGGTCCACCCAACCCCCCACCCACATCACCTTCTAGATACAACCCCACAATGCACTGCAATGTTTAACACTGGAGAGGTTCGCTTAGTTTTCTCAGAATTACAGCCGTGTAGCAGCAAGGATAGGATAACATGCAGAGGCACATAGCCTTTTAATTTCCTTCGGTTTTTTCAAATCAGGTAGAGAAGGGTTTAATTGAAGGTTTTGTTATTTATTTATTTATTTATTTATTCATTTCATTTAAAGTTAACAAAAAGAAAACACTCAATGTCAAGAGGTTTTACTATTCTTATGAAGCGGGGTGCATAGGGTACCTTTTGGATACATTTGCTCTCTATAAGGGTTTTAATTGAAAATAGATATTTTATGAGTGCTTTACATTTTCATCAAGTGCGTGGTCGAATAAATGAATAATGACAGTATAAACTTGAGGTTGTCCACAGTCCGAGGAATCCCGATGCTTAATTAGCCTTTGTGCTAATGAAGCTGCTTCAATGCAGATGGTGGAGGCTCTTATGAGCGTCTCTTTTTCTTGAACCCTATCTAAGCCCTCTCCATTTCAACAACTCAGTCCCCTCTGCCTATTGCCAGCTTATGGGATACCACATTAAATGGCTTAAGTAAATAAATACTTCAGCTGAACACTGATAAACAAAGATCCAAAGTCCATTAAACCCTTGTGAGCCGAACAAAGACATTTTTTCCCCTAAATAACTTAATTAAATAAATGTGAGTGACACATTTGAAAGCGGCTTCCTCTGTTCAACTTGGCTATCATAGCACTACAGAGCTTCCACTTCTGTCTGGCACTCCATGAAGACTTAAAGCACACTTGTGCACTTAGCTCCAAAAGACCAAGATAAACAGAAAAAACAACCAGCTATTTTGAAACCAGGAATGTCTATTCAATTCTTCTATTAGCTCTGTTGGTCGATGGGATGAAAAAAAAAATCAATTAATTTATACTTTTTTCTGTGTTGTGTGAGGTAAAAACAATCTGCAAATCTCATATAAATAGTTTTTTGAAAGTTTATTTAAATATAACTTGCTCCATTGTTATACGTGGAATGCCTTTTTTACATTTTTTAAAAAACCAATGATAAGCTTTCTTCAAAATACTTTTCCTTCTACTACCTATGGATACAGCAATACAATCAAAATCAAAAAATAATATTTAATGAACCGAACACAACCTTTTAACAAAGCTCAACATCTATGACCACTGTGACCAAAACAAATTACAGAGTTCAAATTGTACCCCACAAAACATTTTTTTTCTACAGCATACTGTTGACTAAGATTCATATGCTTATTCTGAAAAATGGAACTACAGTGTATGAGTCCACCATGCCATGCGCTCAAAATTTATTCATTCATTTGTCCATTCATGAACTCCTTTTGCTGTCGTGTAGGGTCCAACTGGCTAAGCCAGTCCTCCACCAAGTCCAAAGCCATCATATCCCAGCTTCATTTCCAGACATTCTCTATGTATGATCCTCAATCCTTCACCCTGCTGAGCAAGCTTTCACAGAGGAGAGAGAGCAGCACAAACATATTTTTAAAAGAATGGCTTTTGCCGTACATTCTCACCCTAATCATTTTACGGTGGTTTTCTCCACCCCCGTGAGATGTTGGGGTGGGGGGGCTGGTGCAGAATTCTGGGGAGAAAAAGAACCGGAAAGGAATCACATGAGATGTAATACTGTGAACTCACTCCAGAGAAATAAAATAAATTTAGTCACTCCACTGTTACACTTTTGCCATGATTATATGACCCTTTTTTGCAAGTAATTTTCTCTGGATTAGAAAAACAATCAATCCAATCAAGGAGGAAAGAAATGATTTGAGAGGAAATCTCTCCAGAAGTTCTGGTGGGTTTGAAGGAGACACAGAGCGGCCTAGTGGGCTGGGTATATTTCTGTCGTGAGTAATTCATTTATGTCTTCAAAACTGTTTCACAGAACAGAGTTACTGTGCCTTTGTTGTGTTTTAAAAGCTTATCCCCTATTTATGAAGAAAGGCAATAAGAGCACAATATATTTGAGAAAGAAAGTACAAAGCGTCTAAATACAGAAAAAAAGTGAGTGGCACCACTGATAAAGTTGAGCAAATTAAGTCATTGACCTGCAGTGGAAATTAATGACGAACAAGGTGCCCCGGCTTTAGAAGTAATGAATATTCTTCAAACGGCCAAGGAGCGCTGACGGTCTGCTTGGTGCGGATGACATTGAAAGTTTTGGGGAATGGAAAAATTCCATCATTTTTCATTTGTATGCAAATTTGCCTGCTACACAAATTAACCCCTGAACCTCGGTGTCACTTCTCATCTCACTGAGACCCCCGCGCTGTGGCCCCATGCAGTTCAGCATTGCCTCACATCGGGGTCAACTTGGGACCCTCCCCCCACCCTTCCACCCCTTACACAACAGAGGGTTGAATGCACAGTGCTGCTTTTTGTTTACCCCCCAATTATGGGAGTAGTCCGGCCCAGCCCTTTATCCCCTTCCCCTTCCAAGGAAGAAAGTGAAGACCTGGCGCTCATAAAATGCACATCGCTAACCACTGTGCTCCCCCCCCTACACACACACACACACGCTAACTGAATTGAAATGCAAAATGCAAACTAACAGCCCTTTGAAAGATGCATCCACAACTAATCACTTCTAGTAGCTTTAAGGTGACCCTCCAGGACAATAAACTAATCCTAACTGGCTCTCTCTACGAACAACTTTACATTTTCTTGCTGCACCTTAGACGAAACCAATGCCACAAACCGCATAACTTGGCCAAGGAAAGGTGGTAATTGAGCTTCCCAATTCATGTGAATTGAAGTAGGCAAATACTGCCGTACTTTATTTGCCTTTTTTATTCTGCCCCCCTGTGGATGTTGTATAATGTCATCCGCACACAAAAGTGTGTCCATTTAAAGCACCTTTCCCGCCCCCTTTACCCTCTCATTGGTCAACAAAAAGCTGATCAGATGAAAATAACAAGTGATAAATTCCTTTGTATTTCTTTTCTCAAACAAGGGTGGAAATAGAAAGAAAGAAATGGTGGTTGGATGGTTGGGTAGTGAGAATGGCGGGGTGGAATTATTGGTGTTAACCTGGAAGTTGGAAATGGAACACTTTTATATGCGTGAAAACTGTTAAAACAAAATGGCAGTGGGGTGTGGATTGTATATATGTGTCAAACGGTACATTATAAACAGAACATTTGTTTGAGCAACCAAAAAAGACAAAAAAATCTGAGGAGGACCAACAGCATGGTGGCATAAGTGGGGAACAAAATGGGTTTAAACAAACACGTGGCCCATAACCGAGAAAGGCTCTAAGCTGAGTTTTTTCAAAGGCCTCCCTCAGGACGTGCCATATACCGACATAATCCAGCCAGCTTTGAAGTGCAACACTCTTGAAATGTGGAAGGAGTGCTATCTCCATGTTCTGTGTTACAGAAGGATAGTGAGTCCTATTGATGATGTCTTCACCAATGAAATTATACATGCTGGCATTACTCAATGATTCAGTCAAACCGAAAGGGAACCGGAAGACAAGTACACACTCTGGAAACTAATTAGGTGCCAGAGCATACAAGTTATCGCAGAGCATAAACGAAAAAAAGAAGTCTTATTAAAGTGTAGGGAACATTTCAAGATGTTTGAAAAAGTCGTATGTATTGATTGTTATCGCAACTTGAAAAATCCCAGATCTCACCTCTTTGTTACTGAGGATGAGATTCTAATGAGTTTCGGCACACTGACAGCCCATTATCCTCCCGCCCCCCCAACCCATCCGCGAGTGGAGGGGTCAAATTTTAATCACTGGCTCTCGAGACGAGCATCTCCATCCCGCACCCTTAGCTTTACCCATCTCAAGCATGTTGAGTGGAAAGAAATCAGCTAAGAGCGCTAACTGAGACTCAAGTTGTAGAGGCAATTGTAAAAGTGATTAGATGGTGCACGTCATATTTGCACATGTAGCAAGTCGAGAGCACTGCCGTGAACCACCGGAACTTTTCACCTCCACACGGATGAGGTCGGTGTATTTTATAGGTACAACCCCAATTTCAAAATAGTTGGGACAAAGTGTAAATTGTGAATAAAATCAAAACGCAATGACTCTCAAATCACACCAGCCAGTATGTTATTCACAATGGAACAGAGATAAAATAGCAAATGTTGAAACTGAGAAATTTTACAATTTTACCCACAAAATGAGCTAATTTCAAATTTGATGGCTGCTATCGATCCCAAAAAAGTTGGGACAGGGGCCTGTTTACCATGGTGTGGCATCCCCTCTTCTTTTTAACACAGAGTGGAGGCGTCTGGGCATTGAGGAGACAAGTTTCTTGAGTTTAGCCATTGGAATTTGATCCCACTCTTGTTTAATACAGGCTTCCAGCTGCTGGAGAGTTTTGGGTCTTCTTTGATGGACTTTTTGTTTAATTATGCGCCAAATGTTCTCAATTGGCGAAAGATCAGGACTTCAGGCAGGCCAGTTAAGCACACGGACTCTTCTACTACGAAGCCATGCTGTTGTAATAGCTGCAGTATGTGGTTTTGCATTGTCCTGCTGAAATACACAAGGCCTTCCCTGGAATAGATGTCGTCTGGAGGGGAGCATATGTTGCTCGAAAACCTTTATATACCTTTCAGCATTCATGGTGCTTTTTAAAACATGCAAGTGTCCCACACCATATATGCACTAATGCATCCCCATACCATCAGAGATGCTGGCTTTCGAACTGAACGCTGATAACGGGGGGGTAGTCTTTCTCCTCTTTAGCTCGGAGGACACGACACCCATGATTTCCAACAAGAATGTCAAATTTGGACTCTTCTGACCACAGGACACTTTGCCACTTTGCTACAGTCCATTTTAAATGAGCCTTGGCCCACAGAACACGGCAGCGCTTCTGGATCATTCTCAACAATGGCTTCCTTTTTGCATGATAGAGTTTTAGGTGGCATCTGTGGATGGCACGGCGGACTGTGTTTACAGACTGTGGTTTCTTGAAGTATTCCTGGGCCCATTTAGTAATGTCAATGACAGAATCATGCCAGTGAATGATGAAGTGACGCTGAGAAACATTGTTTTTAAAGTATTCCGCAGATTTTTTACGTAAGCCTTCGCAGGTTGGAGAGCCTCTGGCCATCTTTACTTCTGAGAGACTCAGCCTCTCTAAGACATCCCTTTTATAGCCAATCATGTTACACACCTGATGCCAGTTAACTTAATTACTTGCTAAATGTTCTTTCAGCTGATTCTCTTATATATTAATGGCTTTTTCAGGCCTTTTTTTGCCTGTGTCCCAACTTTTTTGAGACCTGTTGCAGCCAGAAAATTTGAAATTAGCTCATTTTGTGGATAAAAATGTAAAATGTCTCAGTTTCACCATTTGAAATGTTGTCTACGTTCTATTGTAAATAACATATTGGCTCATGTGATCTGAAAGTCATTGCATTTTGATTTTATTCACAATTTACACTTCGTCACAACTATTTCGGAATTGGGGTTGTACATTATATCATGTTAACTGCAGTTACAGAAGTATCTATTCGGGTCTTTCCTTTTAATCTGAATGCTGATTAGTCTGCTTAAAACCAGAAGAAACTCTACCAGATAAAAGATTTAGAACACAATTTTCAGTCAAAGATGGAAAAATAAAATTTAAACATCTCTTGTTTTACAAGAACTATCAAAACTTTCGATCAGGGGTGGGTAATTCCGGTTCTGCAGGGTCAGCGTGTATGCAGGTTTTTATTTCTATCAATCACCCAGACTAACTGAGCTGATTGGTTGTATACAAAAACATACATTTGCACGTAGATTAGCTCAAAGAAAAATGTTTTATTTAGGGAAACAAGAACCGTCTTTGGTGGTCATTAACAATAGTTTAAAGAAATGCTGCAGAAAAGTCTGATTTTGTAAATAGTTTGATAAATTAAGATAATTAACTAATTAAAGTCCAGAAGTTGGAGTGAAAACCAGCGAAAGATACGGCCCTCGTTGCCCACCACTGCCTTAGATTCATGGTCTTGCAGTAATTACTACTAAGCAGATTCATGGATTTATTTATTTATTTTTGCAAGGATGGTCACATAATCCCTGAGGTTTGCACCTAACATTACTCTGGAAATTCCCAAGGATGTGCTGCGCTAGTGGTCATCTTATCTCAAGCAATACAGCTAACTACAGCTTGAATACGTAGCGAGGTAGCCTAGCTAGCCCATGTTGCTGCCACTGCTCTACTTGGGCAAAATACAATCAAATACAAATACAGCCAATACAAAAGCACGCTTATTGATCAATGCACTGAGAGTGGGAAAAGTATGTGCACCTTTAAATTATCTTAAAGCATAGAACAGGGGTGGGGAACCTTTTCCATAAAGGGCCGCTGTGGGTGCAGGCTTTCATTCCAACTAGGTAATTACACACCTGATTCTACTAATCAAGGTCCTTAGCAAAGATTCCAGAGGTTGATTAGTAGAATCAGGTGTGTAGCTGCTTGGTTGAAATGAAAGCCTGCACCCACACCGGCCCTTTCTGGATAAGGTTCCCCACCCCTGGTATAGAATATGACATAAACTGTGGCTTGTAACTGATCATACATAGAATAGGAAACGTTGTACTGATGTAATTAACGTTCATTCATGATGACGTATCAACTTCATTCTAAGGAGAAAGACATCTACTGGAGAACAAGAAGACAATAAATAATAAAGAATTTACGGAATAATTGCTCAACCTGCACTGCAAAGTGTCAAAAATAAATGGCTAAATGGCAATTAAAATGTCCCCATAGGGGAGGGTAAACCATTTTAAATCTTTATGGAACCCTTTACCATCGGTGTGAAAGCTCTCAGACAAATGACCATACTGGTATTATGTTCCAGACTAGGAATCAAGTGTGGAGGCAGAGTACAATCCAATAGGTAGATTTACTGACAGCAGAACAGAAATGATTGGGGACGGAACCCTAGAGGAAGAGATGGGGACAGATACGCAGAGGAAGACAGCTCAGTTCAACACAGATGTAATGGGCAAAGCTGGACTGCCCATCATTGGCCAGTAGCTTCTGGGTTAACAACCAGGTGGAGTGCACACTTCGCCAGAACCGAACGGTCCCACAGGAGGATGGAGTAGCTTTAGGGGAACTTGGTTCCAATCCTGATGACTGTAGGAGGGTTAGGAGCTTTTTCCTAACAAATTGAACAGAGTAACAACTTGGAAGAGTTCACGAGAACACGGTCCCAATCCTGGACCCTGAATAGTCATGGGAGCTTGTTCCTGTTAAACTGGACAGAGGTACTGACGTAAGCTGGGTTAACTTGAACACAGTCCCAATCCTGGACCCTGAGTAAGCTCGGAAGCTTGTAAGAGTTAACTGAGTATAGAGGAAAGCTTCAGCAAATTGCTTTCATTAAAGGTTACATTACATTTGATAAAGACAAAGAGTTTTTAATGCGAATACTGACTGGTTCTAAGCACAAATAGCAAATTACAATCCGGCAACTTGAAACTCAAAGCAGAGGGTTTGAATACACACCGCGGAGCCATTTGGAAGTAACAATGAAACAAGATACAGCTGAGGAGGGGAATAGAGGTGAGACATGAACCAGTCAAAGGAGACATACTTCTAATAGACACACAAGTTGCTGAATAGGAGTAGGAACAGTCGGCATTTACGTATGGGTTTTGACAGTGGGAGCCTTTTGGAGCACTTGTTTCTGATAGTAGAGCCTATTACCAGGTTACAGCTTGCTTAGAACTACCTAAATGAGCTGACAAAGGGAGAAAAATGTATTTTTGGAGGAATGAGATCTGTTCACGAGATCATTTTAGAACACTGAGGTACTTTTTCATGGGCTATAACCTCACTGTAATGTATTTTCAGCTTAATAGTGGCATTTGTGTTGCATGAGATTTCTGTGTACAGAAGTTACTGACAATTCTATGCCTAACTGTGAAGAGTATATGGGTCATTCCATGAAAAAGAGAGCCAAAGTGTGACATGACTGTTCAAATGTGAAACAAAGATTTTGCACAAAGTACAGGTTCACTTTTGTTGGCGTTCCCATGAGTCAAAATGTGACACAAGTTAAATGGCAAGATCTACTGTGGGATGCAGGCAAGGTGTTGAACGTTCAGCGTTGCCGATGTAACAAGGACACGAAACTAACACAAAAGTAGGCAATAAAGTAGGCAATAAAAATTTTATTTCAAAATATAACAAAGTCTCAACTTGTTCAATTAGTATAACAGAGAACAAACTTAAAACAAACCAGCAGTTTGGCAATGCCCAGTTGTGCTCTAATAAGGTCTGAACATGTTTGGCAGGGCTTTGATAAGTCGCTCATTGGTCATGTTCATCTGAGGACGGAACAAATGCAATATTCTGGACAAAATATAAATGAGAAGGCAGCCCATGTAAGTACACATCAGCTCTGAAAATATTTTAGAGTAGACTAGTTGCTAAATGCAAAATTTGTCATCTGGATTGTACCACATGACAAATGTTGTGAATGTAACATGGACACGAAAAATGCTCAACTTAGCAAAGGCATCACCTGTCTTCACCCTACGCTCTTTTTGATATTGGAAACCACTAATTATTCAATTTACAATGGTACAACTAATGGTCAACAGGATGAATTTGTTGATTTCAATTCCTCAGCAGGAGCACGCAGTTAAACATTCAACACAATTCTGGGCTGAAATACAGGAACTTCACAAAAAGCAACCCTACATTTGCTGTGCAACATTTATTAAAAAAAAATAGTAAATGTGAAACAGGCAATTTAGCCCAACAACTTCCATCAAAATTCTTTTTATTTTTAAAAATTTATCATTTCTTTCGCCAAAGTGCGTTGAACGCGACATGGACACAATAACAGCAGTGACTGGCCATGTCCCAGTTGGGTTTGCCACAACCCCCACAAAAATACACCTAACTACCGAGTGGCGCTTTCATTGAGAAAATATATGGATGAGAGGTGCGGTAGACATGTAAACAATAGTGGTGGGGCGATTAAAAAAAAATCAATCTAATTAATTAAAGGCTTTGTAATTAATTAATCTCGATTAATCACATTTTTAGCAAATACCAATTTTTGACACAATAAGCAAAGTTTTTCAATTCAAATAAATTTTGGTTGACGACTGAATCAATGAATAGACATATATGTGATCTTAAACAACAAAAATGTTTATTTTTCATCTATATTTATCATTTTTCATCTGTGTACTACATTCACTGATTAGTGCAAACTCTCAAGTGCACTTATAGCCTTTTTATTCAACATTTTAAGACTTAAGGTGCATTAACGCCACCTACCGGGCTAAAGTGTGTGCATCAGTGTTACCGGTGTGCCAGAAATGAGGAACTGAGAAAGGTGTGATTAAATCGTTATTTTTTTAGCGCTCTATTTTTCCTGTAATTAATCCAAATTAACTTCCGCGACCAAAAACGATGCACCACTCCTTCAAACACGTGAAACAGCAGGCCAAATTATGAATCCCTATAGAAAACATATACCTGTGTTGAAAATCGGTGATTTACCAAAAGATTTTAGTGATTGAACGTCACTCCATTTGAACGTAACTTTCTGGGACACAAAAATACTAACCTGCTCAGCTTCCTTCATGAAGACGATAGACTGGTTCCCGGATAAGAAGTAGGAGGTTCGAAAGGAAATCCATACCTATGACCGCTGTGAGAACCCAAGGGGATACAGCAGATCGGGCAGCGAGCCCGGCTCGTGTTGAACGTAACTTGGAAAAATATGACGCGAAAAATTTTGCTCCACCAAAAGAAGAATTTTATAAAAACCCGTATGTTTTCTGAGAGAATATTTTGTACGGTTATGCAACAGATTAATATCTGCACGTTTGTACAAAAATCTAGATAATATATTATGTTTCCTGGGTTTTCTCAGCACTGTTTCAACTAGGCCTGCATGATAAATCGCCAGAAGATCGCGATCTCAATTCACCCCTACACGCGATCTAATTTCTAAATGTCAACGATTTTCCAGCATTATTTCAGGAGCCGCAGAGCAAACTAACCCGTAGTTTTCAAAGAAAGTGAGTAGTAGGCGGTCTCTTGGGGGCGGCCTCAGCATTGACGTTACATTCTCGCTCATCCTATGGCAAAGCAGCTCTACTTCACTTGAGTTCATGTAGAAGCCAGAGAAGGTAAACAGTAAATGGCGGTGGTCTTTCGATTCGAACGGAGTTGGCTAGCAGTGCAGATTCAGAAGCAGCGAGGGAGACACGGAGAAATGTTAAAGTGCAGAGTGCAGGAAAGTTTGTTGTCAGGAAAAATAAATGCAGAATTAACACTGATGAAAATCCACGCGGGGCATTAATAATAACTCCTGCAACGGGGCGAGCGGACGAGCTCGCTATTTTTGCTTTACGAATCAGACCTGATGCGGCTTTGACCATACAGTTGCCTAAATTCAAAGCCATGAACAAAGCAACGTCAAGGTTTGCAGAATTATCATTGTCTAAACAGCAATAGTTCTCACCTTGGTCCCATGCTCAATTGATAATCAAGCACTTGATTCGCAGAATTACAAATTTGAATCGGAAGACCGTCCAATTTATTTTTATACTGTTCTTTCGGCAGTCGCGTTTTGACATTAAAATGACCAGGAAACAGCACAGATTCACCTGCGTGCGTTTGCCAGATTATTTTTATAGGCTTACATTTGACGATTTGATGTGAATACGAAAATAAGTCACACCTCACGGTGGATAGGCTTAATGAAATGTTTTCCACATTGCGTAGGCCTATATTGTTATATTTTTGAAAACCAGGACCGTATTAAAATGGTTTTATTGTTATTGGTTATTGGCACTCCTACACGGAAGCCTTGTTTGGTATGTCCACTTTTTATTATCGCTTTTTAATCATTATAGGCTACATGCCGGTTGTACTTGTTGGCTAAATAAATTCCTTGATTTTTAAGATGCTTTTCCACCGAACGCGAAACGAATTATTCGCACGACAGATTAGTGCATTCAAAATCAATGCGAAGACGCGAATGCACTCGATGTATTCGCGTCTTTGCATTGACTTCGAATGTTCTCTGTCGTGCGAAAAAGTCGTTTCACGTTCGGTGGAAAAGCAGCTTTAGTTCGGCAAAGTAGCAACTCAGGAATAGATTTTGGGTATGCTAATTATGTCAAGGTGATGGAGCTGACTTCGAAGCGCCAAAAGCATTTTAAACGGCCACAGAAGTTTGGCAGCCATTTTTTCAAGACTGCAGTTGGGTGATACATGGTTTGGCTTTAAAGGGTTGCCCCAAAACTAATCTTGGTTTATGCTGGAATGCCGTCGGCGTGCTGCTTTCTCTCCGTGCAGGCTTTTGTTTGTGGGCAAATGTGCCTCGGATGGGCTTGCATCGCTGCCTGCCTGTTTGATATGACATTATAATTGAGCAGTATCATCTCTGGATTGCGGTTTGACATTGTTGCATCCCTAGTTCAGGGCCATGTGGAGTCAAAAAGCACTTAAGGTGCACTTACTTTGCTTATTTTGTCTTTTTACCTTTTTTGTTAAACTGCACTTTAATGGCCAGTTGTTGTTGTTGTTTTTTTTTTTTTTTTTAAAAATTACTACAATAAACATTTCAGTTTGTGGGAAAAAATCGTGCCAAAGAATCGTGATCTCAATTCTAGACAAAAAAATCGTGATTCACATTTTTTCCAGAATCGTGCAGCCCTAGTTTCAACAAAACTTTTCAGGATACCATGAGTTACGTTCGCAACAATATTTTAAGCGCTAATTGCAGTGTTATACATCTGGATTTCCCAGTTAATTGCCGTTGTGGGTTAGTCACTTGGAATTGATGTTAAGAACAAATGCCATTTCAGCCAGACTTTTATTTAAAAATTCGTAGAATTTTACATTCAAAGTCTGAAGGCAATGAATGTCACAAATTTGGACACTTTTTATCCACAAGTTTTTCAAAGACATGCAGTTTTTTTAATTTATATTTTTCAGAGGACCAATTATATTGCCTGTGTTAGTTTTTTAATATACTCTGGCCTTCATGCATGGCATTTTCTATAGGTGGGATCCAGTTTTGTAAATCATATAGTCCTGTAAAAAATGCAGGGTCTCTGGCTCTCTCTTTCATGGAATGACCCATATCTGATATGCTCAGCAGATGTGCGGGGTGTTCATTGTCATTAGAATTATTAGGGCTGAGGTCCAAATCATAAATGTAGTGCCCAGCCCCACTTGCCTAGGCCACTTTCACTCAGATATGATGCGGGACCAAAAATACACAAGTGGGCACTCAAATTGAGGGGAAGGAATACGGGAAGAAGTGGTATATTTTTGAATAGGACCACACTTGTAGTCGGAAGTTTGTGAAAGAAACCATGGAAACACCAGTTAAGGTTGCTTGTGTTCTTGGAGAGTGATAGCCCTGCGTGTTTTAGATGTCTCTCTGCTTTAACTCCACTCATTCAAATGATTGCCTCATTATCAGGCATCTGTCTCATTATCAAGCCCTTGACAAGGTACAATTATTTGAATCAGGTGTGTTAGAGAAGAAAGACGTCTAACAGACACAGAATAATGGCTCTCCAGGTGCAGGGTACGCTGCCCTTCATGTAACAGGCAATTTTCAGAATTTTAACATATTAAAACCTTTAAAAATGTTTTACAGAGAGAAGACAACACATGCATTTATTAATTTCAGTCATATTTCATTCTCATTTTCTTTCTAAATTATACAAGATAGGGCAAATGTATAAAACTGACTTTGCCGGTAGAACACAATTTTCTCCACACAATATACAGTGGATGTGAATAGCCAACATACCACTTTTTTGAAACTGAATTTTATTAAACTGCTATGTCAAATAAATGTCCAAAGGTTCCACTCTAAATGCGCTGTCAGATTCAGAAATACAGCATCATACAGCTTTAGTGCAGCTGTGGTATGTTTTGTTGTTGTATGAGTTCAGGTGACAGTGATTTCAAACATGATGCTGGTGAGTGGCCTAATTTGTGCATCCGAGTTGTAATGTAGCATGACTTGCAAGCCTATGGCCATAAAGGTTTATGGTAATAGTAATAATGCAAAGTCCTGAGTGTTATGGAAAAACCTAGCAAGTCTAATTTTGGTCAAAACTAAGTTAGGACCATTTTTGTACTTATTAGGCTTTGCCTCATCATAGACAGTAAGATACATGAAAAATAATCATTGATTTCCTATGTTTTCCTGTGGCAAAACCAAGCAAGTCATCGGTATTTAATCAGTTGTGAAGTAAAAATCAAGCAAGTTGATCTTCCTTGGTTCTTCCACATAAAAGTTTCTATTTTTTAACGATAAAATCTGGTCAGGGCATAAGTCAGTTATGAAGCAGCATACCTATATTATCTGATCTGTGAGGTAAGTCCCCATGCAGAGCATTGCATGTGCAGGGCATTCATTGTCAGAATTCGTAATTCACGCAATTCACGTGCTAATAACGATTGAAAAATGACCTGTAATTGTGGGACATCTGATGCACGTGTTTATTGAGGCCATTTAGCACTATTGCACTGAGAAATCTGCAAGCAATACCAGCCTTTCCTGGACTAACAGAAACACAAGTATTTGGAAATAAACCACCCCTTAAACATCACAAAAGGGAAAAATTTGAATGCATTTGAACTGGTTGGACATTGACAGACAGGGGAGGTTTATTCCATGCAGCGAAAGACAAATCAGTCCCTAAACAGCAAATGCCAAAGATCCTCTGTTTTTTAATTTTTATTTTTCACAAGGCAATAATGGGTTGACTGGAGTGGCTTTATAAAATGGCTGCCAACATGATATTTAACCGAGAAGAATTGCCGAGAGTCATTATCTTTGTACAATTTTAACTCATCGAATTTACTGTAGCACAATCACAGGGCTTGACTTTCCTGCCGCTTTGAACCAAAAAACCGGTTTCAAACGGTTGATCTACAGTCTAATATTGCGCTAATGCTTTTAATTTAATGTTCGCAGTTTCTGTAATTGGTATAATATAGCAATATAATACATTATAGGAAAACCCGGGCATTAGGCACTAAATTGAAATTTTAAAGCAAATGGCAAAAATGACTGCGGGGGTAAAAAACCCTATTAAATCTAATTTGTTATGCAGTGCTGTGGGGGTAATGGATGCACTGGAAGGTCCTTTATTAACTTCTTATATCCAAAAGGTATTTAGGTAGCGCGGCGAATTAGGAGCCCTGCTTAGTTTCTGTAGCTGTCTGCAGAAGGAAAGAAGGTACACAGCTCGCTGCCAATTCTATCCCCATTTCCTCTGTGGAGCAAAGGGCAGCTTCTCTCATCTCTGGGGGATGCACAGGAACAGAAACCTCCTTCCCAAAGCAGACAAATGTTCCCTGCCAAAGGAGGAATTAGCGTGATGGAAGGGGTTAAGTTCTCCAGGTGGGCCCTGGTTAACGGCGGTGGTAAACGGCTTCACTGGGGAGGGCTGTTTAGAAGGGTTTCCTCCAGAACAGGAGGGAAAACAGCTGCTGCTCCGTAAAAGAGCAGAAGCTAAACCCTAACTCCACTTGGCAATGCCAATGTTACAAGATACAACCAAGCAGTCACTGGGCCACTCTTTTATTTGTAAACTGCGGCATGGTGAAGTTTATCGTCATAATGAATATCACATTTAAATGCACTTGATGCCCACCCTTGCATGGACTAAAAATCACTTCCAAACGTGGTTACAGGAAAGAAAAAATAAGCAAAAGTTATCACAGGCAAAATGCAGGGGCCTTTTACTTATTTATTTTTTAATTCTTTTATTTTTTGCAATTTTCCAAATAGAGCAGATAATGGAGAGAATGTCCATGGAGAGAACCTAGCAGGCAGTAAAGAAATGAGGGCTATTTTTTTCCTGTCTTCTGTGGCATTTACGTGTTAGGTGTAAGGTTGAACCATGTTTAGTCACATTTTCTCTACTTTTGTAACATGTTTTAAAGGGGCACCGTCGCAGCTAAAGATGCACACTGGATGCTCACCAGTAATCAGAGCTGTGTTCGCAATGTTGGTTTTATTACGTGTCTTTGATCTCTTGGAATATTACTGATTATAATACCTTGGAACTTCCACAATTGTCAGGTTTTGGAAATTTAGCTTGTGAATAATTGCAATTAATGATGTGAACTGACTGAATGATTATTTCTATCAAAAAGATACCAACTCAGGTGAAAATCTTTACTGTTTGAAATTACATGTCGTAAAAAACTGACAGTATGCATGGATTCTTATTGTTATATAATTAGACCCTAGAGAAACCAAAATTCGGCCAGCTAATATATTACTTCTCTATAATGTTTTGGTGAAATTGTATTTTAAAAATTCTGTCGTAGGCAATGAGGGGAAAAAAAATTCCCACAAGTATATTGTCTGCTCAAAAAGCCTGGTCTGGACCCCAATGACCAGAAAAACTACAGGCCTATCTCTAAACTCCCACTTATGTCCAAGATTTTGGAAAAATAGTACTTAATCAGCTCTTGGCTCATCTGAATAATTGGAATTTATTGGACAAATTCCAGTCTGGTTTTAGAGCTTTACACAATACTGAATCTGCCCTTTTGAAGGTGTACAATGATATCCTGCTCTGTGTCAACACTGGTTCTTGTGCTATCCTAGTCTTGCTGGATCTTAGCGCAGCATTCGATAAGATCGATCATGCAATCCTGATGAATAGGTTGGAACATGATGTTGGCATCCAGGGTACAGTATTAAGTTGGTTTGCTTCCTATCTCAAAGATAGAACCTTTTCTGTCAAGTTAGGTAGCCACTCCTCATCTTCTGCTACCATGAAATGTGGAGTCCCCCAAGGTTCAATCTTGGGCCCCCTTCTATTCTCACTTTACATGCTGCCATTCAGTTCCATCTTAGATAAACATGACATTCAGCATCACTGCTATGCAGATGATACACAGATCTATCTCCCAATTACTCCTAATAATACTTGTACACTCAATAAATTGTTTAACTGCCTCAACGACATTAAATCCTGGATGGCCAGTAAGTTCCTACAACTCAATTAAACAGAAGTAATCCTATTTGGCTCCCCCACCCCTGTCACTGGCCTTCGCAATACACTTGGTCCCTTGTCTGCAAACCTGCAAACTGTGGTCAGGAACCTAAGTGTCTTACTGGATAGCGCACTGAATTTTAACAAGCAAATTAGTAGTGTGGTCAAAGGCAGTTTTTACCAACTTAGAATCATAGCTAAACTTAAGCCCTTTTTATCACACAATGACCTCGAGACCCTTGTCCATGCTTTTAATACCTCTAGACTTGACTATTGTAACTCTCTCTATGCAGGCCTGCCCAAGTCTAGCATTGCCAGACTGCAAATGGTCCAGAATGCAGCAGCGAGACTCTTCACAGGGAGTAAAAAACACGACCACATCACTCCCGTCTTGACCCAACTGCACTGGCTTCCAGTCAAATTCAGGATTGATTTTAAAATTTTACTCTTTGTTTTTACAGCCCTCAGTGGTCTAGCTCCCTCCTACATCACAGATATGATTTTTCCATATTCCTCAATTAGATCACTCAGGTCTTCCTCACAACAGCTCCTTTCAGTTCCCCACTCACGCCTGAAAACTAAAGGTGACCGGGCCTTCTCTGTTGCCGCCCCAAGACTCTGGAACACCCTCCCACCTCACATTAAGTCTTGTCCCTCTGTTATTAGCTTTAAAGCTAATTTAAAGACCCACCTCTTTTCTCTTGCTTTTAATTCCATCTAACCCCCCCATGCACTTCACACTCTGCACCTTAGTAGCTGTTATTACATTATTACTACTGCTTTTATTTATGTCCTCATTCTCTGTTCATGTTTTTAGTTTCTCATTGTTCCTCATTCTCTCTTTACGTATTTTACGTTACTTAATTTATTCTTCTTCGTTACTTTGGGATCCTGATGTGTGTACTACCTAGCCCAACCTCTTGCCCTGTGAAGCACTTTGGTAGCAATTCTTGTTGTATTTAAATGTGCTTTATAAATAAAATGACTTGACTTGAACTGATATTGAGGTAAAAATTTAGATAATAAACAAAAACACTGAAAACATCAATTTTTATCACAATTGAAACGTGTCACAAATTTAATTTTTTTGGCTCTTGCACAGCCTGAATATATGTTTATATAGGGTTATTGATGAAAAAAAAAATTGTTTTAACTGCTTTGGGGCAACTTTATTCTGCAAAATTATCTCTGATGGTCAGTTGCTCCAGTATATAAGGTGACATTAACTTTGAGCAGTGTCACAGTGTTAAACACAATGGCACAACGGTAGGAGCTCTTTGAGATTGTTTGTAGCTGCATTGTGGCCTTACATGGTGCTGAAGACATCAAATGCTGCCATGGCTGTGCAAGAAATGCCATCAAGCGTTTCAAAGAGACCGGTTTGCTGAAAACTAGCGGCAATAGAGGTGCAAAACAGCAGTTAAGTGCCTCTGATGTTCGTTATCTGAGTATAACAAGTAAATTAAAAAAATCGGCGGTTGACAGCAAGACGACCCCGTGATGATATTAATAGCGCTAGAAGTGAAGAAATGAATGTAGCAAGATCTACTATTTCCATACACCTACGTGAATCAGTAAAACATGGAGGTGGAAATATTATGATTTGGGGTTCAGTCTGCTCGAAAGGAACCAGTGATCTCAAAAAGAATCAATGGAATCATGGATCAAAAGAAGTATCACAGCATCCCTGTGAAGCACACATTGCCATCTGGAAAGACACTGATTGGTCGGGGATTTTAAGTTCAACAAGATAATGACCCTAAACACACTTCTAAGTTGTGCAAGAATTATATCAGTTGGAAAGAAACATCTAGTGACATAAAAGCTCTGACTTGGCTTGCTCAAAGTCCAGACCTTATTCTGAATGAGCAAATCCGTTGTAGCATCGAAAGAATCTCTTTGAAATAAACATCAAACCATATGGAATGGTTTAGCGAGTGAGGAAATAAAAAAATATGTGAAAGTTTTACCTGGGAGATTAAATGCTGTATTTAAATCAAATTCAAATCAAAGGGTGGCCACACTAGATATTGCCTTTTTCTCTCAAAAAGACATTATTAATGTTGTTTTTACTATATATTATTATTTGTTTACTTATTTTCATGTATATGATCACTGCACACCACTGTATATGTTGTGAGTCTTACAGCTTAAGACCTAAATACCAAATTTCAGCTCAGTCGGTGCAAAAAAGGCTGAGATAAGAGGCATGTGAAATCGGCATTTTCAAGATAGCTGCCTGGCGGCCATATTGAATATTGGCTCAGAATGCTGTGAATAAGCTTTGGTATACACATATGCAGGAATATCAATGCCAAGTTGCAGCCTCATAGGCCTGATGGTATTGAAGAAGAAGATGTGTGCAGACAATAGAAGTACTAATAGGCATGACATAAAGACAAAGGTCAAATCAAGGTCAAAATGTGCTGCATGAGAAAACCTGTCATATATGTTATGAGTCTAGCTTCTAAGCACCTATACACCAAATATACACCTGATCAGTGAAAATTGCTAAATAGCAGAGATAGGCATTTTAAAGATGGCTGCCTGGCGGCCATATTTGAAATTGGTTCAAAATGCCTTGAACAAACTTTGGTGTGCTCATGGATTGGAACATGTACGTTAAGTATCAAGTTGATCCAGCAGATGGTTTTGGAGCAGATGTTTACAGACAACCAACGAACAACAATGACAGACAAGCAGGCCATGACATAAGCCCAATGGACCTTCAGTCCAGCTGAGCGTAAAATTGGCCAATTTTTACTATCCAAGCTTGGCCTTGACAGTGCCCCTTTAAGTTGTCAAGTCATCAAAACTCAAGTCAGCTTCGAATCCCCCATTTTCTTGAGAAAAGAATTACGATTTTAATTTTAACTGATGACTTAAAACATTAAATAACAAAAAGGCACAACCATTTGAACAATTTTTTTAAGGTTTCATGTAGTTTCACAAATGAAATGGAGAGGCTGTCTGCTCTTGACAGCTTTCAATCTACAATATGTTCATCAGTTGAGCGTGACTTTTATCGGCAAAAAAACAGCAGGGCAAACTCACAGGACATGAGAGAAATTGTATTAATTCTCTTATTTAGTGCCATTCTCTACTAGGTGGAAGACAATCATATGGAATGGGGAATTGTTCACGCCTTTTAAACATAGATGGGCTTCGCGCAGAAAGAGTATGTGTTTGTGGGAAATCAGTGTGGACATTTCAACATGTCTTCAGGTCCAGACAGGCTGCGATGTTTGCGTCACCTGTCCTTAAAGTGTCACAATGTGGAATTCTCTTTAATTGGGGATGTTTGTCACCATTGTAATAGTCATGGCCTGTTTGTGCTGAAAAAAATGCAGGGTGAGGCAATGCCAAAGCTTTGATCAGATTGTTAGAAGGACAGTTAATAATCAGCACAAACCGAGTGGCTGGGATACCGGCCCAAAATTTGCACATTAAATGCACATTCAGCATTCCAGACAGCTACCAGTTTTACGATCTCTCTCTGTATAACACTATTTTACCTTCAAGTAGATCCCCTGGTGAATATTTTTTTGAAAGATGCACATTTTCCTAAAAAAATTACCTCGTTCTTGCAGGGATGCTGTAGATTCTGTCACCGTTGGTCCAGAATAACTGAGTGCATTTTTTGTCTGTTTCATCGTCCTGAATGTGGGGGTTTGGCTCACCTAGGGGGTGCAGCTTTCCACAGCCAGAGCACATCGGCCTCCGCCAGAATGGCCACAGGCCGCCATAACTGCGCAGTTTGCATGCTAGGTATGTGAGGCTGGAGGAGACAGATGGGAAAGCCTCAGCGGGGTAGGCCAATTCCGGTCAAAAGAAGGTGACACCAGAGCATGACTGCCAGCATGTCCGGAGCACCTCTCTGAAACGCTCAGGGCGAGTGGGGGCCATCGAGAGAGGCGGAGGGATTCACGAGTCCTCTTCTTATAATTATTATTCCTCATATTACTTCTTGCTGATTATTCTTCTTTTGGGATTAATGCAGCTCCAACTGCTAAATGTTGGGAGCCCGTTCAAACTTCTGCTCGCGTAAAATTTCATACACATGATGGCTATTTAATTTTTGGTTTTGATAAACTTTATTATTTTATTTACGATGAAAGCTTGATGTAGTCCTATGGAATTTCATTAATGAGCATGTCAGTGTCAGTCGTGGATGAAATAATAATAATAATAATAAGAAGAAGAATAATAAGAATAAGAATAATGTGAGTCTCTCTTCATTTATAGTGTCAGGCCTGTCAATGATAGAGTGAGAAAACAGCTTGAGAGAGCTGTTCCAATCTGGGTTGCTATTGGAGATTGCCTGATGAGTACCTGGACTTACGCAAGGGTTATTTCGTCCAGAAATACTTTAAATGTTTGGACAGTCTCTTTGGTTTAGGTTTGATCTCTTTTGGTTCTTTGGTTTACAGGTCAAATAAATCCAGCTTCATCCTTTTCATAGATCTTTTGACTTTGACGAGCTGATGAATTTGGCTGCCATCCAGGTTAACCAATGTCAGTTTTGTCAGGAATTAAATTGCCTCTATAAGCATTTTGGCAGGCCCATGCTGTGAATATTTTTGGCTGAGTGAGCCTGCATTGAGAGGACAAACACTGCGAGAATGCAGTTTTAGAATTTCACTGAAAGGTTTTCACCTTTCGTGAATCACATACTGTGATTCTGAATTTGACTGGTATTCTTCAAAACTTTCTCCATTATTGAAACTGATCTAATGCCCCATTTTGCTTTTTGACAGGTTTTTTGAGAAATTCCAGAGCTGTTTAAGAACAGGCAATGTGTGTGAATTGGTTCTTACAGCTGCAGGTTTAAATCTTGCCTTCATTGTTGGCCGACAATGTTCGTATGCCCACTTAAGGTGAGATGTGATTGGAGTCACTCTACCTGGGTTCTTTGGTTTAATGTTGCATTAGACGTCCCAGTCATTTGTCAGTCAGTGATACTCCATTCATTCTTTCCCAATTGTTTTATATATGCTGTAATTATGGTTGTTCATTTCATGGGGCATGGCCTAGAAAATATGACAAGTGGAACGACGGTCTCTCAGCATCAGCCATACACACATCACGTCCGGTTGCCTGTCAGCGGTCTGGTTTTGCTGCTGCCTGCACTTTTAGTTTACTTTTATTATTTTATCGTTAATTTAGCGCTCTATCATTTTGACATTTTATTATTTTACTTGTTTTATCATTTTATTTGTTTTATTTGTTATTTTAGTTTTTACTATTTTATTGCATCTTTTATTGCATTGTTATTTATGATTTATTTTAAATAGTTTTACGTTTTAACTTATTTTACCGGAGAGCCGATACTGAGCTGCAGCAATCAAACAGTATAAACAAGCCTTCACGGTTGCGAGCATTGCTGCGGGCTAGTTGGAGGGAACATTTCTGTTTTATCGAAAACAACATGACACAACTCACCTCTCCGTCTGGCTGCGATGGCTGCGTCTGCCTCCGCAAGAAGATAGTGGAGCTGGAGCAAAGGATCTCCGCTCTCTACAAAATCCAGGAAGCGGAGAGGCATTTGGATACTTTCACCCTCGGTCCGGCACAATCCGCTTCCACAGATGCGCCAGGGTTGGAAGCTCCATCCGCTGCAAATACTCCAAACATGGCTGGTGTTCCCGCTAAAGTCCCTTGCCTGGAGGAATCATGGCTACGGCTAAGGGTGAAACCCAAAGCCCCTATTAACTCATCGCCACTCCATCCGGAGCCGTGGGTCGAGGTCGGCGGCCGCAAGAGGAAAGGTTGACCGTTGCATTTTCCCACGAACAGCGAAATCCAGTTGGAGAATCGCTTTGAGATTCTCAACTTGGAGGAGTTCCCTTGTTTGAGTCGGAACACGCGTCCCTCTGCAGCTCGTTATGGGCCGAGTCAGTCCAGCCGCTCTCCACCGCCCCCGGTGTCTCCAACGAATGCGCCCGGACGACCTTCACGCCCTAGGCCTCGAACACAGCCGAACTTCACTCCGGCTCCACGGGGCACTACTTCTGCCCCCACCATTGCATGCTCTCCTTCAGCGGCTAACGGTCCAACCTTCACAGCCAACGCCTGCTTCTCCAACAACCCTTTTGATCGGCGACTCAATAGTGAGGTGTGTCCGGAGGAGAACAGCAGAGACGTACAGCTTTCCAGGCGCTAAGGTACTTCACTTATTCGGAAAGATCCTGAGTCTCCTAGAGAGACATCTGGGCGTGCGGAATGTAATTGTACATGTTAACAAGAGCTTTTAGCAAAGTTTTCTCCAGATAGCTAAGTGGGTATATAACATGACTATATAACAGTACAGCTACAATCACATGCATGCAAGGCGAGACAGTAAAACACTAAAATTTCAAGTTGTCACTCATTGAAATCCTGCTGTAAACGTTGCTGCAATACTGCAATTGCTTCCTCCTCCCGTTCGGCGTCGGATTCGGGATCAAACAAGTACGGTCTCACAGCAATACATCCCACGGAGAGCTGTCCTGAAATATCTGCCATCTTGGTTTCCTGGTTTTTTGGGTCTGCTCCCTCTCCCGGAATCGAAGCGGCCAGGCAACCAATCAGAGCAGTGCCTCATTAGCATAGCCTCCCCCCCCATTTCAAAACGGCTCATGTTTCAGGCCGGCACAGACAGGGTGAGAGAAGAGGTCTCACTGGCCTGAATTTGTGTGTTTTTTTTTTGGTAACTGAATTCTTAACATTATTTTAAAGATCCATTGGACATATTTTAAACAACTAAATACAGCATAATAGGGGACCTTTAAATTTATCTGAAACTCATTTCTGTTTACATGTACATGCATAAAACACAAAATAATGAACAAAAATGTTCTAAATGGCACATACTAACATGTAGTGCACTTATATGCAGTTTGACCAGTGGCGGAAGCATATGACAATGGGTTCGGGGACAAAAATTATTTTCGTTTGCTAGCCAAGCTGGCTTTACTTATTAGTGATTGCATCGCTGCCAACAGTAGATGACGCTATGTTCACAGCAAAGTAAATTCTACTGTCAATTTTTGTTGGACTTTCAAATTACTATGGGCTATATTCAGTAGTACTGGGACCTAGCAACTTATGCATGTGTAATGTTAACATTATGGGCTCTATCTTTCACACTGCCTTACCCGTTGCCACTACCCGCAACCTGTGAATTACGCATTTAGCAGCTTCCACTATCCCTAAACAATATCTTTCGGCCACACAACCCGCTATGCATTATGCCGAATCCTTTATTTGCGCCTGGAGGTGTGCCCGTGGGTGTGTTTATGCGCTTTCCCTACAATTGCTATCTTGTCCACACACGTTAGGAAAAGCGTATAGTGGGTCCTAAAACCACCCGCTACCCGCATTTGGGCTTTCACAAGAGCACTATGCACTAGCACTCAGCAACGGAAATTTTTTTTCCAGCGAGAGCGGCATTTCAGAACTCTCTTGCGAACGAAGGTCATTTCGGCGACAAGTATGTACACCTGTCTTTGCAGCACAGTCACGCAACTGGCTGTAAAAAAATAGACAGCTGCCCGATTGGAAAATGTAAACGGACGAAACCACGTACTTTTCACCAGAATTACCTTAATTCGCTGAAGAGTTCTGAAATGCCGCTCTTGCTGGGGAAAAAAAAAAGTTACGTCGCTGAGTGCCAGTGCATATAACTAATTTTATTTTTCTAAAATGGGATTTTGTTCTATGCTTCATTTCAGACGGGAGAGGGAGTTGGAAGTGCATGGCGAAACGCATTTTTTTTCCCTTTTTTTTTGAAGTTTCCATCACAAAAGGGGTAGACTTGATTTTTTTTTTTTACTAAATACCAAACATTAAACAATATGTCAATGTCAAATAATAATAATAATAATAATACAATTCATGATTAACTTAACAAAAACAGATCCTCCCCTGACTGGATTTGACCTCATGCACGGGCAATTTAACCGTCAACGGAGAAACGCGTGGCGACCTTCCTCTCTCCATCACGGGTTTCGGTTTGAGGATTTGGGATAAGCGCAGCCTGCTCCGAAAAGGCAGTGGCACCTGGCACACTGATTGGTTTAACTGGCGTAACGCCCAAACCACGCCTATGCATAATGTAACGGGTAGCGCTGGTGTTTTAGGGATATAGGCAGGTGTGCAAGATAGCAACTTTTGCGGGGGAATGCCTCTTACGCAATGCGAAATCCCCAAATAACAGGTTTAGGGACTCTGGCGTAAGATAGGGCCCTATATCTCTTCTTGACGGTCACAATTCAGCACTGAATTCCCAGAAATAAGCACCAGGCGACCTCAGAGTTCCAGTCAATCACGTCTGTCAGTCATGACATTACACGCCCTTTTTACGGAATAAAATAGCTAAATAAAACCAAACTTAACAGTAAAAATTGCACTTGAACATGCATCAGCATGGTAAGAACGGCTTAAAATGACAGAAACCATCTTGGGAAAAAGAAATATTTGACACGTACTTTAATTGTTTAGTGTGGGCCATGTCCCATCCACATTGGGGCGGGGTTATAACCTGTACTGCAGCCAGCCACTAGATGGCGATCAAGATGTTTAGGCATCACCTTTGAGGAACTGATTTATATACAGTCAATGGTTGGGATGCAGTGGTTTGAATCATTTCAAAATTTGCAAAGGGTTTGAAGCGAACTTTAACATTAGCTTCAAAGGAATATAACTATTTCTAAAGCCTAATTTCAAGATTAAATCACTTATTTTTGTGGGGAAGCGTGTTTCTAATATTGGTTGTGAGTGATAGTGAGGGTAAATGCCAGTCGTGTACAGCAGTTTATTTTCAGAGAAACATCAGGTCCCACTGCAGGTGTTTAGACCATTTCATCCACTATTCGAAAATCTCTCCATCAGAACTACAGCACTTCCGCCGGGGAGGTGAATAAAATAGCGTATGCTGCCCCGTGCCTGCTGTAAAAGTGGCTCGCTGGGATTGGAAGAGGGTTCAAATTGAGAGGCAATTCATCATTCACGTGATGCCAAACACCGCTGTAGTCGCATAATTATTCTGGTTCCAGCGATCGGCTACCGTGATCCCCTAGTAATATTTGTCAACGTGAGAGGCGGCCGCAGTACTGGTCCCCAAGTACACAGAATTCCTAATTACAGATTAGAGGCAAACAGAACCGTACACTACAGTTTCCATGTGTCAGCTGATGAGGGCTACAAAGGGAACAAAGAGCGCTAAAGTCCTCCCTCCCTCCCTCCCTCTCTTTTTCATCTGCCGAAATGTAAAATGCATTAGATAGTGACTGTGGGTAGGTGCGCCTCAGGCTAAATTACAGCTGCGCTCCATTGTGTAGGAGGACAGTTTTGCGATGTGCTCATGAGTCCACATAACCTCTACAAAGTGTATTAATACAATGGCACAGTAATACACCCCCATCCCCCCATTTGCAACGAACAAACAAACATCTATTACACGCACAAAAAAAAAAATTCTGAGTTGAAAATGACTTGATGAAACTAAAGTCCTATCATCAATTTTCTGTTTTTCTCTCTTTTTTCCACTCAGTTTTAAATTGACATTTCGCCAGTTCTGACATGCAGTGAACATTTTTGAGGTGAAGTGAATGAATATGATGGCCTGACAGAGTTGGGAGGAGAAGGAGGAGACGTGTCTTCAGTTTTACGCCCCCCTGAATCTTTCTCTCCTCCAAGCACACGCGTCAGTGGGGCTGCCGGCAACACAGGCCAGGCCCGGCTATGTTTAGCTGGAGCGGAGCGCGCTAATTAATCCGAAAAGTGGGGGCTAAGGAGGCGCCGCACGGGAGAGTGGACGCTGATTTGACGGCTCGCCGGGATCACCTTTACGTCCTAATTGGATGCGGAACTTAGCGTTCCACCTCAGCTGCATCGGCAACCAGCCCAATCGAGCAGGTTTGTTTCCCTCTGAGAAATTAAAGGTAGCAGAAGAGCTGCGAGAATGTAAGCAAGGTGCCACTGCTAAATAACTCATTAATGTCATTTGGTCAAATTAAACTGGATCTGCAATGAGATACGAAAGCCTGCACCTTGATACTGTACTTTCTGAATAGATAAAACAAAAAGTTTAAAAAAAGAAATTTAAGAAAGCTATGTTGCCATAGAGGTTTTTTTTATTTATTCATTTTTTATGGCAAGACTTCTGCTGTTCTCATCACGGAAAAAATTTTGGGTGTTAGGTTAACACCTTACAGTATATTATTCATGATTTTTTTTCTTACACAGAAAACATTAAGATTCTTCTGATTGTGCAGCTTAATTTGTAGCAGGGAGAATTGCAGATGCCTAAAACAAGTTGAAATCCCTAGAGGCGCACACATGCACATACACACACACACACACACGCACACACATTTCTATTCGCAGAAAAGCAAACGATGACAAGATAATAAACAGAGTGTGTTCCAATTGTGCAGTATTTCATTTCTGTCATGGCGATGCTAGCATAAAATTAGATGAAACACCACATAGTAATTTCCTTTCTCAACTTAAATTACCCCATGAAGTGTTTCTATTTAATTTTTAAATTATAATTATACTACTTCATAGACCTTCAGAATTTTTAAAGACCTGATGAGGTTAACTGCAAATACAATGTTAATCATTGCTTTGGTGATGGGGTGAGATTTTTGGTTTTACTTTTATCCTGTTTTACCTTTGTGGTTACCGTACATTTTGTGTGAATTATTTATTCACACACAAATACACACTTATGCACACACATGCACACACGTGCATGCGCACACTCACACAAACTCACACACAGCACACATACAATGAAAAAAATGCAGTCAATGCCATTTCCTTAGAAAGGTGGCATCGTACAGTACACATTCCCGCTGCTAGTCGGAATTACAGCTGTTTATCTTCCGGCCTTCTTCAAGATTAATTAAATGCAAATGTAACACTGCGAACCAGGGGAATACCTGCCAGCCCTCTTATTAATACTTTCACTTAAAAACCCCAACACGAGAGTCATTCATTTGCAAAGAAGGCAAGTGAAAAACCTGGGCCCTCATGCCTGAAAAACAATTCATGGATGGTTGCCCAATTAGTCCAGAAGCACTCTTATCCTCCTCTCAGCCCTCACGGTCCCTCGGAGGACTTTGCCATAACCTGGCAACCTAGGTAAAGAGGCAGCCAAGCAGGAGCGTTTGAAGTCGCAACTTGGCTGCCATTGCGTCGGAGAAAGAGAGAATTCCGGCACCGTCGCTCGGTACAAAGGATAAAAACAGATTCCACCGGAAATTCGATGTGGCACCACATATGGGATACATGAATGTGGTTATATGTCCCACCCCCACCTCCTCCCCTCTCATTTTGCACGTACAAAGAATGAAGAAAGTCTGGTCCGTGTGAGTAGATGGGGATGTGTGCATGGTCGGTGAGATGAGTGTGGATCTGCGCTTCGTTTGAGGTCAGGGCGGCATCAGCCAGGCTCCATCCAAAGCTGCCACAGGTCTGCTACAGATGGCTCTGCGTCAGCTGTGACAGGCAGTGAGGCAACCCCCCGCTCCCACCCCTGCACCGCCCTTCTCTCTCTGATCAGGTAAATATGGGCACACTCTGCAAAGTTCCACAGATTCCGCCCGAGGCGGCAACTTTGCGACTTCACCCCATCTGTCACAGATTTCAACCGGCGTCTGCTGCCAGAGCCGAGAGAAAACACAAACCTCTTCCTTGGAGAGAGAGAGAGAGAGAGAGAGAGAGAGATTGTACTAAATGTAGGTATCTAATGCTGGACTTTTACTGTGGAGACATGAAATTTCCATCCTTTCACATACCTTTGCCAAATTTCTCAAAACTGCTCATTCACCAATTTTTCGTGGGAGCGCTTTCAGCACTTGTGGAGATAAAGAGATAAAAGTCGGCAACAACCAGGGAAGGGAACTGATGAGCCAATCGAACTCATTGTCAAACTAAGTAACCCAACGGAATAACTTTTGAAAGCCTTCAAAATATAAATAAAGAGAAAAAAATTGTCAAACATATTGGAAATATGAAAAAAGAGGTGAGAGGGCAGGGTGAGGATTAAACTTCTTTGACTGTAAACTGGATAACAACTAAACAAAGTATTCCCGATTAAGATTGCCTCAAAATGTACAAAATTGAGACGAGGAAAAAAAGAATACTTCAATGGAATTGCACTGGTTTCCTAAATTTCCTATAACTTCCTGATAAAGCAAAACTTCATTTCGCCAAGGCCTGTGAGGGAAATTGTGGTCCAAGACAATGCAATATATCTCTGTCTGCCACTGCCCACAACCCTGGCAAAAAATATGGAATCACCACACATGGAGGGTGCTTATCTAGCTTTTTTATTTCATAGCAAATAAACAAATTGCAGATATGACACAAAACAATTTTTGTTTATTTTGGTTTCATGAATCACACCTCAAACAAATTAGATTAAATTATTTCAATAAATGGAATATTTTTTTAATAATCAAGTAGAGGAAAAAATTCCAGAATCACATCGGAATTGGCTTTTCTAAAAGATATACCAGCAGAAATCTGAATATGCAAATTAATCTGCAGTTAAAAGAGAGTGTTTGCTGACTATAACGAGGTCTTGGGCTCGGCTAATTGAGAGGAAGCATGGCATCAATAAGTGAGTAGGCAATTGAAACAATGGAAAGGATTATAAAACTTCTTCAAGAAGGAAATTCAACATGAAAAGTGACAAACGATGTTGGTTGTTTCCAGTCAGCTCTGTCTCAAATTTGATACAAGGATAAACAAAATGTGAAGGTTATAAAAGGAAAACATACTGTTAGACCAAGGAGGCCGTCAAAGCATAAAAACAGACAACTCAAAGCAATATGCCTTGAAAATAGAAAATGCACGACAAAACCAATGAATTGGTGAATTTAATAAGGGTCCAACAAATTTTTACAGGTGAATATCAGGGCTTCTGGTAGACCTTTAACTCCAATGGTATTTTTCAGGCCAGAGTTTTTCCCAGGAGTGAAGACATTTAAAGCCCTATTTTATGAAGGGTGAAGCATCAAGATGGTGAGTGTTGTGGACTTTGCCACAGTTATAGCTTCAAGGAAAAATATTAGGAATCCTGCACTGGGCACCCCAGGAACTGTTATAGGCTTGAAGCGTAACAGTTTCAACACTACAGTGTAATCAGTTGGTAGCTGCCCCTTCAAAACTGGCATCAGGCCAGCTTAGTGATAGCAATAGGGTTAAAAAATAAAAGGGGGTGACAGATCAGTCAAATACCTCAAATTCTGATCGCCTAAGATCGACATTTGAACTAAAAATGAAATGCAGAATAATCATTTTATCCATTTCATTATTTAGTCATTTTAACGACAAAAAACAAAGCTTTTAATGATATAAATATATACAACCCCAATTCCGAAGTGGTTGGGACAAAGTGTAAATTGTGAATAAAATCAAAACGCAATGACTTTCAAATCACACCAGCCAGTATTTTATTCACAATAGAACAGAGATATAATCGCAAATGTTGAAACTGAGAAATTTTACAATTTTATCCACAAAATGAGCTCATTTCAAATTTGATGGCTGCTACAGGTCTCAAAACAGTTGGGACAGGGGTCTGTTTACCTTGGTCTAGCATCCCCTCTTCTTTTTAACACAGAGTGGAGGCGTCTGGGCATTGAGGAGACAAGTTTCTTGAGTTTAGCCATTGGAATTTGATCCCACTCTTGTTTAATACAGGCTTCCAGCTGCTGGAGAGTTTTGGGTCTCCTTTGACAGACTTTTCGTTTAATTATTCACCAAATGTTCTCAGTCGGTGAAAGATCAGGACTGCAGGCAGGCCAGTTCAGCACACAGACTCTTCTACTACGAAGCCATGCTGTTGTAATAGCTGCAGTATGTGGTTTTGCATTGTCCTGCTGAAATACACAAGGCCTTCCCTGGAATAGATGTCATCTGGAGGGGAGCACGTGTTGCTCTAAAACCTTTATATACCTTTCAGCATTCATGGTGCTTTTTAAAACATGCAAGTGTCCCACACCGTATGCACTTATGTAACCCCATACCATCAGAGATGCTGGCTTTTGAACTGAACGCTGATAACAGGAGGGGTGGTCTTACTCCTCTTTATCCCAGAGGACACGACGCCCATGATTTCCAACAAGAATGTCAAATTTGGACTCGTCTGACCACAGGACACTTTGCCACTTTGCTGCAGTCCATTTTAAATGAGCCTTGGCCCACAGAACACGGCAGCGCTTCTGGATCATGCTCAACAATGGCTTCATTTTTGCATGATAGAGTTTTAGGTGGCATCTGTGGATGGCACGGTGCACTGTGTTTACTGACAGTGGTTTCTTGAAGTATTCCTGGGCCCATTTAGTAATGTCAATGACAGAATCGTGCCGGTGAGTGATGCAGTGGCGTCTGAGGGCCCGAAGATCACAGGCATCCAGTAAAGGTCTTCGGCCTTGTCCCTTACGCACAGAAATTTTTCCAGTTTCTCTGAATCTTTTGATGATGTTATGCACTGTCGATGATGAAACCTTCGAAGCCTTTGCAATTTGACGTTGAGGAATATTGTTTTTAAAGTATTCCACAATTTTTTTACGCAAGTCTTCACAGGTTGGAGAGCCTCCGGCCATCTTTACTTCTGAGAGACTCAGCCTCTCTAAGACATCCCTTTTATAGCCAATCATGTTACACACCTGATGCCAGTTAACTCATTTACTTGCTAAATGTTCTTTCAGCTGATAATTTTATATATTAATTGCTTTTTCAGGCCTTTTTTGCCTGTGTCCCAACTTTTTGAGACCTGTTGCAGCCAGAAAATTTGAAATAAGCTCATTTTGCGGATAAAAATGTAAAATGTCTCACTTTCAACATTTGAAATGTTATCTATGTTCCATTGTAAATAAGTAGTTCATGAGGTCTGAAAGTCATTGCATTTTGATTTTATTCACAATTTACACTTCATCCCAACTATTTCGGAATTGGGTTTTTTTAATATGTATATATATTTTTTGAATTAATTTATACAGCAGAGTAAAGCATGTCTGGTGGTCAGGCCTGCATATTCTGCACCCTACACAAAGACTGAGATATGCTGCTTGCAAGGTAAAATGGATGATAACCACTTAATGATGATAGACTGAAGATTAGGTGAGATTAAGAATGTTTTACTCCCATCTAGTGTGTCTGGGGAGGACTGCAGTTGAGAACTGCTTGAAGCACACACGCCCTCAGCTGGTTGTCTTTACCAAGGCATATATTGCTTGATTATTGTGCTTCTCCCAGGAGGTAATAAGTATTCACCATTATTTGTTGTGTTGTTCTTTCATTTGTTCATCATTTAGCGGAATATGTCAAAACATTATGGTTGGATGTGAATGAAATTCTGTGTGCTGATAGATACTGTTTGACAGAGAAGGTGATTACACATCGGAGAAAATCTGACTCATATTGTTGATCCAGGATCCAAAAGAATTTCTATGCGTGTAAAAACAGCACTGTCATTAACCACTTAAGTTCAATTATAATGC
Source organism: Gymnothorax javanicus (assembly GCA_029692085.1). Classification (NCBI taxonomy): domain Eukaryota; kingdom Metazoa; phylum Chordata; class Actinopteri; order Anguilliformes; family Muraenidae; genus Gymnothorax; species Gymnothorax javanicus. Next base: position 29,696,676 of record CM056205.1, on the reverse strand, counting down.
AACGGCGAAGGCAATGCGCTCTCCACATGCTTTCTGGTTACTTTTGGGCTTCACTTGATGGACCTTATAGGCTATGCCATTGGCAATAGACATAAGCATGCTCGAGCAATTAATAAAGCCTATCCTGTCAGGACATTTTCTTGCAAGTGTTCGTCTAGACTTATTCCAGAGTATCTTCCGTTCACAACGACCACACAGTAGCTTAGAAAGCTTTGTGCTAGGGAAATATTTTGGCGCCCGCTATGTAGATGTACAGCAATAGGGCTAAATGCAAACATTTGGCATTGATTCGGCAAAATGAAGAAGCATAAATTAATTATTACAATGTAGTCAGTGTTGGTGATTTCCGTCCAGTGGTCTCTTGCCAGGCATAGTTGGAATAAATGTGTGTAGCAATTTTTTTGTCCAAGAATTCACATGTAAATAAACGCCAGCCAAATTTTTGAGGCGTATTCTACCCGAGCTCCTGGGTTAATGGTAGCTCCATCCGTCCATCCATCCATCCATTCTCTATACACGCTTATTCCTCACTGGGGTCGCTTGGGGAGCTGGAGCCTATCCCAGCTGACTCTGGGCGAAAAACAGGAACCCACCCTGGACAGCTCGCCAATCCATCGCAGTTAATGGTGGCTCTGAATTTTTTTTTTTTTTTCCTTGAAGTGGGGCCCTGGTCTTTCTGTCATATTTTCGACACTGGTAGGACCCCAACAGAAGTAACAAATAGCAAAATATAGCAAATGATAATTTGATTTCAACTCAGGGACCAAATTAAGATTATGGATTCAAGCCCTTTATGAATTGAACAACAAAGTCTTCTTCATAGAAGGGACAAAACCTATCTCATTTCTCCAGGAGCTTTCAGATACTTCCATTTTAACCTTAACATAAAATGCGTACCACAGAATCATTCTGCTTCTTTGCATTGAAAGTAATTAAATCATCCAAATTGAGCCTACTAATAAACAATCACAAAAATCATCGTAGGCCAGCACATTCTCAAAATTTGAATCCGCATCCCCACCTCTATTATCTGTGGCCACTAACTTATCAAGGAAAGCCTGTGCCTCAGGTCGAAGATACTGTATATGAAAAGTTTCTTGACATCTCATACTTTGGCAGCATTGATACCCAGCTGTTCAGTGTAGAGTACGTGCTGTGGACAAGTAATGGCTCTGACTTTAGACTTTACTAGGTGGAACCTGGTTGTGACTTGTGACAAGTTTCAGAAGCCTCAGTGTCATTTTTAAGTCTGCTGAAAACTTTTACGCTTTTTATCAACTTACAGAGTAGTTTTCACTTTCTTTTTCTACTAATTTCTTGAAGCACTGCTCAAGATTTGATTTAAAATCAAACAAGTTTCTGTCATTGAAATTAACTGAAATTTCTAAGAAATGATTGTCCCCCAATTTTGGTACATTTCAACAGTATCATGCCTTCTCTGGATTTTCTCTATCACTGCTGCTGCCACCTATTGGCCGAGGCAGAATTTCCTGCACCTCCTGGAGTTGAACCTGTCGTGAAGTCACTGCGTAAAATACATTAAGAATAACCACATTTATTCATGACAATTTGGACCCTCTTGCACACAATCAAAAGCCTTGTCAGATAAAGAATAAATAGTATGCAAAACGTGAATTCTGAAAATGTGTTGATTTGGGCCCTTATTGAATTGAATTCAATGATTCAAATTAAGAACAAATGAGCAGAAACAGGAGTCTCTGTGACAGAATTGTTAGAAATCGGCTGAATGAAATGAGATTTACATCGAAAAACGTCAAATGAAAACCAGCACTTACATCTAAACAGAGGAAAGCAAGGTTACAGTGGGCCAAAGAGAAGCAATCATGGGGTGTGGAGGATTGGATGAATGTGATATTCAGTGATGAATCACAGATCTGTATTGGCCAAGGCAATGATGCTGGAACTTTTGTCTGGTTTTGTTTCAATGAAACATATCAAGATGCCTTCCTGAAGAAAACAAGCAAATTCCCCCAATCATTTATGATACAGGTTACAAGCTGCAGAAATTAGCTGTCTCTGCAGGGTGGTTGGGCCGACCCTTAGAGACAGGGTGAGGAGCTCGGACATCCAGGAGTGGCTCAGAGTAGAACCGCTGCTTCTCCACGTCGAGAGGAGTCAATTGAAGTGGTTCGCACAACTAGTTTAGATGCCGCCTGGATGCCTCCCTTTAGAGGTTTTCTGAGCATGTCCAACTGGGAGGAGGCCCCGAGGCAGGCCCAGGCCATGCTGGAGGGACTATATCTCACAGCTGGACTTGGGACGGTTTGGGGTCCCCCAGGTAGAGTTGGAGGAAGTGGCTGGGCAGGAAGGTGCTTGGGCCTCGCGGCTTAGTCTGTTACCCCTGCGACCCGGCCCCGAATAACCGGCAGAAAATGGATGGATGGATGGATGGATTGATGGGTTGTAAGAGACACCAAGTATAGCAGCTGAAGTTATGATTTTACACTGAAAAAATATATAAATGCAATACTTGTTATTGTGAGAGATATGACCATGTTCAGAAACTCACTGTGCTTTCACTGAGTGTTCACAGACTGTACGACCATATTGTAATGCATTTCAATCAATGATTGAAACAGACTAAAAAGAATCTCACAGTGGCATTGATGATAAAGGGATAGGGTCTACTGTGCAAATTGACAAATCAACATTGGGTTTGACCGCTTTTGGCCTGCCCCACTGCTACACATCTCCGCTGTATGGACCATACCAAATGGTCAATGGTGACTTTGGGGATGTGCTCCTACTTCTCTTCAAGATCTGCACGGAGTTGGCAGATATTGGCTGGATACGGGTAGCACTGATGAACTCGTTGGTTGAGGACATCCCAAAGATGCTGGATGGTGGACAAATCCAAGGATTAAGCTGGCCATTCAAGCACACAAATGTTTTCAGGCTCAAGAAACTCTGTGCATGTATGGGTGACCTGGGGTCTGGCATTGTCATGCTGGATATATTGCGTTGTTTTGATGAATGAATAGTAGGAGGATAGGCCGCAGTATCTCATCCCGATATCATACTGCTTTCAATTTGCTGTTAAAGAAATGCTGTTGGATGCAATGTCCATGGGGTATTCCCACTCAAACCAGCACTCCACCTCCATATGCCACCATGCGCATCACACTGATGTCAGCATAACGATCCCCCTTCCGTTTGCTCTGTGAAGTTGGAAACGTGACTCGTCTGTAAAGAAAACAGTCCTTAATTGTGCCATCGGTCATCAAACGTGCTTGTTCACTCAGTTGAACTGATTTTCTTTGTCGAGCTGAGGTCCAATCCACAAAGAGCACAACACATACAGATATGGACTTCCTTGAGATGATTTTTCACAATTTAGGCAGAAATGCGACAATTGTGGGGACCAACTGTCTCATCTGCAGCGGCAGGAGCTGGTCTCAGATGGTCACAGAGATGGAGAGTGCAGATATAGCGGTCTTGGTTGGGGGTCGTCACATGTGGTCGTCGTGCATGTGGGCGGTTTGCTGTCGTGCCTAATTCCTCAAGCGGTGTCTTATGCGACTTATTGTTGAATCATGGACATAAAGAGCCCTTGCGACAGCCCTGAGAAACATTCCTGCATTGAGCATGCAAGTGGGGGCTCGAGCCATCTATGGCATTTTGAACAATGGCAGAACTGGAACTTTTGAGGTGGCCTATTACTGACCAAAGGACAGGATGTGCCTGGGCAGACCATACCTGATTTCAACAGCTCTAAATCAGGCCCCATCCGTCTGACAGGCAAATTTTGACAAAGGGCGTGAACTTGGCAATGATATGGAGAAGGTGACTGAAATACACACACACCATTAGCACACAACCTTGGTCACGTAAATAAACCCTACTATGCCAACCTCAGAAATAAGTATGTGGAATATTGAAAGGACTTTAATGTTGCGTTTATATTTTTGTTCAGTGTAGTTTAGGCATTATAAATGAGCCCCTAAGAGCCATACTGGGCCAACCCATGTTGGGGAACTTTTGAGAAAATGGGACTCAAAGTTGCCAGCTTCCTGCGTCATTTAGAGTATCTGGGAACTAGAAACACTGCTTCTGTTAAAAACTCAAGATATGTACAGTTACGTAGTGCACTTCTTATGCAGGTTTTGGATGCCCTTCTGTTTCATTTAAAGTGAAACCTACCTCCTTCTGAAGAGGAACCATCATCTTCTGATTCATTTGGGTCAAACTCTGGGTCTCCATTATCTTCCACTTCACCATCATCATCAATCATAGCAAGCAATTCCTCATCAGTGCGATACCTAGCCGCCATGTTTACATTGAATTATGGAAAAGTTGTGGGATGGTCAACTATGGCTAAGGCAGCGCATTGCATATTTACAGTGGCAGAGAGGACGTTTGCTTATATGAGCAATCCATGTGGGTAGATTGGGTTGGCTCATTTAGGAAATGTAGATCTCAGTTTTCTGCACATGCTGACTACCTCAACTCAATTTCACCAAAAGTGCGGGATGGCCCGGTATGGTTCTTAGGGGCTCAAATGTTATTACTCCTATTTTACATGAGGTACAAATGTAATTTGTTGAAGCAGTATAAACTTTCATCATGCTGGATTTCCAATGTTTGGCCCCTCTACTTGTTTTGTGCGTTTATATGCCAATAAAGGGCAATGAATTGAAAGACAGAAAGGGACAAGAGGAAGAGCAAGATCACATCAACACAAGCAGCGCATTTGTACAATGTTTCTGTGCCATAAATTATTCAGAGGATGTATCCTAGGATTAAAGTTTTGGAATATTCCTGTCATTATGGGTTAATCTCACCAGTCTAATAATCAAAATCACATTTATGGTCTCTCTGAAGTTCTTCTTCAGGTACTGTCATCTATTGACCTTAATCCTATCCCAACTGGGGTACCTGCGGTTATACTTTTTGTCATATCTCACAGGAGCTTTGCTCTTTCATTCCAATTTTTTCATGAATTTTTCAATCAATTTGTTCCTAATTATTTCATATCATAGTTTTCTCTTTCTGTTTAAATAAATGCTTTTTAAAAGTACCAATGCAGTCGGGTCCTGGGGGACCCCAGTCATAATCACCCAATTTCACCTATTCAGTTTTAATAGATGGAACTATGGTATTTATTGAGTTCATGTTCACCATGGGTTCTAATTTGAAGTATCACACATTATCTTTTACTTTTTCATTTTTAAAGGAACATGCACAAATGGAGCACACACAGATTTCCTCAAATGTTCTGTCGACAACCCTAAATACTGCTAATCCTTTGGTAAGATGATGTTCAGAATCCAAAATACAAAACAAAATTAAAAAAATGTATTATGATTATCAAAATCGATGTTTTGGGAAGAAACAAGAGAACAATTTGGTCAATAGCCTTTGTATATTAAACTGTTCACAAACTGTTCCTCTTGATATCCTGGCTGAATTCAGCCATAAAAGACAAACTTCCTTACAGTGCACAAATGCAGCACTTGGTTTCTTTCGCATTAGCACCGTGAAGTACAATAGGAACGGAAAAATTGCCTGGTATCATCGCAAATGTCATATATCAATATCAATGTACCATAAATCAATATATTAACAAAGCAAAAAAGGCTTTAATAATTGATCTGCTCTACAGTAATGCATTATTTTAGTTTCATGTTCTGAAGAACTGCTCACTGTGCTGGTAGAGAAGAGATGGTTTAGGACATTTTGGTGTGAACCCTGGCCACGCATCAAGCCTGTATAAGTCCCCCTCCCACCCCCCGCAAATCTCTACAATAAACTCCGAACTGAGCATGTGCAGAATAGACGTGTTTCCAGGGTACGATGTGGCTAATGTGATGTCATCTCTTTCTGAGCTCCCTGCTCATTCTATTAAAATCTAACGGGTCTTGATGATGAGAGTAAAAGAAATCAAATGCAATGCATCAAATGCATAATGACACACTGGAAAGCTTTGAGCTCTACCAGAATAGATTTTTCTGGAACATTACATGGGACATTCATTTGAACACTTCTTAAATCCACACAGATGCCATTTAAAATCACAAAAATCAGAGTCCCACCTGTAACCTGTAAGAGATCTGTGGCTTTCCTTACTTTGATCGGGGAGCGTGGGTGAAAATAGGAAAGAGGAATTTGCTGGGCTCATGAAAAACCAGTTCTGTTTTCAATAAAGTTGAAGTAGAAATCTGCAAATCTGCCACCAATCAATGTGCCTTAAAATAGACAGGCGAACGCACTTAATTTAAAATTAATTCATGACCCAGTTGAAGCAGAAGCTCCAAGATAAAAATCTCTGGTAAGATGTGAATTTCCAGTATCAAAAAAGGATGAGAGGATGAAATGTCAATGGAGAAAATTAACCAGTGAAATGCATGTCTACATATACACAACATAAGTATCTGGATGGTGACAGAGCTGTGGCCTTTACTCTGTGCTCTGCCATGTTTGATTGCAGATTAGACAATAGATATGATGAAGGATGAAGGCCACATGCAAATTTGATGGTATTTACGTGCTATTGGGAGATCCATGAGGGAAACCCAGACCCTTTTATATACAGTCCCATGTTTTAAGGCAGTAAAAGTAATTGGATAACTGCATGGCTGTTTTCTTTACCCTATTTTGCTTTTAATTAATTTCCTTAGACACAAAGAGTTAATAAAAAGTCTACAGTTCATCAGAGTTTAAAATAGAAGAAAAGTAGATAAAAATGTGTAAATAAATTGATCTCAGTGAGTCAAATTCATTATTCTGTGCTTCATAGACTGATGTTAACCAGATAGCGCAGGTCAGCTGAGCTGTAGCCAGTGGTGGCTCCAGGATTGTAAAAGTGGGGGGACAAGCAAAGGGAAAGGTCTTATGATGGGGGGGGCAAAATGGGTGGGGTCCAGAGACAGCCCCTGATGGGGTCCAGGGGAGAACCCTGGTGGGGGTCCAGGGGTAAAGGTTCCGTAAGCTATGAGCTTTTAGAATTTTTGAGGTGAAAAAAAGATAAATAAACACACCGGTGGAGCACTTGTGATTCATACCCAACCATGCAATTTTACTGGAAAAAATTCTGTAACATATTTCTGGTCAAGAGACAACAAAACAATGCAACACATTACATGTCACATATTTCAATACAGATTTTAACCCAACTTTTAAAACCATTAGTTCACACTTTTGATACACTGAGAACACTTCCATATTTTGGTTAAGAAAAAACATCTTTGTAGAATATACATTTTTAAATATTTACGTTGCCATGAATATGATTTATTAATTGTATTTTTTATAAAATAGGAACAAACTTTAAAGCTGGATTTCAAATGATTAATTGAATGTGAACTCTCTACTGCTTACTTTTTTGTGATCATATTTTTTTATTTGTCATGACAAAACACATATATACTGTTACTCCAATTGAAATGATGGTACAATCATGAAGACAAAAACAAAAGTGGAAATGAAAAAAAGAAATGTCTGGACGATTCAGTAAGTTGTTTAGTCTATCAGCAATGCTTAACCACAAATTAAGATTTCTTTCATGGGCTACATGTATCCTTGCTGTTGTTAGCTCCACATATCTTCTAGAGAGCTAAGAATCCATTGGTGAGCAGAGAGAGTATGTGGGGGCTGCCACTGCAGGGCAATCATTCTTTAAGCTGCTGTGAGATCTGCCAATAAAACTCTGGTTTTACTAATTGGTAAGTTCAAGTCTTTAAAATCATTTAAAAGAAGAACTTCTGGAGAGAATGATATAGTAATAGAAAGGATAGTTGATGAGATGCCAGTAGGGGGGCAATTTCAGTGGCTGCAAAAAGAAGTCCAATTCTATAGAAGCCCAGGAGAAAATGACCTACTTCTCACTTGATTTATTACCCCAGAAAACATTTTCCTCATTATTTTATGGTCGCAATCCCTAGTTTTAAGACTCGTTCAATACAGCATAATATTCATTTTTGTAAACCATGTTCCCATTTAGAGTAAAGTAGAGGATAAAGCAAGGTATGCTCTTAGCCATGGTTATCCTGTGATTGACGAGACCTGTCAATTCTGTCAATCACGTATAAATTCTATGGTCAATCAGGATGGAACATGGGATAGAGACATAGCAATGTATATCTGTGGCATAGTGCGCCTTAAATAGCAGTGACCATGTTTTGGGTGTTGACTATGTTTCTTTTTTAATGGAACTTCAACCATTTGACAGCTTGATTTCATGAAAGTTAATTGTAATATTTTGCACACTTAAAAATGTCTTGTTCTGCCTTCAGTTGTACTGAGACACTTTAAAGGGACTATGTCAGCCGGGGCGCATGTACGCGACGAAGCGAAACTTCTTGAAAACGTTGGTACAGCTATTTCAAGTTCATCAGAGATTTCGTGTACACGTTTTTCAATCGGTTTATATCATGTTCATCCTCGAGAAGTTTTATGAAATTTTTTCGTAAAAATGATCTTTATTGATCATAGAGCCTGTTCGTAGCATCATTTTATCATAGTTCGGGTTTTTGTAGCGTTAATATTGCTTCTAAGTTAGCCTACGTTGATTATTATGTCGTCCCATGGCGGCCGTCGAACTGGAAGCGGTCGCAAAAGGATCTATGACAGCTCATGTCAGACAAAATGTTGCTACAAGCAGGTTCTGCAAACATTAAAGACAGTTACTTGATAAAAATTTCCCTAGACTTCTCAAGGATGCACGCGATGCAAACAGATTGAAACTCCACCACGAATTCACCAGTTTACCTTACTTTGCACTTTCAATGTGTTTTCGCCCAAAGAAATATGGATGGATAGTATTGTGGGTTTTGGCAAAGATAAATGTGGTTACTCTAGCAATTTCGCATTTGCAGGCCATCTTCTGTATTTAAAACAGTGGCGAAGGTACGCTTTACACACATGCTAATAAGCTTGGGATTTGTATTTCTGCTCCCTTGATATTGCACTGCATGTATGAAAGTGTTTGACTGGACTGTACTATGAATGTGCACCAGCTAACATAGTCCCTTTAAGGATTTGGTTGTTCAATTTTTCCAGTAAGTAGCAAGCTAGCCTATATTTTGTGTTCGACATGTTTTTTGCAAGCCAAAATTAGCGTTAACTAGCTAGCGCTAGTTGATAACTTTGCTTTTGCTCTGCCAACTGAACTTGTTCCAGCTGAGATGCTAACTAACCTGCATTACTCCATACGTTAATAAAATGGTTGTCTAATCAGTCAAAGCCTGATAAAGGCTTGATTTATCCAAAAGTATAGAAACAATGTCTGTTTTCAGTGTCTGCTTAAGTTGAAGTGTATTGCGTGAATGTAAAGGTTACTTTAATAAAACTGTCCATGGGGACGTTTTGATGGTTCAGGTTAATGTTACATATTTATATTACAGAGCTTAACAAATTTATTAGACCACCATGCAATGTAAGGTTTATGCCACAGCTGCCCTAAATTAACAGTGTTGGTAATTACCGAAATAATATTTTTGTTTCTGTGATGATTAATCCACCAGTATGCGCAAGCTCTTTAACTGAAATTATATTTTAATGCTAAAATATAATTATTGTTGTTATCCATGAATTTACAAAAAAGCAGAGAGAAACAGTTAGCTATTATTTTTACTTTTTTATTTTATTTTAAGCTATTATTTTTTTATTAAGATGCCAAATAACAGTTATTTTCTTGCATTCCTGAACATAAAAATTCATTTTAGTGGTTGAATGCAAGAATGCAAGCTGTTATTAAGGCCAAAAGAAGCCATGCAAAATATAATTTTTTTTTTTTTTTTGGTTTTTATGTGTGAATAAGGACTATTTAGTGGTATCAGTTTGTTATTTGCCAAAGAAATAACAAAAAAATTTTTAGTTTTTAAACAAGTTTTTGACAAATTTCTTAAATATTTGTGTTTTCTCATTTCTTTATGACAGGTGGTCTAATAAATTGTTAAGCATTATATGTATATTGTATTCATCAAAACTCAAGCTTGAATTCTGTCTCAGGAGCACGAATTGCTGCACACAGACTGCATATCTCCATGAAACTATCCACTTTTTGGAAGATAATTAATTTCATCCTCCACAAAAAAAAACTTCAAAAAAGTACATTTGACCAGGGGTCTATTAGTCTTAGAAGTGAACAACGGTAACTTAGATTGGGTAGACGCCATTGGTGACCCGCAGCCAATTATAACACATGATGTGATGTCTGATCACATGATCTGCGGGGTAAATTCAGGAAATCCATCACTTTGTGCGGAGAAGCCCACCGTTAAATTTGCTAATTGTCGGTAATTCCCGACGGCTTCATTAACATAAAACACGCTGAATTGTGGGAGATAAATTTATGTTGGTTTCTTTAAAAACCAGGGTCAGATTATTTTAGAGCCATGGACTTCAGTTATATAAGTATGATGGCCTGTTTTGTGTAATTCTACCCAATATTTTAATCTATGAAAGTCCTCATACTTTGTTAAGTGTTGTTAGTCATCTTTTAGATGAAATGATTTACTTCAGGAAAAAAATCCCATGATTCCATGCACCTTATAGCTGGACTTGTTTGTGGCCAGCCTGCACAGCATTCGCGGAGAGCTGTGGTGATTTGGTTCGAACAAGATTGCCTCCCCTGACAGGTTCCAGATTCACCGCTAGTGGTGCCCAAACTCACCTGATATGATATTAATGGACAAATGCCGTCTACGACACTTAATGAGTCCTTGCACACTTCTGGGGGTAATAGACTTCTGGTTTGACTTTTTTGAAAAGAGCGAGACAGCGGAGAGTTAACCTCCCAACAGGCTTCCCATGCCAAACGTACAGGGTGGACAGTCCTAGGTCTAGTAAAATCAGACCAATCCTCTGCCTCCTTATTCACTGAAACAGTAGCGACCTGATGCAAACTCATGTAGATGAACATCTGCCAAGGACCTTGGGTTAAAAAAGAGAGTGGGTAGACTGGTAAAGTACATAATTGATTACTAAGTTACTTGTTCTCTATCTGTGTTTTCGTCTCATTTTCATATGCAACAAACTCCCAATATATTCTGTTTAATATAAATCAACAAGGTGGCCCATCCTCTCTCCATTGTCAGGTTATCACTGTTAAGGTGAAACTAGTGTCAGGAGACATCTTTAAAATACCAGCAAAGTGATGATTCTGCTGGAAGAAGTCTTCTGATGTACTGTACATAGAAGCAAAAGATATAAATAATGCACATAAAATAAAACATGAACTTCCCCCCGGACAGCTAATGGAAAGATGGGAAGAAAATACTCATGGTGGTTACTTTTCACTCGCAGTATATTGTGTGAATTTATATGTGAACACATAAAGCGAAAATGGACTATTCATGACACTTAGGGCCGGTTTCACAGACACAGATTAAGCTTGATCCTAGACTTAGTTCAATTTTCTATAGAAAATCTCTGTACAAAACTCTGTTTAGTCCAGGACTAGGCTTAAGCCATGTCTGTGAAATTGGCCCTTAGTCATTTTGAGATAAAGGCTACTAAAGTTCGGCACATTTTGCTTGATTAGCAATAATAGTTTACCTCTTGCATGATTCCATTGAAACTAATAGGTGACTCACTCTAATTTTTTGGCATCAAATACCTTATAGGTACATACCAAAAATAATAGCAAAAATTTAAAAAATTCTTCTGTGATTAGGTATTTCACATAATAGCAGCAATTGCAAAACTGCTCATGAATTCTGTCCGAGGAGCACAAATTTCTGTCGACAAACTGCATATCTTCATAAAGCTCTCCACCTCTTGGGAAAAACTCCACGAAAAAAAAAAAAACACTACAAAAAAGTATATTTTTGACTTCTTTTGAAAATAACAAAAATAATTCCTGGATTCTAGACTGGTGCCTGCAAGTAGTCCTTCGCACCTTCTCTTCAGGGTTTCCCTGAAAAACAGTAGTCTTCCATCAACTGGCCAATCAGAACAAAGGGTTTCAAAACTGCCCCTCCCCTGTCCTGCTTGGCAGCTTGAGAGCGCATTTATTCAGCCAGGCCTAACCTGACCTTTGGAATTCCTGACCAGTCACTCTCCCTCAGGCTTCACCCCCTTTTCAGACTTATCAACAAAAGACAACTGTTCTCTTAAGTATCCACTCCTGTGGAGTTTTTCTCTGATTATCTTGTATCACACATACACTGTTTTGAGGTCCCTTTGCCATCTCACGTTCATAGAGTGATAATGCTTGAAAAATAACTGACATTAATATATTTAATATTTGTTTTTTTTATACCGAAGTTTTTGATCCAGACATGGAACCAGATTCAGAGTCAGAGTACAGTACAATGAAGCTGTTTATAAAGTAGACAGGAATACAGTAATGGCAAGGAGGGACGAAGTCCACAATTGCAAGAGCACAGTTCAGTTCAGATGGTATAATGGAATAAGAGTAGAGGGCGTGTCCAGGGCAGAAGCCGGGGGATGTTGACCCTTTCCCATCCTGAACAGTCAGACAGCAGGTCCAAAGGGTTTAGCAAGAACGCAGTCCCAATCTTGGAGACCAGCGACCAGGTGTTCCAAATAAACTGGGCAGAGGTACAAACTGGAGGGGCTAGCCAACCAAAACTCAGTCTCAATCATGGAGACCAAGAATAAAGCTTTGGAGTTTATTCCTAGTAATAAAGCTTTGAAGAGTACTTCCATATTTCACTATCGTAGAGGCATACAAGACATAAAACCAATTAAGAAGACAATATTACATTAAGACAAGCAGCTTGCTGGATAGGAGGAGGAAACAATTAAGCAGCCTGAAAAGTTCTGGCAAGTTTTTATTAATGCAAACAGCATGCATTCTCCATGTAATATATGGAATAAAATATATATTTTTTTTTTACTTTATTTTTCACTAGCGCAGTGAGGACCTCTGACAGGAATTGAGCTGTCAAATCCAAATCTAGCAATTAACTAATTAACTGAATAACTAGTGCTTCTGACTGGCCAGAATGGCTTTGTTTTTGATTCTGAGGTAAAAGGAGGGTGGAAAACCAGCATTTCTCGGTCCTAAAGGATTGTGATTTGATGATCTTAGATCTTAGGGAAACGGGTGAGGTATATGGGTTTTTGACCTTGGCAATATATTTTTGCTTTGCCTTCCATCATGTGGTCACGAAAAATATTGAAAGAAATCTGAAATAAACTGGAGGGCAGTTCAGTAAAACCTGGGTGGGTGATATATCAGATCAATGGCAAGATGAACAGAGGAATAAAAGCTGACTGCAGTGTTACAGCTAGTACTGTTAGTTTCTGCATAAAAGAGGGGGGAGAGGGGGTTTGTATTGAAGCAATATCACTCAACAGAGGGTAATGTCATTCTAAATATTGTGACAGCAATGATGCGGTCCACCACATAATCACAGCTGTGGCTATATTTAGAACGGCAGCTCAACCTGGAGTGTGATATAGTGATTGTACCGTACAACAGCTCCATAAACAATACATTTATTTTACGCATATTACACATAATCAAATATTTTTCTCTGCCAGTCCAAATAGTTCCCAAAGATGACAAGCTAGATAGAGTGTTGCCTGCTGATAAGCAATGCACAGATACATTAACAATCCATGACTTCAAATGATGGCCTTCAATGTTATGAATGAACTATGCTCAAATGAATTTGAATTTATGTTGCGAACACAGACAATGGAGTAATTTATAAAGTAAAATGTCAAAGTGATGTTAAACAATATTTCATCACTTCAAGACAGTTTCTTGTCCAATTACAACACTTGATTGGAACTGACAGTTGTATAATTATTCTTAAAGTAATAGTCAACGTAGGAATGGTCAAAGGGCAGGACGGTGGCTGCTGACTACTGACATGCTTCTCTCAAAAGATTTTCGCCACCGTAGGTAAACAGGGCTTCTTCTCGCTGGCCAGTGACCTGCATTAGCAAAGACATGCAACCTGCGTAGCTATATCTTGTGGTCGAAAAATCCTCTTTAATCGGTCACCTGGGGCAGGGACAAGAAACAATCCATCATTTTTTTCTGTTTTTCTAAATGGGTTTTGACCAATATTAGGCCATTGTGGTTTTTTATCATGATGTTGGGCAATTTTCTAGGTTTTAAGAAAAGAAAATCAAAGTTGGTATGTTGCATCAATTCCTTCACTGAAATTCAGAATTATTAGCAGGCGAGCTGAAAGTGAGCACATTTATTTATTCTCACTATTAGTGGGCCAGGTGAAAGCTCAAAAACATAAGTGCCAAAATCACTGTATCCCTTTCACTTAATACTTTTAGCAGCTTTCTCTTGCCAAAATAACAGCTCTGAGTCCACCCCTATGGTATCTAACAAGATTGGAGAAGACATGGCGAGGAATTTGAGACCATTACTTCATGCAGAATCTCTCCAGTTACTTCAAATTGCAAGGTTCACATCTATGTACTTAGTTTGTCCCACAGGTTTTATATTGGATTTAGGGCAAGGGACTGGGATGGCCATGGCAAAATATTGGTTCTGTAGTTGGTGAACCATTTCTATATTTATTCTAACCCATGCTTTGGGACATTGTCCTGTTGGAGAATCCAGCCAAAGCCCAGCTGAAGCTCTCCGGCAGAGGCAGTCAACTTTTTATTTAATAACTGCTGATACTTGACAGTATCCATGATGAATCTTATCAAGTTGTCCAGGGCCTTTTGAGGAGAAAGTCAAAGAATTGCCAAACTGCCCTGGTGTTTTTTGCCAAAGAGCTTTATGTTGCTCTCATCTGACCACAGAACTCAGTCCCATTGAAAGCACTGGCGAAGGGAGGGGAGGGGCCACTGGGGCCATGGCCCCTGCTGGAATCTGATTGGCCCCCTCAGAGAAATAATGTCTTGTCATTGGGTAATTTGTTTTCCCTCAGAGGAGCGTTAGCTGGTTGTTACAGAGCAGCTTTATGAGGGCGGGGTGAGGGGGAAACAGTATTGTGGTCAGTGTTGCCAGATTGGGCTGGGCTGATTTCAATTGAATTGTGCGGGCAAAAATTCCCTTGGGCGGGTGGACACATTTTGGGCTGGTTTGGGATGAACTCGGTTGTTTTATTTAACATCTATAATTTGCGTTTGTTAAGTGCGCACGTAAAACATTTACTGGCTTTTACAACATTGAATGACGTACATTTTGGCCACTCTCATTGAGAGGAGATAGCCAAGGTCATGTGGTCACGCCCAGAGCCACGGTCACGGTGAGCTACGCCCCCTCCCTCTCCTCTGGACCCCATAACATTAGTGCAAAATGTTAGCCCAGAAGGCAAGCGCACCTGAGCAGTCGCAGGCCCCCGCCTTTAGCCAGCTAAGCCTCCTACCCTGCCCAGATAACGGCCATTACCGTATTATTGTAATCATACAAGTGTGGGGAAAAGAGTTAAATGTATTGGAAAGAGTGGTTGGTTTATAGCAACTGATGCTGTCTGTCAAAGCGAAGCCCACTGCAAAATTTGGAGCACCAAGCTAGCCAATTTAGCTAAGCCCCTTTCCAACTGTAAAAACGTTACTGTGCCAGTGACCGGATCAAGGACATCACCGACTACCATCTGAAACGTCGTGAACTCCGAAAAGCCTTGTTACTTATGTTGCATTTCTTGAGTTAATAAATGCTGTAATTATTTATCAGACATGTCTGGCTATGAAACAGCAGCGCTAAAGATACAGGCTACAGTCCCAAGTGCAGGATATTTTAAAAAATCTGCTTCGGCGCCGTATTTCAGGAGAGAGCACAGAGAGGATATTAGTGAGTCCCCATATTTCTAAATCGCACATTTCCTTGGGCATAATCGGTTGACGTGTCTTTATAACTTTGTGGTTATGTAGCTACGCTACTCATTTCACGCAGGAGCGTGGCTGCGCTGCATAGACAGCCCACAAGCTAGAGGAGTTCTGGCTTTCAGATACTTTTGTTAGTGCTAAATGCGGCAACATTTGAGATAAAATTCAAATGGCACAAGAGCACTTCGTGGATTTATGCCAGGTATGTACGTACAGAAAAAAGTTATCCGTAGCCTATAGGTCGGAGATGACCTGACAGGAGACTCCGTTTTCCCTCTCAAAAATGTCAAAGTTTTCTTGAAACGGCTGCAGGAATTATAAATACAAGCTTGCTTCTCCGTCCAACCATTGAACATTAATACCAGCAGAAAGACGAGAACGTCCCGATTATCATGACGTATACCCGTCAGTATTAGTTTGTCTAAACCACGGAAAAAAGGATTGAGGGGAGGAAATATGCTCAAGTGCGATTAGCCTTATGGAGGACATTAGTTTCACTGACATTAAACTTGCATCCTCTAACGATAAATATGTTGAAAAAGAAGTGGACTTAGTAGTGGGTCTTATCGTGGGATGATTGACATTTTAACCTAGTAAGATGCGCAGCTACTGTATTCAGACCTGTGGAACTTCAGGGCAATTTTTATATTTTAGCTGTTTGAGATCCCAAGGTTTCCAACGATTCCAATTTTTTTTGTAGACTTACAGGGAAATGTGAATAAAATGATATGCTAGATATTCCATTTGATGTAATGCCGTGGCCGTAAAATCATGGCGTCCTGGATATGAATATTTCCCTCAATCTTAGTGTGATGTGGCCTCACTGAAGCGCTGCCATCAGCGAATACATAATATGTATGTGACATTTTCCTACGGTTTGAAAATAATTATTTTTCTGACTTTGAACTTATTTATGGGAACTTTGGAAGTTAGAGCAAAGAAAAGCGCCAGTCAGAAAACGCGAAAACTTTGCCAACAGTTGTCTTGATTTTTAACTTTTAAATAGCTACATACATGAAGTATCGCCCAAAACACAGTAGCAAAAGAAGGGGCGAGTCGGCTTGTTCGCTTCTGACTGCTGTTTTCTCCCTTGAGGGTTTGTCATCAGTGATTTCGGTATATTGGACCATTGGACTGTATAGCTACAGTAGATTTCCTGAATAGCTGTAATTACTGTATATCGCTTTTGAAAGGCTAATGTTAGTCGCGATTGTGTTCTCAGTCTCGTTCTCTGTATGTGTTAGCGCTTCTGTGGATACATGTAGCGAGGGATTTTTTTTTTTTCCGTGGGCTTCAGGGGTATTGTTTACTCCCATAAAGATACATAAGAAATTATTGCATGCATTTGCTGATAAACAGGAGACAGGAGACTCATGCTATTGTAAATCAAATATTAACAAAGGTAAACAATAATATTCAGAAATGTGTCACTTTTAGCCCTGTTCCCTTTCTTATAGCAAAGACACCATGACTTTAAAATTACCTGTATTCTATTTCTGTACATAAAACCCTGCCTTTGGTAACATCAGTGGCCAGATCCTTTGGACAGACAAGAAAATATAAAGTCCTTTTATCTTACTTTATGCATTTGATGAGGCATAATTTTCTATTCTTTAAGCAGTGGATTCACTAGCAACTATTCACTGTTCAATGTAGCCAAATAAAGCCTTTATTGTGAATCAATTTGAGTGTCATGAGTTACTTTTGAAAGTAGCAATTATTGTATGTTCCATTTTGTACAAATATGTTCTGACCAGAAACCTTTTCCAGATCATGATTATTTTGTTAGATCTATTTAATTGGGTAAGGTCTATATTAAGTTATACAATGTGACTACATGTAAAGAACACTTCTCAAGAAATTGCTATAGGCTACATCTACGAATGAAAGCACCAGAGGTGCTGATGCCTCGGTGTGTATTGCTTAGCCACTACTGATGTACAATAGTTGTACAGTAACATAAAAGCAAGCTTGAATACATAAACAGTCAATAGAGTGCGGTCCTTGTGCCAAAATCATGTGGGTGTGGCTTAACATTATGTACACAAAACGTGTATACTGAAACATGAAGTGCTACAAAAAATCAAAATTGTGGCACATTTAAAATCAAAGAGAACAGTGTTTGTCACTTTCGTTGGCATTGTTACTTTAGCTTGGATGCAGACGCTGTCGCAGTTATGATGGTAACAGACAGACAAACAAACAAATACACAGACTGAGTACCGTATGCTCGCTGTGCGCATGCGCACACCGAGGCATAATAACGCAGTAATTGGTTGCCCCCTAAAATATTGCAATGGCCCCCTATTGGCCACCCTAAAAATAAATCCTTGAATCGCCACTGACTGAAAGTTCTAGTACCGTCAGACAAACTGTAGGAGCATGAGTTTATTTATTGACAACAGAGACTTTTTTCAGGCAATCCTCAGAAAAATTTTGTAGTTATGTAGATAGTTTATGGTTTTAGAGACTTTCTGCCCTCAAGACAAAATTAATCCCTGAAGTTCTCAGACAATAATCCCTGTAGTATCCCTTACCATTTGAACTATCCTCCTCATAGTGTGGTTATTCAAACTAGGCACACATCCTCTTCCAGGCAGATTTTTAACATTTCCACATGCCTTACATATGGTAATTATTGCCTCAATTTTTTAAATTATTAAAGGGCTGCTAATATATTACTTCTCTATAATTTTTTTGGTTAAAATGTATTGAAAAATACTGTTGCAGGCAATGAGAACAAAAAAAGTCATTCCCTCAAACATAAAGTTTTTGTAAAAATTGAAAGGTGTATTGAGGGGTATTGTAGTCATGTACGATGTCCATCCGTCTGTCTGTCCCTCTGTCCCACAAGCTTTTGTATTCTGCACGATAACTTGAAAACTCCTTCATCAATCAACGCCATTTTTGCTGTGTTGCTTAGTCTTGTGTACCTACAGAAGCCTATCGATTTTTACGATTCACTTAATGAATTTGTTTTCACTGTACAATTTCATTTTGATCACTCAGGGCAGGAATGGGGGTGGGGTGGTTTGGGATATCTTGAAAGAGAATGATACTGGCATGGAGGTAATATAATAGAACTGGAGAGAGCGAGGAAGTCCCACCCCTATTACTTTCAATGGGAGATGCTAGGCTAGCTACTTCAGCCCAGGAAGTATGGAATTGACCGACGCCATCTATAAAAATGGCGTTCCATGGGTTCTTATTTCCAGCACCATTTCATAAGATTGCTAATCTGATTACACAGCACAAATGGCCAAGAAAATGTGTCGTCTGTGCGGATTGGCGAATGTCTTCGATGGGAAATGACGAGCAACGCTGTTGATCCGGGACGCGGCACTATACACTCATTGGCTGAACTGCGGCAGTCAGAGCAACAGCTGGACAACCAAACTCGTGCACGAGCTGTCATCAAGCTCTAAGTAGCAGTTCTTATTTTACAGGCCCTCTTGAAAACATCGAACAGTTGCGTCAGACAAAGAGCAAAATAATGAAGGATTACCAAATACATTTTCATTTGTTTTCGCTTTATTTGGCAAGAAAAAAATTTGCACTTTTCAGCTGGTTTCTATGGAGCTCGCGCATCTTTGGCCACAAAATTGCATCCTTGGGAAACGCGGAAGCAGGAAGCTAACATGCTAACTGGCTGAAGCAAAGGTACTTCCTCGTTCTCTCTGGTTCTATTATATATCTCTATGGATACTGGTCCATATTATTGGTCCAAATTCATGTCAGAGTTGTGACTCATATCCTGTGATGTCGTAGCTGGAAGTTCTCCTCTAGCCCTCCCCATCAGTAATGACCTGGGGCCTTATTTATAAAAATCTGCGTGGATTTCATACCTAAATAATACGTGCGCACAAAAAAATAAAAATGACATTTTGGGGAAAATAACCTAATTTATAAACCTGTGGGTAAAATAAATTGCATGGAATTTTCATTTATTTAATCAGGGTGGACTTGGAATTTATTGACTTTATTGTGCATAATTTAAATAATTTCCCTTTTTTTCATGTCAAGATTGTTTTTATAAATCAGAAATCTGCAAAGAAAGTGACGTACGTATCTTTTTTGTGCCTACGCACCGTTTGTAAATGAGGCCCCTGAGCCTGAAGAGGCATCCGATAAGCATCTCCAACCTTTATCATCCAGCAACTCAAACCTTCATGATCCGGCTTTTCAGACAGAGAAAAGTAATGGCATAAAAACTGGCCTCTAAATTGAGTTTTGTTTTACTTTTTTGTTGCTCTTTTCATTTTCACAGATTTAACTATTTGTATCACCTACCTCTTGTCATCACCCTGGCTACCAATAACATAAGGGCTCTGCACTTAGACATTATGGATAAATGAAGGAAATATAACAAGTTACCTTCAACCCCGTAAAACAGTTGCATTATTGTATCTTCAAGGGAGAATACTGTGTAACAGTGACACCCTCTCACATTCTGCTTTCCACAGCCCCCAATCATCCTGTCCCATCCCCTCCCCCAGCTATCCCTAAACACACTCAAATGTTTGAATATCACAATATCACAGTTGTAGAATACACCCTGGCACAGCTTTCAGATTCCTCATTCATTAGGTCTATATCCCCTGGACGTCGATTCAGAAGTAGGACATGAGTCTCTAATGTTGGAGCTAGCTCATAGCAAATGGGATCAGAGAATTATTAATCTCCCCATAGCTGGCGCTTTCATTTCTAATCCTGGGCCCCAGAAAGACGACTCAAACCTGATTATTTGTTGTGTGCTAATCGGTTGAATATTGGAGATTAAAGAGTTTAACAGCTTCGCGTATCACCTTCCTGAGGTTTAGCAGTCTCACAATGCCTGTTCGATGTCTGTATGTACAGAACAATCATTATTCCACAGTGACAGACTTACAGAGAAGGCTGTCTTTTAACATTGGTGCCACAGCTTAATAACGCAACTGAGACACATCCGAATTGTCATATTAAATGACCCTCTTAAGGGTGTTTAGGCACCTGCTTGAAATTCTGCTTTGAAGACATGACGGGCACAGACAATGAGGGAAATGAAAAGAAAATGAAAAATCTCATGAATTCCAAATCATGCTGACTTTTTTTTTTTTAATCGCACACACTTTGATCACACTTTTTTTTTTCAAATGCTCACATATTTCTTCAGACGTACACGCGGAAATGTCTGAATTTTTCCCATATTGGTTTGTTCAAAAATACATCTTTTACTCACAAAAGGTGTCATGTAGCATACATACACAAATGCACTCACATGCTCGTACTCACATGCACACATGTAAAAGTGAAAAAAAACATGACACACAGGTTTGCCTTAAAACACAGTTCCATTGCCGCTGCACCTTGGTGTGTACATGCTTTGTTTGTGCAATTACCACTTCAACATCATGTCTGGCCTGCTATAGAAACCTTGTAGTGAATTAAAGACCCCAGGTGAAGAGACGCTCTGCTGCAGGAAAACAGATGCATATTTAATGAAACAAAAAACCTCAAAGCAGAACCAACATATTAGTCACTTTAGTAATTAAAAATGTATATTGCTCCGCGCTGTCTCGTCTTTTACATTATTAAAGCACGGCTTTTCCAGGTTACCTCGTCTCAAAGCATTTTTAATGCAAAACAGTCGCTGACAGTCATCACGTGCACACTCAACAAATTTTCATTGGTTAAATGAACAGTCTATTTCAAAATGAAGAACATTAATACTTGCTTATGGATAAATTTACTGATTGAATTTTTCAAGCAAAAATAACAAAAGAAACAGAATCAAATAAACAACTTGGCAAGGATATTCCTTGTTTTGTACTTTTCTAATGAGATACATTTGGATGGCGAAACATTTCCTACAGTTTTCTGCAGATCGGCTGAACATTCTCTCGATTATTGTGTGACAGTGATTGAAGCATCTGAAGGATGATCACACGATCAGATTTACATTAATGTAGCCCAACCTGCTCTACTTGCAAAAATAAGTGTTGGTGAATCCCATGTTCACCCATGCAGCAATGAAAAGAGTTCTCCTGTGCACAGATTTCAAAAAGGCACCTATGTTTATTCTGATGGGAAAAATTTGATGACATTAATCTGATCTGAATTAACAGCGGTTATAAAGACAAATGCTCAAATCACATCATGTGCACACTGTTATGAGGCCTCAGTTAGTATAAAGACCCATCTTTTTGAAACAGGGCATAAAATGTGATCACAGATCTCAGCGTGAAATAAAAAATCTTGCTTGGTTTCCAACAATTTTGCAAGTTAATGTTCTCTCCTTTAAATGATCTTTTCCAGAACTTTACAACACAATCATCAGTCAATGCTATTCTTTTATGAAGCAGAGCAGAAATGATTCAATACATGTGGTCCATAGTAGGCTATAATGAGTATGATTAAAAACAGAGGAAGGCTCAATCCAAACCATGATAAAATCCATCTCATTCAGATTGAATCATTCTGCAATATTGAAACTTTTTTTTTGGAAAGTTGGAAATAATTAATTTCTAAACACAAAAACATTAAATGCCTTCGTATTTTGTCGGACATGCATAATATCACACAGAACGTTCAGTTTATGTCCAAGATGTCAAATTATAGGGAGTTCCCGATAACGTAGGTTAATGAACAGGACCACTCCCAATGCGCCTTCCTATTCGTCCTTACGTCTATATTTACCGCCTACATTCCCACAATCCCCACTTGTCTCATTTCTACGTCCCTCCCACCCTTCCCCTTTCCAAGAAGGAAGCAAGAAACAGCCACCAGCTGGGACCCCGAGGGGCTTAGGAGCCTACATGGACTCCGACGAGAGACGGAGCCCCACCCTGAGTCTCGCCACCTGGGGACGCCCAACGTTCGCACAATCACAGACCAAGTCCATACGACATCGCATTCACCCCGATCTCCTATCCATCGTTCCACTGAATACTCTCCTCCACTTTGGGAGTGGTCCAAAATTCATTAATCATATGATAAAATACATTATTGAACATCAAATCACATTTGGACTGAAAGGTTCTTCAAGTTGCATATCTGGCATTCGAAGCATGATGTCTGTGGATATCTGTTCCCAGTTACACTGCAGGCTTGGTGGTGCTAATAACCAGAAACTTTGTTTGCATGTTTATATTGATCCAACAAATCATTTTATATTAATATTACTAGAAAGTATAAACAACCACAAAAAATATCATAAATGTACCACAGAATAAATTAGAAACATAGATTTGCCATGAGAACAATTTTATCTTGTGTAAGAGTTAGATTATTATTATTTCAGAGCAGGAAGGAAAAGAAATGCAAACTAGACAACAGAGCTTATATGAAGCATAAAACTTTCAGAAAATGCTTGCATCATATCAATATACTACTACTAGTCAGTAACCTGACTATATTAAAACACTGGCCTGAAAAGAATAGTATTGTCTGGTTATATTTCCTGTAATTCCAACTATGGATATGTTTACATTAGTGGATATTTGTTCATGATTTTTACAATATTTTTGTGGACTATTTTGAATGGAGCATATATTCAGTGAAAATTTAAAATCCCCCTCTATTGGCTGGAGGATGCATTACATTTGATACAAGCTTACTGTCTTACACCCAGATGTCTGATATTGTGCCATGGTTATGATTTTAATGCAACTTTCAAGCTATTAATTTAAAAAATCTATAATGGCATTCAATTAATATGCATAAGAACAAACTGCAGAAGTCAGTTCTTATTCTGAAAATGCAAATTACAGCACAAAGCTGCAAGGTGGTAATATATCCAAAGGATTTTCAATTATTTGTATATGCATGCTATAGCATGGAGGCTTGGCACCATTGTCGTGATGATGTATCTGAATTTCCCAGCCAAATCAAAGGCCAGAAAGTGATAAGGCTGAAAAAATATCAGTATCGTTTGAGCTGCAGATTTCTGTGGTGCACTTTTCTAAGGAGAGCCTTTATGTTGTCACATTTTTGTGCAATTAATCTTGCAAATAAAATCCCCCCCCACCACCACCCGCGTATAATCCATTAAATGCTAAATAGGGTTCTAATTGATCTGGTGTCAAAATGGCAATACAATGACCCCTCTGTTCCAATTAAATACATTGTCGACTGAATCTATGAAGCTTAATATTAAAGTCTATTCATTTCAAGTCCCATAATGTGTGTGCAAATAGTTATTGGGCTTTTGATTCAAAATATAATTAGCTTATAATTTTGTTTGGCTGAATTGCTTTTTTCCTGTGCTGTCTGGATTGCCTTTCACCTAACATTATTCAGTAGTAATGCGTCAGATAGGTTAAACTCCATGGTAATATGAACAGGACACAACTGTCACACCTCCATCAAGACAAGTAAGTGGACTGCTAATTTTATACGGTGTTTTTTTTTTTTTTTTTGTGCGATCATGGGTTGAAAACAGCTCATTATATGAGAATTAAATAGGAGAAAGTTACAATCACAGGACCTGCCGAAGGAGAGTAAATACAATGTAGTGATTAACTCAAGGCTGCTTTAAGCATGTTGTTAATTAAATGGATATGCTAATGTTGTCATACTTAGGAGATGGAATTAATATCGCTTATTGTAAAGCACATGTTACGGTATCATTAACACGGAATGCAGAGGACTTGCATGGAATCATACTATTCCATCGGACCTAAATATACAGGGCGTTTGTGTGCCCCCTCTAAAAAACACAAACATATAAAAACATGTACGTGCGCACACACACAAACACACGCTCAAATACACAAAGACATACATGCACGCTCTCAAACAAATGTACACACAAACATGCAGGCATACACACTCACGGAAGACATGGACAAAAACATGCATACACACTCATGTAAATGCACACACAAAAATGCACGCACAATGCAGACTGAGACACAAAAAATGCATGCACATTTGCAAACACACTAGCAAGCACTCGTACACAAATACACACTAACATGCGCACACACATAAATACACCCAAACATACATGCATACACTCATATACTGAGAAACATGGAATGTGCACACACACACACACCCACACCCATGTATGTACACACAAACAAGCGCACACACAAATATGTGTGAACATGCACACTTATGCCCACAAACATGCATGCATACACTCATATTCTCACAAACATGGAACGTGCCCAAAAACACAAACACACACACACACACACCTATGTACGTACACGCAGACAAGCCCACACACAAATATGTGCGAAAATTCACACTTGTACCCACAAACATGCATGCACACACAAAAAGACAATTACTTACACGCACATGCACACTAACACATACACACAAACACAAGTACCCCAAACATGCACACACACACGCGCGCGCGCGCGCATACGCACGCACATGCACACACACACACGCACACACACTCACACCAGAAGAGATCTTGTCGCTTAAAAGAATGTAAAGGCAGTGGAAAATAAAAAGGTTGAAGAGACCTCTACCACGGAGATCCTCAGTGCTGGAGTTGTTCCCTGGGGCAGACTGCAGATATCAGACTTCTGCCAGAATGTTTTAATTTCTCCTGTTTTCACCCCCCCAGACGTTCTCCAGCTCCACCAAAGGCATTGGGACCTGGGGGGGGCCGCAGGACAGGGTGTGTGTGTGCGTGTGTGTGGTGGTGGGAGGGGGGGGTTATCCCAGACCCCCACTCTACAGGGCCCAGGCGCTTGAAAAGGTAATGCATTGCTTTCTTTCTATCTTTTCTCCCACCACACACACAGCAGAACATCGCTTTCTCACTGGTTGCCACATTTCTCTGCTGATCCGCTATGGTGGGGGAGCAGAATGAAAGTTTATTTTAATATTAGAACTGACTTCTTTGTTTCTTCTCTTTTGCGAGGTAGACCTTTTTTATTTTTGTTTGTTTTGCTTTGACCAGTGTTTCTCAAACCTCACCTGGAGTATCACTTCTCTAGCATGTTTTAGATCTCTCCCTGCTCCGGCACAGGCAATTCAAATGATTCACTCATTACCAAGCATTTTCATGGATTCATAATGACCTGATCATTTGAATCACCTGTGCTGGAGCAGGGAGAGATCTAAAACACGCAAGACAAGTGCTACTCCAGGAAAGGCTTGAGAAGCTCTGGTTTAGACCATTGCCTGAAGCAAATGCAAATAGGTGAAAAGACAGACACAGGGTGCTGTAGGATCAGATTTAGAAGAAAAAAAAAAAGCTCTACAGCCCCCAGACTGGTCCCTGAGCCCAGGCGATTGAAGTACCTCTCTGGTTTTGCTGTATCTTGCTGAAGGCCCATACAGGATAAAATGATCAAATGCAATACACAGGTGACTGATGTTTCTCCTCCGTCATTCTGCTGCCATTTCTGTTATAGCAGATATACACTCCTTTCACATATACAGTGGTACAAATCAAATCCAGTTTAGATGGTCTTTGGGTGTGGAATTTCTTTCTAAAGCATAAATGTAGCGCTAGTTCATAACATTTAGACTCAGTTGAGTGGAAAACTGAAAACTGTATACATGTTGTGCAGTATGAAAATGATAAATTATAGACAGAAAGGCCGACAGACAGACTATACGTGATGGATCAGTGTAGTTCAAGGCTAATGTACATGAACACACATTCAAAGGCACACACATACACACATGCCCGCGCGCACACACATACACGCTCAGACGCTCACACATACATGCACGCACAACAAGCTGTTAAAATGAAACGTTAAACAAATATGACCTTAAGGTTTAATGTTCCCTTAAGCTGTCATTTAAACTTATACCTGCTATCACTCTACCGCTATACATGAACAGTATATGAATTGTCTAATGAGAGCTATATAGTTGATGGCACCTCTAAATTAACTGGGTACCATTCAACCGTTGCCTTTTCTATTCCAGTAAAAACCAAATTATGCTAGAGTGCTGTAATTACAAGATATTTCACTGAGCTCCTCTCTAACTTTTATACTGGAATAATGCAACTCATTTTTATTCCATTTTGAATTAGATGGCTCTATAAACTATTACTGTGTAGATGTAGGTTTTCTTAATCCCCCTTTAACACATATGTTATTAGTGGAGTAGATATGCCTGTATTTGAAAATCATTCACACTTATTTGCTTTTGCGTTCGCATTCTAAGGCATGTCTGGATACGACCGGTCCACTTCATTTCCTGTACAAATGCATTGTAACATAGTGACAGACGTCGAGATTTTTTTAAATTTATTTTGCGTCATTCGCGCACACGGGCTCTCCTGAGGAGAAAGGAGGGAATCGGCTCGGCAGAAGAGCACCGGCAGTATCGCTCTTGGAGGTGTCTTTTCTACTGGGAGCGAGACTGCTTCCAAAAGCCCATTGTGTAAAGCTTGCTAATTACGCCGCTCGGCGCGGTAGGGGTTGGACGGCAATACACAGGAGGCCCATACGATACGGTTCAGTCCCACTTCTGTCGGGCCCTGACCCGGATTCTGATGAGAAGTCAACAGGCGAGGACGAAGAGGGTAAACACCCGAACTTTACTCATAAAACCAGGCCCCGTACCGAAACGCACGGTACGCCCCCCCCCACTGAGCTCCCCTTAAGGCCACATGTGGCAGATCGTCAGGGGACAGAGACTCTTTAGCCTCCACAGTAATTAAACAGAGAGAGGAGGCGCAGAGCGGGGAAGGCTGCCATCCACAGGGGATGGTATTCCTGAAGCAGATCCGAAGCCGTGCGAGGCACCTCAGCTTATTCTCAGGGTTCTGCCTCCGCGTGAGGCACACTTCCCCACTCCGCGTGCCGCTCCTCGCTCCACCTTCCACACCCCCGCACTGCCACGCCCACTCTCCCTTTCCCATTCTACCCCATATTTACCACTCGGCCTTTCCCATTCTTCCCTATATTAACCACTGCCCAACACAGAAATGTGAGCGTTAGCATTAGCGTTAGCTACGTATATAATAAAATAAATACATCTCTGTGGATCGCGAGAAAAAACTTATCTCATTCGTCTACTGATATCGAGTAATTAAGCAAATTAGACAAACAAAGGGTTTCAAGGGCACTGTCAAATGGTGTCCTTGGCAACCTCTGGGTAAACATATGATCATTTTAGATATCGCAGTAGCAAATATTGCAGCCTAACGTTACATCATACCAGGGCCCTGTTTTGATTTCCATGGTGGATAGGAAGGCATTATTGCTGTGGTTTAAATGAATGGCCCTGAACAAATGTCGAACATCAGAGAATGTCCATGCTCCTCAGATCAAAAGACAAGCAACCCTACAGCATGGTCGTCAGGGTGGAGGCACAACAGTGCAAGGCAACGACAAAGAGTTTGCGTGGTCAGAGGACCAAACATCTATCTTCTAGGAGGAGGACTATTTCATCTTTTGCTAAGTGTGCGTCCTAACTGGAAGATATGAGAGGGAGAAAGTAAAAAAAGAGAGAAAGCAGCCAGAGAGTGAGTAAAAGAGTGAAGAAAAATGAGAGATGGAGTGAGAGCAAAGAAGAAGGGAAATCTTTAACAATTCAATATGCTACAAACAGATCTTGGATGACAGCGCGGGTTTGTCTGTAGTTCAGGTTAATTAGCTGCTGCTTATTTTTAATGAACTTCTTGCAGTTGTTTGCTTGTATAATCAAGGCAAAGATGCAGAACCGCAAGCTAAGGTGCCAAAAATAAGCTGACAGCAGCAGAGGCCCGCCTCGCCGCCCACCCTCCAACTGCCTGCTCCATAAAACTCGCTTAGCACACACTGAAACAAAATGGACTGTAAAGTTCGTTAGATGAAAATATTAAAAAAGAATTAAGCTAATGGAGATAAAATTAAAAGAAATGAGGCAACAAACACATCACACCAAAAATGGCATCGCTGTGACAGCTAAGATTCCTAATGACGGACTACATTCGGAAAAATTAAATGGCATTCCGCGCTTAAATTTCTTTGAAAAGTAATGATCCGTGAATGATGTTCACTCCGGGCACTTTCGGTGGGGGGGTTGGGGGGATGGGGGGTGGGGAGAGGGGCGGGGGATCTGTGAAATAACACAGAAAGATTCCCTGTGTAAAGGTTTAGGTGCCACTCTGGTACATTCTCTGGATCTAGAAAAAAGAGAGTGGCAAAAGGCATGTTGGACATAATATAAATAAAAATGAAATAAAATTCACATTTTTCAACTGCCACAACAAAACTAAATAACAACAAAAAAGAAAGCAAATGCTTAAAGGGTGTGTAATCAATACAAGATATTTCTGATGAACGATGCAGAAGGATACAGATCAAAATGGGTGCAAGGCAATTTTAGTCTGAATGGTAACTCTTGAACAGGAGTCAAATTTATGGCGAGATTTACTTAACATTCACAGTACTTTAGAACTCAGTATCCCAGCAAGCACGGCTGCTTTCCTATCCGGCCTGCTGAAGGGACGTCCACCAGCCATGCCTATGTAGCAGTAATTAATAAATTCAGTGCTGTAAATTTCCTTTTTTCTAGGTCCAAGATATTATAACTTCATCATCCCCAGTAATGGGGAATGTATTTCATCAGTGGGCTTGGTGCCGACCACTGCCCGGCAAACTTAGCCTGTGCGCACTGATTCATTCATGTGAGTTGTTGAATAAATCATATGTCGTTCCACATTATAAACACCATACTCGAGTAGATTCTGTCCTGGGAGTTTTGGCTCGTCCCTCTGCTTTACAATCCATTAGCTATAATTTGGGATCTGATCCCACTCAGCCTGAGCTAGTGCGCATTTCCATGTCAATCTCAGCATGTAGAAGTTTTTCTTTTAGGGGGTAGGGCTAGTCTAAAAACCAGAGAGTCAAAAGAGAAAATTAAAAAGACTGCTCAATTTCTGCCAGGCGGGAAAAGTGAGTAAAATCCTGGATATGGCAAGGTCTTTTCAGTCATGAGAGTTAATCTCTTCAAGGAGAAATGCTGGATGACAATGGCAAAATAATTGGGTCCAACAGGCTTATGGAATGAAAACCTGAAATGAGTTCTTCTTCTTTTAAGTATGATCCTTTCTTTCAATCTGGTGAGGGAAAAAAAATGTAATCTTTGAGAATATTAATATACCCCCAAAACCCTCAACGTAGGGGAAAAGCAAGCCATGCTCCCTCTTTGAAAGTGGGGTGTACCTGGCAAGATGGAAAAGGTCCTACCAAGGACAGGCTCTTGGAAACTGGATCCTCTCTTCTCCTTTCAGCTTCAGTCTTGATGAAAACCTTGAGGTCTTTGTCACGTTCTCTTGAAACAAAACAAATAGAATCCAGGTCTTTTGATTGGGATACGCAAGCAGGAGGCGACAGCAGCCAGCTTGAGTCTCGACTTCACAGTCGAAGTCACATCTTTTCTAAACCTGCATTGAAGTATTTAAACATCTAAGACAAGCCCGGTCTTTAGAGGTTCCAGTCCAACTTTCTCTTCTCCATCACTGTTACAAACAATGAAGAATTTAAAGAATAATTCATCAGCCTGAGCATCCCTCGCCCTCATCATCACTATTTCATGGCAGGTATTGTATTATGGTGGAAAACGGCTTTGTAAACCGTGTGATGCATCACTTTTTTTCTGCACTTCACCTGCTATTTATTTTCTGGCGCCTTGACATTTTACTCGTCAAATATGATGTGATTTTTCACTGGTATTATTATTTTGTAAATTTTATTTTTGTGATCTATTGCGTTTTTTACAAAGAATCCAGCAAACCCTTGACTCCCAAAAGCTTCCCAAAAGACTTTATCTATTTCTACTCAGTGTTTGATCTGACAGGAGTAAAACTGAACTGTGGTAAGAAAAATGCCTGCTCTCTTTTATTGGAGATGACAGTGGAATCCATCATCAGAGACTGGATTTTATTTACCCAGATCCAGCAATGTCTACCGAAGTGCTTTTCCAAAACAAGGTTTTGAAGAGAGATTTAGTCCTATATTCAAGCGAAAATAGTAGTACAATCCCAATTTCAAATAAGTTGGTACATCACGGTAAATTTAAATAAAATCAACTGATTTGAAAAGTTTACTCACAATCTTGTATACTGAAAAAAGTACAACACATTTTTTTTTTTGATGTTCTGACATGAATTTAATTACTTGTAGAAAATATGCAATATGATGAAAACCTTGGCACAGTTAACTGTTTACCGCTGTGTAATATCACTTTGTCTTTTAATTGTACTTATTAGGCATTTTTCGCAACGAGGACACCAGTTGGTTAAGTCTCGCAAGCAGAATTTGTCCTAGCCCTCTATTATGCAGGTCTTCTGCTGCAAAATGGTAAGGGGCCTTTATTGGCATATATTTCACTTCATAATGTACCATGCGTTCTGAATTGGAGACAGATCAGGACTGCAGGTAGGCCAATTTAGCACCCGAACTCTCTGCAAATGCACCTGTGACTGAAAACCATGCAGCATGTGATTTGGCATTCTCTTGCAGAAATCTCGCAGCAAAAGAAGACTGTCTAGATGGCAGCATATGTCACTTCAAAATCTTTCATAAATATCCCTCTGCATTATTGGTGTCCTCGCAAATGCACAACACATCCATACCGTGACAGATGCTTGGTTTTCGACATGACAGCCACTTGAAATGTTGACTCACCAAACCACAAAATATGTTTCCTCTATGCTACTGTCCATAGCAGATGACACTGAGTGCAGAGAAGTCAGCAGAGCTTTGAGAACTGTTGATGTTTAGCTTCAGCTTTCCATAATAGAGCTTCAACTTGCATCTGTAGATACAGTGGCGAATGTTGACAGTAGAGAACAGTATTCTGCTTCTACCAGTCCCAGCAAAGAGCAGTATCTACCATTTGACAGAATCCCAGAAGAGAGCCATATGATATCAAGCAGTTTCCACCTTCCCCCAATGATAATAAATCTGTTTTCACATTTGAGCCAGCAAGGTGTGTCAATTTGTAATTCGGAAACTTTCCTCACAAAAATGGGTAAGATAACACATGTGTAGAAAGGTCTTTGTTTTAAAATTCAGAACTTTGTCTTAAGTAGCAGCATGGACATACACCAGTAAGTCAAAATGTTGAAACCACTCACTGCTGAGGCAAATAATATTGATTATCTCATGATAAGAGTGCACATCAAGGTCTGCAGAAGACCTTAGATCAGTAGTGCACAATCACATGCCATGGAGGGCCATGAGCATGCAGGTTTTCATTCTAACCAATCCTTGCACCTGCTGAATAAGCCAATTAGTTCTCTCTGCTTGAAGATGTGCAAATCAGTGAAATCCACAGGAGTTTGGAATCAGCAACGATTGGTTCAACTGAAAACTAGCATGCTCTTGACCTACCATGGCACATGATTGAGAACCGCTGTCTTAGTTTGGTAAGCAAACAATTGGTTCTTATAGACAATGCATTGGATGGAGGTGAAAAAGGACCTAAGTGCCTGAGATGACAGCAAAATTACTACAGATCAGAGTGGGTCAGAGCATCTCTGATACAGCAAAGCTTCTGGGGTGCTCCCAGTGAGCAGTAGTGGGTACCTACTGACAGTTGTCCAAACAGGGACAAACTATGAACAATCAACAAGGTATCAGCTGCCCAAGGCTCATTGATGCACAAGGGCAGCAAAGTCTATCCTGTTTGGTTTGAACCAACAGAAGGGCTTCTGAGGTGAAAGTAGGAGAGACATACGTGATTAATGTATCAAAATCCATTCATCAGTCTAAGATCCAGTCGATTAACATGAAAACAGAAAAAGTTCCTCTCCAAAATTAACATCTTACAAAACACAGACACTTTAGGTCCAAGAGTCACTGACTTTGATTACAGCTTTTGTTGCCACCTAATGTACAAACAATACAATTAAAGCTGTTGATTTCATAGCACAAAAATGGCCACAAAATCCTTAATGCTTGGTGCCAAAATGAAGCTCTATATGATGAGTTAGGTCTCATTTAAACATTAACCCCCAAATTCATAAAGGGTGTTTTTCCCTTGATCACGGTTAACTTGGCTAAACAGTGTATAAACAGGTGATGATCGAGTGGGCAAATTTAGGCCCGAATTCATAAAGAGAGATCAGATCAGCTGCTGTTTATCCAACGTACATGGTTAGTCACACCTGTCTAAGTAACAATAGAAATTCTAATCGTCCCAAGGGGCTTGTTTATCTCGTGTACAAGCTACCAATTCTCTGTTGGCTTGCTTGTGTGGCTGGACGTATGACCATGGATCTCCTGCGCATAATTGAAATAGCACAGGAAGAGATGGCTGACCAAAGGCAAGGTGCCAAATTGAGGGTTCTCAAAGACAGGACGAATCCTTTAGAAGAGTATAGGGACACGAAATTTGTCAAGCGATACAGAATTTCCAAAGAATCATACCGTTATATTCTTGGCCTAATCGAAGCAGACATTGACCATCCCACAAGACGAAACCATGCCCTTCTTCCAGTACACCAACTATGTATTGCCCTGCACTTTTATGCATGTGGTGCATTCCAAATGGTTGTTGGTGACACATCTGGTGTATCACAGGCTACCTGCTGTCAAGTAGTTCGTCGTGTTACTGAGGCAATATGTGCCTGGAAAAACCACTTCATAAGATTTCCCCAGGAAGAGAATGAAAGACGAGCAGTTATTCAAGGATTTCATGTCGTAGATAATTTTCCAGGAGTGATCGGATTGACGGCACCCACGTCGCAATCGTTAACCCAGGAGGCATTAATGCTGCACGTTTTTATAACAGAAAACGCTATTTCAGTCTCAACTGTCAATTTGTCTGCAACCACCTGATGCAGTTCAGTTTTCTTTCGATTGGCATCGGTGTCACTCTTTTTATCCACTATAACTGTTCTCCTACCTTTTACGCACTCAATTAGACCCATTTTCTGGTCATGGGTGAAATTGTCAGCGCGTTTTTTCCACATTTTGGTCCCGACTTTCTCAATTGAGCGGAAATCAGCAGAGCACATGTGCCGCGATCTCCGGGTTTATTCAGATAGGCATGCCCTTTTGGTACACATATTACGTAATACCATGCACATGACGCCACCACATCGGCTAAGCGGCGACTTGTACACGGATTGGTAAACACCCGATTATGTTCTACCTGAATTTCGCTAGTCACAGGAGTTTATCCACATGCGTACTTCTCCGTTTTAGCCACCGTACAGTAGTTGTGCGTGACTAAAATAATCGGGTGATCATCACCCTTTATGAATTCGGGGGTAAGTTTTCAGAAAATGTAGTCATATCCCTACTACTGAGGAAACATCTCTTCAGCAGTCATTTGTACGGTGGGGTGGGGGTTGGAGGGACTGACTACAGTTACTGCACACTCTCTACTAATCAGATATAATATCTATGGTGGCCTGTTTACATGATATCTATGGTGATCTCTCCAAACTGCACAGGTGCCGTCATCAGCTGCCTAATTTTAGATAATTAAGCAAATCCCATATTTTTACCCTCCTTTAGCTCTGATTTGTTCTTGGCTGACTTCCCTCACTCAAACAGCTTACACCTGAAATGTGGAAAAAAGATTAATAATCTCAAAAGCCAAAACTCACAAATTAAACAACACTGTGAAGAACTACACTGAGAAGAAAAAAGAAGGTGAATTCAAAAAATATGAAACTTGTGCTTAAAAACACCCAAATGTTCATTCAGTGTTGATTAAGCCTGTAGGTGAAATAAAAGTGTTGGAAAAAAGTTATGCCTGTATGCCTCCCCTGACTATTCATAGCAAACGTATTGAGAAAGTCGCACAATTTATTTATTTTTTTAATGTTGGCACCGTAATCCAGCATACTGCATCAGCATAAAAGATATGAGTTTGAGGAGCAGACTGGCTGGCTTATTTTGAGGGTATTATCATCCATATCTAGCAAGTCATGTCGGAATTATTGGCCTTTTTACTTACCATTCACATGGTAGCCCAAAGTTATTGGATTATTGACTCCTGCGGCCATCTGAAGCCTAAACGTAGCTACAAACAGGCTAATTTGGGAGTAACTCCTCCAAAAATGGCAGTACTACTCGTAGCTTCAGGACTCCTATTTTTTATTTTTTTTTTTTACCCCTGAGAGTAATTCACAAAGATCTTTAGAGCTAAAAGTAGCTCTCAAGTTTCAGAGTCACTAGGAGTAGTCAAGATGACTCCTAGGTTACATAGAGGATTCACCAAAATCTCCAAATGGCAGCCACCAAAGGCATGCTCCGTCATTGGATGAATATTTCTGGGAAAAAAAAAAAAAAAAACTGATCTCAAGCTTTGAACCCGGTTTTGCCCTCAGTAATGATTGTGCTGGACTTAGTTTTGCGTGCATTCAATTCAACAAATAGAAATAATGTTACAAATCCCAACCTCAAAGTTAAAACCAATTCGCTATTTTTCCATTGGCAAAATGCAACAATGTAGCGCAGACGAACTGGGCACATCTCAGACACTTGTGAGTAGGTTCATTTACCCAATCGTTGATGCACTCTCCACACCTCACATTATTACGCAGTTAATCTCATATCATTCAGAATATCACCCACCTCATCAGAGCAAAGCCAACTGCATGGCGATTGCTGGACTACTGTGTATGGTAGGATGCTGTACAACAGAGGCGGTTGATGAAAGGCTTTCCTGCTGAGCCCCCGCCTGAGAAATCAATTTGTTTAAATGATAAAAAATCAGTAAATATACAATACCTGACATGTAGCCTACTTTCGTCAGTGATTATGTTTGTGTTTAATATGCATCTCTAAATAATTTACATATTTTAAGTCTAATCGTGGAAGTTGCAAAACCTAGCTATGGCAAATGTTTATCTTTTGTATTCTGCAATCTTTGCCCTTGCCTTCAACTGCATGGGGTACTAGCATTTCTCACAGTCATTGCTGCATCGTATAAGCAGTGGAAAGGGGGCAGTTATATGGAAACGTACGTCATGTGCTTCTTTCTGCCAGCAATGAAATGCTTGATCCAAATTTCCCTTTTCTTATTTTCCTTTCATTGACAAATTGCTCCATGCAGTAACAAAAGTTGTTCCTGCATCCAGTTCGCTTTTATTTTACATTTGCTCGCAAAAGAATTGCCTTTGTTGTTTGAGAGAAGCCAAACATTTTGAGAAAAGTCTTAATTTAAATGGGAAACATCATTATTGTGTATAATACCGCGGAAATTTCCATGTGTTGAATGAATGAGTTGGACTGGTGGTTGTCTGCAATGGACTCAGACTGGTCCCCAATCAACTAATCACTGTGCACATAGGGGTCTAATCTCCTATGCGCGTAAGTCGAAAAAAGCGTGTAGCTACGCGCTTTTCAGCCTACGCGTATTCTCCCCTCGACTTAAGTCTGTGCATTACGCGCCCCGAAGGCAGTTACGCACTTGGGGCGGAGCAAGGCCAAAATCTGGGCATTCTCAGGCAAAAAACACTTACGCGTATTCTCCCCCTGGCTTACGCGCTTTTTCTGTTAAGCACTTTTGAGGGCTGTATTAAGGTCAAGCGCCAACATAAGGCGAAATAGAATATTGCGTTTGATGTCGGTTATAGGCCAAATTTATTTTATTTAACATGGTAAAGGTTGAGACATTCAATATTCGATTGTTCATCCTTATTTCTAAACGACATTTCTCATAACCATAATAAATTATCAAAAGAAATCATCACATGATATTACGCAACAGCCTGTTCTCCAATTAGTTCAATTACAAACGCTTAGCAGTTAATACGAGTATACATAAGACCATCATTCTACCATGCCCTCAAAATCTAAAACCAAAATGCCAGTCCTACATTTGCTTGCACTCTTGCGTGATTGGGAAAGAGTAGAGGAGCGTGCCGAGCTCGAAGACGACCACGTATATATCGGCTTCGTTTGGACATCCTGAGCCTATCAGACACCGAGTGCATCCAGCGCTTTCGTCTGGACTATGAGGCAATCATCTGTCTTTGCCGACTTCTGGATGAACAGCTATCCAGCCGCAGCAATCATCCACAAAACATACCGGTGGTCATCAAGGTCAAAACTGCGCTGTCAGTCCTGGCATCTGGGTCGTTCCAGAGAGTGGCTGGTGATGTCATGCACATATCACAGGTGTCTGTGTCAAGGTGTCTGACACAGTTGGTTGACGCTATGCTGCACCACATCAGCCACTTCATAAAGTTCCCCGAAACACCCGCTGAAAGGCGGAGAGTTAAGGGGGGGTTCTACCGGGTCGCCGGGTTCCCCAGTGTTGTGGGAGCTATTGATTGTGCTCACGTTGCAATCAGAACCCCTTCCACTAATGAGAATATGTACAGAGACCGTAGACGTTGGCACAGCATTAATGTTCAGGTTGTGTGTGATCATGATACGTGCATATTAAGCATCTGCGCCAAATTCCCTGGCTCGGCCCATTACGCCTATGTACTGCGCAACTGCTCGAAATGCCAAAAAAATGTAATAAATATTTGAAACCATATTAAGCTTGTTTCCAGTATCTATCACAGTGGCACTTTGAGTATAGGCAAATAAAAATGACCATTTTACGTAACCCACCTTGATCCGTATCCACTCCAAGTTCTTCTCCATGCACTTCCACTTCAGAAAGAGTGGATACCACCTCCTCCTCCAGTACAGTGAAATGCACAGGGGATGATGGTTGCCCACCACCTGTTGCGTGCACACTTCTCCGGTGTGCAGAGAGCCTGGCTTTTACAGCGCCGTGCTGATCTCTCCATTTATGCTTTAAATCGGGACTACTGCACTTACATCTCCCCACCGAAGCCACATCCAGAACGATTCGCAGCTTTCTTCCTCGGATCAGCTTTCAGTGCCCCCTTGCCATACAACACCTCGTGGTGCCTCTTCACTGATTTCACCAATACCTCTAACTACTCATCTGTGATATTTGGTTTTCGGCTTTGGCTCGACGTCGCCATCATTGTCTTCATGTTCTATTAACAAATCTGACTGCCCTATATGTTCGTGATAATCTAAAAAGTTGTGATATTCTCACTAGGGAGGAGATTGATTTTCTAATTGAGGATATCTGTATTAACTAACCCGTGTCAAAGTAAATATGATTTTTTTATTTTTATTTTTTAACCATTGATAATACTGTGAATTTTAATGTGTGAATAAAGATATTGTTAAATACTCAAGATTGAGCCCTACCCTGGCCAATACCAAAGCACTACCCATTTGTTAATCAATTTTAGCCAATAAAGAATAGCCGACATGGGAAGAATCATTATCAGTAAATGGGATAATTGATTATAATAAAGTATGATAGGCACAAGTTAAGGTGAATGTGTCGCTCGAATCAAATGGGACATAGTAGGCTACGGATATGGAATTGTGTGATTGTTGAGGCAGTTTCGGTATGGGGGGTGACTGCGTGCGGGCTAAGTATGCTTTGTTTGTTAAACCTTGTCCTTTAGTTGCAAACCTGACATTGGAGTAGTTTGAGATTTCAAGTGCGCAATTTCTAAATTATATCATATAAACTGCCTTTGATTGTTATTTTTGTGTGACTAGAATGTTCTCTTTATTTGTCTTCTTCCCTGTCTTCCACGGAACAAACAGGCTGGTGTGGGAGGAGCACATTTTCAATGCTCTGGTTGTGCTGGTTGAGAAGCGCTAAATTCTTTATTTGTTATTTCACTATCGCGGCAATTTGTTTGTATGCATAGCTTTAATGCCATGGTGGCTAGAATAAGAAATAAAAAA
Source organism: Gymnothorax javanicus (assembly GCA_029692085.1). NCBI lineage: Eukaryota > Metazoa > Chordata > Actinopteri > Anguilliformes > Muraenidae > Gymnothorax > Gymnothorax javanicus. The sequence continues at coordinate 29,658,280 of CM056205.1, read as the reverse complement.
GAGATGTCTGCATTACTTCTTGTAATTGGCACAGACATACATAGGCCTATTACAGCGGCATATTGTCGGCCTGCTGCTAAAACCTTGTATCTTCAAAATGATGAACTTCACAGGAAAATAAAAAATAAATATAAAATAAAAAATAATATAATTGATAAATATAATTTAAAATATAAATAAAATAAAAAATGTTTAATTTTGCATGTAAGAATAGTGGACATGCGAGTTTTTGTTTCTTCTCAATTTGGAGATACGAGGTTTTACCAGCAGGCCGACGATATTCAAATTTAAAGTGTGGTTTGCGTTTTCCATGGACTACAACTGTATTTTCATGGTTAATCAGAAAATCCTTGTTCCAAGTTTTCCTGATAGCCATAATCAATGAGCTTGGTACAGAGTCCGCCTCTCTTTTGGATTAGTCACACCTCTTTCATAAGGCCGCCTACATTCTGAAGTTAAGCGCTGTGGGCGTGATCGAAGCGTGCAGGGGAGAATATGCGTAACTCAAATGCGCCTAACTCGAATTGCGTAAAAAAGGACTCACGCGCAAATGGGAGAATAGACCCCATAGAGAATAAATTCATAACTGAAACATGGCGTTATCCTTGGCAATGAGGTCAATCACATCCCCTACTCCAAGTGAAGGTGTTTGCCCAAGCCCATTGTTCAGAGCACCTTTGTGAATCACTTTTATGAGGTAATGCTTAGTAAGTAATTTTCAGCACAACGTAGGAGTACTCCTTTCACTAAGAAAAGATTCTTTGTGAATACGGCCCCTGAGCAGTTTTTTTGACCATACGAGCTTTAGTTCATGCTCAAGAAAGCTAACAAGAGGTCTAGAGTAAATGCTTACTATTGGTAACACAATACCAAAGAGGGGTCAATGCTATTAAAGCTGGCATTAGTGAGGCTGAAAAATCAGAATAAACCCAACAGAGCCAACACTGGATATGTCAAAATCAACTGCTGATGCTTGCAGCATAGAAATAGCAAGCAAACTGGTTGACCTACAGAAGACGTCTGTAGTGGACGACTGGAGAATAATTTCAGGTGTTGAACTGATCAAGAACACCCACTGTGATGTGGGAATCAATAGATCAAAGACTGACATGAGGAGAAGACCACACTTGTACCACCTCTCCTTGTAATAAATTTCAAGCTGGTTAAACTTGGTGACAAAAGTTCACCAGCTAGCTTAAAAATGTGAGTTAACTCAATTACTTTAACCCTTTCGCAGGCACAGCGACATTTTTGTCGTTTTAACCAACGTGTTTTATAAAGTCTTCTTTAAATTCCCCGATTGCGGGAATTCCCTTGTTAGTTACACTCATTACCATTGGCTGTCTCTCAGGTCACCCAGCACTGTATTTTTAGCCGTGAACGAGGCATGGGATTTCCTAGCGCTAAATCTGAGACTACTTCCCGGTCAAATTGTGGGACATGTGAACATGGCATCGACGAGTACAAATAGCCGGCATTCTAGCCGTGTTTCTAAACGTAAATACAACGTGGATGAAGTTTTTGCTTTATTGAATGACTCTGACGATGAGTTTGAATATCCAAAGAGCGGGAGTGACTTGGATCCAAACGATTTTAGCGATTCTGGAGAGGATTAAAACATAAAAACATCAGTTATGGGAAACTTATTATGAGATTTGGTGTTATTTTATTGTTATTTTGAATAACAATCATATTTTGGTAAAAACCCAAAATTAATCCGTCCGTGGGGGTATGCATCTGGGCCAAAATTTGCCTGCGAAAGGGTTAAGATAAGCTTCAATTCAACTCACAATTAGTCAAAACAATGGATAACTCAAAGTTTGAGCTTTGAAAACCAATGAATTTGAGTTCAATATTTAAAACTTGTCCTGACAAGTGGAGTTAAAGGGAAGAAATAAGTTCACATAACTTATCAAGAGGTATCATGATAAGCGGTATCATGTTTTACAAAGTGAAGAAAAATCCAAGGGTTTGCCAAAATGAATGACTATCTGCCCTGAATCCAACTGGATATGCATTTCACTCGCGGAAGACAAGACTGAAGGCAAGCCCCTCAGACTAACAAGAGGTGATGATTTCAGCAGAGCTAGTCAGGAGGAGCATTGCCCTGATCATGTTGCAGCCTTCGAATCCAGAAGCTTTTTCTGACTTTAAACCTACTTAAGGGAAAACTTAAGTGAAATGTTAGAGTTTAAGGGGTTAGAAAGAAATATTTTATTTTTTGTCACAACCCTTGTGTGAATGCCTTTTGTATCTCTTTCTACTCAGTAAGTTGGGTGTGTATTAGAATTATGACTCCTTTGATTGGTTTACATCTTGCATGTTAGCCCCTCCTCGGCTGTGTCTTATTTCATGGTAATTTCCTTATGACCATGTGATGTGTGTTTAAGCCCCCTGCTTTGTGTTGTAAGTTGCTGGATTGTAATTAGCCTTTTGTGCTTAGAACCAGTCAGTATTCCTCTTAGAAAGTCTTTATCTTTGTTAAGTGCAACGTGTACTTTAATGGCATCAGTTGTCAGGTGCCTTCCTCTTTATTCTGTTAACTCAAACAAGCCTACAAGCCTATTCAGGGTCCAGGATTGGCACCCCGTTATAGTAAACCCAGCTCAAGTCAGTTCATCTGTCCAGTTTAATAGGAACAAGGTCCCAAGCCTAATCAGGGTCCAGGATTGGGACTATGTTCTTCTTAACCCTTCCAAGTATGTTCTTCCATCCAGTTTGTAAGGAACAACCTCCCAATCCATCTACGGTCATTGGGATTGAAACCAGGTTCCCCTCAAGCTACGCTGTCCTCCTGTGGGACAGTTTGGTGCTGGCTAAGTATGCATAATCCTTGGCCATAATCCAGGAAGGCACTGGCTGGTGACTGACAGCTCAGCTTCACCCAGGATATTTGTACTGAATTGTGCTATCCTTATCCTGGGTTCTTTCCCCACCTCTTACTCTGGGGTTCAGTCCCCATATTATCATATAGACTGACAATAAATATACCTATTGGAATTTACTCAGCCTCCACACATGATGCCTAGTCTGGAACATAACAATTTTCCTCGCCACTCTCTACTGTACTGGAGTACAATCCAAAAACACTTTTCCATGTATGAGATGATCCTTGCAAGTATATTATGCAAACACACGTATACTTGCACTTCAGATACAATAATAAACCCTATCTAAAGTCATCTGAGGAATATTTCCTTAATTTCATGCACAAGAGTTTCTCACATATTTGCCTTGTTCCAACAAATCTTCTCACTAGCTGAGCTACCATATTACGATATCATGAAAGATAATATGTTAGATTAAATATGTATGGGAGAATTAGGATATCTCAAGTATTATATCATTTAAATTCAAATCACTCCATCACCAGACACAGGCTCATTACAGGGGTTAGTAAAATTAGTCGATTAAAAACACCATCACATTTGCAGATAATGTGGATGATTATCCGTCACTTTCACCAAAAAGAAACTGTCAAATCAATATATAAGGTATATAATGTGCCTCACCAACTGTTTCTTGCAAATATTACTTTCTCCTTTTATTTTCCTTTCCCTACTCTATTTGCATATGACATGTCACCTCACTTATTTGCAAAATCAGCCCAGTACAACCACTTTAATCCACATTGGCGTTGTTAATGATTTCTTTATGTTTGAATGAAACTAGAGAGGACAGGGTTTTCTAAGGGTAAAAATAAAAACATGAATGTTTACCTTTATGTATCTACATGCACACATGGTAGCTGACTGAAGTGGAGTGGTGAATCCAATTATTTCTCTCTCAGATTCATATGCAGCTGCGAGGTGTATACTCACGTGATATCTTACTTCAGACAGGGAGAGAAGTGCTCTTTCGCTACAGTGAATAATTTGGGGGTGACTTTCTGGACTAAACATAACCCATAATGAAACCACATTGATTTGGATTCAGGGAACGAAGCATGATGGGATTAATGTTAATATGTTTAGGTTTTCTTCGTTCGTCTTCAGCTGCAGTCACGAAGAGACGTAGGCACCACCGTTCATTTAAGTATTGATGTAGCTCACTAATTGCCCGCCATTACTGCCTTGATTTCCACAAACAAGCAGATTTCGGTGAAAATTATTACTGACAAACTACACTCAAATGGTAATTACTGGTGATTGCAATGCTGCCAAGTAAATAATAATGAACCTAGATTTCAGGAAGGCAGTACAGCTTGCTTAAGACAAAACCGTAGCAACCCACATCCTTCAGCTTCTATCATTTTTAAGTTGCAAAAGTAGCTTCCAAAAAATGCATAATTATTGCATGCATCACTAAAATAAAGGAAAAGACAATGGGAAATTCAGCCATGAGAGAAATTTAAAGTCTTAGGCACATTCAAAACAATTCCGTTAAGCTAAGAGGTTCCCAGAATCATGGAATAAAAGGTTTCTGAAAATTGAAAGATGTACCACAAGGAGCCCCAAATTGTTTATAATTAAATCAAATCAACATGTGATGCGACTACTCTTAGCCAAAAAAATAGGTACTCTGCCCTGTAGTTTGAAATTTTTATAAAATATTTGGATATGTGGTCAGTCCAAGCATATCAAAGAATTTGCCACAGTATTTCTACAAACTCTGACATGCTTTTGTCTCTCTGTGTGATCTCAGACAGCCTTGATGATGCTGAGATCACGGTTTCGTCAACACCATATCATCTGCATCAACTGTCTTTAAAGAAAAACATTTCTTTGTACTGTTTATTATTTTATTACCTTTAAAAGATCTTAAATGTGCTTTTCATCTACAGAAACACTTAAGTGGAAAACAAACAATGAATATCAAAGACCAAAGTTTAATTAGAAAAAAATCTAAGGTGCCTATGATTTCTTCATGGTACTGTATCTGTTTATAATTTTTTAAATACATAGAAATGGATTTGTGATTTATGTAATAAGAGCTTACAAACAGGATTAGCCAATTTAAGATGAGTAGAATGACTATGTGGCAGATCCATGGGAATCTGTTATTATTTATTTCTAATTCTATTAATTATAATCTATTTCTATCACCTCAATATGCAGTTCAAATTCACAATTTATGTTTAAAATAGAGCAAACTAGCAGACCATGAAAACAAATAAAAAAGAATCATACCTTAAATAGGATTAAACAAACATTTAAATATTATTTTTCAATTTATTACACTTTCCATTCTGAATTAATTTCTTTGTATCCTGACTGTGCAAACTGCCGCAGTTGACACAATTTTAGGTTACTGCTGCAGGTTAGCTGGCTAACATCATGATAATTAAATTTACAGCCAATGCAGATATTTACTACGACCGAGCAAAAGCATATATGAGTCCCTCAGAACAATAGTGGTCTAACTCCAATTTTCTAATTTTCCGAGTTAGACCCATATTTTTCATGCTAAAGGTAAAATCTATTCATGCAATGATGGGCCAGAAGATTGTTAGTTCCACCTCTGAAATATAGATAGTAGCGCAACAGTGGTCTAACTCCAAAATTCTTAGTTTTTAAGCGAAACATGCAAAAACAACAAAAATTGTCAACATTGACAACAAAATACTTTCTGACCATGAAAGCGAAGATTCAAAGGATGTCACTTCAAGACAGGTCTAAATACTTACTGGCATGCTGAATTTGACAAATTTGAAACTTTGGAAGCTGTTTTCTCAAAATGATTAAAAATGGAGTTAGACCAATATTGTTCTGAGGGGCTTATATACAGTACCTACATAAAAGATCTTGCGATAAAATATTGAATGACATCTGCATAGCATATTTCAATAGCTTATCGATTCTCCTCACTGATTTATAAGCTGAGTGTTAGCCTGATAGCCGCTAACAGCAGTGGGTATGCATTGCTGGGCATTTCTTGTTGAGCTCACCCAGGCACAGCTCACCTGGTAGTTGAAAGCTTGAGTCACTACTCCTGTGCAGTTGAAAAGCTGGAATTCACACTACCACTCCATATCTCTTCTTTCTATTCTGGATTTCAATCCATTACTCCCACAAAACACAAAGTCCAAACTACAGAATGCTTCCCCTCATTTGTATTGGACTGTGTTCACTTTGATCAGAGTAGAAATGATTTTCATGCCTTTTCACCCAGAAAATTACCTGTTTTTTTATGTTTAAGCGAGGGAAACAGATGCGATTACAATTTCTATTTGAAATTGTCCTCAACAGAGTATTAAAGGAATCCCAAAAGTATATAACTGAAAGTTTACAGCTATTTCATTTACGTGCACAATAGCAGCGGGATACTGTGACGATATAATGGCATTCTAAATATGCAGATATGTTACCCTGCTGCGAAATCCTTGTGCTTTTTGCTGTGGCTATTCTCATGTTACCATCTAAATGTTGGTAACCACGGTGGTCAATGGTTTGTGCAATTCTGGGACTGGGTTCACAATTTCCAGCTAAGTGACCCTCCATGCTCTTGTCAATTTTTTGGGAAGAGAACACAGATTTGTTCTACAAAGGCTGTTTTGCAAGCTACTGAAGGTCAAAAGCCTGTGTAACGGCTTAATTACGGAGCAAAGACGGGAGCCCAAATACCCATGATTGGGCTGGGCTCGCGCAAGACTCCTAAGGTGAGGTATTAGCAAAGCTTATTTATTTTCATTTCCGTGGCTTTTCTTCACTGGCTTCCCCTGTGGTACGGCCGATTTCTGAGATGATTCCCTTCTTAATTTTAATACTCTTTTTTTCTCATCATACAGACATTAGAATCGACCCCCCCAATGAAATAATAGCACTCCCGCACAGGAAGACAAGGCTACCACTGGGATGACGGTAAACTAGCTTCTTTTCCTTGCAATTAATTGGTGTACGGCCATGTGCATATATGATAACAGGTTTTTTCAGCGAGGAAAAGGGAGGTTAATTAATGTAAAAGCTGCGTTCGTGGAGATGCAGAATTTACTATTCCAATCCACACCACCACCCACCCCACCCTCACGCTGCCTTAAGAGTCTTGATTCCACACTAATGACCTAGTTCTTTTAATGAGGAGTATTAACCCTTAGCTACAGTGCCCAGGTCTTAATTGTCACCGGGGCGGGAGCAAGAGAGCCTGCCGATCAGCAGGTATGTGCCGCATTAACACTTGTCATCCAGCGCACTAATAAATAAATCTGTCGCCCAGGAAACGAGGAAGCCTTGTCCCCTGTTGTCTGTTTCCTGATCCCTCCCCCCACCCCCTTTGCCCCCTCCTTCTATTTATTTTTTTTTAATTTTTTGCCCCTTGGAGCCGTCCGTCATCCTGAGACCACAGAAGAAGGTACAGATATACTCAAATAGAACAATAATTAGAAATTGCAACTGCAGAACAACCTGAGGACTCATTAGAATGCATTTTGAAGCAAAACATGGCACCCTTTCATTTAGAAATGTATGATTAAAAATTCCCCTTTATGTTGTACCCAAGAGGTGTGTTTTAAAATTCAAACACTATTTACAATAAAGTACAATATAAAATAAACGCAATAATGAGATACAGAAATATAGACAGCTAATTAAACGGACGCTTAGAAGCGCAAGAAATTGCCACCGGCCTTAATAAGGAGAGTCCAAAATACCAATGAACTGGTCACTATTTTAAATCAGAGATGGAAAAACAAAGTCACAGAATGCGTTATGGTGTTTTTCAAAATGGCCGTCCATGGAAAAAGGCTGATCAAAGGTAATACTGTAATGACTTCTATGCTACACTTTACAGGAATCTCGCACACTGTTCATTGTGATAGAAGCACTATAAACAGGCATCAAAAAGTGGATACAAAAAGTGGTTAGAACTTTAATATTAGCATGCTAATGAATACTCAGCTGTGGAATTACTTCAGTATCCACACAGGATGAATGAAATTTTGTGATATGATATGAAATGATTCTGTTATGCACCATTGTGCTGGAACAGTGTGTATGTGTACTGTTGTCTGCTTTCCAAAATATTAAATATGCTGTTGCAAAATGCTGAAGCAGTGCTGATTAGCAAGCAAGTCTGTCACTCTTAGGAACTGGGTGGTTTGGTGTTGGGGGGAGGGGCTAGCGACAGTACATCGGGGGTACAGCAGCCCTGATAACCTGCTGTCCTCTGACGCTGATGGAGAGACCCTGACCTGAGCAGTTTGACAGGATGAGATGCGTGGCTACAGGGTGAACCTGACAAGGTCAATGCCAAGGTCACTCTCACAGAAAAGCGGACTGCTTGTATGTAGCTCTATTCGTGATTTTACAATACAACACATTCAATCAGCTTCCGTTGCCCAGCTAGCTAAATGCTGCTTTTACAAAAATAAACTATGGTTATCATTAGTAGTGATATTAGTAGTATCATGTGATTTTTCTTGGTTTCAAACAGCAGGTTAGCGCTTTCTGCAGTGCATCAGCGTAAACCTGATTGGGAGCTATTTTCAAAGTGGAACAAGGAGGAACACCGAAAGAAATCTACTATGACGGCAAGATGTAAGGGGAAAAAAGCCTTCATCAGAACAGGAAGGCCTTCGTCAGTTCAGGAAGCACCTCCTACGACACTGCTTTCAGCCAAAGAGCCTTCATAAGTCTTATGAAAGTCGTTGCAAGAACCAGTCAAAATCTGCAATCTTTTTGATGTTCCCCTTCCAGGCTTGATTTGCATTTGTTATTTCCAGTGCAGGTATGCAGACATGCCTCAGAAAACTTCTTGAAATGTAAACACTATCCCTCCTCTCCTTCTTCCTTGCTGTTCCTGAGGACATAACCTGAACTCCTGATTTCATACAGCTTCCATTTTGTCTCTGGTCCAGGTTCCTATCTGAGCCAAAGACCTTACATTTCATACATATGGGGCCCTGCATTCCCTTCTGAAGGCAATAAATGATAGGTTGAAAGAGAATATCCTGCTTGAATAGGAATTCTAAAAGCCTTCACGGTAAATTTAAAAAAGCTATCTGTGAATGCCTCGGGAGCTCCTAAATGCCATCCAAAACCCTTTGGCATTTCATTGAGAAAGGGGGGAACAAAAGTTTTTCTCCCCCCCAAACAAGAAAATGATCATTCAAGAAGCCAAGGATCTCATCATCCCCACCACCTCCCATCATCATTATGAACATCATCATCATCATCATCTTCTTGACTCGAGAAAAGGACCCTTGCAGCTGTAGCGCAATATTGCCAGTCATTTATCTGTTGTCAGAGCAGGTTACAAACTGTAATCCTTGACTGCTTCAGAATTAGAATGTCTTTGATGTCCTCACATGAGTTTTTTTTTTTCTCTCTTTTGCCCGAAGGCTTACTGATGCTCGGAAGCACACTGTTTATTCGTCCTAATCTTCCGCTCATCTCCAGGCTAGCAGTGACAGATGGTTATAGGCACACAATAGTATTAAGAGTTTGATTTTTTTTCTCTCTCTCCCAGTGCTTTTTTTATGCTGCCTTACTCTCCGCACCACAAATAGCTATCAGATGTGGGGCCGGGGGTTCCTGCGCTTGTATAGGTAACGGCAAACAAACACCTCAGCTGCCTGGCCCGCCGTCGCTCTCTCGCTCTCTCCCTCGTGAAGGCCCGCTCCTTCCTCCTCCTGACATGTCTCCAAGGTAAACTGCATTAACCTTGCAGACTGTTATTAAAAAGATATATTTACAAGGTTTCTCTCTTTTCCTTTCTCATCCACACACACTCTTCCATTTTTTCTCTTTCCCTTTTTTTCTAGGCTTTTCTCAGCGGAGGTTCTTGCTGCAAGCATACTGAGTTGACACTGGGGGTCCTCATAAATTGAGAATATGAGGCAACGTTGGAATATTTTTAAATCGGGGAGACTTTGTCGCATGAGGGCTTGCAGATGATGCATAGTGGTAAATAAGGCAAGCAAAATAGCAAAATTAATGCCCACCACTGCCTCCCCCCGCCTTCCCTTCCATCCCACCTCGTACCCCAAGGCACCCCTAAAATTGACTGCACGCTAGATTTTCAAAATTAGCCCCTAATGTTAGCCTGACACACTGTGGTTCCATAATACTCCTCAGTGACACCCGGTGTGGATAAATTACTACCTTTCCCTTCCTCCCTGCATATGCCTGCTGTTTTCTCTCACTTCACATTACTATAATTTGATAATAAAAATATCACCGTATAGCGTTTCAAGTGCAATAAGAGCCTCTTGTTCTGTACGGGATTTGCATGGAAATGTTTTGAGACACACAGGTAACAGGAGAATGTGTCAATGAGGGAAATTAATGAATGACAATTGAATGAATGGATGAATAAATAAACAAATCAAACAAAACTAGGCTTGCAGCACATATTCGCCCGTTAAATTTAACCTGATTAATCCGGAACCACTGTTAATACGCATTGGCAATTTAGCATGGTGTTTCCTAGGAGCTACTGTATGTACAAACACGTTTTCTGCTAAATTCAATTAATCTTTATGGCGAGTGGCTGAAAATTCTCAAGGTAGACATTTTGCCGTACAATAGTAAAAAAAATTGTTCCTGTGCAGTCTTCCTTTCACATTAAAATACCCTCATGGGCATTATTAAGTCTTTGATTTTATTTGAGATGAGTAGTTTTACTGCTATTTAATGAAACCACTATTGCAGAAAAGCGAGAAGAGAAAAAACAGGATTCGCCAGGATCAACGCATCATTAAGTTGACAGAAAACGTGACAGCCTTTGTCATTTTACATAAAAGGTTAGGGAAGACACCAGCCCCTACAGAAAAGAAATTAATACAACTCCTACCTCCATGTGAGAGTGCTGAACCATTTTAATAGAAACTCAATATCCAATACCTTAATGCACAGCACCCCTACTACACACACAATGCACGTACATTATCACGCACACACATACACACACACTCAAATGCATGACGCGCTCAGTGCACACACATATGCGTGTGGATGAACCCAAGTGCACATACATGTATGCACCTCTGCATACGTGCACACTGGTCTGTAAAGACGTACGGCAGAGGTCATAGGCTTGATGTCCGCAATTTTTCTAAATGCTGAGAAAGGTGTGAGAGTGCATTGGTCTGAGGTGCTGAACCTGATCTAGAGTAGATTAAAACTCTATCAGGGCCACCGTTACACAAACACAGTGCATGGAATATACAGCAAATACATTCCATACAAATAAAACACATCATGCTTCACAACACATGGGCAATTACTGATGTTCCCATGAACTTAGATCATGTTAATCAAAATGTTCTGTACATTTAGATTACCAATAAAATTGATGTCTGGTTCTCAGCTTTTACTGTAGGATATTTCTTTCATTTTAGATTAACCATCTTGAAACACAACACTTATTCATGGGCAAAAAAAAAAGGGTCAATACCAAAATGACTAAATATGAAGCTTTTAATGGTCTTATCAAAAAATCATTGGTCATGAAATTAGCAAAATTAAACAAAAAGACAATGTAACTTGGAATGGGATAACTTTTCTCTTTGATTTCTTGTGAGGAAGCTTGCTGACAGCTTTTTAAAGACGATGAGTAAGAGTCAATGTTGTTCCACTCGTCATTGAGACTTCAAACAGTGGAAAAACATTTCCCACTCAGTTTTGTGTTTAGTGTGAAACCATAGTTTCTTTATAGGGCTCAACTCTGGACTCTGATCAGGATAAAACACGAGTATGATAGTTCTCAAGCCACTTGTTCTCAACTAAATGATGGCACTGAAGGTCTCAGGGGTACTTTTGCTAATTTTTGCTAATTTTATAACCAATGATTTGTTGTTAAGACTATTAAAAATAAAATATGCACACTCACTTACGCACATACACATGCACATATATATGTTACAGCCAGATTGTGAAACCAGTCATTCATGAAATGACAAAAATTCCAAAATTTCAGTCATTTCATGAAATGGCTAGCGCTGAGCTTCAGCCATTTCACAAAATGACGAAATTTTTTTCACTCATGTCACGAAATGACTGGTTTCACTATATATGTGTGTGTGTGTGTGTGTGTGTGTGTGTGTGTGTGTGTGTATTCAATTGAAGCACTCCATGCAAGAACCAGTTATGTCACTTTTTGGTGTCAAATTACAAGGAGGTCAGTGACCCTACCACCATTTTCACTGCTGATTAAAATAATTACCAGTCCCAGGAACATGTGTAAACAATCATTTGTCCTAAAGATTGGTAACTAAAAAGTTCTGAGTTGAAATGCTAAACTTCATTTTTCTAAAAAGGAGAAAAAGTGACTTAACAGGTTCTTGCATGGAGGGTCTCAATTGCTTTCTAAATACAAGCATAAGAGTTTTTATTATTGAGTTTAGAATCGGATTTTGATGGGTGTGGCTCAGTGAGAGAGCGGAGTGGTAGTCGTGACCAGTGGAAGGGTGGGTGTGGTCAGTTGGAGGGTTGAAGCATGGGAGTGGCCTGCAGGAGGGAGGGAGTGGGTTAGTTGTATGGTGGGTGTGGCCGGTAGGAGGGTTGAAGGAAGGATGTGCTCAACTGGTAGATGGACGTGGCTCAGAATGGGGTTTGTGAGGATGAGCAGTGCTTGATCCACTCCATGATTAATGTTACACAGCACTTGGCTGCAGACTTATGGCTTTCTCCATCACTTTCTGGGGCAGTACCCTCTCTACCTTATACCTTGTATCCTAGCCACCCTACGGCCTCTCACCCACCTACCACATACTGCTGCCTGAAAACATTTAATCACACTGGGAAATTTTACATAACCCAACCAGAACCCTGGCTTAATTTAACCTTTCGATCTCTGCCTTAGAAACTGGTACCATAGATTTTATTATCTGTCCTGCTGTTCTGTCTTTGAGAAATATCAGCCATCATTGCTGGAATAAAGCCATTTTCTAGAGGCCTCTCATAATAACTGTGGTCTGATGAACATGATCTCAGCTTATCTTCAGTTTGTTGGAACAACTGAAGGAGAACTCAAAATCAAATGCGTCTTCACTTGGAAGAGAGGATTGTATAAAGCCAGTGTAACACAGTCAACACAAATGCACTATCAGAGAGCGTGTTAAGGGTAATAGAGAGTATCTGAAGGGTAAATGCGCCCACCAATGTACCCTGTTCACCTTTCACAAAACATTCAGCATTGCGGGCCAATGGGCCGTGATCTGGCCTCACATTTGACCTGCAACCTCTTTGAACATCCGAGAGCACAGCAAAACTAGCGTTTACTTATTTCTGTTTTGTGTGTGTTTTTTTTTTTTTTTTGGTTCAGAGATGAAAATCCCTTTAGGTAACAGCTGCTTCCAATCAAACATCAGGGCTTCAGCGCTTTTAATACCATGGAACTGAAATCCCTGCAAAGGCGATTTGCCTCTGTCATGCCGACCACTCACATCTTCACCTGTAAACCGCCTCTCTCTCCTCCTGATTCCAGCGGCCAGGTCGACTGAAGAGTAGTAACAGCTGTAATCTGGGCACGAAATCGCTGTTTAATCAGGCCACGCGCAGATTAACAAATCGCCTGAGATTCTTGCGGAAAAGGAGGAAGGGAAGGGGGAGGAAAAGGAAAACAGAACAAACCATTAGGAATCGTGGAGATTATCGGAGAGGCCGTCCATCTTTAAATCCCAATTTGCCTCAGAATGAAACCGAAGTTCAGCAGGACGCTCACGCCACTAATCTCACTGCTGTTTTCGCTCTGTCCAGAGGAGATTACAAGACAGGGCTTTTGTCAGCGATATCAACAGTGGTAGACGGCAAGGGCAGCCAGAACATTCTGGAAGACGGCCTCGCCATGGCTGCGCATCCGATTCACATACACCCCTGCCGTGTGGAACAACAGAGCAAGGACCTCCTCCACTGAGGGGGAAGACTTCCTGTGTAAATTTCCAGGCCGGTGAAATAACGCCAATCGCTAATGTTAGTTTACACCATTTGCAATACACCACTGTCATGGGACTACCAGTGCGAGAAGCCGAAATTCTGTACAGCGCAAAAAAACCATGGTGCCTGCATTTCCCCCCCCTTTTCCCCCCTACTAATTTTGTTAACTCCTCTAATTGCAGTCTGTAATTACAAAATGCTCAGTCACAGTAGTAAAGGTAATCAGACACAATGCATGGGTGGCAATGATTAACCCAGTCAAACAGGTAAAACTAATCGCAGCGAATGAGGCTGATAATATTAGCTACAGTTACTAGAAGACATAAAGAAAAACAAAAACATTGAGGACACAGGCCATGCAGACTTTTGTCTCTCCTGCTGAAAGGAATCATGGTGATTTTTAAAAACTTCCACCTATGTTCCACTGCATGCATTTGGTGTGTCTAACACAGCACACTCTTTTATAATATTTGGGTTCAAAATTTGTCATAAACAGTGTCCTTAACCTCAATTAGGAAGCAAAATCATTTCTGATTTATGATCTAAAGACATTAGTTTCTGTCCAATCTACAGAGAGCCCAATTGTAGCCTCCAGCCCTGACTGCATATCACAGCACACAAAGTACATTACTCTCCTTAGGATGGAGCTCACAGCTGTTTTGTAAATCACAGTAGTTTTTCATGGTTTAGGTTTGTATTTGCTGACATATGACGGAGGCACACCGCGGCGATCATCAATACAAGACGGAACCTGCCGGCTAATTAGCGGAATATGGTTTTAATGCTCGTCTCCTTGAAAGTTTGACCCTACTTGTTTACACAGAGGTAATTTCATTATGGTGTTCCATTCCCTTGAGTTTCACTCAAGTTAATGCTAAATGTTCGCAGGAGAGCGACTAAGTATTTTGTGGCGCATTTCTAAGGAAAGTGAGCGGTGCAATGAGCCACTTATAAACACACAAGCCATCAGAGAGCAGAAGCAGTCCTGCCGTCCTTGTTTCAGCAAGAGAAAGCCATGCTGTCACTTACCACCTTTGGGGAGACGCTTCACCATCATGGATTTGTAACTCTTTCTCCTCTGCTTCTGTCCACTGATGGTTCATCAGCTCATTTCTTTAAACTGCAGCTACTGAAGTAGATTAGTGAGATTGCATATAGAGTACATAATGCTGGTAGCGGATCGCTCTTTTCCCAAACATTCTTCACCTACATGCCCCATTAGGCTACCACCATCCACACTGTTATAAACTTGCACTTTCTTTGCCAGTTATTTTGATTGTAATTTTACAAAAAGTTTACAACAGAGTTCTGTGTATATTAAGTGTAAACCACAGTTAAATGCACACAGGACTCCATTACAGTTAAGGGGTGATCTGGGGTTAAATGAAAAATGACACCAGGAAACAACTCAGAATTTATCTAAAGAGGTATATGTAATAACCACCAAAAAAGATACAAGTTGGCATTTTTCTGTTTATGCGGTTGCCATGGTAACCGAGCAAGCTCATTAAATATGCAGAAAACTTCTGGCACTAATTCCTCTTTAACTCTATGATAGAATTCAGTTAAAGCCATTGCTATCCAAATGCAATGACATAGCCATTCTTTGCCCAAGTTATCAGTTTTGTGATTTTGGGGCATTTTACTCAAATTTTGAAATTATTTTGTGCAGAATCTGATGAATACTCAAAATATTCAAAGTATGTAACAGACAGGCAAAATTTCCCTATGTCGTTGCATTTTCTTATGAAGTAAAGTACCTGCACCCCAAATTTAATTTATTTTCAATGATAAATTAAAAAGTTATGGCTGCCACAAACATGAGAAACGTGGAAAAAGTAATACCTCAGGAAATCAATGGAAAATGCATTAGACCGCATTGAAAAGTTGAGTTCAGTCTTAGTCTGTGGCTTACACCCATTTTTCAGACTGTATTATCTGATTATTCAAATGTTTATCACTTTCCTGGAGTGAAAAGCATAAATTTCATCATCACAGTTGCTTTTAAATCATGATTTTATGGCAAAATTCAGTTTTTAATCCTTGTAGCAATGAGTGATTATGAAAGGTAGGTTATTATAGAATATTTTTATTCAAAAAAAAAATTTTGGAAAAATAATCAAATTTTGCCCATTTAACCCCAGATCACCCCTTAAAATAACCAGGAAACAATGTGTCAATTTAACTGTCAAATTTAGTCAGTTTATTACAGTGCAGATTAACTCACCCTCAGCTGTGGAGACTTGGGCGTTTGAAGAAAATTACAAGAAAATGCATAATTCAAATTTGGCGAGTAAAAATTTAGTGCTGAACTTTGACCAAAAGCGCTGGCGTGGAAAAGTAAGTCTAACTGGTTTGGCTTTCTGTGGCCCTTACTTCCTTATTGATTACATACAAGAGAGTGATCTTTCTGTTATGTGGTACAGGCTTTTATGTACAAGTGCTGTCATGACAAGTGCTTGTTAGAATTTAATTTCCAGGGGTCTTCTTTGTCAATCAACCTTAATGTGGTGGTTTTATCTTACACATGCAGCATGCTATTCTACATCCAGCCTCACCCAGGCTATCACAGACCTCTGTACTATAGTCCACAACCAACCTCCTGCTAACCCTGACCACTGCTCTGTAGCTAACACATCCAGGCTAACACAGACCTGTTTTCTACACTTAAAATCCAGTATAATCCAAGTTAACACAGCCCCTACTCTACAGTATACATCCAACCTCATCCAAGCAAACACAGACCACTGTTCAATAATTTATAGCCAGCCTCATACAGGTTTACACAACCCTCTGTTCTATAGATTATATCCAGCCTAATCCAGGCTAATGCAGACCTCCGCTCTATAGTCTACATCCAGCCTCATCCAGGTAAACACAGACCTCTGTTCGACAGTTTATAGCCAACCTTATACAGGCTAATACAGACCTCTGTTCTACAGTTTTTAGCCAGTCTCATCCAGGCTAACGCAGACATCCATTCTATTGTCAAAATCCAGCCTCATCCAGGCTATAATGCCCTTCTAGAGCAGCACATTCATGCTTTTGAGAGCCCAGGCAGATACTAATGTGATAGAAAATCAAATAATTACATCTATTTACCATGTGCAATCCCCAGTGGCCTTGAAATCTTAACAAGTATAGACATGCTAAATGCATGGGTCATGCTAAAATATAACACAAAAATAAATGCAAATGAATGAGCATCACTCAAAATGCCAGTGACATCTTCAGCTTATTCCCTTATGAGACAAGAAAGAGCAAGGCAAAGGCAAGAGTGGTAAGATGCTGATGTAAACGCGGGAGAAACCGAAACCACATTTGAGGTGCTGGCGCAGAAACTTGTGTTTAAGGCCAGATGAATTTATGACTGAGAGAGACGGAATGAAAGGGAGTGCGCGCTTGCATGATACTTAGCATGATGGCTAGCTTTCAGCCGCAACTCTTATATAGTGGAGGCAGTGGCGGGAAAGAGTCGGCACAGGTTGTACCTATTAGGAGTGTCATGGTTTTTGAGGTGTGCGTGTTGTTTGGACCTTTCTTTGCGGCTCTCGTCCCCGGAAGATATCGAATTCCTGAGCCATCGAATTCTTTACGCAGCTGGTTGATTGAGCTGGGGCGGCGCTTCCCCAGAATCTATATAAGCAGGATGTCCGGCACACTTCCTTCGCTAGAGTGTCTGTGTTTAGCTTCGCACTATAGCCGAAGATATCTGTAGTCAGGTTTTGTATGACTTTCTATCTTCTTATTGTTGGAGTTTCTTCTCCCTTTTTCTATCTCACTTTGCTTCCGTGGTTCGGACTATTATACGTCCTTTGGAAGCGTGAATACTTGCATTTGGTCTATATTATTCTCTGTGTTTGTACTGTGTTCATGCTACTCTCTTTCTCTCTGTCGTTGCGCTTGGCCTCCGTATACTACCGGCCATTACAAGGAGAGCTTAGTCATTCCCCTAACCGCTCCCTAAATGACAAAGAAAGAAAATGTGAAATTCAGGAAGTGACTAATGTCATTCCCAGAGTGCACCTTTGAAAACTGGGGCATGTGACTGGGTGAGAGCGCTCTTTGTGCCTTCACAAACAGTGGGCAGAGATGCTTGGAGAGGGAAATTTCAAATGGAGCAGTATCCTTTTCTGCTTGTCCCGACACAGCTAAGTTGATACTTTAGGATTAACTTTTGCTAATACTTTTTTTTCTGACTTGTCGGAATTCAATTGATGTCTTATTCAAGTTACATCAGTACAAACTGCTGCAGAAATAAATAGTCAAAATAGGAGCTGAATGACCTTTTTTTTCAGAAAGTTATGATGAAATAGTTTCTCTGCAGTATGATGATCAATGTACAATATTGCAATACATTTAAAAAGTTTCTAAAGCACTGAGGGAATGTTTTTAAACTCTCGTCTAAAGCCATGACTGCAGTTTCTGCCATTGTTCTTCCATTTAACGTGATTTTGTTGCTTAAAAACCTCCATGCTGTTACCTCTGTGCATCGGGCACAGGGAACTGTGTCCTAACACTTTAATTGTGAAGTATTTTATAAGAAAAATGCTTCCAAATGTTTCTCGAAACCTTCCAAACCACAGCAAAGAGCTGCGGCAGTAATATTATTTTTCCCCTGAAGACTCTATCACGATAGTCTAGCCTGACTCTAATTCAGTCAGAAACCAGGCTTTACATCTCCTCCTGAACCTCTGGGCTATTTATGGGCGCCTAAACTACACGTGCCTAAACACAGGGAGAGGAAAACAAGAAACCACAGCAGATCCATATTATTCAGTTATTTTCTACTGCATACTGTTAAAAACACTACCTGGGAACATCCAAAAGAAGTCCAGCTTTCAGTGACATACGTCCCAAAAAAATTAAGAATGAAATTAAAATGGAAATAAATGAACTGAAAAATTATTAGCTGATTTCACATTATAATGAAATATAGTTATTTATTAAAATAAATTTTAAAAATGTGAGTTTTTTAGGGGAGACTAAACAAATAGGTACAGTAATGAAATATTTTTCTTTTTAGTTTTCTACTCATGCATTTTCAAACGTAGGAAAACAGAATGGATTTCTGATTTCCAGCGCAAAGGCTAAAAATGGCAAAATTTGTTACTGGGGACAATCATAAAGTACTCAAAAATGAAACTGACATTGAAATGAATCATTTAAGGATAGGGCAGTTTCAGTGCCCTAATACCAGCCCGAATGGCTGCATTTGCTCCAGAAGATTAAAAATGATTATCATAAAACAGACATTCCCTGAAAGTACCCGACCCCCCTCTCCCATCTACACAGGCAACACCCCCCCCTCAAAATCATCACCAAAGCCTTTTGCTTCTAGTGATGTCTGACTGTATTTTAAACAGTTCTAATCATATACCTTTGTGGACACTTAATTAAAATTACAAAACCAATTTTAATCTGCGCTCCAATTAATATGCAAATGTATGCAAATACTGTAAAACAAGGTGGTGATTAAGTTAAGGACACTCTATTTCATGTCTCTTTAAGTGTGAAAACAAACTGTCTTTCTTCAGTGCTTGTTCCGATGGCTTCGGATATTTTGCTCGATACACACAGCCGGGGAAAAACCACCTCTTTAGCATAATTTTAAAACAGCAGAAGTACATGGGAGAACCGGCCAAGTTCCTCAGTGTGCACTTACGTGGTCAAGCCTTCACAATGTACTTTTAGACACATCAAGGCCATTCCGTTAAGGTCAGTACAAAGTGAAATTTCTATATTGGCCATTTAGATGGCTGTTTAAAATGCAAGACTCCATTTTCCAGGCTGGAGGTGAGAGTTGACAATTCTGAAGAAAAGCCCTCATTTCTAATTAGGCCTTGGAGATAGCCTTTCAACGTGATATCTACAGGCAGGAATGCACGGAGCAGGTAATGAATGAGGATGAAAATCAAATAACTTTTGGGTTTTAAAAAAGTAAATTACTGAGGGGGAAAAACACTTTATCCAGATCAAACTGAATAGAGGTCATTTTGCATCATATTTAAACTTTTTTATTATTTATAATTTTAATCACACATTCCTTGCCGGCTGTCCATTTCCACACCGATATGGATGTGCTGGGGTTCCACTCGACTGATACGAGTACACAACTTTTATTTCATGCTAAAATGTATTTCAAGTTAATTAGATAAATTGCTGACAAAACTGCCGGAACAATCTGTTGGGATAAAGGAGAGGAAAGATGGAGAAGAGAGGAGTAGAATAGTTAATCTGCACTGTGCTTTTCACCGCCAGCATTACTGAAGTAATGATATTGGTGCTTGCGAGGTGGATTCCATCCAATTAGCTTTGGTCAAAAGCAGAATTCGGGCTCGCTAACTCATTCCTATTATTTTCCTCAAGAGAACAAAGACAAGCGCTCAAATCCTGGCGTAAAAAACTCAAAGACACAGTCAACAGCCTAAAGTTTACAAAGTTTATTCCAAAATGTATTGCTGTGGTAGCTGTAGTATTTTCACAAGAATATATTGGATGGATACAGCTACATGAACAACCACGGTTGAAAAACAGAAAAACAGCATCGTAGTTTTCAGCTACATGTTTGGACAAACATGGACAAACAAGGTCTTCATTATTTATTTTGATGACTAACATGATTATGACTCAAGCAGTCATAAGGTGCATTTCCATTGCACCTGATTGATTTTGATATTGATATTGATATTTCGATTGATTTTGCAAAGCACAATTGCAAACTGCGAGTGTTTTCATTGGAGATGCTTTTGTGAATAAACTTCGTTATACTCGTAAATTCTCGTCTCGCGATACTCTTTCCGAGTCAAAATGGATGCTGTGGATCAGCACCTGTTGCGTGTTGCGTCACATCTTGCGGCTTGTAAATGCGCAAAAATTGTTTCCATTCAACTTTTTCGAAATGTTGCTCTTTCGACACGGCTGAAAAACCACCTCATGTGAGCGCAAAAACTTTTTAGCGATATTTGAGAGTTTATTTGAAATTCACGTGTTTCCATTACCACTTTTTATTTCGCTTTTAAGATTGTGCGTATTTCCAAGGGCAATAGAAACGCACCTATAGTTTAGCAGGGAGCAGCTGATGAAGAAGACTGGAGTGCATGGATCTATTTATTAGCAGATCTATTTCCCTTCGGCACTAATTACTGATGACCATTGGTAGACTGTCTCTCTTTCTGCATTGGGAACATATACTCTTGTTAACTTCACCTCTGAGCACTTGCTGTATCGACAATCACAATAGTGTGCAATGATGATTATACTCTTAACAAAATGACGATAGATCAGTAACCAAGTACTATTCAGTTTGTATTTATTTCTTGCAATACTGGATTATATAGATGAAAATAAGTAAGCAGATAACAATATATGGTAAAAACGAAAATAGTAATGTCTTTTCAAGAGAAAAAGTCAATATCTAGTGTGGCCACCCTTTGCTTTGATTTCAGCGTTTAATCTTTCAGGCACAGTTTTCTTTTATTTATTTCCTCATTTGCTTAACCATTCCATACGGTTTGAAGTTAAATCTAAAGGGATTCTTTCAATGTTACAACAGATCCGCTCAATCGGATTAAGGTCTGGATGTTGAGTTAGTCAAGTCATATCTTTTACGTCACCTGATGTTTCTTTCTGACTGAGATAATTCTTGCGCAACTCAGATGTGTGCTTAGGGTCATTATATTGTTGAAAATAAAATCCCCAACCAGTCTCTTTCCAGATGGCAATGCGCGCCTGACAAGGATGCTGTGATACTTTTCTGATCCATGATTCTGTAGATTTTTATGAGATCAACGGGTCCTCTCGAGTAGACTGAAGCCCGAAACATAATATTACTGCCTCAATGCTTTACTGAAGGGTTTAAACAGTCATTTTTGAAAAATGTTCTCCAACTCTATGATGCACCTAAGTTCTGCTTTTGGGTGTGATAATTTTGAATTTTGATTCATTGATCCAAAGAACCTGTTCCCAGTCCACTGGTGTTCAATCCTTGAACTTCTTGGCAAACTCAAGTCTTTTTTTTGATGTGGCCAGCTCTTCGCAGAACTACCACTAATCAGACCATTTTCATACAGGCGTCTGGAAATAGGAGATCTTGATACTTTCATCTCTTCACTTCTGGCGCGATTAGTATCAACACAGTTGTCGTGCTGTCAGCTGCCGATTTTTTTATTTTATTTATTTTTTTTACTTGTCATACAAAGATAACAAACATCAGAGGCACTTGACTGCTGTTTTGCACCTCTATTGCCACTAGTTTTCAGCAAACAGGTCTCTTTGAAATGCTTGATGGTGATTCTTACAGTGCCCTGGCAGCATTTAACGTCTTCAGCATCATGTAGGGGCGCAATGCAGCTACGAAGAATCTCAGAGAGCTCCCTACCTCGTGTCATCGTGTTTAACTCCGTGACACTGCTTAAAGTTCATGTCACCTTATATATTGGAACAACTGACCATGCCTCAAACCAGTTTAAACACATTTTTTTGAATCGATAATCATGCAATGAGCCTTCAAACATGCATTCATTCTATGCAAGAGTCAAAAAAAGTAAAGTTTGCAACACCTTTCAATTGTTATAAAAAATTAAAGTTTTCAGTATTTCAGTTTATTACCCCTATTTTTACGTCAATATACTTCTGGAAATGATTTTTTTTCTTTTTGTTCTGATTGCCCACAAAAGTATTTTTCAATACATTTTCACCAAAAATTATAAAGGAGCAAAAAATTAGAACCCCTTTTAGATGATAGTGGTGGTGCGTAACCATCACTGCACACTACTGTATATCCATCATAATTCGATACTTTAAGAATTGCAACACTAAATCAAATCAGCAGTCCATGCAGAGGTCACCATCACCCCATCATACCTCCATCATAGCAATGTTCATGTGCCATTTTACGGGGCAACAAAATGGCTGTACCAGCCTCACAGGGCATCCCGTGTCACTTTTTTTTTCTTTTTCTGGATCCAAGTATATCTTGCCCATCATAATCAAACCACCAATGAAGAAAAACAACAAAAAAGAAAAACTACAGCCCAAAGAAGAGCTACTTCTCCTCCTCTGGCAATGATGTTACGCTGCCTTATGACCAGTGACTAGGGCAAACAATGTTCGTGAGAATTTTCAGATAAAAATCACATTTTCGCTGATGTACACTAGACGGTCACCCTCGTTAATTAAAGGACCGGACCCCCTTCATTTATATTCCTGGTTTTCGGTCCTGACAGCAGAAGTAGCGAGTCGATTGCCACCCACGGCATTCATTTGTTATTTCCGCAGCCTTCGAGAGCACGGGAAAGGGGGGAACACAGATGGGATTGTGCAGAGCTAGCTGCCACCAAAGTCTGCAAACACGCGCAACCTGGGCCCATGTTTCACAATGACAGCGTGTGATAGAGGAATGCTAAGTATTGATGCTGGTGTCACCGTTCTCCCACACTCTAGTGAACTTCAACACAAAACAGCTGACAGAGAGACACGTGGGCCAACCATCTGACAAAATACAAGACGCCATTCTGTGTGGAGCAAGACAGAAGGAGACAGAATGAGGGGAGAGAGAGAGACAAACTTATTTACAAAATGAAAAACTGATATATACAAAAAGTATACTATTTATACTCATGTATTGTTACATATTATCCTATATTATATTCTTTATACTACACTTAATATTTGACGGCATCCTGCCAATTTTTTTTAATATAGAATAGAAGTGTGGGGTCCACACAGTCAACACAACTAAATCAGGGAGAAAACATCCAATGTAAAAAGAGAAATGCCAAATTCTTAATTTCATTCTTTAAATAAAGCAGTGATACAGTTTTTCAAGACAGGCCTGGTTGTTTCTTGAAAGAAATGATTTTTGAAGGAAGCAATACGTTTGGCTATAAACTGTCCCCCAGCCAAAGCGAACTTCAGCAAACTATGTGCATTTACAGGAATCTCTAATATTATTGATGAAACCACACCAGACAGTGCAGAGATCACACACGCTGTACAATACTGAAATGGAGAAAATCAGAACATCATTAATTGTAATCCTCAATGACCAGTGTGCTCGCCAATGAAAACACTTCCAGGTAAGATTACATGAATTGCAACAGCAAGGGTTTATATTGATTTTTAAGATGATTCTGATGTAATAAAATGTACTAAATTCCAGAAAGACTTGCTTGTGATAAACAGCCCATGTCATGGACACTAAGCGCTCGGGGTGGCTTCCTCCCTTCCTCTGACCGGACAGCTAGGCTCTTGCAGAAAGGTATTACTGATGGACCTGCCTGGCAAGTCCAGGGAGAATTTCATTCAATAGGCAATTTTAAAATTGAATGAGGAGGTTTGACTAAGCAATAAAACTCAGCTCTCGGTGCCAGAGAGAGGTACTTAGGAGGAATGGCACCAATTATCTTATTTATAAATCAACGGCAATTTCACTGATGACTTTATCTTAAATTTGATTAAACACAAATTTCAAAGTCAAAAATCATTTGATCTAATTCCCTTTATTGGTAATAATCGCAAGTCTCCCCAAGCTTCCACTAATCAAAAATTCCATCGATTTCTTAGCGGTCTGGAGCGCAGGCTTTGAAGAGCGGAGTCAGTAAGCAGGGGGAGAGGGACCGCAGTGGTCAAGCAAGGCCTGCCGGCGCTCAGGAGAAGCTCTAACGCGTGCAGCCTAAATGTCAGACCGAGAAAACGTCTCCTGATAATTATAAGACATCTCCATAATGATCTCCGGGTCCTTTACATTCCTACTGGGCGGAAACTAACAGATAATGATGCATGCAAAATTCCCCACCTATCAGGTTAGGGCATGTACTGTCGCTGCGTTATGACCATTGTTCGGATGCATCAACCTCGCAGTCGTCCTTGTTATCACCGGCGTCTCACGCAGGTTAAGGCCTATTGTCGAGTGGTGTGCGCAAATCAATCTGCAAGTGCCTTGTCAAATGCAAAAACTAAGTCATTAAAGCACATTTAAATCTGCATTACAGTCCTTATAGAAACCCCTGCAGTCAAACACCATTACTGACTCATCATTCACAGTTCAGTCTCCACTCTTTTGCATGAGCTTTTTTACAAGTCGCCCTGGTCTAACAGTCCAGGCATTCAGATGATTCCAGGGTTTGCAGGCATATTATGAATGATTCCTCTAAAAAGGACTTTGAATTGTTTTTAAAGGATGAAAATATGCCCAAAGAACTGCTTCGAGTTTGGCCTCGATTCACGGTGAGACTGGAGGGGTGGGATGGGGGGAATACTTCAAACCTTAAGAGGAGAGCAGCATTCTTTCACTTCCAATACATAGCACTTTCATAGCGATCTCAAGAGGAAATGTGTGCAATCATGAAAAATGTACAGCATTTAAAATTTAACAACTTGCACAGATTATGTAAGAAAACATTGCAAATTATTCGAGGGCTAGAGCAGCCTGTGAGTCTTTACGTATGTCGTGTGCGCAATGATGCTAAGAATACGAGGACCTCAATCCAGCACTGACCTTTCAACGCCACCGAACATCCTCGCTCATGAGGCTCATAATCCCTGGCCAGTAAAGTAAACCTCTGGATGCATTCTGGGAAAATGCTTACACGTACATCCTCTGCAACACCACAAAGTAGTGCAGAGTTGAATCGCAACAAAAAAATCTGATTTCTTTATTTTGGAGGTGAGTACTGGCTAATCTTGAAATGTTTTTCATCAATCATTTCACTTCATCAGAAAAAGGTGACAAAAAACAAGGTCATATTTCATAATCAAGACAAAGATAAACGATTTTAAGTCTCACAACAAGAGTTAAAAGTGTATAGAATTTCTGGGCTGAATATTATTCAGATGGGACAAATATACTTTGAGACCTAAAAAAAAAGTTTCTTAATGTGGGGCAGGGAAATGGAATAACTGGAAGAAGTGTGTTCTTTTTAAAACAAATAAGACAGAACCACATAAAACTTTCCCATTTAATCATGATAAAATTAGATGTAGTTTATTAATTACTATCGCTTTGCAGGTGTGAAATAGAGTGCATTACGAACCAATGAGTCGAGAGAGGTATTAGTGGCTGGCAGGGGTATAATGAGAGTGGCAGAACTGGTTGCTTAAGGTGAACGTGCAGAATTCTGATTACCCAGAGGGCAATGCTGTCTCCTTACTGTCACTGCATGAAAGTCCCAGAATCAACCGCAAACCTTACAAACAGAGGTAGTATGAATAAAGAATTATACTTCTGACATAATTTCTCCTTTGATTCATTTTTCCCCCTATAAAATTAGTTTGATTAACTGTATTAATGCATTTGCCATGCGTAGAGCTTGCTTATGAAAAAGGGCTCCCTCCACATATCTACAGAACTACACATATCATGCACTTTCAATGTTCACATCAAAGGTTTTAATAAATACTTAATCATGTTTGTGATGGCAAGCAAGTTCATAAAGTTAATTTTTAAAACACAGGTTTGTCCTGATTACATATCCTATTTTACAATAAGATCTGTTGTTCAAATCCATTCGTAAGCATACATTTAGTTCTTTTTCTACTTCAAAACATCACTTGTACATCTGCGACTAATTCGAACACTGACAGCAATCAGTAAATGCACTGAGCACGCTCCATACCTTTGTGTATAGCGTGTATAACATATGTTTGCGTTCTGTGCAGGTAGCTAACAAGCCTCTGGATAAAACATTGTTTGTAGGTTTTAAACAGACTCTCCCATGAAGGCTGAAGGACCAGTAATATGACACAAGACTACAGCATGATGCAAACACGCGAAGCACAGGTGTCCAACAGCTGTTTTCATTACTCTCCTGCACATTCGTCGATCTGATTAAGTACGGGAGCTCTCTCCAGCGGCACGACTGAGACATGGTGACAGCAAAGCAATCAAAGGGCTCCATAAAACGGGCTGGAGGTCTTCTGAGGATGAAACGCTTGCGTTGAATCTCCACATTGCGTAAGGCCCGGGCTATAAAGCCCCTCCTTCCCGCCATCCTTGAGCTCCCAAATGGCACACATTGCCATTAGCCTCTGCAACCGACCCCTGTGTCAAAGTCCCTGCAATTCTGAAAGAAAACACACTCGTCACCATTTTAAGGTTTTATGATAAAAGAATAAATACAAAAGTTGCCAAGTATCTTCCATGGGAAACGAGGACAATCATCTGGCCTTATTTTGGTCTATTTTTCGATAGGAATGATTGCAACAACAATTTATGAGCAAATCTTGTACTTTGAGAAAAAAAGTATTTTCAGACATGAAGCGCACACAGAAAATTGTGCTCAGAACAGGAGGTCTGCTTGGATCCTAAGTTTCCTCGCGCACTGAGGAATTAATAAGCCACCAGGTTCCCAGCCAATGGGATACGACACTTTGTTTTCGAATCCCGCCATCTCGACGTTCTAATTTATTCATCCGATGCGGAGACAATGCCTTGTGCTCCACAGACGGAGATGAAATGTGTAAGATAGCCACAATCTGAAAGGAAAGATAATAAAAAAAAGTTTCAATACTCCTTGGGTTTATATTCCTCTCTCTGCTGTCTGCGTGCATGTGCTCATTCTCCCCACTATCATCCTCCTTCAGTGCCTTCAGAAAGAAGAAAAAACCCTGTGGTGTTTTGAGTTCTTCATTTACTGAATTATTCACTAAAAAAATTAATATCAAATGCATAAAGCACCTTACTATACCTTTGTGCTCCTTTCAAGAAGAGGGATTTCAATAAGGATATCCTGGCAGCTGCCATGGTTACAGACACGTTCCATATTCGAGGCAGTCTTCTACAGGCCCTTGGAGGGCCCTTGTGCCACATCAAATGGACCCACGTGGCTCGAAGAGCCAAACCTTCTTCCCAATCAACTTGAGAACACTGATTATGTGACGCTAAGGTAATGAAAACCTGTCCCTTTGAGACCGGATCTTGAAGACGAATACTCGCTGCACATTTTCTGACTTCTTTTACAAAGCTGTCCTTTCCTTGTAGTACTTCTACCACGCTCACTGAAAAAGGATCCTGCCTGTAAGAACAGATCAGGGAACCTCTGATCTCAAAGCTGTTTCCAACTCCGTCCGACGTTTTCTGAAATAGCCCCAAATCATTAAGAGGAAGCACGCCGTCGCTAATCTTGAAGTGCCATTCCTAGTGGTAGCCATCTTGGGTTGACATCAAATCAGATTGCTTTTTAAAGGGAATGCATCTAGGCCATGGGCAGTAATGATTAAAATGAATTATGGCATGTTCAAAAGAATGAGCCCTCTGATTGGTACTGCTTCCAGGTGATGTGTGAGCCTTTGTGATTGGCCTACCGCGGCAAATTTGCCACCTGTTAGTCACGTGTGGCGATCTGGTGAATGAGGCTACTGTTGCTCAGCAGGGTC
The DNA here is from genome assembly GCA_029692085.1 of Gymnothorax javanicus. Taxonomy (NCBI): domain Eukaryota; kingdom Metazoa; phylum Chordata; class Actinopteri; order Anguilliformes; family Muraenidae; genus Gymnothorax; species Gymnothorax javanicus. The sequence goes on along the minus strand of CM056205.1, from coordinate 29,630,093 downwards.
CACTTCTTCAAGTGAGCTTCAGATGCAGCAGTGAATTCAGAGACCAAGAAAGGAAAGTCATCTTGCTTAGGTTGGCTCAGTGATAAATGAGTTTGTATTGTCTGTCACCAGGGCTTCCTGTAGACCAGGTCAGTCTCTATTAAATTACCAGCTGCCAATGTCTCAAAAAGATTGATAAATGAGCATGCCAAAGCAAAGGATACAAAGATATTTATTTCCCACAATGTCCATCACCATTTCCTATACAGCACCTCATACCAGACGCTCAAATCTATGCCGGGGTCAAACATAATTATGGATAGATGTGTAAGCTTACCGACAGAAAGCAAGATTTTATTGATGAAATATAAAGTGGAAATTGGAAAAGAGCACTTTTTTTAAACTCGGAGTTTTGTCACATGCAGTAATATTTTTGGAAAAATGCAAGCCGACTATAGAAAATCTCATGTTTATGCGGAATATATACACGCACTGTGACACCTAGGCAGCCATGGTAATGGCAGCTCCATAATTCTGTTGAGTGATGTAGTATCACAAATTTCCCTACAGGGATGAATAAAATAATCACTCCATCAATCTGTACATATTTGGCCATTAAGAAATCCACTTTTGCAGCTTTTATTGTCTTTATGATATGAAACGATGAATGTGTAATAGCTCGCCCTTTTCTGTGGCACTCTGACATTGGCATGCCTTAAATTAGGTGCCTATACACTCAATAGGGCAGTGCGACACTATTTTATGCCACTATGTGCCTCGGGTGAGTAAATATCATAATCTAAAAACCAAATACACTTCCTACGACTGCCAAGACTTCTACTACTATGATTACAAATGCTACTGCTCCCTCAAGTACTATTACTACATACTAATACTACAAATAATGATAATAATCATAATAATAAAAGCTAGAAAAAGCCATTTTTTGCTGAGCCAATAAAAAGAGGTTGTCTGAAGTGGGTGCATTTATCCTGGGATCTTTGATCCAGGTGGACCTAACATGGTGGTTGCACAGTCAGACATTGGTATCGACACATAGCGATAGTATGTGCGAAGCCATTGCTGAGATTTCGTCTGCACAAAATAAAACACATTTTCATGTCCAGTGATCTTGACCTTAGATCCAGGTGAACCTAACATGGTGGATGGACAACGACACATTAGTATACGGATATGCCAAGTGTATGAAGCCATCGTGTCAAGCGGTTGCCGAGATCTCGTCTGAACAAGAAAGTGTGCGGCTTACGCTAACGCTAACACTAATGCCAATGCAGATGGCAAACCAAGGTCAACCATAAAGGTACATCCTTTGCTTCTTTGTCATATTTAAATGTTTTAGATCATCTGACTGATTTTACTATAAGACAGAGACAACATGACTGAACACGAAATGCGGTTTTTGAATGATCATTTCATTTATTGAATGTAAAGAGTTATTCAAAATCTATATTACCAATATGTAAAAATAACTGCCCCCCCCTTAACTTCATAATTGTTTTTGCCACCCATGGCCACAACAACTGAAATCAATTGTTTGCGATAACTGAAAATGAGTCTTACTTCGCTGAGACATGTGAGGCTTGCGGTTCTTTAGATGTTAGTCTGGGTTCTTTCGTGACCTCCAGGATGAGTTGTCAATGTGCTCTTGGAAGAATTATGGTAAGCCTGGGAAGGTTACCACTGTTCCAAGTTTTCTTCATTTATAGATCTTGGTACCCAGTGTGATTTTTCTGAAGACCCACTCTTAGAAATGACTTTGTAATCCTTTCCAGACTGATAGATGTCTACGACTTTGTTTCTCATCTGTTCTTGAATTTCTTTAGATCACTGCATCATGCACTGCTTTTTGCCTTCTTCACATTGCCAGAAAGGCTCTAAGTGATGTCTAGATTCAGCGAGCCTGGCAGTAATCATGCCTTGGAGTATCTAGTGACATTGAATGCAATTATCAATTTGTTTTTTTTTTTAAGTTGATTTACTGACTTGTGATAACTTTCTCACATAGGGCCAGGAAGGGTTGGATAGGTTTTTTTTTCCTTGAATAAAATTATTGTGTAAAAACCGTGTTTTGCCTTTACTCAAGTTAGCTTTGTTTGATATTAAAATCAGTTCAATGATCTGAAATATTTAAGTGTGACAAATATGCAAAAATAGCAGAAATCAGGAAGGGGCAAATACTTTTTTACAGCACTGTTATAATAATGATAATAGTAATAATAATAATTAGTTTATTTAATTATACCCAGTATATTGAAATTTACTTTATTTCTCCAGGATACTGACAAACCAGAATAATTAAATAAATTAATAAATAAATTGTGTTGAACCGTTTATGCCTGTGAGTTATTTCTGTTTGCTGCAGTAACACTTAAAAAAAGGAAAAGGTGGAGAAAAGTTAGAGGCTGATCACGTCTGCATAGCCACTCTAATTTTTTTTTCTATCTCAGAATACAGGGAACAAATAAACACACACTTCAAAGCAAAGGACATTAAAAATCACCTCACAGTTTTTGCCTTTGGTCTTTCAGAGAATTCTTCTTAGAACCGGACAAACTGGAGCATTTTTGAAAAAGACCGCGGGCGTGCTGAAAGATTGTCAGCCATGCAAATAATCACTTACTTACACTGTGTGAGTTTGCTTTGGATAAGGCAAATTACCATTTGAAAATGAGCTGAAAAAACACTCAGGGCAAGAACCTTGCATCATGAATTCCAGCTTTATTCCTGCAGTTTTTCATTCAGACACGCACACACACACACACACACACACACACACACAGCAGACACACACACACACACACACACACACAAATAAGCCCTTCGTACAAACTACACATATACATTAAGTCCCACAAATATAAATAAATAGCGATATGGTGCGACTGCATTTAAAAGATGACGTAGGCTTCTCTTTTGCGAAAATTACATTGAGCAATAGTATTAGACAACTGCTATGTAACTAAGTACACGCTGACATTCGCTGTGCATATATTGTCAACAAACTTAAATTCATTCATTTCAATTCAACAAAACATTTATTTTCTATGAGCTGAAATCAAGGCACTCTGCAGTTTTTGAATTGTTTTCGTCAAGATATTTTAGCACACCAGCACAGATGCTTCAGCAGGAATTTAAATGTGGACGCACAAATTTCAACAGTCTCTCTAATCAAGTCACTCTCTCCTACTAAACAAAGTCCTGAGGATGGCAGCCCCATGGGCTGGGAGTTCAGACGTTTCTCTGCTTCACAGAAACGCTTCTCCTTGGGGAGTTTGCTCCAATAATGACTTTTTCCAGCAACGCTGGCTTAGAAAAATATTTATACATAGGCAAACAGCAATAATTTCTTTTATTTTACTACAGCGTTCTGATATCCAACACGGCAACAGAGCTTGTGTAAAGCAAACAAACCAATAAAAACATGATGATATTTCATTTTTTTAGTGATGATACATTTTCTTATTTTAATTTTATCACAGAAGAAAAAAAATCATGTATAGGACATCATGTATAAGACAGGAAATAAATGTACATATTGTGTCATGTTAAAGTGAGAAAAGGATAAAAAGTACAGGCCTTTTTCACGTTGTAGAAATGTTTTTCTTTAATAACGAGATCTTAAATTACCTTATAGTGAGTGACTTTATTTTCATGTTCTTTACCAAGGAAATAAACCCAAGATCTATTTTCCAAGACTATAGGCAACACTCTACACTCGGCATTACATATACAATCTGCAACACTTTTTAACCTTTGTTTTTTTTACTGAATTTTTTGCAAAACAGAGTAAAAGTATTGTTCATTATAAGAGAAGAAGCAGTCGAATGTCATTAAGAGACAGATGAAGACTAGCGGAAAGAACCTGAAAACAGCAGTTTCAAGCCAGCAATCAACATCCATATGGGATGTTGAAACCCCTTTCTTTGCCTTCTTATGTGACAAAATGACCCACAAAATCGCCGTTTACCGTGCACCTAAACCTTACCAGCTTGCTCTGATAGATTAAAAACAAATACCATGCTTTTTAATCAATGTGTATTTCATCCCTGGAAGGCAAATTACCGCTGCGAGGATGAAAAGGCCAACCATCTGACAGCAGGGAATTCGATAGGAGAACAGAAGTCCTGGCACTTTTATTTTGATGAGTCCCAAATCTTTGGGTCTGTGGTCTGGAAAGCTGCCTGTGGAAGACAGGAACAGGTCTAAGCAGGATTCAAGGATTGCATTACATCTCCTTCCAAGCTGGATTAAAAAGGGTGGAAAAAAATTGAAATTGATCATATGGTCTTTCAGCAAACCTGTAATGCAAAATATGCAAAAGAATGCCCCTGTATACACACAACACAGAGCACATTGTACTCGACGACTGCATGCATTGGTGCTTACAGCAAAGGCGCATTACATTTTTCACCAACGCATAATGTGAAATGTGACATGAAGTGCGTTTAGGGAGCCTGCCATTAAAAATAGATTTACTCGTGGAATGTTTCCAAGCTTTTTATATGATGGAAGTCATTTCTTCAATTTTGTTTTTTAATCATACTACAGAGGAGTTTGGATACGGAGGCAGTGCTAATTAAAACATAGCCAAAGTTTGATGATTGCTGTACATAATTAGCGGAACTTCACGTTCCATATTTTCCTGTCTCTTCCCTCTTCCCAGCCTGCTGTGTGACTCGCGTTTCGACAGGTGTGACGGAATCTGAGTTTGAATTGGATTATGCTCTGCAAAAATGAATAGCAAGGTAAAAAAAAAGTCATGAAAAGCCAATTCCTGGCTGTCCTTTTGATCCTTAAACTTGCTGAGTCCCTGGGTGAATTTTTATCTACAGAAAATGAAGTCCCTGGCTAAGATTCAGAGGTAAGCAAACTATAAGCCAGACTTCCAAACTAATGCCGGTTCGATTAAATGGTGAGGATCTAAACAGCAGGGGTTAGAAGAGAGGGAAGATCCTTTTCCCTGAGACTGTGCAACTATGCCTTTCTGACTACACTGCACTATCACTAGTGAAGCTATAATGCAGCTAAACTGAATGAAAGGTATGAACATGTCTTACTTAACAACAACAACAACAACAATAATAATACTTGGATAATATTTGAGGACACCAAGCATATATTATGTATTATGAATGATATTGCCATATTAGTATTTAATTGTTGTTGCATTGTTGTTTTAAAGATGATAAAATGTTAGAAGGACATTAAAGAGGAAAAACCCTGTACTTACGCCCACCAGCCACAGAACTTACTTTGATTGTTCTGCTGTTGGTGTCAGTTCTGGTCTCGATACAGCAATCAAACACATTTAACAAAGATGAATTAGGCTATTTTATACCTCCAATTTTAAAATAGAACAGAAATATTCCACTAGAATGCACTGATGTCATTCTATTCTTGTCATTTAAAGATTTATAACAGCTGTTATTTCTTTGTATTATGCCATGAAAAAATATGTGACCCCCGCCTGATTTTCTCCATTTTGCATATTCTTCTCAATTAATGTTTCGAGTACAAAATGTAATATAAGACAAAAAGAACACGATGAAGCACAAAATATAGTTTTAAAATTATTTGTTAATTTATTGAAGGATATAGAGTCATATATATATATATATATATATATATATATATAAAAAAAACCTGATGACTGAAGATTAGTTCAGAGGTGCACAAGCTCTTGTGTGTCGGATTGTGGTCTTTGGGCATAAACCAATTGCTCTTGAGCTTCAGATGACTGACTGATGACGGACATTTTCTCTCTGGATTTCCACAAGAAAGCAGCATTCATGGTTCTGTCAGTCATGGTCGCCGAAGCCCTGAAGCAGCAAAGCATCTGTGCAATATAAGATCAACATATTTGAATGTTAGTATGATGTCATTAATGTAGAATGCTGTCTTAGCTTTAGACCAGATGTAATGTGACCCATGTCATACAAATAATTCCACTTTTGATTAATTGGTATATTATTCCGGAAGGCTTCGGGGGGATCAAAGTGTTTTTTGGCGAATGAGAGATGAGCCTTTATGTTTCACATAAACTATTTATTCACTGATATATTTCAATAACTGTCTCATCTTTTCCAGAATTTCTTTTGTTCATGTCACTATGTGCGGTTTGTTGAAACCTGTTTCCCTACTATCCAACAACATTGCTGGAGAAGTTCCATTTTAGTGATGTCTAGATCAAACAGGACTGGCAGTGATCAAGTCTGAGTGTGTCTATCAGTTTATCAATTCAAATAAGTTAATTGGCTGATTGTGTAACCATAAGGGCAATTACTTTTTCACATAGGGCCAGTAAGTGCTGGATAACTTTTTCCATTAAAAAATGAAATTATCATTTATCAAATAATTCTGCTATTTTTGAGACTGGGCTCCATTTTTCCACCTATTTGTATCCAAATTATTAATAAGGACATTTTTTTTATCAGTCGAATATTGAGCGAGAATGCAATAACCCTGAATCTGTGAAAAATCTGCAGTGTAATCCAACGAGCCACTTGTCCGCGTCAAATAATATCAACTTCAAGTCTGTGTCTGTGCCACTGACAGGCTCAAACTGTCATGATATGTGTCTGACAACATTATAGAAATGAATCCAACAGAGATAAAAGTTTGTCTGACATGTAAAAGAAGTCTCACGCTAGGAGAAGTCTTGCTCTGAAATCTAGTGGGCAGTGAGTTCCCGCAGGAAAACAACAGTGTAAACGCGAGTGAGAGTCGTTGACCAGGGAAGAGAAGAGTTCAGAGTTGGAGTGCAGAAAGTGTACCTTTGTGTTATCTAAAAGATTAAAAAATAAACCATGGTTTGTGTTTGCAAATTTCCAAATTGTAGCAACAAAATGATGCGCCACTCTTTGCAAAGCTTTCATAGACTACCTTTGGAGGAAGGTGACACGCTCAAGTTGTGGCTCATAGTGCTACATATGGAGGAAAACTCTTCTGTCTTTGTACTGTGAATTGCAGACCATCATGTTTGCAGTGATGATTTGACTGGGATGACCACTTCCAGGCAAACAGGGGAAGAAATCCTGCACCAAAGTACGTTGTACTTCTCTGAAGTAAACTTCTGTTCCAAATGCAGAAGGCAGTGGAGGTAATCGTGAAGTTATTGTGTTGACCTCATATCATTACACAGGAAAGCATGGTAGGATAATGTGAAAAACAATCACTCAGCAGGCCAGTATTATGTACAAAGTATCAATTGAGCCATGCCTGACAATAAAATCACAATCAGAGCCCGTCAGTGGTGAAAACGCACGCTTAACCCTTTATTAAACTGCAGCCCGAGGGCAGGCTGCTAGCCATAATTGTGCTTTAATTGTCATGGTTTTGGAGGCTGGTGGTGGCTTTGAGAGCTTTCTTAGTTGCTCTCGTCCGGGACGATATCGGCTTGCCCACAATCGGATTCTTGGGCCAGCTGGCATTAATTGGGGGCGTCGCCCGGATTCTATTTAAGCACTAGTTCCGCCTCACTGCCCTTGCTAGAGTGTCAGTGTTTTGTTTGCACTATAGCCGGTAAGGTCTCTAGTGAGAAAGTTGTTGAGGTATTAGCTGCAAAAGAGGAGAGTGCTAGATAGCTAGGGAATCTTTCTGTTTTTCCTCTTTCTGAGCACCGTCTGATGCTAATTCTTTTTATCTCGGTTTCCGAGATTTTTTTCCCTTTCTATTCGTTCTGTCATACTCGCTTTGCTTCCTTATTGTTATACGGACTGGATCTAGGTCCTTTGGAAGCGCGAGTCTCTCTCTCTGATTTCTGTGTTTTTCTCTTATTTTGCTGTTCCTCCTTTCGTTCCGGCCACAGCATTTGGCGTCTCAAAATCCCGACCATCACAGTACACTCTAGCCAACATGCAGACATCAGCTGTGGCCGAGATCGAAAAGGTTGTTACCAGCCAGCAAGCTATGCTGTCTGGTTTCGGCAAAGGGCTTTCCAGCCTGGGTAACCAGCAGGCTGGTTTGGCTGAGAGACTCCGCCGTCTGGAGAATTCGTTGCAGAAACAGGAGAGCAGTCTATTAAGCTTGACTGAGAGTAACAGAGCCCTGTCTACACAAGTTTCACAATACGTTGTAGAAGCACCACACCTTCCCCGAGAACCGAAGTTACATTTGCCCCAAAGATATAGTGGCGAGGCCGGGAAATGTAAAGATTTCATCGCCCAATGTGAGATATTTTTTAAGGCTCAGCCGTCACGTTTTGTTAACGAAGATTCTCGGGTGGCATTTATATTATCCCTGTTGGCTGGCACAACACTCACTTGGGTCAGCCCACTAATCAGATCTAATTCACCGGTCATAAATTCTGTGGAGGCTCTTGTTAGGGAGATGGTGTCAGTGTTTCATCAGGATGTTTGTGGTCAGGACACGGCTCCGCGTTTGATGCATCTAAGACAGGGCAAAGATTTTCAATTGGATTTCGCTCCCTAGCAACAGAGACAGGCTGGCCAGAGGCTCCTCTTATGACTGTGTTCAGTCATGCCCTCTCTGAGGTGATAAAAGACGCGTTGGCTACATTGGAGCCCTGTTCAACTTTAGATTCTTTGGTTCGCATGGCTGTGCGAATTGACAATCGCATCCACAAACGTAACAGGGAGAAACTAAACAGATTGCCGCTTGCGGACAACGGGGCCAAGGTTGCTAGTGGCGAGTGTGCGGCTCCTATTCCACTGTAAATTCCACTACGGTTGAGGCCATGCAGGTAGATGGCTCGTTTGAGAGCCGGACTCATAAACCTGCTCGCAGAAGAATAATCTGCTTTAATTGTAATAAACCGGGTCATATCCGCCCACGTTGCCTGAAGCTTCAGGGGAACGGGAAAATCCTTCTAGCGGTCTGGGGGGCGCTAGAGGTGCAGACGCAATTTCCCCTCCAAACTCTAATCCCTGTTGAACTGACTGTGAGGAGCAAGAGAGTTATTATCGAAGCGTTCGTGGATTCGGGCGCTGTAAATTGTTTTATGGATGTTGAGTGAGCTGGGAGGCACTCCGTTCCCACCTGATTACTCTCACAGCCACGCTCTGTGAGAACTTTGGACGGTCGCCCACTTGGAACGGGAGTTATAACCGAAGTTTCTGAACCGCTTAATATGTTCATTTCTTTTGGTGGCCATTCTGAAGAGGTTCGGCTTTTTATTATCAGTTCCCCTGCTTTTCCCATTGTTTTGGGACATTCTTGGTTACGGGAACACAGACCTTGCATCACTTGGGGGGAACAGAATAATCCTATCGTCCACTGGGGCACCAATTGTAGGTCACATTGTAGAGAGAATGTGACTTGTTTTCTCAGACATCAAGTTATGGGGCAAGCTGATGCCTGGAGCGAGTGTGAGGAGGTTGTCTCACCGTACCCTCCTAAACTAGAAAGAGGGGCAGAGGAGGGGTTGGAGTGGGATCCTCAATTTGATTGGCGACAGCCAGAGGACGATTACCTTTTAGAGGATTTTTTCGATTCTGAATAAGTTACTGAGACGTTAGATTCTGAACATGGTGAGAAATTTGGAGCCACCTTGAACTTTAGTTTGCCTTCTAATGTTCCTAATGATTATGCTGATTTCGCTGAGGTTTTTAGTAAACAATGAGCATCGACGTTACCTCCCCATCGTCCGTACGATTGCAAGATCAATCTCTACCCTGGTACCACTCCTCCTAGAGGTTCGCTATACTCGCTGTCAGGGCCTGAGCGTAAAGCCATACGAGAATATATTCAGGAAGCTCTCGCTAATGGTTTTATTCGGCCGTCCACGTCTCCTGTCGGAGCGGGGGTTTTTTGTGGGAAAGAAAGATGGCGGTCTGAGACCCTGTATGGATTATAGGGGTTTGAATAAGATCACCATTAAAAACCGATACCCCCTGCCGTTAATGAATTCCGCGTCTGAACATCTGCAGGAGGCGTCATTTTTTACTAAGCTGGATCTCCGTAATGCTTATAACTTAGTACGCATTCGGGAGGGGGACGAATGGAAGACGGCATTTAATATGCATGATGGGCACTACGAATATTTGGTCTTACCATTCGAATTGGTTAACGTCCCCTCGGTGTTTCAGGCACTCGTTAATGACGTCCTCCGAGAGATGTTGGAGAAATTCTTCGTTCATCTTGACGACATTTTGATTTTTTTCTCCAACGCTCTCAGAGCATAAACAACACGTCAGACGTGTGCTTGAGGCCCTCCTAAATGCAAAGCTTTTTGTCAAGGCTGAGAAATATGTCTTTCATGCCCAAACTGTCTCATTTCTTGGCTTTATTGTCTCCAAGGGATCGGTCCGTATGGACCCGGAAAAGGTGGCTGCAGTCAAAAATTGGCCTGCTCCTCAAAGTGTTAAGGAGGTCCAACGCTTCTTGGGCTTTGCTAATTTTTATAGGAGGTTTATTCATAATTTTAGCGCAATTGCTGCCCTTATTATTGCGCTCACCAGAAAGAATACCTCCTCAGCGTTTTTTTGGACTCCAGCAGCCGAGGCTGCCTTTCGGGAATTAAAGAAACGTTTTTGCTCAGAGCCCATTCTGGTTTTGCCTAATCCCTCCCTCCCTTTTGTGGTGGAGGTGGATGCTTCGGAGGTTGGAGTGGGTGCTATTTTGTCTCAGCGCCCCCCTTGGGACAATAAGCTACACCCATGCGCATACTTCTCCCGATCTTTGTCCGCCGCGGAACGGAATTACAGCATTGGTGACCGGGAGTTATTAGCGGTCAAGTTGGCCCTTGAAGAGTGGTGCCACTGGCTGGAGGGGGCTGAACACCCTTTTGTGGTATGGACAGATCATTAAACCTCCAGTATATTCAGCAGACCAAGCGACGTAATTCCTGGCAGGCGCGGTGGTCATTGTTCTTTAACCGTTTTCATTTTACGCTAACCTACTGCCCTGGCTCTAAAAACATTAAGCATGACGCCTTATCGCGGATTTACGACCGCTCTGATCATGATCCTACCCCGGAGCCAGTCATTCTGGCTGCTCAGATTGTGGCGCCCATTCAATGGGAGGTTGAGGCGGTGGTTCAGGAGGCTTTGAAGACCGATCCCGGTCCTGGGGGGGGTTTGTCCCACCTAGAGTTAGGCCACAGCTCCTCCAGTGGGGACACTCTTCCCGCTTGGCGGGGCACCCGGGGGCCCATCGGACCGAGCAGTTCCTGGCCCAACGTTTTTGGTGGCCGGGTATGATGAGGGACATTCGGGAATTTGTTGCTGCCTGTGGCATCTGCTCCAGGAACAAAACTTCCCATCTCCCTCCCTCTGGTCTGCTGCAACCATTGCCCATCCCCAGGCGTCCTTGGACACATATTGCTTTGGATTTTATTACCGGACTGCCTATGTCTGAGGGCAACAAGGTCATCTTGGTCGTGGTTGACCGTTTTTCCAAGGCCGCTCATTTTGTCGCGCTACCCAAGCTGTCTTCAGCGCGGGAGACGGCCCTTCTTGTGGTTAACCATGTGTTCCGGCTGCATGGGCTTCCACAAGATGTTGTTTCTGACTGGGGTCCTCAGTTTACGGCCAGATTCTGGCAGGCATTTTGTAGGCAGTTGGGGGCTACGGTGAGTTTCTCCTCTGGGTTCCACCCACAGACCAACGGGCAGACTGAGCGTACGAATCAGTCATTGGAAAATACTCTCCGTTGTTTAGCAGCGGATAATCCATCTTCATGGGGTCGATTTTTAGCATGGGCCGAGTATTCCCATAACTCTTTGAGTAATTCTTCCACGGGCTTCTCACCGTTTTAAGCTCAGGTGGGCTATCAACCCTCACTGTTTCCTGAGACTGAGAATGATTCCGAGGTTCCCTCGGTTAACCATTTCATTCGTCGCTGTCGGTCCGTTTGGACCAGGGTCCGTTCATCTCTGTTGCGCTCGGGGCTCAAACAGAAATCCGCTGCCGATAGAAGGCGTCGTTTGGCCCCATCTTATCGAGTGGGTCAGAGAGTGTGGCTATCTACCCGGGACCTCCCCTTGAAGGTAGAGTCACGGAAACTGGCTCAAGATTGTCCGGAAGATCAATCCGGTCACCGTCCAGTTAAAGCTCCCTAGATCTTTGCGCATCCATCCGTTGTTCCACGTCTCTCGGATAAAGCCGGTTGGCACTAGCATCCTGGCACCTGCCGACACACCCCCGCCGTCACCATGAATGGTTGACGGGGGGCCGGTTTACGCCGTGTGCCGTATTCTGGCTAAGAGGCGTGTTGGTCGTGGGGTCCAGTTTCTTGTTGACTGGGAGGGATATGGCCCCGAGGAGCGCTGCTGGGTTCCTTCTCGGGATATTCTGGATCCCGCACTCATTTCTGAGTTTCGTGCACGGGGTTCCTTAGGGACTTCTGGAGCTGTCCCTTAGAGGGAGGGGTCCTGTCATGGTTTTGGAGGCTGGTGGTGGCTTTGAGAGCTTTCTTGGTTGCTCTCGTCCGGGACAATATCGGCTTGCCCACAATCGGATTCTTGGGCCAGCTGGCATTAATTGGGGGCGTCGCCTGGATTCTATTTAAGCCCTAGTTCCGCCTCACTGCCCTTGCTAGAGTGTCAGTGTTTTGTTTGCACTATAGCTGGTAAGGTCTCTAGTGAGAAAGTTGTTGAGATATTAGCTGCAAAAGAGGAGAGCGCTAGATAGCAAGGGAATCTTTCTGTTTTTCCTCTTTCTGAGCACCATCTGGTGCTAATTCTTTTTATCTCAGTTTCCAAGATTTTTTCCCTTTCTATTCGTTTTGTCGTACTCACTTTGCTTCCTTGTTGTTATACGGACTGGATCTAGGTCCTTTGGAAGCGCGAGTTTCTCTCTCTGATTTCTGTCTGTGTTTGTCCCTTATTTTGCTGTTACTCCTTTCGTTCCGGCCACAGCATTTGGCGTCTCAAAAACCCGACCATCACATTTATACCGTAAAATATTGTTCTATGCTGGAAAACTATATGTGGTTTGAATGTGTGAGGACTGATTTGTCCACACATATCCCCACTGCATTTGCGCTCTTGGCTGTGCAGTTCAAGAAATCAAACTACAAATGGGACCACAGGCCTTAATCATCACTTTTTTGATAAATTTTTGACAAATTTTACGTGTCTTTTACACCCTTAGATTGACGATGATAATCCAGGGGAATTTCACAGTGTGTTCACAGCACAAGCCATCTCCTAGACCAGTCTACCTGCAATGCACATCTACCCAGCTATCATTTTGTGTACTGTACTGTCCTGTAACACAGAACACTGTAGTAACTGTCCTGCTCCACTACGGGGCTGGTCCAGACCACTGTCCTGTGGAGCACGGACCACTGCAGTAACTGTCCTGCTCCGCTAGGGGGCTGGTCCGGACCACTGTCCTGTGGAGCACGGACCACTGCAGTAACTGTCCTGCTCCGCTAGGGGGCTGGTCCGGACCACTGTCCTGTGGAGCACGGACCACTGCAGTAACTGTCCTGCTCCGCTAGGGGGCTGGTCCGGACCACTGTCCTGTGGAGCACGGACCACTGCAGTAACTGTCCTGCTCCACTAGAGGGCTGGTCTGGACCACTGGTCCGGAGTGTCTCGAGACAATCAAATTTGTGGTCTTTACTGGCCTTGCAGCGAGGTACGGCCTCGGAACCACTGACTGTACAGTCCATTCTCGGAATACTGCAATTACATTGTAAATGCCTGCCTTACCCTCAGCAGAGCTGTTAACCAAATCATTTATTTGGCCTGTATTTGGATAATTAAATCATTATGAATGTAGGTCTAATTGTTCAGAATATTTGAAGCCAGTAATATAAGCAAGTAAAAATCAATGTGGCCTGACAATATGCAGCTCGCCGCTTTTTACTGCACTGTCAGCTGTCCGATTGGAACAGCTGTCTGATTGGAAAACATAGATGGAGGACACCACCTACTTATCACTGATATTACCTTCATTCGCAGAAGAATTCTGAAATGTCGCTCCTGCTGGAAAAAAAAAAAAAATACCGTCCTTGAGTGACAGTGCATAAACCTAATTATAATTAAATTATATTTCTGTACTAAATGTAGCCCATTATATTGTCACTGTTAGATCGCACGGGGGTGAGATAATTCTGGCACCGGCCCTGTTAAGAGGCAAATTCGACTGTACAATCATTAGACTTGAATATATTTTACCCCTCTGACAGTGTAGGCGTAGTCATGGCCTCCTGCCATAAAACATTTTTCTTTGTGGTAAAAAGAAGCGCCTATACTGAGGTTATCTAAGCTGGAAAACGTGTGATTAGAATTTATTAACGTTACTGATAATAACTTGCCGACTATTTTTTTAATAATTAGCCTACATAAATAAATCTATTCAGAACATTATGATAAGCTAACACAATTTGAGTATTGAGTATTATTTTATATTCATCAGGCTTAACTAAAAGTCATTCTCGTAAGTACGTTACATTAATGGATTCTAGTAACTCTTTTCAGTTGGCGATTTTATCAGTAGATCGTGGCGCTTTTATTCAGCAGATAGAGACATAATTTTAGGTAGAAGGTTACTCTACTGTGGAAGAAAAGTGAAATGTAGCCTAATGATTTTATCATTAAAACTGAGTTTTGATTACAACTGGCTAATCTCGGCTGATGCTGCTACTGTACTACGATCTGCAGTAAATCAGCTTAAACTATTAAAATAGATTATAGACTATAGTCGCGGGGTGATTTCAGTCCCATTTCTGATGGACAGCGACAATAGCCCTCTGCATGGGTAAAACATCCATCCCCCTTGACAGTCTAAACACTTCACCAAATGAATTACGCAGTGCTGTACTCAAAACCCCATTTCACGTATTACATTATGGGCTGTACACACCCTTCTGCCTGAGTTGCCTATAGCTATAGCCTTCTATTTAAAATTACGCTTTTATGGTGCAGGAAGAAAGCACAATATTCAACCGAGATTAACAGCCGAAAGCAATGTGTGAACTGGCTGCAATTTATTGACACAACTTTCCAAACCTGCCGATCATTTTTATTGTTCTCCAGCTAGGCTAGATAAAAATAATCTGTTCAGAGCATTAATATTTTCAAGAATAAACTGAAGCAATATTGGTTATTTTTTACTTTATATTCATCGGGTTTTGTTGGGTGTCACTTGCTAGTTTATTAAGTCGGGTCAGTGTTTACAGTGACTATTGTTACAACCAAGTTTATAGTACTTACAAGCGAACAACCTCTTGTTTTTATTTATTTATTTTTATTTTTTCACCCGGAAACGGCCACCGCATTTTCAAATGAATTAACCAACACGAAGTTGGAATAAAGACTCAATTTTAATGATAAAATGATTGGGGTATATTTCACCCTTCTCCCACAGTAAAATGTTTCTATGCTGCTAAGTAGAAGCGCCACAATCTACTGAAATAAACACCGACTGAAAAGAGTGATTAGAATTCATTAACGTAACCTACTTATGAGAATGACTTTTAGTAAAGCCAGATGAATATGAAATAAAAGTTAAAATTGTGCTAGCTCATGGACTAAAATCATAATGTTCCAATTAGATTTATTTATGTAGTCTATTTATAAAAGTAGTTGACAAGTTATGATCAGTAGGCCTAACATTAATGAATTCTAATCACGTTTTTCAGCTTAGATTACCTCAGTATAGGCGCTTCTTTTTGCAGCAAAGAAACATGTTTAATGGCAGGAGGCAATGACTATACTCTGTCAGAAGAGTAGAATGTATCCAAGTCTAATGATTGTATAGCCTAGTTAAAATTGACTTTTAATTACAACACCGTATGGGCCTCATTCATTTGAAAATGCAGTGTCCATTTCCGAAGAGAAGGGGAAAATACATGAAAACAAAGGGACGCTCGCTGATAAATACAATAAGCTTGGTAGTAGCCTAACAACAGTCACACTATGAACACTGACTCGAGTTATTCATGGCTAATCTGGGTCGATGTACTGTACTATGAGTTGCAGTAAATCGTCATACACAATTACGCTATGTTAAAGGATTACTCGTTTTTCAGAAGGATTGAATGGTAAGACCATTAAGTCATTTTCTAGTGTTTTCTGAGAAGCCAAATTACTTTTCGGAAAGGGGCCACTGCATTTTCAAATTAATTACACGGAGCTGTAGTAGAAGCTCCAGTATAAAATCATGAAGCTGTATCACACCCCTCTGCCTGAGTATAGCCTTCTATTTAAAATTATGTTTTTATGGTGCAGAAAGAAAGCACAATAATCAACCGAGATTAACAGCCGACAGCAATGTTTGAACAGGCTGCAATTTATTAACATTACTTTCCAAACCTGCCGATCATTTTTAATGTTCTCCAGCTAGGCTAGATAAAAATAATCTGTTCAGAGCATTCATATTTTCGAGAATAAGATGACGCAACATCGGTTATTTTACTGTATATACAGCGGGTTTAGTTAGGTGTCACCAGCTGCTTAATTAATATGCCAGATTAGTGCAGTAGAAAAAGCGGCGAGCTGCGTATTGCTAGACTACTGGCTTCAAACATTTTGAACAATCACATTCATCACAATTTATTTCTGAAACTGGCAGGCTAGATAAATGATTTAGCCAACAGTTCTGCTGAGGGTAAGGCAGGCATTTACAATGTAATTGCAGTATTCTGAGAATGGACTGCACAGTCAGTGGTTCCAAGACCGTACCTTGGTGCAAGGCCAGCAAAGACCGCAAATTTCACTGTTTCGAGACACTTCGAACCAATGGTCCGGACCAGCCCTCTAGTGGAGCAGGACAGTTACTGCAGTGCTCCGTGCTCCACACAACAGTGGTCCGGACTAGCCCCCAAGTGGAGCAGGACAGTTACTACAGTGGTCCGTGTTACAGGACAGTACAGTACACAAAATGTTACAGCCCCCTCTCCATCTACGTTTAATTTTTTAAATGTTTTTTTCCTGAATGCGGGAGTCTCCTCTTGTACCTTGCAGGGGGAGGGTCTCAGATTTGCGGTACGCTACCGGGCAGTCTGTATGTGAGAAGCCGCCTCGGCCAAAATTTAATACTTCACTTGCATATACATATAACTGGTAATATGCACTTGCTCATGCATGCAAACTCTTATGCATATACACACACATATGTGTGCATATACCTACATATACCTGTGAAAATACAGTAGTGTGCAGTGATGATTGTACATCACCACGTTTGTCTAATAGGGGTCCTAATATACGTATTATTTCTCTATAATTTTTTGGTGAAATTGTATTTAAAACTACTACTGTAGGCAATGAGAGAAAAAATAATTGGGGTAAAAATCTGGGTAATGAACAAAAACAATGAAAATACCCATTTTTTATAAGAATTGAAAGGTATCACAATTTTTTTTTTGACTCTTGCTTAGCCTGAATGCATGTTTAAAGGCTCATTTCATGATTATTGATGGTAAAAAATTTGTTTAAACTGGTTTGAGGCAACATTATTCTGCAGAATTACCTCTGATGATCAGTTGTTCCAGTATATAAGGTGACGTGAACTTTGAACAGTGTCACAGCGTTAAACAAAATGGCACGACGGAAGGAGCGCTCTGCTGTCTCTGTTCATAGTTGCATTGTGGCCTTATGGGATGCTGAAGACCTTAAATGCTGCCATGACATTGTAAGAAACACCATCAAGCATTTCAAACAGACCGGTTCGCTAAAAATTAGTGGCAATAGAGGTGCAAAATGGAAGTTCAGTGCCTCTGATATGTGTTATCTGTGTATGACAAGTAAAAACATGTTTTCTCTTCATGTACTTCTTTTGAGTCGGCTTCTGACATGGTAATGGAGCAGAATTTTCAAAATTTGTTTTTAATGCCTGTTGCCTTAAATTAAGGTGGCACAATTTTTTTGTATATCAGTAAGTTAGGTAGTATGATATCAGAGATTTTGTAGTGAAGTAAACCATTCTGAATTATTAAAACTAACCTCCACCTTTCTTTACCGTGATTTTGACAGTTTTCGTCAGAATGGCCCTTAATTGTTATTGCCATCCAGTTGGTAGCAGTCTGTCAGCAGATATAAAGACATTTTCACTGCTTAATCACTTTTCAATGCTTAATCACCTAATCTTCATGCAGTTTACTTTTCATGATTAGCAACAGACTAATTAATTGAACGGCTGTCAAATGTAATTTGATAGCATTGTTCTACATTGCATCTCAAAGTTATGAGGCATCCTCTTTTGCACATGAATGACGAGGTAAAATGTCAATATGTCTTTATAAATTCTGAACTCGCATAGCTCATGAAATGGCATAGATTTACCTAAACTAGCTAGTTTGCAAGGCTCATTAAGCAATAAGGTACGAGAATTCGTTCTATATTCGGAATATAGTCATGACTAAAGGGCGTTAATTAGGCACAATGCACCACAGAGTGACGCCCTAAGGGGTTACAGCACTCTTCGTCTCCAGATTTTTCGTTCCTGGATTTTCCTCCCCGAATTTTTCGTCCCTGGACTTTTCGTCCCCATGGACTTGTCATCCCCGGACTCTTCGTCCCAGGACTTTTCGTCCCCTAATAATAAAGAAACATGCCACCATTGTTGACAGGGTTAGGGTTAGGGTTCGGGTTATAATGCAAGAAGAGGGCAAAGCATTACTGGGGACGAACAATCCAGGGACGAAGAGTCCGGGTACGAAAAGTTCATGATGACAAAAAGTCCTAGAGCCATTGTAAGGATGGCAAAAATCCAAATGATTGCAAAAAATCAAAGCAAGATGGCTATATTCTATTTACAGTTTTCTTCTTTTTAATCTTATGTTCCAGCTTTCTGTATTGTTTCAGCATAGCACCTTTTCAATGGATGTTGTGGAAGCTGTCACTAGGACTTAACTAGGATGAAAACGAGTTGCATAAAACCTGCACTGGGATTTTATTTTGTTTTGCTGTATCACATTGTTTTATTTGGTTTGTTTGCTGTTGAAATAATTCAACTGTTGTGGTGTGTCAAATGGCAGGCAAAGAATTGCATTTACGAGCATTTGGGGGGGGGGTTCTGCAAATCCCAATCTCGCCTAGTCCACCAAAATGGCTAGAGCCGGCCCTGTACTGACATAAACACATACATATTCTCACTCTCATATTCAAACGTACTGGAATGCACACATATATTTGTACTAACACTTATACACACACATATTTTAACATTATGCATGCATGTGTATGTATGTATGTATGTATGGATTTGTATGTATGTATGTACTTGCATGCCTATATATATGTATGCACATGGATATATGCATGTATATGCATGATATGCATGATATATGTATGAATGTATGTGCAAGTGCTTAGTACCAGTATATATGTATCTTGAGTGCGTGAAAGGCTTTTGTTTATTGTAAAAGTTTGATGTTACGTAACACCTGTGTCTGGCTATTGTATTAATCTACCAGTCTCATCACCATTTATGAAGGTCACTGTATTCTTTACTCCACTGATATACCACAGTGCCAGGCACTGTCATACTGCACAGAAAAAGTCACATGTACAAAAGAAAAAAAGTGCACAAAAATGTTTGGGCATGAACCTTGGTACATTGGTGGTGATATTCAAGGTTCTCAACCTCAATCTTTTTTGATTAACAGGAAAAGATGAAAAGAAGATGAATACATGATTGAGGTTTGGTAAAGGGGAATAAACAAATTCAATACTTTTATTTGCAATATTTCCTGGTTAATCATTTATATGTACCACAGTGTGTCACTATTATGCATATCTGAGATATGATAGCAGAAGGGTGTACTGCAAAAAGTTGAGCTGGAACTCCTCTACATGGAAAAGAAGTGTAAAGATTACGGCTCCCGCATAAATGTACCAAATCTATAATTGCCTGATGCAATTAAAAATAACCTACTGCCCTATATTGCAGCACTAATCAAACCAAGCAGATACATCTAGCCACTTTCTTCATAATATTTTACTATTTCATTTACAAGTTTAGGTTTATGTAAATTTACGACAGAGTTGTAATTGTCATGACAACAGCCTTGCAAACCAAAAACATCTGGAAAACCAGCCGTGCAGTTTTCAATGCTACTCTGTTTGGCTGAGGCAGACTTTTATTCCGAGAGGTTCTGAAATGACTAATTACTAATTACTACTGCAGACTACTCAAAGCCCAGTGGTTGTGGTGCATTCGTTTTGAAGTGGGAAACTTCGTAAGTGAGAATTTCTTACTGCCCATGGTGGGAAAATGCTAAAAGTGCGCAGTATGTTGGTATATATGGTTAAAAAAAAAAAAAAAAAAAAAATTGTCCAAATGAAGAAATTTATCTGAACGGCAAATATTTAATCTGAACAAGCCAGGTCAAAACCTAGAATATGGCTGGACCTGTCGAGTCCTCCTCCTTCCGTTTGTTTATCAGTTTTCCCCGTAGTCTGACCGTCTGTTTTTTTTTTGTCTGTTTTCTCAATTGATATCAATTATCCAATTATTGGGCCTCATGCAAGAAGCATATATAAGAACAAATTTTGTCTTATTTTTGTTCGTATCCTGGATTTTTTCTTATTTTGTTCTTACTCATTGATTTCTGGGATACACCAATGTTTTCTTATTTTTGCTCTTCTCTTAAGTAAGAGAAAATTTTATGAGTGGTCGAGAGCACTCTTACCGAGATAAGAGAAAACATAAAACTGTTATCTCTGTCAACAAATTGCTTGTCCAATGCACAGAAACACACGTTTTAAAACCAAAACATTAAAAAAGCATCATATAATCAAATTTTGATTGTTCTATATTTTTGAGAAATTATAATGATTTTATTATTTATGCTAGGTTCCCACTATCACGATTGGCGGCATGATTGAAATCGGGGTCTTAATCGTGGAGTAATCATGGTGATCCTATTAGGTCTTATCAGATCTTGAGGTCAGTCGTGGCAATCGTGTTGATCGTAGTAAAGTTTTGGACGGTTCAAAAATTTCCTATGATCAACACGATTAATTGTCAATCATGATCATCGCATCACCTCGTATCCAAACCTGAGATTTCAGAGAAGTTCCATGATCAGCTATGAATGGCCAATCATGGCGTTCGTAACGGAGTGCACGACAGTGGGAACTAAGCATTAATTCTTGGGCTAAAGAGTTTGACCATTTGATCCTAATTAGGACTAAGCTATAAAAACCCTTAGATACTTTTGTGCATTCTGCTTCTGAATGGCTTACCTATTGCTGT
Organism: Gymnothorax javanicus; assembly: GCA_029692085.1. Classification (NCBI taxonomy): domain Eukaryota; kingdom Metazoa; phylum Chordata; class Actinopteri; order Anguilliformes; family Muraenidae; genus Gymnothorax; species Gymnothorax javanicus. The sequence continues at coordinate 29,608,980 of CM056205.1, read as the reverse complement.
TGGACGCTTTGGCCGTCTAGGCCTTGCGCAGAGACAGAGTTTTTATAGATCGAGTGGTTCTGTTTGCTGAGACAGATGAATGGCTACTCGTATCAAATGTAAAAGCAACCGTACTTGAGCACGGAAGATAACGGTAAGAGTTACAACCCGCTTGTTTTAACAAATGCAGCGGCGAAAAGATATTGCCATTCAAAATAAAGAAATTCAATGCTTGCTCGAAATGTGGGCGGACGAAAACATGCAATCACAACTGGATACTACACGCGAAAACTTGGAGATTTATGGAATAATTCGTGAGTAGTTATATTTGCGTGGTTATCACAGAATAATAGATCAGTGCCGTGACAAACTAAAAAGAAAAAATGCGCTCGCGATATTTCAAAGTCTTGGGATGCCGTCATGAAAACCTGGCAGCTCATGTTATGAGAGATACATTTTCGTGGTATGAGGCAGTGGACAGCATAATCGGCCAAAAACGCTAAGGGCGAAAGAATTCCGTATGCAGCATCCACCAATATCGAATGTAATCAGTACATTTACGGCTTACCTTTATGTTTGGGTACCCAGAGAAAGATTCGGATGTGTAAAAACATCAAGCATTCAGTTAAGAAAATTTTGAGTTTCATTTTTCGTTCTGCTATACGTGGTAATCCATGTTACAGATGACACACCAGGTTGCTAGGGCATACGCAGCATATGCATTCGCGATATGAATATTCAATATTAATATTCTAAACTCCCTTCTCAATAATTAAACCCCCCAAAATATATTGGTGCCTCCTTTTTAAACTGTTCCTCATTTAAAACCACCTAGGTGCACACTGCAATGTGCTGTATCGGAATTTTGGCATGTATGCAAGTGTACTTGGGTACGGTACAATATTACTATAATGTAAAAGCTGACCAGCGGGGGGAGAGGGAAGAGGGGACAGTCATACTGTGGCACACTACGGAACAATCGTACCTAGTGTGAAAGTGCCCTAGATTTTCACGAGCAGTCAGCTCTTTGCACACGGCACGTCACCTGCCCTTATATGGTGTTTAGTGCGTGTCATATATGCTAATTTAAAACAACCGGCCACACGCTTCCAATTTACAATCAAGTGGGATTCTGCACACATGGGTAAGAGCAGATTTGGACGAGAAGAGCGTTTTGTGCATCCGGAGTTTATGTCTCTTATTTTTTCTCTCAGCAAAAAAATAAGAGAAAATATTAGGGAAATTTAAGAGAATGTTGCTACATGATGCCCATTGCCTCATGGCTTTGCCCCTCCCTCTGTGCTCTCTCTCACACTAGTTCCTCAGTGTTTACTGTGTTTGTGAATTTAAGTTCCTGATTTTTGTCTTCCCCTTGTCAGACTGTCATGTTTCCGACCCTTGTGTAGTCCCTGAGATATGTTTACCCTCTAATAAAGAAGTGTCTTATTGTCTGTCAACAGCATTTGGCTCCAACTCCTACCTGACTGCGTACTAGGACCGCTTTTGGTTTCTGTGCAAAATTGTGGGCAATAAGCAACAGCCAATGGGAAAAGTGCACTCCATCTGTCACTCACTCACACACACATTCACTCCTTGGACATCTGCAGATTTAGGGCCAGACTATGCCCATCCTGACAAAAATCTACTTAAGACGTGATTATGTTTTTTAAAAATTTTTGAATTAAAATGTATTCTCATGTGCCACTGCGTGTTTAGATGTTGCCAATATTTTACAGTTGTGTTCTTAATTTTAGCACAAATAGTACTTCCTAGTTTTATCAATTTATCTCAAACCACTCAGGAGTGACTAGCATTTTGTAAAAAGGCATGCCCACATACTGGATTTATAATTGATAGTGACCTGATAGCATTTGTTTATTGTGTGTTCTCTTGTGTGCATGCGTGTGTGTGTGTGTGTGTGTGTGTGTGTGTGTGTGTGTGCGTGCATGCATGCGTGGGTATATATGTGCGTGTGTTCATGCGCTCAGTACAGTCACATTCCTCCCTATTCTTTGTAGGTCTGTAAAAGGGACAACGCTAAAGGCTCGCGCAGGGACCAGCTGTTTATACAAAACGTGCACAATTTACGAGGATCCCCTCAATGCTTCCCCATTAAATATGATTTATATGACACAAATAGAATCCGTTTAACAAACATTACATCCTGAATTGGAGCGAGAGGGGAAGCAGCGAGAGGATTAGCTCTTCATAAATCAGCGGTAATAACTGGTTTTTAGTTTTCGCGAAGGTGTGCGGCCTAATACGGGGAGAGCGGGCTCTCTTCACCGTGAGGAAGCCCGCTCTTGTCTCTTCCTCCTCCTTGCTGTTCTGTACAGGAAACGCCGGCTGACTCCCCCCCTGGAACCATTTGGTGGGGTCAGGTGACAGGTCAAGCCAGTTCCGGCAGGTTAAACTCGGAGCGGCAAGAAGCCTTCTGACCAAACAAAAGGGACAGTGTAAAGGTTCCATGATACGGCCTAAAACAGCCACCTTCACCCATCCTCCACTCTCCCTCCCCACCCCGCCCACCCACTCACAATCCCTCTGAAAGCACAAGCCTAATCCCCTGTAGAGACACTTCAATGGAGCCCTCCGCCACAAGGTCTCCTCGGTTAAAAGTTTTGATCATCTCAAGGAAAACTAAAAGGTGCCCCTCTTTTAACTTGCTTTGGGACTTTTTTTTGCGCTTTCCAGCTATCTTTGGGTCTTTGTGCGCTTTCCTGCTATCAGAGTCAGAAAGTAATGAAGAATAAAAAATGGTTTCTTCATCCAGAAAACAATGAGAAGTAACACGTCTGAAACGGTTATGAGATCTGATCTTTATCCCAGCTTTGCTGTATTTTGTCTCTATTAACTGTGAGTGGCCACCATATTTCAGAACCAAAATCACATACAAAAGAAAAACAGACTGCACTAGCAGATTAGAGCTAATGGTGGAGAGCGTCATTTGCCAGGTAAATATTGATTAAACTTTGCTTCAAAATTACGTGATAAAAAATAACACCTCAAAGAATACCATCCTGACATAATGGAGGTATTCAGTGAGATATGCTGGAAAATACTTCCTTAATACTGCCTTAAAAAACAGTTATGAAAAACGTTATTTCAGGCGTAATACAGGTATTCTGGGGTCAGGTGGGGAGCAGCACTTTTCTGTATTGTGAGTTATTGGGGTAACATTAGGGTAATTTTGGGTTATTCAGACAAATTTATAGGTTAACAGGATAAAGTGAATGCATTGATTGGATAGAAGGGAGGATTAACCCCACCAATTAAAGTATGCTGTTTACTTCACTCAAACAAACAGCATTGATGTTACAATCAGTATATTAATTCCTACATGCCAGCCATCAAGTTTATTTGAGTTCAATACTTGTGAAAGATGTTAAAATGATGTTCATTCATCTTTGAATGGCAGCATGTGACTCTTAAGACACCCGAACTCAAAACATCTGACAGACTGACTCCAACAGTTTCATTGCACCACGCATAATCCTGACCTTCCTGGAAAAAAAAAAAAAACAAACTGAGACAAAGTTATACACATGAAGAAAATGTAACATTAGAAATAAAACAGAAGTACATCATTAAGAGTAGATGAAACACGACAGATGTATAGGTAAGGATTTTGACACTGAAGCACTCAAGTATCTCATCTTTCTCAATTAAAAGCAGTATTGAAGAACAGGAGTTTGTCTTTGGAAGTCAGGAAGTTTGTTGATGCGTCGCCTTTGACTAAGGTCATACCAAATTAACAGTCTGTCTCCTGCATAAAAATAGCACACCATTAATTTCTTCATAAATCTTAAAAAGGTTGACCTGATTTACAATGTTAAGCTATGTGGAGAAATTAAAAAGAGAAAGAAAAAAACACATTTTAATAAGCAGGTTGGACTAAGTTTAGCTTCTTTTATGCCCAGGTTTCATGAGATATTGACAAAATGTGGAAGATGTGCCCCCATTAGGCTCAAAACACGGCATGTTTAACACCAAGTTCACTCTCAAGACAAGTTTATTATTTATGTTTGCATGGACTTAAATAATAATAGCCTCATTTTTCATCAGATAATAACAGAAGCTCTGCAAGTTTTCATGCCTCTAACAAACAATGGAGTCCTGAATGACATAATCAATTTTCAGGTAATAAACCCCTTCATTAACCCTAAGCAGTAAATCCTTTAAATGCAGCCACACTAGTTAACAGGCTTAACTCTGTCTTAATACTGTGGTCAGTGTTCTGCAGTTTGAATAGATCCTAATTATTTCTTGTGAGAGGTTTAAAATTTGTCAACTGTTGTGGAATACAATGATCGAAAATACCTTCCACTTTCAAACATTATCATTACAAGTACATTAGATGAGATTTAATGACTGAGAGGTTGGAAGTTTATTAACAGTCGTACCCACAAGCAAAGGCCAGGCAGAAGCCAAAGCTGATTATGTCTTCGAATCAAGCCCGAGACTGATGATAAAGTCCTTCTAGGGAGTGAATTATTGTATTTTCATTAAGGTTTTTTTCTTGTGTAGCTCAGGCTTTGTTTGTTAGTTTAATATTATGGAACACTGAACGTGGATTTACAAGGATTTGTCGTGGATTGTGTACCAGGAAACAGCCAATCATGTCCTGCTTTTTTTCAAAGGGCAATTGGAAGACAGCTTTGAAGGCAGTCATTACAGTTAAATCGGAAATTCTGAAAGCAAAACTCACAATATTTAATGTGGAAGAGAATGATGGGCACTACTTACATCATAATAATATGCTAATCAGGCTCTGAAATGCTGATGAACTTGCGTGTCATACAGGATGAAAACGAAGACATAAAAGTGACAATAATGCTATGATAATTGTGTGTTTTTATGTTCCATTCACAGCTATAATAATGTTCTTCTTAAAATAAACCAAGAAAAAGAAAGAAGAAAAACATTTCCTCTCTCAGCAGAAGTTTTCTATCTCCGAACATTCGACAGATCTGTTGATAAAACTTACTGCAGAGACGGGAAAATATTTGGTACGATATCACACCAAATGTCTGGTGAGGTTTATGGTTGGATATGACTTGTTCATGTAATAAATTTGTTTGTCCTGATGCACACTATGTGTTTCAGCCTACCCAAGAAAGTGGTGACTCATGCGGGGAATTTTAGCACGCATTTTTGCAAGCTTAAGTACTGGAACATTGCCTGGGACATTAGCCACAGCTCTGCAGTCATCCAGTCTTCTCTGTATTGTAAGAGGTTTCCAAGTGTTTTCTGGGATATTCCTCATACCTCCCTGAAGAAGCCTTTACTGCAGTAGCGAACACTGTTGCTTGTGAATCAGTCTTGAGATGGTACAGAAAAGCACAGTTCAGTCCATAAATATTTGGAAATAAGTAATAGTTACCTTAGCTGTCTACTGCAGAATATTGGGATTTTTTTTAAAGAGCCAAAGGTAATTGGACAATTTGCTGGTGAGCTTGTCCATGGCCAGTTTCATGTCAGTATTTGTTGGCCAGTAAGCATAAAAGATGATGATTTTAATGATTTTAATTATGGCATTTGCATTAGGAATCTGTTACTGTCAATTCTCAGTATGAAGCCCAAAGAGTTATGACTGTCTGTGAAGCAAGCCATCATTAGGCTAAGAGAGATTGCAAACACATTGTTTGCAATCAACCATTTGCTACATTCCTAGAAACGAAGTACACTGGTGAGCTCAGGCACACCTAAAGAGCCAAGGGTAACAGCTATGGTGGATGACTGAAGAATTATTTTTCGTTTGAAGAAAAAGTTGGCAGGATGGTTTTGTAACAGTTGGCAGTATGAAGAACACTCTTCAGGACATAGAAGGAGAAGACTTCACCAGTATTAGTACAAAGGGTTTACCACAAAGTATAAACCATTGGCAAGCCTCAAAAACAGGAAATTTGCCAAAAAAAAGAAAAAAATTATCTATATATATATATATATATATATATATATATAAAGAAAAGAAAGCCTGTACAGTTTGGAAACAACTTCCTATAGACAGACAGATAAAAGATCAACTTGTACCAGAATGATAAGAAGAGAAAGTATGGAGAAGAGAAGGAACTACTCATGATTTGAAACACACCACCTCATCTATGAAGCATAGTCATGTCTGTCTAAGTGCCACTGCCAATGGAACTGGCTCTCTTGTATTTATTGATGATGGGACTGCTGACAGAAACAACTGGATGAATTCTAAGTTGTATGGGGCTATATTATCCAATCAGATTCAGCAAAATGCTGCAATACTCACTGAATGGTGCTTCACAGTAATGACATACTTTTTTTTAGGCAAACAAGTAGTACTTCCTACAATGGCCAAGTAAATCACCTAACCTGAATCAGCTTGAGCATGCATTTCACATGCTGAAGGCAATACTGCCAGAAGAATAAGCGGGAACTGAAGACAACAACTCGGCAGACCAGCCAGGGAAGAAACATGGCATCTGGTGATGCAACATAGTCTCATCCCGACTCGTCATATAGTGGTGCTACCAGACCAAACATTGATATAGGACGAAAAAGAAGACTTTTGGCGTCCTCATTTGACATTACGGCTCAGGATTCGGGTTAAGGTTACCAGTTGGTTAGTAGGGTTCGTTTTATATGGCGTCAAGTAAGGACAAGTTGGTGACGAATCAAGATGAGACTAGGCTTGGTGAAGCCTTTGGGTTCCAGAATTCAGGCAGTGATAGACAGCTAAGGATTGGCAACTACTGTAAGTATTATAATTGCAATGTTGTATATAATTACTGTGTTTGTAGTCCAAATATTTTTACGCAACTAAATTTGCGGGGAGAAATGTATATAAGATATTGTAATTGCTACAGAGTTAATACAATATTTGTTTTGCAAAAGCCTTAAATAAAAGCTGTGAGTTCACCTTTCAAATACATTTTAATCCAGTGCTTCTCAAACTGCTCCTGGAGTACCACTTGTCCTGCACGTGTTCGATCTATCCCTGCTCCACCATAGGTGATTCAAATGATCAGGTCATTATCAACCCACAAAAACTGATTGACAATGAGCTGATTATTTGAATCACCTGTGCTGGAGCACAGATAAATCTAAAACATGTAGGACAAGTGGTACCCCAGGAAAGGTTTCAGAAGCACTGTCTTAATTGCTTCAGATCAAATCATTATTGTGGTGTGCAGAGCCAAAATGATGAAAATTGTGTCACTGCCCAAACATCTCATCTTCAATGGACCTGAGAGCATGTATGGTACCAATGTCTACCCAAAGATTTTGTGGCAATAATATTTTTGTATTACTGGTCCCCTTTTGAGATTTATATTGATAGTTTTCATTTTAGGTTTTGTAAAGATTTCACATCCCTCAAGTGAATCCCTTTTTATCTCCTCCCATCAAGCAGCTTGCATGTCTGTTAGATATATTGTCTCCTTTGATTGGTTTAGTTTGCCGCGTGGTTTCCTCACCAGCTGTTATGCATTAGAGTTTCCCTATTCCTTCACGCGTCTGTTGGTGTATATACTGCATATTTCTTACTTTGAAAGAGTAATTTTCCAGATTGTCGCTTGCTATGTGCCCTATGGCAACCAGTCAGTATTTCCTAGTGAAAGCTTATCGCTTTTGGAAAAGATTTGTAATCTTTAATGAAAGTTCAATACGGAAGTTTTCCTCCTAGTTTCTGGGAACAAGCTCCCAAGAGTTACTCTTGGTCTCCAGGATCGCAACCGCGATCTTGTTAATCATCCTTCAGTCTGTTCCTCTGCCCAGTTCATTAGGAACACCTCCCAAGCCTTTTGCAGTTATCAGGATTGGGACTGCATTCCTGCTAAACTCCCTGCCATCTGACAGTTCTGCTCTGGCAAAGTGTGCTTTCCATCAGGCAGCTGTCCTGGATCGCCACTGGCCGGGCACAGAGACGCCCCTTGCACCCAAGCCTTTACCATCTGAACTGAACTTTGTCATTCTGCTCTTGGTTCTGTCCCTCTGTCAATACTGTATTACTATCAATAAACCCTATTATTAGATAGTATACTGACTCTGCATTTAGTTCCTGGTCTGGATCATAATGGAATGAGATTTTTTTTTTTCCACAAGGAAGTATTAATCATGCTAGGAAATGCTTTGGACGAGAAGCCATTTTGCAGGACGAGGCTCAGACCTTGTTTCTAGCATTCATGATCTCTTTACTGGACATGTTTCTATTGTATTTGACAGATTTATGCTGAGACACTGGAAACACAAATGTGATGGGGCTAATGCAAGCAGTCATTTGCGAAACGTTTCAATTTCTGATTTCCTTCATGATTTATGAGCTTGTGAACTAAGTTAAGTGCTGTTCTGTGGCATAAAAACATTTGTGTGTGTTTTTTTGTGCATCTGCATGTAAGATAAAAAATACATGTCATGGCACAGAAGTCTGGTATAGTGCTAGTTTCACAGCATTGGCCTTATTCTGTATGTGCGTTTATATAACAAAACATAAATAAAAAATGACTGAACAAACATTATATTTACATTGCACACTGAAGTCTGGGGTATTGAAGGTTGCAAGAAAGAAAGATCTCCAGAGTGAAGCCCAGGCCAAGGTCTAACAGCTACATATGGCTCTCAAACTTCCATAACTGTAGACAGTGGTTACGGAAACATTAGGAATGTCCACACATGGCATGCTTCCCAACACCAGCGCTGATATTACTTTCAGGGCGGGAGATAACCATTTTATCCAAGATTAAGCCAATCGCCAGAAAAACCAGACACCGGGAAGATGATACTATACTCAGGTGTGCCACACCTAGAACAGTGTGCAAAAACACACATGCCTTAATGCTGTCTTATCCAAAAACCTCTCATACTGACCCACATAAGAAAGTCTAAAGGATACAAAAGGCAAGCCACTACCCATCTTCCCAGGTATTTCAGCTGCTCTGTTTTATCGGCCATTCTTTTGCTCTGGGGAGAGTTAATTTTCACACAAAAACTCAGACAACCAGGATGATTTGAAAAAAAAAAATCCTAATTCCCTGAACAGAGAGGACGAACGCCGCTAATAAAAGGCATATCTATTGGCTGGCGAAGCAGAGGGCAGACCTAGCGGGCTTTGATGCTCGGCATCTCCCTAACTTAACCCAGCCCTGAGCGCATCTGTTCCTGAGCCGGCTCCTTTAATGTGGTGAGGGCACGAGCTTTGCACACCGCCACACGATCACGTCACTGCATATCCTAAGAGGGAGGATTATTGGAACTTCCTGTCCCATTAGGGCTTCAATCAAAAGAGTCCGGCACCACGTACGAAAAGAAACCGCCCCGCAAAGCAATAAAGAGTCCTTACTCAAACCAGATGAGATCTCTCTATTTTTACCTTCTTTTCCTGCCAAGAAGAGTCCCAGAGACATCCTGTGTAGTGAAGGCTAAGAATAAAGCACTTGTCCAACTTCTCCTCACAAAGGAAACAAAGGCCGGAACACTTCTGTCGAATCAAAAATGAGAGCAAAATCTTCGCACAGACGTTATAGCTTTTAATTCAGTGTTGATGACCCTTCAGGCAATATAAGTGTCTGAAATAAATGCTCGAGGGTTTATGTTCTTGAAGCTGTGTAGACACAGCTAATGTGCACAGGCCATATTATGCTCCATGGAGGTGACCCTTGGGAGGAGCCAAACATTTATAGGTGAAAAATAATGAAATGATCGCAAAATTGATCTATATTCTCTGACCTGGAAAGGACATCATTAAAAGATACTAAAAGGTACAGTTAGTTGGGCTGGTGACACTGGATTTATATGACTGCATGTTCCTGGCATATTTTTCTACTAATTAGCAAGTATCTTCCTCAAGCAGCAATTCCACACCTGTGCCCACTCAAAAGATTGTCTCTGAAAATGTCTCTAAGTACGAAGCACATGATGATGAGTGTGATCCAGGCTGAGGTCTGTTGGTTTCCTGGTTGTGGACAGAACCTATTACAGCTTTCCAAAAGATGTCAGAGAGAAAGAATGCCACTCAATGCCAAAAGAAAGTAGTTCATGGAAGTTTATCAGCACTAAAGTTCATTTTCGCCTTGGAGGTCCAGGTTTTTACAACTTTTTTTCAGATCCCATTTAATTCTTTCTTCTAGTTATAGAATAATACCATTGGTCTGATGTTAATATCAATTCAAGTGACTTGGTTTTGTGTGACCACAGGAGGCCAGTCCACCATTTGAGTTGGGGATTCTTTGATGACCGAAAATCTGTTTTGATGTGATGCCATGGCCAGTGCCGTTTCCCCCATGAGATTCCAGTGTGGTCCTGGGGCTTCAGTTCTGCACAAAATGGAGAATCATTAAGGACCAGTGCTCTAACCAGACAAGCCAAAATACCCCTTTGACTTCATAAATACCAAAAATGAAGAGTAGTAACAGTAGGAAGGTTTCAATGTGCAATATCAGAACTACGTATGTAGTAATGTAAGGAAAATGTCCTCTAAAAAAACACAATTTGATATTAGCCTGCCAACATGAGGAAAGTTATAAACCATGAAACCATATCTGTTTGGTTTTTATGAACAGAAAAAAACTCACATGAACGCCTGCAATCGGTAAAATTTCCCTCAAGAAAAAAAAGTAAAATAAGTTTGAAAAATTATAAAATTCTTCTATGTGTTAAAAAATTCAGCTTTTTGCTGCTTTCTACTCCAATGAGGCATGGTACAGAGCACACTAGCTGCATAAAGTCTTACTGCTTCCACGCGAATGCTGAAAGCAATGCATTTATACTCATAAACCTCTTTATGTCTGACAGTCACACGGAATGCATGTGGAATTCCTATAGATTAAAGGCTTTGATCATCTGTTTTCTAACAGCTCACAGATTCATATAAAATCTGGCAGGAAATTGAGATTAATTCATTGTACTTAATTTTAACCTTTTCTATAAGTCAAGTCCTGCGCTTGGTTATTTCTTATTTAAAACTATAGCTATACGAACCATTAACACTCCATTTCTTATTAAAGACATCTCCGAGCAGCATGCCACTGCCAGGAGGCATGGTTTAAATATATATAATTTAGTATCATTTGCAAAAGAAATCTAGGTTTGAGGGAAAAAGTTACCCTTGTTCCATCTTTCCAACAGTAGTTTTTCAGATATGATTTCTACTTATGCATCCATCACTTTGAACACAAATGTTCATAATTGTCAGCATATCACTTGACATTATGTACTTGCAAATTTCATTTTTAACTGATTCTTCATGAACAAATTATACATTATTCTGGCTTATCAATGGCATACTGTATCATATCTACATGTTTTCCCTGATTAAGAAAGATTGCATCTTACTACATCAGTTAGCCTGTGTCTCTAGATGAAACATTTGACTCATAGAACCATTCTTTAAAATATGGGTATATCGCTCATGAACAAGACTCACTCTGAAATAAAGCTTAAGTCTGATTGCAAAATAACTCTGAGTAGTGTATTAAAGAGCACAACGTCTTAATCAAGCCAAAGACCCAGCCTCACATCCAAGGAAGGATAGATATCTAATTACATGAGCAATCAAACTTGCCCATCATGTCATAAGTCATCACAAGTTCAATATCACTGAGTATTGTAACCACAGTTCATTCCTTCTGTGTACATGTGGTATATATTATTATGAAACATTTACTCTGGCATTTCATAAACTTCCGCAAAGAATGTGCTTCATTAACTGAAAGTATCAAATTTAAGACTATAATGCCCATTCAGCTGTTTGTTTTGTTGATTTTTTCCCTTGTTCTTTTTACACTTGCTGCAACAATTGTTCCCACCGTTTGCCAGGAAAAGACAGGCTAGTAGCCAACTGGAAGAGTTGAGACGATCGCTGAAAGATGCCCTCACATTTAATTATAGTAGTTATTTATTCTCAATTGATGCACTGATTACCAGAAATGCATCAGTAAAGAACCTCTAATCCTAAGATTGGACGAAGGAAATATGGGAAAAAAGGAAAATGTAGTAAAGATGCCATTCAAGTGGGCTTTGCACAAAGCTTATATTTGAGAAATATGTCATCAGAGAGGACTGCCTTTAAAAAGTGAATGGATTAAATTATGCTCAGTTTGATGCTTACCAGGTAAAAGCTGAACATAGAGTGTCCAGAAAATCAGGTGCCAATATAAATTGACCAGCTGGAAAATGGAGTTGCATTGCTCTCACTAGACAAGGCACAGCCCTAGTGCACGGGTGGGGGGGGTTGAGTGTTTCAGTTCATATGATGACACTGTCCCAGTACTTGGATGGACTCTATGTTCTGGCATCTGCATAAGGTGCCAGGAAACTCAAAAACGAAACAGATTTGTTTGTTCAAAATTATGTTGTGGTGTTTTCAGTTACTGTGGTGCTGTGCGCACAAGCCCCAAGCGCAAGCTTGAGCAGGTTCAAGCATCTCCACGTCTGCGTTTAGTCCATCCAGATATCACATGGTTGGTTGTGTCACAGTTCACTGGCCAGGGGGTAGAATCTGTCTCTGGCTTTCTTCATTAGCCATAGAACTGCATTATTGGCACTTAGAAGCAGGTTCTGGACATTCTGAAAATAAAAGCCATTTATAGACATGAAGTATTTTAGGTTCAGTTCTTTGCTCAAGGGTGAACTGAGTCTGCAAACTCTTGGTTACATTCCCTAACAACTCTGCTGTATATTTATATCAATATGAATGTGAATGGTAACATACTGTAAATAACTGACCTGTGTTATCTGTCTCTTAGTTAAAAAAAAATCAGTGAACACGTGAATCAGATGAAAAACAAAGGCAACAAATAAACTTAGAGGGGGAAAAAATGTGTAAGAAATTCTAATCTTATGGCACACAGGTTGCCCAAGAGACAGCCTCTGTTTTGTTGTACGTAGGCAGCATACAGTATGTGTCATGAAAGACTGACCTTTTTTTGTTTCTATCCACAGCACCACATAATCTAGTAAAATCAAAAAGACATGTTCCTAACCACTGAACCAATTAAAATACAGACATTTTTATTTCCTCAGTACACCAAAACAACAAAATGAAAGTATTCACTAATTAAACTGTGCGGCAAGGTCCTAGATCCTAGATCCTCCTTGGGGTTATAGAACCCAGACCTGGTAGCTCCCTGTTCTCTGGTTCATTGAGCGTAATGGCTGCATGCAAACGCTATGGAACCAGAGACAATGCGTTAGTCTTTCCGCATTCGTCACTATCAGTTGATGGGAGGTGGAGAAGCCTAGTGGAAGGTAGCTTGAGTGGAAATTGAAGAGTTTCCGCCAAGAAGTCCTGGTGGGGCTTGGGATTCTGACTTGCATTTTGAGAGATGAAGTTAGGAAGGACCCCACCACTGGGGCCTTGAGCAAGGCCCTAAACCGAAAAACCACTCCAGGGGCCTTTACCCCTGTATCTCTATATCGGCCCTTACCTGCAAGGGCTCTATCTGGCACTTCTCCCTGGGCATCTTCAAAAAAGAGAGGCACGGTAAAGCAAAGACACCCCCTCCCAAAACGAGAAAAAAAAAACAATATGTTTTTTATGTTTGATATCGTTTGAACAATATCAAACATGCTCAGAGAATCAAGCAGGTTTAAAGGAAAAACACAGGAGCTGATTTACACGCTGAGCTAGTAGAGATAAACACGGTCAGCTTGCTGTGAGAAGTGTGTAGACAAGGCCGCGAGTTGAAACCTCACCGCTGGATTTCCCTTGCATAAGCGCTAGCAGTTGCCACTCTCTGTCTGTTCAGCAGCATGCAGCCGTTGCTTTCAGAAACAATGATGAGGGATCCGAGTCAAACAAATAGGCATGTGTGCAACTTGCAAGTTGGCGGAGAGACGGAGAGAGAGAGAGAGAGCGTGTGCGTGGGCTGGTTTTGTGAACCTAGCCTTTTTTTGTAGTTTCTTGGAAGAAGGATACCTAACAAAACCTCCTTTGGAAGGAGACTCGATGCTACCTTAAACTCTTGCAGCCGGATAATTGGATTCTAGGTCACGGCTTCCTCTATGGCAGGCCTTTTCCATGGCTGTGCCCTGGAAGCAGCTGTTAATTCTGTAAGACTCGTTTTCATTTACTGCCCATTTGCAAACTCATCTGATGTCCCTCCCCAGTGGATGACTGCATGACATTCCATCTTCAGAAAGGTTTTTAAGAGCAGCAAGGCGCTAGGATAATTAGTACAGTAAGTTTGACTCCCGTGTAACTAAGATGCACATCAGACAGTAAATTTGCAAAATAATGGTCTGTTTCCTCTAACCCCAGCCTGTGATGATATCTTTTTTATGGTTTAGATCATTTCCCGTGGTGTGGGAGCAAACAGGAAATTCCTTCAGTGATTAGTAGAGCGCAGGTATGAACTACGGTCGCATGAGGACTTTCACTTGAAAATCTTTGGCATTCTAGAAAGGCAAGCTCCATGAGAAAAGCCTTTACACTACTGGATTCCTTTAGCAGAACTTGTTATAACAAGAGACATTGATTGAACCTGCCTTATTCAAACACTTTTCTATAGTAACACTACTGCTCTGAGTTAAATTAAATACTCAGGCTGAACTGAAAAAAACCTATCTGAAAATAATTAAATGGAGCCCATAATGCATGAAGTTGAGAGGTTTCTGCTTAGAGGAGTTTGAAATTTGAGAGTGGGCACACAGGCGAGGGACTGACCGCTGAAGTTTCATGTGTAAGGGAGCCGTCTCATTTCAGCACTCAACATTAAAGGCTGGAAGAGAGGATTTCCCCCACCCACCAGAATCAGAGCTTGACAAGAAAGCCCCAGAAAATGCTTACTCACTTCATTGGTGTCGGTGTCAGAGTCGGAGCGTGGTGGGGGGGGGGGGGGGGGGTGCAGGTACGCGTGAATCTGTGGCTGATTAGATCATGTCGCCGAACCCAGACTGATGAATGGCTCCTGACTTTATGTTTGCCACCGTATCTGCACATAAACGCTTGATTAAGCTCTGATGATGTTTGGGTAATTACAGAGGAAAGCACACAATCTTTCCACTCTTCAATGGCAAACATCTGTTGTTGCTTCCGACGAAACATTTTGCACTGGCAGAGCAAGGGCTTTGTTTAGACTGCAGGTACTTATAAATCCATACCGCTAAGTTCTCATCAGGCCCATCAAACGATATCGGCTGAAAGCCATTATACACTACTGGTAATGCGAATTGTAAAAATATAAACACCGATATTGCAGTTGAGCCGTTGGGAAAAAAGTATTTTCTTTTAACTGCAATGTTAAGAATCTTAACAACTGATTCATAATTGAGTCATTGCTGAAGCAGCTTTGATGCAGGTTCTCGAGGCCTCAACAACAATGTTTCGAAAATTTAAATGATAAACACTGAATATGATCTTTTTTTCTGAAAAAAAGTGTAGCAAAATGATTCCACCTTCTGTCATTTTTCACTGGAGTGCTTGCAGAGTGCAGAGGCTATACAAAATCATGCAATTCATTAACTAAAATGTGAAAAACATTTGAACACATACACTTTTTCTAATTTAAGGAAAATATTCATGGCGTTCGGAGTCTAAAGCTAGTTAGTATCCATTTTGCAGAATTAAATTTCATAATCTTGCAATAATAAAGTCCCAGGGGAACATTCAAACCAAGTTTATCCATCCCCAAACTTTTTCTTTAATTCGACTTGGCACAGATTTCTCACAATGTCGAGAAACTCTGGGGACAACATAAATTTGGTCTCAGTTGTTAGTGCATTTCTGTGCTGAAAAGGATTAGACAATAGACGGCAAGAAAGAGGGAGAAAGAGAGGGGAGATGGAGAGAAAGAGGGCTGGCGTCTTGCGAGTTACTGACACTGGAGGAACGGCAGAACAAAGTGGACCCGTGTGAAAGGAGAGAGCGCAGGGAGAGAAAGAAAGATTATCTTAATTGTCATTCAGAAGCCGCTCACACCAGCACCTGTGCATGAATAATATCATTTATGAACACATTGAGATGTGCATAATTTCACTTAAATCACAGGCATTAGAAGAATAACAAGGGCTGAACAAGCAGGGCAGGTCTTGGCCAAGCATAATCCTCATCACCAGCTGGAGAAGAGAAAGGGAAAAAAATGGTGTACTGTGGTACGATATAATCAGTACCCACATCATCAGAATGATAATACTAGCAGCAAAAACCCACATAAAGATCATCTATTTGATATGAGGAACAATGAACCTGTTAAAAACAGCAGTTTGACCCTGCGATTAATAAAAACATGATATGGTGTTCCAGTCTCGGGAATATGGTCTCAGAAGAAGAACAAATTTATTGAGTAAAGTGAGTGAACAGCTCTCTTTATCCTCATCACCTGTTTTTTCTGTCACAACCTCTTCCAAAAATAATTTAGTTTAACCAGAAATAAAACGAAAACTTGAAGTGTAGGGTAAACAAAATTAGAATCCTGTTAGAATAAGATGTGAAACTTCATTCTCACCGCCCACCTTTGATCACAAACACGGTCAAGCTGATCCTGTTGCGCAGTAATAAGGTGAGTCATGCTCTTAATTTCCCTTAGGTAATTTGTGAGGTGTGAGAATGTTAAATCTGTTTTTGTTCCACTGGTATGGGGGCACAGATATAGCATGTGTCCGGTTCAAGCCACGTCTTTGGCCATGTTTTGGTACAACGCAGCAAAACCAGCACATTGCAGTGTGAAATGAGATGAGAAAAGACCGAGGGAATCCCCGATCTGGCTCTGTGCTTCAGGTGAAACAACATTTGACGGACAAAATGGCCATATATCCATCCAGACCAAAAGGGAAACCATAATTCCCTTTTGGTGAAGTACAAAAACAGCCCTTCAAACAGAAATATTGAAGTAAGCATTATACTGAAGTATAATTAAAAAATAAATTAATTAATTAACCAAAGATGTGATAGCAATGTTACTCGCTATTGAATGTCAGTGTAAGACACGTTTTTTCCTCAAGATGTCAAATTTTTTTTTTTTTAGAGAAAGTTTGGTTTAATTTCTGCATTCAGTTTCTTGCCGTCCAAGACTGAATTAAATTGAGTGTGCATGGAGCATTGCCGGGAACTGATGGAAACATTCAGGTTTGAGGGACTGTGATGACTATATAAGAAATATATATATACATACATACATACATATATATATATATATATATATATATATATATATATATATATGTATGTATGTGATGGGATCTGGGAAAACCAGTCACATGGTGAAATTTGACCACCTGGAGATTCTGATACCACCTGAAAGCTGATTTCAAGCTGATTTTAAATCTGTTTTCATTATTTTCATACCTTGTCTGTATCAAATGTTATGGCCACCCAAAGTCAGCTGATCAGATGGATTTTCTCTCATGGAGTTTTGAGAAAAATGGGTTTAAAGTCAGGGATTCTAAATGGAATCAGAACAGCAAGGCTCCAAAAGGTACATGTCAGTCACTTTCCTTTAGTAAAACACCTATGTGTAGTCAATGTACATGTTGTAAAATGTACAGAAAGTTGACTTTGGTATCAAGCAACACTCAATCATAAATTAGTTGAAAATTCATTGTTTCTATTTAAGAAGACGTTCAGTGAATTGAACATAACGCCAAAGTTTTATCACTTCATAGAGTCATTTTTTTTACAACTATAGCAAGAATGAAAAAAAAAACACAAAACATATTTCATATTGATGAAACATATGCACCATAAGATCTATTTTATAATAATAAAAATATTGTTAAGCTATTATATGGTTTTACCTTATTAAACAGTAAGGCTATACGTATCAGTACTATGCACAACCCCAATTCTGAAATAGTTGGGACGAAGTGTAAATTGTGAATAAAATAAAAATGCAATGACTTTCAGATCACATGTGCCAATATGTTATTTACAATATAACATAGGTAACATTTCAAATGTTAAAACTGAGACATTTTACATTTTTGCCTATAAAATGAGCTCATTTCAAATTTTCTGGCTGCAACAGGTCTCAAAAAAGTTGGGACACAGGAAAAAAAAGGGCTGAAACAGCAATTAATATATAAGAGAATCGGCTGAAATTTTAGCAAGTCATTTAGCTGTCATTTAGCAAGTAATTTAGTTAACAGGCATCAGGTGTATAACATGATTGGCTATAAAAGGGATGACTTAGAGAGGCTGCGTCTCTCTGAAGTAAAGATGGCCAGAAGCTCTCCAACCTGTGAAGGCTTACATAAAAAAGTTGTGGAATACTTTAAAAACAATGTTCCTCAACGTCAAATTGCAAAGGCTTTGAAGGTCTCATCATCGACAGTGCATAAAATCATCAAAAGATTCAAAGAAACTGGAAAAATCTCTGCGCGTAAGGGACAAGGCCGAAGACCTTTACTGGATGCCCATGATCTTCGGGCCCTCAGATGCCACTGCATCACTCACCGGCATGATTCTTTCATTGACATTACTAAATGGGCCCAGGAATACTTCAAGAAACCACTGTCTGTAAACACAGTCCACCGTGCCATCCACAGATGCCACCTAAAGCTCTATCATGCAAAAAGAAAGCCATTGTTGAGCATGATGCAGAAGCGCCACCGTGTTCTGTGGGCCAAGGCTCATTTAAAATGGACTGTAGCAAAGTGGCAAAGTGTCCTGTGGTCAGAAGAGTCCAAATTTGACATTCTTGTTGGAAATCAGGGGTGTCATGTCCTCTTGGCTAACGAGGAGAAAGATCACCCCACATGTCATCAGCGATCAGTTCAAAAGCCAGCATCTCTGATGGTATGGGGATGCATTAGTGCATATGGTGTGGGACACTTGCATGTTTTAAAAAGCACCATGAATGCTGAAAGGTATATAAAGGTTTTAGAGCAACATATGCTCCCCTCCAGATGACATCTATTCCAGGGAAGGCCTTGTGTATTTCAACAGGACAATGCAAAACCCCATACTGCAGCTATTACAAAAGCATGGCTTCGTAGTAGAAGAGTCTGTGTGCTGAACTTGCCTGCCTGGAGTCCTGATCTTTCACCGATTGAGAACATTTGGCGCATAATTAAACAAAAAGTTTGTCAAAGGAGACCCAAAACTCTCCAGCAGCTGGAAGCCTGTATTAAACAAGAGTGGGATCAAATTCCAATGGCTAAACTCAAGAAACTTGTCTCCTCAATGCCCAGAGGCCTCCACTCTGTGTTAAAAAGAAGAGGGGATGCTACACCATGGTAAACAGGCCCCTGTCCCAACTTTTTTGAGACCTGTAGCAGCCATCAAATTTGAAATGAGCTCATTTTGTAAATAAAATTGTAAAATTTCTCAGTTTTAACATTTGCTATGTTATCTCTGTTCTATTGTGAATAAAACACTGGCTGGTGTGATTTGAAAGTCACTGCGTTTTGATTTTATTCACAATTTACACTTTGTCCCAACTATTTCGGAATTGGGGTTGTACAGTAATTGTTTTCTTAGACATCACTATTATACAATATAGGTTATTAATTAAATATGATGCATATTTCACATGTGCAAATTAGGCGAACAACAAACTATTTATTACACACTATGTCGTAAACAATTATGTACTTTACATTAAATATATCATTAATTATTATGTACATTAAATATCTCATATTGACACAAACCACTACTTTTCAATACATCCCTTTACAAAATTTAAACTTTTGCCAAGACAAAGTCCTATTACCTCAAAAGACATATCAAAATATTGAGATAAACAGTAATTTCCTGCTATACCCTTGGGTATTCAAAACTACAATAAAAATTCTAATTCTATATATATATATATATATATATATATATACACACACACACACACACATTCAGTAACGAAAGTTTAGCAACACCTGATATAAATGCACAATAAACAGTTATCAACAATGTGCATTTAATTGTTTTGACCATTAAATCACAGGGAACAATTAAAAATCCATGAACGCTCGGCACAATCGCAAGATGAATAAACGTCACTCTGATTGCATGAGGGCGGGTTGACCAGTTTCACAAAAAAACTTTTCCTATCCCTTAATAGCGCATGTGACGGCCACCAGCCTTTTGAACAGCATGCCATTTGGTTTTATTGTGATGTTGGGATGTTGGTGCGTTCTGTTTAGGAAAACTATGTAGTTCGCCATTTCATCATATTTTCTTTTTTCAACAATGGTAAAATTTAGTGTTGCTAAATGTTCGTTGCTGAGTATTCTTCACTTTGGAACTTAAAAAACCCTTCAGCTGTCTGAAGAATCAGCTTACTCAGTGACAGTAACTATGCCTACAGAGCAAATTACAGTCCATTCTGCTCACTGGCTAACATGCTGGGAAAGTCTCCAACATATCCATTGTCGTTCAGTAGAAACTGCTCGCTGGATCATCTATGGCCCCCCTCAGTCAGGGAGAAAGGAGGCCATATGAGATATCAGAAATAAGAAAAACATCCATGATACAAAATGTTACAGGCATACTGAGGTCTCAGAAGTTTAAATGAATGCAGAGATTCACGGGCTGGCATCTTCCTTGTCTCAGCAGTAAGATTGGCTAGGGTGACAATGGCAAGTTTGACACAGACTTATCAAATTGAATAAAAATGGCGGGAGAAAAGCTCTTTTGTGCATGTTTTGAAACACTATGTTCTATCAACACTTATCACGACCATATCTGTACCCAATTGGACAGAGACATAATTACTCAATATGGGCGGGAGGATCAAAACAGTGTTTGCTCATTGTACTGAAAACTGGCATTACGAAGCCAATCAATATCTATCTGGATCAGCAGACAAGACCAGACAAATTTGTGTTTCAATGGAAATATGTCCAGAGGCAATTTCTTTTACTGGAAATATTGGCTAGTTTTCTGGAAGCCAGAATTTTGCAAGAAACATCCATCATTTTATCTCAAACTCACATTTATAAACTGATTCACTGAGCACATTTCCTATTACAGGTCACATAGTCGCCAATCCTGCTGCTCTAGGCAGGAGTCATATCTTAAGTACCACACAGAATGAGTGGCAATTTCTATATTTCACAATGTAAAACAATTATGAGATTGTGAATATTTGTATGCCCAAGAATGCTTGATTTAAACATTAAACAAATTCAATGGAGGTCAACTTAATTAAAATAAACTTGAAGATAGATATAACATTATGTGTGCAATTATATCTATTGTCCAACATTCAAGATAAAATTTTAATTCAATATTTAGTCTTTTAAATGAATAATATCTCAGCCACAAAGTCAGGAACATTTAGCTGGATATTTAACTTGTTCTAATGAAGCAGATGTCCTGGGCCCTTCCAAAAATATACCGTGATGCCATAGTCAGTTAAATGAACAGGCTAATTTGTGACATAATTACCCGTGATGTCTAGATTGCATTTCTCATATGTGAAATTCTTAACTAGGAATTCATACTTCAGGAATCTCTGGTGGTCTTCCAGTCTTGAGACAAAGTTTTAAATAAGTGTTCGACAGATGACATTGTGGGTCAGAATACATGGAATTTGGAATGCAGCCACATAAGCTGCAGCTCATCAAAAGGCAAAAGCCCCAGTATAGAAAAACACAGCACAACAACTCCTGAACTGCAAGCCCTTTTGCAGTCTGTGCACAGCCAGTTTGAAAACATCTTGATTACATGTATGAGTAAGTCTTTTACATTTTAGGAAAAATATATAAATATGGGGGATTCCCACCATCCCACCAGATATTTAAAATAGGAGATCTGCATGTAAACAAGTCTCAGTGACTAGCTTCCATTTCGTTATCTGGCGGCGCGATTGGCGTTCCTATACGCCTTTACAGACAACAAGAAGAGTAGGAAGGGGTTAATGTGGCGGAACACTCCTACACTCACTGGTGCACTAGGGAATCCCCAACACACTGGGCCGTACGCAAATAAAAATATTCTCCCCTCCACTTACTGCTTAACGGGAACAATTCCCCATGTCGCGGCGTTTTAAAACTCACAGCTACCTTGCGCCAAATTTACTTTCTGCCATGCTCCTGGCCGCCATTGATGGCAGCATGAGCTAAGGGAGCCATGTTTTTGATGATGTGTATTTGGTGGTTTGAGTTTTTAAAAGTGCCTGAGAGGAGGAAATTCCAGTTGAAGGAATTTGCTTCTGGAGAGTAGAAGGAAGACAACTGTGGACACCAGCGAGAAATGCCAGGAATTTGTCTTCAGCAAGCTTGATGACTGAGGAGGGTGTGTGTTCCAGCTGGTGACTGAGCTCCCCAAAAGTTCAATGTAATGAGAGACATCTTTGTGCATGAACATACGCTGGCCTTCTCCCGCATGCCAAATACTCAAGGCATAATCATACCAGTGGAGTGATGTCATTTCCTGCCAAATCTCATTATTCTGCTACACTCCTACCTCACAGTTTAGGCAAAATACACATCAGGCTTGTTATTAGCAGTATTTATGTCCCGACGCTGGGGTGAAGTTAGCGCAAGGGTGATCTTGCGATCGAGAGCATCTTCTGGAGGAAAGAGATGACCTTGTGGCTCAGCAGGCAATGACAAAGGGGGGGCAGATACATTTGATTTAATTTTAAAACTAATATTTGAGGAGTTTATTTCCAAAAGCATTAAGTGCCAAAATTTCAAAAATTTTAATTGAGCGATAGCCCTCTGCCTCTTACAAAAGGTGCAAAAACCTGTTTTTAGAAATTCATACTATAAGGTGTATTTTTTTCATGGTCAAAGGTTGTGTTTTTATATAAAATGCAAGAGGCACCAACACAGAAAAACCCTATTCAGTCACAATGAGAAAAATGGATATATTGCGTTTTGGAAACAAACCCTTCATTTGTTTGTCAACAAGGTTGCTGTTTTAGCTTGTCTTCCATAACAGACTGCAGGCCTTTGCATAAAAGTGAGTAAAACCAAAAGCTACTGTAAGACTTATTGTATTGACCTCCAGCTCCCAGCATGGAACAATTTGGACAACTGGAAATAAGAGCAGTCATCAAATTCAACTTTCAACATACTATTGTCGGCAGAGCAGCAATCATGCCTGCTTCAAGTTTTCCAATTGTGGAATATCAGTGTGATGCACACCTCTTTTTTTAGGTGCCAGGGTACCAGGGCAAAAATTTAATGTGTATAAATATATTATTGATATTTCAAAATGCTCAGCCCATATTGGTTTAGCAATTACAGTTCATTGACCGTAGGACGTGTATTGCAATAAACCTCAAGAGCATTATAATGACCCAGATGAAATCATTTTATGAATTTTCTCCTCATAATAGAAGCATCTTTCAGATGAAATGTTTGAACTTTGCTTTATTTTTTCCCCAACTGTTTGATTTCTATAAGATATTGCATCACAATAAATTATTCATGTCAATTAGCTTTTCATCTTCTAAGATACAAACGCTTGTGATCCTTTTAACAACTATTTATTTCACACTAAAAGAATTCTCCCTAGAAGCATACCACTATCGCCCGAGGACATATTTCTTAAATAAAAGGATCAGATCTTTGCATACCTAAAATTTGCATATTAAAGGAATGGAGGATAAGTATTAGTAGAATTAGGCACTGCAATCTAATCACTGCCTACCTCTGACTGGAATTCAAAACTCTTTTGGGTCTCCCTTTTGAGGTGAAATACCATACAATGTTCGCAAATTAAGAGCATCTTTTCAAGTTTATTATTCTCAGGACTATTCAAACGCTGAGCTTACTTCTCTAGCGACTCTCTGCTTCCTCTATGTACTGCTCTGCTTCCAATCCTGACAACTCAATCGCCTCAATTAATGGAGAGAGAGAGGAAAAAACATAGGCTTAAAATATTCCTTACCTTTTAAAATATGCTAAATGATTCTCTCTGTGTTCTCAAAGGGTCTTTATTCAGAGATGCTAAAGAAAATCTGTCAGTTATGTACTCGGGGATGCCCTTGGAGTTTAAACACTGCCCTGGCGGATAAATACCTATTATTTCCAAACAGCTACACAAACTATCAATGACAGATGCCTGCTGTAGAATCTTGTATGGAGATAAAGAAGCATATTCCAGGGAGAGAGATACTCCCATGTTCATTTTAAAAAGGCAGTGATTAATTTCATTAAAAAAGCATGATTTGCACTGGGTCCAATAAGATCATAACAATAATTTCTTATTTAGAAAGGAAACCTTTCTGGAAGCATCGCAACTCTAATTCCCATGACTGATAATTTATATTTTTGGGATAGCAAAGTTAGCTCTGTACATTAAGGCAGAAAGCAATGAAAAGCATAGAGATTTCCAATGCAGAATCTAGAGTTGGAAAAAGGCACTTCACTATACACTTGAAGGTAGCAAGAGGAGATTTTTCACACTTTCACACCTCGCCAGATGGTATCTGATAATAGTGTAAAGAGAGTCACTTTTGGAACCTGACTTCCAGTCATACATTTATTGTAGGCCATGGTCTGTTGTAACAATGTTGGCAGTGTAAAGGCAGTCACAGGCCTGAAATGCAGTGTGACAGGTCAGATGGACTGAGTAGCTTGTCTCTCATTCTTGTCCGATGTTAGCTAGAGATGGGGCAAAGACGCACTTGACACCAATGACACCTTTCCAATTTTTTCTGACCAGTACAGACCAGACCCAAGAGGGGTTGCGGTGCCAGTGAATGCTGAGTGTTCAATTACCGTGGCTGACGGACGGACATTAAAATGTAACATGATCCCTCTGCTTTCTGTGCAGGCATAATTATAAATCACAGTTACTCTCATGCAATGCATCATATTTGAGGGGATGTCTATAATCTGAATGACCAGTCATTTCAATCAAAGTTACATTAACACACAATAAACTTTAGAGTTATTCAGTGATGCAAGAAAATTCTTGGTTTTGGATGCAAAACAGAACAAAATTCCACATACTTTCCTTAGTCCTTCTGCTTATTGTCATAATTGGGCATTTTCCCTCACTTGTATCAAGCTTTGGAAAGTACAGGGGGTAGATAAAATATCAAAAGCACCCATCAAGAAAGGCTATACTATTTAAGTATGTAAACCACAATAATAAAAGCAATTACACAAGTGATTTCAATAAACTGACTCCATACATCTGCTTAAAAGAGATCTGACCAGCAGCACTTTAACAGAGAAGTCTTCATAGCAAGACACAGAAACTGACAAAGTTTCAAAGGGGCCAAATAGTTGGTGCCTGAATTGCCGATATGTCAGTCACTAAAAGCGGCAACATTATTTTAGGTGGTTTGGGGAACTGTGTCAAAAATCTGACAACATATGCCAAATACCAAAACACAGCAACAGTAAAATAGAACACAGGAACTGATGGACACTTGGTAGGATTGTTGCTAATAGCCACAGAACTGCAGCTCTAAAATCACTTCAGAATTGAATTGGCCTATAACCAGATCTGAACCAGTCTCAACAGAAACAAAACTTCACAAAGCTGTTATTGACGGCAATGTTCCCAATGCTTTTACAACCCCCGCATCTGTCGCATTACACTTTTCAAATCAATCTATAAACCACTCTACATTACTCTGTTTGTGACTGTTGCCCTAAACAGCTCATCATTAGATTTATCAGCGTGGTTGATGATGACTGGACATTCTTTATGCAGACCTGAGGCTTCTTAAGACATGAATACCATGTACAGAGCTGGACAGAGTATTTGCCCTCTCCCCACTTTTTTCTATTTTTGCTCATTTCTCATAGTATTTCCAGTAGTGTGCAGTGGTGATAATATACTTAACAAAATGAAAATAAATCAGAAACCAAGTGATATTCAAGTATTTATTTCTTTTCATATTGCATTGTATAGATGAAAATAAGTAAAGAGATAACTATATATAGTAAAACGAAAAATAATAATGTCTTTCTGAGAGTTAAAGTCAATATCTAGTGTAGCCACCCTTTGCTTTGATTTCAGCATTTAATCTTTCAGGCATAGTTTTCAGATTATTTTTAATTCCTCACTTAAGATTAAGGTCTGGACTTTGAGTGGGCCAAGTCAAAACTTTTATGTCAACAGATATTACTTTCCGACTGAGATAATTCTTGCACAACATAGAAGTCTGTTTAGGGTCAATATATTAATAAAAATAAAATCCCCAAACCAATCAATCTCTTTCCAAATGGCAATGCGTGCCTCACAAAGATGTTGTGATACTTCTTTTGATCCGTGATTCAATTGATTTTTATAAGTTCACTGGCTCCTTTCGAGCAGACTGAACCCCAAACCATAATATTACCATATGTTTTGCTGAAGGGGTTAAACAGTTATTTTTTAAATGTTTTCCAACTCTACGGTGCACATAAGTTCTGCGTTTGGGTGAGAAAATTTCAGAATTTATTCATCGGTCCAAAGGACTTGTTCCAAGTCCACTGGTATCCAATCCTTGAATTATTTTGCAAACTCAAGTCTTTTATTTTGACGTTTCCAACTCTTGGCAGCAATGCGACCAATCAGACCATTTTCACACAGGTGTCTGGAAATACCAGATCTTGATACTTTCATCGCTTCACTTCTGGTGCTATTAATATCATCAAGTAGTTGTCATGTTGTCAACCGCCGATTTTTTTTTTTTTGACATACAAAGATAACGAACATCAGAGGCACTTAACTCCATTTTGTATATCAATTGCCACTAGTTTTCAGTGAAACGGTCTCTCTGAAATGCTTGATGGTGTTTCTTACAGTGCCATGGCTGCATTTAATCTCGTCAGCGTCACGTAAGGCCAAAATGCAGCTATGAACAATCTTCTTCCATCATGGTATCATGTTTAACATCGTGACACTGCTTAAGGTTCATGTCACCCTATACACTGGAACAACTGACCAACTTTGGAGAATAATGTTGCCTCAAACCAGTTTAAACAATTTTTACAATCAATAATCATGGAATGAGCCTTCAAACATACACTCAGGCTATGCAAGAAACAAAAAATAATATTTGCATTATTATATTAAAAAATTGAATTATTATTATTATTATTATTATTACATAAGTCAGATCAATTACTAATTGGTCTGACTTACGTAAATCCTGTAACTCCTGCGCTATTTCTAAGGGGCGTTCGGGTATAAAATCTTGAAGGTCATGCCATAGCTCAAATAGACTAAGTCTGGACTTTGACTTGGCCATTCCGAAACCTTTGTTTCTTTTGCATCATTCAATGGTGGACTAGCTTGTGTGTCACAGATCATTGTCCTCCTGCATAACCGGACTGCGCTTGAAGTTAAGGTCACAAACTGACGGCTGGATATTCTCCTTCAGAATTTTGTGGGGAGAGCAAAATCCATGGGTACTTTAATTGTAGCTAGTCCCCTAGGTCTTGAAGCAGCAAAGCAGCCCCAGATCATCACACTACTGACACTGTATTTGACTTTTGGTTGGTTCGCCTTATGCCAGATGTAACAGGACCCATGCCCTCCAAAAAGTTCCACTAAAGACCTATCAGTTCATTGGATATTACCCCAGCAGTCTTGGGAGTCATCAAGATGTTTTTTGGTGAATGTGAGACAAGATTTTTTTGTTAGTTTTCATCAGCTGTGGTTTTTGCCTTGCAGGTCTTCCATGGATGCCATTTTTGCCCCGTCTCTTTCTTATTGTGGAATTAAGAACACTGACCTTAACTGCCGCAAGTGAGGCCAGCAGGTCTAGACAAAAGTCTGGGTTCTTTTGTGACCTCCTGGATGATCATCAATGCGCTTTTGGAGGAATATTGGTCAGCTGGCCACTCCTGGGAAGGTTCACTACTGTTTCAAGTTTTCTCCATTTGTAGATAATGTTGTTGACATTGACATTGTTTCTTATTCTGTTCTTGAATTCCTTTAGATCGAGGTGTCACACTACCTTTTCCTACATCACATTGCCAGGGAGATGCTTTTCAAGTTATGTTTAGATTTAGCAGTGAAGGCAGTAAACATGCCTGGGCATGTCCAGTGAAATTGAATGATCTGAAACATTTAAGAAGGACAACTATGCAAAAATAGAGGAAATCTGGCGGGGGCAAATACTTTTTCACAGTAGTGTAATCCCAACATTTAAACTTATCATAACCGACTGTGTCTAATATTCCCTTCCCTATGGCAAGCCATGAGGCAGCCATGATTGAGGCACACGATGACAGGTGAAACTAGGGGTCAATGACTACATGGGTAGCATGAGGTTTGCATCAATCTACTCAGCAATGGGCTGTCTCCCATGCTCCAGCTACTGATAAGATGGACCACTACATCTTCTATCGCACTTGACACTGGAGAGGCCAACAGGGAGCTAATAACTCCGCAGGGCTGAATAATCTTGCATATGAGATCAGACATAATCATCTGAATGGGTATCATGCAGGACAGCAGACTGGAGTAATAATGATCACTTACCTGAGTTCCCTGTAGACATTCTGGAAAAAACCCTCCATGCTCATTGGCTCCTCAGCATGGTTCTCCTGATCCTTAACTGTTTTTTTTAAGGGATGCTGCCCTTCGAGAATACTGGTGTTACTTGGCCAGTCCTGATGTATGGCTACCAGGGTGATATCTACATCAACACCCTCAAAAGGTAGAGCTGACATTGCCGAATATGAAGGCACTTTCAAAAGTGATGTATTTCTAGATACTGAACTGATACTGTGTATGAAACTGAGATGGCTTCAGAGAACACTGATAGTGCATGTGTGATTACTCAGAATATGTGCAATACATTTTTTTTTTTCAGTACGGTGAAGCAATGTTGGACTGAGGCAAGAGGGAATACAGCCTTGTGAAACATCTTTATAATGACTCACAACACTCTAAATACACTGCATTCTGAGAAAACAATATTCGCTCTTTGAAAAGTGTAGACTTTAGACTTAGGCATGTGTTTATACATATTATATGGAATTCTACAATGCATTAGAATTTAAAATGCTGTCCAAAACTCTTAAGCACATGGAAATAAATTATGATAAGCTCATAAGCTTTAAATATAATTGAAAAACTTTTCTAAATGTGTGGTAAAAGTACTTCAATAAGTCATAACCAAAGCAAATTAAAGTTAATTTTGGTGTGACCACCTTCGTCATGAAATTTTCAAAATTATGGTTTTAGAGGAATATATTCTGGTAGGTTGTGCCAAGTATTTCACTCAAATTGCCACAGTTCCTCTGCAGGCTGGCTATATGAATTGATTCTGTTTGTCCGGGTAATCTTAGACAGCCTTCATGACACTGACATGAAAGCTCTGCACAGACTATTCCATCTGTTACTTTCTTTAATAATATTTATTTTAAATACAGTTTTTTAGGGTAAATGAAGGTTTGGAAATTTCAGGTTTGGTCTTTCCACGGACATACAAATGCAGCCGGCAAAAATGATAAATCTCTTACCCACATTGATTTTAAAAAATCTAGCGTAACTATTGCATCCTTGCTGTACATTGTAATACTGTGGTACAGTGTCAAAAACATACTTTGAATCAAACTTCATCCAAAGAAAACAAATCATGTGACATTATTCCAATAATAACAATACACAGTATTCCACCTCTGTGATATAGCCATGTGACTGTGCCCCTCGTCTCTGATACAGCCCCGTCACTGTACCCCCCTCTGTGATAGAGCACTGTCGATGTACATCTTTGTGATTCAGCCTTGTCATGGTACCCGGCCTCTGTGTCACTGCCATATCACTCTACCCTCCTTTGTGATGCAGCCCTATCACTGTGCCCTTCCTCTGTGATAGAGCCATATCACTGTGCCCTCCTCTATGATACAGCCCTGTCCCTGTACCCTTCTTCTGTGGTACAGCCATATCTCTGTATTCTCCTCTGTGATACAGCCCTGTCACTGCTCCCTCCTCTGTGATACACCCCTGACAATGGAGTCCACATCTTCCATAAAGCCCAGCCACTGTACTCCTCCTCTGTGATGCAGCGCTGTCACTTTACTCCAGGTCTGAAACAGCTCTGCCATTGTGCCTTGTCCTCAGTGATACTGGCTTGACCCTGGACTCCACATCTGTGAAACAGCGCTGTCACAGTGCTCCATTACTGTGATTCAGCCTTGTCAGAGCACTCCACCTCTGTGATTCAGCTCTGTCACTGTACTCGCTCCTCTGTGAAGCAACCCGGTCACTGCACCCCATCCTCCTCCTTTGAAAGTTTTGGTCACCATAAAACATTTTTCTGATGCCTCTAACTAAAGTGGTTGTCTTCACTTCCTGTTGTGGTCAGACCACAAAAGCTCTGAAAGAGTCAATTTAGTAACTTGGCCTTCAGATGTCAGAAACCTTCAAACATTAAAATTGGAAATCATTTCCTAATTTTTGCACTTAATTTTCAAAGTAGGGTCCAGCAAGATTAAGTATTTTTTATTTCACCTGACTTCAGCTTAATAAATATGTGGGATTACAGCTGGTATGATATGACTCTCTATTCCATTTACAGACTCCGCAAAGCAAGGATGACACTTCGAGACCTCGTGATTACAGAGAAGCTACACAGGTAACAGAGATGCACACAATATACATCCCATTATCTCTGTGGAGAAACCACTCCCATAAATAAATAATGTTTACACTCCACTACTTACTGGTTTCAGAAATGTCTTCGTAGACCAATTACAGACAAAGAGGTGTCTCAACATCAAGACAGGCCCTGCCACATTAAATTACATGCAAATTAGCGCGCATAATATTCAGGCGGTGTAGAAATTGGTAATGCGGCCCCAAAACATTCTCGTTTTCAGCATGAAAATGTTTAACATTTAACACCTTAACAATGCTATTTCCAGTGATTTCCTCTAACAGCCTGAGTGGGAATAATGCGCACCTAGAGACCTTTGATCTCATATTAAAAATGGAGAGGACACTAAAATTTGCAACTGATTAAGGTATATGGACAGCAGCGGAATAACCAAGAGCCAACTTTTTAATTGTGTAAGTCAAGTGCATCCAGCCCTCTCAAGCACTGATTTTGATGAAAAATGAAGACACAATGGTAGCAGTATGTGTATTAACTTCTGTGACTCACTGTATGCAGTGCTCCATTCTGTGAATTTCCTGTTCAACAGAATGGTACAAGAGTCGATTGCATGATGAGGCCTAGTTGCAACAGTACATTTTAAAGAGATGGAGAAAAAAAATTACACGGGCCAAGATCCAGAGCTAGCGCTACTCAACAGTTGCCAAAGAATTCCCTAAAGAAACTGCAGACATTGTATTTGGAGGGCTGTCAGATAATGAAGTGGTCCTTCCATTCAGAAGTAGGGGAACAATAGGAGACCACTTCTCTTCCTCAAGTTACAAGCTAAACTAATATACACTATATAGCCAGAATTATGCGGAAATTTTACTGAAATTGGAAATAATTAATCATTAATGAATAATTATTAATAATTTAATAAATAAATTGGAAACAGAAATGTTTAATTTCTAAATATCTGACATTTTATTTCAATTTGAAATGAATCCACTGATAGGACAGACTTTCAGCTTTCATTGCTGAGTATTTTTTATACAATTCAGCTCCACAATTTGGAAATTGTTTCCCTGTTAATAGCCCCCCTCCCCTTCACAGCAGCAATGAGTTTCAATGGAGCCTTCACTGAGAGATGGGCGGAAGGGGTATACATAGTGCTACAAAGTCGTAATGATAAAACTGATTTCAATTGCAATTCCCTTAAATAGAAGCTGAATGTCTGTGTTCATTACAAAATCAATTAAAATATCAAATAATTTGGAATTTAAAAATGTGTCTTCTATGTATGTCAAATTCAATCAAGTTTCAGTGAGGTGCCCGCACATTTTTGGATATATAGTGTACATCCTAATTATTAGTTAATTATTGTACAACGTACTTCAAGTTCGGGGGCTGGAAAGGCACATCTACATTATCAGGGTTTCAGTGGTTTACCTTAGTGGAAACTGCCCAAGTGACAAGCCATTGTAACCCTAAAGGTACAATGATGTACTTTATTTCCAATCTGCTCAGTCAAACAGTTGTTATATTACTTGATGGATGATATTCTTCTTTAATAGCACCACTTAAGAGGTCCCTTGCGGCAGTATCTTCACAGAAGATATTTTGACCCTTGAGTAAGTGCATTTCCTCCCCCTATTTGAAGAACTTAGCGTCCTCTCCACAATGACTACTGCTTCTTTACAGCTAGACCCTCTATTGCATGCTCAGAAAGCGGACGATGACTGCAGCGGGTGAGAATGCTTCTGGAGTGCGAAGGTGGGCCGACAGAGCGTCATTCTCTCTTTGAATCAACAACCGTTCCGTTGATGAGGGCGAGAACATCTCAGCCAGGCATCCATAGGAGCCCAGGTCATGCCACCCCGACCCCAAACCCACCAGAACCAAAGGTCAATCGCCTACCCCCGTGACTGTGAACGCTTTTGCATTGTTTGGAAATACTGAGGGGCCATATTACTCACAATGATGTGTTAACGCCACTTGACTGTTTAACAGTGAAGTACTTACTTTTGGTTCAGTGAAAGCAAGAACATTAACTGTCACAAAGTAGAAGTAAGAACCACAAAGCAACCTTGAAAGAACTTGACTGGATCAGAGCCATGTTTATTCAGGGATATGACTTACTGTTATTAAAGTGACATAAAAACACAAGATAATCAAACTAACTAGGCAGCATGAAGGCTGTTGTAACCAGGTAATACCAGTAACCAGCCATTAGCCTGTGTCGGCCTCAGTTAGCCCTTTCAAACGAACCTAAATTCTCCCCCACCACCGCTTTTTGAAATTGTTTTCAAAGAACCAGAACAATTTCAAACAATCTGTGTAGGTTAAAAAACTCTCAGTTATTCATTATGAAATCGGTTCTGTGAAATGACTGAGAATGAACTGCCATTGTTCCAGTCAAGTGGGAGGCAGGACACAAAACTCAGGTGGGAGGCCCAGTCTTCACTAATATTAGCAGTAGTGGGTGTTCGGTAGATGCGCCTAAAAACTGTTCTGTACTCCGCTTCGAGCAGATGAGGGGTCCTATCTTTCCATTTCTTAGGGGGAAGGGTCTGTGAGAATCATTCAGTGGCTCAGAGTTGTGTTCAAAAGGTGTTATTTTATAGTGTTACATCCATTTTACTACTTAACCAGCCTGCCGGGTACAGCTGGTAGTAACACCATGGAACAATCCACTCGAGCAGATTGGCAAGCGTGTCAAACTGACGTGGGTTCCGGCGCTGAATTGGCAGCCATTTTTGTGGGGGCTGGTGGCACCACTACAGTACTCCAAACTGTGCAAGCTGGCCTGCGTTTTCGGACGTCAGCGATCACAAATTCACACGGCATTCCACATAAAAAGGGCTCGGGTATTAGCCCTCAGATTGCACTTTCAATGATGCAATGCCATGGGCATTGTTATTTCTGTTTGCCTTGTTGCAGAATAACAGCCTCCTTGCTGAATAACAGCCATATCCGGGCAACATTGGAGCATGCTGTTTTTGTACATACTGAGAATGTACAGTTCTTTCTGTGATAATACCTCCCATTGAGAAATATTACACAGTAACAACTAGCAAAAATTTTCATTTTGCAACTGTTTACCAAAGTCTGTCTGGATAGGATAATTGAAGAAAAAAGATATCACAATTGTACGGATTCCTCAAAAAATTATGGTAAAGGTCTCTCTTTCACAAAATACTGATATTGGAAACTGCTGCAATTCCTCAAGGCCTGATTGTAAATGCAGGCTATGACATTTTTGGCTGTTGCCAGCTGCCATACAAAACAAAATGCTATTGACTGTAGCATAGCCCTCTCTTGGGAGGAACTCCAGACAAAGGAAGGGATCTCATTGGCTGGGTCAGCTGCATGTCATTTTACACCATGTGGGGTGTACTTGGAAGTAAGTCCAACATTAGCCGGGCTTTCTTTGTGTGAGCTGGGTCAACAAACCCTAAACTTGCAACTAGAGATACCATAAGCTACCATGGCAGGTGAAAAGAGAACCACCTACGTGACATTGAAAACTCTGTTGTTAGATTCAATATTCCTTCCTAACCCACTTAACCTGCTTCATTGTACATCCCTCTTGAATAAACTGGTAAACAGTGTGTCAAAGTCTTGAGGTGATAGTTGTCACAGAGGACTGCACAGTGGGAAGATACAGGGGCAGGAAGTCCCGCCTTTCAAAGCAGACCAAGCATCTGTTTGTCTCCTAAACTGTGCAATGACATCATTTCAAAACATGAAGGACATCCAACTCTATTAACCCTGAAAATGGCTCTAATTACCAGCCAACACTTTAATAATTCAGTTAAAATAAGTAAATAAAAATGACAAATAAAGTTTCACAATGAAGAGACTTGAAAATAAGCTGAAATCAAAATTACTTTTTTTTTTTTTTACATTTTGTTAATTCTGGAAAACCATATGAAAACATCTTAAATTAAATATTCCATTCAAATAATGTTGTTGCACATCATAAAACTTGTGTATTTTCACACATTATCATATCCTTCCACTTCTTGAAAAATGACTAAGCTTTTAATTTGATGTCACTGAGTATCAACAGGTGTGGTGACAGTGAAAATCATCAGTCAATTATCCATTCCCCTTCAATCAACATAATTTTACATTTTATTCAAACCCATCACTGTTCAGAATGTGTGTGCGCAATTAACCTCAATTGCATCAACTCTCCCTTTGAAAAATCCATTTAAACATTTGTTTCACTAAGATCTTAGATACATGTTGCATCTTGGATATGTCCTTAATTTGAGCATCCTTTTCATATAGAGATTTGAAGAATGACACACTTGCAGCAATATTCTTTCTTTTCACTGAACACAGTTCAGAGGATATCACAAGTATTGCATTATTCTCTCTGCCAAAGAGCAAAAACATATGCTAGATAGCCTATCTGAACAAATACATGGCTTTCTACCTGCATGTTCAGTAGATATAGAAACATTTCAAATTGATTCTGTGCAGAAATGGAAAGCTTGGTTTGAAATGCTGTTCTACCTCTGTCTCATGGATTAAAAATCCATTAAAATATCATCACAGAGGAACACAGCATTCCCTAATGGGCTTGTTTATTCTGTACCTTCATACTCCTTATGATGAGGAACAAATGTAATTACAGTAAAGCGCATTAAAAAGGTGGCATATCTTAAGTATAATTTGCAGTTCATGAACTGTTTTTAAAAATTACTTTTAATATAATTAACTTCTGTCATGAGGCCAAATCCCAACAGGATTTAACTGAATGCTTGCATTAAAACTTACATATATGTAAAATTACATATACATTTTAATCCCAAAGAACGGAATGACTCTACAGAAGCATGTGAATACCTCCTCTGGCTTAATTATCTCACAAAAATACAAATGAAAACATTTCACTGTCTCTGTTTCTGATTATTTTGCTTCTTGAATAGGCTGCACACTTTTTTAGCTTTATGTAATGTAAGCTAGGACAGTGATAATTCTACAGGTTACCCAGTTTCAAATATTTAAATTTGGGAAAGACTGTAATTCTGCTGAATACAACGTACAGAACACAATTTAAAACCTGACCCATGATCAATTTTGACACAGACTCTGAGCTGAGAAATAAGACAGATTACTGAATAAACCAGGCTAAGTCCTAGCCAAGCAATTTCTCTTTATTAAATAATACGTTTGATTACCAACCAAGGCTGAGGGTAATGTAGGGGCTAAATTGTCAGCATTCACTCTATAATTTTGACAATGACGCTGCTTAATGTCAGAATATCATTATTGCTTGATCCTTTAGGGCCTTAGGCAATGACAAATTGTGCTGTCGACTTTTCTCCTGATGAGCCACAACGTGCAATTTCCTCACCAATATTTTAACCGTGTGCTTTACATGCCCTGCAGAAGAAACCTCCTTGATGGTAACTGACCACTAAATTAAGCAGTTATAACTGCACCTCCACTGAGCGTGCTGTGACCGCCAGAGAGCCAAACTTGCCTGGAACAGCGTAATGAGTGATGTTCCATGAACCAAGCTGAGGGCTTGCAGACAAATCCATGAGCCAGCATTCTGATAATTCGTCAGCCAAATCCAACCCGCTGTTGCTGTGCCTTGATATCACTGTTCGTGTTTGTCACAGATTCCATAAACGTGCAAGAAATGGCACAGAGGAGATGGATGCAGTCAAAATCATCAAATTGTGTGGTATAAGAGAACCCGGAAACATTAATTTGTGATCACTGCCAGACTTCAAATTCAAACTTTAGAAGGCATATATCTAAATGCTCTGACGTGTATGCCATTACACGGTGAAATGTTTGATGATTTTCTTGATTATGAAATTAAACAGTGAAGATTGAAGTCTTGTTCCATGAGTCTTTGCAAATATCACTAAGACTGCAGTCCTCAAATTGTACTGCATTTACTAATCAGTCCAGCATCTGACTTGTCAGAGGCACTTTATTAGGGCGTTCTTTCGCAACCCTATTCAATGATTCAATGAATTTCAAATCTTTAAAGGGATTCACGGGCCCAGCATAAATTCCTTCTGATGGTCCCGTATCATATAAAAGAATCATACTTGGAAGGTTTTGAAATTTTGTTTAAGCAATCTTGAGATATCACGTATTGAATTTATATCACCACGTGCCATGCGAACTCGAGGCGCATGCCGTGATGTCACTGGTTCATGCTTGCGCATGGTGTATTTCGTATACTGCACTAGCATTGGAGCGAGGGCTGATGGGCTAAAACATACTGTTCTGTCAGATGATAGCCCAGGGGTGCACTTATTTTGTTCCTATAGGGCTACTCTACAATCCATAGCATTGCACCATGAGTAAAAATACAGGCCTACCAAAGAAAACGGCCAAGCCGTAACAAAAGTTTGTCAGAAGTCTACTTTTGTCAAATAACCAACAACACAATATCAAAAACATGCCACAATCTGCAAAACTTTGCACCACAACACTTTAAAGTTGATACATTTTCACCAGAACCAAAATCGCACAGCCTGTTACAAACCCAGAGACGAACCAAATGCGTTTTCAATTGTGTGTTGCTGGTTCTTTGAAAAAGGTAGACATCTGACAAACTTTTGTTACAGCTTGGCCGTTTTCTTTGGTAGGCCTGAAATAGGTACTCAGTGAGTACATGTGTCTATTGCAGATTGGTAGTTCACTGCAGGCTAAGAAGTTTTACTCACGGATTTACGGTCTGACAACTCAATAGCACAGTGTCTACTTGCGCATGCACAGAACACAC
The DNA here is from genome assembly GCA_029692085.1 of Gymnothorax javanicus. Taxonomy (NCBI): domain Eukaryota; kingdom Metazoa; phylum Chordata; class Actinopteri; order Anguilliformes; family Muraenidae; genus Gymnothorax; species Gymnothorax javanicus. The sequence goes on along the minus strand of CM056205.1, from coordinate 29,571,888 downwards.
AAAAATACTAATTATAATGACAATTACAATGGCATGCAGCTACTGCCGCCATGCCAAAATCAATTTAGTGACATTTGTCTGAGCTAGCTCATTTTGTTTAAAAGAAAAAATAACAGGTTTTTATCTCTGGACCGCTACCAAGGTAAGAACATCGGTTTCTATCTGGACAAATCTGAACAATACTTGACAATTGAACCTATAGAACTGCATAGTCTGGCTGAGGGTTGTTAAGACACAATTTTAAAAACTATTTTCGCTACCTTATTTGCATCATAAAATGGCTAGCGCAGTTGGTATCCTTTGTCCTCAAACTTTCAAACAATTTATCGTCTACAATGTTGCATAATGTTTGGCGGTATAAAGACGTAATTATATCTGGCAGCCTGCCCTCGAGCCGATGCTCGCAAAAGGTTTAGCCCTGGCCTAGCTCACCAGCTATCTGTTGTTATGTATGAGTATTTTATGTAAAACACTTTATATCATTTGTAAATGGAGATTTGTTACATGCTGTTTTTGCTGCCTTGCTGGTCAGCTATTTATTTTGTTCATCAGCACCCTCTGGTGGTGTGTCTGTAACAAAACATGATCTGATGTAATATCACTTCTTTGTAATAGACTAGTGCTTTCTAGAAGCTTCTGGCATCTTCTTGTCTGGAGGGGGCGGGATCACCCAGGAATCCTGTAGATCTTTCCAAAATGTTGCTAGTCTATATAAATGCTGTGATTTTGGTCACCAGGAGCAGAGTTTTTGTTTTGGCAAGAGAGTTACATAGTGGCATTAGAGTGTTATTAGAGGATTGAACAGTGGATTATTTGTAGAGGGTTTTTTAATTCAGTGAAGAATAAATTTGTTTAAGTTGTCATTGCAGGTTTTCTTTGTTGTGATTTTCAAGTCATAACAAATTGGAGGTTCCACCGAGATAAACCATTCATTTTTTTTCATTTATTTTATTTATTAGGGACCATGTACAATTTTAAACATAAATGTTACCATTTGATCCATTGTACCACAGGATCAACGATTGGATTCACCAAAGATTAAAGCTGAACTATTATTTTAAATCCTGTGACTATTTGAAAAACCAGCAATCATGATTTTTGATGTTCAAAATTTTTTGAAAACTCCAACCCAGGAATCAATTGTGCTGGCAAAGAAGAAGGACTTGCTGCAAGTCATAACACTGTCATTATGGAATGACTATAATTCTGGTACTAACCTCTTGTCATTCCCTCAGCGTCTGGCATCTTGTGGACGATTTCTGTGGGGCACAGGCTTTGCTAAAACGAAATGCCCTCAATTTCATCTTTGGCTTTTGGTTCACGAGCTTCACTCAAAGATCGCGTTTGTAGCACTTGTGCTTGAAGTGTTCCTGACAAACATGACCATTGGGAGTCACCATGGGGTTTTTTCAGCTTTAAACGCTGTAACCAAACTTCCAGGAGATCAGGCTTGGTAACTGGCACTCAGTGTAAACTGAATGATTTCCCCTTTGTATCTCTGTTGTTGTTGTTGCACCCAAATGCAATGCAATACACCATTTTCAAAGGATCAAATGTAGCTTGCGCATGGTGTTGCAAACACATTAACAAGCGTGAATATTACACCAACCTGGTTTACCCCTTCAACCAGTGACGTCACGGACTAATGCTGTTACCAAAGTTTCACCTTCACAGACATTGTAGTTTCTGAAGATGTTTACAGACACCAACAACACCCAATGACTATCGACAACGACGGACAAACAGGCTATGACATAAGCCCATGGATCATAGGTCCAGGTGAGCAAAAAATCAGTTATTCTTAACCATCTTGATTTTGGAACATGCAATGCAGCGATGCTCGCGCGCCCACTCAGTGACCAGAACTACCATTTGCAGGTCATGCTTAATTTTTTGCACAGTCACAAAATACAGATGGATTTTCTTTCAACAAATTAGTTGTAGTTACCAGTGGCGGATCCAGAAATCACCAGACAGGGGGACGGGATTTTTTAAGTTATGTGTCTTTATGAGCCCATTCTCATTCCGACGCGTCATATATTGACGCTACCTGACCAAGCATCGAAATAGGAGGCAAAAGGTCGCTTTTAGCGTCCTTTATTGACGCCAGTGTGAAACAAACCCTACCCCCTAACCCCTAACCCTTAACCCAAACCCTAACCCTCAAATAATGACGGCAAAAGCTTCCTTCTGCCTCGTATATCGATGTTTGGGCTGGTAACATCAATATATGACGAGTCCGGGATCAGAATGTGTTGGTCTTTACACCTATGACATCATCTTTTTATTCATAAGCACCATCTCCAGTCACTTGTGACGCTCAGACTCTGACCGTATCTGACGAGGACCAGAGTTTAGCCACGCCCCCAAAGCATATCTGGCTTTATCCTTTATTCTAGTCTACTTGAGACCATAATTTACAAAAATGATCATTGTGATATATCGAAGGAGACTTAAAACTTGCGATAGATTGGAGTAATGGAGCTTGACCCTTGGGCTGCGTTTGTGACTGGAGAAGTTTTCATCGAAATATCGGGAAAATAATGTCTTGCTATATGGCTAGGAGTCTGTGGTCTATTTTCTAAGGTGAATGAAATTCAAATATTATTTCATATAACGTTGCATGTTAGCACGTAGTAGCAAGTCTCAGAATAAGCTCATCAACTAGCCAACAAGCCAGAGAATGAGTACAGTAATCCCTTAGTTAGCTTTTGCCTAAAGGTGTCCAGCTGTGCCAAAGGGAGTGTACGCCTGCCTGTTATTTGCTGGGTAGTCAGCGAAAGCATTCCAACTACCAAAGCACACTACCAGATGATGGGTCCTTCAGCTGATCCCCCAGAGCATTGGAGAGCCCTCCGGAGATTGTTGTACTTAGACAGTCAATAGATACACACAGCAAGAGCTTATAGTGCGTCAACTGCCACAAATGGATTCGTTCTATTTTCAGTGCGATTACGTTAGTATGGTATATACGTAGACAGACTAGCTAGCTGAATAGCTAATTAAACATATCCCACGTTATCTAGCGAGCTAGCTAGCGGTCGCTAAATGTGTTTCTTCATGAAGTCCATCATCCACATCAACCTAATTAATAAGCTAAACGGCAACGAAAAACAGTGTCACTAACTAGCCACGTTCGGCTATATTCAGTGTCCAGTGACCCTTCATTTACACGAAAAAACAAAAGTGAAACTAAGAGCAATTTCTCCTCGTCGAGGTCCAGAAGCACCTTTAATTATATGATGCAATAGAAAAGTTGCGCGTCGTAGTGGTATTGTTCGCTAATATAGCTAAAGGTCATGGATTAGCTGTGCAGCTGATGTAATAACCATGGTTTAGCTTAGGAGCTAGATGCCCAACTGTGTCAGCATTGATAATGTCATGGTTTGGTCCCGCTGGATGCAACCTGCAATCCGGCGGGCACTGGGACCATGTACCCAAAAGCATGGAAAGGACCCACTTGCACAGGCTGATACAAAAATAGACAAACATTTAATAAACATACTTAAAAAAAAAAAAAAAATCGCAAAACAGGGGAGCAGCAGCACAAAACAGGTTTCTAAAAACCAGAATGCAACTGGCAATGCAGCTCTTAAATATCCTAACTTCACCTCCACTTCAACGAGCAACAGGTGTGGCTCGTTGAAGTGGAGCCGAAGACAGCCGGAGGGGGAGGGGCTGCAAGGCAGAACCCTTGCAGTACCCTCCCCCCAAGGCACAACTCCTGGCGTGCCCAAAAAAAAAGGCACACTGGAACAACCAGCACACTGGAACACACTGGAGCACGCCTCCGCCCAGAACACACTGGAGCACACCTCTGCCTGGACCACACTGGAGCACGCCTCCGCCGGACCCCACTGGAGCACGCCTCCGCCGGACCCCACTGGAGCACATCTCCGCCGGACCCCACTGGAGCATGCCTCCGCCGGACCCCAGATGACTGCTCCCCACAAAGCCCCTGCATAAAAAAACCTGCTGCTGCTCCCCTAAAAATCAGCCTGGCTGGGTCCCAAACTGGCAGCTGCATTCTGTCATGGTTTGGTCCCGCCAGATGCAACCTGCAATCCGGCAGGCACTGGGACCATGTACCCAAAAGCATGGAAAGGACCCACTCGCACAGGCTGATACAAAAACAGACAAACATTTAATAAATATACAAAAATCACAAACCAGGGGAGCAGCAGCACAAAACAGGGCTCTAAAAACCAGAATGCAGCTGCAATTGCCAACTGGCAATGCAGCTCTTAAATATCCTAACTTCACCTCCACTTCAACGAGCAACAGGTGTGGCTCGTTGAAGTGGAGGCGAAGACAGCCGGAGGGGGAGGGGCTGCAAGGCAGAACCCTTACAGACAACCCGTGCATACGCTGGCCACTGTAACCAATTTATTCAGCATTCACCCATGTCAAAATGTAGGGTGATAATGTTTCATATCAAAATGTGCGAGTGTGAGGTAGGAAAATAAAAGTCCATCAGGTTTGTCAGTAAGGTTACGTAATGCAATGCTATGGTTTGACTAGCCATACCATCGTTAATGGGACCTGGCTAAGGTGCGTCAATGAGCTAAGCCACTCCCAGGGGGATATTGATACACACTGAGCCAACCGCCGCAACTTCCCAGCGGCGTACAGCATTTGTCTCGCAACTGCTTCCCGGATTTAAACAGCATTCAGCCCGCCACCGCAAGCAACTTTTCAGCTCCATTCCTTTACTAGGACAGATATGATCCAGCATCTCGGCCATAGCGGACTATGTAGCATTGAGCTGAGTTAGCTTCTTGGCCTTGTGTAAGCCGCAGCTAGCTTTGGAAGCTTCAAGCTTGGAGCCCGTGATTCAGCAGCCAGGCTCCATTTGGCCCGCCTCAGCTCCAGCAACGGTCCGCCTTTTTGTTCATTTTTGGATTAGCCGAGAGGTAGGCGGAGTGAATAGCGACCAAATGAGCTTCAGAGCAGATATTCAGTAATCTATGGGTGACGTCATGGAGGCTACATCCATGTTTTATATAGTCTATGTGGAAAATGTGGTCACAGCATTTTCATTGGACAACTAACACAAGTCCCCTCCTTTTTTGGGGCCGAACGGGGGCGTCCCCATGCCCCCCTCTGGATCCGCCTCTGGTTACTGTTACTAAAGGTAGACTAACTTTATGGCTTGCTAGCCAATTATGCAACAGTTACTCAACTGAGTTAATGTTATACTAATATCTATGTGATCTCATATATTCATGAGATGATGCTGTATTTCTATGATGAAAATCTTTGAAAAATCTTTGTAAATTGTCATCTTATGTGTTGTGATCTTGTTTTGCTGGCCAGCTGTAATGGACATTTTCTGATAAGTCTTGCGGCTCTTTCATGCACTTCAACAGTCATTCTGTGCATGGAATGGCTCAGCCTCTCAAGCAATCAGTGTTTTACACAAATTTAAACCCAGTTAATTTCACCATTATCCCAAACCAACAGACTGACTGCTGGAATATTCTGCCAGTCGACGTGAGTGGAAATAGCACTTTGAATGTGGTGATAATTTCAATAACTGTTTCCGCCTGCATCATGGGCAAATATGTAATATTTGATGCATTACCAGTCACTGCTGTTTTCAAAGGTCATAAGTAAGTCCATATACTGTAAGTTAGCATGCGTCTGACTTGCCTCAATCAACCATACTACTCTTTAATTTTTTTTTTGACAATTTTAGAATTAACCCCCTGCTTTTTTTGCACCAGGTGGAATACAACAATCTGCCACCGAGTAGGAAATACCTTCTGCTCTCATTCCAAATGCTGGGGGCTTTGAGAGGAGGAGTGGAGTTAGGTAAAATGGTGGAAAAGGACACCAATGCATCGATAAAAAGTGGATTCAAACTCATTCTCCCTTGCAGCATGATCGAGGAGATGGCATTTATGAGGGAGCACCTCTATCAGTACCATTTCCTGGTGGATGGAGGCAAGTGCTGCAGGGTGAAGTTGCCTTCAGATGTCGACTTCTAGGCTGCTCAGCCTGTCAGGCTCGTAAACATCCCCCCAAAAACCAATCAGATCGCGAGCAAGAGTACAACCAATCCGGGGCAGCCAATTCAATTCGGAAGCCTTTACTCGAAGTGGGCTTAAGAACATTAATATTGTTAAAACGAATGCATTTAATCGTGAGTTTTCTCATTAAAGAAACTGATTCGAGGAGGTAACGAAGATATTTCGGCTATTTTGATTATATTAACCAATGCAAACAAGTGCTATTTTTTGTCTTACAGTGAACTTGTAGACCTAACTAAACAGGTCATACTTGTCAACTTAAACACTTCTACAATATAACTTTAAGTATAACTCTGTTCGAAACATAAAATTGGCCTACTTGATATATTGTTCAATAAGCTGTCTAGTTGAGCTTTTTAAAAACTTCAACTGCAAGTTGCTGTAACGTTAACTGCCTTCAAGGCTGATTGTAGAGACTAGTGCCTTGCAGGCTGGTTAGAAGGCTTTTGTTGATTTTATATTGTATAATCTTCAATTGCCTCAGATGCCTTCAAGGCTGATTGTAGAGCTCTAGTGCCTTCAAGGCTGATTGTAGAGACTAGTGCCTTGCAGGCTGGTTAGAAGACTAATGTTGATTTGATATTGTATTATCTTCAATAGTATTGCCTCAGATGCCTTCAAGGCTGATTGTAGAGACTAGTGCCTTGCAGGCTGGTTAGAAGGCTAATGTTGATTTCATATTGTATAATCTTTGATAATATTCAGCCAGATGCCTTCAAGGCTGATTGTAGAGACTAGTGCCTTCCTGCCTGACAGTAGAGACAAGTGCCTTGCGGGCTGGTTGGTAGGCTGATGATTTCATATATGTGTGTGTGTGTGTGTGTGTGTTTACAATTCTGATGCCTTCAAGGCTGACAGTAGAGACTCCCTCAGCATTACTGAGGGGGTCTCTACTGGGAGTCTCTACTGAGTTGGAGCGTTCCAAGGCAATTTAAAATCTTCTATTTTTCAGCCCATAGATTTATTACAGTTCAAAACCAACCATGTTACCTCAGAAAACTGAGATGTTGTTGCATATTGATGTTGTCTTTACTTTTTACACTTTTTTAGGAGTTAAAACGATGTCTCCGCGCCATCGTGGAGCCCTATCTACCCGCCCTGCTAAAAAAGTTTAAAAAAAAAAAACAGCCCCAGCACCCACCCCGGACCCTGATGCTCCTGCAGCAGGTCCCGCCCCAGCACCCACCCCGGGCCCTGATGCCTTGAAGGCATCTGACTGAATACTATGAAAGATTATACAATATGAAATCAACATTAGCCTTCTAACCAGCCTGCAAGGCATTAGTCTCTATAGTCAGCCTGAAAGGCACTAGTCTGTAAAATCAGCCTTGAAGGCATCTGAATGAATACCATGAAAGATCATACAATATGAAATCAACTTTAGTCTTCTAACCAGCCTGCAAGGCACTAGTCTCTACGGTCAGCCTGGAAGGCACTAGTTCCTACAATCAGCCTTGAAGGCATTTGTCTGAATACTGTTAAAGATTATACAATATGAAATCAACTTTAGCCTTCTAACCAGCCTGCAAGACACTAGTCTCTACAGTCAGCCTGGAAGGCACTAGTCTGTACAATCAGCCTTGAAGGCATCTGACTGAATACTATGAAAGATCATACAATATGAAATCAACATTAGTCTTCTAACCAGCCTGCAAGGAACTCGTCTCTTTGGTCAACTAGTGCTCTACAATCAGCCTTTTTCTGAGGCAATACTGTTGAAGATTATTCAAATCAACATTAGCCTTCTAACCAGCCTGCAAGGCACTAGTCTCTACTGTCAGCCTTAAAGGCACTAGTCTCTACAATCAGCCTTGAAGGCATCTGACTGAATACTATTAAAGATTATACAAGATGAAATCAACATTAGCCTTCTAACCAGCCTGTAAGGCACTAGTCTCTACAATCAGCCTTGAAGGCAGCTAAGGTTACAGCAACTTGCAGTTGAAGTTTTTAAGAAGCTCAACTAAACAGCTTATTGAACAAAATATGACACAAGTAGGCCAATTTTATGTTTCAAACAGAGTTATACTTGAAGTTATATTGTAGAAGTGTTTAGGTTAACAAGTATGACCTGTTTAGCTAAAAAGGTCTATAAGTTAACACAAAAAAAAAAAATTGGTGAACATAATCAAAATAGCTGAAATATCTAACGTTACCTCCCGAATCAGTTTCTTTTTAATGAGAAAAGACGATTAAATGCATTTAATATTGGTGTTCTTAAGCCCGTTCCGCTTTGAGGCGAGGAATTTGAATTGAATTGGCTGCCTCGTGAGCGGATTGGTTGTACTTAAGCTCTGAATCTGATTGGCTGTACTTGGGGGCGGCGTTTATGCAGCCTGACAGGCTGAGCAGCCTGGAAGTCGACGGCTGAAGGCAACTTCACCCTGCAGCGAGGCAAGTCTATCCAAAGATCACAAACATATTTAAACCCTCCCCTTAAATAAGGAGTGCTCTCCATAGCTGTCTGGGAGATTTCACATTGAGAAACACTCAGCAGTGATGTGCTGGTGACAAAGTGGGAAAGGGCCTATGGCTGCAAGCGTTTGGTAGCACTCTGCATTCTGGGATATCTCCTGATGTAAGCTGGTCTTCTGTGCGACAAAGTGGGAAGGACAGAGGTTAAAACCTTTTAACTTCAAGCAAATGAATGTGATACTCACACAGCAGAAGCCAATCACATTTACCCCAAAACCTAGAGGAGAAGTTTTTTTTTAAGTTTTTTTTTTTGATTGCTTTAGCAGGATTTTGGAAACAAGGCTGTTTTGTAAAAACCATTCATACAAGTGACAAATTTCCTCAGATCATTTGCAAAATGAAACAATTTAAAACTATGCTTTAATAATTTATAAAATCCCAATTTTGGTACATGCTATGTGGCTTTGTTTAAACCTGTCACACACGACTGTGCTCAATAAAAGACTTAGCATTTCTTTTTTTAATGATATTGGGTTTCAGATATTTTTCATGAGTAAAGTGCATGAAAACATTGACCAAACACAACACATAAGACAAGTACTGCACACTGATGAAAATATCTCCCTCCGCTTGCCACTATCATTTTTGACATATTTTTAAAAATTATTTTATATCAAAACAGACAGAATACATATGGTACATAAACAACAAAAACATTCAAGGAGACAAAAAATAAACCATGAAAAAAAAAAAAATCTAAGAATCATCTCTTCATTTCGGTGGATCTGGACGCAGCGATGAGTCCATATTATAGGCGGGTTCCAGGACTCTTAGTCCCTAGACTATTTATCCCTAGACTTTTCGTCCCTGAATTTTTTGACCTTGGACTTTTTGTCCCCATGAACTTTTGGTCTCCAGACTTTTCGTCCCTGGACTTTTTGTTCCAATGGACTCTTCATCCCCGGACTCATCGTCCCTGAGGACTTTTCGTCCCAGATTTTGCGTCCTCTAATGATAACGAAATGGGCCATCATTGTAGACAGATGGATAGACGGGCAGATGACAGACAGATCACCATGATATAAGGGTTAGGCTTGGGGTTATAATGCAGAAAGAGGGCAAAGCATTATTGGGATCAAACAATCCAGGGACGAAGAGTCCGAGGACAAAAATTCCTAGTAGAAAAGTCAGAGGATGAAAAATTCATGGACAAAAGGTCCAGGGATCAAAAGTCTGGGGATGAACAGTGTTAGGTAACGATCTGGAACCAGACGCGAGAACCAGTAATGCAGTAAAAATGGGATTTTATTGGAAAGGGGGGTGAACCCCCGCAGAGCAGGAGGCAACGGTACAAAGTCCACAATCCAAAAAACAAAATCCACAGGGCATAATCCAGGTCGTAAGCAGGGCACCAATCACAAAAATCGTAGTCAGACAAAAGAGGTTCGATACACAGAGATAACAAGAATTCCAAAACAGAGCCAAAATCAATAATCAGGGACGGTCCAGTCAGAAGAGATTCACAAGAGATTACAAGGCGAAAACAAGCGTAGCACAGGCAAACCAAGAGAAACGTTCTGATGGGGAACTGCTGTGAGAAGACTGTTTAAATACACAGAAGGGAAGTCACATGCTATGATTAGGAAAAGGTGAACTGGATAAAACTAATTACGTGGGAGCAAAACATGAGGAAGAACCTCATCACATAGAATTGGCAAAAGCCAAAACGCGGACAGGGAACACGAGACAGCCTATGACAAAACATACAGCTCCGGTTAGGGAGTTCTAACGTGCACAGATAATGAGAAGCAGGACAGAGTGGAGCAGGTGCGGATGATCCGCTGAATCGCAGCAAAGACTATGAGAAGGCAAGAGGCGGAGACTAGAATAGGGCGAGTGCTGAGAGCTTGTTAATCAATTAGTAAGTGCAGCTATACAATCCCTAGTGCTCGTTAGTAAGTTAGTATTATATACACTGTTAGTCTGGGTTAGTAACTTAACAAAACAACAAACTGTTAGTATTGGTTAGTAATATAGAAAAGAGAGGCGAAGGAAGCAAACGAGTTTGGAAGGAATGTTTGAAACCCAGAAACCATGAAATCACCTAAGCATGTGACACGCGGGACTGGGGAGAAGCTGTAACTTAACAAGAGACCAGACAGGGGAGACAAAGTGCAATGAAGGGCATGGCAAAACATGGACCGGACTATAACAGAAAAGTGGATAGGGAATGGCAAAAATGAAAACACGGCAAAGTACAAAAACTAAACAGAACATGGCAAAACCTAACAGACATGATCATAAACATAACAGGGAATGGGAGAAACATAATAAACATGGCAGAACAAGACAGACATGGCAGAATCATAACAAAGAGTCCTAGAGCCCACAGGCGAAGCTCTCTCTCAATAGATGGTCTTATATTGTGACAATGTTGTGTAGTCTGTGAAAAATGTGAGCATGTGGTTTGTGTTGTGAGCACCTAAGTTGGTATGGCGGTGAAGAACTTCATTCTGTGAGATTGTTGCACACAGTGTGATGTTTCAACCACATTGGCCTGGGACATTCAAAATAGCTGTAGCCAATAATATTTTCCCCTCTTCTTGTTTTTGTTGGGTTGAACCCTGCCTCACCTTTGTTGACAAATTCAAGTGGGATTGCACTAGCTTCCATTTACAAAACTCTGTAAAACAAGACAACATTGTGTTTTTCAATGTAGACCTAATATATGCGAATTTACTTGTAAGAAGGTTTCGTGTGTAGTGCACAATACTGAAGGGTACATTACTCACCTCCATATTATCATGCTGCTTGTCTTTTACAGTTTCTCACATTTGCTAAGATACATTTCTTGTGACCTTCACACATTTTCTCTAAACTTTAAACATAAAGCCAAATACTCAAACTACATTCACAAACCTTGACTCTTCTGGCAAAACCAAACAATGCTTTCAGATCATACACACAGTGAGTCAGTATATAAACACTTTAGAACATTCATAACACACTTCATCAAAAACTCAGAACACAGCATCCTCAGTTCTATGTAAACCTACCAAAATACATGTAGAATGTCACAACACAGCATATGAGGTCCCACTGGGGAAAAATCATCGGCGATGTGAAATAGACAAATTTTCTCCAGATGGCTCCCGATGCTCCCGATGTTTTTGTTTGATGAAAAACGGAGTAGTCGCATTAGAAATTGCACTTATTAGGCATCGGGGATGGTCCGGTGAACGTTCACTGATGCTTCGGCTATGGACACAAAGCTTCTGGGAATGTCCCCCAAACAATGCCCGTGAAACATCAGGGATGGCTCCCGATGCTCGGGAAAGCTCCGGGGTACCTTCGCCGATAATCGGCGAAGGTGCCCTGGAGCTTCCCCGAATTTGAAACATAATCGGGGGAATATCCCCGTACATTAGGGGATGCATCGGTGAGTACGTGCGAACCATCCCAGGTGCCTCGGGGAAGGGTTATTGGAGAGGTATTTATCGTAGCGAGCTACAAGGTCCAACTAGCCTCTATAATTATCGAACAGTTTGAATGGGAATCCAGTGCGAGACGCCAAGCAGGGTATGGGAAAGAACTTTTTTTTTTTTACTGAAAAATTTCTAACCTCCCTGTGCACTCCCTGTAACTCATCCCACCACAAAAACTGATATCGCCAAATGAAAACTTTCTTTTTTTTAATCACTCGCATTCACACCACTTACTCCTGCCCCGAGTTACTTTGAACATTGTTTCCCCCTCTCATATTCCCCCTCTAGCCTTTATTTTTACGATTTCATTTCCTTAATTTTTTCTCTTAATTTTGATATATAATTGAAGTTTGTTTAATGACGAGAAGGCTGTCGGGCATTGCTTTATTTAGCTGACCGTGACTTGCGTCTGGCAAGCGCATCTGGTTGTTATAATCTGTACTGCAGCGGCCCGATCTTTTCCTTTAGAAATTAATCAACTATTTTTTTATTATTATTTTTTTTATTGAGTGGCTGGATATGCATATTTAGTTTTCTTGCAGGTGTCTAGGCTGGGGCCTGCAATTTGGGTTATTTATTTTCCGCGGATAAATGTGTTTTTTTTCCCTTAACCTGTTAATTTTTTCTCTTGATGTAAATAACGTTATGATTTGAGCAAACGGAAGTGCCTCTTTCTTTGTTGGTACAATACAAGTTATTTACTTTCTCATGGTTTTGTTGACGAGTTTTTCCGTAAAATGCTGCAGTGGAGCTGAACACAACTAATTTATTTTGGTCTAACAGACGACCTGGCGCCCGGAAGAAACATTAATAAAATAACTGTGTTTGGCTACGCTATAATATATGCACATTTTGGGCTCAGCATCATTCTCTCTCTGGCATGTACTTATATGAAATGTACTTATAGTCTTGTGGCGTATGCAAAATCCAGCCAATCAGCGCCATGGGAAGAATGCACTTTTCAACCGTCGCGAAATTTCGGCGAATATTCGAGATGCAACCCGACATCGAAATGTGTCACCGAGAGGTCGCCGAACTTTCGCTGAAGATTCAAATATCCCCGAAGGTCCCCTGATACTTCGATGAGACATCACCAATGCTTTGGGGATGCCTCGGGGAAAACAATATTTCGCCGAAGCTCCGGGGAAGCATCCCCGGAGCTTCCCCGTGGCTCTGGAAAGCTCCAGCGAGGCCTCCCTGGCCTGTTTTCCTGATAAAACGTCGGGAACACATCGGGAAAAATTTCAATGCAAGCATTGAAATTTTTCGCAGTTCTCCCGATGGTTCCAGATGGCTCGCGACGCTCCCGATGCTTCCCCGGGACATCGGGGAACCTGTTCCCGACGCCTCCCGAGGTTCATAAATTTCCAATGGGAGTACATTGCCGAGGCAAAAAATGCCCAGTGGGACTGAGCCTTTACATGGAAGCAGTGAATGGGTACCAAAAGTACTTATGTGGTGCATATACTGTAGTGGGCTACATTATACTGAGTTTGATGTAGACAGTAGAGAAAAGTTGAATTTCATTTGCACTCTTGCGGAAATTTCCGAATTTTGTTGCAAGAGTATCTCTGCTGTGGTTGCGCTGAACTCTGTCAGTGTCAACCCATGATGGACATCATGATCAACCATCGCTCAAAGATTATTTGATAAATTTAGCCCTCATTTTCTTTGTCCATGTCCTCCTCCAGGTCGACCTTTACATCTTCCTCTCCCAACCCCTTTTTCTCCTTGGATTCATCCCCTCTTGCACACTCTCCCTCTTCCAACACTGCCCTCCATTGTTTCGGAAGACTTGTAGCCTACCTGTTGTGTTTTTGTAATGTTCACGGCTGAATGGTGAGTTTACAATTTAGCACCTAAGTGTCTGCGGCGTTAAATCAATTGGTCCGCAGGTGTGGCATTTAGTCAGGCAGTGGCTTGAAATGACAAAGAAGCAACATCTTGTTAGATTTCCGTGTCTAATGTAGAGAAATGTGTACATTGCGAGGCCAGCAATGTGCTTACAGTCGTGCAGCGCTGGGCTGAGGGTTTGCTCCTTCAGTGTAAGGTTTCACTGACTTTGTTTTAATTTCAGTGTTCAGTTAATCCAAATGAAAAAGAAAAAAATACTGTGTACAGTTGGAAACTGTTCTATTTGACATGACCTCAGCCTCCATTCAATAACTTTGTGTTACACTTAGCACTAAACATCCCATTCTTTGCTCTGCACTCTCTGTAGGCATCACGGGTGCATGAAATTAAAATAAATTAATAAAGAGAAGGGGAAGGGGGTGATGGAGCTTAGCGGGATCTTCCCACACAACCCTGAGCCCCCTTAGATTGGGAAAGCATTGTTGTCTTTGTGTTTGTGCCTTGCACTGCTCGCCTGCCCGCCGCCTTGCACCTGCTGAATTCATGGAGATGGGGACTTGGGCCGCCGTGTGCTGCCGTGGTGTTAGACTGCTGCCTGCAAGTAACAGCCTTTACTCTCTCTGTGCCATTATTCTCCAAAATCACCAAAAAAAAAACCCATGTGTGCACTTATGTGCCTGAAAATATGGGTTGTAAATGAAAGAATATGGAGTATTTTTTGTGAAAAAAAGAAGTTTCTGGCTCAAAATCATGCTGGGTATTAAAGTTTTTTGAATCTCATTATGTCGTTTGCCCTCTTTCACTGTGCAAAAATGCAACCTGAATCACCCAAGTGTTTACAGTTGTCAGTTGTACAAAAAAAAAGACAATGGGGTTCTCTTGAGCAAAGCAGGATCTCAAGTTCTCTGGCCAGTTGGCGGTTTCATAACTGTTCAGTTAATGCCAGCAAGCTGCCGAGTTCAGACTAAGGATGGCAATTAAAGGCTTTGTAAATAAATGAAAAAAAAAACTAAACAAAAAGAAACAAGAAAATCTGGAATTCATAACTACAATTAAATTAAAGAAATAGTCTAGAGTGACACATTGGGTAACTTAACATTAGCAATATGCATAATATATTAAGAAGTAAAAGTAGTTTTTCCTTATTTCATTTAGAAAAACCTTTTCATTATTGATTATAACTGATATAATACTTGATTGATAGAATAAGTTATGCTATTCAATGGGGCTGTTTACAAAAACAACACACACACACACACACACAGACACACACATATACAGTGGGCAATACAAAACAATGCAAAAAATATACAGTATATCGTCGGCCTGCAGATAAAACCATGTATCTTCGAAGTGATAAACTTTACAGGAAAATAAAAAATAAATATAAAATAAAATAAAATAAAATAAAATAATATAAATATAATTTAAAATATAAATAAAATAAAAAAAGTTTAATTTTGCATGTAAGAATAGTGGACATACGAGTTTTTGTCTCTTATCAATTTGGAGATACGAGGTTTTATCAGCAGGCTGACGATAGACAATAAAATTATAGAGAAACGGAATACACCAACTGCGTGGAATACTTATTTAATGTTTTGATGGAAACAAGTAAAATCATAAGAATCATTGAATACAAAATAAATTTCAACAAAATCAAGGTTTCATAATTATTGGCATCCTTCATTTTAGCACTTATTGCAACTATCGCTGGCAAGGATAACAGCACGGAGTCTTTTCTGTAATTTTTCAGGTAAAGGCACACATTTGGGGGGTTTTTGGACCATTCCTCAAATCAGACACTTTCAAGATCCTTCACATTCTTGTGTTTGCGTTTATCAACTGCTGTCTTCAACTCAGCCCACGGGTTTTCAATTGGGTTGAGGTCTGGCGACTGAGAGGGCCATTGCAGAACGTTGATTTTGTTGTCACAGAACCATTTCTGTGTGGATCTTGAAGTATGCTCTGGGTCATTGTCTTGTTAAAAAGTCCATCTACAGCCAAGTCCCAGCCTTCTGGCGGAGGCAACCAGATTGTCAGCCAAAATATCCTGATATTTGGTTGAATTCATTATGCCATTAATCTTAACCAGTGCCCCAGGACCTCTTGAATTAAAACAGCCCAGAAACATGACCGACCCACCATCATATTTCACTGTGGGTATGAGGTGCTTCTCTTGATATGCATCTCTGTTTCGAGACCAAACATGACAATGCTGTATCTGACGGAAACATGCTATTTTGGTTTCATCTGACCAAAGCACGTTGTTCCAGTCATAATTTAAATAACATCTGGCAAACTCCAAGCGCTTGCTTCTGTGTCTTCTGTTCAGTAAAGGTTTTCTTCTAGCAACCCTTCCAAAGAGCCTATAATGGTCGACGTGACACCTGATGGTGCTTTTTGAAACCTGGTGACCCCTAGATACCACCAAGGCCTGCAATTCCTTCACAGTGATTCTTGGGGATTTTGTTGCTTGCCACACCATCCACCTCAGTGTCCTGGGGGGGAAAATGCAGTTGCGTCCTCTACCCTTGAGGTTTTCAATATCCTCTATTACTTTGGAATTTTTAAATAATTGCCCTGACAGTGCTCAGTGGAATATTCAACCATTTGTGAATCTTCTTGTAGCCATTACCAGATTTATGAAGGCTGTGAGCATCTGCCTCTTTTGAAATGATAGTTGTTTTGTTTTTTTCATGGTGTTGAATGACAAAGGGATATTGCATGTTTGTTACCTCATGTTTATACCCTAGTGAAACAAAGTAATGTAATGGATCAATATAGATCCTTAACACGTAGAAACAAGAGTCATCAGAAGGTGACATATCCCCCCGGCCCCTGATTATTTGCGAAAGTCACCTTCAAAGAAATTCAAACAAGAATGTTGAGGTGATTTTCCTCTGGAATTATCTGGAAGTATGTACTGGCAACATCTACCAAAGACTATGAACCACATGTTGACAAAGGCAATAATAAAACAAGAGTCATTAATAAACAGTGTTTTAGTTCTGCTCCGGAAACAAACCCAGCCCTGCGACTGAGTCCAAATCCATGTCGCTTCCATGGAAAGGAAAAAATAATTTCAGAAATGTGAAAATATGAAAAGGCACCACTTGAGTACTTGGGTAAGGCACATACAAAGTTTCAGAAAGATATAATGAATGGTTTTTGAGTTCTGCTCCGGAAACGAACCCATCTCTGTGCAGAGTCTAAATCCAACTTGTTTCCATGGAAACGAAAAAAAAAGAAAATTTTCAGAAATCTGAAAATATCAAAAGGCACCACTTCAGTATGTGGGTAATACACATGCAAAGTTTCAGAAAGATATAATGAACGGTTTTTGAGTTGTGCTCCGGAAACAAACCTATGTCTGTACAGAGTCCCAATGCAACTGGTTTCCATGGAAACGAAAAAAAGAAGATTTTCAAAAATCTGAAAATATCAAAAGGCACACTTCAGTATGTGGGTAATACACATGCAAAGTTTCAGTAAGATATATTGAACAGTTTTTGAGTTCTGCTCCGGAAACAAACCCATCTCTGAACAGAGTCCAAATCCAACTCATTTCCATGGAAATGAAAAAAAAATATTTTTTTCAGAATCTGAAAATATCAAAAGGCACCACTTCAGTATGTGGGTAATACACATGCAAAGTTTCAGTAAGATATATTGAACAGTTTTTGAGTTCTGCTCCGGAAACAAACCCATCTCTGAACAGAGTCCAAATCCAACTCATTTCCATGGAAATGAAAAAAAAATATATTTTTTTCAGAAATCTGAAAATATCAAAAGGCACCACTTCAGTATGTGGGTAATACACGTGCAAAATTTCAGAAAGATATAATGAACGGTTTTTGAGTTGTGCTCCGGAAACGAACCTATCCTGTACAGAGTCCAGATGCAACTTGTTTCCATGGAAATGAAAAAAAAGAAGATTTTCAGAAATCTGAAAATATCAAAAGGCACCACTTCAGTATGTGGGTAATACACATGCAAAGTTTCAGTAAGATATATTGAATAGTTTTTGAGTTGTGCTCCGGAAACAAGCCTATCTCTGTACAGAGTCCAAATCCAACTCATTTCCGTGGAAACGAAAAAAAAGAAAATTTTCAGAAATCTGAAAATATCAAAAGGCACCCCTTCAGTATGTGGGCAATACACATGCAAAGTTTCAGAAAGATATTATGAATGGTTTTTGAGTTGTGCTCCGGAAACAAACCTATGTCTGTACAGAGTCCCAATGCAACTGGTTTCCATGGAAAAGCAAAAAATAAGTTTTTTCAGAAATCTGAAAATATCAAAAGGCACCACTTCAGTATGTGGGTAATACACATGCAAAGTTTCGGTAAGATATATTGAACGGTTTTTGAGTTCTGCTCCGGAAACAAATCCATCTCTGTACAGAGTCCAAATCCAACTTGTTTCCATGGAAACGAAAAAAAAAAAATTTTTTTCAGAAATCTTATCAAAAGGCACCACTTCAGTTTTTCCAGTTGGAAACAAAAAAAAGTGCAAATGGTTTTGGAAACAAAAAAGTCAGAAATCTGAAAATATCAAAAGGCACCACTTCAGTATGTGGGTACTACACATGCAAAGTTTCAGAAAGATATAATGAACGGTTTTTGAGTTGTGCTCCGGAAACAAACCTATGTCTGTACAGAGTCCCAGTGCAAATGGTTTCCATGGAAACAAAAAAAGTAAGATTTTCAGAAATCTGAAAATATCAAAAGGCACCACTTCAGTATGTGGGTAATGCACATGCAAAGTTTCAGTAAGATATAATGAACGGTTTTTGAGTTGAGCTCCGGAATCAAACCTATCTCTGTACAGAGTCCAAATGCAACTGGTTTCCATGGAAAAGCAAAAAATAAGATTTTCAGAAATCTGAAAATATCAAAAGGCACCACTTCAGTATGTGAGTAATACACATGCAAAGTTTCTGTAAGATATATTGAACGGTTTTTGAGTTCAGCTCTGGAAACAAACTAGGCCTGATGTGCAATAAGTCCAGATTCGTTTCCATGGAAATGGCAAAAATAATAATCCTGAAGTTTCCAAAGTAGCAAAAGGCACATCCAGACTATATATAGAATACATGTACAAAGTTTGGTGCTGATATCTTACATAGTTTTTCAGTTCTCCTCAGGAAACGAACACAGTGTAATTTGCACTAAGTCCAGATTTGTTTCCATGAAAATGACAAAAATAGGATCCTGAAATTTCCAAAGTAGCAAAAGGCACATCTAGGCTATACATAGAATACATGTACCAAGTTTGGTGCTGATATTTTGTATTGTTTCCGAGTTCTGCTCCGGAAACAAAATGACGGACGGACGAACTGACGGACGAGGCGATGCCTATATCCCCCCGCATTTTATGTCGGGGGGATAAAAACTTAAATGAGTGGAATTTATTACCTGGTTTAATTGTGGTAAATGTTATCTACAGTAATCTTTAAGAATGCCATTCATTGTGAAACCTTGATTTGGAGGAAATTGATTTTTTAATAAATCAGTAAATGATTTTGGTTGGTTCCATTAGAACCTAAATATCGTACAGTATTTCTCACATTTATTGAGAGATTCTCCCCAAAAATATTTTACATAATTTTTTAAAGTATTTTTTGTGCATGCCAAGTCAGGCGTGCCAGTAATTTTGGAGCCCACTGTGATATACTGTATATAGCCACCTGCCTAATATAGTGCAGGTCCTCCTTGCGCTGCCAAAACAGCTCCATTAAACTGATGTCACTTGAATTCCCAAACTCAGGGTTTCCCAGAGCATTACACTCTCCCTCCACCAGCTTGTCTTCTTCCCACTGTGCATTCTGATGCCCCCTCTTTCCAGGTAATTGGTGCACATGTACCCAGCTAGAGTGCATGATGTAAAAGAAAATGGGACTCACCAGACCAGAAGACCTTCTTTAACTACTCGAAGGTCCAGTTCTGAAGCTCAGGAGCCCAATTGAGGGCGCTTTTAGAGGTGGACTGTGGTTAGGGTGGGCACTTTGACTGATCTGCAACCAAAAAAAATGGAATTCACAGCAGGGTTTGATGCACTGTGTGTTGTGATGTATTCCTCCAGTGAACAATTGCCCATCTGTCAGTTTGGACCATATGGGATGGTCTTTATAGCCCTCGTGCATCGATGAGCCTTGGGTGCCCAAAATCCTGTCGCTGATTCATGGTTTGTCTTTCCTTGGACCACTGTAAGTAGGTACTCATATCTGCTGACAGGGAGCACCCTAGAAGTCTTGCCACTTCAAAGATACTATCCACTGATCAGGCCATAACGATTTGGCCCCTGTCAAAGTCGTTCAGTTCCCATTTCTCCCATGTCCAACACTTTGAATACGAGAACTGACTGTTCGCTCTTAAGATCAGTCCGCAGACCTGGACATGCCGTTGTTATAAGATAAGTAACTATATTTGCTGCACCTTTGGGTGGTTTTACTACTTATGCATATATATATATATATATATATATATATATATATATATATATATATAGTGTATGTGAGTATGTGTGTGTGTAAAATGCCATTAAAAGGTAAGAAATGTTTGCTTGAATTATTTCCAAACTGTTTGCATGACATTTCCAGCACTCTTTTGCACAGCTGAGGTAATGAGACAGACGCACACTTGTGTTGAGGTCAGAGCTTGTTTTTTTCTAATGCCATTGGCACACAAGTGCACCACCTGCTCCACATCTCTTTCTGCTATGGCCAGACAGAACAGCTGGCTGCTCTTCTAAAACTGTGATTGGCTAATCCCTGCTGGTCACTTCTGCCCCTCGCCCCCCCGCCCCCACCCATTCCTGTCATTGAACTTTCTGTCTGTCAGTGCCAGGGCGAGGTTCCCATCACAGTGTCTGTCCTTCATCTGCACTGACAATAATATGCTAGGCATATGGGGCTGTGCAAATCGTTTCTGAGGGTCAACACTCAGCTCTCTCCTGTACTCTGTACATCACCCCATCCAAACACACTTTGGCTCCGTCTACCCCTAACCGTTTGTGACATGTTTTTAGAGCCGGTCATAAAAAATTGCACCGGCTCCGAACTTGTACGTCCATGCACGTTTTTAGAGCTTTTTCGCTGAGGCGGATATGTAGCATTCGTGAGACGGTTAAAATATGTTCTGTGGAACGCCTGGAAACGTCTTAGATACTTGGTACTATCATGTTCATCTGTCTGAGCGCTGATTGACCATGAACTGTGCGCTTTTGTGAGGCCGCAACTGTCGGACATGCAAAGCCTTCAAATGACGATGCCCACCACGCAACATTCCTCCGCCGTACACCTGCAGGAATATCAATCCAGATCTAATATTTTCACCCAGTTAAAAAGTTTGCGTCAGTTTGAATTCACCTCGCGCCTATCCCCATCAACACATCTTGTGACATGCAGTACGCCAGTTGTGGCCAGCTTGTTTAGAGTCGTTTCATGTAACGGCAGCGAATGATTCTGAAACCGGCCCGGTGTAAAC
This sequence comes from Gymnothorax javanicus, assembly GCA_029692085.1. Lineage (NCBI taxonomy): Eukaryota > Metazoa > Chordata > Actinopteri > Anguilliformes > Muraenidae > Gymnothorax > Gymnothorax javanicus. The sequence continues at coordinate 29,550,612 of CM056205.1, read as the reverse complement.
AGGGATTTAAGTACAAATGCGCATGCCATGTGCTAAAAAGAGTAATTAATGTGCCAATACGTTTTCAGGTCATTGATGTGAATGTTAGACTTTATTTGTGCATGTAGATGTTACCATGCAAGTAAAAAAAAATCACTGGATTGTTTCATATCAAAATGTTCTATTTAGCGTAAAGTGGGTATTTGAAGCTTTAAATTATTGTTTAAATAAGTTAATGGATGTTTGTTCATGGATACTTGTTATCATCAAATGAATTATCATAATTTTCATCTCCATTTCATATGAATTTTTCGTTGAAATTCTCTGGCTGTGTATCTTTCTCCCCAATGGCTCATATTTAAATTTCACAAGTTGCATTTGCCTGACCTTGGATGGCCAGTGTTTGCGGAAAAATTAATTGATGTTTTTATTTTAAATCAAACATTACAATTGAACTGTCCACTCATCATTGGCCCACCTCAGCAAAAGATTTACATTTCACTTCTGCAGGTAGTCCAAAAGCTGTTACCTCAGTGAGCATTAGCATTACTTGTGTCTTCCATTTGTTATCTTTTCCTGGGAATACTTGCTCAGTAATAGCATCGGTCTCCATTCACAAGAATAAAATGAAGTCATAGATATATGTAAGGATTGGGAAAAGTTCCTGGGGACAGCTGTGGCAAGCAAGGGACAAATTCAGCAGTCCCTTATGAAATGAAATTTGAAGTCATAAGTCCTGCCAAAGACCACGTCACTAAAGCTGAACCAAAATCTGACCAAATTATTAGGGGGGGGGGTTGTATGGGTGCTACAATCAATGTTCAGTTCCTTTCACAATGCTTAGAAATTTTATCCTAAAATAGACATAATTATCGCACCTGATTATATCATGGAGGCATAAACAGAACTTCACTTCTGCGTCATTGATGTAACTTGCAGTCATCCCATTTCAAAGTATAAATGTTGTAAAATTCAGAGCACAGATTTCATAAAAGCTACCAACTATTTATGTATTAACTTGTTTGCCACTTTTTTGTGACTATTCATTGATTCATCAACATATTTTCACAAACTTTCACTTTCATGAACGTTAACCTCTTTCAAATACTCTAAATTTGGAGTCCAATACCAGAAAGCAATGTTTTTTGCCTTTTAACTGCCATAAGAACTATCCCATAAGCCTGAAATGCGTTAATCTTACTTTGCTTTGGTTTCACAGATGAAATCAGCAGAAATGACCTACGTAATCAGGGTTATGTGACTATAGGTTCCGGAAAAAAAAAATAAAAAATCCATATGTTTGATAGGGACAGCAACAATTTTCCTATCAATTAGTAGAGCCAAGATACACAAAACTCCATCTGTTCATGGTTATTTTTTATTTTTCTGAATCGCTGCAAAAATATGACATTTCAGTAAGTACCGGTACAAACACCTCATTAGCAGCACTGACCCTGATGTTAGCCTTTTGTGCTAGTTTGTTTTTCCCAGAACGGTCAGTGTTTCTTCCTGTTTTAGTTTTGGTAGCATTTTTTACTGGAACCCTTTGCAAAATACACGTCGAATGTAGACAAGTGGTGTTGTTCTGGGTGGGAGGGGGAGGGAAGGGAGGGGAGGTGTCTCCTTCAGAGACAGATTGTAATATACGCTGCCCATCCAAAAAAATAAGTTACGCACTATAATATTTTGTTGGGCTGCCTTTAGCTTTGATCATGGCCCAAATTCATTTTGGTATTGTTTTGAGAATTTTATACAATGTTACAACATTTATTTCCAACCAGATTTGCATTCGTTTTTGGCCAAGATATTGTATTGACAATGGGCGAGTCAAAAGACTCCATTACGCTTTCTCCAGCACATCCCAAAGACTTTCAACTGCTTAAGGTCCAGACTCTGAGGTGGCCAATTCATGCGCGAAAATGATTTCTCTTGCTCAATGCCCGCGCCATCAGGGGTTCAAAAGTCTATTGATGGCTTTCTGGTCAATCAGTATATTCAGGTAGTCTGCTAAATTCATTTTATTGCTGCAGAGCAGTGTCAGCCTGGACCTGACCAATTGAAGCAATCTCAGATCATAACACTGCTTTTAGAGGCCTGAACAGTGGACACAGTGGATGCATGAGGGGTGCGTCGCTTCATGGGCTTCCTTTCTTACCCTGACATACCCATCACTCTAGACCACATGACCGCTTTCCATTGGCACTTAGTCCAGACTTTATGCTCCCTTGCAAATTGAACTTGTTTTTTTTTTTCTCCAATTAGCTTCACTAAAGTGGCTTTCTTGTGGCCAAGCGGCTGTTTAATCCCAATCCTCCAAGTTCTTATTGCATCGTTCATGTGGAAATGCTCTTACCTTCATAATTACACATAGCCATGAGTTATACTGATTTTTTCATGATGATACTCCACCAAGAATTTTAATGCTCTCCGATCGAGATCAGTCATTATTTTCCTTCAACCCGTTTCTTCAGCCACGTTGACACTTCACCTCTATTCACCAAATTTCAGTGAATTGTTGGACAGTTCATGACCCAGTTCCAGTGATTTCAGCAATCTCCTTTGCTGTTTTCTTTGCTTGATGCTGGACTATAATTAGCCCCTCTTGAAACACGGTAACATAATTTCAGCGACCATGAGATAACGTCTTTCGACATGGTTTTTTAAGAATAGAGAAGTTAGGCACTGAATCAGTCAGGATTAAAAGAATTATTGCCAGCTGAAACTCATGCATCACTGCAATAATCATCCAATCATAGGCTCTTGAGTATTTGCTTATTTAAATCCAAATGACAACCTTTTTCTGGACGGGCAGTTTATCTTACATCAGTTTGCAAGTTAGATTAGGAACAATTTCATGATTAATACTCCGTTGCCTGGTGAATACACCGATGTGTTTCTTATTATAAAGCTTGGAGTGATATATATGAGTCTACCAGAAAATGTATTCCTGAGGAATGGCTTTGGAACTGATAGAAATTCTTAAAGTTGGTGGGCTGTTGATTGTATCCCCTACCTGAAGTGACCTGCTGCCATAAGTTGGGCGGAGTACCTTAGGAGTATCCATCTAGTCATCAATTGTCTCTACCGCTTCCTCCTCACCAGGGTCGCAGGGCAGCTGGAACCTATACCAGCTGACTATGGGCAGAAGGGAGGGAAACACCCTGGACAGCTCACCGACCCACCCTGGTGTGCAAACACCATTCACTCACACACTCACACCAACGGGCAATTTATAGTCTACAATTAGCCTAACATGCATGGAGGAAACAAGAGTACCTAGAGGAAAATGATGCAAACATAGAGAGAACGTGCAGCCTCTGCACAGAAAGGCCCCAGGCCGGATTTGAACCCACAACCTTTTCTGTGAGGCAACGGCACTACCCACTACTTCCTCATTTAGCAGATTATTTTATATTTACTAATTTATTTGCTTCAGCACACCTGATCTTGCTAAAAATATTTTACTTTAATTCTTCTGCTAACTGTATTTCTAAAACCACTCAATCATGGACACAAATTGTTTTTTTTTTCTTTCTCAGAATTGAAGTAATTCCATTTTCCGTGGTAATCATTTAAGATCCCTACCTTTTATCTGCAAAGTACCAAATGATTAGGGTAAGTATTCACATGGCTCAGGGATCAATATGAAAATTGAAATATGCAAAGCATGTCCCTGTTTGGCAGCGAAAAACCTCTCTGCTTTCATCCGAGCCTTTTGATGTTTCGTTTGAGCTAGGCTTGCGATCTACTCATCTAACAGCTTTGAGCAGTTGACTTTTTCCTTCCGGAAACTAGCTCACCTATAAGAAGAAATGAACAAAATGAACAAAAAAGCATAAAAAACAGGCAGCAGTGTTATCGTGTTGATTTCCATGTTCCACTGGAGTTGCATACTAGCTACAATAAGAATGTTAACATGCTTGGGGTTGACTTAGGGTTTCATACTTTTAATGCCATCTTGCGTTGATTTTTTATAAACTTTCGGCAAAATATTAAAATGGCATATTTTAGATATCAAACTCAAGTGTACAAGGCCTCTTCAGAGGGAAGTATCTTCAGTATGATGGCAATGCAGTTTTCTCACTTGATGTACACAATTTTGTAAAAATAAGCGATACCATAAAAAAGATTATGCGCAGTTTTTTTTTATCAAGGTATGTCATTTCTGACTGACATTGGTTGAACACAGCAAAATGTGGATATACATAAACTGCATGTGTGTATAAAATATATTGAAATGATTAATACAGAATATGAATTTAAGAACATTGCACAATAGGTAAGTTTGTTTTTCATCTTCTTTTTAATTTGGCTACTTTTATTCGAGCATGGTCATCTCCAAGAGAAATTACAAATTAAAAATTCAATAATACTTTTACAAAGACATTTCAGGAAAGATTTCTGTCATGGTATCATACATTGTGTTTTAACAGTCCCTCTTCATTTTTTAGCTAAAATTAAAAAAATAAAAAAACAAAAAACCCAACAAATAAAAGATGAAGAAAGTGGAATTTTTTTCTCGAAAATACAGTGTTTTCACAATATTGTATCAAAAGTTCCCAAATTTGGAATTTCCAGTATCTGGAAAATAAATGAAACAAAACAATTAAAATAATAAAACTGAAAATTTGCATTTCACAATTCATGTTTCAAAACACAATAAATGCTCTCTATACGTAAATTTGCCCCAATGATCAACGCCAAGTTCCTTTTTACTAAAATATATCTATATATTGAATAACTATAATACTGTACACTACAGTATGAAATAAATAAAATTAGGAAATATAAAATGAGCCACATAAATAAAAATGTTATTTAAACTAAGATAAAATGAATGAAAATGAAAAAAAAAACCAAATGAAAAAAAAAAAACAAGTTTGGTGTAATACTGACAAAAGTTAATGAAAAAATACAAAACACTGAAAATTGCACAAACAAATGTAAACTAAGGAACCGCCACCTATTCTAATACTGATATGGATGTTTCAAAGAACAAGGTGAGCTATTTCTTAATACTGAAGCTGGTGTAAAGGTAACACATGTCACCTTCCATTACACTATACAAGGATGGCACTTGCAGAAACACACAGATTCACGCAGTTTGCATATAAGGCTTTTTTCTTATAAAAAAACACCTTACAAAGGCTTTCTCCTTCATAGTACACACCATCCTTCATGCTTTTTTGTCCCACCATACCATCATTTCCTTCACTTCTGGGTCTCTTTAAGACTTAAAACATCTTAAAATCATGAAGTATCAGTTAAGTTCCTTCATTTCAAATAAAAAAAATCAGAGGCCTAAAACAGTGTGGTTAGTTGGCCTGACAACAGGGCAAACCGTAGACAACACATTAAGTGATAGATAGTAATAATACTGATTAACTGTAGTGCTGGCACTACTGAATTTTATTAAACACTGTATAAATATACATTGGCAATACTTTTACTATTTTTGTAGTGATTATAGAAGCGGAGTGCAATTTGTACAAGTTACTAGTTTGTGCTATAAATACTATGAAACACAGGATTTTAGGATGTTAGCACCACACATTTTTTAGGCCTTAATACTGTACAATTTTTAAAATGTATTTCATTTATTTATTTACTTATTATTATTCTTTTTTTTGCATAATGCATCTTCACTCCCCCCCTTCCCCGAACTCAAATTTTAAAAAACAATGTCTCTTTCCACAGAGTGGTCGCCCTCCCCTCTCAAGTCCATTGACGCAAGCTTCCTAGAAGCCTCAGGCACGTGCACGTCCGGCTTGACCAAAACAGCAGTGTGTTTTAAACCAAGCAGGCAACAATGCTACCAGGAAAAAAATTCATTATAATAATCATAATACTATTGACTTTTTTTTTTTATAAAAGAAGTGGGAAGCTTTCAAATTGCAGTAGTTGTAATTACACACCATCCTCCATATTGTCCTCCCGGTCTGATTTGGTTTCCGTTTTCCCGTCCATAGAGCTCTCGTCCATGGAGTGCTCCCCGTTCTCATCCCTCGGAGTGTCAGGGTCCGTGTCCATGCTCTTCACCTCGCTCTCCTCCTCTTCGTCGAACTCCAGCTTCGGAAATGCTCCCCCCGCCTCCTTCTGTCGCTCCCTCATGGCCCCCTCCACCCGAGCCTCCCTCAAAATGGCGTCCCGCTCGTCAGGGTAGCCCTGAGGAGTCATGCCCTGCAGGTAGGCCCCGTTCATGAGGAGCTCGGTGGGCTCCAGGTGGCCCTTCTCCCGCGCCTCCCTCTCGGCAGCCTCGCGCTCCTCCGCCTCCCTCTTGCAATAGGAGTAGCGGTGGTTCATGTGCTGGGAGTAGGAGCCGGAGTGCGAGAAGCGCTTGCCGCACTTGTCGCACTGGTAAGGCTTCTCCCCGGAGTGCAGTCTCGAATGCTCGATAAGGTGGTGCTTGTGTTTGAACGCCTTCTTGCAGATCTGACACTGGTGTGGCCGCTTTCCTGCAGAGACGAAAGCAGGGAGAGGAGCGCGCTGGTTAGCACTGCCGGCGCGACACTCGCTAGCGCTCAACAAATCAAAACATCATGTCAGGAGGAAACAGAGTGAACAAACAGAGAAACAAACAAAATGTGCAAACAAAATAATCATAGCATTAACATAACCGTAAAATTAAATAGATAAATAAATCATGGATTTAACAGCAAAAGGGACAAATTAATCATTACGTATCATTGAAATTTAAATTTTTACTTATTCACACACAAAATAGCAATGGTACACAGTACATATCTGTACTTTCACTTCATGCACATTTATTTTAAAATTCCCTCCTTTCCCTCTGACATGGAGGAAGAGAATTGTAAAAATTTATTATAGACCTCATTGCAGTCTGTTACACGAATTAAGCATCACAGCAAACAGACAGCAAGGCTGTGTCACAGACGTGAACTAACAGAAGATGTGATTCATTTAACTAGTTAACCACTGTAAACAGCTCTCCAATAACAGTCAAAATACATTCCTATTCAGAGGTGTCATATTCACTATAAAGGGAAGCAATGACAATTGTAGTATATGAAGCACACTCAAACATACTCACACACATGCACATGTTCGCGCATTCACACTCACATGTACACACATTTACATAGACATGTACAAATGTATAAAGCCAACCAGACAGACATACCCATACACACTCTGACACCAACATGAACACATACACGTGTACATACCCACACAAACGCATGCAGACAGACACACACACACACACAAAAACACTCACGAGCGCACATGTGACTTTATACACGCACACAAAAGCACATGCACTTGGATACACACACACACACACACACGCACGCACACACACACACACACACACACACACACACACACACACACATATCTGGCCAATTCCTGACCACAAATAGTTCTGGTATGCCTTCTGCAGCTTTCATAGTAGACATGCTTCTCCCATCAAACGCCAGCTCAAAAATAGACAACAAATTTCTGTCTTTGAATTGCAAGGGTTCAATAATGCCAAATGCAGGACAGAGATGATGTAAGCTCAGGAAAGAGTCGCCCAGAATGAAAAAAAGATGGCAAGATTGTTATATCTTAGCCAAATTTCACAAAAAATGAAATATAACCTGTGGGCAGGGTCTTCAATTATTGATATTAAAACTGGGGGCAATGATATACGCATATTTCACTTTCAGGATAAAATCGCAGTAAAACTTTCATGTAGCCTGAAAGCAGTCAAAAGGTGACAACTGGATGAGCTGACTAAATCAATTGTGCCATCATGGATAAAATTACTAATGTATTGTGTAAAACAGGAGTGTATTGTTTGCTGGAAAATTATTAGGCCTTCGAAAAATTCATGTACTCCAGATAAAAAAAAGGCACGGAGACATGGCAACGACAGACACAATTTGATGATTATATGTATGTGCAGACGCATAATGCGTTTTTTTCTATTAATATTTACACATTCACGATTCTTTAAATGTATCCTCTGTCACTGGCAAGCCCAAAAATCATGCTCCGACAAACTGTCACATCAAGGCACGCTAAATCACATACATTTGTCACTGCATGCCAGAATCACAACTTATGCTCAATTCATCATGCAAGTTCACATTTATCTTCAGTTACATTAAAAAAATGCATAAGACAGAAAAAAACGACTGTTCGGCCCTGTCAATATGGGAAGAAAAAGCATGTTAGGGTTCTGGATTTATTATAATACATTCAGTGAAAAATAACACAGTAAAGAGAACAAAAACAAAGAAGGATAGAGGGAAAGGGTTTAGTTACAAAAAACATGAAGAAAAGCATGGGGTAAAGTAGGTGTCCAGAACAGTATATACCTGTGTGCTCATATTTGTGTCTTAGGAGGGAACTGCTCTTCTGGAATGTTTTGTCGCACAAGTCACACGCGTACATACCACTTTCGGTCTTCTTAATCTTCTTCCGGGAGAGACAGGACTCTGAGTCCGTCAGGTCATCCAGGCCTGACAAATAATCTGCTGTTCCGTCGAGCAGCTCCCCCTACGAGATAACCAGATTTTTTTTTTTTTAATCCACACCTGTCACCTAAATATAGACACCTTCTGCCGTTTGATATCTGAATGAAGCTCGCTGTAACCCGCTAGCTGCAACCCGCTAACAAACTTCTCGGCGTCTGGAGGCGTTTGCACCGCGGCATATGTGCTTTTCACTTAAACCGTTGGATTTGCCTGGGTGTGAGGATTAAAAATAGCCCAGAAGTGCAAGAAAATCTATGCGCAGACAAGCCCGGACCAGAACACTTCTTAAAAATCTTTGCCCATTAGGCTGCAGCTTCTTACGTTTCTGCCACTGTCATACTTTGCAAGTGTTAGGCATTTGGACAGTCTTTTTGGGTATTTGTCTCCGCATTCCCGCACACTAGATTTGCAAAATTAAACAATGGCTACGAATAGATTAAAATGGAAACACTGGCAGCTTTAATTTGATGGTGTTTACATTCATGTTAGGTGACTGAAGTAGGAAATGCAGACCTTTTCATATAAGGCCTCCAGATGTAATTGGGCAACTGGCAACTTCACGCACAAGGAAGTTAACAAATGGTCTAATATGTATTTGAGGTGTGGAAATGGCATTTTTCAGTAGTCCATTGCTTATATCTCTCAACACAAAGCCTTAAGAGGAGTCATTGCCAGTAAAGCAGGGCATCCTGGGGCTGAAAAATTAGAATAAAAATGATCAGACACATGGCTAAAACACTGATCATGTAAAGGTCAGTTCTTAGTACATTTTAATCAGTTAACTCTACATTTTCAAGAAGCAACAATGTTCCATTGAACTCAGCAATTTAAAATGACCTGGTAGCCAACACAAGACCACAGCAGATCACACAGGAATTCCAACCTTACATGATGTTTCATTTTGTAAAGGGAAAATGAGTCCAAATATACTGCTAAAGCAATCACCTGACTCTAATCTACTTGAATACGGCCTAAACTTAACAGTGAAAAGACAAAAAGGAAAAAACATCGTGATAAATAAAAATAAACTAATAACTAAATAAACACCAAAACCAAAGCAGTACACTCAGACATTTGCAGTCCAGGCCCAGCACAGAATTTACTCCAGGGACCTCTGGACGTCAGACGTCATGAAGGATCACGGATCTTCAATTGAGTGCTTGATAAGATGACAATAATTATATTGTTCAACTTTTTGATTTCTAATAGGCTCCCAAAATGGGGAGAATACAAACACAAAAGGCTTTATTTCCTACATTTATCAATTTCTATTGATTTGAACGAAATCGGTTCTTTAACCACATTTGTATTGGTGCATTTATGTGTGATCCTGGACTACAGAGTCAAAACAATAATAACCGTCACTGTCCTAATACAGCACTTGCTCTGTGTGTGTGTGTGTGTGCGCGCGCGTGCATGAGTGCGTGTGTGTGTTTGTGTGTGACTGTTAAGGCATGGTATTACCAATGAGGCTGACTCCTTGACTCTGTTGAATATCATTAATATTTCCATATTCCATAGATTTGCATTCTAATTTATTTTAATTTTATACATGAAAGAGTGTTAATTCTATATTTATCTGTTCTTCTTTCATAAGGAAGATTAACCTGATAGGCTAACTTAAATTAATGGGGAAAATATTATTACATTAGAAGGTCTTAATAATAAGAGGAACCCTTTGCAGGGCATAGTGCTTCTTCTAATTTCCAACTCATAATGATTAAATCAAGAGGTGCGCAAAATGACCAAAATTGAGCAGCACCAATGCCCTCATTAGAAGTTCTTACTACGGCCTGACAATGATTTCTGAGACATTGCTACACTGGTTTTAAAAACAGAGCACTATCATTCTGCAATCAATTTCAGCTAAATGCCCGTAGCTGTATTTTTAAAATCTAATTTAATAACTTAGAATAGGAAACATTATTAATACTTTTTATCAAAATGGTTCCCTCTATGTTAAACAGCCTTCAGCATTCAGCGATAATGAACATGAAGCCCGTGCATTATTAATCCACATGTTGAAACTCATTTTGGATTCTCTCTCTTAAAAAAGGGGGGAAAAAATGATTCGGTAGAGACATGGAGTCTGTCACATTCCTCGCTCAGCACCTTCGCCTGGCACGCAGATGTCGCATTTCAGTCACAGAGCTTTCACTAATTAATACCTGAGAAAACCCAAACCGGGCGAGCGCGTGCAGTGGAGGGGGAAAAAGAGGGCAGATGTGCTGTTAAACTGGAGGAAGATTAGAACATCTGTTGACGCTCGCGCTCGGCCGCGCAGACAGCTCCTGAGCCGAGTCTGGCAACACCTGAATCTCACATCATAACCTCTAAAACATCCATTACACGGTGATACCGCTAATGAAGCATGCGTGGGGAGCATCTGTTTACCTCCTCGGCTTTGCCAGTTTACCGAGCTGCAGGTAAACGTGAGCGTGGCGCACCTTTTTAATTAGCCGCAGAATGAGCAAATGATCTCTGAGATGCCAAAAAGTGGTAGAGAGTGAGGGAGAGACACTCCACTGAGACTTAAACTATAAGCACTTATTTACCTGAAAACCCGGTTTGCGCTGGTATTTCCTCCTTTGTTGCAGCTCGGCAAAAGTGGCTGCCCCTGTTGCATAAGTGTAGGCCATGTGCGGTAGGAAGCTCATTTGATCTAGCCCCGGGTAGGGCCTCAGTCCTGGAATACTGGCTTGAACTGGGGGCATGAATGTGGGCGGAGGAAATGCACTTTGCGGGGGGAGCGAGCTATACAAAGGCTTGGCACCGAAGGGGTTAATGCCAAACATGGGGCTAGTGCTTTTGTCCAAGTTGCCGATGCTGTTTGAGCCGGCAAACTCCTTCTTGAGATACGCCAGGTTGAGGGGCTCGTCCAGGAGGTCCCTTGGGGAGGGAACGCTGTTGTGGTCCGTAGGTATGCTGTCGGGTTTTGGCCTGCTTTTCACGGTCAGAACCCCCTTGGGCTCCCTCATGAGCTTTGGCAAGGAGAGGTCCAGAGGCTCGGCCTGGAGGTCCTCTGAGGTGAAGCTGTTCGGAGTGTAAGAGCTACTGTGCGAGTGTTTTGAAGACGTGGAGGAAAGGTTCAGAGGGGAGGGCGTGTTGCTCCTCGAGTGGTCCAACTTGCCGCTTATCTGCTTCCCACCGCCAAACTGGGGGGTTTTCGAGAGTCGGAGAGGGGTGTCGCAGTTGTTGACATTGTTGTGGAGTTCCGCTATGGACGGGGACGTGATGTGGTCGGCGGCCTTTACCAGGGACACCGGAGACTTGGCAGTCAGGGAATCTTTCGAGGGGGTGTGATTGATGGCAGTCAATGACATGTCTACACTGTTCCGTTCTAGAGGCGGTGTCCTGGAATTGTTGTACTGGTAGACTTTCCTCTGCTCAAACCACTCTTTGACAAATTCCTGAGGGAGGCCGACCGCAATGGAAATCTTTAGTAGTTCCTCCGAATTGGGCTCCATATTCATAGCGAAGTAAGCTTTGAGTACGGACATGTGGTCCTTGTAGGGGTTGAAGGAGTTTGGCACCCCTTTTTCTGACAGCATGGAGGAGAGCAGGAGAGCATGCTTCTCCGTAAACATCCCCGGCTTGTTAGGCGTCAGGTTTTCGGTGGGCTGGAGGACCGCCTTGATCTCCTCATTCATTTTGCACAGGTAGCGTTCGTGCTGATGCAGGGGGATCGGACCTGGAAATGTTTCTTTGCAGTACTGGCAGGAAAAAGGAGAGAATAGCATGTTGTCGTGTATCTTGTCCTCATGGCTGAGGTCCAGCATGTGATTTGACCTCTCTTTCTTGATATTGCTGATTTGTCTTTTTGAGTCAGTGGTTAAGCTCTGAAGGCAGGCTTTGGCTTCATTCACCTTCTCTAGCGTGTAGTCGATGATGCTTTTGGTGGCGCCATTGTGGCTGACGACTGGAAGACTCGCAGGGGGAGCCCCGGGAGACCTTAAACCTTGGCTCTGCTCCTCCATGGGAGAGCCCATCTCCTTCATATAGGCCTTGATCTTCGAGATCTCCTCTGGCTTGCAGTCCATTTTCTGTCGACATACTGTGTTGTCTACGATCTGAAGGACCTTCTGCACCTCGCTCAGGCTGTTTCCCAGTCCAGGGTACCCAAGGAGCTGCGATTCTATCCCCATCCCTAAATGTTGCAAGGGGCTCTGAGCCGAACTGTGAACCCCCAGTGGGCTTCTGCCCCCCATCCCACCGTTCATGAAGGGCCCCGGCGTTCCGAACCCGTGCGAGGCCATCATGAGCTTGTAGTCATTGAAGTCCAGCGGCTCGGTTTTGATGGAGGTCTGGTGGTCGAGGTGGCCAGCGTGGTCCTGGAGCCCTGGCGGTCTGCCATTCTCTAGCTTATGCCGGAGCTGGCTGATGGCAGAGTTAGTAGGGGAGGAAGAGGCCGAGGTGGGTGAGGAACTTGTCTTCATGCTGCTACGCATCCGCCCGTTCACCGCTATCAGGCCAATGCACTTCTTACTGCTGATGTGAGAGCTGTAGGAACCCGAATGCGAGAAGCGCTTCTTGCAGTTTGGGCACTCATACGGCTTCTCACCTGAGAGGGACAAAGGCAAGGGATACTCATAAACACCAAAATAAAATCATAACTAAAACATCTGGCACAAAAAAATCGGTTCCCTTATCTTCCAATTCCCGAGCCACACTGGCACGATTTACTTCAAAATTAGCAGGCACACTCGAGGAGTGCTGCAAAGTAGAATGACTCATTCATTGACAGTGGGAGGGAAAGGAGTGCCAATCAATTTTGAAAGTCCTCTGAAGTTCACAACAATCTTAAATCAAGGTAATGAATATTCAAAGGGAGAGAACGCGCCCCTCGCCACCCACCACTGTGAATCCGCAGGTGTTCCTTCAGATGGTGTTTGTATTTGAAGGCCTTGCCGCATTCTGTGCATTTGAACTTGCGGTTGCCAGCTCCCTGGTTCAGCAGTTGGTGCTGTGGATGAGAAGGTATTTACATGAGCTCTCCACAAACCTTTCAGAAGAAGACTTCAGTAAATAATCACAATCAGTGCGTTGCGGGCGAAGCCAAATGGCTGCCGTTCCAGCGCACCATCTTGTCTTTCTTCCTCCAACACCAGCGAGAGAGTACAAGTGTGGCAATGATAACAGAGTCAATCACATACCTTTTCATTTCCTGGCTTGTGAGCATTTCGAGTTTGGCAAGCGGAAATATCATAACAGCTCCCTCCTCCCCCATAAAGAGTTTCCCCCTCATTAAAAACAGAAATCTCATCGACTTTTATTCATTTGTGCTAATCTCTGATTATGCTATAGGCCTCTCCAGTAAAACAACAACCTTCATACATTAACCTAATTATATGCAAAACAAATGATTACGCAAATTTCTCACTTTCAGCATTTCCCAGTATACATCTTACCTTTTTTTCTAATAGGTAGCAAATTAATTTAACGTTAATGATTGGAACGTTCTTTGATAATCGTCGTCAAATTACCGTTCAAAGGTAAAACGTCAACACCCCCCCAACCCTGTATTTGCAATTTAAACGAGGCGCCCCTGAAATCAAAATACAACAATAACGTCAACAATAACAACGTGCTTGAAAAAAAGCCCCTCTCGGCCCGACCCACCAGGCGAGCGCGATTAATTCAGAGTGGGTGGTGAGCCTTCTAAATGGTTAGGAAATACAAAAGATCTCAGAGCGAGAGGAAACCAGCCCCCCGATCCATGCTGACAACTGCTGGGGTGTAGTGTCCCAGCCCACGCGGCTGCTCAGGCAGATGGCCCGGCCCAAGACACACGGAGGTCTGTTCAAACAGCGGCAACCTTCAAAGATCAAGCGCGACTCAGGTCCGCAAAGCTCCAGTGGGGGACCCCGAGTCACATGTTACCGAGTCGCATAAACAAACAGCAACAGCTGTTTTACCCCCCCCCCCCTTACCCCCACCTATCTCTCTGAGGACCGCTGTAAACTTTAGTAGTACCACCGTTAATATGTTACATTCATTTTCCTTTACTAATTGCGGGCGTCTCTCGCAAATGAGGGGGGATTTGTATTTCACGGTTAAACCCGCGCCGACGCTCGGGGATGGGGGTGGAGCGTCACGATTGACTGTTGCGTATCCGGTTACGATTGGGCAGAAATATTTGCCCCTTCATAATGCCACTGATTCTAAAGCACTCAAACGCGTGTACAGTACAAGTGCGCGTACATAGAAACAAAACAATTAATTTGAAAAATCTAAATTAATGGTGAGCTCAAGAAATCAAGCCTTATTTATTTGTGTTAATGTCAGTTATTATTTTTGTAAAAAGTTATTATAACTGTAATTTTTTAACAGCGTTCCTCGATATTAAAATAAATGAGCTGGAATGATGTGAAGTCAGATATGGGCAGAAGAGGAAGAACACCTCACAGTGAAGGATCTGTAGAGGAACTTACTGAGAACTCTCGAACACCATGTCACGTGACAGGTAACGATATCGGTCTGCAAAATCAGCTGGCGTACTAGGCTGTAACGCGGCTTCTACGCACAGCCCTCGCCCGTATTCTTCAAAAATAATTCTGTCTTGTGACGGTACTGAAAGCCTTTCAAAATGGAAATAATCAAGCTCTTAAGCAATTCAAGAATCAGGACACTTGACTCTTCCAAACCCTAGCTCCTGGCATTTGTATGAGTGGAAGCAGAACCAGGTAAGATACCTGTGAACTTAATTTTTCTGTGTCCATGAGATAAGCATGCAGTAGATCTGTGTTATTTAAGGGCATTAATAAAAGTTTAAAGCAAACTCAAGGGTCCTAGGACCAGACCTGGGAATGCAATAATACAGGCTAATGATATTGAATTTTATAACACTCATGCTGAAGCCCACTTCAGTGAAAAAAAATGAATCTCCCTGAGTTATCTTTCATGTAAAATACCGCTGAAATACTTATCAAAACAGCCACATTATTTATTTGTAATTATGTACAAGCTCAATATTTCCAGTTTTACCAAGGGTTTGTCAAATGGAAATATCCAGACGTGCAAATTTATGCAGTGGAAACATAAATAAACAGCCAAGTTTACATTCATCGTTTGCTGCATTGAAGGATATCCTTGTATAAAAAGGCAAAACTTCAAAAGAAGTGATACAAGAAGTGGCAGCATCCTCATTGACCGTATGAGAGCGAGCACAAAGGTGCGAGAGATGAGAGCCAGATAACAATAGTGAAACAGGATATGTTTAGAGTGAACTTAAAGAACATGAAAGCTTAAGAGTGAAGTGAAGTTAAAGAGCTGATAAAAATTTCTAAATTGGAAATTAACACAATCATTCGATCGTGAACACAAGACTGCTAAACCATATCAGAGGAAGCCATCAAAAATCCATTTAGGCCCCAATTAAAGCTATTACCATTAAAAGATCTGCATCTTCAAAATGCCATGAAAAATTAATAATGATTGCCAATCAAAATGATATCTTTTCTCCGAGGGGTTATTGCACATCAGAAATAAAGAGAATGGAAGTGAAGGAAGGAGAGGAGGTGGAGGTGGTGGGTGTAGAAAGGGCATGCGATCCTCACCTGATCTCTTCCTGGCTTGTGTGTGGCCATATGTCGCTCTAGCTGCGTGCGGTAAGCAAACGTGTAGCTACAGAGTGGACAGGAGAAGTTCTCTTCGTTCTTCTCGTGCCGATACTTGATGTGCTCCTTCAGCGACGTCAGCCGCTTGTAGCCGCGGTCGCAGTAGGGGCAGGTCAGCAGTTGGGCGAAAGCATCTGGAGTTCCAGGTGGTACGTCTGTACGGGAGGGGCGGGGGGCGCCGGGAGTGGAGGGGTGGGAGGGTGGAGAAAGGGGAAGTGGGGCAAAAGGTCAGCAAATCAACAGCAGCCCATGGGCGAGATGCCCAGAATGGTGAGAGAGGCATCTCTGCAATCTGCTACACCAAGTGCCATCGTCTCAAGCTGGCATCCGTGCCCTTCTACGTACAACAGACACACACACACGCACACATACCACACACACACGTGCATGCACCCAACAGAAGCACACATCCACACATGCTCGCATGTGCAGTTACACACACACACACACACACAAAGACACACACAAATACTGTATACAAACACACACTCATCCAACAGAAGTATGCACACACATGCTCACACGTGCACAGTTACACACACACACACATACACACACACACAAAGACACACCTAAATACTGTACACACACACACACACACTCACCCAACAGAAGTACACACACACATGCTCACACATGCACAGTTACACACACACACACACACACACACACACAAAGCAACACACAAATATTGTATACACACACACACACCCGACTGAAGCACACACACACGTGCTTGCACATGCACAGCAATAAACAGATACACACATCGCACCCACACACTCCCTGGAAACATCAGTAGAAAGAGAATATAGTAGTGTAAGCAGAATCACTGAGGACTTACAAAAGGTATCGTGGGATATTTTCACGACTGTACTGAAAAAGGTTATCTCCCACATACAATTCAGCGCTTTGTAATCGTATAAATATGTGATTCAAAGTCTGCTTTACTGCTGTCAAATTTATAGTATTTTAGTGAGGTAGAATGGAAAAAAATATCTGCAATGTGTATTATTTCTCTTAATATATCACATACTTTTTTACTACAGAAAAATAATTTTTCTAACCAATGCCCTGGACTTATTAATTACACTTACGTAATTGCTGAAGAGTGTATCATAAAGCTTGCCCAATTCATTCCAATTCACTCCAATCAGATTTCAGGCCAGGACAGCAGCTGCTTTAGGCAGAAGGTAAACACAGAGGCATCCAGAGATTCTGACAACAGCTGCCTGTGTTACTGAAAGAGAGAGACCAGGCTCTCTCTACTGCTGCCTGCATTACTGACAGAGGGAGCAGGCCCTCTCTACTGTTGCCTGTGTTATTGAAAACGAGATCAGGCTGTCTCTACTGCTGCCTGTGTCATCGACAAAGAGAGCCAGCCCATTCTACTCCTGCCTGTGTCACTGACAAGAGAGCAGCTCCCCTCTCTGTAACTGACAGGAGAGCAGGCCCTCTTTACTGCTGCCTGTGTTACTGACAAGAGACCAGGCCCTCTCTACTGCTGCCTGTATTACTGACAAGAGAGCAGGCCCTCTGCTTCCTGTGTTACTGACAGAGAGAGCAGGCCCACTCTACTACTGCCTGTGTTACTGACAAGAGAGCAGGCCCTCTCTACGGCTGCCTGTGTTACTGACAAGAGACCAGGCCCTCTCTACTGCTGCCTGTGTTACTGGCAGAGAGAGCAGGCCCCCTCTACTACAGCCTGTGTTACTGACAAGAGAGCAGGCCCTCTCTATGGCCCCCTGTGTTACTGACAAGAGACCAGGCCCTCTCTACGGCTGCCTGTGTTACTGACAAGAGAGCAGGCTCTCTCTACTGCTGCCTGTGCTACTGACAAGAGAGCAGGCCATCTCTACGGCTGCCTGTGTTACTGACAAGAGACCAGGCCCTCTCTACTGCTGTCTGTGTTACTGACAGAGAGAGCAGGCCCTCTCTACTACTGCCTGTGTTATTGTGAAAGAGAGCAGGGGCTGTTTCAATAAACCAATCTTGTCCAACTGG
The DNA here is from genome assembly GCA_029692085.1 of Gymnothorax javanicus. Lineage (NCBI taxonomy): Eukaryota > Metazoa > Chordata > Actinopteri > Anguilliformes > Muraenidae > Gymnothorax > Gymnothorax javanicus. The sequence continues at coordinate 29,532,527 of CM056205.1, read as the reverse complement.
GTCGGACCATCCATCGCGTAAAAAGTCAGACCTTCGACAAACCTTGTCCTTCAGGTGTTTCAATAAAACAAAAGTGGGATGTCCGACCGTGGTCTGACACGGTTCGACCATTTGTCTCTGTCTGTTCGAAGTTGCGTCATGATGTACATCTCATTGTTCTCAACCCAAAGGACTTATGTACGAGCAACACTGTCATATCCAGATCATTACAGGGTAATTATGTCACTTTTACATGTGGAAGTATCTCACTTAAGTGTTTGCCAATTGTTTCTTAACAACTCAATACCTGCCTTATGACATTGTTATATCAAGGTCAGGACACCCTTGATAGACAGCATATACTGCACCCAGGCATCAACATGTGAGCTTACCACAGAAGAAACGCAGTTTCGTATTTAAACTAGTCTTAAAATCATTCAAGTCTAAATTTTTATATGACTAGTTCAAGACAAAAAGAGGATCCTCCTGTTTTCTTCAAAACTTTTTGCAAGCATCAGGGTATTTGGTCGAGAGGTTTCAAAAGCGGAGCCAAAATTATAACTTGAGAGTGACTAACTATTTTTGTTTATGTCCAATTATTAGTTATTACTTTTACATTTGAATACTTGAAATATATAGGGCCTATATGTCAAAATGAATATATAATACACAGACAGCGTTATAAAATAAACAATCAGTTAAATTTTAATTGCAAGTGTTTATAGCAAAATCACTTCTCTTAAGTGGTAATGCCCATTCTGTCGCCACTAACCGGCTGACATTATTGGTTCAACAATACATATCACAAATCTAGTTCCATAGCCAAATAAGTTGGCTTTGAGCCAGAGGACGCAGGGCAGCCTGCAAATTTAAACGAGGCAATATGTTGAATTTCTTAGAAAACGTAGGCTGTCTTGCTAGGAAATATCTCAACACAGTAACATCACATCCTTTTCAAACCAAAGGAACTAAAAAACGAAAAGAAAATGTGGGCTTCACGCATTTCACCAGAAATTAAAGATTGGCACAAAGATTATGCCATGACTATGAGAAAATCTATTGATGGTGGGAGGAAAAGTCATCTCATCGGTTGCCTTGTTTTATCGGCAAGCAAAATCTACAGAAATCGAACCAGCAGCCGCAAACGGAAATCTGCGTGGCGAAATAGGCTATGCAAGTTTTGGATCATAGAGATAAATGACCTTAATTTTTTTAATAGACTACTTTCATTTAGTCTCAAAACTCATCTCTTCTCCCTCGCCCTTGATTAGAGATCAGCCCGCATCCCCCTTTGTTATTTGCTCCACGTTTTATTTACAGTTGTTGTCTCCTGTTCTTGCACTATTCTTATGCCTCTGCCTTTTTCTGTAATTTGTTCCATTTTTAATTTTTAGTCTTTTCACCTGTATTTGCACTATTTTTATGCCTTTTATGCTTTTATCTGTGAAGCACTTTGGTTCAGCCATTGCCGTTTGTAAATGTGCTATATAAATAAATTTTGATTTGATTTGATTTGATTTAGTCCATTGTACAGGCCTTCAGTCTCTCGCATGCAACTTTCCAGGGGTGCGGCCTATTCAGTATGTTTTCGATTTCTATTTTGCACATATCAGGCTAAAGCCAGTTCTTCTTCTTCTTCTTCTTCTTCTTATTATTATTATTATTATTATAGCCGTAAAAGCGTTGCCCACCATTCGCTATTTAAAAAGTAACAATTATTTATCTGAGACGTTTTATTCGGGTGCAAGAGACCCACGTTGGAAGCCCATGTTGGGCATGACTCTCTCAACAAAAGAGTGGATGACGAGAGCAATTTATGTTTAGTTAGCATGAATGCGTTCATGAAATGCTGATGAAATGGCACAAGCCGACTGTTCTAAAGACTGTTTATAGGTCTATTGCCTTCAATGCTGATTTGAAATTAAAAAAAAAATGCCACTACGATAGATAGAACTTGCGATTAATTTCATTTCTAGCCTAATTAATTATTCAGACAAATTCCATTCATACAATCTCATAATGTAACCTGGTTACCTCTCTCCTTATCAGGACTTAAACATTGGCAAGATTCTAGGGGGCTAATTATTATTCAGTAAATTAATTCTGCAATTTTTTTTTATTGGAAACTGGTCGATAATTATCTGCATTAAAAGGTGAATTTGCTGTTTACCCAAATGACATGTCTCTGTTTCTTACTTGTCCATGTTCATTTACAAGCTATGGGTATTTTTTATCCTTTGCTGAGTTGAAAAGCAATAAACAGCTTAATTTCACAGTGCATCCTATGTTGTTTATATGCATGTTCTTAAATAGAATAAATGGATTGTAAAGTCCAATCAAAAAGACAGAATTGAATTTTTCTTTTTCTGGGGGTGGGATTCAGGTATTAGTGGTGAACTGCCAACTGCTGGGATACGTTGCTTTTACACCGCGGTAAGTAAATATACATTTTGTTACAGCCCTATGATGGGGACCTTCAACATCAAACAATAACTGGGACACCATATTTTTTGGTCTGACCGTCCGACCTAGTCGTGGGTAGTCCATCACTGGGTCGGATGGTCCTTTGTGTTCATTGAAATAGCCCCCCTGCCCTCCTTTACTGCAGTCTGTGTTACTGAGAGAGAGAGAGAGAGAGAGACCAGGCACTCTATACAGCTGCCTGTGTTATTGAGAGAGTGAGAAGGCCCTCTATACTGCTGCCTGTGTGATTGAGAGAGTGAGTAAGCCCTCTATACTGCTGCCTGTGTTATTAGAGAGTGAGAAGGCCCTCTATACTGCTGCCTGTGTTATTGAGAGAGTGAGAAGGCCCTCTATACTGCTGCCTGTGTGATTGAGAGAGTGAGTAAGCCCTCTATACTGCTGCCTGTGTTATTGAGAGAGTGAGTAAGCCGTCTATACTGCTGCCTGTGTTATTGAGAGAGTGAGAAGGCCCTCTATACTGCTGCCTGTGTTATTGAGAGAGTGAGTAAGCCGTCTATACTGCTGCCTGTGTTATTGAGAGAGTGAGAAGGCCCTCTATACTGCTGCCTCTGTTATTGAGAGAGTGAGTAGGCCCTCTATACTGCTGCCTGTGTTATTGAGAGAGTGAGTAGGCCCTCTATACTGCTGTCTGTGTTATTGAGAGAGTGAGTAGGCCCTCTATACTGCTACTTGTATTACTGAAAGCGAGAGCAGGCCCTCTCGACTGCTATCTTTGTTTCTGAGAGACAGAAAAAGAGGGCTCTACTGCAGCCTGGGTTACTGAAAGAGCAAGCAAGACCATGCTCTTGTCCCATACGCAGCTTTTAAATCCACATGCCCTTGAGCACCAGTACACTACAGGTTCACGCTTTCTGCAACACCAAAGCGTGCACTTGGAGGTTAATGCATTGGGTTTAATTTGGCATTCTGGGAAATGCACATATCCGCCGCTTATTACCGTTCTCCTCCTGTCCGTTGGCCTCAGGCGTGCCCAGACGAGATAGCTCCTCCGGTGCTTCAGGATAAATAATGGCGGTGTCGCCGCGCTGAAGATACTCGGCGATGCTGACCACGTGGCTCTCGGATTCTTCCAGCTTCCGTTCAGAGAAAAACTCCTCAAATTCTGAAGTGCAATCAATATTCTTAACTGGAGGGACAAGCCAGAGACAGAGAGAGGGAGAAAACACAGGAAACACAAACAAATTCAGCTGTGTGGTCCCCCAAGAGAAATGCAGTAATACAGTACGACATCGCAAACATTTTGTTCTAAATGTGGTGAAGACAACCAAGGAAACCATTATGCAAGTAGTTTGGGAAGTATACATCTAAGTTACTGTTTTATCTTGTCACATAATGGCCACTAAAACAAGAAATATGAGTTAATCTAGGGGAATTGCCGTCATGAATGGTGGAAAAGCTTTTAAAGACGAACCGTTCTTACTTTAAACATATTACCAGTCACACTAAAAATGTTTATGCCAAATTCGCATTTGCTCAGATTGCCAATTTCACTTGCGATTTCCTTCATTAGTTTGAATTAACTGAAATTTGATGATGATGCTTAAAATATTTATCTTTAAGATTACCAGGAAAGAAAAAAATATTCAATCTGGCTGGGTTGTTAAAGCACATCAAATTTTTTAAAAATTCATAATATACTTCATTTGCATAGCTACTTTCCCTCTCAACAGATTTTAGAGGGAAAAGAGGATAATTCTATGCTCCTTTGGAATGGCTTGCCTATGTTTTCATCAAAAAAAGATAATGTTTTTAAAAGTCTGAAATTTACTACAGACATGTGCGGAACGAGAATATTTCCTCAGCTTTACACTCTTCAGGGAACCAAGCACTGCAGACGAGAGATAGCTGCCCCAATCAGAAACAAAGCTAATAACAAACCAGCAACCTCCATTACACATGAAATGGCAGATCCTCATTGGTGAACACTGATCACAGGCCAAGAAAAACCCTGCTCTCCTGCCAAGCATCCAACTTCACTCTGGTACAGTCTTGTCACTACAGATATGTCTCTCCATTGGCTCTCTCTCTCCTCTTGCTGAATTTGTCAATTTAGCTAAATATTATGGGGCCAAAAGCTTTGCTTTATAGGATTTGGAACTCATTTTTATTAGCTACCTTTTAATTAGATTGCTTCGCTGGCGGACAGACTAAACTCCACACGTTGTGGTTTGTGGAGTTGTAAACACTTTACGGTCCAATTTATAAAAGGTCAAGGTAGTGGATTGTGTCACTGTCAAAGTGGCTGGAAAATGTCAAACAGTCAGTATATATCCTTTAAATTGTACTGTACAATAGTAAAACTAGAACAGGCAATTTGCAAAGCTCTCCTTGCGATTCCCATGCTTAAATATTTGTGCCTTCACCACCAAGCGATTATCAAACGCAGGACTGTAAAGGTCTGCATTCCCGATTCACGACCAGCACTGGAATGGATAAACGTTTTATGGTCGCATTGTAGTTGGATTTGAACGTACATGATCTAAACAAATCAAATTTAGATGAAATTTGATTTTACACTTAAATGTGATTTGCGGTGCTCTCAGCCGCAAATACACACCCTTTCCAGGTCCCCTACTGATGGAAATAGTCTAGTACTAGATGAGGTGTTCAGTACATGTTTCTCTTAGGCGATAATCCCTTGCTGAAACGTCACATAGGCAGGGAGTAAAATTGCGTGTAGCAAATAAATATTACTGCCCCGTTCCCTTTGTAAATTAAATTCCAAATTCCGCACTATGTATTGTATCCGATGCAATTGCGAATGGAACGTTAAATGGTATTTATTTCTATGGAAACCAAATTGTTCCCCAAAAACACACATTCCCTCAAAGATGAAGGAGCCACAGGGAAAGCGTGCCATTGGGCAGTGGCTGTTTACACAAGCTGCGCCACAGCCTATCAGCAGCGGGCATGATGATATCATGGAAGGAGAGTTAATTCCCATAAGGCGGGTGGGTGGAAATCAGTTTCGTTTACATAATTAGAAGTGGCAGGTAGGATTTGGTTCCTCTGTAGTGAACAGACCAGTGCAGAGAATAAACACTCACAAACACATGCGTGCACTCACACATACATGCACAAGCATGCATATGCACACACACGCTTCCAAAGCATGCACTCACTCACACACACACAGACACACACTGTCCCAAATACAACCTATACAAACATGCATCACACGCGCACACACAAACACACACGCATGCACGCACATGCACACACACACTTCGAGTGCACGCACTCAATCACACACGCACACACACTGTCCCAAATACAACATATACACACCACATGCACACACACACACACACACACACACATGCACACACATACACGCACACAGAGCATAAACACACATGAGCATCACATGCATACACTCAAACATACACTGTTCCAAATCCTCTCACTTGGAAGTGCTGGCACTCACCTGTACCATTTCCAAGTCTCTGATGAGCGACGTCAGGCCCCAAGGAATCAAACTCGTCCTTCATTTCATCTGTGAGGAAAAGAGAGATAAAGGGGAGGGGTCTTTAAAGCCACAGCATACCATGGTGCGCCGGTTCGCAACGAGGCCTTCAAAGGAAGCCACTGACGGTGGTAGCTCGCCTCTGTCTCAGTTCGACTGCCCAACCAGTGCTATCGTTTGGCACAGGCACAGTCTTATTTACTTTCGGCTCACAACAAGCTGTGAAAACGCAGCCCGGTCGAGGCAGGACGCGGCACTCACCGGCCAGATTAACTCAAGGACCCTCATCCACCTGAGTAATCATAGCAGAGCGCGAGCGCGGAGGCTAACGTCGCTCTGCGACGTGCAGCTTTATCAAGTGACCTTTCTCTTCCCATTATCAAGCAGCGCTCCGCAAACCGTGCCGGGAATGTCACTGCGATTCACGGCCAGTCCCAGCCTAGGTAAGACAAAGGCAATGACAATCCTCTGGTGGACATCCAGGCTTGCGCACAGGAAAATGAACAGAGTAAAGAAGCAGAGGACATTAAAGTTTTAAAATGGCGGAACTAGGCAGGCACGGCTAACAAGAAGACATTGTTACCATACACAGGCAATTAACTTAGAGAGTTCTCTTCTGGAACTCCCTTCCCCTGTCTTAACAAATTAAATCAAGGTATTTCTGAGAAGATAGAGGCTGGTTATAAATATAGCTATTGTGCTTGTTTCTCATGCTCGGCTCATGTGATTCAGGCTCGGAGTCACAAGCTCAAATGGACCACGACCCCCCACACACACACACACACACACCCCACCAATTGCAAGGTACGAGCCAGGCAGAATTCAGACTTACCTCCCCCCCCGCCCTTTCTTGCACAATACAGGCCATTTCAAACTGCGCTACTTCCTTCCCCATGAACTCAGAGAAGCCACCTACGAGGCAACTACAGTGGGTGTTAAAATCATCGGAAACACTGCCATAAATGCCCAACTTAGAGAATCTCATGACATACTGTTTTTGTTCAGACTAGTTCGGATGTTAATTGATTCAATTCTGTGCTGATTTTAAGAGCTGCAGTTAAATGGTTATTTACTACTGTCCTACCAAGTGTCAGTTTGTGTCTGTGGGAGAGTTTTGGCTTCTGTGCTTCTCACTTTAAATGTTTTTTGGTGTTCGGCACAATTTGTTTTAATTTTTTAGACAGATTTCTGTTAAGCATTCAAAATAATAGGAATGACCATGTAGACGTGTTTGTAATTGTGGTGTAGAGACTTCAAAGTCCTGTTTGAGGCTTGATTCTAATATTTTGTCCACCACTGAACTTGTCTTTTCTGTTTCAAAAGCCTTATGGTAGAGTAATGGTTTCGGCTGAAGTTCCCGGAATCCAAAACGAAAAATATGCACGGCTGTTATCTAAAACGATAACACAATAATTATCCTGAATTTTGGAAAAGAAAGATAGCTCAAAATGCCTGTTCTCAAAGTGTGATTGGCAGGTAAGGAGCTGGCTGCGATGCTCAGCCTAGCTCGCACAGAATCCACTTTGATTTCAACCATCAACTTCCAGTTTGTACAAAACAGATAGTGGAAAAATCTATTCTTATTGTTTTCAAGGTTCCTTTGAACTATTTAAATCAAAATCAAAAAGTGAACACTTTTGATACCTTGTACTTAAAGATTATTTTTTTTTGTCTGTGCACAAAAGATAAAGAAATAAAGAAACTGGTTTTTGAATGAAACATACTGTATCTTCCCCTGGATAAAAAAAAAGACCGGAAAAAAATCTAAAGGAAAATTTGTCAAGCTTCTTGTATTTGCATATACAGGGTTTCTGACCTCAGTGGTGATATGAAACCAGAGACCACTCTGAAGAAAACCCCTTCAGTCGTCAAAGTCGCGCTTAAGTGTCGCACGCTATCAGAGGGCCGCCGTGGTTACAGTGCAAATATTGCCCCGCGTTTCAAACACCTGTGTAACCCAAGACGCCGCTTTTGTGTGGCGTGACATGCCAAATGTTTAATAAGCCCTTAACTCCCTTCAGGAAGGAGGCAAACCGCAATTAAATTAGCACCTGTGTTGATGCCATTTGGTTTTCACTCATACTGCAAATACTCTTTCGTTACAGTTTTCCCAAATTAGACTTGTCGTGTGAGTGGTCTGAGGGGCAGAGAGTTCTTCCACCAGGAGGTAGGCTAAGACCGCTATCACTTCACATTCGGAGCTTTCCTACAAAGTGAGTAAGGTCATTTTTTATCCTAGTTTGTCCACAGAAACACACATAAACAGACACACACACACACACACACACACACTCTAACTCTCTCGCTGGTTGAAAGCACCTTGTCGACTCTTTTGTCCCTGATAAATCAGCAGGACCGCGTGAGAAAGCGAAGGTCTAAAAGGACATGTTGCACCTTGTGAAGAGTAATGCATCAGTCACAGTTCGCTTCATCCGACTGGGAGGCAGAATACCTTTCTCCTGCCATAACTCCGACTGTTTACCTAACACCATCCGTCCTATTTATTTTCAAAACATTCCTCTTTCTTTATTACCAGTTACAGCTGGAACAAAATGGCTTAAAAACAAGGGGCTTCCATTTTTTTTTTAAATCATTATTTCCCAAAGACCTTAAGCTAGCAAAAAAAAATTTGAATGAGAGGAGGTTTGGAGCCAGGAAGAGGGCAGGTGATTTATTTAAAATCTCCAGCAAGTGATAATGATGTCATGCTTTCCAGTACACTGCGTACAGCCTATTGTGGGATGAACGGAATGTCAAGGACGGTTGGGAACAGAAAAGTGCGATTGTGCTGGAAGCGGGAACCTTCGGAGCGCTATTCTGCTCCCAAACCTGCATCCTGTGCACAGAGACGCGGTGCAGGGCAGACGAGCAGCTTATCTCAGGCCAGAGCTATGTGCTTAGGTATGACTGCAGACAGCAAGGCTCCATGCGAGATAAAACACACACACACACACACACACACACACACACACGACTCACACACGCACTCACACTCACACACACATAAACACACATGAGCTCACACTCAAACACAGAAACACACACAGTCACGCACTCACACACACACACACACACACACACACACACGACTCACACACGCACTCACACACACACGACCCATACACGCACTCACACGCACACGCAAACACACGCACACACACAGACAGACACGCACACACACACTCAAACACAAACACAAGCACACAGGCGCGCGCACACACACACACATGCACACGCACATACATGACTCACGCATGTACTCAAGAAGATACACACACAGCCCTCCAAAAAACATAACAAAAAAATAGGGAATATGTACGTACAACAAGTGATGATCTTAGATTGCAAAAAAATTCAAATCCCATTTTAAAGCATATACTTTTTGAAGGAAAAAAAAAAAAATCTTGATTTAATTATTTTACAATCATTCTTTTTTTTAGTTGTATCTCTTAAATATAGCTGATGGGCCCACTCGCCCTTCTGTCTGCTTATGGCAGCACTGCGTACAAAATCAACCTGCTTTCACTAACTGCACCTTTTTTTTTGGAGCGAATGAAAATTTTAAACTGAGAATATCTCCCCTTTGAGCAGAGTGCACCGCTAGTTCATTAGCAGAAATGAATAGCTAACACAGGCTCATTTAAATGGGGTGTCGTACATGAGCTCGCTACTGCACTCTGTTCCTGTCACACGGCTCCAAGAACCATTGACTCTTATTATACATGTAAATGGCTATCATAAAAATAAAAATTTCATTTAAGATTGTTAATGACTTCTGCAGCAGCCTGGCTTCCTTTAATGATTATCCTCGGCCCCCTAATTAAAAGTATTTATCTTTCGAGCATCCACGACTGGGTCCCAGCTACTGCTTGATGGTGTGTTAGGGGAGGAAATAAATATATAAATAAAATAATCACAAAACAAAGTTGCCACGCACCACCTGTCTGGCTCTGACTGCATTATCGTTGATAAAAGCCAGGCTGTAGTTTCACGACGAATGCTTCGTCACAGGCGGGCAAAAGTACATATGTTTACGATTGCTTTTTATCACGAGAAATGACACTTTGAAGGCAGAAAGATAAAATGAATAATAATTTAGATCAAAGAGATTTAAATGAAAGCCTATTATGCATTTATTTTGTATTACATATGATTCATTGCCTTAATCATATTTTTCAAATAAAATACTATTTCTTCTGAGATTACAAAAAATAAAGTTGTATCAACTGTCAACTGTTCTCACAGCCTGTCTGGAGTAATCAGGTGGGAAGTATGAGTGTGCGTGCGTGCGTGTGTGTGTGTGTGTGTGCGTGTGCGTGTCCGCGCGTGTGTGTGTGTGTGTGTGTGTGTGTGTGTGTGTGTGTGTGTGTGTATGTGTGTGTGTGAGTGTGTATGTGTATGTGTGTGCGTGTGTGTGTGTGTGTGTGTGTGTGTCTGCTCATGTCTGTGCATTTATGTGTGCGTGCATTTAAGTATGTGTGTGTGTGCGCGTGTGCGTGTGCCTACATGTGTGGAACAGCAGATTGCTGACAGAACGGTCCTCTAAATGTGAGTGCTGATCATGAAGTTAACATCTAGTGACTTTGTGCTTTACTGTCACATCAGCGGCTGTCACCTCACCGGACAGCCCACTGCCCAGTCATGGCGGTCTCAGGCGACAAAAACAGAAACGGCCGTGAATATCTGGGGAAGGGAAGCCGTGAGGAGGACCGGGTCACGACCGAAACTCACTCGTACCGTGCACTGTCGCGCGCAGCATTTCGCTGTCGCTCCACATGTGGTCCACTGTGCCGTTTCTTCGGTCCTCTTCCTCGTCCTCCTTTGTCATCAGGGCGTGGCCCACTCTGGGCGACGCCACCTCGTGATTGGCCAGGCTGACTGGGCTGGCCTCCCCATTCGCCAGGCCATCCTCCTCTGAGACGAGTAGCTTGTCGTCCTCGTCCGTCTCCGAACCCGTTTCCAGAACATTCTCATAATTCAGCACTGCGGGGGGCACAAAACAGTGGGGTAGGGGGGATTAGTAAGGAATCAGGGTTCATCTTACTCTTATAAACCCAGCAGTTCCCGCCCCTCCACTTGTACTCAAAAAAACAGCCCCAATCACAGCATCATGCCAGGAATCCCCGTCAGAAGGGCCGGGGTCGCCCCGTCGTAGCCTCTAATTTTCAGCTGCGGCGAGCCGTCTGGACTGCCAAAGACCCGCACCTTTCAGATACTCCCCCAAAAAAGGAATATCCCCCCCGCATGTCGGGCATACCACAAGTGTTTGGTACTGACCACCACCACTCCTATTTATAATGAATCACATTTGGATTAAGTGCCCTACGTCTGTCAGGGTCCTTAAGAGTAAGGCAGCCATACTACTCATTTCAAGAGTTGGGAGCCGTATTTCAGCCGATGCGCAATCCAATCCCGTTACAGACATCGTACCTGGCTGGTTTTGTCTTCCCCAAAAAGGGCACAGATCACTGCTGGCGTGTGACTGCTTGGCACATTTATGATAATAATGTTAATCCCAACAGGCTTATTAAACGTCATGCCCACCCGTCCATCTGGTCCCCGCTCCTTGATTTCATCACCGGGGAAATTCGGCGCTGTCAGGCCCTAACATTAAACTCGCGAGTCTCAGCCTGTCCGGCCCGGAACGCATTCTGGTTCTCCTTAAAATAGATGGCCCGCGAATGAGCTTCTCCTGCTCGGTCGAAGGAGCCTGTTTCTGAATTAGTCAACTCCTCACTCTGCACTCTGGCCCGAGTGCCACAACATAAATTGTCCACTTGTGGGCCAGAGGTAAGAAAGATTAGAGTAATAAACACGAGGAATTAGCTCAGTCAAAGAAATAGCAGCGTCATACACACACACACACACATACACAAACACAACGCACACCCGGCTGCCAAGCTCACTAACACTTAAGCAGAGTTTACGGGGGGGGGTGCGGTTGGGGGGGGGGGGGTCATCCATTACATCATGGGAACCAGTTTAAAAAAACAACCAGAGTGAGGGGGGTGAATGAAACACAAACAGTTTTCAGGTTCATTTTAAGTTCTGTTTATGCCTAATAAAGCAATCTCTTCTAAAGTCATCAGGCGTGCTATCTCCAGGGACCACAGCCAACGAAAGGGCAGGGCACAAAACAGCCCTGAAATAAGCGACTTTTTAAGAGAAATGCGGTTCGGGGATATTTTTTTTCCCTCTTGACAGTTTTAGGTGCCGACCTGGAGTCACATCTGCATATTTTTCCGACAAATTCCCACGAAAACGAGCCAGAGAAACATTGCCAGAGAGAAAAAAAAAAAGAAAGAAAATTCCCCTGAAAACATTTGAGCAATTTTAAAAGTTAGCGCACCGGGAACACAAACAGATCGCAGCCCTGGTATCTGCTGAATAATGTGATCTCTGCACAGTCGTACGGGCCTGCACTTGCCCTCTTGACAACTGCACAACAGGTGCAAATTAAAATGAAAACAGCCACGCGCGGGGTGAGCCGGAATGGCCGACCGGTAGTGGTGGCGGTGGTGGGGTGGGTGTGGGGGGTGGTACCAATCGACGAGGGAAACAAAACCTTTTCAGGAGGTGTGACTGTGAGGGCTCGGGCCGGCGACGGAGGACAGGAGAGCAGGAGAACAGAGAGAGGAGTCAAAGGGAAAGTGGTCCGCTGGGGGTTATACTGCGTGCTCCACATGTGTACACCTCTTAGCACCGTTCATAATGCACTTTAACTCCTAGCTCTGCTCAGACACCTAGCCTTAACCATTTCCTAGCAATGCATGGCCAACTCCCGGAGATTCCCCGAGCTGCCACAGGTTTTTGGGGGGGGTGGTGGTAAATATTTTGGGAAGGCGGGCCGGGTGGGGGGCGGGGTTTTGGGGGGTGTAGAGTTATGGGTGACAATGGGACAGGAGGCCTGGGAAGCCACCACCCCCCCTCACCCCCCCATGTGGGGAGCAGAAGTGAATAAAGGCCGGGGCAGGGAGGGTGAATGAAATTATCTCAGGCTGGACAGATTTTAAAAGGCTTCGCCCCACCCCCTCCATAAAAATGGGTCGTTTGCCCTGTGAATGTCTTCGTCGGCACTTTGTGCTTCTATATTTTGGGTTCAGAAACTTCAATCGAGCATAGAAATAAGACAGAGAGAGAAAGATAGAGACAGAGAGAGAGTAGGTAAAGCCGGTTTCGATATGTAAGAGTAACCTGAACCTCTCCTCAACAGTGTCAATTACAAAAAAACTATCACCTTTCCCATAACTTCTGGGCTGCTCGAGCACCCACCAATCACCCACCAATCGAAATTCCTGTAACTTCTAGGTCTTTTCGACACCCACCAATCACCTTTCGAGTCATTTCAATCCTGTATCTCTCAAAATATAGCAAGCACATTACAGCAAAATACATACACATGCTCCATCATCTCCAATCCAAACATCTTTGTTTCCCATGCCCAGAACTTTTGTTTACACAATTGTTCTGAGCCATTTTTTTCAGTAGTTTATCTAGGTACACAAACTAATATAGACACTGAAAGCATATACTCCCAGTTAGAAGGGCATTACGTGTAATACAGATGTCTGCGTAAGCCTCACAGTTCATAAAAAAGCGTTTAAAAGAAAAGAGTTTTTCAATGTCATATAAAAGTGTGTCACATAAAAGTGTGCACAGGAGTTTGTGAAATACTGTACACATAATTTTGGTTCAACATTCCCCCAAATACCTCCTTCTATGAGCATGTACGTTGCGGCATTGATGCGTGTGTATGTGCGTGTGACTCTGTATGCCTGTATGAGTGTGTGCTGTGTATGCATATGTGTATGTGTGCATGGCTGCATGTGCGAGAGTGTCCGTGCGTGTGTGGTTGCGTACGCATGAGAGTGAGCAAGTGTATGATCGTGTATGTGCAGCTGCAAATGCACGAATATGCGTATGTGTGCAAGTGTGTGGCAGCGTACGTGTGTATGTATACGTGCATTTATTTGTGCGTGCGTCTGCATATGGGCGAGTATGTGTGTGCGTACCTAATTATGTAAGTACGTGCGTATTTGTGAGAGTGGCTACATATGTATACGTGAGAGTGCGTGTGTGTCTAAGTGTGACTGTGCGGGCTTATATGTGTGAGCAGGTATGCTTGTGTGTGTGTGTGTGTGTGTGTTTTGACACTGCTGCATTCATGGACTAAGAGGCATCTCTCTCACACACAAAAGGCAGCAGGCTGCACACTTTGACTCCAAGTCCCGCGGGTCATTCAGCGTCGCCTCAGTGTTCCACACAAAGGTGGCTGATAAAGGGCAAAACCTAGCCAAGCCCAGCTAACCAGGGGCAGCGCAGACCCTTTCCTCAACCTGACTGTCCACATGCAGGACCAGTCCGAAAGGCAAGGAGGGGGAACTACAAATGCCATCAGAGACTATATCAAACGCAGCGACTGCCTCAACAACACGGGGGGGTTAATGTGGGGTGTGAGGTATCAGATTGTAGCACGTATTAGCAGAAGCTGGAGAAGACTGACATTGTAAAACTGACATCCCTGACAGATGAGAGCTGGAGCCGCCTGTCTTACTGTTCGCATTGTACTCTCTCCGCACAGAAAAAAAACCTCCAACCTGCTAATGTCACCAGGGCCATTATTTTCGTCTGTACCTCGCCGCAAATCAATCTTTTGTGCTCATTCCGGGCAGACGAGACAAAGAAACGATAATGTTTACTTCTTGGCAAAGTTCTCCTCAAAATGACACCCCATTTTTCCCTCCTTAGTTGAAGTGTCAGATATAACAAAGGTAATTACTCGTGACGCGCGCTGACTGATGCTACCTGCTTGGTTTCCGGAGCTTTCTTTTTCCTCCCCGGATCTGGGATAAACAAAAGGAAACGTCTTTTTATTTGAAAGCTGCTGATAATTAGGATGACGTTCATAATTGTCAGAGTTGCGCTAAATACCAGGCTAAAGCTCGCCTCCCTGGCCGTTTGAATAACTGTGCCATTGTGCTGTCAGTGACAGAAGTCAGGCCGGCTACGTTAATAATGTATATTGTATTGATTACGATGACTAGCACCTTTCGAAAGGCTGTTTGCGTGGGGGGGCGTAAGAGCTGCACTCGTCTTTTTGATGTCTCACGCTCTTGTGAAAGGGAGAGAGGGGGAGGATCGGACAAAACGCCCTCGCCGCTCCAGACATTAAACTCCAAACATTGTTTCACAAGCACGGGCCCCTCTCACCAAAGCTAATGAAAACTATCATAAAATCATTTAGAACCTAAAGAAAGAAGGCGCTCGATAGCTTCTGAAAGTTTCTTTCTTTCTTTATTCAGACAGAATGGCTGCCATTACTCTCTGTGCTCCGGCTTTCTCGTACTGTGAAAGCCTTTAAATACCGGAGTATTTGTAACCCAGGCCATACGTCTCCAATCGCCGAGGCCAGACCACGAGCCCAAATGAGACTGAACATGTGGCTCGGTACCGGCACTCCCGGAAAACACAGGGAAACTAATAAAGGAATCAGCGGATGTGTGAA
Source organism: Gymnothorax javanicus (assembly GCA_029692085.1). NCBI lineage: Eukaryota > Metazoa > Chordata > Actinopteri > Anguilliformes > Muraenidae > Gymnothorax > Gymnothorax javanicus. The sequence goes on along the minus strand of CM056205.1, from coordinate 29,517,093 downwards.
TAACAGAGCGTGTTCTTCTCGGGATGCTAACAGCCAAAGATAGGTAGCCGGAGAGAGGGAAAAAATCGGAGAGTGGAGTGCAGTGAGACACATCTGTAAACTGAGCGAGCATTTCCCTCGAAGCTCCTCGCATTCACACCATAACTACAGAAGTACTTCACAGAGAAAAGTAGCGCATGCAGAGAGTAACAAATTTGTCCACAGCCCACACCACTCCAATGACACTGAAAAAACAGGAAAGGAAAACATATAAACTCCTCACCAAACATTCTGGCTCGATATTGGCCTGCAGCTCAAACCAGAGAAACTTGGCCCGGTCTGGTTGTGCTGTAGGACAGCCTAATGAAAAGCCTACCTTCTACAGACGCGCTGATGACGTGCTGTTTTGCCGAAAAAGGCTTCCAACACAAATCCTGGAGGTCCCAGCTCGGACCGCGCACCACTACCCCCTCCATATCCGAACCCTGGCTCAGGATGGGGGCCACCAAAAGAAAAAAAAACTCATAAAACGCTGCTACAAGCCGAAAAGAGAGAGAGAGAGAGAGAGAGAGAGAGAGAGTGCCAGAGTGAGAGAATGACAGAGAAGGATAGAGTGTGAGAGAAAGACAAAGTGCAAGACTGACAGAGAGACTGAGAGAAAGTGAGAATAAGAGAGGGACTGAGGGAGAGAGAGAAACAGACTGAGAGTATAGAGAGAGAGAGAGAGAGAGAGAGAGCAGGCTGGCAGCTCAGGCCTCAGGAGAATCTCTGACAGAGGTCTCCACTTCAGCTACAGCCAGCTGCTGCAGGTTAGCTCCAGGTAACCCGTCACTTCCCGTCGCCTCGGCTACAGTAACGAGACAGGACGTTAACCCTATTGGAGGCTAAGTGCCCTGTCTCAGCCCCCGTCTCATGAATGAGTGCTGAAAGCATCACCTGAATGGCTCTCGGGGGCACTGACGGCCAGATCATTAAGGTGGAAATGAGGTCACTGCCTTCAGGCTACCTGCTGGACGGAGTCTAACAATGGCCTTTTAACTGCGAGGCTTTGATGCCCTTCTGGGGGGTTACATTCAGCTGAGTCAGATTAACTGAGGGAGATACTGGCTAACCAGGAGAGAGAAGGAATTAAAGATCATTTCTGTACATCTGGCTATCATCTAACCAACTTAATCCAGACTAGTGATTCCAGAAAATAAGACATCTATCAGAAAAAAATTGAATAAATATTCATCAAACGTCCTCTGCTTTCTTCAATGTGTGAAATCGTCCTCTTGACCGTATAACTGAACTCTGGCATGCTTTCACTTAGTGTAAGGCAGTCAAAGGGGCTGTTTTTAACCAGGGTAAGTTTAGACATGGTAATGTGTGTGTGTGTGTGTGTGTGTGTGTGTGTGTGTGTCGGAGAGAGTGACAGGTAGAATGGGGGGCTTCCATATACAGAAGGGGAACAGAGGGCACTACACAAAGCCAAAACACAAGGAGTAGCCTCACAGAGCACAGAAGGGTTAAAACTCAGCCATGTGTTAACCAGCGAGGGAGAGTGTGTGTGTGTGTGTGTGTGAGTTTCTATGTTTGTGTCTGTAGTTGTGTATGAGTGACAGTGGTTGTGTGTGTGAGTGTGTGACTGTGGTTATATCTGCAGTTGTGTGTGTGCGTGTATTTGAGCGTGTGTCTGTGGTTAAGTCGGTGGTTGTGTGTGTGTATGTCTGCAGTTTTGTGTGTTTGTGAGAGTGTGTCTGCGCATGTACCTGTCAGCCATGTATGGGTGCCTGTTTCTGCATACTCGCGAGTGTCAGGAAGGAGATGTCCAAGTCCAGCCATGAGGCTCTCACAGTAGCTCCACTCTAATTGAATTAAACTCCCATTTATTTACAGAGACCCGAGCAACAGGCTGGAGGGGGGAGGGGGGGGGGGAGCCAGAGAGAGAGAGATAGAGATACAGAAAGAGAGAGAGAGAGAGAGAGAGAGAGAGAGAGAGAAAGAGTGAGCTTCACGGTTTGCTGAAGCGCTTCGAAGACCCACCTTTCCCATCTCAGAGCCGACCTGCCATCTGTGCCCGCCTAAACACATGTCGCGGCCCCACCCCAAATGCTCAGAGCCCCCCACCGTTGCTGCACACACACACAGCCAAAAAAAGAATTTACAGCAAAAAGAAAAACAGCAAAAGGCGCACAAAGAGCCTCCATGGGCTGCCCTCGGGATGGGAGAGAGGTAGAGAGAGAGAGAGAGAGAGAAAGAGAGAATGAGCACGGAAAAGCAAGAGCAAAAAAAGAGAGAGGGAGAAGAGCTAAAGAGGAGGAAAAATAACAAATATAAGCAAAATCCGTGCGGATTTTGGCCCAGGTGAGGTTGTCTTCCCGCACTCCTCCTGTGCTGACATCCGTCATGCAAAAGAAAGGTTAAAATTAGAAAATTTAATTTATTTGATAATTTCCCAGAATAATTAGAGTTAATATGGGTTAATTAATATGCAAATCTCTCAGCAGATGTTCGGCAGCGGGGCCTTACGCGAGAAAACAGCCTCACTTTCTCCTGCGTGATTTTGGCTGTCAGTTATTGGCTATAATTACTGTAACTAACCAAATACACACAAAACCTTTTTGGAAGATGAAACGGTTCCAGTTCGAGTCCTGAGCAAAACTGCTACTTTTCTCCCACAAAGGGAGACAATTTCTTATTTTCTCTGAGCATAAAAGGCTTTTCATGTTTTTCCCCCCTTTCTCCAGTGAATGAAGCGAACTGCTTAAAACATTTTCGATTTAATACGCTTTTTTTTGTTTCGAGCTCAAAAACGTTAACTGCGAAATCCCGCAGATAAAAGCGCCCGTGGTGGGCCGGCACCTGCGAGATGATTCCGGAAGCTGTGTCGGGACCTTGGCCACACTTGCTTACCTATTTTCCCGTGGAACGCGGCCAACCCCGATCCGCAACTTTCTGATCAGTCCAGATGGGTGATTTGACATCTCGAAATGAGGAATCAAAGAGGTTTTTAAATGCTTCTTTACGATCAGGAATCAGGTTTCCCATAAAATATTCATGCGGCTCCAAAAAGTGTTCAGCAGGGAGTCCTGTCTTACCCCTTTGTTGTCCGGACCGCATTTAGAAACTCTGTTTCGGTAAACAAGGCTGACATGAAACCAAAATACACCAGCCACATCCACGGCATTTCAGCACATTTGAACTAAAAAATGAACCCCCACACCAAAGGAGGGCTCGAGTCAAGAGAACTTGAGCTGTTTTCATCGTTCCTCAAAATGAATTGCCAAAAAGAGTATGTCGCTTGGATGACTTAAAGGTGGCTTTCTCTTATTTTGAGAGGCAAATGTTTAAATAATTGATGGTAAAATTCTAGCAGAAAGCCTTCCCAAATTTTTCAGGTTGTTGTCCCCAGTTTTTCACTAAGAAACACACTCACACACAAGGAAAGACACAAACACACGCGCACACACAGCGGTCAGGCTCTCAGGTAGAGGAATTCGCTGAGCAGGGGAACTGGCCCTGTTGTTGTTGGTTCGATGCAGGGCGTGGTGAGGCGTGAATTGACGGTCACAGCAGAGTGTTATCGGCCATCTATTTAATACGTCCTGGCCCTGACTCCAAACTATTTGTGTGTGTGCCTGTGTGAGTGTGTGGCTTTATGTGTGTGCCTGTGTGAGTGTGTGGCTTTATGTGTGCGCCTGTGTGAGTGTGTGGCTTTATGTGTGAGCCTGTGTGAGTGTGTGGCTGTATGTGGGTGGGTTTGAGTTTGTCTAAGAATGAGTGCGTGTGTCAGTGTATGAGTTTGTACCTGAGTGTTTGTATGAGTGAGTACGCACGCAACTGTGTGTGCGTGTGTGTATTCATGTGTGCGTGTATAAGTGTGTGTCTGAGTGTATGTGTGTGTATGAGTATGCGTGAGTGTGCTTATGAGCGTATGAGTGTATACGTGTGAGTGTGTGCATGTGGGTGTGTATGCGTGTGCATGAGTGTGTGAATAAGTGTGTGTGTCTGTGTGAGTGCGTGTGTTCATGTGTATGTGAGTGTTTGCGTGAGTGCGTGGGTGTGAGTGTGTGTGCGTGTGTATGTATGTAAGAGTGTGTGTGTGTGTATCTGTGTGAGTATGTGTGTGAGCGTGCATGTGTATGTGTGTGAGTATGTGTATTTGTGTGTGAGTGTGTGTGTGTATGTGTGTGAGAGTGTGTGAGTGTGTGTGTGTGAGTCTGAGTACACGTATAGCTGGCAGGGCAGTGTGGATTATCCCTCAGCCTCGTCTCAGGTTTTAAGGATGGATGCACAGAGAAACCACAGGGCAGAGAAAAGGAAAAGGAGAGAAAAGTTTTCAACAGGCGTTTGTGCTCTGAATGAATGTGCTATTTAATGCTGCATGTTGAATACATTCAGTGGAGAAATCAGCAATGTTTTGTAGCTAAAGGGCCATATGCCCCATTTTAATAAAAAAAAGGAATCCATAAAAATAAATTACTTGCACTAAGTATATGCAAATTCAAATGTAAGCAATCAGTGCAAAATTAATTTTGCCAGAGCTGATTAAAAGCATTAATAAATCTATATACAGTATTGCTTCAATCTGATATTGTAAATTTATTACACTTCCTGTAAGATTAATTAGAAAGCTACAATAACATATTGCGGTGCCAGAGCAGATTACAGTATGTTTTTGTTAATAATAGTTAAGCAGAACCTGAGTTGTAATTATGCACGGTAACAAAGTCATTTGACAGTGATTTCTTATACTGTAAGTAGAAAATATTATGAATTTCTTATTATTTTAAAAAAACTAGTTTTAACTGGTTTTGCCTGCCTGCAGGTTTCATTTATTGCAACAGAAATCTGTGGCCGACTGCATTTCTGAAAGACTTTTGTTTTTACTGTTCCCACTAAAACCCTTTCACCTTTTCAAGCTCGTCAAAACTATCAGGCAGACCCTGAGATAAGAGGGAGTTAAAAACAACAGTACAATCTGCTCAAGGTTGTTTTGCATTCTTTTCCAAAAGCGTTCCAGTGCCGAGAAATTCTAAATGAGGCTAAAGTCAATCACAAATCGCTCCAAAAAAGACACACCTTTCAACAATAACTTTTAACAACTCATCCAAAAAAGACATACCTGAAGTCTTTGGAATCTAATCAACATTATTATGGTTGTTCAAGAACAGTGGTCCATTCAGAAATGAATGAAACAATGTAATTTTTATCTTCTAATGTGCTAATTTCATTAATTCAAACAAACTATGAGGACAGAGTGAAAAGGAACAAACATTAATAAAAATATTCCTGAAGTTTACTGAGATCCAGGGAGGGCATTATTTTATTTATCATAATTTCTTTCACATCTCCCCTTTAACGGAGATCTGGCAGCTAATATGACGCCCTCGTGCAATTCACCACCTTTTTCAGAATAAAATATTAACGCTTTCCACAGGATGAATAAAATGTAAATACACTCAGCTTCGCTACTCCAGCTTTGCCCTGAAATGTATCTGAGGCGGTTGCTGGGTGCTCGCCGTCGCAGACAACATCTTGGAAAGCTTCCAAATCTCCGTCGGCCCGGTCAAGCTTTATTGTGTGTGTGTGTGTGTGTGTGTCTGTACAGGGGGGGGATTTACCCAACGCGTTTTAAACACAATGAAGGCACATTTTCTGAATAGCATCTGTGCTACGAGCTGTGGAAGACTGCTTACTGCCGTAAAAAAAAAAAAAAAAAAAAAACCTGGGCTGCTGCCCGGCTGGAGGTCAGAAGGGCTTTATAGCAGTCATGGGGCGGGGAGGGGCGAGCTCTTCAGATGGGGTAAAGATCAGAGAGACGAGCTGGTCAGGTGAAGCCCACAGCCCCTGGTCTGGCCAAGTCTAAGCAGCTCATTCAGATGATAATGAGTGTATAAATCACATCTGCTCCCCCCCTCGGAGCCTGGATCTTTGTCACCTGAATAGCACACCCATCAGGTATCAAACGAGCCCCAGGAAACGAGCTTCCTTTTCATCCCGCTATCTCCCTCTCTCCAATCAGCAAATGAGGCCCTGACAACAGGCCCCGGACGCCCTACGGAGACTCCATCCCCCAGAAGCCTACACAGTTACACTTCCCAATTAGTCATTACGAGCACAGCTCCACTTCATCAGCGGCGTAACGTCGGCCTGCCTCGCGTTCGCGCTCGCAAACTTTCGTTGGCTTCAATTAGACAACGTTTTTTTCCTCAGATGTTTATCTCTCAGGTCATGAAAATATGGCTGGAAGCCCAAACCCAGTGGCCCTGAGGACTGGTTGGAGAAAGGCCTGTCCCAGCTCATAAGTTATGCACGGCCAGGCTGCGCGTAGACCGTGTCGGAGCAGGTGTCGCTGGCTGCTCTACTGCTGTTCTCGCATCCCACCTACCTCTTCTGCTCCGTGATAGATATTTAGCGCCGTTAAGGGCTCTACCTGCTGCGACAAAAAAAAAAAGGCTTCCCAGTTAGCTTCAGTTACGTTCCCAAACTGGAACACGAACAAATGTGGTCTTCTGTAGGCTCTTTGTGATGCTAACGGGACTGCCTTCTCAAAACACCTAATCTTTAACCAGAGCCGTCAAACAAAACAGCCACCCCTCCGATGTTTATTGCGTAACAAAATGATTTAGCATAACAAAGCCCCTAAACAGCCCCATATCCATCTTATCTGTCTTAAACTGTAAAAAGCCCTTCCATGCAGAGGATTAATGTATACTTTTATTAATTAATTGTTCCCTCTGAATTGCTCTGCCTTAATCTTGCCCGATTAAATCGCCCTATAACATTTTTCCAAAGGCCTTGACATTTTGCTTACCTTTGCCCAATGCTATACGATTAGCAGCACAATACCACACCCCCACAACAACCCAAAGACACAAATAATACTTTAAATGTTTTGCACAAAACAACAATGAGACCGCTGTCGTTACGCTAGCATAACGCTGTCACATTTTTCGCTAATACGAGAGCTACGTTGTGTGGGGAAAGCCGGGGAGTACAATGCAAAGCCAAAAAAGAACAACAGGAAAAAAAGCTGTATCTATGCACAACACATGTGAATGTTTTCGCTGCCAATCACACGCATGAATGCGCGTACACTACAGCGGGCTATACGTAAAATGTGTGTTCCCTACATAATTGAGCGGTTCTGCGCGTGAGAAGTCCGCAGAGGGACCTGAGACTGCTACGTATGTGAAAGAAATTTTGATCTGAGGCTTTTTCTCTCTCTCTCTCCTACCCTTGGTTTCTGCCCTCCCCTCCCCACGAGCTTCCGTCAATCCCAGCCCTTTTTTTGATGAAGAGCTTGAAAGCCGGAGCACGTGAGAATGCTTAGGTACCTGGGGTACGGAAAGGTGCTAATTAGCACGGTGGGATAATTGATGTGTAGATTATATCGCCAACAAATGCTTTGACTTGTTTGTTCTTCTCACTTTTACCATGCTGTTCTCTTTTCTGACCCCCCTCCCTCCCCCCACTTCACTCTACCTCTTGTCGTAATGAACTATTTACCTGCCTTGTTAAGCTGAGGCAAATGTCCTCAGGGTACGTTTTTTTTCAAAGCAGAGTTATTTCCACAGGTGGTAATACCCTACCCTTTCAGTCACATGCCTCTCCCCTATGGAAGCTGGTTGACATGCCAAGAAGCTACTATAGAGAAAGAAGTGCTCACATAAAGGACCGAGGGACTATGCAGAATTCAAAAAGGAAACCATTTCTAAATGAAAGAGTCCACCATTAGGGCTCAGATGGGCCTCCATTGTTCCTTCCCTATAATGCCATTTCCTTAATCTTTTGTCTTTGGGAAACTATTATTAGTTAAGCACCCACAGCTGAGAATACATTCAATGGATTTAGATTTGTTCATTAACAAGTGAATATCAGCAAACACACTTGGTGGAGGCCTGTTACCACTGCTAATAAACTCATAATCACAGCTCCTTTAAATGGGAAAATGGATTGCAGGAGAAAGGAGGTGGTTGCACGTCCTTCCCTTCGTCCCTCCCTCCTCCGCCGAAGACCAGAGAGAGGGCCGTCAGCAGGGCAGATCGGAGCCAAAAGGTGAAGTGGGGGCTGTTCCCCGAGTCCGATCTTCAACCTCCGATTAGCTTACAAGTCAAACACAATACTGTGATTATAGACTCGCGTTACTCCGTCCGTGGTGTATGCTTGCCTCTCGGAGGAATTCTGGGTATCAGTGTCTGCCCGTGAGCCGTTGGGATTTCTGTGAGACCGGCAATTTCGATGTCTATGGCAGGAGTCGGCTCCTCCGCTACGCTATGGCTGGGCTTCGCTCGGCTCCTCGCTGGTCCCTGGATGTGTCTTATTTGCCTAAGGAACCCCCTGCAACTGAGAACGTATCAAATTTTCATTTAAACCGGAAGTGATATTAATTCTGCCCACAGAGGGCTCTCAGGCTAAATGATTTGCACAATGTAAACTGAGGAAAATGTTTGGGGAGGAGCACTTCCAGTTCTCTCATTAACTCCATAAGCGCCGAAGGACAGCCTGCATAACACAAGCACACAGCGTGGATGTGCTAAAACTTTCTTTCCTGCCCAGTAGCGGAAGTGCAATTGTATTACAAAGTAAACGCTATTCGACCTGGAACCTTGCGAACCTTCAGCACTGACACAAAGAAACAGAAGTTCTTTTTTTTTTTACAACTGCAGACTTCTGTCTCTGAGTGCGGAACGAGATACCAGAATCTTCCTCAAAGCTCAGTCACCGATTCCCTTCAGGGAGGTCAGCACATCGAAGGCCCTGTTTAAAAAAAGGCTTATTTGGAGCTCCTGCGAAATTAGGAGTCAGACAAACTGGCAGTTTCCGTCGCCAACCTGATAACTCCGCCGACATCCCTCACCAGCCATAGCCTTTTGTTTCTTCTCCCTCCCTTTTCCTGTCGCCATCTCGGTATTTAATCTACCGCCGGCAGGAGCGTTTATTTTCCCCCTCCCTGGAAGACGGCGAGCGTTACGGAGGCCGGAGGAAGAGCAGGCCAGCGAAGGGACAGCGTGGACTCGGGCGCAGGAAACCCAAGCCCACCCCGTTACGAGAGCCTTTCATCTCGCGTTTCCTCCAGACAGTAAATGTCCAGCAGTAAGCTCCTTTCAAGTGCCTACCTGATAGGGAAACTTTCCTTTTTTTTTCCTACGAGTGCGAAAAGTATCCCCTCTGTACATATTTCAGCTCTCTTTGAGCACATGAAACAGTCCTTTCATTGCTCTGAAATACGCTTCCTTCTGGCTATTGCTGAACTCAAAGCAGGTAATTTAGGCTGCCGATCCAAGGCTCACGGATACTGTGTAAGAGCTGCCCTGATCTTCTCCACTTCTGTGATAAAAAAATACAGTAAAATAAACATGTTGTATGAGCCAGACCTGGCCAATGGAGCGAGGACACTGGGCTTAAGAGCCAATTTAAAGAGTTAGCCCCTGATCCATCTTAGTCTTGAGTCTTCTTGTAAAGACTGTGTGCAGCGGAATAACTCATAGATCTAATTTGATATTAAGACTGCGTAAAGAGGAAACGCAAATAGATACATTTACTTTTGGAGTCTTTGTATGGGAGACATATAAATGCATTTTGATGTATGGACAGTGTGTAGAGGAAATGCTCATGAATGCATTTTCATCTAAGAGCTGCACGCAGGGGAAATTCTCAAGGAAGTATTTTGATATAAGGACAGAGTGTAGGGGAAATGCGTACGGATGTATTTTGATAAGGACAGAATGTAGGGGAAATGCTCATAGATGTATTTTGATATAATGACAGCCTAAGGGGAAATGCTCATGGATGCATTTTGATATAAGGACAGGGTACAGGGGAAATGCTGATGGATGCATTTTGATAGAAGGACAGGGTACAGGGGAAATGCTCATGGATGTATTTTTATATAAGGACAGGGTACAGGGGAAATGCTGATGGATGCATTTTGATAGAAGGACAGGGTACAGGGGAAATGCTCATGGATGTATTTTGATATAAGGACAGATTGTCGGGGAAATGCTCCTGGACCTGTTTTGATATAAGGACAGGGTACAGGGGAAATGCTGATGGATGCATTTTGACATAAGGACAGCGTGTCAGGGAAATGCTCATGTATGTATTTCAATATAAGGACAGAGTGTGAGGGAAATGCTCATGTATGTATTTCGATATAAGGACAGCGTGTAAGGGAAATGCTCATGTATGTATTTCGATATAAGGACAGCGTGTAAGGGAAATGCTCATGTATGTATTTCAATATAAGGACAGCGTGTGAGGGAAATGCTCATGTATGTATTTCGATATGAGGACAGCGTGTAAGGGAAATGCTCCTGTATGTATTTTGATATAGGGACAGGCTGTAGGGGGAATGCTAAAGAATGCATGTTGATCAAAGGACTACATGTAGGGAAACACTCGCGGGCACACTTAATGCCCGACTCATTAATCACGGAGGAAAGCTCAAAAACTGCTGGTAAAATGGGGACACTTTACTGGGTAGCATGTTCCAAAGGGAGTAGCATGCCATCACACTGCATTTCGGCATCCATACATCCATCCTTGCCCGGCTCGGACAGAGATTCTATCCACAGACTGCTCGCACAGGCAAGGAAAACTGCTAGCAGCTGTCGTCTGAGGGAAATAACTGTAGTTAAACTGAGACTTTCTCTGTTAGCGACACCGCTAATAAATACAGAGGGTAAAATGAGCCAGGTTTGCACAGCAGGTCTACCTACATGAACTGTCAGAAAGTGGGTTCAAATAGGATCCTGTACCGAGAGCAAATTGAATGGTTCCTAAGAGAAACTTTTAAGGGAGTTATTTATCAGTTGTCAAAGAAGCTGGGTTGGAGTTGCCTGAAATATAATGTCGCTGGAGACTTTTAATGATAGCAGCTGTTTGATAACAAAATATGTCTTTTGAGATATAGTTTGAAAGTACTCTTTCTAGGTGGTCTTACAATGGATAACGCTTAGGTCAGATGCGTATTGGCGAGGTCCCTGTAAGACCTACTAGTACAAAGACAATTGAGTTTTCAGTAGATGTTGTGGGCTGACAAAAAACCTTTCATTTGGCTGTTTTGGTACCATGGTACCTCTTTTATTTTACCATTGTGTGTGTGTGTGCATGTGTGTGTGTCAGCGAGTGGATGTGCAGTTATTATGAGTCGGGCAGCATATAAGGTGGGAGTAGATGAAAAGCGTATGGTCTCTCTTTAAAGTGCGCTTGCCGGGTGACAGCTACCCAGCTAATGCACAGTACTGAGGAGTCAATCGGCCCCTTGCACCTTACACCCACTGCCCCGTCGCTCTCAGTCACCGCTACAAATTGCCGTTCTCCTCAAATACAAGGTGCCAAAGGACACGAGGACAAAGACATACATTCAACCCCCGAGACTTCTGTGTCATGGCTCCAAATCACAGCCGACGTTCAGCAAAACTGGCTCATTTATAGAACCAAAGCCCCTTCATTTGATAACCAGTCAGTTAAAAGCATTGTGATTTTTTTTTTTTTTTTTGGTTTAGTTCAGAACACTTTTATTTTTTCCCCCTCCCATCCGTATGCCAGCAGAATTTCTCTTTTCCTGAGCGCGAGCCGCCGTCGAAGAGGAGAAAGCAAATGTCTGAAATCAGCTGAGATGTCCTGGATTGCTCATTGTCGGTTTACCATTTTCACGCCCACTCTCTGAAAGAAAACAGCAGCGACTGTTCCTTCGAATGACGCTCCTCTTTGTGGATGTAAATTTCGTGGGGTTAAAAATAAACGCGTAAATACGATGGGAGGATAAAAACAGACACCTGCGCCATTCAGTAAACAAGCACACTGAAGGGGGAAGCTGTCTCCAATTAGACAAAGTAGTAATCTTGTTCTGACAGCCAGGATTATATTTTGTCCCGGTGCGACTCGGGAGCCGATTTCATTTCCTGTAAAACCCCCTCAGATGCTGTGAAGTTACCTGACTCAGCTGCTTGTAGGAATCAAATTCAAGTCAAAGATAACAGCTAATCATTTGTCACCCTGAGAAGCAATTCCCCACAATAGCGGAGAAGGGATGCGCCACTTCATCCTCCTGGCCCTGACAGACGGCCAGAAATTGAATTCCGCCGTGCCTAACCTCCGCTCTCCGGATACCGCCATCAGCTGTTGAAACGTCGATTTAAAAAAAAAAAAAAAAACCCGCACGTAAAAAGAAGACCCAAATCCCATTCACCACTGACGCTTCCGTGGAACTTCAGTCACCCCCCCCCGAACGCCACCTCGTTTTGTGCCCCAAAATGAGGGCCAACGATGTCCAGACGCTACACAGCCGAGCATGACCCCCCCACCCCGCACATTCTTCACCGCGTTGCTGAACATTGCGCTCCATACCGTAATAATTGACCCGTAGTCCCGTCTGTGGCCTTGCTTCCACAACTGAAACGGACTGCGGTCGCCCGTCAAACGCCATCTTCAGGCCATTTGAGAACACGCCGTGTCTCGTGTCAGCAACCGGTCCAAGTGTGTCGTTTGTTACCCCGCAACCTGCGTCCCTCCATTTTATGTATTAAGGTTCCTTATTAGAAAGTCCTATTTCAGGTTCAATAGGGGAAAAAAAGAGCTCATTCCCAGTTCATGAGGTTTGAAGTGCAGCCACAGACAGAGTGTCAGGAATGCAGCCACACTGCATTGGCCATACTTAATTGCATTATGTGTGGCGTTGAGCTGCTTCTATCAGACTCTATTGCCAGTGTGCAAAAAGGACTTATAACAACTAGCAAATGTAGAGATTCATTTGAAAGAGACTATTTTATTCGATTAGCACCGGCGTGTTAGCTACTGTTAAGAAAATGCCTAACCTGACTGAAATAAGACCTTGGCAGCTATGTAAACACTAGGGCTGTTTGTTTCAGATAAGGCCTGCACTCTGGTACAGTACGGGCTTGATGTACTCACATGTGTGCGCCTGTGTGTGTCTGAGGACAGGAGTGAGGCAGGAGGTTGGAGAAGAGAAGCGCCTTATCTTTTTTTTCTCCGTTAAAAAGGAGTGAGTCAGCCCTTCGGTTTTGTTAGAGGACACAGGGGCGACTCGGCGATAGCAGGAGTTCGCAAACCCCACGCTTAGCGACGCTTCGCCGGTTCAGGCTGCGGCTAACGTGCGCGGCGCGTGAAAAATACCCAGCGCCTTCCCGCCTGACAACTGTGACATATTTGTACTAAGTACAAACCGACCACAGAAAAGGATTTTAAAGAGAGGACAGGTTATCTGAACCCACTGACACACTACCGCCTCGTGAACTGTGAAAAGAGGCGAGAACCATGGCCGACGCAAATTTCAAGTCGGGCCGTTTTCTACCGGGAGTTAAAACCAGCACAGCAATGATAATGGGAAAACCTTATGCAAGTTAGTGAAACTGTAGCCACGGGCACAGACACATTTACACGGAGAGGTGAAGTGTGGAGTTTGAGGTTAAAATAAAGAATGCATGCGCGCTTCAGGTTTGGCATGATGAAGCAGTTTCAGCCCTTCGCCGTCTAACCTGCTCTCGCTGCAGGAGAAGAGTCGGCTTCCTGCGCGGCTGAATAATTCAAACGCCCAGGTGGAAGCGCTCCAGAATATTTCCACTCCACACACACCAGGAAACAGATAGATCTCGAATCTGTAATGTTTCCTTTAATGACTTCAAGGCTTCGTAATGATTTAGCAGGGCATAGTGCAGTGTGTCATTGCAGGTATAAATAATCCAGTGAAGGCGGGGGGGTTGGAGGTGCCACCTCCACAGTGAGGAAGGGGTTTCTCAGTAACAGGTGGATTTCGTGTTTTTTTGTTGTTGTTGTTTTTTATTTATTTATTTATTTTAAGGAGCTAAACGTGACAAAGAAGGGAATAAAGGAAAGCGTCGTAAGAGGAGAAGGTCAAATTTAGCTTCCACCTCAGTCGGCTCAGATGAGGGGTAAAAATGGCATTCTGAGTCAGCGCCCCCCCGGTCCTTCTGCCAGGTTTACGGAGGTGCCAGAGGCAGCATTCTCCATCTCTCTCACAAATGTGGGATGACACGCTCAAGCTCACGCACCGCCTGCGTACTGTCGAGCTCAGGTCGTCCTCGGAGAGGGGGAGGGCATTATTACACACGGCTGAGGCGGTACAGAGAAGAGAGTGAAGCAGGGGTGTGTGTGTGTGTATGTGTCTGTGTGCGTGTGTCTGCGCGTGTGTGTTCTATTGGGGAAATTTTTGGGAAGTTATGACATCTTGGCCAGTCTTTACAACTACAAGGGCAAATAGTGACTTACCGGTTAAGGTTAGGGTTTAGAATGAGGGCAAGAGTTAGGGGTAGATTAAGGTTACAGTAAGGGTTTGGGTTATGCCTGCTTTGGTTATGGTTAAGATTAGGGAAAGGCAGTGGGGACACACAAAGAATGAAAGTCAATGTAATGTGCTCACAAGGATGGAAGTACAAGGATATGTGTACGCGCGCGCGCGCATGCGTGTGTGTGTATATATACATGTGCTTACGTTGTGTGGCTGTGTGTGTGTGTGTGCGCGCTTGAGTTCATGCATGTGCGTGTGTGCATATGTCTGTGTGTGTGTATGTGCGTGTGTATACATGTGTATATGTCTGTGTGCATGTGCGTGCGCTACGGTACGTGTGTGAGCGTGTGTGTATGTGCATGCGTGTGCACGCGTGAGCTTGTGTATGTGTGTGTGCATATGTGTGTGTGCGTGTTTGTCTGTGTGTGTGTGTATGTGTGTGTGTGTGTGTGTGTGTGTGTGTGCGTGCATGTGCGAGTGTGTGTGTGTGTGTTCCTGTGTGCGTGTGCGTGAGGACTGCAGGCAGCGCCCTGCTGTTACAGAGGGGGCACCTACACGCTCGTCCTGCACAGATGTACACCTCCAGGACTCTGCCTCAGGGCTGTCAGGGGACAAACAAGTGACATCAGCCTATTAAATGGAGAACATGGCTCGCTCTCCGAAACCTGAGACGGCTCAATCAGAGCACGGCCTGTGTCTGCCACAGAGCCGGCATATCCCAGGAGACCACGCAGGTATGCTCCGCTAACCGCTAGCATCTCTCAAGCACTTCACCTGCTGCGGTATTCACCAGGAACAGGCGCAGGTATAGAGGTAAATTACTGACTGGCAGAGTTAAAGAGTGACATTTCAAGCACGAACAACAACAGGCTCGCCGTTTTTGTTGTGTTGTTTATTAGCTTGCCGTAGCCCTTTTCCCTGCTCTGATACAAAGGTAACAGGAAGAACAAATTGCATTTATCGCTCAAAAGGACCCCATACCCTGCAAAATATTTACAGCCCATAGTAAGCAAACAAAGAGAAGTATAGTATGTTGTCAGAAAGTAATGAAAATCAATAAAGCAGGACCCCCCTGATAGGGCAAGCTACCTGGAGTTAAGTTCTACGCGCACCGCAATGACTAAGGTTGCCTGTTTTGTGGCTCAAACATCGCTGTCCCAAGGAGGGACCCAGAACAGGGTCCACAGCAGACTTGCTGTGGTACAAAAACAGGGACCCACTGAGGACAGCACCCAGTCCCAACCCCATCTTCACTCACCCGCTCCCAGGGCTAAGGATCCACGCTGTTTCACACTGTCCCCTTCATGAAATGAACAAACAACCTCAGCCTTTTTTGTGAATCATTTTCAATTTAAACTTGAAAAACACATGACAATGCAAATAACTCAAACTACAGACCAGTCCAAGAGTCATCTGCTGTTCTACATTATGTTCAGTCACTTAGCCAATAGACTGCAGGGTTAGAAATCAACCTCAATCTATGTAAAACAAACATAAGCACACAAAAACAAACACACACCGACATCTATACAAACACGCATACATCCACGCAGACACACATACTCAAACATTCTGCTGGTAAGGTAGGCTACAGAAAGGCACGTGTTGTATAAAATGTACAAAAAACAACCGCAGAGCCTTTGAAAGTAAAATATTGTGACTTCCATCAAGTGCCTTGGCTAAGACACATTTCCTACACGCAGATCATATCCAATTCAAATCTGCATTCACCGCGGCTGCTCGTCCTTTCATCAGTCGCGATGAGAGCGGGGAAAAGCGGAGAGCGGAGCATGATTTCTAATTACAATCCCAAAAGGAGCTACCCGCACTTCACCCCTCCTTTTCCCCCAGCCTCTCGTCGAGCGAAACTCTTTTTTAAGGACAGGGAATTTTGAAATAAACATGACCCTGGTGGATACTCGCCGGCCCGGAAAAAAAAAAAGAGCCACCGTTTTTGCTGGAGCTTTCTGAAAGGGCAGTGAGGAGAGGCCCTTGACGATGACACCTCCTCTAACAAAAGGACGAGGGCCTTTATCGAACCCTGGGTCTCCTCCGATAGCACTCGGGCCCGCGGAAGTGCCACTCGTGGGCCACTCCAAGCCGTGGCGCTCCGTGACTTAAAAATAGAATAAAGTTGTGTCGTAAATGAGAAATTATTACGGAGAGGTACAAGTGGGGGTGAAGGCAGGGCGTCGTGAAGAGGAGCTGTTCTTCGTAAAGGAGGGGCTCTCGCTTGAAGAGAGGTATTTGCAATCTTCCGAGGAAGAGTTATGACACAGATAATAAATATACTCAACCTTATAAATATTTTAGCTTGGCTACTCCCAGGGCTTAATGTGCTGTACTAGCTCTAATTAAGCATGCATCTGATAGATGCCACTACATAATGATGTACTGGTGTCTAGGGGTTGGCCAGGAAAGAGAAAGTCAGCTGTAATGTAGTACACTCCTGCCTTTAATAATAATAATAATAATAATAATAATAATGATAATAATAATTTTGGAAGGACTACACTGAAGCTTATATTACTGACTGTGTCACTTAGTAGTAGCACCACAACAAGCTAATTTTGTAGCACTCACTAATGCACTGTCTTTTTATTTCTTCTCTCTCTGTCAAACCAGACACACACAGGCACACACACACACACACACACACACACCACCAGCCCAGGCACACACAAACACAGCTCCACCCACGCACACAGCAACACACACACACACTCACACAGACACACACACACACACACAGCACGTGAGTGACGGTGTCGATATTGATTCACATCAGCACAGATTGCTCTCTCTCTTCCCTCTATTAGGTAGAAGCACCTTTTCAGCAGTTAACGCGTGTTAAGCATAAGTGTTACTTCAGTCCACCTATTTGTAAATTTCCTGCTAAATTTTGCAGTAGTGAAACCGGCGCATGTTCTGCTGATGAAGTGAAATTGGCTTCGTAAGACTTGCTTTGCCAAGCAGTACTGGAGCCATGATACAGCAAACCAGCCACACACACACACACACACACACTTAGCAAGCCTAATATGGCCCCAGTGTGTGAACTGTAGGAGGAACAGACAAACAAAGGAAAGACCAAACCCCACGTCAACCTAACACACACCTCACAAGTCACTGTGCAAGTGGGGTCAACATTGCAACCATCGAAAGAAATTTCCTCTCAGTATAGAAAGTCAATTTCATATTTACGAGGTGAGATCAAACTGCTGTCATTTTAAAGCCTAGCCATTATACTAAAGAATGGAAAAGCTGTATATTTTTGTACACACCATTCTGAAACACTTTACAGTTGAAACGCAACAAGAAAAGTTCAAATTGTGTTTAGCCCCCAGGGGAAGAACACTGCGATTTCTACAGCACTTCCCCTGATTTGAGGTCTGACAGGGGTTGGCTGCGGAATGCTGAAGACGTCTTTTCAATTCTCGGGGTTCAGAAGCACTACATTCTGTTTGCTAACCTTTCAGCTTCCATATTTCAGCAGCAAGTGGCACCTCGTTTTGCCGAATAAAGGGAAGAAAAAGAGAGGAAAAAGGGTCGGGGTAATGCAATGAGAAGGAAAGAAAGCCTCCGTACATTTATTTTTCTTTTCCAGCTGATTCATGTGCTAACCACCTGATCGATGCAGATTAATAAATGTAATTGTCATTTTGGCCAGGCTCCACGCTTCAGCCCACCTTGTAAAAGCTCAGCAAATAGTCCAGGCAGGCGGGCGGCCGGAATGGCTGTGTACAGAGGGGGGATGGAGAGATAGTGAGAGAGAGAGACAGAAAGAGAGAGAGGGAAAGGGGGAGTGGGAGTTTGAGTGAGCGGGGGGGGCTGGTAGGTGGTACTGACAGACACAGGTATCGGGTTGGAATCCGATAACGGTGTCACACCTCCAGCTTCCCGACTCCAGGTCAAGCGCGACCCCATGTTTGAACAATTACGCTCTCGCTTTTTAACGCTGAACAAACATGGCTCCCAAGCACCCACAGAACAGCCATAATGAGAATATTAGTGTGTTTGCCTAGATAAGGTGAACAGCCCGACTAGATAAGTCCTAGATAAGGCTTTTGTTTGAACGGGGGACGTGTATGTTAGGGTGCTGCGCTATTCAAGAGCTGACAAGCACTACACCTTTCCGCTCAGCTCAACGAAGCATTCGGTAACAAACGGGCCATTTGGAGCAAGAGAAGGGCAATAAACTAGCGAGAACCAGGGCAGCGGACAGGGCCAAGTTAGTTTTTTTTTTCCTGCTGTTGTTCAAAAAAGACTAAATTTATGCATGCTGAACAGACCTGATTGTGCTCGATTTGGAGTGCTAATTGCTAACTGATATTTCCACTCAGGCGAGTGGGGCTGACCCAGTAAGCATCAAGCAAGGGATTAAAGGTCATTGAAATGATCTTTGACCCCCCAACCCCCACCCAGCATTTCGACTCATCGCTCCCTCCAGCACTTCACATTTAGAGCACCCTTCCATCACGCCAGGGCTCTTCCCATTCATTACCTATTGACCGAACTTTAGGGGAAGGTCGCGAGTACACGTGACATAGATTCGGTTAGACAGAACCAAAGCAACTAAAGCTAAATCAGAGCCAGGGCGGGAAACAAAGGACGAACACGCGATCGCGAAAAAAGGTATCCGCGCCTGTCAATTCAACGCATTCACACTTCCTGAATCGAAGACTTCCTGTCCCCCCGGTGCCACCTTCAGAGCGCCAGATGTGCGTTTCTCGACATGTGACCTGAGACCCGCCCCGGGCGAGAGCTGGAGAATTTCCCGCCCGCGCTCCCCAAACCGCCGATTGTAGCGGCTTTCTGAGGTGAGAGGAACTGACAGCGCTAACTCTCCAGGGCAGAACTTTCCAGTCAAGTGGATCAGCCGACTGAACATCGCTTATGAATAGTCATTAGGCCTTCATTACAAACCCCTCACAACCCCAGTTCTTTCCGCACAACCAAATGCCTTTTGTCATTTTCGCAAGGTGCATCATTTAATTGCCAATTGATTTTTTTCATATATGACAACATGTCACATAGCAAAATGCAGCCTTCCCCCCCTCCAGGGCACCCCACTGTTAACTCTTGGCAACCTGGACTCCTGTGAACGCTGTCAAAGGCGTAGAGAAATCTTCTCCCCGACAGCTGAGGAACTGTGGAGAATACTCATAATGAAATCACAAAATGGGCATAAAAATAATTTTCCTCACAGGTAGTGCGGCTGAATTGTTTTGTGGATAGCACCAGTTATTTATTTAATCGGTTAGTTGTTTATTGATTACCCTACTTAACGGTGAATGGTTTTTTTTCCAATCATGTTCTGTGTTTTTTGTCAAATTCACCGGGGCAAATTCATCTTGGATCAGAGCCACTCAATCGCACAGGGGACATTCCGTGTGAACCTGGTCACTGTCAAGCGCATTAGCGGGACAAGCGGTGCACCTCGGAGCCAAATGCGAGACAGTTTCACCGGTCACGAAAGAGTAAAGCCTCTTTCGCGCTCGGGAAACATTTATGTGACAGGTAAACAGAAGGCCTTTCCGATCTTTCTTCGAGATGTCCTTCTGACACACCTCGCGTTCCAGACGAAGGCCTCGGAGGGCGAGGGGAGAGAGGGAGGGGAAAAGAGCAGAGGCCGAACTCCAGGGATGCCGTTTCCCCTCTTCGTTTCACACAAATAAAACTCGGGGATCGCTCTGTCGTCTGTCCGGCTTTCCTGAGTAATGGAAGTGACTGCAGTCCCAGCCGGAATAATGTACTCCGCAAGGGAGAGGTAAACGGTCAGGTGTTCCCAGCCCCAAACCTACAGTAACTGAAATAAATACATGACATTTACGCAATCCTGTATTTACAAATTTCATCTCCCCGAATAGGTTGCTCTTTCCTTCAAAAGCGGGAAATCGGCACGCCTCCCCTTTGACACGTAGCGCGGCGCGATTATCGAGTCGGTAGGACCTTAATAAGCGGAATAATGAGGGAATTTCAGAAATGCACAAGCGCCATTATGCGCTAACAATAGCCGCTCGGAGCGAGTAACCCAGTGTGGGGCACAAGGTGGGTGTAGGGGACATAATGAGCGCAGTGTCGCGGTAATGTAGTCGCCATTGTGAGCGCTGTAAAGGCCCATTTCTTCCCGTACACAGGGACGGCATTAAGCCAGACTGAAATTTCCGAAGAATGCCACTGTGAGGCTCCTCATTTCTGTTTTTTTTTCTCTCTTTCTCCTCTTTCTCTCCCCCTTTCTCTCTCTTTTCAGTGACTGGCAGAAGCAGAGACTGGCACCAGTGCCGCTTCTTGAAAGAAGACATTATTCACCACGATGTTCTGCAGGTGTGCCAGCCTTGCCAATGCGCGCTAATTACATATTTTCCTGCCGAGTGACAATTAAGGTCACCAAAATAATTGCAGGTTTTTAAATTCTGCTTTAACAAGGGAAGGCTGGGAGGAAGTGGTGTATTGTACGTTGGCTTTCTGCAGTCCTTTCTCTTGTTGTACCTGATCTCTGTACACAAGGATTTACCACAAATCTCCCCGGGTCTATTAACTATTTACTCGCCCGAGCTGGGCGCATTTAGGGATAAAAAAAACAAAATGCAAAATAAAAAAACAAAAAACACCCATGGGGCGTCGGGAATTCCAAAGGAGATTCATCTTAATTTGTTACATACTGTATGAATTGTCTCTAACATTGCTCAATAATACATTTATTTGGCTTGGTAGGCAAAATGACTGCCCTTATTGCACATAACTCTGGGGTGGTTCTGCAGTTTTTGGGTCTGAATATGTGAGGACCCAGACCAGGATTACAACTTGGATAGCCAAGGAACACATGGCACAGGTTTGAATTTTACATATTTCATTAAAAGTGCAAATCCCTCTGATTCCAAAGGGTTGACAACTTTTTTATTTTAAGAGTTCATCGACTGAGCCACATATTTGAATATTTAATTCTGAAATGCTCCAGTCCAAAATCACAGCCGGACAAAGTAGAGTTTCTGCTTTTTTTTTTCCTGCCATCGCAAAACGATGCAGTGCGCAAAGGTCAATTTCTCTGAAAAAGTATGCAGTGTTCTCCTATACAGAGCTCCTGGGCTTGCCATTCTGGCATACAAATCCAAAGATAATTCACACAATCCTTACAGGGTACAGGTGTATCTTATACATGGAACCATTTCTCTGGCTTCAGTTTTCAGGTGTTAGGTGAACATCATTCACAGAGTGGGCCACAAACAGGCCTTTGCTGAGACCTAAAAATGGAAGCGCAGTCCTGGTCCCTTATCTGCAAAAATAAAAAAAAGGCGTAACAAGAATTTACGGCTACGTGCGTACTCCATGTTTACGGCTATCTAACTATAGGGAGCGAATCCTATACATTAAAGTGAGGTTCAGTTCAATATACTTTAAGTATATTTCCATTTGTAGGGCCTAATCTTTGCCATTCTTTTTACAAGCTGTTAATATTGATTGTCGCAGAGGATGGAGGTGGTTCAATCACAATAACAGCATTCCATTATAAAGCGGCAGGGAAGCCACCTTACGTTCATCACTCATTCACTGATAGGTTTAGAATATTATCAGATTGATACTGGCCAAAAATTGATTCGGACAATAAAGTGACCGCACCTTGAAGGGCCGCAAGCTTCTTGATTACAACCGCTATTATCAAGGTCACCGTATATCACTGTTTCTGCCATTTTGATCACCCTGGAACAAAACAATGGAGGAGCTTTTACCCTGAGATAGCTCATAGAAGATGCAAACACAGCAGACTCTATGTATTGCCCTGCTTAAAAAAATCACTTTCGAGAATAAGAGCTAGCCATATGCAGAGGAAGTAGGGATGTATGGGAAAAACACCATACAGAACACATTACACCTTGTAGTACAACGTATTACATCCATTAATGAGATGTACGGAGTCCGCCACAGCTTAATTAGCATTTTACGAAACCTGATGGCTCTCTATTGAGATGACATATGCACAAGAAGCCACCTGACTATCTCTTTTTTTAAGCCATCCTCCTCATCTAGTATTCTTTAGTGCAACTCCTGATGCATGTCTGTACACCGGCGAGATTGGGATGACAGTTGCGAGCATAAGAGCCGTCACTCAAGCACTTCTGTTCATCCACACGCCGACATTCAAAGTCGTTTGTATCAAATAAAACCTGGTGAATTGAGTATATGCCTAAGTAACAGGCAGAAAATGGACTGACACCAAACGTCTCAGTTGCTACCTGGACGGGCTCAACGCCCTGAACCCGTCACTCAACGGACACGTAAACTGACAAAGTAAAAGTTGGGCAAATATTTCAATTCACTTTACAAACAAGATTGCACGGACACAAAGAAAAATGGGCTAACGTGCTAAACTTAGCACTGGAGTGGTTAGGTTTAGGCGGTCTTGAGAGGGTCAGGAGTCATTATAAAGACCAGGGCAGCTCAAACAATGGCGGAGTCAGTTTCCTTTCACACAGAGGGGCTCGTAATAAACCCCAGGCCTTTGTTCCAGACGCAGGCCGCAGAAGGATGACCTCAGTTTAAAACAACAATAAAGGACCTGTAATGCTGTCTCCCGAGGGCTGTTAACGGTAACTTTGTTTCAGCCAAATTCAATTTCTGCAAAAATATACACAGGAATAACGTTGCCATTATTAACTATTTCATCTCGGTAATTGAGTCAGATTGTTGGCATTGTTGGGCGAGGGGAGCTACATCCTGCCAACTCTCCCCGGAACAGAAAACTCCGCCCCAGATTGGGAATGCCATTCCGCCAGAGAGAGAGAGAGAGAGAGAGAGAGAGAAACAGGGAGAGAATAAATATGCAGCTATCAATCAAATATTCTACAAGCAAATTTTAATTTCTGATCTGAGGGAGAGCGAGAGTTAAAACACCTTTCTCAGAACCCAAAATTTGAAAGCCAAGCAATTCAACCTCATATGTGATTGGCACGCAGGTAAAGTCAATCTGAGTTCATGGTTCTATTCCTGTCAGGAGTGACGCTATTTCTGAGCACTAAGAGAGGAACATGTCCAGAAGGCTCAGGCAGGGAAACCACCGCAAGACTCGGAACAACAGACAAGTTGTGCACTCTGTAATCTTTCTCAACTGAAACTCAACTCAGTTTGAATACAGTTTAGTGAAACTTATTCAGCATTTCGCAAAAACAACAGTGGTCCTACCACAACAACTTATTCTAAGCATGGTGCTGCTTTCTGATATATCTGGGATCTAAGTAGCCCTAGAAGTACATAGAAAACAAAGCAAATACGACGATTTAATTTGAAATAAAACAATAAAAATGTGATGACATGCCAGAGCACTTCATAATTTTATATTAGTATATCTGATTTGCTGGTTGCAAGAAATATGCAAAATAAGGCGTGTGTGTATGA
The DNA here is from genome assembly GCA_029692085.1 of Gymnothorax javanicus. Classification (NCBI taxonomy): domain Eukaryota; kingdom Metazoa; phylum Chordata; class Actinopteri; order Anguilliformes; family Muraenidae; genus Gymnothorax; species Gymnothorax javanicus. Next base: position 29,493,464 of record CM056205.1, on the reverse strand, counting down.
GAGTCAGGCAAGATATGCTCTTTGGTCACTTTAGGTTGGAGGGTGAGCTTGTTTTGGCGTGAGAGGAAGTCCTTGGTGAATGCAAACGCATGTTTGTGGATTTATGTTTGAGTGTGTGAAGGCAATTGTGATTTCGTGTGTGTTAAAGCGTATGTTAAAGCATCAATGCTTGTGTGTGAGAGAGAGTTAAACTGAGTATGCATTTCTGCGTGTGCGTGTGTGTGTGTGTGTGTGTGCGCGTATGTTTGATTGTTAGTGCGGCAGTGTGAGTGTCTTTGTGTGTGTGAATCTCAGTTGACCTGCGTGAGTGTGTGTATGCATGCATTTGTGTGAATGTAATCATGGCAGTGCCCGTGAGTGTGTGTGTGCGTGTGTGTGTGTGTTTGTTTGTGTGTGTGAATGTGAGCTTGAAAGTGTGTGCAAGACTGTGTATGTCCAAGTGTAAATGTGATTGTAGCAGTGTGTGTGTGTGTGTGTGTGTGTGTGTGTGTGTACGTGACAGCGTGTACAAGTATGCATGTGGTAGTAGGTAGAGGCGGGTCAGCCAGGAGGGTCAGCAATGTTAGAGGATTTGATATCTGGGCTACACAAAGGCTGGGTAGCAGGCCTGCTCAGTCATTAACTCCCTATAGGTCTCTCAGAGGCACATCTTACCAGCAACCACAGACAGCTCACAGGACAGCCAGCCACACTTGAGAGCAGGGACACACACACACACACACACACACACACACACACACGGGAACCCAGGACTGGAGGTGCTCCTGTCCCACAGATCCTCCAACTCCAGCCTGAAACCTTCATCTCCACTTAGCATTTTATACGCACATTTAAATTATTCATTCTGCCAAAAAAATATGCGCCTGAAAAGAAAACAAAGCTGTGCTTTGTGACTGGAGTGTCCAAACATATTTGCTAAACCTCTCCCAAGGAGTGTTTCTGTTCATTTTTTCGCAAAACAACTTGAAAAAAAATTCAAGAGTCAATTTCGTGGACAGGTTGAGAAATATTAATAAAAAATAGCCTCTAGTGGTCCGGCCATCAGCTGAAGAGCTGCTCGAAAAGCAAAAATCACCGAATGATGAGGCCACCAATCAGGGAGAAACAGGCAAACTCAGCTGCACTGCTAAGGTAGAGTGTGTGCTTCTGCTGGCGGCTGCACCAGTAAACAGCCGAAAGGTGCGTCTTAACCATGATATAACTTTTTTCACCACACTTCTGCCATAGCCACGCCTCCTAGGTTTTGACGTACTCAGCTCAGTTTGCGATTCAGTTCAGGATTGGTTAAGGTAAAGGTTAGGGTACAGGTTAGAGTTTGGGTGTTCTTTAGAGTCTATACTAACAGCTCAGGTAGCAACCAATTAAATCGATGCTGAACTTTTGTCATAATTGTGGGCGTCGCCGTGGTTATGGCAGAAGCGCATTGTTGGTGTATGCCACGAGGGCTCATAGTCTCTAGCGTAGACCGCCCAGTCACCTTGTCAGAAGGGGGCCCGGTGAGAGGGGGCCTCTCGCTTGAAGCCACACGTTACCACAGCAGGCTCCCCAAACTCAGGTACAAGCACCCAGATTCAGGCCAGATTAGCAGCAGTACACAGGTACAACAGACACAGTAACACACTGCTGAAATTCCTTCAGTCACAGAGCTGGCTGAAAAGTTGATGCCCAAACCCCTCTCTATTTTTAAGGGGTATTTCCCTGTGCACACATGAGCTTTTTAAGATTTACGCTGCCAGGTCCCCACAAGTCATTTCTATCATTTTGTCACACAAATTCATATATGAATGTAATATGTAGGACCACATATTACACTACACTACGTCTCATTCACACAAAAAAAAAAAAACACAAATAAGGCAATAATATTTTGCAATGTTTCAACTGCAAATGCTAAGCATTCAAGATACCAAAAAATGAAAATGCTTTTTTTTCTGCAGGCATTCATTTACACCTAACTGTAAATATGGATGAAACAAACCACAGTGCGTTTCTGTTATAAGGTTGAAGGGACAATCCTTCATGCTTGCTTTGTTAACACTGTCCTCAGATCAGTGCCCCATTGAGGAGCAATCCATTTTACGTGCGGTTTACTGCGCTTGTGTATTGTCCATACCGTTTTTAATCCCCTAATTATATTCACTGATGTCACAAGAGTAACATCCAAGGTGTGCTCCCGCATTTCTCCAAACAGACGTTTTAATGGTTCTGGCTCACCATTATAAGGTGCAGGGGCTTAAATTAGACATTAGCTTAGCCTGCAGTTGAATGTCATCTGATTGAAACCCACGTGTAAATCCCCCCTTGGTCTAGACGAACCTCTTCGCAGTCCCAGCTAATGCGCTGCCGTCAAGGCTGCAAACAGACCAGCCGGCCTATTCGACACGAGGCGTATCTCAAGAGCAATAATACACCCTGACACCGCGGCCTTTTTTTAAAGGAATCAATTAAGTTTTAAAAAGGTATTCCTGGCCATAGCAATTATCATCATTCTGGAGGTACTTTTAAAGAAGGATCAGGAGAGTGTGGGGGTGGGGAAAAGGAGGGATAGACTCGAGGGGGGGTGGGGGGTGGTGGGCAGTTTCTCTGGGGCGTTTAGCTACACCCCCTCCCCACCCCCCACTCCGTTTAAACCTCTCTCCGTGCCCTCTCACAGTGTGAAGTTTTATTTCATGCCGACACTGTGGCCTTAAACTGTTACCTTCTCCTTATAAATCTTCTCGGGTTTCACCTCCAAGTGTCTGTGTACTGATCTCTGCGCGGCAGCCCTCGCGGTCACATACAAATCTAGCCCGGAGGGCACTGCTGTAGTGGAGCCTGCTCTGCCCTTGTCCTGTCACAGTCAGTTTAAGATGAGCTATCCCTTTTCAAAGGGGCTAGCCAGCGCGTCACGCAGGGGGGGAAATGGAACAATGGCCGACAGAAACTTCCTCCTCAAGGGAGGATAGCGGGCATGTAAATGTTGAATGGCTGTATTAAAGTATAATGGGTTTTAGCCAACACCTGGTTACGCGGGATTCCATTGTTTTAATGCTGTTACTTTTCCCCCATCCCTCAGTTGAAGTGAGTTTTAACCCTTAGAGCGCTAAATGCAGCTATTGTTGCTCAATGATGTAAGATACCAAAATCATAGCTGTTGAAAACATATCATGTGGCAACTAGTTTAACTCCTTCAACCCCACAGCCCTCTACAGAGGGCTGACCAACATATTCCCTTCAACCCCAAATTCCTGTAGGGAAAATTCAAACAATCTGACTAATTGATTGGAACATATCAGGTTACATTTAATGGGATTCCAGAGATAACAGTAAGATACAATGTCCAGATAATGACCAGCCCTCTACAGAGGGCTGTGGGGTTGAAGGGTATAGTGATGCTGGAATATCTGGGGTTGAAAGAGTTAAAAGAGCTCCCACAGGGGAGCTCTTTTAAACAAGTCATCACATGAAAGGTTTTCAACAGCACCAGATAATTAAATTTATATTTTAAAAAAAAAAATTATTTCAGCGCTCTAAGGGTTAAAGATGAGAAGCTAGCCTGGAACTCAACTATTTGGAGTACATATTACAGGAGTCATCTTCCCAACCATCTCCATTGTGACTGTGTGCGCATATGTGTGTGCGTAGGTGTGTAGGTGTGTATGAGTGCATTTGTGTGTCCATGCGTGTGTTCACAGGGTATTTGTGCACACAGTCAAGTTGATCTGGCTGTTTAAATCTGACTTTCCAATGTCTCATGATCAATTCTGTTATGATACTTCATCCTATTCAAAGGCTCCTTCAGAAGTTGGCATTGACTCTAGCTGGAGTTGACTAATTTCACATACTGTATCTCAGTCTTTTTCTGTCACCGACTAGATTTAGACACTTCCAATTACACCTGAGAATCACTATGTCATATTTAAACTCTGAACAAAGGTGACACTATCGTTCAGCACGCAGAAGAAAGAGACCTGCGTTTTTATCCCTGTTTGCAGTGAGGTATTATTCTCAGCAGACAGACAGACAGATCTTTTCCCGGGAGCAAATATAATAAAAATGAATGAAATTCTCCTTAACAGTAGGGCGTTCCTCAATGGCAATAGGCAGGTCTTCGACGTATCCAGCTACGACTGAATTCAAACTTTTATTTTTCACTGAATCCATCCTCATACAAATAATAAATGTCTCCCTCAGCATTATTAGCATTTTTTCCCCCACCTTCACTTTCTCATTACGTTTTATTTGGCAGATCATTACTGAGTTTTGCCGTAGAATGCTCCCTGCTCCTTGTGGACAGGGAAATTCATTTCAATATATTTACCTCTATGAAAACGCATTTGTTTTTTTGTTGGTTTTTTTTTTTTTTACTATGGAATAATAAAGAATGGGTGGGGTTTGCCCCGACTGTATGCTGGCGCTTGGAAGCGGCACATAACATTAGAAAGGGAAATTGCTCTCAGCAGGACGAAAAATCATTGTGTTACCCCAGGTGAAAAATATTGTTGCTTTGCTTAAAAGTGCATGCAGGCCAAGCTACATTATTAGAATGTTTAAATATTAATTCTTCTGCTGGGTAGTAAAGATGATCGAGCGGCAGTGTCAACTGCTTTATATTTTCTCTTCAAAGCCACAGGAACCTCTTCCAAGAAACTTCCTTTTATATTGTTCAACATTCTTGGCAAGCAAACAACGGCTTCATTAGTGTAGCATATGAGAAATTGCGCTAATTCCATAAGGTATGTTAAGCAATATTGGTAATGTAGCCATTGTATACTGTTTAAGTTCTACTTGAGCGCATCTCTCTATGAGTCGTAATTCTTGGACTGGCTAGTTTATATTTTAAATACTTGAACGCCTCAATTAGGAATCAACGTTAATAGAAAGAGTATGGTTTTTAATTGTTCGTCTCAAACTGAATGTTTCTTTGCTTCAAAAATGAATAGAATCTTCCCATCCTTCGAGACCTCACTTGACTGTTCGATTTCAAGAAAAATTGAAGCTCAATTCTCTTCGAATGGCTCTACTTGTTCAATTTTTCCCCATATGCTTGCAAAGACAGACCCTTTTAAAGCTTCACAGGTTCCTTTTGTCGCAAAAGAACTACAAATAGCTGAAGATTTGCAGGTTTAGCTGACTAAATCCGAGTGCTATCTTAAGTATTCTTTTCTGTCGTTCAGGTAAAGCGAAAAAGTCGTTTCTTTTTTATGGCAGAGCCCAGTCAAAGTCGGAGGCTTTGGTAGGGGATATCGCAGCTCTAGGATGGGAGACACTTTGGGAGTCTTAACAAGGAATTGGAAAGAGATACAAAGAAGAGCTAAGATGGAGAGACCAGGGGGAGAAAGAGGGGGAGAGAGAGCAAGAGAATGGGAGAGAGAAAGAAGACACTTCCCCGTCACTCACGGCTGATCTGCCAGTTGTTCCCACCTGAGACGTTGCATGACTCATGTAGGAATCACTCATGCACAAGAAGCAATACACAAGTTGTACAGCCACTTTAAAAGCTCATCAGGAGCAGGCTTTGCTTGTAGGAAATACCTTATTCATGACGGAGCAGCCTGGGCCTAGGTAATTACTGGAATCAAGGTGGCCTCGAAAATGTTTAAATCTACAAGGACGCCGAGAGCATGAATAATGTAATATAATTTGCATCTAAATTTTTTAAGTGTTCTTTATTCAAAAACTAAAATGTAGCTGGAATTAAAGTTTTATGAGGGAAAGCAGAGAGCGTGCAGCCCGAGAAACACTACTTATTTGCAGAAATGATTTAAAATAGTGATAAAGGGGTGAATGGGAAGGGAACATATAAATGTTGACAATGATAAATCTACAAGCAATGACAATAAACAGTAATCGAGAGAGCGAGTTTTCGGACACAGAGGCAGTTGCTGGGGCAGGGAGTGCGTTGTGAAGAACAACTTCACTACGGCGAATGTTTGCAGCGGTGCCGATATGACAATTATGGATTAACATGGCCCCACACATGAAGAATACTGGACAACTAATGATGAAATCAGTATGTCATAACCCTAACACCTCAGCTCAGAAATTCCAGCACGCTCCACTGTAGCACAGCTCCAGATTCTACATGGTCTGCACGAGTTTATGAAAATTTCTTGTTCTCATGCACACTATTTTCTTTGTTTAACTGAGTTCAATGAGTTTAGGAACACCAAGGAGCACATTGTCTCTCAAAGAAGGCCCAACTTAGCTCATCCCACATCCTTAGATATGGAGCTGACCAGCGGGTAGTATCATGAATGAAACAAAATATAAGCGGAAAAAAAAAAAAAAAAATCATATTACACCTACCGTAATTCCAGGCAGAAATGAGGTGTTATAAAATCATTTACATAAGCACGAATGGCAAGAGAAATAAAAAAAAAACATGAGTCTGAAAGATGTTCTGCATTGTGAATGTAATGCATGCAGCTAGCAACTGCCATTCATGAGGAGCTGAAGAAATATGGATCATGAAATTAACATGCACGGCTTCTAAGGCCTGAAACCAATGCCCTGAATGACAAAAATTTAAATTCACTTACCTGCTTTGGAAGACATCGACAGTGTTGTCACAGGTCCACCGCACCAGGAAGAGAAAGAGGGAAAAAAACAACCATAATATTAATCGATTTAGCATTTACAGCACTTCCCTGTGGTTTGCTAAAGATTTCAGGCAAAAGAACCCACAATGTCTAATGATACAGGACTGTACATTTGAATTAGTAATGATGGATTTTCTGAGTATTATGACAAACTGTATACTCCTGTCATGCACACTAACATTTATTATCAGATTGATGCCAAATAGAAAAGTGTTTCTAAGCAAGAAACAGTTATTCCAAGCGATAATAAATCAGCATCTCTGCGCAAACTGATCCACAACTCTCCTTTTAAATCTTTCATTTCAAGCAGGTACATTAGGTTACAGACAAACCAAAGATAAGTGCTGAAAAAGAGAGGGTGAACATGCTCATTCATAAGTAGCCATGCCTCAGTCCCTTTTTGGGTGTCACAAATATCACTGAATTTAAACAATAATTATTTTTCCCATCTATCTATTTGCTCGGCAAAAAACACAGTAATAATATGCTTCTTATAGCAGTATCCTTCTGGTCCGCTGCACATATATAAGTAACATGCTAATTATTACTGTCTGGTATCGCTTCACTCTATTTGCATTTAACCTAGATCTTGGGACCAACAGACATTTCTAAGCCTTGCATGCTTTACTCATTTTAGCAAGCTGAAAATAGCTTCCTCAGACACTCAGTAATTTATGTTTTATAATTCAATTTTCAACAACTCGCATTATGTTGCTCCATACCCGCCAAAAATAGGAAAACATACCTGCATGAAAGTGACACTGGTCTATTTTTGATCCCCCACACAAAGGGCTCAAAGTATCACTTTTACTCATAAAACAGATAATTTATTCCATGTGTTATGCTCACGAAAACACATCCCCTGCTGCAACACGCAAGCATTTCTCCTTCTACAGCAGTTTCAAAGCACTGCAGTCATTAACCAGCTGCTTGTAACCGAAACCACTTATGGCGCAGGATAAACGTAAGCACGCTCACCTGTTTTACAATACGAGCGACAGCGCGAGACTCGGCTGACGGTATTCCCAAACCCCACAGAGTACAGGTACACAGCACGTTAATGACGCTACAATAACACTTCCAAATAACTGTCTCAAACAGACTATATATCATTGCCACATTTTTGTTTTCTATGGCAAACACAAGTAGAGTGAGAGGTGGAGTGTTTTGGGGGTTAAGGGGGGCGGGGCGGGGAGGACAAAGGACTCCCCTGAGGCTGCACCCCCCCCAACCCCCAGGCCCAGTGGGTCACCTACAGTTGGGACAGGCCTGCCTTTCCCACGCTAACCTCCCTGCTGATTAGCACGGCGTGAGACGGCGGGGCGATTATTTTCAGGTGAGCTGTTCTCCATAGAAATGTCCTGTGATGAGCTCCTGGCTCTACGCGTCCCCTGGTCCCGCTTCTAATTGCGACTGACTGGCACCAGACACAGGCAGCCCGCTCCAATCAGAGCATCGCGTCTGGGGAGAGCCGTCCTGACCCCGCACCCACCGTGCGCACCATCGTGCAACAGCTGCCTGAGGTACACACGGCACGATCTCAAATTCAGCCCCCAAATCCCCACTCCATACTCTTTTAACAGCCACCAACAACAAAAAAAAAGAGAAACGGATAAAGAAGCATAAATCTCTCTTTGTTCAGTGTGTCATTCCCACTAGGTGCCATAAGGTGTTCTTTTTTTTCTTCTTCGGGGTGGGGAATGGGGTCCATGCTTGTCCATACGCATAAAACAGTCAAACTGGCTCCAAATGCTACGCCTCAAATAAAATGACGACCACAACTTGGCTCCAGAAAAAATTTCCAGAATTGTGGAGGAAAGGACAGGCCAGATCGGAGGCCCATGAGTGGTAGTTGTGAGCATGTAAACGTCCCTGGTGTGGTGCTTGTGTATCAGAGCAGGGCTACAGAGGACATGTTACAGCCGCCCTGAGCTGGGCCTCTCCACACTGCCACAGGCCGCGATAGCCCTTCCCTTGCTCTCCATCGCTCTGTCTTTCTTTCTCTCACAGAGCGCTGTAATTATCACGTATCCGAAAGCACGGATTGTAATCTCCTGCCCTGATTAAAGAGGACAGCCTGTAAGAGAAGCCTCCCTTATGAGTGCACTCAGAAACACACACCTTTCAGCATGAAAACACACACACACACACACACACACACACAAAAAGTCGGGCCACTGGAGCTCACACGCAACCAAACAGAAGGCTGCAAACGAGCGACACGCAACTGCCACAGCCGCAGAATGCTACATGCTCTCTCATTTTTTCTAGCCTTTTCCTTTTCTATTTCATTCCAAGGCTTTATGTGGCCACTTCACCTTTCTGGTTAAACGGAGGACAACCCTCTCTGATTTTTCAGGTCCATGATAAAAAGAAAAAAAGGCATAACGAAACTTTGTTACAGGCCTAAGTTTCAGCTTTTCCCCCATGTCTCTTTAACAACACACCAAGAACAAACTGCACAAACACCGAACACCAAATCGTGTCTTTTTCTTGGATTCATTGAAGATGTAAATGAGCAGAACAACACTGACAGGGGACAGTTTCCCCCTCCCCCCCAAATACAATTTCCCTCTATCCTACATAATTAACCAAAAAATGGCCTCAGCAAGCTCTACCCCGCACACACCCACCCAACTTTATTTCATTTAGAAATCGCAAGAAAGATGCTATTATATATTATTAATTTGCGCTGTTCTTTGGCTGGGGCTTGCCGATGAGCTGCGGATGTTGGAGCAGTGTAATTATGTTCTAGCCGGGCAGCCATCCGTTTCCTTTCAAAAACGTACAGGATTCTTAATCACGTTGCTCATTTGGGCGCGCGGAGCGAGCAGGGAGGAACACAAACGGGCTACGTCTGTTTACCCACGGACACCTGCTTAGCATTGATAGCAGATGTCAGTCAGTGAACAGGATGAGAAAGGAGCAAAATGGAATTAAAAACGCAAGCATCGCCAACTTCTTATTATTTACTCACTTCGAAATGAACTACCATTTCGGTGGGAATGTATAACAAACAGCAAACTAACTAGGCATGGTAACTCAGCTTTTTTCATGCTGTTTCCCCCACCTTTCTCTGAAAGAGGACCACACATCCTCAAAATGATGAGATTTCACCACGAAATTACGAATAAATCGTATTTTTATATATTTATTTATTAAGTCTCATAAAATGCGTGTATGCGTTTTAAATTTCTACCCGTTTGCATCAGGCTTTGCTGCATAATTCATTCGCATTATAGTGGTGGGTAATTAAATCTTGCCTGGGATGTAGTTGCGTTTAAATGAAATGTGAATATTTTACTGATGAAAATGCAGGATGCTGCTAATCTAGTTTCCCTCTTTTTATAAATGGATGGCTATGGGCAAGCTTTGAAACACATTATTGTGCTTGCCTGTCTTGGATAAATAGTTCATTTTTAAGAAAAACAATCATGGGAAAGACGCTCATCGGGGAAAAAAAGAAAACGTCCGTAAACCTGTTTCAATAGGCAGAGACACTTGGATCATGGTCTTGACAAAACTACAAGCCGTTATTGAATAGTTCTCCCTGAGCGGTTGTACAAACACCTAAAAAAGCATACGTTCAGGCAGCGGCTCCTTTAAAGACCATTTGGCCCGAAGATGTAATAAAATTGACATATTGATTCCTTTGAATTTACGAATGCCTGTTTCATAAACTCCATTTCCAAGGCTCAGACCTCTTTAGAGCACTGTCATTTTTCCCCCAAATGGATCAATTATGTGGCCCGTAATCCCGTTACCTGTGAAATCCAGGCTGCAGCTCCCAGGCGGCTGAGCTCACATTATGTGTACATAAACAAACTAAAGGTTTCCACTAGTATCAGGGATTGTGTTCTCACTCCTTCTAATAAACGCTCTCCAGGGGTTTATAATGCCTCATCTGAAGAGGTAAATAAACGCACACATGCAAAAACATGCACGCGCTCACACAAGCGCAGACACAGATGCAGGGAACGCACGTGCACATGAAAAGAAGCCTGCCCATGAGCACACACATACAGACATGCACAATTACATTCTCACAGGTAGACATGTAAGTGTACAGCCAGACTTGGCAAGAAGCAGAGTAATTGTGCCCATATACAGCAGTAATCACTTCTGCTAACCACACTGGCTACCTGAGGCAAAGACCCAAGCATGTTAGACCCTGACAGGAAGCCTTTGACGGATTCAGGAAGGTTTTTGACCGCAGCAGACCAGCATCCCAACGCCCCATTCCTCTCATCTTTCTCTCCAGCTCCACATAACCCCCATTCACTTTCATTCCAGAGAATAAAAAAAAAGCTTCTTTCTATTCTCAAGGTGGCTGCAACAACACAAACTGTAAAACACTATTCAAAACACTCACAAACATGCTCTCGCATATACTCTCACATACACACACACACACACACACACACACGCTCACACACGGGATTACAATAAATAAGTTGGGTCTGTCAACATAATTGCAGTAAAATGATCATTTAACCACTGCAAACATGAAATTTTGTTTAATAGTTTAATGCGCGCACTCATATTGAAAATGGAGTCTAAAATTGGTTCAATCAAATAAGTTCACATTGATCATTGCTTATGGAGAAAAACTGTGTTAATGCCTATCATGGGTTCTGACCCCAGGCCTGGTTTGAGGTCCCGCAGGAGAGGGAATTAAATGATATCATGATCTACAGAAACACATGAACTGCACCACTACATTGGGTTAAACAAAGGGCTAACGATTCCAACACGCAACCAGTGGACGGTGCCACGTCGATGTCAACACAAATGAACTGCATCCAGGTAGCTGCTATGCTGTTCTTCTGCCAACACAAAGCAGTTTTACTATCTGACATTCCTGAAAGATACAGGAGGGAAAAAAAGAAAAAGGAAAAAATAAACAGTCCTTGATCTTATTCTCCACACTTCAACAGGCAACAAGCGGTTCAGTTACACTACACTAGCGCCGAACAATCTGTCTTGTGAGGGTTCAGAAAATTCAGAAATACCTTGTCAGATGCTGCCTGACCTGTTCACTAGACTGACTCAGAAAATAATAAAATATAATCATAATGGAGGGGCATGCAGGATAGAGGATAGCCAAGAGGGGGAAGGGGACAGAGCGAGAGGCAAAACAAGGGACAGAGAAGAAGAAGGGGGGCAGAGATAGAGAAACAGAAAGAGTGGTCGGGGAGAGAGAGAGAGAGAGAGAGAGAGAGAGAGAGAAGGAGAGGGAGAGTCAGGGAGAGCAGTGCTGCTCAGTAACAGAGCTACCCACCCCAGCTATTGTGTGTGGGGGGCAGTGAGGATAAGTAGCTGCGTGTTATAACCACATTTGACATGCTGTACAAAAGCAGCTACCTTGGTCCCAGGACACAGCCCCACACTAAATACAACAAACAATCCCCGCCAGGATGTCAAGCACCAAGAAAAGCAAAACAATTTCTCACATAGCTGTAAAAGTTTGGAGGTTTGTGGTCGGCCATGGGGGGGGGGTTATTCGTCTTGAGCAGCCTTTCTTCCTGGGCTTTATGTCAGCCTGGGGTGGGTTACTGTGCAAAGCTGCTCTTATATGCTGTACTTTGGCCCCTGTGTTTATGTAAAATGGCCAAAACCAGATCTAAAGATGGGGTATATCAGTCCATTAACCTGTATACTCATCCATCTATAGTGTATAGCATGGTAAACAAGGCTTTCAATTACTATTAAGAATTAGGGGGAAAATTTTTCAATGAATATCCCCATTATACAGATAGGAGACAGGCAAGCTTACATAATTAGACACACATACATTGTTTTGAATACACTGATAACAATCCACAGCTAAACAGTTGCAAATAGAATCAATTGCGGCATTTCCATCTTTAAATTTGTAAATGTTATGTGGCTCCATCTTCATATAAATATGAGTACAAAAAGATGTGAGAGGCGCTTGAAAATTTGATTTCCTGCAATAGCGGGGTAATATGGCCATAATGGAGGTAAGTGAATGAATGAGTCACAATCCTTTCATACTCAATATCTCAATAATGGTACTAGCCATTACCTTCTAACTTTGCACATTAACAGATATAATATAGCAGATGAGCTGATTAAAATTTGGTTGAATCTGTGAAGTTGCATCACTAAATTAATATGCAAAAACGCACCACATCACACGGTCCTGTACAATCCATTAAGACTGCAAATTGTTCAATCAGTCGCTTGCTAATAAAGCTAGCTAGCGCATTAATAAAATTATTCGTGATTCATTCAAAGCCTGATGAAGGTGCAATTTTACCAATGGTTATGATAGCGATGTTTATTTTGTGTTTCTGGCTCAGTTGACGTGCACTGCACTAACGCTCCTTGTGCATACTGTCATTTCACGTTTATAGTAGCCAGCTAGCTAGCTACAGAACTACAAGAATTGGTGTAGAGCAGCTCATTATTCATGTAGCTCTGTATCTAGCTAGCTGGCTACCTTAAACGTAAAATTATGCTGGCTGGGTTGGAATAACGTCGGCATTACCTTTACTAGCTAGTCATATTCTCTGAACAGATCACGAGTTTACAAGTGGCACTTAAGCCTCCTTGCATCATACTTAATTAAGATGCAAAAAGATGCCACATCACACGGTCCTTGATTGTACATTGCTTGTTTTCAATATTATACCTTAAAACAAATTATTAATACAAGGCTCCTTTCAGAAATAAGTCTCTCTCTCTCTCTCTCTCTCTCTGACTCAAAAAAAGATATTTATTTATATATATATATATATATATATATTTTTTTTTTTTTTTTTTGCTTTTATACTCGAGCACTTTGACGTTGAAAGGATACAATGAGGAAGACTGTCAGCTTTAATTTAAGGGGTTTTTTTTATCCGTATTGGCTGAACTGACAGCACCTTTTGTACATAGTCCCCCCGTTATTGGGCGCATCAAAAATACTGAACAGTTTAACAGAATAGTGTGATCGCTTTTAACATTTGATCCTGTATCCTGTGCAATGACTGCTTGAAGTCACTAAACATTGGGTATCCTCTTCCTTGGTGATGGTAAGCCTGCTCGTTTTAGGGACTTTTTGCCCTCAGCCTCCTCTTCAGCACGTAAAATGCATGTACAGTTGGATTCAGATCCAATAATTGAAGCAGCCAACAGAACTAAAATAACAAAAAATGAGTTATTGTGCAATGAATTGTGGTGCTCACTGTATATATACTGTATATAAATTAGTTACTATCAATGAATTGTGGTGCTCACTGTATTTATACTGCATATAAACTCTCTCTCTCTCTCTCTCTCTCTCTCTCTCTCTCTCTCTCACACACACACACACACACACATAGACTAAAATAGACTGAATTATCACAAATCCTGGTATACACTAATGAAATTGTCTTTAAAGCCTGAAACATTTGCTCCATCTTATTCTCGAGCTGACTTAATCAGGACAGTCAGAAGATGAACATTCAATTAATTAAAACACCATACATTTTGAGGTACAGTGTAGGCCATCAGTGTCTATCGAGGCCTTGACATGAATTATCAAGAATATATGACAGAAGCGCCGATGGCGGCTCAAGCCACAGACAGAAGAGAGAGACCAAAAAGCAAATGACTGTTATGTTTCCCAGAAACTTTCACACAGAGTCCCATTGAGCAGAAATGAGACAGGAGTGAGTCCACTAGATGAAACTCTTCTGTTAAACTGAGACAGAAGTGAGTTTGCCATGACAATCTCAACCCTTAAACTAAGATGACAGGAGTGAATTAGGAAATACTTCCTTTAAAGCAAGACAGAGGTGAGAAAAATGGGAAAACTCCTCCTTTACACCAACACAGGAGTGACTCAAATGGGCCAAACACTGCTTTTAAACCAAGACAGGAGTGAATCAAATGAGCAAAACACTGCTTTTAAACCAAGACAGGAGTGAATCAAATGAGCAAAACAATTTCTTTAACCAAGACAGGAGTGAGCCAAATGGGCAAAACTCTTCTGTTAAAACAAGGCAGAAGTGAGCCAAATAGGAAAATCTCTTCCTTTAAACTATGACAGCAGTGAGTCAAATGGATAGAATACTTCCTTTAATGCAAGACAAAAGAGAAAAACACTTCTTTTAAACCAAGACAAGAGTAAGTTAAATGGGCAAAAACTCTCCCTTAACACCAAAACAGGGGTGAGTCAAAGAGATAAAACACTTCCTATAAACCAGAACAAAGGTGAGTGAAATTGGGAAAAACTGTTACTTTGAACGCAGACAAGAGTGATTCAAATGGGCAAAACACTTCTTTTAAACCAAGACAAGCGTGAGACGAATAGGCAAAACTCTCGTTTAAAACCTGGACGGGAGAAAAAAAAAACCAAGACAGGAGTAAATCAAATGCGTAAAACACTTATTTAAAAACCAAGACAGGTGTGAGTCAAATGGACAAAACTCTTCCCTAATACCAAACAAGGAGAGAGTCAAATTGGTTAAACATTTCCTTTAAACCAAGATATTAATGTCAAATTGGCAAAACACTTACTTTAAACCAGGACAGGAGTAAGACAAATGGGCAAAACTCAACCTTTAAACCAAGACAGAAGTGAATCAAATGAGCAAAATGTTTCCTTTAAATCAAGATAGGAGCCAATCGAATTGGCAAAAATCAACCTAAAAACCAAGACAGGAGTGAGTCAAATGGGCAAAACACTTCATTTAAACTAGGGTGGGGAACTTCATCCAGAAAGGGCAAGTGTAGGTACAGGCTTTCATCCCACCCAAGCAGTGATCAACCTGATTCTAACAGTCAATGTTTTCAGCAAAAACACTAATGGTTATTTGCTGGAATCAGGAGTGTCAGTGCTTGGATGGAATGAAAGCCTAGACCCAAAACTGCCCTTTCTGGATGAGGTTCCCCACCCCTCCTTTAAACCAAGGCAGGAGGGAGTCCAATAGATTGAGCACCTCCTTTAATCTAAGACGGGTGAGTCAAATAGGCAAAACTCTTCCTTTAAGACCAAGATAGGAGTGAGTCGAATAGGCAAAACACTTCCTTTTAACCATGGTAGAAATGAGTCAAACGGGTAAATCTCTTCCTTTACACCAAGACATCAGTGAGTCAAATGGGTAAAACACTTCCTTTAAACCAAAATAAGAGTGAGTCAAATAGGCAACACTATTTCTTTAAACCAAGATAGGAGTGGGTCCAATGGACAAAACTCTGCCTTTATGCCAAAGCAGGAGTGAGTCAAATAGGAAAAACTCTTCCTTTAATCTAAGATGGGAGTGAATCAAATGGGCAAAACACTTCATTTAAGCTAAAATAGCAGTGAGTCAAATAGGCATAACAATTCCTTTAAAGCAAGATAGAGTCGAATAGGTGAAACTGCACTTTACAACCAAGATCAGAAGTGAGTAAAAAATGGTTAAAAACGCTTTAAATCAAGATAGGAGTGAATCAAACATGCAAAAGTCTTCCCTTAAACCAAGATAGGTGAGTGAAATTGGAAAAACACTTCCTTTAAATCAAGATAGGAGTGAGTCAAAAGACCAAAACTCCACCATTATGCTAAAGCTGGAGTGAGTCAAATAGGAAAAGCTCTTCCTTGAAACTAAGACATTAGTGAATCAAATGGGTAAAGCACTTCTTTCAAACGAAGACAGGAGTGAGTCAAATAGGCATAACTCTTCCTTTAATCCAAGACAGCAGTGAGCCAAATAGGCAAAACAAATCCTTTAAACCAAGACAGGAGTGAATCATTTGGGCAAAGCACTTCCTTTAAACCAAGACAGGAGTGAGTTAAATAAGCAACACACTTCCTTCAAACCAAGACAGGAGTGAGTTAAATAGGCAACACATTTCCTTTAAACCAAGACAGGAGTGAATTAAATAGGCAAAACACTTCCTTTAAACCAGGACAAGAGAGAGTCAAATGGGCAAAACTCTTCCTGTAATCCAATGCAGGAGTGAGCTTAATGGGTAAAACACTTCCTTTAAACCAGGATAGGAGTAAATCTATGATGAGAAACTTTTTTCCTTTATGTGAAGCCAGAAATAGTCCAGCACGAGAAACTCTTTGCTTAATGTGGCTGAACAGGCTTTGCACTTCCTGAGATACACAATGGCTTTGCCCCGGTGCCTGTCAAACTGTCACAAGGTTCACGCTGTTGAACACGAATTCACATTATCGGCCCATATGTGACATGGCTGCAGGTAGGGAGGAGGCTGGCATATGTCGGCTCCAGGCTCCTGCCGCTGCGCTTGGCTTTAAAATCAGCCACCAAGCGGAGCGCGCGAAGCCAAACCTAGGTAAACGAACGCCCGACGCTCAACAGCTCCTAATATTTTGCAAACATGTTCACCTGCATGCTGAGAAGGGGATGAAGTTGAGGAAAGCAGGAAGAGACGAGGCAAACGAGCGTTTATACAACCTCCGCTGCACTCCTTTTATAAATTACCTCATCAGCCAGTGAAATTAACACCGATTCTTGCAGGCAATTTCTCAATTTCCAATGCTAATTACGTTTTTCTCTTTACTTTTAAATTCCGTACCACCTGTTTAGGGGAAGACATCTTAGGCAGCGAAGCCGCATTTAATCACAATTTTAATTAACCGCCCCGTAGATGTGAAAAAGAAGCAATTATAATGCAGATGACTGATGATTTTTCCACATTAAATTGTTTTGTTTCGTCGTTATGTTGATTGCATAAATGCAGGCAGAGTACAATTTTTATCTATTGTAATTTTATAATTGTTTTCCCAAAAAAAAACTGTTTTGGATTGACTGACTTTATCTGTTTACAAATTGTTTAATTTTGTTAACCTTGCAATTGCTGTAACGAATGTGCAAAATGGCTTCCATTCAGGCCTCTTCTGATTGGCCAGTTTTCAGCATGAAGAAGAGAATAACAACAGCAGATTTGATAACACGAATGTTATATGAGGTATCCCATAATTCATTATGGCACTAATTGTTGCCTTCCCCGGGAAAAAATAAATGCATTTCAGAAGTGAGATTATGGGAAACTTATCTTCAATTTGTTGTTGCTAAAGCTCCAGTTATTAATTATTTTATTTGCCAATGACACATTATCAACAATTACCATTTTCCCCCCATGTAATTACCCACAATTAATTTCACAATCTCAGCGTTAAGTAATTTCAAGGAAGACAAACCCAAAGAAATTGGGAGTTGACATGATGCATATTTAAATTTCGCTCCAACTTGTGCCCGTTGGAAGACAGGGTTGCCATTTTCCTCCAACGCCCCACAAGAGGCAGACAGTAACCCAGCCACTTTTACTTTTTCTAGCCACCAGAGAAGCTCTATGTAAACATATAAATCTGATTACTTTGAGGCTAAGCTAAGTACACCATTATGTTCCACCTCAAACTTTACAAACCATTTAAGAAAATGAAAGGCTCTCACTCCATCCCTTCTGCAACCACTCGCTGAAAATCAAACCGCATGTGAGGGACAGACTCATAATTTTTACAGGACCATAAAAGCATTGCAGGTTCTGAAGAAGAGCCGCACAGAATGGAGGGTTTTTACAGGCCAGGTTGGTCGAAGGCTCTACTTTTTAGTATTAATACCAATGACTGCTATCACAAAAAATATATATATCAGAATAATGAATTCTTGTGTTGACTCCAAACAAACCAAAAAAAATGCTTAAATAAATAAGTGCAAAAGAGTCTAAGATAGAGTTGACAAAATAGTCTTGAGAGGTCGCCCATGATGATCTGGCAGCCCTCTCCTATTTTCAAATCAGACTGTGGGACCAGCCCAGAAGTGGTGGGGGGGTGTATGGGCAACTTTTTTTTTTGTGGTGGGAGGGGGGGTTTGGGAAGATTAAATGGCCAACACAGAGACACAGACACTGACACACCACACAAAGTCTCCGTGGTCAACTTGACAGTCCGTCTGGGGCCGACGTAGAGGCAATAACCCTTTCAAGACTGCCCTTCTTTCCCCTGATATCTGAGGGAAAACAAAAAAGTACCTGACTGGGCCTGAGGCCCTGGGCCTCGCCTGAAACGGCCTTCCCCAGGCCTCACACCCTGACCTGGCCCAACATTCCTGCCTACCCACCAGCCCTTCCCCATGGCTACCTCTACACAGCTGCCCGCTCGCTAATCTCACTGCAAACATTATTCAGTTTAAGCAGAGACAATGCGTGGGGCTGCGCAAAGGCCGACATGGGAACACCTTTATCACAGCTCAATGGGCCGGCTGTGGGAGGACAAGGGGGGGGGGGGGGGCTGATGAAAATGCACACAGGACCGGGTGTAATCCCACCGTGCATTCATTTGCTTTTTGGTGTTCAGTGGTCATCAATTTTCTTTGAATTTTAATCTTATCTCTACATAAAAGAATTTCACCCTTGTGCCTTTTTGACTGGCTAAAATGTTTTTTTTTTTTTTTTTTAACAGAAGAAATAATGACAAATAAAGCAAGTGAAATAAGAAAAAATTCCCTCCAAGTTGTGAAACTGAAAAAAAATAGTGGACTCATTTCTGTGCAGAAAGAGTTAACTAAACACTGAAAAATGTTATTGTGTATGTATATGTATTTATATATTTTCTGAAGAGCAGCCTCTCTGAATATTAGTTTTGACGGCTGGAAATAAACAGACCATTAAATCCTCCAAAACTGTGACAGGGCCAATATGGGCGCAGACAATACGAGGCCGGCACCTCCGATCCTTTGTTCCCAGCTTAACAAAACTCTGCCGTCACACCACTTTAACTCAAAGCTGCCTGTCGAGCGGCCATCAACCCGTCAGACCCACGAACGCCTCATGCAAAACCACGAAAGAAGAGCAGGACGAGAGAAGGAGAGCGAGGCGCTCCGAGGGCTTCGTACTTTACACAGGCAAACACGTTTTCATATAACTGCACGTGAAAATACAAAAAAAAAACAGAGATGAAAAAACGTAACCATGCAGAAATAGTTGATCTCCCGCCTCCCAGGCTCGCTTTTCGATGAGTATATACACTGAGAGGCTTCTGCGGCTCCTGCCAGCTTTGGCCTGACGAGATTTCACTGTTTTACAATGCATTTTTAGACCGCTTTGTGTCACCGTATAGACAGAACTGGAGCAGGGAGACGCACTAAAAGTTTCTGTACAGAGGGACTTATTTTCTTAAATGGCACAGTAGAGGAATGTTCAAAAAGGGGGGGATAATAATGTCGCACATTTAGCTTGCATCCAGCCCTTTCATGTTTTATTTGTCCAATCCCATCTGATGGACACACACTGTTTCTTTAAGGTTTATTATGTAAAGGTACACACCGCCCCGACTGGTAAACAAAGTAAGAGGAAGATTGAAGGCAAGAGAGGGCAGATGAGGAACAACTGTGGTGTGGATTTTACATATCCTCTCCTTTTTATCTTTCCTCTTTTGTTCCCTCCTTTCTGAGGGAGACAGATTCTCATACAGCAGAGCATTGTCGCCGACCACACAGAGCCAGCGGTCTTCATTTGCTTATTTCCTTGTCAATTTTCCAAACAGGCAATGTAGGGAATACAGACATACCAGCACCGCCCATGAAAAAAACTGTTACCCAGGAGGTTCGCTGGTACGGGTTGGTTCTACTGGATGGGGAGCAGAGCCATCCCAGATAAACAGAAATTCTAGCAGTGCAAGACTGTCTCAGTTTCCAAATCTTGACACCCATAACCCCTTTGAGCGGCCACACTTCCCTTTCCCATCCCCCGCCAACCCAACTGCTGCAGTCCCACAACCTGGCTGCCTAACTGCCCCTAACCCAACACCTCTCAACATTGCCATCCCAGACACAGAGACTCTACCTCGCCCTGCTGTACTGCTGTCGCTGCTAGGCCGCTTGCTAGTTGCCCATTTCCTGCTAGCTAGCTACTCACCAGTTGCTCATTGGTTGCTCACTCGCTACTAACTGGCAGCTCCCTGGCTGATCACTGGCAAACTTGCTGGCTACTAATTGGCTTTGTTAGGCGCTCACTAGCCGTTGACTGGCCGCTCCCTAGCTGCTCACTGGCAGCTCTTTGGCTGCTCGCTGGCTGCTCATTGGCCGCATGCTGTCTGTTCACTTGCTGTTCATTGGCCGCCTGGTAGCTGTCTCTTCCCTGGCTCCAGCTCTGACAGGTTTTGGCCTGCCAATTCCAACTTGAAGCTTGACTAGGCTGATGTGATGCAAATACCTCCAGGGAGTCGCCTGAAACTGATGAACAGCTATGTCAAGTTGATTTTGCACCGATGGGAAAAGGTAACCTCTGCGTTGGAGGGAAAAACACGGCAAGGTTAAAGAGACAGCGAGGCACCGCACATGTCCCGATTCCGGCCCTCGACGCCCCCTCGCCCAGACTCACCGCCCCCCACAAATTGTAGCTGTCAGTATAAGTACTAATTGCAGATGTGCCAGGCTGTCGTTATCATAAAACTGGAGACAGTGCGCACATTAAGCCTGGCTCCCTCATTTGTGTGGCTGTAGAAAAGGTAGCATAAATGAATATTTCATTACTTTAATTACTGAGGAATACTCTATTCCGCCAGTCTCAGAACGAGTGTTGCTGTAACTAATTATGAGTGCAACCCACTAAAACATGAAAACTAATAACATCAGAGATTCTATGATGGCCGAGCTACAAGGTACCCCTGGATGGCAGGATGTCGAGCACTAGATTACACCATTTCAAAATCATGCGTGCAAGAAATTCTGGGTGCTAGCAGTTTGAATTTTTTTTTCCATTCTCCAGATTAATCCTTAATTTTGTCCAAAAAACAGCCTAAAATACTGCAAAGGGGCTTCCCCTATCCCCCGTTTTAAATAAGCACTGATGTGGCCAGACACCTGAACCATGAAGAGCAATTTGATTAATCCTTAATTCAAATGACTAAGTACCTGTGTAGTCCTTCCCCAACAGCCCAGAGCCAGGAAGCACACATTTCCATGATTCGGCCTTAGCGCTTCCACATCTTACACAGGGACAATGAGGAGCCTACAGCTAAGTGTATCGTGCTAAAACACCAAACTAAATATAAAGATCGCGCTGTTTGACATAACGATACAGACATATTCTGATGTAAGGGAAATAGGAGGGGGTGGAGAGAAGGTGTTATCAAGGGGGCAGACGCACTGTTTTGATTGGCATGTTAACTCTAATGCCTTTAAGTAGTAAGAATAACAGAGATACAGAGTTTAGTTCAGGAATGTAGGAATCATGACACTAAAGTGATAAGAAGGCTCCTCCCTCCTGTGATGGAAATAGGGAGGATGGTCAATTAGTCAGCCAGCAACGGGAAGGGTAGGAGTGAGTGGTAAACATGCTGACCACAGGTAAAGGCGGGGAGGTTTGGCACTTTATTTCTGAGCCAGAGAAACTGAGGGTGAGCTGTGTCTCCCTGATTATCCCCCACTACCTGAGGAGGTGTTTGTTTGACATTCATGTCTGACAGCACTGAGACACTGAGCCTTGTCTGAGACTCCCACCCCAGCCAAAACCTATTAGCATGTGTGCTTACATTTCAGAGCTTTTAACAGGCCAGACTGATTCGCCCTCAGTCTTCACCAATGCCCTACTCTCTGGCTAATTCCACACATTCTCTGCTCTGAAGCTGACGGTGCCAGTGCCCTACTTGGAAGCTGACAGTCAATGCCCAATTCTGATGCTAAAAGAGTGAGTGCCTGATTCTTGGGCTGACAGAATCAATACCCAACCCCGAAGCTGATGGAGTCAATACCCAATTCTGAAGCTGATGGAGTCAATGCCCAACTTTGGAGCTGATGGAAAAAATACCCAAATCTGAAGCTGACAGAGTCTATGCCAAATTCTGATGCTGACTGAACCCATTCCCAACACTGTAACTGATAGAGTCAATGTCCAACTCTGAAGCTGATAGAATCAATACCCAACTCAGGCTAATAGAGTCGATACCCAATTCTGAAGCTGATGGAGTCAATGCTTAACTCTGAAGCTGAGAGAGAAAATACCCAAATTTTGAAACTGACAGAATCTATGTCAAACTCTGATGCTGATTGAACCAATTCCCAGCTCTGTAACTGACAGCGTCAACGTCCAACTCTGAAGCTGATAGAGTCAATTCCCAACTCTGAAGCTGACAAAAGCTGATAAAGCCAATACTCAAACCTGAAAGAGATAGACAATGCCCAGCACTAAAGCTGATGAAGTTCATGCCCTACTTGAAGCAGATAGTCAATGCCAAACTCTGAAGCTGATAGAGTCAATGCCTAATTCTGAGGCTGATAGTGCCAGTGCCCAATTCTGAAGCTGATTGAGTCAATGCCCAACTCTGAAGCTGACAAAAGCTGATAAAGCCAATGCTCAAACCTGAAAGAGATAGACAATGCCCAGCACTAAAGCTGATGAAGTTCATGCCCAACTTGAAGCAGATAGTCAATGCCAAATTCTGAAGCTGATAGAGTCAATGCCTAATTCCGAGGCTGATAGTGCCAGTGCCCAACTCTGAAGCTGACTGAGTCAATGCCCAACTCTGAATCTGATAAGAGTTGTACCCAAGCTCTGAAGCTGATAGGATCAGTGCGTGACTCTGAATGCGATAGGAAGGACTGGACTGCATTTTCCCTGCATTACCGACCATTCAAGTTAAGGCTGTCTCACCTTTTAGACAGATTTCAGGTTCAACCGCACATGTTTGATTACATTTCTGCTTTAAAAAACAGAGCAAATTCAATTACAGCAGTGCGACCCCTCCACCCCCTTTCTGCCTCACTCTGTTACGATCCAGCTTGATCACTCATACAGCAAATGTGCAAACGTGACAAAATAATTAAATAAAAATCTGCTTTACTATAGATGACTAAACATCCTCACAATAACTGTTTCAGACTTAACACCACAGATTGTATCCACACAGTGACAAAGAATTCAAACCGATTCAGACAGCAGTTATCTGGAAAGGATGTTAAAAAAAAAGAGAGAAATCCCACTCCAGCTCTGGGTATCGACAGGATAAAAAAAGAAATGAAAGCTCGCAGTAATGAGGTAAGGCATACATTAGCTGCCAGTGATGTCAACAGCATCCACAGCGAGAGCTATTCATCCATATGTGAAAGAGACCTAGATACCCAGATGTCATGATACCTTAATCTGCCGATCTGTTATTGATTGCTCGGCGCGTCCGTGACCTTGCCAGAAGTGTTCTTCTAACCGACAATCAAACACACATCAAAGTGTGTGTCTACACGTGTGTTTGGAAAAAAAAGCTGAAGCCCTCGCACAGCTACTTCAACCAACAAAGCTAAGGGCAGGGTCTGACTCCATCTCCTCTTCCTCCGTATTTAAACGCAGATTACAATTCAGAGCACAAGTATAGAGCTGACCTGAAGCATATATCAAAGGGTGATGTAAAAAAAATAATAAACTGGGCCTGTAGATTCATACCCTTGCATGTCCCTCACACACACAAACACGGCAGTGCTTCTAGTGAGCCTCCTCTCTATCATTTCAACTGTCATTTCAGCAGTCAGCAAAATCGCATTATTGACCTTGCAAAACCTACATTGTTTGGGCTAGAGGGGAAAGAGAAGTACAAATAGAAGAGTGGTAAACAGCATTTACTGTATTTACTTACGCGTGCATCAACGCCAATGACTGGGAAAATGGCTTAAACCAATTCTAGTTACCTTGGAAATTTGTATTTTCTCACTGCCCACAAAAGGGCTAGAACAAGCCGTAACTAACAGAAAGACTGAGCGCGCTGCGAGCTGTATTGATCAAGCAGACAAACGCACATAAATACAGAAATGCATACGCAGAATTAAAACAGACCTTATGGTGAAATGCAACAAATTTGAATGTTAGTTTACACCTGTGAAACATAATTGCTGTAAATCCCACCTAGAGTATCTTGCAAATAGAAAAGTTGACACATTTCGAAGATCACAAACAAGGAGTTGTGAACAGCGAATCTCGTCAAGGAAAAAAAAAACAAGAATGGACAGATAGAAACTTGTGAAATGAAGCTTGATACTTCAATGTGTTTCCTTTTTTGCTACTTTTTCTCGTCTAGATGCATCACCAATTATGGATCTGCATATTCATATGCAAATGTAAAAAAAAAAGTACATAAATTCCAAGCCGCAGCCAGTCCATTGATTTAAGAGTGCCAGTGTTTAGCTCTGCAGAAATGCCACTCAAATTACAAAATCAGAGAGTGAGAGGGGACTGGAAATGCGTGCAAGTTTAGCGGAGGAGTCATGACATGGTGCGGGCGTGTGTCAGCTCACACAGAAGTAGATAGGAGCTGTCAAATCACAAGAACACACTGACAGAGAGGCTGGGGGTCTGCACCAATGGTGGAACAACGCAGCAAACACCTTTAATTCTGTCACTTCTCCTCTGTCGCTCCTACTTTCACACCAAACGAGCTGCTGGGTCTATGACAACCTGGGCTAGTGACAACGCTGTACACGCATTCGTGCGTGCGCACAAACACTCGCGCACATACTCACACATGTGCACATGTGCCCATACACGCACACACATATACTCACACACACACACATGCACACATACGCACCCGCACACACATGCACCTGCATGCATACACCGAGGCATTTACTCACAAATGCACATGCGCACACACAAACACACCCATGCGCATAATCAAAAATGTGCACTCACTCACACACACCCGCGCACAATCACACAAGTGCACATGCACACACACACCCATAAATGTACATGCACACACAAATGCATACTCGCATATGCACATACCCACACGCACAAACATACACACATACGTACACACGCACACACACACACACACACACACACACACACACACGCATGCACCCACAGTCATACTAATACATGCACAACCGCACATATGCACACACGCACCCACACACTCACGCGCACATACACACTCACAAGCCCCTACACGCGTACATGCACACACACACACACACACTGCACACAGAGACACACAAGGACACATGCATGTCCACATCCTCAAACACACACACAAACAGCTATATAGTGCATAAAATCCTAACATACTGTACAAACATGCCTATGCGCTGAACATTGGGCTGTTGTTGTTCTTCATTAGAAGTGTTTTTACATTCCACAGATTTATAGGCAGAATTTAAGGATGCTGTTGAAGCCAGGGGTGACTGAAAGGCTGCCAGTTGTGACACTGTCAGCCAGGCTTGTCAGTGTTTTAGAATCACCCGATTTCCGTTTTTTCTTCACTCTTGCGATGAAAGTGTTGCACTTGGTAGTATTCTTGGTGTAACATTTTATTTTCAGCCATAGATCGGAGTGAAGGCTGGGGATTGGTTATCGTTACGTGAATCGCGTTAGTCACCAATGACGTTCGTCGGAAAGCGGCAGCCCTAGTGGCATTCCCTGTTCCACAGTACGCTGGAAAGGAGGACGAGGGAAGAACACACGGAAAAGCTAGAGCAGTGTTCCCCCTTTGAGAGAAGAAGCGCAAATCTGGAACCTTATAGCGGTTTCGGTTCCTGCCCCAAACTGTGCACCTGACAGCGTCATACGCACTGGACCAAAGTCATCTCTACATCAACACATACTGTGATTGTTCGGCCGAGAATACCACACAGAACATCGCTTTTCTTTGTAGCAGAACAGAGGAAAAACTGGTGTTTCTACAACACAGCCTCTGTAGCTATCGTTACCTTCATCCATAAAAAGGCACTTATTTCAGTTAAAAAATAGCACTTTTTCCCATACGAATCCCCACCTTGCCGGCCTCATCCCACAGTGAGAAGGATTCGACTTCGCCGAGAGGCCAAGCAGGGAGGAGTGGCCAAAAACGACAGCCAAAACTGGCCCTGTCCCCCCTCCAGGGAGCGCGCAAAGAGTTAACCAGGCTCGCTGGCATCGGAGCACGGGTTAATATCGCACCGGCCTAGTGCGGCATTATCCCGGCACCTCCCCGAACAAAAGGCTCCTTTCGCAAACAGACTCCTGCTTTCCCCTGTGTCCAAAGGTGTTTGCTGAAG
The DNA here is from genome assembly GCA_029692085.1 of Gymnothorax javanicus. Classification (NCBI taxonomy): domain Eukaryota; kingdom Metazoa; phylum Chordata; class Actinopteri; order Anguilliformes; family Muraenidae; genus Gymnothorax; species Gymnothorax javanicus. The sequence continues at coordinate 29,466,910 of CM056205.1, read as the reverse complement.
TAAATCTGCCCAAATCCTGCACAGCTTGGGGAGCGTAAGGGGGTGGGGGGGGGAAGGTGTACACATAATCCTTTTTCTTAACAAAAAGTTCTGGGGGAGAGAGAGAAAAAAATCTGGAATTCATATCACATGATGCATTTAAAGATGTAGCATCCCCTTTCCCCGTCTGCCCCCGGATTTGCATACATGATTCCCCACTGGGAGGGAGAGAGAGCTCTCTCACAATAAAGACACCACACACACCAACTCAAGAACAGAAGTTAAGGAGAGCAACCAGATTCTACTCAATAATACCTCAATATTCTGCTTATGCTATAAACCGAGGAAGACTGAAAACATTCTAAAATATTCCAGGTTATTATTATTATTATTATTATTATTATTATTAATAATCACCAATCATTACCCCTCCAATTATCATTAACGACAGCATCAACTCTTCTTCGCATACTTGTGAACCAATGCGCATGCCCGTGTATACACACAAACACACACACACACACAATTCCCAGGACCACTTAAAACTGCAGGTTTGAGACGGAACGGAAAGCCTTTCGCGGGGAAGGGACGAGGCGTTCAATGGTGCCCCCGCTCCGGTTATAAAAAAACGAAAAACAAATACAATCGTGTGCTACACGGATACACCTGCCTCAAACTATTACAGACTTCTTAGAGCAGAACCCGATCCCTCTTAAGCACTTTTTTTTCCTCAAGTGTTCGAGCGAGTGGTCATGAATAGCACAGGCATGCCATCTTGTAACACTATCTGGCTGTCAAAAGAGCCCGGCCCAGCACAGCGCTATATAAGGCTTGTTACCAGGGGAGGCCCAGGAGACAGCCACAAACACCTAAGTTATTTTGCTCCCCACCCTCCCTTCTCTCTCTCTCTCTCCCTCTTTTCTTTTGCTCCTCTCCCGCTCTCCTCCTTTTTTTTTCTCTTTTCATCGCAGGCTTTTCTGATGTCGAATGCAAATGCAGCCTGCTGGCGGTGAAAGGGCCGAATTGTGATTAAGCCGAAGAAGAGGCCGTTTCTTTGTTCTCGCCTCCGGGGATGTTTACTGGGAGAGACACGGCGGATCAGATATGAAAGGCATTCAGGTCAGCATTGATGTGAGCGAAAGTGAAATCATACCTAAGGCATTCCAGAGACCGCGGTGTCAGAGGTAGCGAGCCAGGGCTGTGTGCGTTCTCCCCGACAGGCCAAAATATCTTCACAGGCAAGACAGCAACAACAGCAACACAAAAAAAAAAAAAAAAAAATGGGGGGTAAAAAAAATCACAGACATTTAGGGGGGGAAAGTTTCCTGTTCCTTCCCACAGAAGGAGAAATAGTGTATTTTTTCTACATTTTTTTAGTAATCCATATTGATGTATTTCTGCATGGCAGCCTGGCCTGTTTGAATGCAAAGATCTCTCTTTGATAACAGCAATATACAATGCTGGTATAGAGCGCCCAGTGTAACAGGTAACATCATCTCATTTTGCACCCTGGACCTTTCTCCAGGATTCATCGAAGTCTACTCGTTAGGAAGCAAAAAATTGTGGGAGTTTCTGTGGATGACATGCTATAAAGTCAGACATCTCCACAAGTGGGGTCTTCACACGCCCGTGTCCAAATTATTCGCCCAGCTTTAAGGTTTCGCAGTGATTTTATTTCTTCTGCTAGTTCACTCATGAACATCGTTGTAGCATGCATTTCATTAGCCATGACCATATACCGGAACTATTTTTTATATATATGGGGGGGACAAATCACATATTTAACTTCTAATAACAGCTGGATAATTTCATTCCAGAAGTTTTTATGAAAAATATCAAAAATATGGTATGCATTAGATTACACTATTACAATACGAAAAAAACTGAGTAGCTCTTCTTAGGAAAAATCATAGCAAAAGGACAATAAAAATTTGAACTCAATCACCTCTTTAAATATAGAATTCCTTAAATTGGTCTTCATGTGACGGATTATTGAGGGCATTCCTAATTCCCAGTGGGAGGTAAACCCTCGAATTTGGGCTGCATTAAGTGGCCAAGACTACATATTTGTTTAAAGGTGCTAGCCAACATTTTTGGTAAAGGAGAGGTACAGCGAAACCATAGAACTGCATGTACATTTCATTTCCAGTAAAATGCCTCAAATAAGCTTTAAACAACACCACGGCGTAGGAAACAGCAATTAGTTTGAGACGTGTTCTTGCAAGCAGAGTGACAAAATATAAACCCCAAAAGGATGGCAAAAACAAAATAAAATCACAAATCCTATGACATCCTCAAACCCTCAGACCTCAGTGAAAAAAAACAGCCCAGCTCAACATTTTTCTAAGGCCAATGAAAAAGGGAATTGCAAAATAGGCAGCAACGGAAATGAGGATATCATTTTGTCAGTCAAAACAAATAAATGTCCACTCATTAAAAAACCCTTCATCTTGTACACTTACAGCCCCAAATTGTGATATGTTATCGCCGTCACCGAATTCAGAATCTTTAAAGCATTATTAAAATGTATTTTAAGCAGCAAATCAATAAAATCTAGTCAGCACAGAGGTCTCTATCCCTCTCTTCTAAACTGCCATTGCGAATAGCGAGGTGTCCTGTTTGACGGAGATTATTTCCTACGGGCTCATAAGATCTGCAGTAATTATTTTACTAACTTAAACAAAATAATCCTTTTTCTAAACAATGATGCACAGCAAACCATCCCTCGGCATTTTTTTTTCCTGCCAGACCAAAGAAAAAAAAAGGCACCAGAAACAAAAAAAAAGTGTCTATTTTGGCCGCTCAGACAATTGCACTCTTGTGGGAAAGCTGGTGCTAACAGTACAGTGGACACCCCAGCACCACTGACGTTATAAACATGTAAATTAAACACATTACGACTGACAATCCGTTGTCTGTGAACACAGCGCACCTCCTCTCCCTTTCCCTGCAACAGCCAGAGAAAATACAGCCTACCTTGAGGAGGGGAAATCTATGAAGAAAAGAGGGTGACAGAGGGGCTTTTCATCCCACCAATGGGAGCAAATGCACCTTAAAAGCAAAGGCATAATAGGGATGGACAAAATGTTTAGACTGGAAGGGATCTGCTATTGTTGGGACTGAATGCAGAGCCAAAGCTAAAGAATTAGCATGCCCTTCTTTCTACCTTTAGTGTGAATGCACAAGGCTTTTTTATAATCACATTCAGTGCATTGTATTAAACTCTTGGAGCTAGACGAGGTAGCTTTTTTTTGCCTTAAATTATGTAATCAATATATTCTAGTGGGAACATCTATTATTGAATAGCTTCGCGTTGATTGAAAATGAATTGCTCTTCGTGCCACAGGAAATCTAAAAAAAAAAAAAAATCCATTGAACAGAAAAAAAAAAAAACTTTGCAGAAACTTGACGACCTACATTCGCGGCGAGTGTATTTTGTGACATTCGCTACTTATAGAGATGCTGTGTCCAAGTTTCACAGCCACTCATTTTCTTAAAGGGAGAATTAAAACAGTGATAAAAAAAGCAAATATGGAAGCTGTGGCACTCTTCAAAGAGCTACGATGAAAGGGCACATGTGCATAACACACAAGAAGCATCGCGCTTCTCTGGACGCAGATATCGTCAGCAGGCAGACGCCACTTCGTAAAAGACATTTCCCTTCATAACAAGGAGGCTTTTTACCAAACAATCTCAGCAACTGAAGTAAAATACAACTGTAATAAAAATTACATATTGCGTCCGGGGGGGGGGGGCTACGTTAAGTGGGGAGGTAGGAGGGTGGTGTGCTGAGTCAAAAAAAAAAAAATCATTTTTGCTTGTGCTGGTTGACTAATCTTAAAGTCTGCAGACAACTTCAAAAATCCCGGCACACACTCACACCTTCATTTGACCTGGTACACCTGGCAGCACTGAACAAGACCAAGCTTTCCACATCACCCTTATGGTTCTGCATGCAGGCAAGGAAGACTACGTATGCGGATCCAGTCACACTAAGGATGCACTCCTGAAGGCAAATACATTTATGTGAATGAGCAGAGGAAAGCATAGCTAAGCACGGGGTTCATTTAGCTCTACACAGAATACAATCAGGGTCCTAACAAAGATGATAGAATGACTGGACCACAGTGGTTATGCTGACCTTACAAACTGGTTGCAAGGCATAACGTGACCATGGAATGACCAAATAAAGGAATTACTCGCCCTCCAGTTCACTGTCATGTTTAGACTTGTGAAATCTATATAATTGAAAAAAAAATCAAGTTTGCAATAACACCAACCTGTGATGAGTCCTGCGTCTCTTTCCCATTTAAGAGGAAAGTGTGCACAATTACATGAAATTGAATATTACTGCTTTCACTGCGATTCCACGCTGAGAACATACTTTTAAATACAAGACATACCAATATTTCCTCCCCTGGTGCTACAGATTTCGGATAAAGGGCAGGACCTCGGATGCCTTGAGCAAAATGCGAGGACACCCCCCCCCGCCCCCCGCCGTCCCCTCACATACACACATCCCCCATTCTCACACACACACGCACATCCAAGTGAAAGTGTAACGAAGTTGCAACATGCATTATGTGGTTACAAACCATCTGTCTTCTCTCCCTACCACTCAAAGATACACTTATTATTACAAATGCGCTCCACAGAATGTTAGGCTATTTGGGCATACTATAACTATTGTTATTATTATTATTATTATTATTATTAATAATAATAATAATAATAGCTCCTGTTAGCAATAATTTAAGACAAAATAAAAATGAGTGATAAAAATAATCATGATAATAATAATAATTAACAACAACAACCACAACAACAACAACAATAATAATAATAATAATAATCCGCATACACCCCGCCCCCCCATTAAAATTTCTCAATTCCCGTTGTCAGTTTACGCAAGCATTGCGTTTTTTCCCTCATTTTCAACGCAACTGTCCAATTTGTTTTCCTAAGCCTTTTTTTCTTTTTTTACGAATTTCTTGGAATTTCTCTATCACTCTGATAAGCATCATCATATTTACTGTTATCGGGCAGGACACAAGCTGCAGCTCTGACATCTTTTCCTAGGAAGAAGAAAACCCACTCAGCTCCGATGAACCCGAGCCATTCCCAAAGGAAAGGGCCCTGGAAGCATCGCATGACCAGAAAGAAATTTTAAAAAGACGGAAAAAGAAAGGAAGCAGCTTAATATTTACTTATCCAAGCGTCAAAACAAACAAGCAAACGACACAGCGACATTATTCACTAAAACGGTCAAAACAGGAAAATAAGTACAATTTAAAATGTTCACATATTTTAGTGAGATTTCAGTTTCCTTTCTGATTTACATGCAGTTATTTCTTATTATAAAGCAGGTATGGTTACCTAAAATAAATCCCGCAGCACTGCAGTTTTACAGATTAATTGACTTGGAAAAACACGTTTATTTTAAAGATGGCTTAGAGCAAACAGTCAAAATGTTTTTTTGTTTTTTTTTAATGTCGTTATTTTTAGCAACATAGCCTTTCCAGTGAGATAATATAATATAAATGAAATACAGGTTATTTTATTTAACCACACACTCCCTCCCTAAACCGTTGGCTGTACAGAGTTGAATTAGGGCTACTTCACTCCGAGCTTTTGTTATTCAGTAGATCAGCAGCGTGCTTCAAGCTACTTGTGAGCAGAAAAGAGCCTCAACAACTGACATTGATTTTGCCAAATCGATACACAACATTTAATAAAGAAAAGAAGTAAAACATAAAATAGATGTAAGTATGCCATTTAATCCCTGCATTAAAAGGGAAAAGGCACTGAAAAGGCGCGCATGCACATCGATGAATTTCTACTGGGCTAATATCTTTAGGGGAAAAAAACATAAACAACGGTTAAAAAATAAATAAATTAGCCTATATGATACAAAACGTTACGATCGGACGTGTTCTAAAACAAGCAGTACCCTCTTTTCCTAAGCATTTGCACCAATATTAAAAGCAGCAGATAGCCCAACTGATTTTTGAGCTGTATACGGCCGGCTTATAAAAGACACAAAAGGAAAGCTACTAAACGCATGCTCCTGTGTACAAATTCATCAGTCACTCCCCATAAGCATCAATAAATGCAGCACATACTGATTCAGCGATCCAAAAAGCACGAAATGTCTAGAGAAGACAAAATGTGCCTTCAGATCATCTGATTAAAAAGGAACAAAAAGCTCTCACAATCGCTCGCTAACTGTCAGTAAACAAGAAACATTTCTGTGGCGATGAACTGCCAATACGTCAGTCGATTCCATAGTTATTTTCACGATTGCGTGTTTATTTATGGCTTTGTTTGTTTGTTGTACAATTAAGGCTACAAATGTGAAAACAAATCGTGACCTCACAAAAACAAATAGCATAGTTATATAAGTTTATAATCTCTGAATTCAGCGTCAATAACGCATGAGAGATAAGCTAACGTAATTGGGTAAATATTACTTGGAGACACCGGGTTGTATAACGTGGACCAACTGCCGAATAAATAAATTTAGCCCATAGTCTATATAGTAGGCTAATGAATCAAATTAATCCAGCAGCACCTGACAAAGTAGCGGAGAAAGTAAAACTGTACAGTAAGCAATAGACTATGTGAGTCAAGAAACTGTCCGATATGTAGCTAGCACACAAGCGGCAAAAACTGTTGACGTCTCCAAGCAGAATCCACAGGTATTTCAACTCAGAGGAAACAGGCTCCACAGTCGTATAACGGTTTTCACCTTATGGGAAATAAGAGTGTCTGAACCGTTAGTTAAGTCCTGAACTTTCGAACAACCCTTCCAAACACCATGCCATCCCACTTTAAACTCTGTAAATTCAACTCGTAACTTTCGTGGAAGCGGGTTTTAATACAGTTAAAATTAAAAAGCCGACTTTTAAAAAAATCAGACCACAAGAAATTCCGATTATGCACGCTCACACGCTTTTACCACTCTTTCCCTGTATCTGTAGTCAACTCCCATTGAAACGAAAACGGGCGACAAGAAAATAGCTACAACAGGCGATCCCTTTCAGCGGAGCGAACGTCCTACCAGTGACAAATTACAGCCAAAGATCCTCACACATCTCTCCGTTTATGTCTTCGTCCTTCATTTCTTACCGTTTTTCCTTCTTGGGTTGGCTTGTTTTCTTCTCTTACACCTGGGGCCATCCGCCATGATCTCGGGCTTCATTGATAAGAGTGGATCAGATGGCAGTTCGCATGGACTCGACTCCTTGAATCGGCAGCACGCAGGCTCAATATCTAACAACCAAACACACCAACAACATGAGCTCAGTGTGATTCTACCAGAATGCAGGGCGGCAGAATGAATATTGAAATCATATGAATATGATAAATAATAACTTCAAAGACGATTAACCCCTGAATATTTCACTGACTCCCAAATGTTCTGCCTCTATCGTCGCTTGATCTTTTTGATGAAACTGTGATCAAATGAAACGTAAGGACAGAGGACGTAGGCCAGGCAAGAAGGCAAGGCAGCGGGAGAGAGAATTGCACCTTCGCTATTACTCATAATTCAGAATGACTGCCTAGGGGGAATGTGGTGTTTTACGGCGTTTAATTTAAATATGAGCTGTCTGAGCGGTTTCAAAAAAGTTTTGCCAAGAACTGTTCAGCGTCAGTGGACATTATATCTCCTAACATACTGAGACTGAATTGAGAAGTAATATGTGAAACCTGTTGTAGGTGACAACTGCTGCTCATATTTTCCACAGAAACTTATTTAAACAACAAAGTTACATATTTAAAGCTCTAAAACAATTTGCTGGATAGCTGTGGCCCCGTCACAGGCAATACTCCCAGTGTGTCATACAAAGTTGCGTGAATGAGAAAGTATGGCACTCGGTCAAATTTTGATTTTTTTCAGATGACAAAGGGTTCTGTTTGATCAGCACAGTATAGCTCGGGATTGATACAAGCGGATGACGGACAAAATTATTACATTGGAATTTAACACATTTTCTCTACACCAACCAAATCAACTTTTGTGGATATTCTTCCAAACGTCATTTCAGCAGTGCACGTAAGTTCAGCAGTATAAGATCATTTTAAGATTTGTTTATTATAGACTATCTATAGCTACTTAAAGCACGTTGGTAATATTATGCAGTCTTAATATTTAATGCATGCAAAATAAACATTCACGGTTCGGGGGCAGCCTTACATGTTAGAAAAGAAAATACAAACACAAAACAACAAAAAAAAAAATCGCCTCAAATCTTGATTTGGTACACCAAGCAAAGGTATGGATCAAACAGAAGATCTCAATGACATCCGCTAGGCTGGTGTTTATTTTTAAGAACGCATCATCTTTGCTTGGCTTTAGTCTTCGTGTTGCATCGCAAAGGGAAACGAACCATGACAAGGAAAACAAACAAAAAACGCTCAGAAAACACTAACAAGACACAAACCGCGAAATCGTGACAATCAGTGGCGAGCGCTTTGTGAGATCTGGGAATATTAGCCCATAGAAAAGGTTGAATCTCACTTTTGGGTTTGTCTGACAGTATTTATCAAAAGCTAAATACTTGTCATTACACTCACTAAAATTTACATAGGTTACACAGGGAAATGATACAAATGTGTTTTAACGGTCTAATCAATTCGCTAAACTAGCTTCAACTATAAGAAAATAAAATGTAGTTGCATTGTTATTGCGTGTTAAAAAGTGAACTAGGCTATTTCACGTGGTAATTATAATTTTTTTTTTTTCTGGGACAGAACAAAATGTGCCTGTTTTCATTCTTGTTCAAACAGTTTGAGGGAATGAAAAAAAAAAATAACAGTCAGGAGTATTTGTTTATTTGTGAGTCAGTAACCAATGTGTGTGAGTATACAAACGTAGATCAATCCGCACCTTTTCACCTGCACAGGTAAGTGAAGTTTCACGAAAAACGCTGAGAGAACCTATACAGCGGAGGCAATAGGAGACGTCTCTCTATTAGTTGGTCAGGCAGTTATCTATTGCAAAACTGCAAACATAAAAGCAGAGAAATCACACCTACCTTATTATTCGTTACTATCTTTTCAAAGAATTCGGGTGAGGAAAAGCCGACTGGAACAAAAGTAATGTGGAGAATTGAGGATCCTTACAAAATGGTAATAAGCCTTAGAAATAGTTGGTAGAAGGACCGTTATTCCTGCTGGGCAGGTTAGAACTGATCTCTTTCAGCCAGTCCAGGAAACAAACCTGGGGACGGACTGACGTTTACGCCTCTTCTAATGACATTTTTTTCTTTTTCTTTCGGTAATACAGAGGAGACCCTGAAACACACGCCACCTATCTTCACGGAGAGGGATAATTGAGGAGCACCAAACGTGAGCATCTTCTGGAAACGTGATCAAGTTATCTCTCTCTCTCTCTCTCTCTCTCTCTCTCTCTCTCTCATTCTCTCTCTCTCTTTGTTTATGGTCAGAGAAAAAGTAGGCTAAGTTGGAGAAAACCTTTCGAGCTAAGCAAGAATAATATCTGAAGAAAGCTGGAACGCCCTGTACGGGTTTAATCGCATCCACAAAAATCCTGAGGAATAATCTTGAGAAAATTACTCTCACAAACCTATGTTCAACAAGCAACGCTGTAATATGTTCAACCAGGAATCCAATTCCTATTTATTTGTTTGTTTATTTGTTTGTTTGTTTGTTTGTTTGTTTGATATCTTTTTGTTTACTTTTTTCTAAATGCTTTATTTTTTTCTAAATCCTTGCGTAAACACAACGTGAGTGTTTGTCTACGCCTGAATTTTTGCAAGAGTTATGAGTTACTCTTTTGCTGGATTAGTTTCACTCCTATAGCATCCTATTCAACCAAGGCGCAAGATCGGGTGTGATTTATTTGAGTAAAATGCATATTCATTAAGGACAATACCCGAGTGGTAAAAAAAAATGCAGCACTGAAATAAAACGAAGTTATGCCCATGTTTAAATGCTTCTCAGTGACCCCCCACTCCCCCCCCCCCTCCCTCCAGAGAGGGACTAAGGGCTGTATAACTCGAAATTCATATTTACTCATTTATTTGTTATTGATTAGCTGACTAACTTACGTGCCCCAACTAACTTGCTTGCTTGATTACAGCGTGAAGACGTTCCAGTCTCAATGTGTTTGTGTCCCTTCAAACGCGGATGGAAGGAAAGGCTCCACCTTTGGAGTGCAGTGATTGGTTATGTAAATAAAGTTTTTTTCTCTCTCTCTCTATCTTTATGCAGTTATCTACTGTATGGATAATTAAATCATCAATCAAGGGGCTTGATGCCTTTGTTCAAAGCCAATCGGGTTCTAGGGAACTGGTAAGCACCGAGCAAAGGAAAAATGCGCAACATCTGGATTTCCGGAATCTCCTAAAGGCTGTAGATTAGTGGCAGGACAAGCAAATTTCAAGTCCTTATCCCAAGAGAGTAATTTCGTCTCTGCAACTATTATTATTATTATTATTATTATTATTGGCTAAGAATATTTAGCCTATAATAATGTTTTATTTGCATATATGTTTTCCACTAATTTTAGTAATGTTTATTGATTACTGATTATTTATTATTGATATGTGGATCTCACAAACTGGGATTGAGTCAGATCATGCTATGCTTTTAATGATCGTATTTTTACTGTGGATTTTTAAGAAGTCCAAATCTGCATTTTTATTTATTCATTTGCTCAATTGCATTTGATTTCTTCACACGCAGTGATTTCAGGCTCCGTGCTGACGTGCAACCCAGTGATCAATTTCATGACGCGCTTCTTTGGGTAAGTAAATGTTCTTACTCTCCTACTTCACCAAAGCATTTATTTTTTGGTTGAGATGTTCTTGTTTATACTTTATCGCAGCTTTATCACCCTCTTTTTGCCTTGTTTTTACAATGAATTGACTCGTTAAAACACGGGATAAATTACCGAGATAACGTCTCTGTCTCGCCTTATTTTATTGATTTTACTAGTTAATGATAAATCGACTTGTGCTTCGAATAGACTCAAATGTTCGTTTATTTCCGCGTGAATTGAAACATGAAACCGTGCAGCGCGACCACTGACAACCGGCGTCTTGGCGCTGATGCGTCACCGTCTGCACTTACTTGTTAAGTGAACCTCGTCCACAAGTGACACCCCTCTCCTAAAATGGGATTACAGCTGATAGCGAACGCTCAGCGAGCGCTTTAGGTTCATTTCTCCCTTATTTTAACAAGGAGAACGAAACGCATCCACTTTTACCTTTTAAGATTGCGTGATTGTTTTAAAAAGCCTGTAGATTTTTACTGTGAACTTGGAGGATGAATGAGGTTAACATCTGTTTTGTAGTCGGCCTGTTCACACTCCACCAGGCGGTCATATTTCCAAATTGATGGAATGGGTTATATCATGAGATATATTTAAATATAATAACTTGGCTATCTGTGCTGTCATTAACTTAGAATCAGATTCGCTCGTTTTTTGTTTGTGTTTTTTTTTTTTTTTTTTTTACAAGCGGCGCATTAATTGAAGTTTTGCAGTTTGTGTAGACCCACGTTTTTATTGAACGGGTAAAGTGCACAGCTTTGTTTCATATATTACACAAGATGCATATTACTTTGTAATTCTTTTTTACTATAGTGTTTAGGAATCACCCAGATGAACAGGTGTGCAGCGATTAGAACGGTTTGAATGACTCGAAAGGTCACCACTACACGCATGGCCGACTTCGTTTTGCATGCTTAGAGAAAGGCCTTCATTTTTGCAATGCAGTTGAATATTTGCGCCTCCAATTGTAATGTCAGTCGCTCAAAAATGCTAAATAAGATCTTTTTTGCATAAAAATTGCAATTGTTACGTGAATATTTCGTGAATATTTGTGTTTACATTTGCTACTTCACGGACAATGTCCATTGAAAATCCCCTAAAACGAAATATTGGGGCCGGGGTGTGGATGTGTGTGGAAACTTGTCGGATGTCATCTGAAATGATTTCAAATAAAATTCACCCTGAGATCAGAGTTTACACATGCCTGCTGTTTTTATGATACAAATGTTTAATGTTTCAAGATTTCTATACCCATGTGAAAGACAGGCAAATCAGTCTTATCAAGTTGCATCAGACCAACTTCTGATGTGCAGGACAGAAAATCTGTGCAACTCTTTTGCATCATGTTTCCATGTTATGTCATTGTTTCGAGATGACGGAATTTTAAATTTGTGACTGAAAGTGGTCACGAGAGGGAGGGAGGGAGGGAGGGAGAGAGAGAGAGATAGAATGCGCAGGTGGCAGGGAGCCATTAGCTGGAATTTACTTAATAAAATGGGAGTGAGTTGAATGCAAAGTCCCATCACAGAATGGATATTTTTCACATTGTCCCATTCCGAGCACTTCTGTGCAACATCTCAATACATAAAACAATAATAAGAACACAAATTGCAAATGCAATATAATCCAAACTGTGTTGAGCATGGCATTTGTACAAAGCATAGCTCATGTAGTTTTCCTGACCTACCATATAAATCTGACCATATTTTGCAGCCCGCAAGAAAGTCTTATTTTAAAAAATGCAAGTTTTAATTTCTGATTTTATTACAATTTGCCAGGGGGTGGACTAAATGAATTCAAAATAAATTCATTTGCTTGAAGGATTGCCCTGCAAAACTTTTGGAATTGTTATTTTGCATTCCAAATTATGCTTGGCCCACATATGATATCGTGCATATTATATGAGGTATCAATTATTAAATTAATTATGTGTATTTGTTGCTATTTGCTCAGACAGGTGGCAAATTGAGACGATGCGCAATGTGAAATGATATCTGAATCATTTTCACTTATAAACTGAACCGCCTTCTGAGTCAACAGCTTTATCTACCTCTAGAGAAGAGGAGCCCTCACTTAAATCGTTTCCTGCTGCATTCATAATAGTGTATGTGTTACCGCTTCAAAACAAAACATCTGTTTGCTCTACACTTCCATCCGAGGAAAACTATCTCTTTAAAGCAATGCTTACCCAGCCGCTGAAACAACGCGTTATTGCACACGAAAATTACGCCATGTCAGAGTGTGGCATTACGCATAGCTTAAGCCAGAGAGGCCCTCATTTGTTGTCCACAAAGTACCGATGGTGCCTCCCTCATCCGATCGGTGGGGTTCTCAGCGGGTTGGGCCCTGATATTTTGATTTGGATGCCGTCGATACAATGTAGTTTGGTGCGGTGTCGCTGCTGGCAGAACAAGGAACACGACAGATGGATGGACAATTAAAGGCCAGAGCGCGGAGAACGAGCCTGATCTCAAGGACTCTCAAAAGTGCAAGATGAATTTGGTTTACATTTGCAAGAAGGCCTTCCAGGCAGGGAGCGCTTTGTTTCTCCGGCCGTTCCTCAAATCTCGAGTCTTCAGATGTTGTTTCGCTGCGCATGAAAGTGAGAGGGAGAGATTGCTGCATAACAGAAAAGCAACAAACAAATTCTCACATCAAATAGCTATCGATTTTCTCATGTTGCTCTTGTTAAATTTGAAAGCTGGATCCCACCAAACACTGACCATGCTATTAGCAGTGCTACTGTATCCAAGTGGCTTTAATAGGACCCATCTGAAGTTGTGTTTTCAAATTTATTTATTTTTTGTTTTCCTCGAGAAAGAGGTCAGGTCCCAAGTGGCCGAAAACGTATTTATGTGAAATACAATATGTGTTTCTATGTTTTTATCTTCTACCTCTGTTAACCTTAGATAGATGAAGTAAAACCAGGGCCAACATTCAATTAAGGTTAGTGACAAAAAACTTTTGCAGTCCTTTTTGTCCACGGTCTCAACCCCCTCATATCTTCCTGATAGTCCTTGAAAGGTTTTAAGAGGTAAGCTAAACATGAGCACTTTCACTCAAGAAATGTGACTTATTGCCCTGATAAATTAATAATTGCCATTTGCTATGATGAATTATTAATCAAACATATGAATAATTGTTTCTATCTCCAATCGCTATGTTCATTTGCATATCTGCCCCTTTAATGTCAGCTACACGTGAAAGCCACTTACTCTTTGGACTCAAAGATATCATGCGCGTATTTCTCAACTTGCTTTCTCATGCCTTTCTCTCGTGACGCCATTTTGCTGAGTGACTATTTATAGAGGTGCAGGTATAAAACCAAAAAAAGCCCCACAACACAATTGCCAAAATGACATTTTACAGTCATCACATCATTTATAGATCATTTTCAAATCTTTCAGTCAGCCTTCAATATATTATGTTTACAATTTCAACATGACTTTTTAAAAAATCATACCACTTTTGTCATGGTCTCTCTTTTTTTTTTTGTTGAAAATTACCATTATTTTTGGGCAATAAGACACAATATGATGCATAATAAGGGAGTCATATGTGTGAGTCATGATTCTTGATCCAAGCACCTGAATTGAATATAATTTTGAAAAAGGCCAACCCTTATGGAAAACCTCGCCTGAATTCTGGCAATAGCGAAAAGAGAAGACAACAGTCTCAAGTGCCGTCCAAAATAAACTCTACCTTTAGGTCTGTTATGTTCAACTTTTACAGTTCACTCACCACCTACGTCTAGGATGATAGCTGGGATTGAACTTAAGGAGAGGTTAAATGCAGTTCAATTGATGTAAAACATAAAAGAATGTAATAGCAATAATAATGTGGAAATCAGTGATGGGAGGTTTAATAGACGCGAGAATGGGCGGGACACTTTGATAATTGATGAAAGTTACAATGGTGAGTGTTTTTTTGCTTTTTTTTGCTGAATTTGTTGCTACACCTGTTTCAAATTGTATGTGATGTTTGTAAAATGTTTTTTTCCTTTTACGTTGTCATTCATTACTCATTATTCATACGTCCTTTATATGTTTTTCATATTTACTTACATGATTGTATTTTTTCACAGTTGTAGCTCTTGAACTTCAACATTTTTTGCTGAATTTAGGATGAAGTAATTTCCTATTAGAGATTGAGTAACCCGACAACAATCCATCCTTGATGTTTTTATGCCTGCTTTCCCCAATCCCCATGCATTGTCACATGAGAAAATTACATCATATAAATAAAAGGAAATTACAAGAAGCGGCACATCCGCAAACAATTTTGATATGAGGAATGTTTTGAGAATAATTTCCTTCACACAGTTGTGTGTTTCAAGAATGTCTGAAAGTGAGGGAGAAGATCATGACTTTGGACTCAGGAGACAAAAGTCACATCACATGGGTCCCTTATGACTCACAGGAACCAAAGCTGACCACTGCGACTGAGTTTGACATTAAGAGGTAGGTAGGGAGGTTCCCATTCCCTGCATGCTCAGACAAGCACCAGTTCCAGTTCTCAATTAGGCCCTAATCTGTCAGAAGTGCAAAGAAGAAAGACTATCAGCTGGACAGAATCATTTGTTGCTTGTTTCCTGTTTTGCTGTCAGAAACCGAATTTTGAGCTCATTCCTGTCATGTAAAATAGTTCTTTTCCTCCGTAAAAAGTGGTGTAGTAGCATGGGTCAATAAAATAAGCTTTGAAAAACTTTTCATTCTTTATTTTATTTTTACCACTTCATTAGCACTGTGACGTACATCACTCCACAGAGGAACTATTTTTTGCAGATACCTACATTTTTCACTTTTCTAGCAAATTTTGTGTGCACAGTTTCTCATGCTGTGGGCAAAGAGACCAACTACCATAATGACGGTACTTAACTGTTTCACGTGTGAACAAAAATGGAACATTTTCCCTTGAGTGATAATAGATATTTCAGACCTTTAAAAAAAAAAAAAAACACTTTCAACTCTCTGGTCAGGCTACAAAACATTTTGGCTATACAAGATTGAGACTTTTTTCTTCTTTATTACAGGGAATGGCAATGTTGACGCAAGTATTAGAGTTGTAAATGACCAAAAAATGTAGAAAGCCTCAACATGCTATTTAAGGTTCAAACTCCATCAATATTCAATCGAAACATCACTGTTTTCAATTGAAGTGGGCCTATAGAAGCAAGAGAATTTTCATGAAATAACAATTACATACCTAATTTGAGAATAAATATTAGCCAAGTACTGCTGTTCAGATAATAATAATAATAATAATAATAATAATAATAATAATAGCAATTTTTAAAAAGCCTCCGCCCCAGCCCACATCAGGAGAGTTCTATGGGGAAACGCACTTTTCAAGCATTTTGGGACGAATTCCACCAGCAAAACCTCCCAGGCGAAATTTGACGGCATAAGCCGACGCGATGTCAGCTCGCTGAAAAGAGATCGCTTTCAGCGCCACCGCTGTTTACACTCCTGTCCCTCAGAAGACACAATAAGCCATCTGACAAATACACGCCATTAGAGAAATGAAATAAATTACTATCGTAATCATTTTTTCGCCACTCTGTAGCTCTCCGAGACGCGGCCCTTCCACCTCTTCGTCTCTGTATTTTTGCGGCACCCTAAACAGAAGGGGAGACTGAAGCGAGTTGATTCGGCTTTGATCCCCGCGCTCATCGTCAGAGAGCGCGGGATTGAAGAGACTGTTGGCTACAATTGACTGCGACAATTAGGAGATGATCAGAGGCTGAGAGTGGAGCACTTATAGGGTAATTTACATGTCAGTTTGTCGAATTAAAAAAAAGAAGGGGGGAAAAGATATTCGGCTCAGATTTTTTTTTTTATTTCTCCGCGTCTTGTAAACTGTAATTTGTCCTCGCTGAAGAAAAAGCTGACAGAAGAGAGAGGACATCCATTAGCATGTGAAAAGAAGCAATCATGAGGCCACTGCTGGCTCATTGTCCACCGCAAATGCTGATTTGCAGCCAGTGGGTTAAGGGGAAACCTTGCGTGGAGGTAACCCAGCCTGTAGCGGCTGTACGGACCGGTGCGTTAAACGCCCAACTCGGGCTCTTCCGCCATCGCTGCGATGTATTGACTGGGGGGTGGGGAGGGCTAAACTTCGGGGTAACTCGCAACCTCCCGCGAAGGCGAAGCAGTTAGCAGCATGTAAGCTAACAGCAGGTTGATAGGATAATACTAGTCATCTGTCCGCCTTCCTGTTCCACCCCTTCCTCTCGCTCACTCCCCTTCCTCTCTCCCTCTCTATCCATCCCTCCCCCCAGTTGCCCCTCTCTGCACCTAATCCCTCCTCCTCTAACAGGCTGGGGTTATTTTTCTGTTCATCTCGGCCACGATAGGACAATGAGCAGTGGCGTTTGTGGCGGTATGAAATAGGGGGCCTGCCCTCTCATCTCAGTGGCTGTCTCCTCTTCTGTAAATGAACTAATCCCGCTTTGGCTGTGAACATAAACTAAACCTGTGTAATGCCCCTGCACCCAGGAGGGTGGTGGACAGTATTGACTAATCCCAGGAAATTAACACTGATTAATTTCATGGCCTGAGTCTAACACCAAGCTCAGATGTGGGAAATATGACTGTGTGTGTTGATGTGTGTGTGTTTTTGCAAGTGCATGTGAGTGTTTCATGTGTTTCTTTGCTTGGGGGGGATGCTTTGTGGGGAGGCAAGTTGATTCAGTTTGCTAACTAACTCTTAAAAATACCAACATTCCTTTTCTTCTTTTAAATTAACATAGAGGTAATGCTCACAAGTAATACATAGGTACATTATGAAGAAAGAAAAGTTGAAACTTGTTTTAAAGCGTGTTACTGTGAGATAATTTATTAAACATTGCTACATAGAATTCTGGTGATGGGCAGCCAAAACAATTCGCAAATAAAAGGCCAAAGCTGATTTCTGAATCCTGCACTTAAACAGCGCATGGTGCGAGCAGTTCTGCTCTGTGAGCAAGACTGACTATTTCCAGGTATAATTGGACTGCTCTGCATCGCTCCGGCACTAGCTGAACCGAGGGTGCAGCCGTACTTTGAAGCTGTTCTGCTCTGAATCACCTCCTTTAAGAATGACTGCTTCCCAGCCATTAATATGATACCGACACCATCACAAACACCTACAGTCTACCACCCCCCAGTCCCCCTTCCTCCCTCCCACCACGGAGTCCAGTATCCGACTCAAAAAGGTGCATAAATAAAAACACAGCCGCTGAACGGAGAGAACTGAAAGGCAGTATTAAGAGGGCAAACAGAATAATGACCGAGGCGGTCTTTGCAGCAGTGGGTCCAGATGAGAAATCTGGCACAGCAGGGATGTCGCGCCTCTCCCAGGTAACGGCGAAAAAACGAGCTGACGAGTCGTCGTCGTCGTATTGATTGCAGCATTTTGTTCCAGTCGGTCACAATCAACTTTGACTTTTATTTATTTATAATTTTTTTTAATCTATCCCTTTTATTTTAGAGCATGTCGCGTTTTTAATGGAGGAATGTCAGGCCAGCTCCGGTTCTAGTGAATTCATGGTGCCTGTCATTAGGACAGAAATGGAATGACTTTTTTTTTTTTTTTCGAAGTGAGTGATGTCATCTTCAAGGGAAAAATCATTCCACGCAGAATACAGCCTCAGTGTGTTTGTTAGGACAGCACTACTGTCTAATATGCTGGGTCTATAAGTCCAGGTTTATCTCTAACATCAGGAAAATACGTTTTAAGGAGCGCATTAATTTGTGTCATATTGTACAGCATCATACGGTAGTCTCCTACAGCATGTACAGATGAGATTCAGTTAATGTGATATTTCAAGTACATTGACAAAAAGGACACAAGTTCGACATATTCATATTTTGTACAGTGAAAAATGCTAAAAACCTTGATGCAATAATGCAACTGCACACAGAAAAATCCCAGTTAAACAAACTCTTGTGTGCTACAACAAATTCAAAACAATTTTTTTTTCATGTGGAGGCATTCCTTACTCATAATAACTATGTATATCTTTGTCTTTACTTGAACCAATCAGGAGACAGAAGAGCCATACATCTAAAAGAGCCTCTTCAATTAGCGCAGTCCTTTCTGTCACTCTTGAAGGGGAGTGATTTGGCCAATCAGAGACTCTGACCAACCAGAAGCTTACAGCCTCATTGGCTAACAGATGACATAACTGCATGAGTAGTTGACTGAGAATGAATCAGCCACTTTCTGACATAGATTTTCAACATTTATTCTGCTGTATACATATAGAAGCTATTCAGGATAACTTAAGAACTCAGTGGTACAGCAGCAGGGTCTTACCATGGAAGACAACTGGATTCAGTGGGATATAAGCCCTGGACTCTGGACAAGAGATCATCAAATGATGGTCCTTGAGGTCTGAGAACTTCTAGTTTTTCCACCCTCACTTTGCCTTGAATTCAGGCGAACAGATAGTCTGGGCAATCAGAAGCATTAATTATTTAATTAATTAGAAAACTATGGTGGGATTTGGATTTGAGGTCCAGATTTGGTGATTCCTGCTACAGGAATTATACTACCCCTGCAGCCCTTAACTCTGAAACCCTGATTACTGGCACCGTGAACCTGACACAACCAATTTCCACAGTAAGCACAGTCTGGGTTCCCTCATTCAACACTTATCCCTCAGAAAGGAAAATAAAGGGCTCTACTTCCCCAGATGAAGGGAGTATTGCCTTCCTTCGGTGATTTCACTCGGATCAAAAATACGGGGCTTCGGAGGGAGTCAAGAATCCCGCAGAGAGAATCCCAGACGTTGAGCGCACGTATTCCCCACACTGACAAGCTGAGAGAAAGCCAAACACATATTGAATAAATAAAATAATGTGGCAGTTGTTGTGAAGGGCAGACATTAAACATACCTGGTCATACAATGATAATAGTATACATACCTATTTGAACAATGCTGAAGTCTGCAACAGTTCACTCAATACAGAGTGTATTGTTGTCATATCTTGTCAGCCTGTAATGCTCGATTATGGCCACTTAGCTGTGAATATTTAAGATCTGTGCATTACAGTTATTTTTTAAAGCAGTCCAAAACATCCAAGGCCGAGATGTGTGAAGTTAACAGTGACTTATTCACAAAGACTTCCTGCTGTAGTAAAAGTGATTCCTCTAAGCATGAGTTAAAGGGTGTGCAGACTTGTGAAATTAGGGTGTTGTGGGTTTTTTATTTCAATTTTTTGTCATAATTAACTACTTGTTTTTATGTTTTGTTTTTATCTTTTTGTTTGTTTTTGCACATTGGACGGTTGCATGAAAGTTATTTGATGTTGTTATTTCTGGGTTTACATTTTAAAAACCAGCAATTTCAATAAGGGCAGACCGTCACAACCCTCATGTGAATGCATTCTGTGTCTCATCCCATCCAGCAGCTTGTGTGTCTATTTTAAGTATTGTCTCCTTTGATTGGTCTTGCATCTTGCATACTTCCTTGATACTGGCTGTGTCTTATCTTATAGCAACCCGTCCTCACATGTGTGTGACATATTTATTCCATTTCCTTTGAGTTTGCATGTTGCTGGATTGTCACTTGCTATATGCACTTTAGCACCAGTCAGTATTTGCAAGGAAAACTCTTTGTCTTTTGAAAGTAAAGCGTAACCTTTCATACTCATAAGTACTCTTCCTTGTTCAGTTAATAGGAACAAGCACCAAATCCTATCTTACAGACTTCAGGATTGGGACCACATTCCTGTTATCCTACTCTCAGTTTGTCCCTCAGGCCAGTTTATTAGGAACAAGCTCCCAAGCCGACTACGGTCATCCGGATTGGGGCTGCGTTCCTGCTAAACTTCTCCATCCTGGTATTGGACAGTTCGGCTCTGGTTAAGTGTGCACTCTATCGGAAAGTTGTCCTGGAAAGCCACTGGCCAGGCACTGGCTACGCCCACACAGCCCCGCCTGTAACATCTGACATGAACTGTGCTATTCTCCCCTGGGCTCCATCTTGGTGTCTATCACATTACTATCAATCAACCCCACTATTCGATGGTATTCTGCCTCCACATTTGATTTCTGGACTAGATCATAACACAGACTTTAAATTTCAAACATATGCAAACCAAGCTGTACACAGCAAATTTACAGAATCACTATTGATCAAGAGTAGGAACTGGAAATTACGCCTTTCTACCCTTTTTTTTTAGCAAAATATCAAAATTCCAGGACTGCAAGAGTCGAAAACATACTAAAATAAAAATAAAAAATTCTAAGGCCAAATTGTACAAATTAGCCTGCAAAGTGTTGATATTATCCTAATGCCAGGTTCTGAGATGCTTAGAAATGGATCTCAGCAGATTGTGGATACTTGAGTGGGTCAAAGGTGAGTTTTTATTGATTGATTATTCACTTAGGTGAGTTGACATTAAAAGCCATATCAAGATCTGAGTAGAAAATGCTTAATTAGCTGTTTCCAGGTTTTACTGCAGAGTGATTTGAGATGATCAAAGCGTAGTCCTTTTGAACTTGATTTTAATTCTGAATAAACCACTTCAAAGATGAGTACGTGTCTCTTCATTTTTTCTCCAAGAGTAACAAGAAGAAAAATGTGTATAAATATCCAACAAGACCCAGGGGTGAAACTGTGGTTTTAAAGGTGCTTGGATATATCTGTTCTAAATGGTACTCTCCAACACCTAAAAACTTAGTAGTTGCAATCCTAAATAAGCTTAGATATTCTACCAGATATACTACTGCCATCACCAGCTGCATCATCCATGGAGATAAGTGAAAAGGAAGCTGTTGCTGCCATACATGTCGAAACCAGAACACCCCCACTATCATGTCTCAGATTGGAACAGGTGTGTTGGATCTTATGGATTTTAATTTAGCCTCTACGCTTTCTGCTTAACATCCCTCTGAAATGAGCATCATGATCTCATCCATTCTTAAGACCCTTTTCTGGAAACCTGGCAGCTCTGTTGAGTAGTTCCTTCTTCTCAGCCAGCTGTAACCTTGCTGAGCTAGTTTTCGTCCATTCAGAAGAGTTGTTCTGGTCCAGTTTTTTATAGTTTTCTCCATCGTAGTGGCACTTGTTTGGTTTTCAACAATAGAGTTCTTACATCTCAGAGCCAAATAATGTTTTCCTTGACTTTCACTGGTATAACTCCAGTCCTCAAGTTGACAAAGGCCATTAACAGATTCACACAGGTCTGGAATCAAGACTAGATACTGAATACCCTCTTAGACCCGCATTAAAGAAGCAATTCAACACATATGACTAATAGGAAACACCAGTGATGTCATTTGCTTCAAGCATTATGTTGCCCTGAAATGGGAAGATCATTTATAAAATGTGCCAAATGGACAAACCCAAGTGTTTAAAAGGATACCCTCAAAATAGCTGAAAATATATACTTTAACTGCATATGAATATGCATTTACTCCAAGACTGATAGAGACCCACACATTAGCAGCCTGTATGATTGAGTCCTTGCATTGAGTCCTAGAGTCATGCTGTTTTTATTCTGCATTATGTTCCTCTCATCTGCTTTCATGGCAAAAAATTATGTCAGAAATTATGTAAGATCACATTCGACCAGCAACATTTTTCTATCTCTGATCATCCAGTTTTGGTAAACATCTGGACTCTTTACCCTCATCCTCTTGCTCTTGAATGACAGGAACAGACCCAAGAAAGGCCGTCTGTTGCTATAGCTCATTCGCTTCAAGAACTGTTGTGCATTTAGAGATGCCACCCCTCACACTACGGTCTCAAACACCTTGTTATTTGTGGTTTTCTGGGTTTGTATGAATGTGCACGCCCACACTCCTCTAACATCTCTCATTAACAAGGAGTCTTCTACTGCACAAGTCAAACCATTTTCAACATACTCCAGAGATTGTTATGCATGAAAATCCCATGTAGTCCGCAGTTTTGGAGATGCTAGCGCCGCTATGTCTCATCTTGCACCAAAAATCATAGCATTATCATCGTCGCTCAGACCACGCATCTTGCTCAGTCACATCTTCAATCAAAAAAAAAACTTTTTCAACATGAATGCATCCATCATGTATTAAGTTGCAAATAGCAGCCACAAGATTTAATGTTGTTGTTGTTAGGCTATTCGCCAAAACTTCTATTTGCTCCTTTTTTTAGGCGGAGACATAAACATTAACCCAGGAACTGTGTAGGAGCTCCATGTTCTCACAAACTGAATCAGGTTATTTTCTTTTTCTGCCCCCTCATTACAGCATTGTTTATCAATAGGTGCACCGAGTGTCAGTAGTTTTTCTCATCAAAGCTTGGCTGACAAAGAGCTGGGGCAGCATGGGAAAGGGGCAGCTAGGTGAAACTAATGCCATAGATGTTTGATTCATCAGGGGCTTATTGTTAACAGGGAACTGTGATTGTAAAGGCTCACTCAAGCAAAAGAGTGCAGCGTAATCACTTGGATTTATAGTTTGCAGGGTTCAGAAAAATCAACTGAAACCTCTGTGTACTGCCCCCTCGGTACCCCCCTAACCTGAGACCGACCAAATAAGGTCACGGTGTACACAGGTTTCCTGTCAGGTGACGGGGAGATATAGTGGGATTATGGCCATATGGTGCGACCTATCATACCTTCTGACTTAAGATAACAAAGGCCTGCTTTGTACAGAGCTGTGTTTTCTTCCGCTGTGGACACTGGTTCTCTTTCTTTTATTTTTATTTTTTTCAAAATGGCCACCTCTGAACAGGGGCTAGTATAGAGAGAGAAAGAGAGGGAGAGAGGGGGGGGGGAACAGTTGAGGATGACAACACACTCTGGCTTTGGATGCCTCAAAGCTGGCTTTGTGCTAAAAAAAATTCTACCAGACTTAGGGAAGCTTGTCCACTGATACCCCTCCCCCACCAACTGTCACTGCCCCTCCCGCCAGCCCCCTGCTCCCCCCGACACCCTCCTCTTTCTGAGGCTGTACCTTCCAGAAGCGGGACAGCCGTGCAGAGACCCAGATGTAGGGGGACTCCAGGAGAATGGACTGGTAAGTGCTTGTACTCTAAGCCTAATGGGAAGTTTTATATGCGAGGGCCCTGAACTGATTAGTATAATTCCCTCTTTCATACAGCTGTCCTTTCAGATTAAGGTAAACCAAATGTTGCAATCAGAGATTAGTGTACCTTGCCAGTTATTAACTTCCCCGGTTGTTCCAGCGAGCACGTCACACTCTAATGCTGCGTAAGTCTGTAGCTTGGGGAGGAGGGGGTGGGGGGGATGGGGGGAGGAAAAGAGAAAACAGCTGAAACTTGAACTGTTGCACCTGTGGGAGTCGGGAAGCGGAGGGTCAGGATGAAGGTTTGTGGAAAGTGGAGGCATTCGTACCTGGGCACCTGCTGGATTCTGTCAGCCTGGGAGCCTGGCCAGCTCAGCCAGGTGGTTTAATCTCCTCACGTCCCGATTGGACAGTCGTCAGCTTCTTCTTCTCTAACACTTGGCTCGTTCGCCTAGTTCCGCTTCCTGCAGAGGGGAGGCAAGCAAAAACAGCGGCTAGGCGGGGGATTCGAGTGGAATCTCGAAGCGAGTGAACGTGTGCACGCCGCATCGCATTTTCCCAACATCTCTGTCATGTGTCATCGCTGCATCAGCTAGGCTGAGAATGGCAAGAAATCATTACGCCTTTGCTGCATACCTGTGGATGAATATTATTCTCCGAAGTGGGTTTTCTTTCTCAGAGATCCATTACAATGATACATTTAAGTCTGTGCTGTTTACCGAGGATGATTTTGTAGCCTTTTGACACGCTAAGAGCTTTCTGTCATCATCTCTGAGGTCTGTGACATCACTCATTCCGCGTCTCTGACGGGTCAGTTGCTAATGCGCTACGCTAATGCCGCGCGAAGTGGTTGATGGGGCGCTGAGAGAAGACTCGCTAAAGAAGCTGACCCAAACAAACAGATAATTACCGGCGCAATGCTACATGCCATAGTAGCATGACACTCCCTACAGAGCCGCACATTAAGACACTCACTTAGCCATTCTGCGCACATCCTTTTCACCTGAGCGGAGAGGTGTGATTTCAAATGGGCTAAAGGTTAATAACTCTTGACTCTGGGCCTACAGCAATTGTCTGGATTGTATTCATTTCCAACACGGGCTTTAACTGTAAATCCCATTAACCTGGCAAAGACTATTTAACTGAGAAGCCATTAAGCACATTTTGAAACTCTTCTAACTAGCCCATCACACGGGTACCAAGCAGTATTCCAGGAAAAATGAGACCGTAACTCCCTGCCTCATGTTTTTTTTTTTTTTAATAAAATAGAAATCTAATCCTCTCGTATTGAATACTCTGTGTATGATTTCATTTAATGACGTGTCGCAAGCTAGGCTAACAGTGACTGCTGTTAGAAAGATCTGTAACCTTCTTGATGTTTCAAGCTCCATAAAATGTTCTTATTTTTTAGCCGTAAACTTGCTTGGTGAAGAAAAAACCTTATCTAATCTACTTAAACCGTAAGCTTTCAGATAGGAATCATGCTGATGACTTCAGATTTGAGACTGAAGCTTCGCGGTCGTCTCACGCACTGGCACGCTCAGGCACTCGAGGTAAATGAAAATATCATGCATGAAGCAATGCTTCAGTCACTTCTGCGCAGTTCAATCTGATGGAAAATAATGTGCAGAATATAGGTACGCTCACGCTAACGACGACTCTGACAGCATATCCCAGCTCCATCAGATTTATCAAGCCTCATTTGGAGGCGTGAGCAATTGGGACAGAGTGAGTTTTTTCTTCCCGACTGCAACATTTTAAGTAGATGTGACTCTTCGGATAGAGGAAACACACTTTGCACGCAGCATCAAATCTTTGTAAGTGCGCTACTGGCTGATGTACCATAATTCTACAATGACATTCACTGAACTGAACCAAAGCATTCAGACATCAGGTTTTTACAAGTTACCGAGCTAGAAAAAAAAAAGCTATTCAGCAAAATAATTTTTAACTGCATCAAATATCACTGAAATTTTTTTTTTGTAGTTACATTGTTTTCATCATCAATTTTCTACAGAGAAAAAAAGCCCAGTGTGACAATGCTGGAAGAAGTAATGTCTTTGTCTATACGCAGCTGAGATGAGAGTTGCTTCATGCTGAGTATGTGAGCATGCAGATGTAAAGGAAGTGCGCTTGCTGTGTGTGCCGCTCCACTGTGAATTCAAACCGGGCGGTGCGGCTACCTCTCCATCTGACAGAGCCACAGTTCAGATGATGGCCTGCCAAGTTAGCGCTAAGTTTACACTGGGGTCAGTCTCTGGCAGGTCTCCTCTGCTGTCAAGAGGGCTTCAGGTTTTCTGATAACAGAGCTCTGGGTGGCTTAAGAGATCTGAGACTCCAGACAGAAGAAAGAGAGAAAGACAGAGCGCGAGTTTGTCGAGTTTATGTGTGTGTGTGTGTGTGTGTGTGTGTGTGTTTGTGTGTGCGCATGCATGTGTGCATATGCGTATGTCTTTGTGTATTTTTATGGAGTTTGTGTATGTGTGGGTGTGCATGAGTAAGTGTGTGTGTGTGTGTGTGTATTTGTGTATGTGTGAATAAACAGTACGTGTGTACTGATGTAATTTTGTGGAATTTGTGTATGCGTGTGTGGTGTATGTGCATGTACATGTCCATATTTATGTATATGAGTATATGGGTCTGTGTGTTCTTTTTTGAATGTGCGTGCAAGTGTCTGTGTGCATGTGAATATGCGAGCACATTTGTCTTTGAGTGTGTGTCTGTGAAAATGTGTGATTGGTGCATGCATGTGCACCGAGTGTGTACATGCGAATGTGTGTGTACACGGTTGTGTGCTTGAAGTTTGTATAAAGTATTGGCGGGGGGGGGGGGGGGTGATTGTCCTGGGTTGAAATGGACGGGCGGCGGGGGAATCGCACTTGTCACAGGGTCCCCTGACGGCCGGCCAGTGTGACTGCGGTGTCTTGCTTTTTCCTGTCGGGCCTCTGACACACAGAGCATTGATGAACTCAGCACAATGTTGAATGGGACATTTTGGCAGCTGAGACACAGGGGCAAAAGCTGCAGGTCAGAGATAACGCCCCCGTGGCTCCCCGTGTACCGCCAACGAGAGCAGCCTGTCCCTCACAACGCAGGAAACGCATCCCGCTGCAGAGCCGCTCTTCCGAGCCGTTCTCTCCCTCTCTCTCTATTCCATCCTCATGCTCTCTCTCCCTCTCTCTCTTTTTCCCCCTCTCACTCTCTCAATTCCTTTCTCTCTCTCTTTCTGTCTGTCTCTCACCTAGTTCAACTAAATTTGCTTAATTGACTAAAAAACTATCACATTTCACATTGCCAAAGAATACAGTGTTATAATCACATACATTTAATACTGAACAATATTAATACATCAAAGACAAGAAACAAGCAACGGTAACCATAAAGCAGGACTATAACTTTCCTCTGACAAGAATGTGAATAATGAGGGGATAACAGTAACAACTAGCCATCAACTTCAACAATAATAAAATGAACTGAATACATAAAGAAATAAATTCAAAGTATACTGAATGTATTTTCCTCTCTGTCTCTGTCTTCCTCTGCTTCTCTTTCTTTCTGCTTGTCTCCTTCCCTTTTCTGCCTGTTTCTCCCCTTTTCTTTCTCAGATCATAGAGACGCAAA
The DNA here is from genome assembly GCA_029692085.1 of Gymnothorax javanicus. NCBI lineage: Eukaryota > Metazoa > Chordata > Actinopteri > Anguilliformes > Muraenidae > Gymnothorax > Gymnothorax javanicus. The sequence goes on along the minus strand of CM056205.1, from coordinate 29,439,516 downwards.
TAAAGTCCTCTTAGTCCATCTATTGTGGTTCGCACCACTCCAAAATCCACCAATTCCATGTTTCAATCTTTTCTGTTTCTCTCTTTCTCAGGAGTGTTCAATAGTGGTGGTATTATCCTTTCAGATGACTCAACTTCACCTCCGAAGACAGTCCTGAGGAAGTGGCTCTTAACCACCATGAGGAAATGATAAGGTGATACTTGTTTTTGTGTTTCAGCGTGAGACAGAAAGGATGTGGCAAACCTGTGGGCTCCTGGCGAGACCTCAAGCTTTCCCTCGGTGTCAGGGAGCGTGCTGAGGAGCAGCCGGCCAATAGGAATGCGAGCCCCACTTCTGAGAGTTTCTCTTAGGAAGGAAGTGAATTCAAGGTATGACAGTAAAACAAAGTGGTGTGATCAATTATGAATGAGCACTAAAACGTGAGACAAGTTAAGCTGTTCAATCACTGACCTATTGTCCTGTCATTAGGCTGAGGTAAAGCTCCTGAAATATTGATACGTATACATAACAAACAATATAGCACACACCCTATCCATTCGTACGTGCAAAATACACACCATCTATATGCAATAGCACAAGTGTGTAAATGCAAAACAAATAATATTGGGCACACCCCCCCTTTCACAGGCGTATGCAAAATACATTACAAACAATCTAGCACACACACTGCCATCCATATCTGTACATAAAATAAATAATAAACAATGCAGCTTGCGCACTCCCACCTACCCATAATTCATTTCAAGAAGTTAACACCAACAGACTGTCATAGTCGCACACGTGCGCAAACAGCCTCGCCGTTTTTCAAACTGCTGGCGTTCACTTTTTGAAATGATTCACGGGGTGTTTTGTCTATCCGTTCCATTACTGACATACCGTCTTCAGCGAGCAGCGCCGCTCGTATGCGAGTGCGGCAAACAACGCTCCCCGTAATCTGAACACCTGTCAGAAGCTGCCGGAACATGAAAGGAAATCCCCAGCAGCGCATTCAGGGGGAACACGGCCGAGGTGGTGCAGTATTCATGTTGCGTTTTGACTGCTCATGTCATGAGGAGGATCAGAGAGGTAGACTTTTCCTCCCCCTCCTTTCCCACTTTGAAAGAACGTAGGCCTCTATAATAACAACAAAAAAAGGATAAGAGCTTGATCTGGCTGGGGAGAGAGAGAGAGAGAGAGAGCGAGAGAGAAAGAGAGAGAGAGCTTCCTGGCAGTTACAGAAATGAATTAAATCAGGCGGATTAGCGGTACCTGTAAAGGCCTGTCAGGTAGATTTACAAGGCGCTCTGATAAGCAAGCGGACTTGGGGGGGATAGGGGGGTTCAGATAAATGCGTCTGGGATCCTGGTCCTACCAGGCAGTCAAAGGATGCTGTTTTCCCCTCCGTTTCTCCTGCTGTTACCTTTAATATCTGTCTCCTCGCCGCGCTCGGCTGATGAAGACTTCCTGCATGCATTCAGTCTCTCTCTGGGTGATAAATTCAGTGGAAAGCTGCTCTGGCAACAGAGCCTAGCAGCTGCCTTATCCATGGGAAAAAAGCACACATTCCAATCAGGAAATACTGACAATACTGAACCTTCACGGCGTCCCCACCGGACCAGGGGTAAGGTGACAATATGAACTCGACCAAAGTCACGTTTCCTTGCCCGACCGTATAATTCACTGCATTTCACTGCATTGTGGCTGCCTGCAAACCTTCCTGTTTCCTTCAGGGTCATAATTTTAGTCAAAGTAACCGGAACCTTTAAATTCACATCATTCATTTTCTTACATAAAACTATTTCCAGTATCGCGCAGTATTTACCAGAGATGCCTGAACTTGTTTTGAAAAAAAATACAGTGACTGTGAAATGTGGGGAAAGGAATTTTCTTTCATCCAAAAATATTCAAATCTATATTTTCATCCACTACAGCAACGAGCCTTCGTATAAAATTAAAAGACATTCAAACAGGCGATTTGTGAGCGGAACCGAAAATATCTTCTCCTGTTTCTTAAACCTCCATAATAGCATGCTGTCATTTTTGGACCTCCAAAGCATGCTTATCTTTCTAAAAACGGAAGTTAAAATAAGCACTGACATAATCACAACACGCATGCAGACTCGCAATCTACAAGCTCCAACTCTCTTCCTAGATGTTATAAAGAGCAAAGGAAGGTTACCAAAGCAACGGGATTGAAAGTCAAGAAACCATTACAGAACATTCACCTGGACACTTGTTACCTTAATTAGTGCACACATTAAATTTACATTTTTGGATTGTTTCAGTTTGTTTTCCACACTGGTTTGTGTTGCTAAGGAGCTTTGCTGTCAGAATAATTTTACAATATTATTTTGGACTTTCGCAGAATTAAGTTTGTTATTTTATCAGATTGTTTCGTCATTATTTACAGCTCTTAAATTAATGTTTTATTCATGTTTATCTGAGATACATTAAAGTTGCTTATTCATGTTCTTTTGCCTCAGGACAAAGTAATTTTAGTTCCTACCTGTCAGTAATGCCCCTCCTCCTGGGCATTCCTATTTCCCCTGGCTACCTGCCTAATCCTAATTATCCAATTATCCCCCTGCTCTCTGTTTAATGGTTACACCTGTTTCTTATTAGTTAATTATTCTCTTTCTATTTATACCTTAGTTTTCCCTCTCACAGACAGGTAGCCTTACGTTGTAACACCTTTTAAGCCCCTCTCAAACCAGGCTGCATCGGGGCGCGGAGCCCCTATTAAACGTTTAATTTTTTTGCGCAGACTGCTGCAGAGGCCTCCCATACGCAATGAAACGTGTTACGAGCGCAGTCAGAACGCGCCTGTGCATATTGCGCACCGGATCTGAATGTAGTACGAACGCGCCCATACGTGTTCCGCACGTGATGCACACGCGCATCCATTCTGGAAGGGGTCATCCGTGCTCAGTTACCTGCGGATTTGTCATTTTCGTTGCATATGGCCATCCCCACTGCTCCGCGCCTGGAGTGAAAGGGGCTTTAGTTCAGAGCACTCCTGTTTGGTTCCATTGTTATATCCCGATTAAGTTTTACTGTCTTTTTCTAAGGCACGTTGTCTATTTAATAAATAATATCACATTGAGGGTATTTTCTGTATGGATCCAGACATTTGGGTGTACTGTCCTGCTATGTTGGTGTTGATTAACCCTTTATAGGGCACTAAAAAATACCCAAAATAAAGAAGCACAGTGTAAAAAAGTACCGTGCATTGGGCGTATGTCCATAAATAGTCTAACCATCACTTGCTCTTGGCCTAGGTGAAAAGGGCGTATGATTTAATATGGCCTCACTGCCAAATTTTTTGTTTTTCACGCAAAATTTCACTAATTCCTTGAAATCCTACACAAATAACACCTATCTCAACTTTTAGCAAACCTTTTCAACTTTATAATGCGTGAGTTTTCATCAGTTTTCTTCTGTGAGTTCTGATGTTAGGTCCTTGTGAGTGGGAATGGGTAAGGGCACACAACCGCACTGTGAGAGGTCTGGAGAAGAAAAGAAGTTTGAGATGCTCTAGGCCACTGCTGATTGGTCGAGCACCCTGACGTCACTGCCTGTGATATAGCCTGATTTTCTCTCATTGGCTGGGAGATATCGCCGCGGGTCTACTGCCTCACGGAGAGGCATCAGAGCACCAATTTGGATGCCGACTGACGTTACCAAATATGGTTCCTCGCCTGATAAAGGGTTAAAAGAGACTTCGACAGAAACTATTGCCCACTCATTACCCACACCCACAGTGATTTGCAAATGCTACACACTAAGAAATCAGGGTTACACACTCAACTCATGAGCACTTACTGGGTGTGTGACACACTGGAGAGGATTTTGACAGGGAGTAACCTGAGGGCCATTTTAATGTTATTGCCTGCCGAGTTTAAAGCCACCTTCCTGGAAGAGTATTTCTTCCTGCCCCTGAGTTGATTATAGAAGATAATACAGGAAGATCACTCTCAAGATAGAGACTTTTACGTCACTTAAAAACACTTTGCCCAAAGAAACATGGACATTTCAAATCCAAACTGTAAGTCTGAAATCTAATCAACCATTGCTGTGCCTTGATAGGAGATAGAAATTCCATATACTCAAAGTAGGGAGTGACATGGTAAAAGAGCACTTCACTGTGAATAAAATAAGAGCAAAGGCATTCTATTGACACAACTAAAAAGCACTCTTTCAATGGCAAAGGTCGCCATCTTTGAACAGTGTGTACAGCTATTGTTATGAAGTGAGTGGATTGATGTCTTCTTCTATTGTGCGCTCTTGTGTTACAATCGTTGGGAGCAGAAGCAGCTTACTGTCAGAAACCCCTCTCTCCCTGTCTGCTCTTTTTCACATCCTCATGCGAGCTTCCTTCGTGGAGCATTTGGGCTCCTGTCATTCGTCTCTCACACTGAAGTACAAGAAGTAACCCAGAGCAGACTCAGGTACGTGGCATTATCTACTAGAAATTGCGCAGTATTTTCAAATGATTACAGACTGACAGGAGAACCTGCTCTCCCCCATAAGGCCTAGAGCGATACTTTGGCTCGGTGGAGAGAGCGGAGAACTGCTCCAAGGTCATTTTCAGCTGATAAAAAAAAAAAAAACTTAAAGGAAAGGAAACTGGACTTATCATGGCCATTTGAAACAACGCTGTCATTGTAAACCAGACAGCATTACCAGTATTTCTGGAAGCGCACTCTTCCATGCTGGAAAAGTCCAGCCCTAGTGCAGAGTAGAATCTTCCAGCAGCATCTAATTAGCTACAGGGGAGCCAGTTTCTCATCCTTTATGAATTTTTTGAGCAGCATGAAGCCTTTCCATGGAAGACCTACTGCCGTGGCTTGTGGCCGAATGCTAACTAGCCCTTTCGGTCCAATCCGCCCCCACGGTAACCGATCGGCGGTTCTGGTTTGTGGAGCCCACTCTGGTGCAACCACCCTCATGCCCTCCATGTAAAACTCGCTTTCCCGTATAACATCTGAGTTATGACTTTGGCAAAAAGTCATTAAAGCACTGAGCACTGAATTATAAAGAGCTTTGCTTATTTTAGGCATCAAGACCAGAACCCCTGTTCTGAGTCATTATAATTGAAAACATCAGTTTGCAACATTTACAAGGTTGCTATAAAACCTATTCCCCTGTGCGGTATTTAGTCACTGCACGTCCATGTGTCTACAATATATATCATGCCTCCTCTCACAGCTGAGGTTTGTATGGGAAAGCAAATTCACAATCGCCTGCTATTTACCCTAGTTTTTTTAGTTATTTATGTGCACCAAGAAGCCCAGCATTCTGTAAGGCCCTGCTTGATGGGAATTACTGTAGGTTAGCTTTCAGCGCCGGGAAATATGGCCACAGATAGGTCTCCATTATACGCATTTAGGCCAGGTCTCAGTAGAAAATGCTCTCACCCTTGTAGCATTAGGTAATTCATGATATCATATCTGTTAACTGCAGGTGGTAAATGGAAAGAGGCTTGCATTATGAGTAATACCAGGTCAGGTATTTCAATTTAAATTAAATATGAGGCAACATGTGCAAAGTAAACCTTGGAGTGTACAGAGACAGCTGAGAGCATTTGGGTGTGGGAGATAGCAACTAGATGTCTCACTTTACAGCTGCTTTCATATAATATATATGATTTTAGGGTGGATTGACACAAAATACATTCTAATGCTTGGACAAAGTGTTTGAGCTCTTATTTCAGCAAACGTATAATTATGCCGAGTTCCCCAACAAGTGTTTATACTGGAATGCATTCTTTTTCAAAGAGTCAGTTCAGAAAATAGCATAAAAATGGTTCATGTTTTTATATTATTTATCTTTCACTTAAAATGAGCTAAGTCTGCTTTCATGTTACTGTACCTAAGTGTACCATGCATATTTTCTGGATAAACAAAATCGTGCTGTGTCGATTAAGTGTTTATGCTCGTCTGTTGGTAAATTATGTCACTGTAATTTGCATGCTTACATTTGCTTTCTACTTTCCATTTCAGTGTTGTAACATCTGTATTTGCTTATTTACCTCTAAAGAGGGTCGTATTCGAATTAAGATTTTTGAGTAATGCTTTAATTCGTTATCTTCTTGGCTCAAATACACATGCTGTCTTTTATGCAGAGTACTTAGCCCAAAAAGAAAAAAAGATACATGGCAGTATTGCAATGCAATTTTTTTAAATTTGTGCTTTATAAAATTGTTGCCCTCATAATTTCATTTCTACACGCATACTAATATAATTCAGCCTATTTTGCCCTCTGAGGGTTGCCTGCATATACCCATCTGACATTGTGCTGAAATAAGCATTAACTAAACTTGTCACTAGACATAAAATTCAGACTGTTAGGATTTGACCTCTGGATTTTGTGGGCTAGTGAAAAATATATACACTGCTGAGCAGGCTATGCTCATAAATCTTGATGTGGGCACAAACTTTTAAAAATCGTTTGGATTTGGCAATTTTTTTCATTTGACAATTGAACACTTTACTGATGACACATGATCAAGCGGTATCAAACATTAGAGATTGATAGATTGTTGGATAAGAGCTGCACAGACTGATCATTCCTGATGAACATCTTACCATTATGCTTATTAATCACATAACTGCAGTATTTTTCCCATAGCCCAGTCAATGACATTTTTTTGGATATTACCCTGGAAATTTCACTTTTGTGAAAATTTCATTGGCTGAAAGCGTGCGGAAAAAAATTAACGTCACGCTGTTAATATTTAGCCAAACTGAATACCAAGTGTAAATCGGTGTGGCTCAGCACTGTTGCAAGCTCGCTAGATTCCACTCATATAACTAAGTTTGCGTTACTTAGCCAGCTAGCCAGTACATTTTCATAACCACTATGTGACATCAGTTTGTTATAGCAAGCTACTTGGTTAACTGAATTTACAAACCATTGCTGGTTCAGCCGCAAATGTCTGTGACTCAGACTGACTGTTTGCAGAGCTATAGAGTTAGCTCAGTGCTAACAAACAATGGGCGCTAATGGAAATTACTTTTGTTTTCTACTGAATTAGTTGTAAGTTAATAATTATGTGATAAACAGAATCTTATACTCTTGGCTGTGTCATTAGTAAGTTATGAAACTCACGGAGTAAATTTTGGGTTGAAAAGCTCGCAACAAATGCAAAATTTACTCAATTCATTTCATATGAACTTCCAAATGACATGCCCACTCGTGTAAGATCCTCTATGTACCGGCTGGTTTTCCAGCCGGTTGTTTCTTTCAAATGAATGCACATAGCTGCTATTAGGAACAGGTGTTTTAGAAATATATCCCTGCCTAGAGAGGTAGAGTTCCTTAATATAGGCCACCTTATTCCCTGCATCACTGCAAAACAGCGCCCCTCCGGTCTGAAACAGGCAGTCAAGAACTCTAAGCTATGAAATGAACTCACAGTCCTTAAATGAAAAGGGATGAGCTGATCTAAGGAAGACCTTATGTGATACCCAGTCATTGTAAGTGTTTGAGCTGTCATCAAAACAAGCATGATTAATACTGTGATTATTTAATAACAAACTACCAATCAACTCATAAAGAAGATGTTCCACCATAGATTTTTCCAGTGCAATGTTTCCAAGGTTCATATATTCTGAATGCATTGGTCAGAACTGCTGCAAATAAATATAGTGACCGACACTATACTGCTCTTGTAATGTTCTACCCATGAATGACTGATGCACAGTATTAGCTTAAATTACAGTAGGAGAGCACAAGATGAACCATTTTACTCCACATAACTGCACTAATACTTCAGACTACAGGCAGTTTGAGCCACAAAACAGAGATCCAGTATTAGCATTGTATTGGCTTTGTAACCATTCTGTTATAGGCCTGGATTTATCTCAGAGTTCTCAACTTCACAGGTTAATCATATTTGCCCATGTGATCATAAGTAGAATGTAAATATTTGTTATAGGGATATGTGACAGTCTGTACACTGTATCTGTGAAGCCACTTTGTGCAAACCCAAGCAAACCAAGCTATTGCTGCTAATGGCACACATCATTTTGGATGTTGGATGTGGATCACTGCAAATTTACAGTTCATTTTGTCGGAAAAGAAAAGGTATATTAAACATTTAATATTTGACTAAATGTCTACTGATTGCACATTTAACAGATGAAACCCTTTGGCCCTCACACCGAAAATAAAATTTTGTGCGCTGCCTTAAAATTTCAAGATGACTGAACTTAAAGAGGCAATTTTACAGTTTTACAAAATTGTGCAAAATTGTGCTGAATTGTGAAGAGACACACTAGGGATTCACATGAGGGTTGTGACAGTTGCATCTGTCTGGAAAGGGTTACAACGCCATTTCTAAGGCTCTAGGACTACTGCGAACCATGATGAGAGCCATTACCTACAAATGGAGAAAACTTGGAACAACAGTAAACCTTCCCAGGAGCTGGCCAACCAAAATTCCTTCAATGCCGCATTGATGACTCATCCAGAATGTCATAAAAAGAACCCAGACTAGCATCTAAAGGACTGCCAGGCTCACTTTAGGTCAGTGCCCACGATTCCACAATGAAAAAGAAACTGGGGAAAAATGGTATCCATGTGAGAGCTTCAAGGTGAAAACCACTGCTGACCCCCCCAGAAAAAATCACAAAGACTCATCTCACATTTTCCAAAAAAAAAAAACCAAAACATCTTGATGACCCACAAGACTTAAAAAAAAAAAAAAAAACACTCTGTGGGCCGATGAGCTGAAAATGGAACTTTTTGGAAGACATGGGTCCTGTTACATCTGCTTTGCAGCTTCAGGACCTGGGTGACTCACCATAATTGATGGAACCAATAATTCTGCTTTCTAACAGAAAATCCCGAAGGAAAATGTTCAACCATCAGTTTCTGATCTAAAGCTCAACCACAGACAGATTATGCAACAAGACAATGATACTAAGCACACGAGCAGGTCAATCTCTGAATGGCTGAAAAGAAACAAAATGAAGGTTCTGGAGTGGCCAAGTCAAAGTCCTCGCTGGAATCCGATTGTGATGCTGAGGCATGATCTTAAACAGGCAATTCATACTTGAAAACCCTCCAATGTGGCTGAATTAAAACAATGCTGGCAAGAGGACTAGGCCAAAATTCTTCCACAGTGATGTGAAAGACTCGTTGTCAGTTTTCAAAATGTTTGATTGCACTTGTTCCTACGGATGGCACAACCAGTTATTAGGTGTAAGGGGGCAATTATTTTTTTCTCATGGGTGATATAAGTTTTGAATAACTCTTTCCCTTCCATAAAAGAAATGATCATTTAAAAGCTGCATTTTGTGTTTACTCTCTTTGTCTTTGTCCTATTTTAAAATTATTTGGATGATCTGAAACATTTAAGTACTGTATGATAAATAAAGCAAAAATAGAAGAATCAGGAAGGGGGCAAATAATTTTTCACGGCACTGTACAGAAACACTCCTACCAGTGCCCCTGACATAGGCTCTGAGTTTAGAACTGGAGTTGGTCCCCAGGCACTGCACTGTGGCTGCCCACTGTTCCTGAGTAACTATAATGGGTCAAATGCAGAGGACGACTTACCCAACAAGGTTCAGTAAAGTCTATTTTATCGCTATACTGGTGTGAATTTTGTTTTCTTCTCCCCAATGTCAGAGGACCTCTAAGCACCTTTAAGTCACGTGTACATCTTTCTGCATATCATTTTACAGTTGTGGTTGAGGTATTAATCTGGTAGCAGTGTGTGGACGGTACAGTGAAATAAGAAACAGTATTGGGTATCAGGTCACGGAGTGATTAGGGTTTTTCTCAGTGGAGGGGAGCAGAGGTGTGGGAGAGAAGGTGGGGAGGGCTGGGTAGTGGGAAGGGTTGCCAGACTGCTGACACATAAAATCAAAAATGCAACATCTGAGGCCCCTGGCTTTGCACTTCTCCCCAACCTCTGCGCAAAAGCCTGGCAACATGTTTTATTAACATCCTCCACCTAATGCCCACCATCTCTGTGTTATTACAGATAATGTAGACACGTCTTCCCTGCTGCTTTGAAATGCTATAAGCCTGCAAAAAGTAACATCTTCCTCCAATGATAAAATGTGTTTCGTTTGGAGGGAAGGAGCCTTGCTGGATTTAACACAGCATGTGGGCTGCTCTATTCTCTTCCATGACTCTTTTTCTTAAGAGACTTTGGAGTCCCAAGCAATTAATTAATACTGTGGTCAAGCACTGCAGGGAAGGCAAAAACATTACACATTTGATTCAGCGAAGGTTTTGTCGGGCCAGAGTGACGGGACTTAGGGAGAACTTCCTGAGGAGGAGCGCTGACCAGCCAACAGAAGGAAGACAAGAAAACCCAGCAAAATATTCTCATTTTCATTTAGGTCTCTATTCATAACAATCTTTGTTTCTGTGAGAGTGTGTGTATGTGTGTGTGCGCAAGCATGCGCACATTTTTGAGCGGGATGGTAAGACTTGATTTATTCCTTTTTTGAACGATTTTCATTGCTTATCATCAGTTAGGCATTCACGCACATCCTAATATGCTAATATGATTGAAAATACATAATCTTATAATCTTGGCCAGTATTGCGACTACAAGAGGAAAGTTCTGAAAACTGCATGAAATTAACATGTGCATGTACTTGAATGAATGATTGACTGAATGAATGAATGAATTCTGGCATTTGCTTGCTGGATCCATATGCAATGTGTGAATATGAAACTAAGAGCATACAGTATATTACAGAAATTTTAGCAGTCTTACTGCTGCGACAGCCAGAGGAACTAGAGAATCCAGATTTAGAAAGTAAAGGTCCCCCACAATTTTTGGCTCCAACCACCTGGATTTGCCAAATAGATCAAAATTATAGCCAGGAGATTGAATTAATGAGTGAAATCAGCTGGCTGACCTCATGGATGGATGTAAAACGTGAAAGGACTTTTACTTTCTGGCCCATGCGCTCCTCTGGCGGCAGAGGGTGAAGTTTGGGAACCGTGAGAACTCCAGGACTCTGGAGTAGAGATAAAACTGTCAGGTCCTGGAGAGCTGTTTATTGCTATGTTTAACAGCGTACAGATATTGTTGGCCATGCAAAATGAAATGGGTCGAACAGTCTTGACTAAAATAAACTTGTTGGAGGATGGATTTGATAAATACAAGCAGGATGAGTGCATGGTCAATTTGTTCCTTTATTATTTATCTTATGCAATCACCACCTAACAAACACTAGGTCTGTGTCTCAATGGTGCTTTAACAGTATACAGAGACTCAGGAAAAGTGAAATAGAAATTATGTACGCGTGAAACATGCTACTTACTTTAAGGCCTAATTGTGACTGCATGGGAAGTTGCAGTGAAGTAATCATGGCACAATTTTACGGAAAAGGTAATAACCACCGATAAAAAGAAAAACTTGGTGGATTGGTCAATTCTGAGCAATGTAATTTTTCACCAACCTGTACTGACATTTTGTAAAATATAAGAAACGATCGTCGGTGACAGCTTGAGGTCTGATCTCTCGCTGCTTTTTGCTAGCTGTGGAAAGTATTCCAAGAAGTCCCCTGCTCACCAGTAGCATCTCCCTTTGATAGTTTTACAGTATATGACTGAAGGTGGGCCAAAACTATAGTCCCCTTTACTTTATTCATTATTATTCAGGGAAGCTCATGTAAACATCTGTAAACATAATTCAGTGCAAAACATCTGGTGTGGTCGGAGCATCCGGTGAGTGAGTAATATCAGGTGAGCTAGTAATGACAGTTGTTTCAATAACTTAGTGTGTCAGTAACATCAGAGATGGGATAAGTGGCAGGCCACTAGCACTGGCTCTAACACTTGTAAGATATGAATGGTTGAAATTAATGGCACCAGCCGTTAGTAAACATTCCGGTGAATGGCTGCACCATGGGTTATGGGTACTTATGCTGCAAAGCAGTGTTGAGCTTGTTCCTGACCTGAGGAAATGGAATAGAAGTCAATTGGGAACTTCATGGAGGGCTCAACTGATAGCAATGATTATAAATATTTTATTCCCATTTTTTCTTGGTAATCCATAATAAACAACTTATCTGCTCCATATGGTGAATTATCAGGCATGACAACAAATATTTCTCTTGCCAAAAAGAAAAAAAAAAAAAATGCAGGTTAGACTCTTATGGCGCTGGCGCACTTCTGGTGCTGAAAAATTGTACAACAGCAGAGCCCTGTTTATGTAATATTGATTCTCTATCTATGCTATGCTTGCACCACTGAATGCCATTGTATCATAGCCCATTCTATTCGTTCCTGTTAACGTTTCTCATATTAATGGTTCTGGTAATATCAGATGTGTTTGCAACATCAGGTAAGTTGGTATTGTCAGGTGAGTTAGTAACATCAGGTGGACAGAGTGCCGTAAGGTGAGTTAGTAACATCAGGTGGACAGAGTATCGTCAGGTAAGTTAATAAAAATCAGAACAAAACCTAATAAGAATGAAAAGTTGATTGCAGAAAACTATGAATACACAAAGTTTAAATAGCATTAAAAATGTTTGGTCATCTGGTTGCACTCAAATGAGTTAAACTTCCAATTAATTTGATTCCAGGAACTAAACTGGCCCAAACTCTTAGAATTTCATTTGCACTCATGTAAAAGATTTATACGCAGCCATTTGACATACCTTTTGTCACTGGGCCCTAATTAGGGCCGAGCCAAATGTGGGAAAATGCAGGTGACAGTTAAGGGGTTAAAGTAAATCTAACACTTCACTTTTTTGGTGTTGTGTTCACCTTGGAAAATGGTTACAGTTTTTGGGTTGATGATGTCTTAAAATTATAGTAAATGTGGGCTTAGAGAAACTATAAATGAATTATATAAATTTCTATACTTTTCAACTTCAGAATGTCTCTTACTTTCAAGCATACAGCAAAACTTAATGTATTCTACATTGGGCTATTTCTTTCCATTTGTCATTGTGTTCTTAAAATGACTCACAGTTGTGCAGAAAATGAACCAAAACAAAGAATGATTCATACTATTTACAAACACACACTAATACACCAGGAATTTCCCATCCTTTTTCAAATATGTACATTTTTACATAGCTGTCGGCTTTTCAAAACTGGCAATAAAGGGATTCTTTGAATGACTGCCAAACTCCTTGTGTGCAGAAAGTTCATGTTGGCCTGAGAGCCGTGAAGTATTCATGCTGCAGTGGGAAGAGGAAACTATTAGTATTGTTTAATTCTTCAAGATTAACAGATTGAAGAAGTTATGGAGTAAATTGTTATCAATTTGGAGATATGACATTTTGTTTTGTTGTTTTCATTGTCTACAATTGCCAGTACAAGCATCAAACACATTGGAAGCAAAGTATAAAAGAATTTCATAGCAACTGTGAATCAACAGTGTTGTATCAGTTGTTTAATAGTGAAAGAGAGAAGGCTATGGCGCATAATTTCAATGTTCATCTTAATATGTTTTGCAATGGCAAAAAATGTCAACAAGTTAATTCAGTAAGTTTTTTTTTTTTTTTTTTACTTTATCCTATTTGTTTATAATGGTTTGCATTAGCTTGACTTTTGTGAGTTTAGTGAAAACAAGCCTGTGAATTGAACCTGCTGGGTGCTTGCTCTGGTGGCTCTAATAGTGCATTTCCACTGACACAGAACCGGCATGGAGCCAGTTCCCAAACCTAATTTTGAACCGTTCCGTGAATTTTGACCAAAAATAAATAGGTTTGGAACCCAAAAAGTTGGTTCCCAGCCGGAACCAAAAAAAAACAGGTTCTTTCAGCGAACGGTGATTATGTTAGCCACAGCAAGTTTGTTTACATGGTTCAGCGGAAAGAATTCTGTATCCACCCTCCATTTTTCCGGCTTTTTATTTGCCAGTACGATTTTTAAAGGTGGCGCCAATATATATTGGGGATTTTAAGTGAGAAGGGGGTTAGAAATTAGCATTAATATTTAATATCGTGAATGTATATGCTGCGCATGCCCTAGCAACCTGATGTGTAATCCGTAACATGGCTGTCGCCGTTATATGCTGTTACCATGTATAGCAGCATTAGAAATTAAACTCCAAATTTTCTGGACTGGATGTACACTTGGAGTTTTTGCACACCCTAATGTTTCTCTGGGTACCAAAACATCAAGGTAAGCCGAAAAAGTATTGATTTCATTCAATATTGGTGAACGTTAAATGCGGAATTCTTTCCCTTACGTTTGAATGTGTGTAGCCTCCAAAATACCATATTGTGTTGTATTGTTTTACTCGGTATAACAGTAGCTTTTAGCAGTTAGCTTGTCTAACGTCAGTTAACATTTGGTGGTTGATACTGATCAATTGTTTGTCTGCGTTTTTTATTAGTTGTGATAAAACTAGTTTCACAAAGTCGAGGGTTATGCAACATTTGCCGCTGGTATTCAGACAAGTTTGAAGTTTGACAGTTTTAAGTTTTTCTGCCAATTTGCAGTTGCGTGAAAGTTTCATCGTAAGCTAGCCTTAAGACGGTTAGTTGTTATTTCTACTTTACATCTAAGCTAAGTTACACCTGAAAACATTTTGCATACCAATCGTCTTGCACGTAACAGTCGCCTAAGTCTTCTTATTGTGAGTAACAGGGCCATGTTTCTCGTCTGGATAAACAGAAAGATCTGTAGTAACAGGACAAACACTCGCCAATAATTTAAGCGCTCTGTCTTCTTGTGTTGCTTGATATAGATAGACAGTACATCTTCACATGCAGTACCAAATCACGCATGCAGTTGACGTATCCTTGTTTACTCGGTTCCGCTCAAACCTAGTGGAAACATGGGCCGGTTCGCTACAAAGAACCAAGGTTTGAAGCATCTTGAACCGAACTGGTTCCGCACCAGAACCACTGTCAGTCGAAATGCACTATCTGTGGACCGAGTGAGCATAATGAACCCAAGAGAAGGCGTGGGATACTGATAGGGTGCGCTGAAATCTCCGATACTCCTCATCCGGGGGCCAGTGATATAATGGCAGGGAGTGTCAGTACCGAACCCTAAGTCAATGATGGCACACACGTTGCATGCTATAAACATGATAAAAAGTAGTAAACAATAAAACAAGTATCTAACAACTGTCAGGGGTGTCCAGTATCAATTCAACGTTTTGTTATATATCAGGATAAATCAATTAGTTGACTCAGATGTGTATGTGCCAGGCTGAAACAAAAACCTGCCACCACACCAACCATTTTCAAATGAGATTGGGCAGCCCTGGTGCACAGTGGAATAACAGTAAACAGTGTATTACAGTACCCTTTCCTCTAATGAAATAATGATAAGTGTATAAGCACCCAAAGGTAAGTGGCGCAAACAGGGAGCTCACTGGATCTTTAATGTCCCACTAGCCTGGTCTCACAGCAGTCATTTCTCTGAGGCTCTGCTTATGGAAGTAACTACCAATTACATGCGCTCAGATGTGGACATTTGCACTCTGGGTTTTACTATTGGGCTTGTTACTGGCACCTGGGCACTGTGACTTGAGTCTATGTCAGGAAAGGGCAAAAGCACATCATGGCCTGCAAACCGTAAAGCACCACAACAAACAGCCATTCGCCATAAACATAGCACAAACCGCTCGTTCATATTCTTCCAACTCTATGCCCCATTTGCATACTTTATTTTCCAGGCAACTGCAGCAGGCTTCCTGGTCGGCTGACTGCAGATCAATCATGAGCAGGTGGGCCAAACAAACACATATGGGGAGCACTGTATCTCAGAATTATAAATTATCTTCCCTCTCAACCATTTCGAATTTGGAGCTTACGGAACAGCAGGTGTTGCCGCCATTTTACTGCATCTGCCCCGTGGCCGTAGATTCACCGCTTCGCCCCCTTCTAATTGTGCATATGACAAACCAGGAGTGGTCTGAAACCCCTCACAGTCTTCGACGACACTTGCGGTGGACACAGGGCCGAACTGGCCCTCTGGATGTCCTCCTGCTTTCACAACTTTCACCCTTTAAACTCAGATTTTCGCTTATGTAGTTGGTTCAAGGTTATTAAAAAACAATTTCCTTTTACAATATTGTAGGATAATGTCACATACATATTCTGTATCTGCTGGTTGCAGTGCTTCACTGAACTGACATCAGTCTTTTACTGTGTGAAATATGTAAACCTGTGCATGCCATATTTTTACTGCCGCAGTTTTACATCAAATTGAAAATATCAAGACTCTGAGCATCATTTTATACCCATTTCCCTGTAATTCAACGCAACATCTTCAGAAACTCTGGAAACCTGGGGATTTTCACAATCATTTATAAAAGGCCTAAATTTCCTAAGGTTTGAATAAAGCAGCTGCATTCGATGAACCCACATCTAGGACCGAAGTGGTTAAAACTTAAAAAGTGGGGTTCAACAAAAGAACCAAAGGTTAAAATTGTGAAAGTAGGTTAGAATTCATGAGCAAACCAGTATTGAAAGAACAAAAGACTAGCCAAAAAAATGCTGTGTGCGGTACAGGAGTTATCGTACCTTGCCAGAGCGCAGCAAGCTTGGAGAGCATTTAAGTAAGTCTCTCGGAGCAGCTGGCAGAGAGAAAGATGAAAACTGAGCTGTCTGTTTCCCACATTATAGCGGACGCATAAACTATTGCATAACGGCAGACAAAGAGCTTACAACCCAGGGCTTTGCTTATATCTGTCATTTCATCAGCCAGCCGTCTCTAAGAAACCAGAAGCTAAACATCCTCTCAGGTTACGCAGAGAAATGCCTTTGAAATGTAGATAAAGAGCCTATCAGCATCACCTGTTCCCTGCTCCACAAACACTGCTCCTAGAAAACCATTATTTTCAGGCAAAAAAAAAAAAGAACCGGTCAGTATCGGCTGGCAAAGTGGTCATGACAGTTTTGCTTTTATTGGCCTCTCAGAAGAGATTTCTCTCTCCGTCTGTCTGAGGTATTTTAAACTATAGTACTTTATGCTCAAATGATAAATATTTAATTCATATTTCACCTCATTATTAATTTAAATGGCAGGCTGTGCATCACACTAACTCAAACTGCACTTGCATCATTTTACATGGACAACATTGTCATTTAAGAGGCGGAAACAATGGAGGCATTACCGTGAATTTGCCTCTGCTCAACACTGCTCAACAACCTTTAGCCAACGTATAATTCTGATGAATGTGGAACAATGCATTTCACAATGACTAGCGTGCCATCAGTGACGCATATGTGTGGCAATCAAGTGGTATTAAAGAGGTATGCACTGATAGCTGAATAAAAGTCACCAATATTTAGGATTATAATTAATATCATGATTGTGCTCAAGCATAATAATCTGATTATCAGCTTTATGTGTTGTTACAATTCCAACAGAGAGGCTAGTCATCTTGTTAATCAGAACCTTTGCATGAGCCCCTGAGCGCAGACTGAAATATTGTTATTATGACTATTATAAATTGTTACTATGAATTACCTTCTGATAAGTTGACTTGGCACTGGAGACCTTGGCCTTCACTTGGACTTGGTTTAGTCACTTGACAAACATGCTGCCACTTAGCAACAGCTGCATACTTAAAATTGGAGGCATGCTGCTATCAACCCAATGAGATTTCTTTTATACTGAAGGAAGTAAATTGTCACAGATCCTGCAATTAGAAAACATTACACTGAGATCCATTGTTCCGACATCTAATTCTGCAATAGTTATTAAGTATTTTAAGTAGTGAACCCCCCCCATATCCGCCCCGGCTGTCGCTGTTATATGAGCTCATTCTCACTCCCTAGGCATCATATATCAATGTTTGGATAGATGCCCTGGGCATTATTGTATGATGAAAAAAGAATCCTTTCGCGTCACTGTAACACACCATAGGTATCTGCATAGGTTGACTTCAGGACAAAGCCATCTGTTTAAGTATTTGACGACAATAGTAAACATGACAAGAACACACACCAGTTGAGGCTCCGACTCAGAACTTTGTGCTCACCGATGCGCCTCTGCAGTTTTGGAAGAAAAACTTTGTTAGACATAATTAACATTGTACTAGGCTGTATTTCAACTCAATCATGATCTTTTCCTGAACCTAAAGTAGTTTTGATTCCTTAACTGAACCAAGCAGTTTTGGTGCCTAAACTTAACAAAGTAGTTTTTGTTGCCAAAATCAAACCAAATAGTTCATGTTGCCTAAACCTAATCACATTGTTTTTGTTGCCATAACCAAACCAAGTACTTTTGTTGCCTAAACCTATCCAGATAGTTTTTGTGCCTAAAGCAAATCAAGAAGTTTTGGCGCCCAAACCGAAACTGGTAGTTTTGTTGCCGAAACTTAAACAAGTACTTTTTGTTGCCTATATCAAACCAAGTAGTTTATGTAGCCTAAACCTAATCACATAGTTTTTGTTGCCTTAACCAAACCGGTACTTTTGTTGTCTTCACCAAACCATGTACTTTTGTTGCCTAAACTTATCCAGATAGTTTTTGAGCCTGAATCCAATCAAGAAGTTTTGGTGCCTAAACCTAACCTGGTAGTTTTGTTGGCAGAATCTAAACAAGTAGTTTTTATGCCCAAACCTGACAAAGAATTTTTTTGCAAAACTTTATCTAGTTGTTTTGGTGCCTAAACCTAACCAGACAGTTTTGGCACCTAAACTTAAGCAAGCAGTTATGGTTCCTAAAACTAACTGTTTAGCTATGTTCTCAAATATGGATGCCAAAAGTCTCCCTTTGCATCGCGTATCAACGTTTGTTGAGAGAATCACTATATGACGAGTTGAGATGAGAATGTGCTGGATATATTTGATATTACCGCCAGATTAAGCTTGGCAAGCGGCAGCTAGGAGCATTGCTCATTCTTATGAAAGGTGCTATTTACACCCATGAACCCAGCCAGCTGATTTCACTGATAGGTTCTACTTCCAGGCTCAAAAGCGATTCCATGTGATTGTATCAATATACAGTCAGAACCAGGATTCTCCTCCTCTGAATTTTTGGGAATGAGCACTGGTTTTTTTGTGAAAACTGCCTCCAGGTCTGTGACTTCCTCATGATGGCATTCCAACATACTGAACCGAACCCATGAGTTTCCAAAGGGCCCAACACCAAGGAACACTCTTTTTTCAAAAAAGGGAAAAACTGAATTATTTTTTACCCATATGTTATGACCCATGCTGTATTTTTTCAGTTTGTTTCTTTACAAGAGAGAGTCATCGAGATACTTTTGGTTGAAATTACAAGTTTCCCTTTTTGTTGTAAGATATGCAGACTAATTCATTGGAGTTGGGCCCTTTGGAAACTCAATGATTCAATTATGAGTCCCCAACAGAATGAAAGTAATGGATATTGTTGTATTCCAAAAGTGATCTGTACCCTGTCTAAATGCGGATTTAAAATGGCTGCAGAAGGTGCTTCATACTGTGGGCTGCTGTCCGTTGGGAATCTCTAGACAGTGCTCAGAAACATGCTCTGAACCGTAAAGGAACCTAATGTAGGTGGTTTGTTTCATGAAGTATGTCCATTAAGCCAACGCATCATACATGCATACATCACAGCAGCTGATCTCTGGCGAGCAGCAGAAAGGCTGTATCACCTAAACACCCTCTTGCATGTCCTCTGACATATGACCTCCTATAAATCACCTTATTGAGAACTACAATTTGCTTGAACAAGAGATGCTGATATATAGTGGAATCTAAGGAGATGTATGTCCTTGAATACACTCTGCATCTGGCTGGGAGAATAGGTAAGGACAGAGCACAAGTTAACACTCTATGTAGATTTTTTCTGAGTAATGCTGTAATCAGCAACCCAGCACTGTCCATACCCTTGTCTTCCCAGAGTCATTGAAAAATAGCTTCCTCTGGATCAGGTGCATTGACACAAAGAAAAACAGACAAACACACCCACACACCTTGTGTAGCTTTAGTAACTTTCGTAGCTTTGGATGCAAATTTTAGCCTATCTAGCAGTGTGTATGTGCAGTGAGACCTTTGCTTCCCAGTGCATAATGTCTCATTCAGATCCTGCTCATTATTGAAATCCATGTATGTTCATTGAGTTGCAGTGAGAACTGAGAACGACATCCCTTTGTATCCAGCTCCTCTACACCATTAGAAATGCATAAGCAATATGATGCCACATCTTTCAGTAAGGCCATTTTAGGGTCAGTCCATTGATCAGAACAGCACTCTCGCTCAACTCTTTAATCTGGCGAGAGGTATTGCTGACAAGCACAAGTTAAGCCAACACGCGCTCCTGCTTCTTCCAGAACTTTTGCCTTTCTTTATATCGCCCAATTTTGTTCTCTGAAAGAGCATCAAACCAACACTTGCTCTCTTACACAAGAACCGGCCCTATGATGACTAATGTCTCTGATATGTACAGTCCTTGGGAGTATTGCTGTCCGGTTTATTCTGGCATTATGTAGCTCCACTGGGAGTGACATATTTACAGAATAAATAAATACATAAATAAAATAAATAGTGCTTTTTAAACCAAAATGGTGCTTTATAAATACCACTGTACTCGATAGCATAGCTACCGACATCAGCATCTTCCACTTTGAACGGAGGGAACGATGTCTCCCGAACCAAATTGGCATATTAGCACGATTACTTAAGGATGAGGCAACACAAAGTGGTTAGCGCACTGGAGTAATGGCTGATTAACATGGATTGTTTATTAAAAAAAAAACAATTATTCAAGTGTTGAAGGTGCATTTCATATGAAAATGGGATTTCCAAGTATTTTCCTGTTTTCATTGAGTGAACCTTCATCACATTGATTGGTGATAAAATAAAGACTAATCACCTCCATGTCCCCAAAGAAAGAGACTTAAATTGTCATATGAGAACCTGTAGGTTTTCTGTTAAGCATTGGTGTGGATGAAAAGTCACAGCGGATTCATATATCTTTTTTTACATACATACTAAAAAGACAACTACCAGCCCTATAAAATGGGAAGGTTTCCTGTTTACGGATCCTTTAGACTGTCAGATAGAAAACAAGCAAATTCATTTTTCAATTTTTTTTCATAACGAGTGCCTTTAATTGCAGTTAATCAATGTCACACTACTCTTGAAATAAAAGCATCACTTTCTATCTAAAACACCAAAACAAAGGTGATTTTTAGATACTCCTCATGCAGGAAATAAAGGTGATCCTGAATTTTGCATGTTACACACAGACATACGCGCGCGCGCACACGCAAACACACACACACGCACGCATTCACATAAATAAACATGCACGCACACATTCCTAAAGCTGTTAACTGCTGTCTACTAAAAGTTAGCATGTGCCCCTAGCATTCAATTTATGTAAACAAAGACAGGTCTTTGTTGAGTGTTACCTTACTGTTGAGTGTTACAATAATGCAATGCTGTTTCCAGTGATTGCTCCCTCTCACAGCCACTGCTTCCTCAGCCTGAGAACTCAATCTGCTCTTCTTCTTTCTTTCTGTGGCGGCGGGGCTAAGGTGGGTACTCCGGGTGCCAGATTGTTTCATTTAACAGGAGCAGCGAGGCGGCCGCTGTACCTGCGTGTCTGGGAGAGCAGCCAAAGTGTTTCAGAGCGCACAGCCGATAAAGCTGTCAGCGTGTGTGTAGGCCAAGTCACCTTTGCCACCGAGTTCTCCCTCTCTGCCGGGGCGAAGCGGCGGCTTATTGGATCAGGTAAAGGAATCTCTCATAATGGGAAACATTTTGAGAAAACAACCGTGTCGGGTGAGACCACACTGACTAAGGTCACTCCAGTGCACTGGCACTGCCGTTCCACTGCTGTGGCTCCCCAGATGCACACGCCCTTTACTTTTAATGCAAATCACCCGCAGGAGAAACTGCTATGGTGAAATTTCCGCTCCTGGGTTCTGATCCATGAGGACAGAGGAGGCACAACGTGGCATAATTTTACTCGGAGCCAGGTGCCAAGCACCAAAGATACGTTTTTGGAAGCTCGAAATATTGGACTGCTGCAGTGGGCTAATATTAAATCTACCAGAGTCTTGTTTTCTTGGAGTGCCAATTAAACCTGAGGGCGTTTTTAACCATTGAATCTTGAAAAGTTAAACGCTCGATCATCAAAGGATTCCACAGATTAACATTCTATTCTCTCATGTCGTTATACCCCTACACAACAGCCTACATGTCAGGATCCAGACCTTTTAATAATGTTAATGTGCACCTTTTACTGGAGAAATGAATCAATAACAACCTAATATTTCATTTTGTGTTTTGAAAGTATGGATTTAGCTGGCTTCTCCAAGGAGCCTGAACCGTTAATGATCCAATTTAAAATTTGAGTCTGAGTAAGCCGGGGAATCTGATTAGCGCAGACAATTTGTGAAGCTTAAAGCATTGCAATGATTAGCGTACACTCCTGTACCTATATCAGAATAATCTGATTTGTTGTTGTAGACTGACAAGTGACAGGCCAAAATGATGCAAGGTGTCAGATCTATTGTGAAATACCGTTTTAATAACTGCACACGCAAAAATGTCTCACATTAACGGTGACATTACATCACATTATCTTAGCTGATGATTCTTTGTGCTTTGGGTGAACTATTGAGGAATGTTAGGTCATAACTGTATTCTCACACGTGAACATACGCACACACAAACAGAAAAGTACACAGTTGTGATATGCTGTTCATTGAGCCATCATTCAGGGAAAACCACAGTTATGTTCTGATATGTGTCATACCTCAGATGAACCGCGATTGGGTCACTTGTGATCTCTCTGAAAAGTCTCCTAAGATTTGAAAATAAAGTTCAGAATTTGAATCTCTTAGACGCTTTTTTAAAAGAACTGGGTGTGCGTGTGAACACACTTCTCATTTCCTGTCTATCTTCTTTTTCCTCCTTCATTCTGATGGACCTTATGTCAATAGTGTTACCTGACTCATCCCATATGTTGTTGCAAGAATCTATATTTTGGCATCATGACATGATGTAATAACATATCCCTGACAGCGCACCCCCTGAAATATAAGGAAAATATATGAAAGCCCAACACACTGAGCTCCAAAATATAAACGTTATGTGTATTGATGAGACATGAATCAATCCACTATGCAGCCAGAACAAATAAAATCCTTCTGTCCACGTTAATGCTCCTTGCTCGTTGGCAGATGCCTTTTAATTGAGCCATACATTTCAAGGACTCCTCCCAACAAACTCGCTGTATACCTACCTTTCCATACGAAAAAATATACGTGCATATATTCTAAGATAAATGTCAGACTTTCTCACAAATAATTTTTTTATTCATTAATTAGTTGGAATTATTCAGTGTTTTGACCTCCACGACAGAAAAAAGAAAAAAAAAGTGGATTTGTCTTGTCACATAACCGGAATGAAACATGTATGTTGTGTAACAGTCTGGAACAGCTACTGAAGACAGTTTGCATATTCATGGATTGTACCGACAACATTGCTGGCAGCCATAGGAATGACGATAATGGATCCCCTTTCAAATGGCCGTGGTTATAAACAGGAAATGCGGATACTTTGTGACTGCTCGGCACCATGGGATCTGTAGTCTCTGAAGATGCTTAAAGATTGTGGAAGCACTAAGGTAAAAGAAAAGGTCTCTGGCAGCAATCTCAGAACCATGGCTGAAACCGTAAGGCCTCTTATTGGAGAGACATGGATTAGTTAAACGATTTTTCATTATGGCTGCATGAAATATTAAAAACAAGTCAGGTTTTTAAGTCATACCTTCCTGTTCGCAAAGACATTAAAAACACATCATTTTGGGGGAAGTTAATGGTCTGAGGAAATGACCAGGAGAGAGTGGGTAACTTATAGGTACAGCTCACTTTAAGTTGTCATCACAAAGTCTTTAAGTGACAGAGTGATTCCCATTTGGGTGAAATACGCTCTCCCTCATAACATGGATTCCTCAGACAGGGCTCCAGCCCAGGGTATATAGATAAGAACATATAAGAAAGACTGTCTTTGACCGTTACTGGTTGAATTGTGCTGTTTCTGTAGTGTGACAGTTTCTGTCTGAATCATAACTGGAGTATGTCCCACGTCTTATTCTGCAGCCTAAAGTTAATTTGATGAAATGCTGAGTCTCTCATTGGGACTTCAAACTGTTTAAGCGTACGAGAGGTTGAAACTTTCGTCGATTTATTTAGAAGCTTCAGGAAGTCACAATTTAATATGTTGTCTGTTTTCTGACCTCTTCTCATTTCTGGGAGAAGGGGGTGGACTTGGTTTTTCGGGGTGTTCGACTGCTTTATTGATCCCTGAATTAAAATAAGCCTGCCTAAACAATCTCTGAAACAATGATGATTTCATTCAGCGAGAGATTGTTTTATTGTCTGTTTACTTTTAGAGCCTCTAAGGCGTTTCGCCTTTGTCTGGAACACTCGACTGAATGATTTCTTTTTTTTTTCTTTTTTTTACCAAAATTAAGTTCCAGTCCCATGAATGCAAAACCAATGAATCCTTATAGTTGCAATCTTTTATCATGATGGTACTCTATCCATGTACCCACATTTACAGCCAGAGAGTCTCATCCAGACAGAGGATTTGGCAGCTGGTGAGACTGAACAGTCATCCCCCTTTCCATCAGAGTTTGAAGTCCGCCATACGTTCTCACGCTGCCCGCCAGATGTTCATAGAAACCACAGAGCCATTTTATCGCACCAAACAGCATCGTTTCACACAATCTATGGCCACTTTATCGTAAAGGTGAGTATCCCCCACCTTCACAAGGGAACTATAGGAACTATTTCACTGCAGTGGTAGATGGACCCTGCCAATTGCAGTTACATTTGATGAAAAAGAATGTCTGGCTTTATCTTCTATATTAAACTAAGTCAGAGATCCTTCAGGAATCTTTAGACTGCTGTAGGCCCATTAACAACCATTACATTAACAAGAATAGTTTATTTGAGTGGAAGTAAATCACTAATTTGCATAATTAGCATTGTAATTTGCCCTATTTAAGCTCGACTGTGCAATTGCCCGCATTTCACCCAGAGGCAGTCCACCTATGTGCAGTCAATGCAGATTGAAAACATTTTTTGTTTCAAAAATATTCACAGATTTATGAATAATGAAAAAATGTCCATAGTCAATTTGTAATCAAATGTGTTACTACACTTTAAGTGTACGTGATGTCAATAAATCTATGATTATTATGGTGTGAAACAACTGTCATTTTAAATTATAATCATTTTTTTTCCCCCTTAGAATCAGAAATGGTAGATTATAATCTGCCTATGGTATGCCATAACATGAGGGAGAAATGGTAGATTATAATCTGCCTATGGTATGCCATAACATGAGGGAGGAAGACTAAAACTTTCGGCTGGGCCTCTTCTCATGTGATTCTCCGTACAAACACCGAGCCTAAGATGAAGATGGGAGATAATTTGTATATGCTTGGTGGAGGAAGTAGCCTGTTATGGTATTGCCAAAAGTCAGTCTTGGTTGCTGAGCTAAAATGACTCCAACATTATCTCAGCATTCCAACATTTGATAATTTGATAAATACTGTGGTAATTTTATTGTTAAAAATGCAGCAGCAAATCACAATAGTGATTGGGGAATTGTGGGTTTTAAAAAATGAAAAGTCATTGACAAGTCAATTTTACTCTATGCTAATAAATTCAGTGGTTAGTCATGAGAAGTTACAGTGATGGTAATCCTCATTCATAAGTTTTTTGAATAATTCAGAGACATTCCCCAAACCAACCTGTAATTGCTGAAATCAATTCCCAACTTTCATTTCCAAAACCTTGCCAGCTGGAGAGTGAAACTTTAAGGTTATCAACCCAGGCAGAAAATATCAGCTGCACAACCATGTTGCTTTGAGAAGCTGCAGCAAAGAAAATGACACTTTCCTAGTTTGCGCTCTTCAGCTAGCTGTGAGAATAATTAATAAAGGTATCCTTCAGTCTTATAACTAACAATATCTCATGAATATATTTACTGCCCTATAAGAATCCACAATCAGGGGTGTATTAGAATCTGCGAATTCAAGTGGCACATTACCGCAGATACAAAGGGCATACCATGCAGCCTATTTATCAAGTCCAGAACGGGGGCACAGGATCAATTTCAGAAGTACAGGGGCTAGACATATCTTGTTTATTGATCTTTATTTCTCCATAATTTCTGACCTCATCAGATCCTCAGTACGACTGTAAGGCAATGGCTGACTTATCGAAGGGAAAATGGTGCATCTTTCATTCCCACTCCATGCGCCGAATGCCTGTTCTAGCTCTGTGTAACTTTGACTGATCAGGTCCAATCTCCTAAGAAAAGTGCCTAACATTTTACAGCACTAGCAACATCATACCACCAACTATGCGTCTATAGCCATCTATAACACGAGGCTAGCCCAGTATCCTCAGTCTGTTGCCTATGGTTATCATGGCAGAGGTAATGAGACCGAATAGGATATTTACAATGGAAGCACACAAGAGAAAAAGAGAAAGTGGCTAAGCAAGAGGTCAATGAGAGTAAATCTTGGACTGGCTTTCAGTCAGAGCCACGCAAAATAAAAGGTTGCGGGACCAACTCCGAGCTGTCTTCTTGCCGTACGTAATAATAGCTGGCCCGCTATGTCTTGCGTAGTTGCACTTGCTTGATGTTTGGCTGTGTTAGCAAAATTGTCCCATCGCTCATTAAGAAAAAAAATCATCATCAAAGTCATCTCATTTCGCAGAGATTTATTTGCAAACTAAACCTCTGTCTGACTTCGGTACTGGCAATACCTGCTTTTGTGTCAGTTCCAGTCTAGCTAGCAATGTCACCAGAGTTCACTTCACTTCATGCTAAGAGAATATAAGTTTTGTAAGTTTAATTCAGTTAAACAGCATTCTTATATGTGTAGCCTGGTGTTGGCAATAGCTGGTCTCATGACTAACTGAAAAACAAAAATAATCCAAGAACAGGATGTACATCCCTGTCAGTGTTATTTATGAGAGATTGCAATGTTGACTGTAACTTAATCGCTGTTTACAGAATTTTGTTCGGATGCCGAAAGTTCGCTATCTAACTGCAGTTTCGTCTTAGGTTTGCATGGAAATAAATACATTCTAAAAAGTTTGGTCAGTCTTTGGCAATCTTGCACCAAGCAAGCCTAGGAATTTTGCAGCCTTGCAAACTTATCTCCTCTAGTTTGTATCAAATTACTCAGTCCAACATGTATTATGTACAATGTAGCTAATAATTTCTCCGACAGTAGTTGATTCAATTACACACACTCTGCATTCGCTGTGTTTTAGTGTCAATCTCCGATGTCACCATAAATAAAACTACGCAAAGTCGTATTTGCGTGAAATCCTGTAATATTGCACTTGTTTTGCAATCAACATGATAATTTGGCTTCTTATTTTGGCTTTTTCGATTTCAAATCCAGCTTATCAGCAAATGCACATGTACCGCTTCCTATAAGGGGTGGGGAGTTGGGGACTTGTATTTACAACAGTGTTGTGGCACTTAAAAACTATGATGGGTGCTGTTTCACAAAAATTCCTACACAAATAAATTCCTACAATTCCAACATTATGGGGCTTTATTTGTTATTTTATCGTGGCAACAAGTGTGCGACTGCCCTGCTCCAATACTAGTGAGCGTCGTTCGAAATTAGAAAAAATACATCAGAACCGGGCGGAGTTATTATGTGGGTGAGGTTACTGAAGGGCTTTTATTCCTCCAATGGCATGTCACTGAAAATCCTGGGTGGAGGAGGTTAACAACTATTCTGGATGGACGCTTGACTGGCCACTCAGCTGGCTTGTATGCCAGTGTCTGCAAGCCAATAATGCCTTTGACTGGGTTCTGTGCCAAGTTTGCAAACTATTTCTACACTTTTTACCTCAAAATTCATTTAGGAATATGTCATTAAAGTCAACAGGGTGGACTGCGCTACTAATTGGCAGAGTCAGAAATAATTTGTTCTGCCATTTACTTCCCGAATACTAACAATAAGGGGGAAAATGCCGAGCATTACAATTAGGTCTCTTTCAGCATAGTCTGAACACCTGCTGGCATCAGCAACTTAATGTGTCTACATCAGCAGCTTAAGAGGCATTTTATTTAGGAGAGCATTTGTATCTCGTATCTTTACACACAAACAGAATATTTGTTTTTCCGTGATATCCCCTAATACACTGATGAAAATGCAACTCAGACATAAATTAAAATGAAATCAATGGAATTGCAACCTTGTTCTGAAGCAAGTCGATGGAAAAAATACACAGAGACACACCTGCACGCACACACACATACACATGCACACATGCGCGCCAAACACATTGAAATTGCATTGAAATTCAACATTTCTGTAAACGTACTGTACATAATGACAATCACTTTTCTCTTTTTATGCTTCTGGGCATAAGAATTTGAGAATGACCACTTTTAAGTATCTCTAAAGCATGAATGACGATGATGGTGATGAAGATGATTATTATGACGATGAACAGTATTATTACACTGATGATGAAGATGACCATTGATGAAGATGACGATGACAATTATTATCCATTCATCCATTATCTAAACTGCTTATTCCTGACTAGGATTGCGGGGGAACTGAAGCCCATCCCAACCGACAGTGAGTGAAAGGCAGGGACGCACCCTGGACAGCTCGCCAACCATTGCAGAGCACTCACACTGTTCGCTCACACTTTTATACCTACGGTTAATGTAGAGTCTGCGATTAGGTGCATGTCTTTGGACTGTGGGAGGAAACCAGTGCACACAGAGGGAACCCACGCAAACAACTGGAGCAAATGCAAACTCCACACAGAAAGGCACCATGCCGAATTAGAACCCACAACCTTCTTGATGTGAGCCAATGATGATGATGATAATGATAATGATGATGATTTTGGGAACACTGTGGCTGTGGGGTTAATAAACATGTTCCACAGGATTGTTTTTCCTATATGTGTACAGGCACATAGTGGGGTGGCTGGTTCCTGGTCCTTTATCTTTGGGCTTGTTTCCCCTACACTATCCACTGAGACTGTAGGGGGGTGGCCAGCTCTGAGACTCCCCGTCTGACAGGGGGATTATAGAAAACAGATGACTTACGCTTCTAATTTGTGGGCTTAAATTGCAAACAGAATTTCAGGAGTGCAGCAGAGTAATAAATGGCAATAGAGGAAGCCACACACAGCCAAGTCAGTATGTGGTGGCCATAGGTTAAGCTAAATGGGAAAAGACAGGTTATGATGGTTTAGAGTATTACGCAGCGGAAGGTCTTAAATTACCCCTGCCCTGTAAGGTAAGATATTGCTGTGTGGTGGACAGCATTGTTTTCTGCCCATATGTCATATATGGCTTCACCTTGCGATTTATTTCAACCCTATTTACATGCAACTTAATTCACCACACCTGTAGAAAAAACTGTGAACATGCTGGTAGTCATAAAAGCGATTCATAGGGTCACGCAAGAAATGCAAGGGCACCAGTCGAGCATATAACGAAAATAGTAGAAACATACATGCCAGGTAAATACAATAAGAGAGAATAGGAGTTTTTGTCGCAACTAACCTCTGGCATTAAGCAATGTAGAGAGTATGGTCTGGGTATGCTTTGCCAGTACAGATACTCTCTAATAATAATTTAGAGAAAGAAAGATTCTACTATCAGAGGAGTTTCACTCAGCAGAATGTCACCGATCCAGATTATTTTTCTCACATCATCTTTTTATTTCAGTAAGACATTCAGGGCGTTTGCTCGAGTGTGTCATGCATGTCTTTTACCTGCCAATCAAATGTACACCCAGAGAGTAATATACCCAGCTCCCGACCCACTACACTAGACAATTGCCCTGCTGCTCATGTTAAAATGTGCATATGTGTAGTGAGATAAAAATGCATTTGCCTTAAAAATTGTTCTCCATCTTTCACAGTTCATGATAGTCCTACACAAATTTAAAAATGTATTACTTATGGTAAAAAAATCCTTTTTTTTCATTTTTTACTGGGACACAGATTCAGTCAATACTAGTCGTGATGTTGCCAATGAAAATCTTGACCCACAAAATGGTAAAATTGCAAATGGAACAAATTTAAAAGAAAGAAAAACATTTCAGATTACAAGCTGCAACAGCAACAAAATATACAATTTAGAACCTCGAGCAGCTATGATGTACAGTTTCTTCTGGTTTATGATATCACAATAATGCATTATCAGCAGTTCTCTGTAGCCAAAGCTGAGGCCAAACTCAGGGATATGCCGCTGTCTGACTGAGCAGAACATTCACCCATATTTTCACATCTATAATTGGTTGAACATAAATAAAAGATTATCCTCTTTTTGTTGCAGTGGACAGTAAGCAGAAAATATAAAGGACTCTGGGTTAAACAAGGTTTTCAAAGACGATATCTATGGGGTAATTATGTTTATTATGGCATGCACTTCCCCCTTGTCTTAACCAAAGTAATTGCCCTTCAGCTGCGATGGCGTACATTTTATAAAAGCACAATCTCTCACTTGTCCGGTGTTCAAATGCCCAACTGGCATCCGAGGTGCCCGTGTAAATTGCTGCTCGCGGAGCGCGCGGCTGCGCGATTCGGACGTTAGCCGAAGGCATGTTGCGGCCTCTAAAAATGACCCCCACCTGTTAGTGATTATGCTCCTAGCGGTCTCTGCGCTGCGGAGAAACGGCCGGCTCTTGAAGTGATTATAGGAGCTGCAGCGGAGCAGAGGCACAGGGGCTAACCGCGGGGGCAGGGGGGCCGCCAGGGGTGGTGGGGGGAGGAATTTTGAACAGCTGGCCCGGCAGCAGCACCTGGCACCTGTTCGGCCGGCGGCGCGGGGGTTAGGATTCCCAGGACGCACTGGGGGGATTATTGCGTGCTGCCTGCATTGCATTTCTGTGCCTGGTCTCCCACAATGCCTTGCTGTGGGCTGGAGTGCAGCAGTAGGCCTAACTGTACTGCCAGTTGGGAATCTCACAGCTCTTGGGCAATACAAACCTCAAATGTACTCAATGAAATGCATCTTTATGTCATATCTGGCTCGCGACCAGCGCCCCAGTGTGCTTATCCACTCTATCGTGTCTGTCTGTTTGTCTGTCTACTCAAACATGTAGCGGTGAAATGTTTGGGAGTAAGTAGTATTATTCATAATTTGGCTCTGTGTGCAATTTTTTAACTGCATTGATGTATTGCACATGGACTTAAGGAATTGGAAAAGTTGAAATAATGAGTATTTTTAAAATTAAATTTTGGTTTCTCTATGTGAAATTACTTTGCATACATAGTCTCAGTAAATCAGAAAAATAAGGTTTAGGAAAATTCCTATTTGTCCTTGTCCGAAATATAATACAATAAAATATTATATGAAAACTCAGCTACCAAACCTAGAGAAACAAGGCTGTATATCAGCTGAGCAAGTGAGCGAAATAATGTTAGCATAATGTTAGCATTGGCTACCAAACCTAGTCACCAGCTGCATGTATTACAAAAGCTACCTGGGGACAAATCACATTTCACTTATTTAAATTATTGGAGTGTACAGGATGAGAGCCTTGGCTCCAGTGATAACCACACTCCAGGTCCAAGAACTGGATGAGCAGAGCAGATGAACTACTATTTCTCATCCCTATGAACTACAGTAAAGTCTGCCCCCCAGCTGCTCATCCAAGCTTCTGATCTGGTTTTATGTGGACTACTATTTTCATCGACGCACCGAGCTAAGCTACAAAAAGCTACAATACTACGCTAAGCTATCAAACACATTTAGGCTCCAGTTATTACGGTTACAGTTTGTAAATACTAGATGCCCATTTACTATTCTGTTACAAACAAATCGCTCTTACATTATTATATCTGGAGTGCAGGCACTGTAAATAAATGTGCAGACCAGTGCTAATGTAGAAGCATGCTAACAAGCTACTTCGCAACACAATGCCAACAGATTTTTCACTTATGCCCGATTTATGTGGGTTGCAATTATTACAACTTGCTTGACTGCTTTCCTGCTAGTTTCTTTGGAATTTTTTTTTTTTTTTCCAATTATACCAGGTTTTACGCAGTTGTTGACAACAGAGCATTTTCTCTGTCCGGGTCTGCCATTCAGAGGTCTAAATTTAGTCTGAGACCACTTTAAGTACTGATCATTTAAAAGATTTTATTACATTTTTACCAAATAAAACAGAAAAATTCTTACCAACTGCAACTTTAAGCTCCTCCAGAAACCGGGCACAGACGATAGTTCTGACTAAGGTGTGTATGCGCGGAGGAGGAACACTGAGCTTCGTGTGCAGGAGAAGTGATTAAACACTGTGTTATAAACTCCTCCTGGCTCTGATTGGTTCATTTTGCCTGGGCACGGTGGATTCTTGCCAATGCCAACAGAGGCACTGGAAGGGCTTTCTCATGTGCTACTGTCAGTATAAAGTGACTGTTTCAGCAAACAAAAAAAAAAAACAAAAACATTTTTTAAAAGTTACTTACGGCACCTGTAACTACACTTGACAGTCATCGGGGAATAGGCCTTTTGCAGCAAGCGATCACGTGACAACTTTCCGCATAGCAACAAGTCTCAGGTGGGGAAGCTAACCAGACATCCCTTGACAACATTAAGTGCTTCAGTGATCAGGAGTTCAATACCAACAATATAGAGTCTGTTTCTGTAATTTGTATTTTAATTGACGGCTTGGTTTTCCAGATATAGTTAAAGTAAGTTTAGATAAATTGTTCTAGCTGGATTTTTAGAAGAAATCAACGAGCGGAGATCAATTGTCAAGGTCGATTGCTTTGCACTGGACAAGACGTTCTCAGGTATGTTTTCAACAGTTTTCACACTCGTATTTATACTGCAGATCACCCCAGATTTTGTAAAACTTCTGAATTTGACTTTGTCGAGTGTCCAGGCACTCAACTTTCATTGATACAGTGATAACAGTACCAGATCATAGCAATTAGGCTGTATTCCTTTCCCCCACTAAAAACGATAAAAGCTAAGTCACAATAATAGTAGTATTAATAATAATACTTGCGTGTATTCGCGTCTTTGCATTGACTTTGAATGTAATCCGTCGTGCGAAAAATTCGTTTCGCGTCCAGTGTGCAAGCGGCTTTACTGAGCATAGAACGCAAGCATTATTATTATGCCTCGGTGCGCATGCGCAAGCAGGGCATATGGTAGTTCGTCTGTGTGTCAGTCATTCTGTCTGTTACCGGGATAGCCACTACGCCGGTCAAAATTAAGTCCTAGAATATGGCTCTATGGGTTAAATGCCATGATCTCTTGGATTTAAATTTGCCAGATTTTTGAGAGAGAGCTTTGTTTTCAGTTATAACACTACTTGATTACCACGATGGCTGCTGCGAGTGATCAAGACTTTAACGAAGAAAAAGCTCTTCACAGTGGATCGCTTTACAACTTGTGAGTTCGATTTATATCACAGCAATAGTTACTGCTGATGGCAAAACTTGACAAAGGGAAAATAATGCCGACAGTGATTCATGTCGACACACATTGCGCACTGTGTTAAATACAGCACTGCGTGGATTTTCGAACTTACTGCTGTATGAACTTTATAAAACATCACACATGATTTCTCCCCCCACACAGTAACTGTGCAAATGAACAATGCTTTCAGTTATTGCTGGGCTTCACTAAGCTTAATAACCGCAGTCTCGCTAAGCGGTCCTACAGAGCTGCTTATCAACTCGTTATGTCAACCGGCCACTGGTGGGTAAATACTTGAGAATAGCCATGTTTCCATCCACACGTTCTTATGCGAATTAAGTCATATCGAATAAAAAATGCCTTATGGCAGCGGTGAAATTTGATTTGATTTTCAAGATATCGACATCAAGTTTATACGGTTGATCTCATTGGATTTTCTTCTTGTAGGTAAAAGGTTTATGCGATAACTGCTGATGGAAATGTTATTTGCCGAATAAATCTGCGACTGCATCGTGACGGTGTTTCAATGCCGTCGTTGCCTTCTGATAATGGTTTGCATGTTGCTAATAGCTGGCCCATAAGCACTATTACAACTTGTGCAATTATCATCATTTGTTGGGAGACGCGATCCATTATTGCTAACTAGTTAATTTTGTTGCCTACCACACTACTTCTATTCACTTGAAGGTTCCGCGATTCAGTGCGAAAATGAATGGAAACAGCTTCAAATGTCAGAAATCTATTCGATACACCGATTTGATCGCATAGCAGCAAGTGATGTCATTACACACAAGTTTTTATTCGCTTTAATACTGTTAGGTTGAAATGCATTTTCATCGCCTTTATTCGCATGAATATTTTTGGCGAACTTCAGATAATTCGATTGACAAGTGAATGGAAACATAGCTTATGTCAAGGATAGATGCACAGCTAGGGCACTCTGACATGTCCACACAGAATTTTATAGCGTCATTAAGGGACATACTTGTCACTGCTGTAAGCACCGAGGCATCAGCACCTTCAGTGCTTTCATTTATTATATACACACACTGCCTGATGCCTCGGCAGTTTGTGGTTGGCTGAGAAAGATGTGAAGTCGTTAGTTTGCATCACAGATTAAGCTGCGTTGATTAAGCCAGGTCGAGTTTCCATTACGCGTGCCAACTGCCTTTGATCTGATATCAGGACAATCGATATAGATACTATAATTTATGTCCTGATCCAGATAGTTACATTAAATAGTGGTTGCTGTAATTATTTATTGCATTGAAATGTGCCTGACATTCTGGAAACCTGCCTGTGAGGTTTCGGTGACGTGTCTTGCACTGTGCGCCGGTCAGCCAAATTACCACTGCACAGAAAGTAAACCAGGTTGGAGCTGGCGAGCTCTCTCATGCACTTTTCGGGCGGAGCCTTTATCCACGAAAATTGTCACTGCGTCATGATGAATATGTGACACCTCCCCCTACTACGCCACCACACCCATCTCGGCGCATGTCTTCTACCAAATTGCCAAAGTGGCTGCGCACGGTGTTGCACTGCACGAAATTACCACTGTGCGGGCTGCACTGGACGAAATTACCACTGCGTGGGCTGCGCCATGCTGCACCACCCTGCGCTGCGCCAAGAAATTAGAGCCCAAAGCAGTTAATGAAACTAATCTCCTTGGAGCAGTGTGGAGTTAAGGGTCATTTTCAAGGACCCAGCAGTAGTAGCAGCAGTGAGATTTTATTGTTGCTGCACTGGGGCTCGATCCACCAGCCTGCTGACTCCCAGAGAGACTCTTTAGCCAGAAGGCTAAAGGCAGCACTGGCACTCTGACAATGAAGACATGCTGGTTTTACACATGCTGAATGTGGCTTGTTGTTGTCTTTCTAAAATAAGCAGGGGATGTCGGTGAAAAAATGTTGTCTGGATGGTAACATACAAAAAAATACAAAACACTCACAGATGCAGCAAATAATACTGATTATCTCATATCAATGGCTCATGTTCAGGTCAGCAGACAGATCTTAGATGGTGAGTGAACAGTCAGTTCTTGTATACAACATGTTGGATATGGGACAAATGAGAACTGAATGACTTTTACAGGGACCAAATCCTAATTGTCTGACAAATGGGTCAGAGCATCTTCGAAGTGGCAAGACCTCTGGGCTGCTCCCTGTTATTAGATTTGAGTATCTATTGACAGTGGTCCTGGGAGGGACAAGCTAAGAGCCGGCAATAAAGGGTTTAGGACGCCCAAGATTCATCGATGCACAAGGGCTATGAATGCTATCCCGTCTGGTTCAAACTAACAGAAGGGTGCCTGTGCACAAGTCGCTGAGAATTTCAATCATATTTACAAAAAGATTGTGTCAAAACACACGGTGAGTTCATCATACCCTGCAGTGAATTACACTTTTTAGCTTGCAGACTAGTCAAAGTGCCCACTCTAACCCCGATCAACCTGTAAAAGCACACCCAATAGGCACCTGAGCTTTAGAACTGGACCTCGGGGCAGTAGAAGAATGTCACCTGATCCCGTGCGTCAAATTTTTTATTTACATCATTTGCTTCGGCTGGGTACACGTGCACATTTACCTGAGAAGAGATGGGACCAGCAGGCACTGTGGGAAGAAGACAAGCTGGTGAAGGGAGTGTGATACTCTGGGAAACATTTTGCTGGGAAACTCTTCAGTTTAGGAATTCAAGTGACACCAGTTTGATGGAACTGTTTTGGCAGCACAAGGAAGACCTTCACTATATTAGTTTTTAATTTTGTGGCTGATTAGTGTATCTTGCTCCAAAGTGTGCATGGACATGTCAGCACAAATGGTGCCTTCATAGGTGTTCAAGTTGCCCATGCCATAGACAGTAACAGGCCCCCATGCCTTGAAAGATGCGAGCTTTTAAACTGTATGTTGAAAACAATCACCATGGGCCTTTTTTCATTTCAGCCCTTGTAATACAACTTCCATTATTTCCAAAAACAATGTGAAATATAAACTCATCAGACCACAGCGCACTTTTCAAATTTGCGTCAGTCCATGTCAGATGTACTTGAGCCCATAGAAGTCAGAAGCTTCGGTTTTGCACACTATAGTCATATTGCATCTGCAGATTCAGCGACGAACAGTGTTTACTGACAATAATTTTCTGACATAGTCCCCAGTCCTGATAGCTAAAAGACACAAATATACGGCTCAGCAAATAATTCCTCAGTAAATGATTGTGACAGTAAATACATTTTATTCACAGTGCATAAATTTAAGTACATTTCTTCTCCCGTTATTTATGGAATATAGCAACGTAGCAGTTTAAAAACAGTGTGGAGGCGCTTGTGGAGATTATATTTGAAAAGGCATGACATTCCTGGGTGCTTTGGGCTGATAACTGTGGTTTGGTTACCAAGATCGAGGGCAGAAATGAACAATCGGTGCATAAACATGAAGGTAACCCATACCATGGTCAGCGGCGGAACAGAGCCAGGCTGCCGAAGCGTTGTATGTCCAGTGCGTCTGTCGGCCCATCGAATCATAATGACAACAGAGAGTCACCTGGTGTTCATGTGTGTGGAGGTTATGGAGGTCCAAAAGGGGGGAATCCTTTGTTTAAGTCAGACCTTCCCAGGACAGGTCCAGCCCCTCACTCATGCTCCCTTTATAAAAGCCCTCAGTCATTAGTCTGTAACTGTAGGCAAACGTGAGGCCCAGGGCAGGTCCTGAACCTTTTCAAACATGAGCCCGTCCTTTGTTTTTACACCCTGTCAAAAAGCGTCACCTAATTAAACCTGATATCTCCAGCCGAAGAAAGAGCGTCCGTTAATGACTCTTTCGGAATTTACTTAATGAGTTTAGATGCCCATTGTTTGGTGGTGGTTCCTGTAAGACAGTGTTTGGGAAAAGGGGGGTGTGGATAGACAGAGAAAGGGGGGGGTGCCGCAATCTGACAGGAATGTAGGCTGGAACGGCAAGGTGTAGTACAGGAGTGTAGGCCAAGAGGGGTGGGGGGGGAGGTCTGAAATGAAGGCCCTTCATTAATTGGGAACAAAAAGATGTGGGACCTGGGGGCCAGACTCCAGCCTCCCAATGTCTCCTCATGGAATAAAACGCGTTTGAGGAGTTATCGCCGTCACACCTTGATCGGAGCCAGCTCCTGACACTGGTTTTTTTCTGCATCGAACTCCAGAGAATTCTTCTTGGGTTGTCGCTGCTCTAATTTATTTATTTATTTACTTATTTTGTTTTGTCTGGTGCTGTTCTTTGTTGGTCTCTAGTGACTTTGGGGTCCTTTCTTCCCCGGCTCATGGAGAAAAAGGAGCTTGTTAACTTGCCCAGATATTTTGACTGGAGCTGCACTTTGGGCACTTGCCTATGGAAAGCACAACCTGGTATATAATTGTTGTATTTACTGTCCAGGGAGAGATCACTGGTGAGGTCCAGCATGGTAAATATCAAAACGGTCTCTCATCATTTTTCTTATTTTCCCAGTTTTTCTTTCTTTCTCTGGAAAAGAGACAGTGTAAATTAATCTTCAAGTCAAAAAAGGACTTTTTTTTTTTGCCTTTGGAGCCTCTTGTTATTTTTCTGTATTTGTCCGAGTGGTTTTTCTTCAAAGGACAGCCACATCAGAGACACACAGTGAGGCAATCCTCGCAATTTATAAATTTGATGTTTATTGAGGTTTGCAGTTCCCAGTTTATTTAATAGGTGTCAGGCACAAAACTTTTGAGAAAATGTACACAGCGTCTTGGCTGATGTTACTCTTTTTAGCATTTTTTAGCCATAACAATATGCTGCTGTACCGATTTAAAAAAGAAATTCCTTAAGGCTTTAATGAATGTGAATATTACCTTTCACTGTGGCTTAAACCTCGATCACAGACTGTGATGCTGCTCTCAATTTGCCTCCCTTTGTCTTTGTACAGGTGCAACATTTAATTCCACACATAAAACAACATAAACCATTTTGGCATCTTACGGCCATTGATGAAAGATGGTCATCATAATCTCCTAAAACACAGGGGGAAATGTTTGTACTGTGATGTCCAACACTGGACATGTTTATTATTCTATAATGCTCGCAGCCTGTGCCAATATTTTTTAGATGGGCCCAGGACCCCAGGTGGAGATTCTGTATGAAGATGGGATTAGTGAAAATTTGCTCAGATTTTTTTTTTTTTAAAGGGTCATTCCTCTCAGATGCATACCTTCCCGGCAGGCCCCTTAGAGTCGGTCTGAACGGCGAGGACGGCCGCGAGAAACACAGACAATAAATACAGGCAACGGAATAGATCTTTGAATTAGAAACGGAAAAGGAGGAGAGGTGGATGGAGGAGGAGGGGGAGAAGGAGAGAGGGACAGATTTTTACAACCCCACTCATGTTCGTGCCCTTGCCTCAGTTAAACCAGTTAAGACTGTTACATTAGCCATTGGAATGGTTTATGTACTTGTACCAATTCAATTATTTGTTTCTCCGAGTCAGCTATGGGGGAAGCCGAGAAAGGCGCTCACATAAATTCTAGCTGTTAATTTTCGAGTAATGCAGTCACGGTGATCATTTAAGACAGAACAATTGATACTGCTGTCAGGCGCCATCCCTCTCCGAAGAATGTTTTAACAGAAAATCATGGTGACACTTTGTTCTGATGGATGTCCTGGACAGCTTTTGATTAATGTAATGCAATAAAAGAAATGAGGACTAAAATGCCTCAGCACGTCTTGTTAAGAATATTTGATTCATCGCATGAATTCAGAGCACCCCCCTCCACCCAAGCCCACCAACTCCCCCCCACCGAGGGCATTTCTATCATTTTTGTCATAGATCAATACGCATGACAGTGACGACAGTTATACACCCCTCTCTCCGCTCTCTTTCACCCCTCCAACATTTCATTCTCTTCATAGCCAGGCTTTTGTTTATCTGTGTGTTCTTTATAGGCATCCAAGGCCTGGTATCTGTTAATTAAGACTGATATCGTTCCACCCATACCTTGCAGCAAAAGATCGCTCTGATGGATACATTTATGCAGGCATCCTTGACATGCTGTCAGAAGTGCATTATAGAAGGCAGAATCCTCACCTTTTAATGAACGATCACTCTCAACCTTAATCAGCAATAACTCAATTACTAAGATAAACTGTTAGAATGACAAAGCAGTTTACTAATATTTAGATGGCATTGTTATTTATTGTGTTTTTTTCTTGAAATTCAAACACGACACCACAAATTTGCGTAAATATGCTGGCTAGACTTACCACACATTGGCTATGTTGTGCGAATGGGAAAATCAAATTGTTGCATGAAGCTGGCTTGCTTAACATGACTAAAACATACATTTTGAATGGTCAAAACTAATTCAAGTAGTGTCTAAAAATAATTCTCCCCTAATTTTTTGTCAATCTTTCAAAATCTGGAAAGTAATGCTGCAACAGGGGATGGAATTCAGTGAAAGTTTAGATTTTTTTGTGAACCGATTACTCAGATTGATGCCGTTCTTACAATCTCACAGAGTAGCCTAGTTAGGCCTGTTTCCCATTATCGCACCTTAATCATCACAGGATACATACTGGTCTTGATTCTTCCGTAAACAATTTGTTGATGGTTAATCAGGCAAAGTAGATGGGGAAAAAAACTGTTAGTAATCAGGTGTTAAGAGGTGAAGTTGCTGCTTACCCTGACAGTCCAGCACATATGGATGGCAGAGTCGGGATATATTCACATGCAGCTCAGAGGTGGGCAAGGAGGTTTCAGCTGTTTATAAAATTCAGTCCAAATTGCCAATAACGGCTGAAATCTGATCTTCCTCTGTGCTTATAAGAGCATTTTTACCACAATATAATTCAACCTCATTCAAAGACGAAACTCATAATAATAATATATGATTGATAATTGAGGTCAAGCTAACTGTAGGAAACATTATGAGCTCAAAAAAAAACACTTAATCTTTCGTCTATATTGTAATTTATTACCATGTATGCGACTGCGACATTTCATCTTAATATTTTTTTTCAATGTAAAATCTGCATTACTGCATGCAGTATGATGCGAAAACAGCAAACTTTTACAGACTGGCTGCTCTGTCTGAAATCTGCCTTTAGTCTGACAGTGCTGCCGACTAGTAAACATCACCGTGACTCTATCTTGTAAGAATTGCTCGTTTTAATGCAGTTACTCAAAAAAAGGCGACATATTTGATGGAGTATTATGATTTATGAAACATTTATGAAACATAGTACTTTAAGAGGCTCAAACTGAACAAAGTTTTGTCAGCAGTGCCCATCTCCCCACCCCAGTCACTGTTCAAGTTGACAGAGCGCATCCAGAAAACTTACTCAGATCCGACAGAAACAAACGCCGTTGAGGTCTTGTGCTTGATCAGGGAAGAAAGAGAAGGAAAGAATGATGACGCTGATATAAATTTTATTCGTAACTCAAAGGAGTTCATTTGGTGATTGATGAGAAAGTTCATCGGTATGGAACATCGTTTGTGTACAGGATATGATTAATCTGCATTATCTCCTTTAAACTGATCAAACTTTTCTCTGAGGTGGCTAGCTACTGGGTGTAACTTACATTAGCTTCATCCAGCTTGGTGGGCACTAAAGAATTTCCAAGCACTAACTGCTGATTTTAAAATCCTGGGAGACCACAGATATAACAACAGATTTAACCAGTCAAAAAAAAGTTGGAACAGGAGCAAGTTTACTACTGTGTTGCATCTATTCTTAATAACATTCATCAGTTCAGAACGCAAGATGTAGAAATTTGAACCACTCAACACTTTGCAGTGTCCTTTGTCATATTTTTTGCTTGACAATGCGCCAAATATTTTGAGTGGGTTACAGGTCTGAACTGCAGGCAGGCCAGTTTAGCACCTAGACTCTTAATACAGAATCATGTCGTTATAATACATGTAAAATGTGAGGTTTGGCATTATCTTGCTGAAATAATCAAGGCCTTCCCAGAAAAAGACATCTGGATGGCAGTATATTTTGCTTCAAAACCTGTGTATATCGTTCAGCATTCATGTTGTCCTCACAGATGTACACCCATGCTTCAATATTACATCCTGGTATAACTCCTTCACCATCAAACATAAAAGTAAACTTTCATGTATAACCAATCAGGCCAGAAAAATAATCAGCTCACCTCAAACTCAACTATCAGAACTGTAATTCAGCTCAGAGATCAGGAAAGCTACCCTGATCACTTGGGACCTCTCTCAGCCCCTCCAACACTCCTTAGTCTTACTGCCATCATGCAGACGCTACAAAGTCCCTGTGGCCCGCAAAAAACGTATACAAGAAATTATGCATTCCATCCGCAGTAACTATCGTGAAAAAACAGAAATAGACAGCACGCAAACTTGTTTCCATGTATGTATCTGCTATACGTATATATTTTATATTTTTAACAGAACTTTTCATTTGTTAGTACCATGACACTTTTTTAGTTCTTTGTTACCCCTGTCCCAACTTCTTTTGATGTTTTCCCGGCATCAAATTCAAAATGGGCAGATATTTTTCAAAAAAAAAAACAATGAAAAAAATAACAAAATTAATTTCAACATTCGATATTTTGTCTTTGTACTGTGTTCAATTATACACAGGGTTTAAGTGATTTTCAAATAATTGCTTTCTGTTTTTATTAACATTTTGCACAGTTTCTGATCTTTTTTTTTTTTTTTTGGAAATGGGGTTTGAGTACAGTGTCCAATATTACTTTTTTGCATCAGTCACTTTTGTATGAAATGCAATTTCTTAGGCCTTTACACTGGGCTTGGTTTAATCCAGGTGAGAGACTTCATTAATTAATTTCAGACTCCAAACAAATGGTAGAAAATCTAATTTCTCATCAGTTGCCATTTCTGTTTATTAAAATATACTTCAGTACTTGTTTCATTCCAAAATGAACTTTCTGAACATAGTGCTGCACACTTTCGACCAGGCAACCATCCTGTCTGATTATTCACAGTAGAGTCTGTCAGATTTTAAGTGGCTTGGATACTTTCTCGGCCACCTCTATGGATTATTCATTTAATAAATGTCATCACTCGATCAACGGCCCAGGTCAGAGCTTTTCACACCTGGATGAGCTTGGACCGCAGTCTGTTAATGAATGTGTTTTACCTGTTTAAAGTCTAGTGAGAAGCCAGCTGGGTTAGAGTTCATGTGCCTTGCAGCGTGTAGGTTGTTGGCTGATGTACCTGCGTCAGTCCATCCCCCCACTGTAGCTCACTGTTTCATTGTGCCACCTCTCCTATGGATTCCACGATGCTGGCGGCTCTGCAGCAGCTGATTGGAGGAAGCTGACAGTGATGAAGAGACAGGTTGTATTATTGCCTGAGGGGAGACTTGTTTTTCTCCTTCAAGTTACCTATTGTGCCCAGGTGCTGCAGGTAGATTTACTGCTTGGTTAGTCTGTGCCCAGTTCCGGACTAACGATGCGAAGCACGGCGTTTCCTTGGAGGCAACAGGTACAAGGTACATGCTCGGTCCCATCTTTTAATGAGAGACAGATAGAATGTTGACCCCTTTCTGTGAACACGGATTGTCAGCCAGACTCAGGTAAACACAAATTCCATACTAAAGTACTTTTCTAGCCCTTTTTAGATATGATTTATTGAATATTTGCTCTATTCAAATACATCTATTTTGGAAAGGTTTGCATTCGTATTCAGCAAGCAAACATGAATCATTTCTATGAAGGTGCTTGGTTTGAGTTGTTATTAGCCAATGCATACATATCAGATTGAAATCTTTCAATTGTCTAATAATAATAAAGTTAATTTAAAAATAATCAAATATTCAGTAACTGACTTGCAAAAGAGGCAGAGTCGAGGAAGTGAGCCAGTCATGTATGGTTACTTTATTCAGGCAGAAAGTAGAGCGCTGTCAGGAACAAACAGCCCCGGAGACAGGCAGGGACAGGGCGAATGCATCTGTCAGAGCATTGGGCGATTTATCTTTATTGATCATCCATAGGACGTGCCTTAGCTCAGGAAGGGAGGAAGGAAGGACCAAGGCAAATTAAGGCCCAGCTTCCTGATCCCAAACATGTCCCTAATACGTCTTCAGTAATGAAAAGTTTGGACTTTGACTGCCATATTCCTAAAGACAAAATAAATGTCAAAATGATTTGTGCAATAGTGATATCTGGAAGATAGAACAAACTGTATTCACTTTAATAATTTCCTAAATCAATTCATAGTCTGTTCTATGTCTGCTTTCTCTCATTCCATTCTATTAGATTTAAGTTTTCCAGTATTTTGTTTTTTCGCTTTCAGTTCTCTCTTTTGCTTTGTTCCTTTCTGTCCAGAGGATTGTTTCTCTCTAAACCAATGAAGTATGAGCTTCAGCAGAGAAGCTTCACCTGTTTATCAAACCCTGATGCAACCCAGTCATATTTTTGTTTTTACATCAGCCATTTTTTAGTTTTATTATTTTTATTGAAGTATTGATCAGGCTGAATACCAAAGCTCATATTCCCGAGATTAGGAAATGATTATTGTTAGCTATTGTATTTATTATGTACCAGACTGTTTGAAATGGCAGGATTAGATGAACTTGTAATTAAAAAGAGAATCCGGTGAAACATTAAAGAAGACTCCAGTTTCATTGCAGAGACAAAATTCGCTCCACAAACAACAAACCTTAGGACTTAAGAGGCTAGTCCTACGTAAAACCAGAGAATGAATATTTCAATGGAAAATACCTTTGGATGGCGTTGAAAAAAAATACACGCCACAGTGAATGCCTATCTTAATGACACCTTTAATTTGATTTTAAAGTGAATTCAGGAGCCTTGTAAACAAAGTCATAAAATTGCGTTATCAATTGTGATGTTGGCAAACACCGTGGCTGATCTCGTCGCGAGTGTTTATCAACACACGCACTCACCCACCTGCTATGAGACGCCACGCTTTAATGACATTGTTTGAATATCCAGGCGTGTTGCTAAGAGACAGTGTTCTTGTTCCCAGGGATGTGATGCTTACAGATTTCTGTCATCAAATAATGATTAGAGATGTGCTAACCTCAAGGTGTTCAGTGCACTGGAGGGTGTACGCTGCCTGGGATTTGCAAATCGCCGGAGGAGATAAACAGGCAGGCTTTGTGCTGAATCCTGGCACTCGCTCTTGCTCTGGCAATTTAAGGGGGGAATATATCGGTGTCTGTGTGAACTATGTGTTTGTCATACCTCCGATGACTTCATATTGTAATGCGATTGGCAACGCCGGCTGTTTACATTTCTGAGGGAAAAAAAGGCTGCCAGATTTTGCAGGTTAAGGAATTATGTGGCGTGGCAGCTGTTATATTTCTTTAAAGAGGTGGTGATAAAAAGGCGTTTTCGACATATCTAGCTCAAAAACATCAGGATATTCTGGACCTCCTCTTATGCTGTCCCCACACCTCATTTTTTATTTCCCATTTCGAGTGATTTATAATATTTTTTCCCCTGTGCTTATATTCTAAAGTGGCTTTGTAACTGTAGCACAGCACTGCTAAAAGTTGACTTGGTCTCGTGGAAGGTTCCGGAAAGAAAAG
The DNA here is from genome assembly GCA_029692085.1 of Gymnothorax javanicus. Taxonomy (NCBI): domain Eukaryota; kingdom Metazoa; phylum Chordata; class Actinopteri; order Anguilliformes; family Muraenidae; genus Gymnothorax; species Gymnothorax javanicus. Next base: position 29,394,665 of record CM056205.1, on the reverse strand, counting down.
CGCAGGCCGCATCTGCTTTGTAGAAGCGAGTTATTTGTACAAACTCAACGGCGCGAACGGAAATCAAAAGGGATGTGGATGTTTGGTGTCTGGGTCACTCTTAATTTTGAAGAGGACAACAAGCTCGGGTCGATCTCCGGAACCCCAATGCAGCCCCACGGACTGCTCTCCCGGTCGGAGGTGTAGGACAGCGCGGTCCCCATCTCAGGCCTGTTTCTGCAGAATTGATGGCCATCCCAGACGTCAGGGAGATATCTGGCCAGGGGTTCGCGGAGTCCAGCATTCCTCTGCGGTCTCTCCCGGTATGAGATTCACTCAAGGGTCAGTGGGAGACAGGGGCTCACATAGATCTACTGGGCCAAACCACAGGCACACTCTTCCCCCACCCCCATCACTCTGATGGGAAGTCGTTGAGGGTGCGACTATTGGCTGATCCTCCGCAAGTTCAGATCAATTGTCCCTGTTTTTTAATGGAAAATAATTGGAGCTTGCGTACCTCCCCCACAGTACTTCTCTGCAAGAAGACAAATGCATTTAATTCAAACGCTGTCTGACTCTAACCCGATCAGGTCTTGAATTAACATCTGTGTACATTCCCAGCTAAGTCATCTCCGCTCCCCGGCATAGGAACTCACTTTTCATCGTTATGGACATGGCGGCTGGAATGGGTAGGGAAGAATCACTACACAAAATAAATTTAAAAAACCCAGGCCGATTTTAAGTATTAAAACCTATAGCTAATGACCAGCTCTTTAAATGGCCAATGACTGGAGCCAGTGTTAAATGTGGCGCTCTAGCAGGTAAAAATTGTTCAGTCAACATGTCGTGTGATCTGTACCTTGAAAACAAATGAAGAAGGATGTTAATCGTGAACGATGTATATCACATTCGGTTATTAAGGTAAGATCTGGGCTCAGATATGAATTCCACGGCGCATTCTGCAGCTCGAATTCCACTATCTCAACTGGAGCTTAGGTAGGCCATCATGGGGTAGGCCAGGTTCAGTTATGGGTTTTGCAGACTGCACTGGTGTCTAAACTAATGTTGATTGTCACAGGGATGATCAACTGCACCTTCACAATGGAGCAGAAAATTCTCGTCCTTAAGAACGCGATCTTTGATCACATATTGCACACTTGACCAGAAAATAGGGTCAATGAAGCATTTTTAGTCTGCCGGTCCATAGAATACCCACCACTCCGTACCTGCATGGAGAAAATATTGCACTGGATTCCTTCTCATTGTTCTACTCTTGAAAACTGATGCCAAGGGATATGGACTAAAAAATAAATTAGGAACATATTTAAAATACAGGATATTAAATTCTGTAGTAAGCAACTTAACTCATTCCCTACGGAATACTTTTATAAGTTGTATAAAATTGTCGCGTTTGTACGGAATACTTTTCCCGAAAATTACACAATATAAAGTATGAAGTACAGTTGGCCCATCACCGCGATTGTCAACTGATTTCATGTTTTCATTGGACTGCGAATGGTCATCCACGCCGCTGGCACCGGCTTACCGTAGGTAATGCTAGAATTTGCCGCACCGTTGGCAGCGGCTTGCCGTAGGGCAGGGTTCCTCAAATCACGATCCTTGAGGGCCGAGAACTGCTGGTTTTCCAACCTCCCTTTACCTGGGAGTCAGGTGAGATGACAATCTGGCCAATCAGCAGTATTAATTGTTCACTTAATTGCCTGGAAGGATGGAAAACCAGGACTGTATTTGGATTCGAAAGCCGGATTTGGAGATCCCTGCTGTAGAGAATGAGTTAAATTCACAGGGAATCTGAGGACCAAATGTGTTTTTTGCAGGAACAACCAAACTCTAACCCAACAAGTCTTCAATGGGTCACTGCCCTATTCTAATTTTGCCTCTGAAAAAACACAACCCTCGAGTGATTTCCTTGTGTGTATCTTCAACAGTCAGTAACTTGTGTGTCAATTAGGTGTATGTGTCTTGTATTTGGTTTGCGTCTTGTGCGTCTTACCCGCCCGGCTGAATCTTGTTACATGGTTTTTACTAATGACCGTGTGATGGTTATTCAAGCCCTTTGCTTTATGTGTAATTTGCTGGATTGTGAAGTTGCATTCGTACTAAGATCCTGGTCAATGTTTAGTTGTAAAAGTTCTTCGTCTTTGTCTAATACAAATAGTATGTTAGCAACAGCATTCTCTCTAAGTCGTTATTGACATTTAGTTACTTAGAACAAGCTTCCAACCCTGATCAGGGTCCAAGATTGGGACCGAGTTCAAGTTAACCCAACTCAAACCTGTTCATCTATTCATTTACCAAAAACAAGCTTCCAACACTAATCAGGGTCCAGGACTGGGACCGCATTCCTGTTAACCTCTCCAAGTTTAATCTCTAAGTCCAGTTTGTTATGAACAAGCTTCCAACCCTGATCCAGGTCCAAGACTGGGACATCATTCCCCTTGAGAAACCTCCTCATCCTCTGGAACAGTTCAGTGCTGCTTAAGTCTGTACAACAAGTGGCTATATCCCAGAAGCCACTGGCTGGTGACTGTCAGCCCAGCCTTGCCTGTTACATCTGTGCTGAACTGTGTTACCTTAGTCTGGGGTTCTTGCTGCACTTCATCATTAGGGGTTCTGTCCCCAGTCTGTTCCATATTGCTGTCAAGAAACTACCAGTTGGATTGTACATCTGACTTCGCACTTGATTCCTGGTCTGGACCATGACACAGGGGATGCACAGGTCACATGATTGGACACTCTGGAACGTAACGAAATCTGTGCGCTGTGATTGTTAATTATTTCTTTCATCATTGACAATAAAAATTCATTTCAAAATGGAAAGTCCTTCACAAGTTCACCTTTCAGTGATCTTGTGCCCACTTTTAAAGGTATATTTCCAAAAAAAAAAGATAAAATCAGAGTATTAGCAATATAATGTCAGGGTTGGATGACTCAGGATTAGAATGGGACATCTTATTGGAACCAGAAATAAAGTAAGCCATCAAATGCCACACTTTTTTTTTTTTTTTTGGTCTATAAGCCTACTGAAACATTTTCTTTCGTTATGCATGATGATAATACACAATTTTTTGAAATTTAGGGCCATAAAGGTACATTTCTGAGACGGATTAAAAATCTACATGAAATTACCTGTATGGTCATATTCTTTTCTCAGCATAATGGTCTTTTTAACTAAGTATTTGCTTTATTTTTAACTGACAATGATTTACACAGAAAGCTTGAGAGCAAGTTAGCCATCCAGCTGCTGAAGTTGCACTCTAGCCATTGTTTATCTATTTTCAATGTTCAAGAGATCATTCTTTCCATTGCCAATAGGAAGCAGATTTTAAAAAACGTACATCTGCAGAGTTCACTTGAGTGCTATCCATAAAATCAAATACGTAACTGCCACGTCTCTCTCATATGGAATAAAACTCATAAGACTAAATCCAAATCTTAAGAGTGAATGCACACAAAAATCGAGCAAGAGGTGGCCACAGTTGAAAAATCAACCTACCCTAATTTTGCGTTTATGAGAAGCGATTGGGGAGTTTTAAAGGGTTCTGGGGTTTATTTTTAAATTCTAGTAGAATTTTGTGAGAAAAACGGGATTTTAGAATTTCACCGGTCCGTGACTATAAATTTGGGTCAAATACACTGGCCTGAAAAACTCGCTTTCTGAAGCCAAACAACACATTTTCCTCACTTAAAAATACCTAATTTGCACAAAACAGACATCAATCAATTAATCTATGGTATATTTCTGGTTTTAGAGGATTTTCGTGACAGCTAATTAGTGCATTCTCGGGGAGTCAAAAAACAAGGTGGTTTACCGTGAAAACTAGAATGGCTCTAGCACTGGGGGCAGTGATTTTCATTGCTTCAAAATCAGGATGTACAACCTTTAAACATGATATTTCAAATATATCAAATCATTTTTTTGGCATCTTACGCAAGCGCCTTAGAAATTGCCCACGAACCTGGCCCAATTCTGTCAAATTTCCCTGAGTACCGTTTACTTGACCCCTTTGTTTTTAAGCGAAGCGCGAAATCCTCAATGAAACACAATGACAATACTATGAAATACAAAGATAAAAGTTTGGTTTGACTTATTTTCCGAGAGTGGTCACTCACCGGCAAATTCTGGATGGATTCATGCTCTGCTTAGGCATTCTTTGGCGTTCAAAATACCAGGACGAAGGGTTCATTATGCATTATTCACATGTCCAGCAGCGGAATTTCATAACGCAGGAAATCTCAAAAACCATCACCAGACACAAATGATCCACTGCTATTTTCATAGTTAGAACCTCTGGAATCTAGTTTCTAATTGAACTCCTGAAAGTGCTCTGGGATGAATCCCAAAATGATCGAGTCTCCATTTGAACCGAACAGCCGAGCTCGATTGTATGGCGGGCTGTCAAATAAGCCTTTCAATTTTCAACCCTTGCGTGACATGTATCGCACAATCGTGTCATTCGCTGGAAATGGTGTATGCTCCGAAATAGTTGGGACAAAGTGTAAATTGTGAATAAAATCAAAATGCAGTGACTTTCAAATAACACCAGCCAGTATTTTATTCATAATAAAACAGAGATAACATAGCAAATGTTGAAACTGAGAAATGTTACAATTTTATCCACAAAATGAGCTCATTTCAAATTTGATGGCTGCTACAGGTCTCAAAAAAGCTGGGACAGGGGCCTGTTTACCATGGTGTGGCATCCCCTCCTCTTTTTAACATGGAGTGGAGGCGTCGGGGCATTGAGGAGACAAGTTTCTTGAGTTTAACCATTGGAATTTGATCCCACTCTTGTTTAATGCAGGCTTCCAGCTGCTGGAGAGTTTTGGGTCTCCTTTGATGGACTTTTCACTTAATTATGCACCTAATGTTTTCAATCGGTAAAAGATCAGGACTGCAGGCAGGCCAGTTCAGCACAAGGACTCTTCTACTATGAAGCCATGCTGTTGTAATAGCTGCGGTATGTGGTTTTGCATTGTCCTGCTGAAATACACAAGGCCTTCCCTGGAATAGATGTCATCTGGAGGGGAGCATATGTTGCTCGCCAATCGCTTCTCATAAACTCAAAATTAGAGTAGGTTGATTTTTTAACTGTGGCCACGATTTTGCCATTTTGCTTGATTTTTGCGTGCATTCACTCTTAAGCAGTTGTCCGATGTCATTCACATGAAGAGATTCAAGATTTTACTTTGACACTTTACACAGATAAATATATTTCAAACTGGTTTGATTTGGTGACAGGTTTTTGCCTCAAAACATCACAGCACTCTGTATTAAGTTTCTGTTGGAAGAAACCAGAGTACCTGGAGTAAATCCACGTGAACATGAGGCAAACATGTAAACACAGAGAGGTCCTACGTCTTTTAATCTGATTCTAACCTGTCTTCTGAGTTTAAAGCAGGCCATATTTAAATGTTTCTTAACTACATCTAAAAAGATCCCAGCGTATCTCAATACCTCAATCATTGTGATCGATTTAGCAGGGGTTGTGGTTGGATCATTAAGATGAGATACTGATGCCCCTTGCTACTCATAAGCTTCATGTCCTTTAGCATGCTCTCATATTAATGAAAATCTGAGACAAAACAGAGGGGAGATGCAATAAGCCAGTCTGAGAATGTGCCAGCTCCAAATACGAACTGCAGTGCATCGTGGGAGGAAAGGCCTGCTTCATGTGGAATGACTCAACATCGACAGACAGGAAAGCACCACTGTATAACCTCAGGTTTCTTGCTTCGCCGCCTTTGTTTGAGCCGGCCTCTTGCAATGGCAGGTTGCAAACACCTGCTGGTCGGAAGAATGGCGCAACAAGGGGAGGGTAAAGGGAAGTGAGGGCAGCCCTTCCTCCTTAAGCGGTGTATAACCGCTGCTGCTCGAGCAGTTAGACAGATCAAGGTGGCCTGCCCACTTACGTAACCAGAGTCTTACACATCGAACAGGCACGATGCGTGTGCAAATGGGGGGGAAAAAGAGAGAGAACCAGAGAGAGTGAGAGAGATGGAGAGAGGCTGAGAGAGTGAAAGGGAGGGAAAGAGAGAGAAATACAGTCCACTCAGGCTGGTGCAAAAAGCAAGGCATTTTGCTGGAATGGTCCAAGATGTCAGTCAGTGTTTGCCAACCTATCGAGCAGAGCTAATGTACTAGTTAGTTACGAGTGTGCTACCTCTTGCACTGTTGAATTCTTTTCCCAAATCCAAGGCTATAAAAGCGGATACATACAACGTATAATTACTGCTAAAAATGTCTTCTACACCTCTACCGTACTGATTTTTTTATCTCTGGATACAACCCCAATTCCGAAATAGTTGGGACAAAATGTAAATTGTGAATGAAATCAAAACGCAATGATTTTCAAATCACACCAACCAGTATTTTATTCACAACAGAACAGAGATAACATAGCAAATGTTGAAACTGAGAAATTTTATAAATTTATCCACAAAATGAGCTCATTTCAAATTTTATGGCTATTACAGGTCTCAAAAAAGTTGGGAAAGGGGGCTGTTTACCATGGTGTAGCATCCCCTCCTCTTTTTAAACACAGAATGGAGGCGTCTGGGCATTGAGCAGACAAGTTTCTTGAGTTTAGCCATTGGAATTTGATCCCACTCTTGTTTAATACAGGCTTCCAGCTGCTGGAGAGTTTTGGGTCCCCTTTGACGGAGTTTTCGTTTAATTATGCACCAAATGTTCTCAATTGGTGAAAGATCAGGACTGCAGGCAGGCCAGTTCAGCACACAGACTCTTCTACTACGAAGCCATACTGTTGTAATAGCTGCAGTATGTGGTTTTGCATTGTCCTGCTAAAATACACAAGGCCTTCCCTGGAATAGATGTCGTCTTGAGGGGGCATATGTTGCTCAAAAACCTTTATATACCTTTCAGCATTCATGGTGCTTTTTAAAACATGCAAGTGTCCCTCACTATATGCACCAATACATCCCCATACCATCAGAGATGCTGGCTTTTGAACTGAATGCTGATAACAGGAGGGATGGTCTTTCTCCTCTTTAGCCCAGAGGACACAGCGCCCATGATTTCCAACAAGAATGTCAAATTTGGACTCATCTGACCACAGGACACTTTGCCACTTTGCTACAGTCCATTTTAAATGAGCCTTGGCCCACAGAAGACGGTGGCGCTTCTGCATCATGCTCAACAATGGCTTCCTTTTTGCATGATAGAGCTTTAAGTGGCAGCTGTGGATGGCACGGTGGACTGTGTTTACAGACAGTGGTTTCTTGAAGTATTCCTGGGCTCATGTAGTAATTTCAATGACAGAATCATGCCAGTGAGTGATGCAGTGGCGTCTGAGGGCCGGAAGATCACAGGCATCCAGTAAAGGTCTTCGGCCTTGTCCCTTACGTAAAGAGATTTTTCCAGTTTCTCAGAATCTTTTGATGATGTTATGCCCTGTCGATGATGAGACGTTAAAAGCTTTTGCAATTTGATGTTGAGGAACATTGTTTTTAAAGTATTCCACAATTTTTTTACGTAAACCTTCACAGGTTGGAGAGCCTCCGGCCATCTTTACTTCTGAGAGACTCAGCCTCTCTAAGACGTCCCTTTTATAGCCAATCATGTTACACCCCTGATGCCAGTTAACTTAATTTCTTGCTAAGTGTTCTTTCAGCTGATTCTCTTACATATTAATTGCTTTTTCAGCCCTTTTATGCATGTGTCCCAACTTTTTTGAGACCTGTTGCAGCCAGAAAATTTGAAATGAGCTCATTTTGTGGATAAAAATGTAAAATGTCTCAGTTTCAACATTTGAAATGTTATCTATGTTCTATTGTAAACAACATATTGTCTCATGTGATCTGAAAGTCATTGCATTTTGATTTTATTCACAATTTACACTTCGTCCCAACTATTTTGGAATTGGAGTTGTACAACCCCATGATAGAAGATACTCCATAATTGCACAGAACTTTTTTGTGATGAGCAATTTTGACTATTGACTGTATTATTTTTGCCATTTCATCAGTGCCATATCTTTAATGTGTTTTCCACAGATTTCTTTGTTCTAGGCATTGTCATCATGGAGGACGAGGCAAACGTGTCTCAGCAGTTGGGATGCATACGACAATCACGGTTAAATTAAATCATGAAGAGTGTTGCCAGAACCTCAATCTTAAAAAAGCTCTCGCGAGCACTGCCTAACAGGCCGGCTTGGCAGACACAGGTTGACACCAGACTCTAGACTTCCTCACCTAAATTAACATCAGGCAGCACCGGCTTAGTGCTAATTGAGAGGCTGAATACAAGCCAGGTTTCCTGCAAATATCCTGGGGAGAACACAGTTGAGATCTGTGGGAAAGCGGTTTACATGGAGGTTTAGCAGTACATACTTCAGGTGGGATAGAAACAGAAGGTTCACTCTCCTCTTACACTGACAACAGCACAAACACTGAAGAGAAAAATATTTTATGAAGTTTGAAACATCTCCCTAAATTCATAGAAATTATAGAAAAGGATAAATAATCAGTCTTACTCCAGGAGGGGTCCACAGAAAAACTGACAATGTATTATGTGTCAGTGTGCCATAGCCTGAGAGACAGTGAGTTGGCGACTCCACTAACACATTGTCCAAAGGTTGGTGACAGTAGCCCCCAAGTGGAGAATATATCTTTTCATCTTTTGCTTGATTTATTTTGCAGTTTGTATTAATTTTATTTATTTTATCACACCTTAATAGTTACTACTGTCCATTATGAGTATTTTCTTGGTGAACAAACAACTCCTGCATTGCTATTGTTTGCATTGTTGTATGGTTGCAGCTGTGACATTGTACGAACACACTGGAGAATTGTTGTGGAAAGTGCATGCAAGATACTGGAGTGACTCAAATCATAAAGCTTTGCGATGCTGAATTCTGCAATAAAATGGGGACCGTGCACAATATTCAATCAGTCCTTGCCTTTAACCTTAAACTTAAATTTTTTGCCTGAAATTTACCTTAAGTAAGTTTGAAGTTAGAAAAAAGCTTTTTTTTTCTCACATACTGTAGGATAATGTCACATACATATGCTGAGTGAGCCCAGTCTCATCCCGACGTGTCATTTAGTGACGCTACCTGACCAAGCATCGATATACGACGCTTTTGACGTCCTTATTTGATGCCAGTTTAAAACGAACCCTGCCCCCTAGCCCCTAACCCTTAACCCGAACCCTAACTGTCACTATCTGACGAGTCAGAGTGAGAATGTGTTGGCTGCACCGCCTCAGTGAAGCAACAGCATTCTAATATTGAGAGAAATATTCAAACCCTGGACTCGGTGTCTTCATGGCCGCAGGATTTCATCAAACAGAAAATATCAAGATTTTTGTATCATTTTATAAACATTTCCCTGTAATTCAGCTAAATATATTTTGTATTTATGGAAACATTGGGATTTCCACTGCAATTTAAAATAATTGTAAAGTTCCACACATTTCAATAAAGCAGCTGCATTTGTTGAACTTACAAATGAGATGACAGAGTTGAAGGTGTTAACGCACCATGACGTTTACAAAATGAAGTATTTTCTTTCATTGACAAACTGACATGAAGTTCATAACTGCCATGAGAGCTCACAGGCTACTTTTCATTTTAAATTAGCATGTTAGCAATTAAAATTTTGGACAAACTGTTTGAGTCGAACTAAACTTTCCTCACACACTCAAGATATTTTGCGAGCCACTGTTGAATAAAATTGTCACAGCTCAGCTTACAAGTTAGAATCACATTGTCTGTCCTCCAGGGAAATGGCATCCTAACAGGAGAATCCGGGAACCAGTCTCAGGTCAGGGGTCACCTGCTGGTGAACCAGGTAGTCTATCACATGGAACTTGACAGAGTTTGGCCATGTTTGCAGGGAGGGACAGGTGAAGCGGGTGCGCTGCAGGGCAGGTTGAGGGGTTAGCGTTAGCGCAGTCGCGGGGTAATAATTAATGATCAAATGTTAATGCAGACAGCGGGGTTTCTGGATGTGCTGATGCTATTAATTCAGCTCAGCCAAGTCAGGCTTGCTCAGGACCTACAGCAGCTGTCAAACGGCCGACTTAATTATCTCCCCACCCACGGGTATGGCGGGACAGTACGGTGGCAGTCAGAAAGGAACCGGATGGGCACTGCCAGACTGAAGGCGAGGCACAGGGAATTATGGGTAAATTTTGGCCCCCAGTCCCCCTCACAGTGATTTGATGCCTGGAGTTTATGTTGGGTGAGTGAGCGGCAGTGTCACGAAAGGAATATATCCGTAATTATGTTTTTGTGTGCTTGTCCCTCGAGGAAATCTAAGACTCACTATGCAAGTTGGAAATGGTTGAGCCTCAGAAAACTTTTTTCTTCAAAAGGAATGAGAAATCGTCAACATTTCACAATTATGAACAAAAAGTCAAAGAAAGTGGCAGCAAGAACTACGTATATTTGCATTCTGCCATGACATATCAAAGTATATACAGTAGCTATATGCACAGACAGTATCCCTCTCTCATCCTTCAGGTTTGACAACAAATGACATTGGGGATTAACAAATAAATAAATGATGCAGATGAATCATGAACTTTTTTAGTTGAAAATAAGTCCACATAGAATTTACGTCTGCACTGAAAATACATAATTCAGCCTGTATTTCCTGAGTTGTAATTCATTCATTGAGAAAGGTTATTTTACCATGATTTGTAAAAACAGCAAATACTTAACTTCAAATAATACCATAACCTATCAAAAGATTGTCTTGCTGTGTATTAATGTGACCTTAGGCGAAACGGAACTTGATGCATGTGATGTATTGTGCAGCACTATGGATACTGTTCTTCAGGAACTCGTCAGAATCGAGTTTTTGTTTTTTGTTATCTCATTTTGTACTACGTCCGAATCGGTTGACGTGGTGCTTGTATTCCGACTGAGCACTGGCGCTGTGGGTTGCAAGTTCACAGGCCGTTCCAGAGGCCGGAATGTGGGAAAAACCTGAGTGTACAACATCGTACAAAGCACAACATCAGAGATGAAGTTAGTCCTGACTCCCCCTATGGCAGAGCAGAATGTACCTGTGTGCGAGCACACACACACACACAAACACAGGGGGCCAGGAGTGCATGCTCTCACAGTAACTAACAACCGTTAATATTTCATAAGCCTCGGGTGATACGTTCAGAGAGCCTCTTCACTGGAAGTTGTTTTTGAAGAGGGAGAGAGACTCTGACATGCTCCCTTACTCGTCCTGGAAGATTATTTCCGTACCTGTTCAAACACACCGCTGTAAATTATTCATCTCTGTTGAGCCGCGCGCTCTCCCATTCTGCGGCTTTTACCTCACACCAGACTGTGAAAATGCACCTATTTTCACGGGCTCAGAAAGGACATGTGCAAAAAGAGACAGCGTCTGAATGAAGAGGGATGCATCCCTCCACGCCAAAAGCCTCGATCACTCATTGCCACATTATCAATAAAACATCTGCACGTGTAGCTCTTATGAAATTGCTCTTATAAAAGCACGGTAAGTGCTACAAGCTCGCACTCAAACTGATACGGGTTGGAATTTATCAACTCTTCAGTGATCCCTTTAGTTATTTTTTGACCAAGGGTCAGGAATGAAGTGGAATATTTCAGCCGACTTCCTGAAATGTGCTGCCTGGCAGCACTGTTATGTCTGTTCTGACTCTTTTGGGGTGCACGCCCTCCCAACGACAGGTCCGAGTGAACAGCCACGCTCGTAAAGGCCCCTCGGAGTGTGATTAGAGCCGCTGGAGGGACCCCAGAAATCAGACCGCCACATAGAACGGCCAATCGCGATTCTCGCTTTTACAGAAGAAAAGAAGAAACTTTTTTCAGACCCAACTCTAGCCATGAGATGTGAGAAAAACAGTGTTGAATTAGAGGTGCTCAAACAGGCACAGAGAAAGTAAAAACACAACAGTAATCCAAAAAGTGTTATCAGGACCCTGCCAACAGCGAGTAAATCTTGTGCCATAATTGGGGTATTTTGGTAAAGATCAGTGGGAGGGATTGTAGGATGAATTATGAAGCATACGCTTCAGTTACATATGCTATGGTTGTCTGTAAACAGGCACACTTCAGCTTCCATTAAAACGAAAATTTTCTAATATATTGAAATTATCCTGCTTTTGAAAAAATGTGATCACAGTTTGCAAAAATAAAATCATCTAGAATTAGTGATTGGCATTATTGATTTGATTAATATCAAGCATTCTCTGCGTCGACATGATTGTGACAAGATTAAAAATTCAGACACGCCCGGTCTATTTGACACAGAATTTTTTTAAGGCTATGCGAAATATGATGTATTACGTTATATAAAGGATTACTGATATTTTTTATTACAATCATGTATAATAAAAAGCCAAGGTGAATGTAGAGACATTAATACTAACCGAAATTTAATTGAACACAGTTGTTGCTATCAGCGTTTTTAATGATCTACTAAGTACCTAGGCCCCAGACTGTAGCTGAGTGGTTGACCTGGTCATCCCTTTGGAGTGGGGGTGGAGTTATAGCCTCTCTCACATAGACACTTTGTCCATTTTGTCTGGGGTCGTGACCCGGTGTAGGGTCAGCCCTAGTGTCAAGCTCATCACATGCTACACAGACGCAGCTACACCCACCCCCTCCATGATCCAAATCACTGAACACTGGCTTGTCTCAATGGGTGGGACATCCTGAGATTCATTACAGCAGAAATACAGGGGTTACACACACGATTGTACATCTTGATTGTGATCCACAAATGGTGTTCCAAGTATCCTCACTACTCTTCTAGTAAGCACCTTTACTATTAAGTTATCTTCACTTCTCCTGGCATATATTCATGATTACTGGAACAATGTCAATAATGTTTCCAATGTCATTACATTATGCGATGCACTACTCTATTTAATGGCTGGATTTCAAAAATATATTTTGCAAACAAAAGTTGGAGACAAATATTTTTCTTTCTCCTGCTTTTTATACAGTATTATTCTATTATACCACCTATTCCATTAAACTTAGAAACTGTGGGTCACCAAATCAAGATGGCTTTGGGAGGATAGAGCAAGAAATACATCAAAAAATATTATGAAATATAATGAGAAATCTATATATTTAAGAAAGATTTAAATTATTTTTCTCCCCCGTTTTAGACTTATTTCCTTGATGAAGTTGGGTAGATAGAAGGCATTTGGATGACTAAAATATCAATTTATATCAATTAGGCTTTATTGGCATCATGCAGGTACTGCATATAGTATGTTACAGTCAGATTGTGAAACCAGTCATTCAATGAAATGACTAAAAATTTCAGTCATTTAATGAAATGGCTAGCACTAAACTTCAGTCATTTCAAGAAATGACAAAATTTTTTTTGAATGTACAACATTGAAAAATAATTCAGACAGAAAGATTAACAAAGATGAAATATGAAAAATAGGCGAGGGCACTGCAAACTGCAGTTGATCATGTCATACCAATTGCCTCACTATAAACTCTCTCTCTCTCTCTCTCTCTCTCCACTGGTGCTGGCATTCTGCAGGTTAGGCCCATCCCTCCATGTTTTAGGTGGGGGCGGGGTATGGCTTTCAGCATCAGAAGATTTCTTGGCAAATTAATGCGCTACCTCTTGGGCTAATTAAATTAGCAAGGATCATAACTACAGAGGAGCTTTTGTGGTGGACACAATGTTGTGCTTCACGACTCTTTTGCTGAGGGTGGAATTTCTGCCATTTAGCCTCCGTACTGCCCGCAGCGACATGCTGGACGTTCTAACACAGTCAAGTTTCCTAATTTGCCTGAATGAGAGAGAATTATTAACTGATAATAAGAAAGAGAGCATTCAGGGCCGCCGGCGGGGAGGAGTGGAGGGGATGAACTCCGCGCCACCTGAAGCGCACGCAATTTTTATTAATTCCCGCCTAAAACCAGGCATTGAGGAGTAAAATTGCTGTGCAAATGACAAAAACAATTACGGCTGGGATCTCTCTCTCCAAGAAGTGCGTGCAGCTTTGTTTCAAACAAAATGAATAACTGGAGATGCTAACAAACGTAACCGTTTCCCATTTTGTTCGCAATGCATTCTGTTGTTCAAAAGGTGACTCTGACTGAAGCAAAATATAAGAAAATAAGGCGAAGCATTTGGATCTTTACAAATGTTACGCTGTGCTTGGCTCTAGCTGTGCTACGAGAAATTGCAGTAAATACTGGTGACAAAGGGTGCACTCATTTTTATATGAACAGTGCATTGGTAAATGTGTGTACCAGTAGTTGACTTAAGTCGCAACAACAAATACTATTTCATCTAAACATGAAACCCACATTACCTATAAATTTCCCCCCAACACTTCAAAAATAACGACAGCAAAAATAAACGAGGGACAAAGACTGAGGAACAGTGCATTGTGGGGCATTTTTGAATACGCAAGATGATTTGCATAATCAAAAGAAAACCATTTAAAAGGATTATAAATAGAGTCAAATTAAATAATGTCAATTGTAAAATAAAAATACAAATTAACGTATTCATCTCCTGAGCCGCTTTGGACAATAACGAAGGCTTGGATCAGCAGCAGAATCCTAGTCACGAGTATTTTGAAAAAGATCTCCTATAAATCTGGGCTGGGCTTTTCTTTCCAAGGATTCAGTTTATTAATTCATCTAAGCACTTCACCTTATTGTTGAAGCGGGTCTCTCTTATAAGAGCCTTAAAGAGAGAATTCACATTCACAGCCCTGATTATATCCTAATGTCCCACAGTAACAAGCTTCCCATTGATGTACAAGTGCATTCTTTAGGAAATATGATTACTCAGCTCTTATCTCTGTGTCTTTTTAAACCACGCCTATGAAAGCGACCAGAAACTCAATCCAAACTGAAGCAAAATTTGTCCTCCAAAAGTTTTGACATATATGCCATTTTCCTTGAGTCAAACATAAGTCTGTTTTTTCGATTTTCTCAAATGGCCTGCAAGCATTGTGCCGGAGTAAAATTTCTAAGAGATATGTTTTCCGCATTTCATCTGAGGCTCGAAGACAGTGTAGCCTAAGGCAACGGCTTTTACTCATTGTTTGGGGTCAGCGAATGGCAGGACATCTGACAGAGCTGCAAGCCTGTGACTCCGTCTGCATGGAAAACATAGCGGTTTCTTTCCTTCATATTTCATAAGGAAAAGAACTGCCAGTGGTCCTTATTTAGAGATAAATAGAACAGAGGCCCATTTTCTTAGAGAACATAACAATGAACAAATGATCCTCGTTCTCCTGCGCCCGTGTCTGACCTTAGCTGGTCCATGGTCAGTCTCTGAGCTTGTTTCAGTGAGCAATGTGCTTCTGCCATGTTTCAACAAGGGGGTATGATGAAGACCCAGTGAGGGATACAGCACTGCTATTCCTTCAGAAAGATCTTATTGCTTGTGTGAACAAATCCTCTCCAATTTAAAATAATACGAATAACTGCATGTTGCATCATGAAAGGCAATTTAGTAACAAAAGGCCACAAAAAACACATTCTGTTTCAATGGCATAGAAGAAAGGAGATGGTGTGTTGGTTGCTCATACTTGCCCTTCACTTTGAACCACATTAATCAATGTTTCATAGGGATAATCACTAAGGTATGACCATTGTCATGGCAAGTAAACTTCTAAGCAGTTGACACTTCACAAATAACACATTGTGCATAGAATTTCACAGGGCAGGCATAACAGAGAGTATTATGCTACAGAACTGCAGAATCCTCCATTGTAACAGTGTCCATGTGGGCTATTCATGCATACTGTATCACCTCAGAATTCATTGGATAGGTAATATTGCTGTATAATCATGTGTGCTTCTCCCTTTTATCTTGTCTTGATGTTTTTACAGTTGACTCATATATAGTGTTTATAGTTGACAGTCACGACTGCACTTTTGTGGGAAGAGCCAAAAGAAAATATATTCAAATAAGATTTTATGCAGCAGTTAGTTTACCACCAGTGTTTGCAATAGTCAAACTGCTCCTGTAATTAACAAAGCAGGGAAGTGTAATTTTGCTGGAAAGTCTCTGAGAGAGATCTGGCCAGTTGTACCTAGTATGATGTGGGCGATGGTCCTGTCTTGAAAAATATAAAAATAGCGCCACCTACCGTAGACTAGGAGCTCTGCATTGTGTCTCAAATTTATAGCTAACCATGAACATCAGACAAAACCATGAGCTCAAGAAAGTTGCCTTGTTTGTAGAGTTCCATTCCACAATTTTTAATGTTTTTAAGTTTTTCTTTTTAATACAGCATGCGAGATGGCCATGTACAACGTATTTTAGGTATTCATTTATTGTTAATTTATTAAACAGTATCTTCATTCATGAGGAAAATATGAGCCCAGACACTACATTTTCTGGCCGGAATACATTGGAATTTTAATGCCAGTTTTACTCTACGCAGTCAACTGAATAATAATGATAATAATAATAATAATAAACTTTTTGATTGCAGAAAATCTGACCCTAAACTGCAGTCAGCTGTTCTTCAGTTGGCAAACCTTCATTCCTGTGTCTCTGTTCTTGTGACTTTGTCGCCTTTTGGTTGAGATAAAGTGTCTTGATAAGAAGTATTCATATACAGTGTGGTCTGATGAAAATTAAATGAATCACTGCACCCAGTCATGGCTGCAGACATGTCCACAGTCCCTGAAGCCTTGAACTCACCATGAGCTATTGAATGTAAAGTGTCCGTAGTGGCTCAAGATCGATATTTAAATGCGATCGTGCAAAGGTCTGAGGAGCTGAAGGCCAAACATTCACTCAGCTGATGGCAGCAGAACCCTGGCTGCTTCATTGTCACAAGCTCTGGTTGTGATTCTGATCCCTTCAGGACATGGCTAATCGGTGACGGGGGGCTGGGGTGGTTTGGGGCAATAGAATCTCCGTAGAGAGCAGCTGTCGAGGCCCCTGGGTGACTCGATGATTGTCCCACTTGTGAGACCATAAAGTCATTTCCTGTCTGCACGTTTGCCATCTATTGTCTCCCAGTCCTCCAAGCAACATTCCAATCCATCCCATGCATAATGGAAAGAACTGCGATAGGTAATAAAGAATGAGACAAGAATATAGTCTATTACAAATGATGGCCACTTCTTGAGGAAGCTTGCGCAAGCCTGGAATCATTTGTTAGTACATAAACTTAAATTGAGTACTACAAAAAGATGCACCATAAAATCTTCAGAGCTAAAGCAACACTTCTAGAGTCAAAGTAACGCTTAACCCTCACCCTTAACTCTTGCTAGAGTTAGATCAATTATACTTGAGTTGCCTCTAAACATATTTCTGTGTGCGATAGACTGAAAGTGCGGGTTCCATTTTGGCTGTTTATGTAAGCTTGCTCAAGAATCCAAAATCCTGGCTGAAAGTTGGCAAAATACAAAGGTTTTATTCAATGCTAGTTTCATTTTGTAAATTACAATGAAATAGTCATCAGATATGTGCAGGCTGTTACTTGAATCAGATGCATTGTTTATTATTGACATAGTTTCTGACAGTCAATGCCCTGTCTTTTTTCAGTACAATTATTTGCAGGAAATATTCTTTTTACTGAGGAAATGAAGGCCGGAGGGCGAATTAATTCATGACTTGATAGGTCACAGTACAGCTGCACATGACCAAACAAGTGGGTCAAACCTGGGGTATGCTCACATTCTGCATGAAATATGTTTTTTTTTTTTTTTTAATAATTACATGATCTTACCAAAAACCAGTGTGCTAAACCGGGGTTAATTACAGAGAGTGATGGATCAATGTGTCAAATAAGGGAATCGTACTGTTGCCCTTGAATAATAGAATTCTCAATCCAAATGGAAAATTATAATCAAGCTCTTTGATTGATTTAGCTAGCAGTACATGAGATACATAGCTGTAAAACCACTTGCTCATGCAGGTAATGACTGATAAAGCATATATGCATGTTGGGAAGAGGGAAGAGACACAATAAACTTGCTTTAATAAGACAAACGCTGTCTAAATTGTAAGTTGTGCCCTAATCCTGTGAGAATTAGGTCCTTCCTGTGCACTGGGGATAGCCTCGGTCAGTCCCCTGTACTGTTTAGATAAGTCAGCTTGATAAACTGAGGGAGCCAACAGGTCTGTTTTGAGTGGGAACAAAAAAGGGAGGGAGGCCAGCTTTTCTCATAGCCGAAGCCCACCGAGAGATAATGCAGGGACTCTAATAGGGCTCAGCTCTGCATTATCTGGTATAAAATGGTTTTCAACTTCCTTTCCATTCATGTGGAAGGAGTTAGTTTAGATGGGGGGTCGTGGCGGGCGCACAGACCTGTTTAGGCTGTGTTCACTGTTTCAGGTAGATGGACAAACACAGAGAAAGTGTTTGCGCTGCTTTGCGGGCTGCAGTCAAACCCTGTTTTGTGAGTGTGTTTGTGTGGATGTGTGAGAGAGAGCGGGCAAGAGCGAGAGAGAGGGAGAGAGATTCACTTTTTCCGTTATTAGTATATTCTTTCTTTGTGTTAGGTCCTGCCCAACAGTGGTCACCTACCTGGATATCGACCAATCAGTACATCTTGAACAGCTTGAGATCTCAGCTAATTACTAGTATTAGGTGTGCCAAATTTTGGTTGGAGTGAAAACCTGCAAGAAGAACAAGGTTGGTGACCTCTGCTGTACAACATGGAGGTGACCACCAGCTATAGAAAAACAATACATGAAGACAACTGGATGCACACAAGCTGTCACCCCTCTGACAGGGCTAACTGTTGATCAGAGATTAAGCAATGACTCCAGCTGCTTGAACTAAGACGTGAAGCAGTGCACACCTAATTTCCATGTGTCCGTCACTACAGCGCATGCACATCACTAAGAAAGCCTGTTTACTCACAGGAAAGGGGTGACTCAGCTTATTACTGTTGTTGTTGTTATTATTAACAATGCACATTCTTCGTATGTTTCGTTTATCAAAGAGATAAAGATGAGGAAGACATGGGGAACTATCTGTCTCTCCTCTCTCAGGTGACGGGGGAAGACCGGGACACAAAGACGTCAGCCCATAATGGCCAACCCGTCCCATTCTCAGCCAATAATGGCCGACCCGTCCTTTTCTGAGAGCAGATGGCGAAGAGCCTGTTGCTAGGATAAGGCCTGAAGAATCCAGTTTTTAATTCCCGATTATTTGCTTCAGTGCCATGAATATCCCTGGGTTTCCTCAGGCAAGAAGAAGAAAAAAAAGCAGGAACGCACACACACACATACACACACACACGCACACACAGACAAAGAAAGGAGAGGAGGCCGAAGCCAGGTCAACAAAAGCTTCTGGGAAACGGGCTGTTCAGCTGTTGCACATCACCTGGGCTTGGGAAACGCGCAGGAAGTAAGACTGGTCTGGCATGAGAAAAAGGTCTTCTCTGCCTCAGATACCACCAGGCAAAAAAAAAAAAAAAAAAAAAAAACAAGTTGTTTCTACTACACGTCTGTTGGCTTTCCTAATTAAGATAAACATATTCTTGAAGAAGTTACCTCCCCATGTTCTCCATTTGTAAAAACAACCAGATTGTTAGAAACACAGGCTGCATGGCCAAACCAGTATGTGTTGGTGGTCTCTTGCTATACTTTGACCTGTAAGCTTCATCCTAGGAGTCAACATTTATTTTAACTGAAAAAGTATTTGAATATAGTGGGGGCGTGGAGTGGCACTAAGAAAGATATTAAAAGAGCTTGCCTTGATTTTCGTTTGATAAACCCTGTGTCTGGGCAAAAGCCTTTGATGTCATCTTCTAAATATAGGGATCCAAACAATTCTACTGTATGCAGACAGTAGAAATGAAACAAAAATATGGTAATGCATGAAACTTATGTTCACTTAAACATACCCACTGTCACAGTTTGCCTTTGATTGTTCAAACAGGCAGGCATTCTGAAAGCAGATATAAAGACATTATAAATATTCATCATGTATTTTTTTCTGAAACAAGGAGTGAGCTATCCAGATAGGCTTATTACCACCAATTTATTTTATTTGGGTACGTACTGAATGTACATTAATATACAAAGATACTGTACAGTGAAGTGTGTTTTGTGTAATGAATATCGAAAGCAGGGGTCAGCTTTTGTCTGCTGGTAATGAGAGGAAATCACCGCCTGATTTAAATCCTCTGAAAACACGGCAGATTCTGACCTTATTTTCACATTATGAGGTGGAAAATGTTTCAAAGGGCACCTTCAAGCTGAAAGATTAACAATAACCTCGCTCATATGTGCATATAAGACAAGAAGAAGAATACAGTGAAATAGTCAAGGTATGAATAGTCAGTCTTATCAAGACCAAGAAATAAATGAAGAGCTTATTTCCAAAACGCAATAAGTGCCAAAATTACGAAAATTGAGGTAATACCATAGAGCAATAGCCATGTGCTTCTTATACATGGTGCAAAAATCCAGTTTTAGAAATTCATACTATTAGATATATTTTTTTTCCTGGTCAAAGTTTGTGTTTTTCTATAAAATGCAATAGGCGCCAGCATAGAAAAAGCTGATTTACTCAAAATCAGTAAAATGGATATATTGCGTTTGGAAACTCTTCAAATAAAGATAGATGAACAAATAGTAATTCATCAGGACTAACAGATGTACATAAATGAGCAGTTGTAGCATGTCATGTCCATAATTACACTGAACAAAAATATAAACGCAACAATTCTTATTGTGAGACATATGACTATGTTCAGAAACTCACTGTGCTTTCATTGAGTGTTGACAGATTGTATGACCATACTGCAATACCTCTCGATCGCTGATTGAAACGGACAAAAAAGAAACTCATGGCGGCGTTGATGATAAAGGGAATGGGGTCTATTGTCCAAGTTACGCAAATCAATATCAGGTATGTCTGCCGTTGGCCTGCTGCACTGCAACACATCTCCGCTTTATGGACCGTACCAAATGGTCAAAGGTTACTTGGGGGACGCATTCCCACTCCTCTTCAAGAGCTGCATGGAGGTAGCAGATATTGGCAAAGAGATCGCTGACAAACTCATTGGTTGCAGACATCCCAAAATGCTCGATGGGAGACAAGTTAGGGGAATAAGCTGACCATTCAAGCACATGAATGTTTTCAGCCTCAAGGAACTCTGTGCATACACAGGCGAGGAAGGGTCTGGCAATGTCATGGTGGATATGGCATTTTGATGGACGAATGGTAGGATGACAGGCCACTGTATTTCACTGTGATATTGCACTGTATTCAAGTTACCATTGATGAAATGCAGTTGGGTGCGATGTGGACATCGAGCAGGGTTTCTTACATGCCAAAAGGATATCGATCAGGAACTCTGGAGGCTTTTTCAGATGTTTTGAGATATACTCTATTCTTCCTGTTTTTCAGACTTATGGTTTAAATGTTGTATTAAACCCTCAGTATTACTTATCTGGAAGTATTCTCTGATCGTTAATTGTGATAAGATACACCTACATCCTGTTCTTGATTTGGCTCACTATTGTGATGGAATTTTTCTTTGTCAGTGAAAGAATTATTATTTCATCCATCACACTTTTTATCCATTGTCTTCTGGGCAATATGGTGCTCTTGATCTGGCCAGAGCATTTTCTTTTTGAGAATTTACCAAATAGTTGATTTACCTACACTAAATGCTTTTGCTATTCCTCTGATGGATTTGTTTTGTTCCATGGGGCTAATGATGGTTTGCATTACAGCCAGTGAGGGCTCATTGGACTTCAGAGAGTTATCAGAAGCACACTGCATGCACAAATGTTATGCATGAGGTCAATTCTGGACCTTTCACTTGCTTACTTGTGAATGAAATAATGAGGGAGTGACACTCTCCTGGTCATAGAGCAGTTCTACAGCTAATTTTCCAATTACTTTTGGCCCATTCAAAAGGGAGGGATCAATTTGGACATACATAACCCCACAGTTTTTAAATGATTATTTCATTTATTGAAGAAAAGAGCTATCCAATTAAACCTGGCCCTATATGAAACTGTAACTGCCCCCTTTAATCAACCTATTAAGCCCTTCTGCAGAAGCCGAATCTGGCAATTTATGTATTCCCCCATTTTAAGGCTCCATAATTCAAGATTTGAAAGAGAGAGTGGAAAAATAAAATAATTGAAACAAGATACATATAACATTTAAAACACCATCTTATTTCAATTAACTTCAATAATTTTAGTACAGAATAAGGGCCACAAACACACAAAAAAAAATCCTCATGAAAATTCAACATTTAAGTTGTAAAAAAACATACTGAGAATTTAAACATGGCTCAGAGACAAAACAATGCATTTCTAGGATCATATACTCTTTATCACAAGCTATCCAAGAGGCTCTCCAAGCCCTTAATTTTATTCAAAGTCAAATCATAAAATAATCATATTTTTTACACAAATCGACGTTTGAAGGTCAATATGAATTTTTGATTTTCGAGTGGGAATTAACATGAGTTCATCAATAGAGGTGGGGATGGACATCAATGGTCTCAAAAAACCTCTCCAAACCCAAAAAATGCTTTTTCTCTAGTATGAAGGATTAAAATTTGTCCATTTTTCATCAAAGCCCCATTAGCCAGCACACAGACTCATCAGAAAATAGTACATTTTACAGTCAGAATCTTTACCCTGCAGGGATACAGTGTGCTGTTATCTGCTCCTATGACGTGGATGAGGGGTTGGACTTTAGGAGGCAAGCAAAAGGAAGGAGAAAAAAAAAAACTATTTACGAGGAACACTGGGCTGCATATTCAGTCCTGCAGGGCCCCACTCCTCTGTAGATCATGCCACTTAGTAAAAAATATCTAGTGTGGCCACCCTTTGTTTTCATTATAGCATTTATTCTTTCAGGCATAGTTTTCACATATTGTTTATTTCCTCACTTGCTAACCCATTCCATATGATTTGAAGATCATTCCAAAGAGATTCTTTTGATGCTACAACAGACTTGCTGAATCAGACTAAGGTCTGGACTTTGAGCAGGCCAAGTCATAACTTTTATGTCACCAGTTGTTTCTTTCCAACTGACATAATTCTTGCAAAACTTGAAGCATGTTTAGGGACATTATCTTGTTGAAAATAAAATCCCTGACCAATCAGACTCTTTCCAGATGGCAATGCGTGCCTTACAAGGATGCTACAATACTTGTTTTGATCCATGATTTCGTTGATTTTTATGAGATCACCAGCAGACTGAACCCTAAACCATAATATTACCACCTTCATGTTTTACCGAAGGGGTTAAACAGTCATTTTTGCAACATTCTCCAACTGTGCGGTGCACGTAAGTTTCCTGTTTAGGTGAAAAAATTTCGAATTTTGATTTATCAGTCTGAAGGACTTGTTCCGAGTCCACTGGTGTCTAATCCTTGAATTTCTTTGTAAACTCAAGTCTTTTTTTGATATTGCCAACTCTTGGCAGCAACACGACCAATCAGACCATTTTTACACAGGCATCTGGAAATAGTAGATCCTAATACTTTCATCTCTTCTCTTTTGGCACTAGTAATATCAACATGGAGTTGTTGTGCTCTCAACTGCCGATTTTTTTTTTACTTGTCATACGCAGATAACAATCAGAGGCACTTAACTTCCGTTTTGCTCCTCTATTGCCACTAGTTTTCAGCTAACTGGTCT
This sequence comes from Gymnothorax javanicus, assembly GCA_029692085.1. NCBI lineage: Eukaryota > Metazoa > Chordata > Actinopteri > Anguilliformes > Muraenidae > Gymnothorax > Gymnothorax javanicus. The sequence goes on along the minus strand of CM056205.1, from coordinate 29,371,070 downwards.
TTTTGAAATGTTTCATGGTGTCTCTTATAGTGCCATGGCAACATTTAATGTCTTCAGCATCCTTTCAGGCCACAATGCAGCTATGAACAATCTCGCGCGCAGGAGCGATCGTGCACCTAAAAAACTAAAGACTGCAGTGCCTGTCGCGGCAAACATTCGATTGCAGTGATAGCCTCCAAGAGTGTCACAACCAGTCAATTAAGTTCAGGGGGGCAATTTTTTTTTTTCCCCATTGTCAATATACAGAAGGTTTTGAATAACTCTTTACCTTCAATAAATAAAATCAACATTTAAAAGCTTCATTTTGTGATTACTCACATTATCTTAGTTTGTATAATAAAATTACTTAGGCAATCTGAAATATTTAAGCATGACAAATAAGCAAAAACTGAAGAAATTGGGAGGAGAAATATACTTCTTCACAGCACTGTAGAAAAAAGGAATCACTTGGTTTCACATCATCGAAATGCAATGACTGCCTGGAATCTGTGATGTATGGACATCGCAGACGGTGGGTATGATCCCTGGTGATGCTTTGCTTTGCCTGTACTGTCGCCATCTTCAGTTCTTGCTTGTTTCAGGGACTTTGCTCCCTCAGTCTCTTCTTTAGTACGTAAAATGTTCAGTTGGTTTCAGATCTAGTGACTGATTTGGCCAACTGAACTAAAATGACAAAAAATGTTACTACCCATCCATCCACTCTCTATACCAGTGGTCTTCAACATCGTTCCTGGGGACCCACTGTGCATGCTGGCTTTTGTTCCAACCACAATTGTAATCGCAGGATTTTAACAAGCTGTTAATGTCTTAATTAGTTGTTTTTCATGTTTACCCTTGTTACTTACTGTCTTTGGCCAAATGTTACATAGAAACATCCATACATGCTATGAAGAATAAAATACGCTTGAAGATTGTGGTTTTATTTCTATACTGCAAGAAATTTCAAGCATTATAACATTTCAAACAGATCAAATTGGACACTGAGGAACCCCAAATTAGGCTGCCGGAGTTATGTTAAGTTATTTCAAAAAACTTCAGGTGAACTTAATTAGACCAACATAACACAAAACTGGTTTGACTCTTTATCATATGCATGTTGAATAAATTTGTCATGATGTGCCAATTAGTTTTCACCAATTAGGAGCCAACTACATCTTTAATTTGATTGGTTACATTGTTTTATCTCATTTTATGCTGTTATTTCCAATGCATTGCAATGTGGGTATGGCATATTTTTAAATTCTTGATGGCAAACATAGCTATTTATGTTATCTTGTGAGTTAAGAGGGCAAATAACTGCTCTAAACATTAAATACACTTAATTAAGACAAATTATCAGCTTGTTAAAATCCTGTGATTGCAACTGTGGTTGGAACAAAAGCCAGCATACACAGTGGGTCCCCAGGAACAATTTTGAAGACCGCTGCTCTATACCGCTTCTTCCTCGCTAGGGTCGTGGGGGAGCTGGAGCCAATTGCAGCTGACTATGAGCAAAAGGCAGGGACCCACCCAGGACAGCTCGCCAATCCATCGCAGGGCGCACACACCATTCACATACCATTCACTCTCACACTCATACCTTGCTGTGAGGCAACATTGCTAACCACGTCGCCGTCGTGCCGCCCAAAAAATGTGTAAATGTCCAATGAAATAAAGTGCTCACTGCATTTCGAGAGCTGACTGCAATAAAAAGTTATGTCTAGATGTTATATATTGGACATAACTGTTTATTGCAGTCAGCCCTCGATTTATAGTTGGACTGTGTATGTCGGTAATTTTCTCTGTGTGAAGTATGTGGGCTTTAGCAGTGTACCAGGATCCCACATGCTAACATGAACACTATTACATTCGGTTTTGATTCGGGAAGCAGTGGTGAGGGATTCTGTGGGGGGTTGAGATCATAACTGCCCTGTCCAGGTACACATTTCACAATCACCCCTGAATAGGCCCTTCTGTCTTTGTCCCCAGCTTCTACTATTATGACAAGCAATGAGGGAATGGCTACTGGGAAGCCCAGACATGAAGTGGAAGGGGGATAAGGGAGTGAATGCGTCCGTCCGTCCATCTGTCTATGGGTCCATCTGTGGATCCATCCGTCAAGGTTTTTTTCTCTGGCAGAATTTCTTAACAATTCAACTTTTTTCTACAAAATCTAATATACACACACATCTTATAATGTAGATGTGCCTTTTTATACTTCAGTCCGTCCTCTTGTCCGTCTGTCCCTCCGCCGCGTTATGTTTCCAAAACCTTGGTGGAGTAGCTATTTCATGCTTGTTCTGTGAGTAACTTACCTTTCTCTGAACTACATTTATTACAGCATTGACTTCGCATAATCTGAACTGAAGTAGTTAGCATTTTTGGCTAATTACCTGCTCAGGGTAGCCATGGAAGAAAAAGAACTTTGAAATCACATTATTATTCACAGAGTTCTACAAGTTCAATGGTACTCCAACATTGGCTGCTGGCTTGTTAGTTTGCTAAGACAGAATTATTCAGGACACGAGGGGCTTTCCACAAGTTTTTTTTTTTTTTTTTTTTTCTGTCTTTTCAACTTATTTCCTGTCCTAAAGAGGAGGCGGCATGAGAAGCGCTGCTCCTGCAGCAGAAGACAGCTTGTAATCGGTTTGCTTTGCCAGAATAGGGAGGAGAGGACGTTTAAGTCCTCGTGTGTGAAGGTTGTGTATTTCTGTCATCTGTCATAGTTATGTTCAACGATCAGAGGAACCAGAGGTCACACTGCACAAATTATCGGGAGAAAAGGACGTCCAAAATACTGGTTCACACGGTTCTACTAATTCTCTTTTGCATAAGCACCACTGCGTACACGCTTGCATGCGCACACGTAACACATAATGTATGTGCACTGGCGTATGCACACACTTAGCTGCACACAGACACCCATTCGCGCTTATACTTGCAACTCTCTGAGTTGCATTTATCATATAAGTCATAGAATGATAGGTTACGCTCCTGATAATGTGAGGAACGTCTCAGAGTGCAAGAGTGGTCCACACTCCACTCACTTTTCCACTTTCCCTCTCTTTTAACTTTGCAGTGCAAAAAAATGTGCCTTCTCTTAGCACACACTGTCAGTCTCTCACTGTATTCACTTCCCGATCTGCATGTTTCTCTCACTCTTTCTTTCCCCCCCTCTCTCTTTCTCTCTCTCATTCTCTTTTTCTTTCTCCCTCTGTCACTCTCTCTCTCCCTCGCTGTAATCTCTGTCTTGGCCCAGATCCGTGTGGGAGTGCTGGCAAACGCAGTGAAAAGTTACACGGGAACAGAGTTAAGGTTGAATATTTATTAGAAGAAGCCATCTGGCGTCAGACAGTCTGTACAGGGGGGGCTTCTACCAATAATAGTTCCACTTCGTCTCTCTTTTTTCTTCTCTCTCAGTCCAATTTTCCCATTGTATGGATACAGTATCCAGCGCAAGGCATCATAACCCGTGTTTTTTAATAATGAAAATCCTCACTTCTTTCATGAGGAGTTATCATATGATTTCTAATCTTTTTTTATTTGAACAGTTATGGGAATATTACTCCCACCATCCTCATTCTGAATAACATTCAGCTGTGCGATCTGATTCAAGCACAGCTTTCAGAAGCCTGCAGCCAATAAAATGCTTGAACATTGTGCTATCAAGGTGACACACACACACACACACACGCACACATGTGCGCACAAAACCTCACACACACATAACATTTAATATTTTTCAGCCTTAAAAACAAGGATGCAAGATTTGAATGGTGACCCTACCCTTGCTTAGAGAACTAATATTCATCCAATATTAGCGCAAATTGTGTAAACACTGCATGTATTGAAAGTTTGATGATAGTTTTTTAGTACCATTTTTAGTAACAATTGATCATTTTTGGCTGGACATATTCAATGATATTTGATCAATGAAATAATTAGCATTTGTGGTAAAGATGTAATTACCATTATACCTTCCTACATGTATTAGATCATACCTAATTGAACAATCTAATTCACTAACAAGACTGGGCCAGTTTTTGGGTTCACCAACAGCCTACTCCACGTGTTTATTTGAACACATCCACAGCAGAATGTGTCTGAATATTTTCTTCAACTAATGTTGTACTGTCTGATCCTCTCTCTCTCTCTCTGGTTTGCAATTTAGGAATAAAGCACAGGAACTGTTTCCTTGGGTTGTCGATGGCTCTCTGTGATGGAGATACAACAATAGGCACTGTCCCAAAGTAATCAGTGCTGTGGCACAAATAACATACATTATCTGCATTATCATTAATTAAATCAATTACCCTTTATCTTAATTACTTAATCATAAACAAAGTCAGCATTCTACAGAAGAGGATTTTATTGTTATCTTGGTCAGTGAAATTACCTCACCTTATTTATGGATTGGAAACACCCATTACTGCTGTTGTTATGCATGTGTATTATCAGGAGGGGAAAGGGGATTATTTCACAACACAACTTACAGTACCTGGCTTGAGAAAACCAGAAAAATGACCGGTTTCCTTGTTATTTTGAAATAAAAATATGAATTAAGGTATAGATTTTGTTGAACAAAGGAACATAATAATTTTTTTGCAAATAAATTTCAAGCCCTTATTTAACCAAAGAAATTCCACAAAGAATTTATACATTTTTCAGATGATAACAACAAGGGAACATGCATTTTGTGATAGGTATATGATCTGACTGAGAGTACCATGTATAGATCTGACATGTGCCTGTGGTGAACAGACAGAATTTAACATTCTCCACAAGAGGTTGTCATTTGTAGATGCTCCCCACCGGGCCACGCTCCTCTTCACCTGAATATTGTGTTTACCTGTGTTCAACAGCCACTCTCAGGTCAGCACTAAAGAGCTCTGTATCTGCCAGGTCTTAGTAAGGTAAAGTTTGATTTCCACATGCTATTGCTGCTATTTAAATAATTGAAACTAGACAAAGAGAGTCGTTGCATTACAGAGAACCCCAAGAGGACAGCACCCCAAATTCCTCCATGGTGAAATAGTGCGATCAATCCCTTGTCTGACATGTGACCAAGCAAAATGTCTACAGCTCTACAGCCAGTATTCAGGCCCATGTGTAGCTCTCGAGGGAGCTTACATTAGAAATCATAGATAAACGCATGACATAACATCTGAATGCTTTCTTCTCAGGTCAGCGGGCCATTAATTAAAAATAATTATGTAAATGAAGGCGATTGCTTTTAAATATGACCATCATTAGCCGGTTCTAATAATTCAGCAGTGACACTGGTAATAGAATCTGAGATCATGGCTGAAAATGGGAGTCTTCTGCTGATGACTGATGATTTCAAAATGGAAAAAAATGGGGTAGCCACCAATTCTTTTAGAACACAAATGAAGCCATTCATTTTTTTAATGTCCTTATATATAAAAATATTTTCACCTTTGCTCATTACTTTAGGCCATCATCATGAGGGTATGAGTAATTTTGCTGTATTTTTAATCTCACTTAATCTCACAATTTTATTATTAAATCATGAATAATCACATTTTTCATGACACTTGGAAATTGCATTTTTTCAGCATCATGCAATAATTTTTGGCCTTTTTAAAAGCAATCTTTATCAGGATAGTGTGAAGAAACTGGAATAATTGGGCATAAGAGAAAGGGGAGGCATGCAACCGCGGTCGGTATCCAGATTCGAACCAACAACATCGCAGCTTGTAATGAGCATGTGGATAGTGCTCTACAGGCTGCATCACAAGAAAACCCAGGCTTTTACAAGTAAACATTGAGATGATGAACAGGAAGTGGGCTAAGAACAAACCATAATGACTTAGATTGTTTTTCAGTGACAGCCCTCCTCATCATTCAATGTTCTGCAGCACAGGCACAAAGCCATCGATAGCTTCAAATTGCAACAGACATCGGCAGCCTTTAATGGAATTAATTTGGTTTTCTTACACTTCAAATTAACTGCTATTATGAAAGTAAATAGGCAACAACTGGGAATTCAATGAACGCAATCTTCCTGAAACATGGTCTACTATATCAGGATACTGCACAGAACAATATGGGTTGATAGTACTCAATGAGTGTTATATTAAAGCCAAAGTGGACTTAAATACTCGATTGACCCCATACTTTCAAAGGCCAAGCCCTAATCTAAGGTCTCAGATGTATTGTCCATAAAGGCAAACTATGCAGGATATCTTTTTTTATGTCTTCCTTTTTTCCACAATCAAAAATAGGTCTTCTCCCCTGAAAGTTCACCTGCCAATAAAAGCAAACACTATCTGCTCAGGCTTGCTTATTCTGATAGCATGGTATCACTGACACTCACTACTGAAATCACGCTGCTTTCAAAATTTTCCATTAATAATAACATTGACAGTCCTGGTAGCAGAGATGAAAGGCACTGAAACACTTAATTTCATGATAAATTCATGTTTCGCTTTTCATGTCATATCTGTGATGAAAAAAAATACGCATGATTGGCATTAAGCAGCCATACTTCTGCAGGTGAAAGATTGTAATTTATTAAGTTAATTTTGCATTTGTTGCTAGAAGTAGATCCTGGTGATTGCTTTTAAATATGGTACTTTAACAGAAGAATTGGTGATGCTCGTGCCACAGGTCAAATTACGGACAAATGTGATTGCCGATTGGCTGTGTATTAAAATCACTGAAAAAGGTGTCATTGGAGGGGGAAACAAAGTACAACAAGCAGCTAATTTGCAGGAGCCTAATGTACCCACTTGTTGCTGTTCCAGTTGTTTTCACCTCACCAGTAAGATTCACACTAATATGACAGGGCCACATAAGACACTGTTGACTCTCCAGTGGACCCCTGATTTGCAGAATACGCTTGCTTTATACAGACAACCTCTGACTAATTGAAAATAAATGCTCTGACATGGTATATAAGCCTTTCAGTATATATTCAGAACCTCCATATAAGAGATGCAGCTCAAAATGCTGTAGAAGGGCCTGAACAAACTCCAAAGTGGATGCGGACATGGACAGCTGTGGGCACCACGGACGCGCAGTAGTTCTGTTTTTGAAGTTCGCTAAGAGGACACATTACACACATTTGCTGTAGATCGGAGTCTACGGTTGGTGCCTTTGTTGTGACGGGCGGTGATAGGATGCCAGGTGCCGCGACCAGTGAGAGAAAACAAAGAGCAGCCCAACTAAGAGACAAACACAAAAGAGGTACACACTTCCGGTAAAAGCTTGCGCTTCCAAGGACGAATAAATATCCGCAACACGGAAGCAGTGCGAGAGAAAAAACAACAAGAGAGAAGAGAGAAAATTTCTAAAAGAAGCAATTCCTAACAATAAATAGAATATAACAAATCACTAGGAAATCAGAGTAGAGATTTTCTCCGGCCGAAGTGCTAGAAACAATCAGACACTCTAGCGATAGGCGTGGCGAACCCCCGGCCATATATATAGAGTCCGGAAAACTCCACCCCAGCTCAATCAGCCAACTGGGCCAGGAATTCGATGGAAAACAAACTCGATATCGTCCCGGACGACAGAACAAAGAAAGGTCCAACAAACAAATGCACGCCTAAACGATGACATTTGTAGCCTAACGGACAAAAAGTTGGAGATACGCGGATGAGTGCAGAGAGCTTGCACATATATCCTTTTATGACGAAATTTTCATCTGCATACTAGTGGATGTGGAAGGTTAACTGCAGTTTTTCTGCTCTGACAGAAATGACAAGTCCACCACTAGAACAGGGATGGATCTGGCTGGGAAGAGAACATCCTCTGCCTAGTGTTTGTGCCTCTGTGCACAGGGGCAGTGGATTGGTGCAAGTGCCATGGTGAGCATAGGGTTCATTACGGTTATAAACGATTAAATGTGCCTCGAACTGACCGCTTCTCCGGCTCAAATGCCCCTGAAATGTCTCTGGGACTGAATTGTGATCAATTGCTATCTTTCACCTTCATTCCTTTCCATGTTAGCATAAACCATAATTCCATGTTAGACTAACCTGAGCAACCACTAAAATGACTGTATTGCCAGGAGAGACTGTTTGACGCATTAAGTGACCACTGCATTCCAAGAGGTATGAATCTACGCAAAAATCAATGGTAGGGCACTATGCATTTTTAATATCTGATGGCTATAATGGACAGTTAGAATGACATAGTATCAATACCATGTTGAATTTTTGCTTCATGAAGCTGATTTTCTCATAACTGAGTCACCATAACTTTGGACTATTGTGGATTTAACTTGCTTCTACAATGGAAACCGATTTTTTTTTTTTTTTTTGTGGTGAAAGACATTTTTATCAGCTGCTGGATGGATGGTATTGGCAAATACTGTTAGGCTGTTTTAAGATTTTGTTTGGATGAGGAGCTTTATTCATACAATTCCTTGGCAACAGTGGTGGGATTTATTACGTCCATAGTCTTAATGGTTTATGGGCTCTGCTTCCTCGTGATTATTCAATATACATTTCGCGTCTATCCCATGTCCAGCCAATATTATTAGGATGGCAAAACAGAGTGCATCCTTTGAGCAGTTCCTTAGACTCTTGCATCTACGTCTGTAGAGAGGGATCAGTTATTATCTCGTTCTACGGCCTTCCCCTTGTGTTTCCACCCTGCGCTTCCACACTCCGTTCCAGTCTGTCGATTGCCCTAAAGTCTATTTAAGTTCCTAGTCTTCGTCTCCCTATTTGCTTGATTGTTGTCTTCCATCTTTGTTCTTGATACTCAAGAAAGCAAATATCAGCTGTCAGATAGCTCACTCAGTTAAAGCACCGCATTGCGGAGCAGAAGTGACTATCACGGTGCGGGTTCGAGCCCTGGTCGTACCAACCAGCAGTGGTCGGCAGCTTTTTCATAGCAGCGCACAATTGGCCATTAGGCTACAGGGATGCAAATTGGGACGGGTCTGTGGGGTAGGGTAATATAAAAATGGTTCCTTTGTTTGTTGCTCAAGCGCCTCCTGTTGGCCAGCTGGGCGCTCGTCAGGAAGATTCTAAGCTTGTTCATGTTCGGGTATCCTCCGCCCTCGTTCTGAACTTACAAAGTTTCCACCAGTGAGTGTAAAGAGGCAGTGGCTGACAGGCGCGTGCTTCAGAGGAGTGCCACGAACTGTCTTCGCTCTCCCAAGTTTTCAACATGGGGTCACATACGAGCAAGCCTTGTACATAGTTCCCTAATTGGGCATTCCAGATTCGGGTGGGAATGGAGATGCCAAATTTTTATTAAAAAAAAAAGAAAGCAAATATCTGTTTATTAGGGATATTCTTCCCAGTGCCTGTGGTCCTGGTGAGTGGCTCTACTCCCATTTATTTCAGCATCCCAATCTGAGAGACAGCAGTGACTTCATGTGCCTTGAGGCATTTGATTTGACACCCAGGCAACTGAGCTTAGACTATTTCCCTCCACTATGCCAAGCCGGACCTCCAGTCTACCTGTTTGCCCCTGCCTGACCTTGGACAGTCTAATCATTACCCTCTTTGTTTGTGTATCAAAAAACCTTTCTTCAATTTACTAAAGATGCCTATAGTAGCGTGTCTGTGATCTGTGTGTGGCTCCTGTCTTCTGAAATTTGTAATATCTGGATTATGGAAACCTTCAACTCTGTGTACTAAACTTCCACTATGAATACCTTTGCTTTGTGTACTAAACCTGGACCACAAAAACCTTCGGCAGTTTGTACTAAACTTGCACTATGAAATCCTCCAGCTCTTTTTACTACACAAGCACTGTGAATACCTCAGCTCTGCATACTAAACTTCTGATATGGAAACCCTCTCCTCTGTGTTTTGAACATACACAATGAACACCTTCAGCACTGTGAAATAAACCTGCACCATGAAAGTCTTCTGTGGAAATCTCTGTGGACTAAACAAGCATTATGAAAACCTCAGCTCTAATTACTAAACCTGCTCAATGAAATTCTTCACCTTTGTGTACCTAACTAGCACTATGGAAACCTCAGCTTTCAGTGCTTAGCTCGTTAGCGCTGTGAAAACCTTCTGCTTTTTGAACTATACTAGAATTTTTTTTTTTTAAACTCAAGACTGTGCACTAAACCAGCACTATGAAAATCATCTTTCAGTACTAAACTAGCACTATGAAAACCTAGCACCTTGAACACCTTGACTTAGCAACATGAAAACCTTTAACACTGAGTTCTAAACTAGCTCTTTAAAAACCTCAGCTTAGTGTTCTTGACTAACACTATGACCACCTTCAGCTCTGTGTACTCAACTAGCACTATGAACACCTTCAGCTCTTTGTACTAAATTAGCACTATGAGTACCTCAGCTCTGTGTAAAGTTGCAAACTGAGAACCTTCAGCTCAGTGAGATAAACTTGATGTTCATCATTTGTAATTTTCCAGTTGCTTCATTTTCATAAATGTTGTTGTCTGTGATAGAATGATTATGCTACTTACTTAAATAAAAAGTGCAAAAATAATTTTATATATCTAATAAAGTGCATACTTTCAGGGAATATTAAAGTTGAATTGATTATGAGATAATATTATATAGAATGTTTTTGGCTTTAAGATACCCTACATTCAAATTACAGGGAATAAAACCAACTTAAATTCTCATTACAATTCAGAGCATACTGTAAAAGTGCAGTTTCATAAGAGAAAAAAATGCAAACGAAGTAAGTACCTTGCCAACTCTGTGAAAAATGACACCAATTAAAGCCTGAATTGCCTGTTTTCTCACAACATACATATTTTCATAACTCTGAAATCAAATAATTGCTGCCTTTATATTAAGTACAATAACATAGAAGATATGGTGCTTAGCTAGAAAATGCTGAAAGCAATTTTATGCAATTTCTCATTTACTGCGACAGAGACAGGGGAAGACTGCCTGAACAGAACTGCAGCCTGCATACAAAGTTATGCGAGAAATCCTAAAGACTTATTGCATCATTTATCTATTGAGCCTTAGAAATGTGGAGATGAGTTCAATTTTCAATTAAATGCCAAAAAGCATTCTGGCTCTGACTTTTCAGACATAACATTGTGACAAGACATTTCTGAGTCGTGTACATACCAAGAAGAGAGGTTTACTCAGGTTTATTAACTCTGCCAAGGAGGTTATGTTTTGCCGGTGATGGTTGGTCTGTCTGTCGGTCTGTTTGTGTACAAGATAAGTCAAAAAGTAATAGACGGATATCTCTGAAATTTTGTGGGTGGATTGCTGTTACATCAGGGACGGAGCCCATTGATTTTGACCGCTATCAGTCAAACAATATGGCCGCCAAGGCAACCATCTTGAAATCCTATGACACTCAATAACTGAACCTCGCTCCCAGTGATATCGCTCAAATTTTGTGGGTTGATTGGTCTTGCATCAGGACAGAACCTATCCTTAAATTTCTTTTGAGCCATGTTCTCTCAGCAAGATTTCGACTGTGCTGCCTTGGCAGAGGTTCGCACTCTCGTTTCTTTAGGTTTGCCTTTAGTTCATTTATTTTGTTCCAAGCTGTGATTTCTATTAGTTCAAAAAGTGAAGATATAAACTTACTCTGCCATTCTTGCTATTATTATATATTTTTTTTAGTTGAAGAGAAGTAAATGAAGACAGTGGAGCAGTCTTAAATGAGGGAGGGGAGCAAGGGGTACACAGTGTTAGCACAGATATTTTCATATGTGCTCTTTTTTTTATTCTTTTGCCTGCACTGAATTTTCCAAGATTACTCCTGCCATTACCCTCATTCCAATACCATAACTGCAGCAGCAGCTGCAATCAAAGGTAAAATGCCACTTTACAAATGTATAGCATAACTGCAGCATGATGACACTTTTATGAAAGCAGCCTTTTTTCCCCATGTGTATCAATATCTTCCACACTTATTGCATGTGTATTTCCTAGAAGTTGTGGTGGCGCCGTCCTCCTGAACAGAGGAAGGAATTAATGTTAATTTGTGTTGTTCTGAAGAAGAAGAACTGCTCATCTGTCATGAAGACCAATCAATCAGGAAGGTCCAGGGGAATGCGATTATGAGACGAAAGGCAGTGTTCCAGCACACACTACTATGTTATTTCTTTCTGCTCCAGTGACAAAGAAGAGAGAAAATCACAGCTGTCATAACTAGTCTAACAAAGTGTTTTTCCCAGTGTGCTGGAGTGGAACATGCACAGTGCTCATTCGGAGGGCAACAATGCATTTTACTGCCCTGTACAATGTACAATGGGACATGTTTTGTCACCGGTAGCATATGTGGTATTCCAGAGGTATGTAAGGAACGGTCAAATCATTTGATCCACGGCTATAAATAACAGCTTTCTGAAGCTATAGACATACTTTTTTTTTTTATTCTGGTTCACATATGGATTGATTAAATACAGTAGTGTTTGTAAGAGCATAAGTTTTGTAAAAGCTTAAGTTATTAGCAACAATTCTGTAAAGTGCCCGTCAGTCCCAGTCAGGGAGCGCTGACTTACAACCACAGTGTCCCTGACAATTTTCGGCTCCTGGTCAGGTGTATTTAAGCAGACGTGCTGCTAACTAGCATTAAAATTAGGAAATTACCTGTGCTCATGAATTTCTTACTGTGCTCTAGAGACTTCAAAGCTATTTCAGGGATGCTTCTGATAATTTGTCAACCCGTGAAGGTGTTTTAAACCATAATCTTAATATGGGACTGTTAAAACTTTTATTCACTGAAAGACCATGCAATCATTCATTGATGAACGTACACAGAAACAAAGTCAAAAATGAATTTCAGTTGAATGGTATATTCTAGTATGGCACAAATACAATTTCGTATTTATTTTACAGTGCAAACTAGCATCAACGGCATATTTCTTTGCTTCAGCTGATCATTGAAGAGTTGAAATATGTCCAGATGAATATTAAGTGTAGAAAAATAAAATTGTGAGAGAAGGGACCCAACTGCGATGTTGAAGAAGAAAAGGTGCGTCATTTCAACAATTTCCACAACATATGAGAGATACTGTATATTTGGTTAAAACAAAAGGAAGAAAGGAAGAAGAGCTGATATCTGAACATGAAGCCATGGAAGACTGTATTAGCAGCATAACCATATCACAAACAACCACGCTTGAATCACAGAGAAACCCTTTGAAAACACAAACGCATACACGCATGCGTGCGCACACACACACGCACACACACACACACACACACACACACACACACACACACACACAAACTTCTCAAGCTTTGGAAAGACCCAAACAGTTACAGACGAGTAAGTGATCCATCCTGGAAACAGCCAGTGATGACGAGGAATCAGTTAACAGCGTCACTCTCTCACAGTAGTATTTTAGTAATCTCTGTCACCGCAAGCCTGGAATCAATCCTCCATTTTTGTCTGTTTCTAACTAACAGACTCGCAGAAAAGAGGAACGTATAAAAACGCTTTCCCTCACTGTAAATGGTTCCTGCGATAACTGTGAGAGTTCAGCCTGGTACGCGGTCATTTGATCAGTCGTGGAGTCACATTAATCTTGGCTTTGTTCTCCCAGAGATCCACCCACTCTAATTGAAACCTTAATTGCACAGGCATCCCTACCCCATGGAATGAAGGCGATCCCGGTCTGCTGCTCACCAGTAAAAAATGAATGCCATGTGCTTGGAGAACGCTCAACCACAGTCGAGTATTTGAGGTGGCGCCACAGAGCCCGGCGTACATTCGTGCTTCGGCCTGCCAAAGGAACATTACTTAACTGTTCTTTTCTTTCCTGCAGTCGACCGCACGCGCATCAGAAGCATTAGGCGATGTGGTATATCGATGGTGACAGAGAGCGTGGCTTTCCTCAGCCCGAGATGTTTTCGCTGCTCTTTGTAATGTATGCCGCCGCCATCGTTCACCCTCTCGTATGAAGGAGAGCACAGTTGGAGAGATTTCAGAGACACACATTGTGTAAAGGGCATTTGTCTGGGTGGCTGCTCTCTTAATCTCAAACTTTAACACCTACTGGCATTTGTAAGACTCTTTACCCCAGGAAAATTGAATACTCCATGTGTTTTGCTGCCTGTTTCCACATCTGTTTGTGTGTGTGTGCTTGCACTTGTGTGTCCCTGGGTGTGCTCGTATTTGTGCAAGCATTTGCGAGTATGCATTTATGTTTATGTGTGTTTGTATGCTTATGAGGCATTCCTGACTAGGAATATATGTGTAATTGTGTGTGCGTGTGTGTGTGTGTGTGTGTGTGTGTGTGTGTGTGTGTGTGCGTGTGCGTGCATGTGTGTGTCCGTGTGTACATGTACATCTGTGTGTGCATGTTTGCATGCTCATGTTTATGTGCATGCAGTTGTGTTAGCATGTGTTTATGCATGCTCGTGTGTATTTGTATGTATGCGTGCACATCTGCGTGTGCGTGTATGCATGCCCGTATTCACTGTATGTTATTTGCGTGTATGTGCATGTGTGTGTTCATGCATGCATGTATGTGCATGTATGTGTTTGCATGCTTGTGTGTTTGGATGGTGTGCATGTACTCATACAGCAGAAAGTGATTACTCCAAGCAGCCTTGGCTCAACTGCACTATTGCAGGAAGAGCAAGAGTGAAACTTGAGAAATAAGAGCCTTCATTGTGTAATTATGAGATCCACTGGACACAGCAAAGCTCAGTGGCTGTGCAGCAAGCATCACATTTGTCCTCATTTGTTTCACAGTGAAACCGTCTCCCTTATCCATCACATTACATTCAGAGCTCACATTACATCACTAAGGTGTGGCTTCCCACCATGTGTTCATTGCGGGCAGAAACAAAGAACCATATTTGTAACACTACGCACAGTAGAAGCTCTGATGTGGGATCAGTTTTGCCTGTAAGCTAATGACACTAATGGCATGAAAGGAGAAAAATATGGTCCTTGATCAGTACTCTTGCTCTGAAAAGTTTTAAGAATATGGGCCACAATCTTTCATGAGCAAAGAAAAATTCTCCCTTTCACTGACATCTTTGTTGTGGAATCCCACAATGGATTTAGCATTCCATCATTCCATTCAGCATTCCATCATTCTGTTCAGTCCGTGCACTTCAGCAGGCAGAATAGCTGGTGATGAAATGCACATTTGGGTTGGATAGTTAAAATGCAGCAAAGCACTTTTGCAGCATAAATAACCTCTGGCGAATTTTGGGCTAAATCTCAGGGCCTGAGATATGACCATGCTTAAAAAAGTTTGATGCTAAAACAGAGCATACACAGCTCTTAACAATGGTTAAGTTCCCCCACCAACCATGTCATCGCCTGGCCTAGCCACAATCAGCATTTGACCCGAATCAGACAGAAAAATGATATTGTTTCAGCACAAACACGGTTTGCTGAGTTCAGCTTTCACAAACATTACCTCGCTAAGCTGTCTGAGGACAGACAGAAATGCTCTAGAGGTAATTTGCAAGCTAAACACAGATCTTACCTCGTTCTTGCAATGAGGGACGAATAAGCACAGCCTGTGCATATACATTAACGTAGCTCTGGGAGAAATACAGAGTGTGTACAGGAACATAGATCTGAAACAGAGCCTGTGTGTGCACATCTGTGTAGGTGTGTGTGTGCATGTGCCTGCGTGTGTGTGTGTGTGTGTGTGTGTGTGCATGTATGTGTGTGTGTGTGTGTGTGTGTGTGTGTTCGCACATGTTTGCAGACCTGTTCTGGAGGTATCCAGGGACCGCTGTGTTTTCATGGTGGGGGGCTTACTTTGAAGGCTTTGTAATGGGAGGGGGGAACGAGGCCAGCATGGATGGAGCCGGGGCACATGTGGATCAGGGGGAAGGACAGAGTCTCCGTAAACACGGCGCGGGGAGTGCACCTGCAGGGGCATATAATCCCCGCCCCAATAAAGCCCACCCGTGGCCACTGTCTGCTGACCGGCTGATACAGCTGCAGTCACACACAGACTGCTAAAAAACCTGTTCTGCAACATCCTGTACAGATACTGCTATAACACAGTTCTACACATCCTGTAGACACACACAGACTGCTAAAACCAGTTCTACTGAGTACAACATCCTGTACAGTCACACAGACTGCTATAAAACCAGTTCCACTGAGTACAACGTCCTGTACAGTCACACACACTGCTACACAGACTGCCTGTATAAAAGACCTGTTCTACTGAGTACAAAGTCCTGTACAGTCACACACAGACTGCTATAAAACCTGTTCTACTGAGTACAAAGTCCTGTACAGTCACACACAGACTGCTATAAAACCTGTTCTACTGAGTACAACGTCCTGTACAGTCACACACAGACTGCTATAACACCAGTTCTACTGAGTACAAAGTCCTGTACAGTCACACACAGACTGCTATAACACCAGCTCTACTTTGTACTTACGTAGTCCTGTACAGTCATACGCAGACTGCTGCAAAACGAGCTCTACTTAGTACAAAGTCCTGTACAGTCACACAAGACTGCTATAACACCAGCTCTACTTAGTACAAAGTCCCATACAGTCACACCGCCTGCTATAACTGCAGCTCCACTGAGTACATGATCATGTTCAGTCATTTGCATGATGCCATAACACCAGTTCTGCTTAGTGGAATCCTGCACAGACTCACACACAGGCTGCTATAACATCAGCTCTACTTAGAACAGAGTTACTTACAGTCACACACTGACTCCTATAACACCAGCTCCACCAAGTACACAGTCTTGTCCGGTTGCGCACACACACTGCTGTGACACCAGCTCCACTGAGGACACAATCCTGTTCAGTCACACACAGACTGCTATAACACCAGTTCTGCTTCGTGGAATCCTGCACAGTCTCACACACAGGCTGCTATAACATCAGCTCTACTTAGTATAGAGTCCCATACAGTCACACACAGACTGCTATAACACCAGCTCCACTGAGTACACAGTCCTGTACAGTTGCACACACACTGCTATAACACCAGCTACACTGAGTACACAATCCTGTTCAGTCATACACAGACTGCTATAACACCAGCTTGACTTGGTACAGAGTCCTTTACAGTCAAACACACATTGCTATAACACCAGCTCTACTTTGTAAATAATCCTGTACTGTCACATACCGACTTCTATAACACCAGTTATACTCGTACAGAGCCCTGTGCAGTCACAGACCAACTGTTATAACATTAGCTCGACTGACTGCACAGTCATGTACAGTCACACAAAGACAGCTATAAAACCAGCTTCACTACCTACACAGTCCTGTAATGTCACACTCACTAGATTGCAATAACACTAGCTATACTAAGTACTCAGCCCAGTACAGTCATGGGACAGACGTGTTGCTGAAGACTACCTCAGGCGGATCAAATATACTTGTTTTTGCAATTCTTTGGGAGTAGGATTCTCCCTGAATAAATACGTAGCCTTTGCAACAAATAGAACATTTTAGTGCCCTTAACTTTGTATCTTCTCATGCAAAATCTTGAAAAATGCTTTCCCTACTTACTGTTTTTTTATTTCCTTTAATTTATTACCTGAAATAAACAAACATTTCCATAAAAGATTTATTCATTCATCTCCTTCCTTTTATAAGTACTTACAACTGATCATGACACGTGATTCAAAATTAAAGTCCCCAACTATGCAGCACAGTTCCTTTTTCATTAAAACTGCAATACCTTCTAAAAGGATGAAAGCAGAATCAAATCAAGAGAAATATTCAGCTCAGGCTGGTGAGTGGTGAAGGAACTTATCGTCCTGCGTTGCTAAGCATCATAATGCACTGTTGGCTCACACATCATTAAGTGACTGAAATTTTGAAACATGTCCGGCAATATTTCACAGTGCTTCATCGCAACTTTTTTTTTTTTTTTTTTTCACGGTTACGCACGCTGCATTATCGTGTCATGTCAAAGTCTAAGCTGCTTTGATAAGGAAGTGAACAACCTTTGAGGACTACATTGACTCCTGTAATGAACTCCCAATTCTCACCCGCCTGTCAAGTCTGTCACCAGGTCTTACAATCAGATCCTCAGGAAAAAAAAAAAATTGCCTTTCAAACCAGAGGTGTAAGGCAGAGTCTGCACTTTTAACACATTTCATCAGATTAATTCAATTTGGAAATATTCAACCAGAAAATGAAATTATTAGCAGGTTGGTATGTTCGGGGAGAAGGCGGTGTCACAGCCTCACACTCGTTAGGGCAACGTGTCAAAACACAAGCTATAAATCTATCTCATGTAAATGATGTGACACTGAGGTTTGCTGTTAATGGAGAAATGGAGCATTTTGGACCATTCAAAGTCATTCAGTGAAAGGCAACACTTCGTCTTGACTGCTTAAATATAACAAGCCACTGAACAAATTGTCAAAAGCATGTGCCGGCTGTAAACAAACTACAGGTAAACCTTTGAAAAGTCCATTAGATGTTTATTCCAGGCAAATACTTCTCTTATTTACTGAGGTCTTCTTGCTTCGCCTGTATGCCTGTACAGCACCCGAATGTTGCACGGCTAATGAAAGGAAACCTTGTTTTCTCTCGCTAAAATTTACTTTGGTACCCGCATGCCAGGAGCAGTGGATTACAGCACAAAAAAAAAAATAATAAAAGATGAGCTTTGTGTGATTGTGTTCTCTAATATTATTGGCCCTGTGGTTCGATACAGGAACATTCTTTTTCATCATTGTTCCCAAATTAAATATTCACGTCTAATAAGATGATATCCGCATGGATGCAACACATTCTTTTTTAAGGTATGATGGTTTTTAATAACACCCAGGAGTTAAAAAGGGACTTTCTTTTTTGTCCCACGCAGTAGTTTTCCATTAATTCCAAATAACTGCAGTAAATTATATTTTTAAGTCCTTTAAGTGATTATTTTCCAACACACTACCTGGCTCATTTATGCATATTACTTGTATGTACAATTTATGTCAGAAGACTAAATAATAAGATGTCTCCGGAGAAAAATCAAGGAAAAGGCAGCCTTGGAAGAGATGGAAAGGTACATACACTTAGCTGTTTCATGATTAGACATAAAGGCAGACTGAGTGATATTGTGAATGGACATAGGGGTAGAATCAGCTGTCCTGTGATTTGATGTGAAGACTGATCTGTTGACCTGTGATTGGTCGCTGATTGATCACTTAAACTACCCTGTTGAAATGATACATAGAAAAGATTTGAGCGAGGAAAGCCTTTGCTTTTAATCTTTAGAAGTCTGGATTTCTTTCAAACATTACTTTGACAAAGGATGTGCTTGTGTCGTGGGTTTGATGTGACTCATTACTTTGACGAAGGATGCGCTTGTGTTGTGGGTTTGATGTGACACATTACTTTGACGAAGGATGCGCTCATGTCGTGGCTTTGATGTGACTCATTACTTTGACGAAGGATGCGCTCGTGTCGTGGGTTTGATGTGACTCATTACTTTGACGAAGGATGCGCTCGTGTCGTGGGTTTGATGTGACTCATTACTTTGACGAAGGATGCGCTCGTGTCGTGGGTTTGATGTGACTCATTACTTTGATGAAGGATGCGCTCGTGTCGTGGGTTTGATGTGACTCATTACTTTGACGAAGGATTTGATGTGACTCATTACTTTGATGAAGGATCGTGGTCGTGGGTTTGATGTGACTCATTACTTTGACGAAGGATGCGGTCGTGTCGGGGGTTTGATGTGACTCATTACTTTGACGAAGAAGATGCGCCGTGTCGTGGGTTTGATGTGACTCGTGGGTTTGATGTGACTCATTACTTTGACGAAGGATGCGCTCGTGTCGTGGGTTTGATGTGACTCATTACTTTGATGAAGGATGCGCTCGTGTCGTGGGTTTGATGTGACTCATTACTTTGACGAAGGATGCGCTCGTGTCGTGGGTTTGATGTGACTCATTACTTTGATGAAGGATGCGCTCGTGTCGTGGGTTTGATGTGACTCATTACTTTGACGAAGGATGCGCTCGTGTCGTGGGTTTGATGTGACACATTACTTTGATGAAGGATGCGGTCGTGTCGTGGGTTTGATGTGACACATTATTTTGACGAAGGATGCGCTCGTGTCGTGGGTTTGATGTGACACATTACTTTGACGAAGGATGCGGTCGTGTCGGGGGTTTGATGTGACACATTACTTTGATGAAGGATGTGCACATTATTTTCGGGGTTTGATGTGACACATTACTTTGACGATGGATGCACTCGTGTCGGGGTTTGATGTGACACATTACTTTGACTTTGACGTGTCGTGATGTGACTCGTTACTTTTAACGAGGATGTGGCAGAGAAGTAGCTACTCATTTTCTGCGAAATAAGTACTTTTACTGTAGTGCTAAAATTAAACTTAGCTGGTATCACGTCTATAGCTTTGTTTAAGTTTTCCACTATTGTGTACATCTGTCCAAAATCACGACATTTTTTAAAACAGCCTACAGGCTCTCTGGGGTTTTGCGACTATTTGTGTTGTATAGAGAAAGAGCACGTGTGTGTGCATAATGTAAACACACGAGTCGACACGCTCACTCTCTCTCTCTCTCTCGCTCTCTCTCTCCTTATGTGTGTGTATGTATGCATCAATATTGAAATAATAGAATCAATATTGTTGCATTATTTGATATTATTCGTAGTAGTACTAAGTGTGGTGGTATATGTGTTTTTACATAAAATCAATTAGATCATGCAATAATGTGCTTAAATTTATTTTTAATATTATCAAAGCACACAAATTTTTGCAGCAGAGTTGACTGTCATTACAGATTTAGGTTAAATTAAATTATTTTAATTTTCTTTAGAAGAATTCAATTATTTATTTTACTATTATTATTTTATTATTTATCTTAACATGGTACACGTTTGCTAATATACCAAATATTCTATATGTTGTTTAAAAATAAAATAGATTGAGTTCAATGGAAAGTTGTTTTTACCTAGACATTTCAAAATAATACATTTTAGAGCTGTAAATGCAATACTGCAATACCGTGAAACCGTGATATTTTTGCTAAAGGTTATCATACTGTCAGAATCTCATACCGGCCCATGCCTACTTGCCACACCTGCCGATTACTTTTTAACGTTCACTAGCCAGGCTAGATAAAAATAATATGTTCAGAGCATTCATATTTTCGAGAATCACCTGACGCAATCTTGGTTACTTTATTATTACTTTAAATTCTATATATAGAATATATATTATATATTTATATAATATATATTTATTTTTACTTTATATTCATTGAGTTTTGTTGGGTGTGACTAACTAGTTTGTATTAATATGCCATATTAGTGCTGTAAAAAAACGGCAAGCTGTGTATTGCACGACTACATTCATTGTAAACAGCTAATTTTATCGGCTTCAAAAATTTTGAACAATGACATTCATAACAATTATTTATCAAAATGGCAGGCTAGATAAATGATTTGGCCAACAGTTATGCTGAGGGTAAGGCAGGCATTTACAATGTAATTGCAGTATTCTGAACATGGACTGTACAGTCAGTGGTTCCAAGACCGTACCTCGGTGCAAAGCCAGTAAAGACAGCAAAGTTTCACTGTCTCGAGACACTCGTTCAGTGGCCCGAGCCAGTCCCCTAGAGGAGCAGGACAGTTACTGCAAGTGGCTCAAGCCACAGGACACTGGCCTGGGCCAGTCCCCTAGTGGAGCAGGAAAGTTCCTGCAAGTGGCTTGTGCCACAGGACAATACAGTACGCAAAATGTTACAGCCCCTGCTGCATTTAAATAACACTGAGGGCTCGTATTCACTATGCAGAGGAACCACATTATAATGTCGCGGTAGGGTTCACTAAATATCATTGTGTTCAGAGCGAAAACCATATCAGTTTAATTTCGGTATTCCTTCTCATCGAACTCGCACAGTCTACAGTAATTTCAATGCTGTGTACACTGATTAAATGGTGTGGCTGTCATCCTTTCCAATTGCAAACTGATTTCTTCTATGAAAGTATTTGGTAAAATAAGTTGGTCCTCTTTTTTACTAAAACAAAGACAAAACTCACTTATGACTAAACTGAAGGATACCGTCATTCATTTTATTGTTTTTAATAAGCTTTTGAGTCTATTCCCAAGAGAGATAATTTTACTGATTTTTTGTTATTATCTATATCTGTTTGATCTTGTAGCAGAGAAGATTGTACAAACTGGAGATAAAAGCAATATCTGTAATGACAGAAATGAAGACTGAACCAATATGACATTGATTAACCTGTCAGAGCTGGCTATTTAAGCCAAAGAAGTTAATGTTCTTAGTCAACTTGAAGCCAAATCATGACTCACGTAACTAAATCGTATGGCTTGAAAAAATAGCAGCCATCATCAGCATCACGACTGTAATGATCAAGGCTATTTACCTCAGGCAAGGCATAGCCATACTATACATTGTAATTGTTTTAAGCTCAGGGATATTAATATTAATATGGAGAGTGTTGTATGGAGTACAGATCTGTGGTTTCAAAGATGTATAACTTAGTTGAACAACCAGAGGAACAACTTAACATAATCGTTACCAATTGAGGGTAAAAATATGAGTGGAGGATACCTCTACACTTATATGGAGGTTTGTCATCCAACTATCCATTATCTACATGGCTTCTGCCTCATCAGGGTGTCCAGCTCCCAGGTGACTGGGCGAAAGGAGGAAACACCCTGGACAGCTCACCAATCAATCGCAGGGAATCAAGAATCAAGTTTCTCAAAAATTTTCAAATAAACTGAGACAAGAGAATGATTCATTAATATCGTTAATATAATTTTACCATAATTGTCAATAATATTTCCAAATAGAAATACAAAGTTTGGGGTTTCACTGCAAAATGGACCTATTAGTTTTAATCTGTGAGTCATTAACACTTGTAGATACTACACCACAGATAAAATCCTCATTTTTTTTTCCTCATATGTGAATGTATCAAGTAAAAATTGACATTTCATGACACCTGGGGCCTCATGTATGAAGAGAGCGTACGAACAGAAAAGATACGTACGCCACTTTTTTGTGCGGATTTCAGATTTATGAAAACAAACGTGACTTTAAAAAAATTCATAAAAGTAATAGAATTTTGCATTTTTGCAAAATTAAAAGTTGATTCAGATTTTTTAATTCAAAATTACAAGCAGATTTGTTAGCCCGCTATATTATAAATTTTATACTTTTTACAAAATACTACTTTTCTTTTTATGAAAATACGCAATATTTAAGTATAAAATCCACGCAAATTATGATACATAAGGCCCCTGGGCTTTTTTTTTTTTTTTTTACTCTTTGCTATAATTTAATATATGCACCCTTAAAGTATTTAATGTAAAAAAAAGAGTGATTCACCAATTAGTTTAAAAAACTGCTGTCGGCTTTTATGGCCAGGGTCAAAAAAAAAAAAAAAAAAGCTTTTTTTGTGACTTTGCACACAAAAAATCAACAGTTGATTTTTGGCATTATTTTTGTTTTATATGATTACAAACATGCCATGTATATCCAGTAAAGACATATCAATATAAGTAAAGACAAATGGCACTCTGTCCAAACACTGCTCTTTGAATTTAAAATCAATTTTAACAAAAAATGCATTACACTCAGGACTGTAATATACTGTATTTTATATCTGTTGTCTGTTGCTAAGGGCTGAATTTGGCATGTCAACTGACCCATCAAAAATGATCTTCTTGCAGTGGTGGTTCAAAATTTCCCAAAGTGACGTTTATTGCATTTTGAGATACTTGTGAGTAGATAGAAGGATGCAAGCAGATTGTATGTTTTGTATTGAGTTTTCTTTTTGGAAATTTATGGTCCCTGTTATCGTGACTGTTAAGAATTATTAGGCAAAGCGCTCAACCTAAGCTGTTGTAGTGTGTGTGCTTGCTTGCGAGTATAAGCTCACAAATGTTTGAGTAATATGTAAGAGAGTTGTATATTATCCTACAGTTAGCCGGTCCTCAGAGGTGGACAATCCAGGTTCAGAAAGTAAAAGTCCTCCCCAGTATTCAGTTCCAACCTCCGGGATTTGCTAAATAAAACAGCCCTTCAGACCAGAAGTTGGACTAGTCATGAAAATCAGCTGGTTGAGTTGATGGGTAGAAGTAAAACATGGTGGAACTTTTACTTTCTGACCCCTGGAATGTCCACCTCTGCCGGTCTTTATACCTTTTGGTGATGCAATTTCTGTATTGTTTTATAGAATATATGTAAGCCTCTCTAAGATATATGATAAGTATTTCTGTCCCATACCAGTTCCTGCGTTTCGTCTCCTGCATTGTGTTTGTTTCCACTCTCCCTGTGTTTGTCTGCCCACTCCGGCTCTCACCATCACCCTCCTCGCCTGCCCCTATTTCCCTCCGACTGCTTTTCTGGATTTGATTTCAGCTTGCCTACGCAACAATGTCCTGCCTCCAGTACATCGACTACAGTGCACAGATCTTGGACTGACCATTGATTACAAACTGCCGAGACCACACTCCCTGCCGTGTTCTAGATTTGGACTGGCAACTCTGATAATTAAGACCCCTTTGACTGTGATCCTACAACCAGCTCCTTTTGTTCTGAGCATCATTGCGGTGATGAACACGCTGCCCACACGGCTTAAACAGGGGATCATTTTTGTGGGCAGCAGAAAGACCTGGTAGAGCACTACACCGATGAAATCGACTCAAATACACAGTAATGTAGTATTTCCTCTGGCTTTGATAGACATAACACACATTTAGGCCTTCATAGATTTAGATGATAACATATTGTAGCAGAGAAACTCTGTGGCCTTTTATTGGGGAAAAGTAGATTTGATTCCTTGTGTTTGCATTTTGTTTCAGTGGCCTCTCATGACGGCGTCTCACTTGCTCTGCTGCCAGAGGAATGTAGTTGTCTGGAACAAAAGGGTAAAGGTGATAGTGAAGGAGAGTCTGCAGCCCTCTAGTCTCACACTGGTCTCACACTGACAAACTGGAATCTCACTGCAGACACTGACACAGGTGCTGGTATGTCCAACCCACACAAACCTGTAACTTATTTCATGTCCACTATAGCATGTTCAGAGCTACAACAACTTTCACAGACAACGCATAACCCATTGCATTAGAGCGGAATGAACATGCTGTCTTAACACAATCTATGAGAGACTGACTCTGGAGAAAAGTCATATAAAAGGGCACATAAGTGTTTACCCATTGAGAATATATCTTTGCAGTATCACCAACATATGAAAATAGTAAAACCAAAAATGATTCTGTCTTACTCTCCTTTTTCACATTTTACTCTTCAACTAAGCATTTTACAATGAAAGCCTTTCAATTGTGCGCAAAAGTCATTACAAACAACTCAGAAACGCATTTACAGTGTCCCCTACTAATATTAGCGCTGGTGGTAAATATTAGCAATAAAAATAATTAATTCTGGTTCTCCTTTGAGCTTAAATTAAAAAAATTGACAAAAATTTATCCTCTAATGAGCCAATTTTGTGCTCAAAGTTCCAACATTTTAACTGCTGCTAAAATGAGAAGATGAAGTTTGACTATCGAAGAAGCGGCAAGTCATGTGTCATCCTTCTAGCTTATGCTGGTGCTCAGGCATGCCTCCATGCATCTGAGTAACAAACCAATTGAAATCTTTGCAAGCAAGCTCGCTGATTAACTTGTTTATGTTAGTTATATCTCACTGCGTAGGTATGTCAGTTTGTTCCTCTTGTTAGTGAGCAAGCTAGCTGCTAGCCTGCTAACTTAGGTGTTACTAGATAGCTAGTCTAACTTTTTTGCACTGGCCAAGGTCTTTTATTTTGTTTTTTAGTTCTGTCCACTTTAGTTAAGTGTTTATATTTTCACAATAGCATTTGTGCAATGAATGCAATCAACAAAGCGGCTAGCAGACTATACACATGTGCATGCCGATGTACATAGGCCTATTACTGAACTGCCATTATTGAAGTTGTGGTTAAAAATGTTGAAATGGAGGATATAGCTGCCTCCCCAAAGCAAAGCGTGATAGAGTTTACCTCCGTGGTTATTTCGGCGCCAAGGAAATGAACAGCGATTGATAAAATTAAAATTAATTTAAGAAACCTCCAGTTTATTGGGTAGATCGATTGAGAGTTGAGCCAAAATACACAGTAAAGCCAAATGTGTGGATAATTTACTGCTACATCATTAACATACATAGAAAATGGAAATGTTTAGTTTCTAAATGTTTGAAATTGTAATTAAATTTGGAATGAGTTGTGAGTATGGGCTGAGAGAAATTATTTTCAGCCTTCATTTGAGGGTATTTTTATACATTTTTGCTTCACCATTTGTAAATTATTACCCTGTCTGCACATGTCCCCTAACCCCTTTCACAACTCCAATGTGTTGCAATGGAACCGTCTGGAAGGGATGTGGTGAAGAGGTACACAAAGTGCTGCAAAATCCATACTGACCAGCTATCCATTATCTATACACCGTTTTTCTCTCTAGGGTCATGGGGGAGCTGGAGTCTATCCCAGCTGACTATGGGCGAAAGGCAGGGACTCACCCTGGACAGCTCGCCAATCCATCTCAGGACGCACACACCATTCACGCACCATTCACTCACACACTCTTAACTTTGGGTAGTTTATCGTCTCCGATTAGCCTTACATGCACATCTTTGGAGTACCTACTTGAAACGTCCGCAGACAAGAGAACATGGAAACTCCATGCACAAAGGCCCCAGGCCGGATTCGAACCCACAACATTTTTGCTGTCACTGTGCCATCCGTGTATATTGATATCGACTGAAAAGAAAATTGCAGAAAAAAGTAGACTGAGCTGTTGTTAGTAATTATTCGAAAGACCAGCCCATAGAAAATGACCATAAATGATCAGGAGCAGTGGACATGTCATATAGAACATCAGACCTTTGTTATCATTTCAGGGCCATAAACAGAAAGGAAGTGTTACAAGTATAGATGTGGTTGATCTGCAAACTGTCTAAAACATTGAAACACCAAAATTGTGAAGGGTTATCCACTTTGACCATCCAATGAAAATGGATGCACTCCATTTAATATGCCTGCAATGACAGCAATACTGTAGTTAGAATCTCGACTGGACAGATGTTCACATGATGATGTCAAACCCGCTCCATCCCAGAGCAAAAAAATAAAAAGTGTATTGCTTGTTTTACTTTAACAGTGGTTGTGCTGACCGCAAGAACTATTTTTAGACATACTTCTGAAGTATCCATGTATTTTTAATGTGGGAAAAGGCTGTCCTTTTCCCTCTCCGGGTGTGTGATATATCCCAGCCGCGTGTGTGTGTGTATTTGTGTGTGTGTGCGTGTGTGTGTGTGTGTGTGTGCGTGGGTGGGTGTGTGTTTGGATACATGTAGACCAGAGAGTTTAGGAGCACTTCCTCTTTGGATACTCTCTGTTTTCTTTTGACAGAATAGCATTCCTAAGCTGATTCACTTTCTGGCAGGAAGTGGATCTGGGCCAAAAATGATTAAAGCTGAAGAAAGCATAACGGCCACAGCATTGCAGTGGTTCTCTGGGAGCTTGGAGTTTGACACTGTGTCAAACACGTGTGAAATATAGTTTAATAAATTCTAATAACGTAGCAATGGAGCAGTGGGAACTTGGCTTGTGTACCTGGCACTCCTGCTGATATGAGACGGTCCTTTCATTATGCGGTACATGCAGTGCATATCTGAATTAATGCTCTATTTGGAACCAGGGAAAAAAAGGCTGGACATTCGTATACCTACAGAGAGATTACTCTCTGGGCTAGGAGGACAGCATGATCATTATTTGTCTTTATTGCTTCAGCAGATGCTAAACTCCCTACTGGCTCACATGTACACAATCTTTCACTTCCTAAAGATGGTCTTAAACTCTAGACATTTAATCCCAAACATAAGACACGGTGCATTCTTCAACAACACATGCAACTCCAGTGCAGTACTATATGAAATTCTGACAGAAGACCTGTAATGAATCAGATGTTTTCACTCTGTCCAACAATAGTGACATAAACGGTGTATTTTTAGAATAAAGCACAGCCCCATATCTCCCCCAATTCCACTTTTAAAAATGTATGAGTTCTTCCCTGTACATTAAACAGGATAGCATGCAAGATTGATGATGCTCCATAATCCAGTCTGTGACACATGACTAAGGGTCATGACTAGTGTAGCATATCATTGTTTTGGTATTTCGGGTTCAGCACACAGAGATAATGCTTTTTGATCAATATTTCAGGAGCCAAAGCATCATATGTAGGCCCTGTGATTTGTATGTGCTTGTGAACCACATAAGCATTTCAAAACCGAGCTTTGTACCACAACCTTATGCAAACAACACAGGTGATCATGATCGTGTACTGAATGTTTAGGAATCGTTATGGTCCCTGCTACAAATTTATGCTTTTACAGGTGATGTTCCATCTCGCATTGGCTGACTTAAGCCTTGACAAATATAAACAAGGTGCTCACCTACAAATTCCTCTTCGCATTTCCCTTGCTGTAAGCTGTAAGAAAAAGAAAAAGCAAGTTAGATAAAAGAGAAGTGAAGATCAGCTCCAACCTCTAGCCTCAGGTATTGGGAAAGCCGCGGTTCCACATCTTACAGAACTTCACCTAAAGGTGTTTCTGGTTTACCACTTTGTTCCTGATAGTTCTGACAAAATATACCAGGAAGAAAATGATCTCAAGGGTATTTTGTAAATCCTGAACACATCTGGATTCGTATCAGTATATCCAGCACTGCTGAAAAGGTCTGAATTTTTTCTGAACTGATACTTTTATTCAATGAGGCAACATTAAATTGATTAAAATACAGCCAAGGCAGTGATAATGTACGAATTGCTTGGAATTATGTTTTTTCATTTGGTGTCTGCATATGATATCATTTTCCGCAGCCATAACTCCAATTTACTGTCACCTCACCCTCATGTACTATAGTTCTGCTGATGTTTTAATTTGGCACTCACAACATATTCAGCACGGCACAAGCTGTAATATATATACATAAATCCCAATTCCAATGAAGTTTGGACGTTGGGTAAAACTTGAATGAAAACAGAATACAATGATTTGCATATCCTTTTCGACCGATCTTCAATTGAGTACACTACAAAGACAAGATATGTTATGTTCAAACTGATAACTTTATTGTTTTTTTGGAAATATTCACTCATTTTGAATTTGATGCCTGCAACACGTTCCAAAAAAGCTGGGACAGGGGCACGTTTACCACTGTTACATCACCTTTCCTTTTAACAACACTCAAAAAGCGTTTGGGAACTGAGGACACTAATTATAGAAGCTTTGTAGGTGGAATTCTTCCCCATTATTGCTTGATGTTTGACTTCAGTTGTTCAACAGTCTGGTGTTTCCATTATCATATTTTGCGCTCCATAATGCGCCACTCATTTTCAATGGGAAACAGGTCTGGACTGCAGGCAGGCCAGTCTATTACCCGCACTCTTTTACTACAAAGCCACGCTATTGTAACATGTGCAAAATGTGGCCTGGCTGTTTTGATTCTGCCATGTTTGCCTTGTTTCTGCCATGTTTATTATGATTCTGCCATGCTTGTTATGTTTTCCCTATTCCCTGTGATGTTTATGATTATGTCTATCAGGTTTTGCCATGTTCTGTTTAGTTTTGTTCCCATGCCATGTTTTCGTTTTTGCCATTCCCGATCCACTTTTCTGTTATAGTCCGGTCCATGTTTTGCCATGCCCTTCATTGCACTTTGTCTCCCCTGTCTGGTCTCTTGTTAAGTTACAGCTTCTCCCCAGTCCCGCGTGTCACATGTTTAGGTGATTTCATGGTTTCTGGGTTTCAAACATTCCTTCTAGTCTCGTTTGCTTCCTTCACCTTGCTTTTCTATTTTACTAACCAATACTAACAGTTTGTTGTTTTTGTTAAAGTTACTAACCCAGACTAACATTGTACATAATACTAACTTACTAACGAGCACCAGGGATTGTATAGCTGCACTTACTAATTGATTAACAAGCTCTCAGCACTCGCCCTGTTCTAGTCTCCGCCTCTTGCCTTCTCTTAGTCTTTGCTGCAATTCAGCGGATCCTCCGCACCTGCTCCACTCTGTCCTGCCTCTCATTATCTGTGCACATTAGAACTCCCTAACCGGAGCTGTATGTTTTGTCATAGGCTGTCTCGTGTTCCCTGTCCGCGTTTTGGCTTTTGCCAATTTCATGTGGTTAGATTCTCCCTCTTGTTTTGCTCCCACGTAATTAGTCTGATCCAGTTCACCTTTCCCTAATCATAGCATGTGACTTCCCTTGAGTGTACTTAAGCTGTCTTCTCAATGCAGTTCCCTGTCAGAACGTTTCCCGTGTTTACCTGTGCTGCTCTTGTTTCTCGCCTCGTACTCATAGTGTTACCTTTCTGACTGGACCGCCCGACTACCTCTTTTTGGCTCTGATTTGGCTTTATTATCTGCTCCTGTGTATCGAACCCTTTTTGTCTGACCACGATTTCTGTATTGCTGCCCTGGTTTTTCGACTCTGGATTCTGCCCCTAGGATTGTGATTTTGGATTGTGGACTTTGTACTTTTGCCTTCGGTCCTGCGGGGGTTTACCCCCTCGCTAATAAAATCACATCTTTTGCAATTCCTGGTTATCGCGACTGGTTCCTGAACGATACCTCACACTGGCATTGTCTTGCTGAAATAAGCAGGGATGTCCCTGAAAAAGGTGTTGCTTGGATGGCAGTATATGCTGCTCCAAAACCTGTATGTACCTTTCAACATTAATGGTGCCTTCACAGATGTGCAAGTTACCCATGCCATGGGCACTAACACTTCCCCATACATACAGATGCTGCGCTGATAACAATCTGGATGGTCCTTTTCCTCTTCAGCCCGGAGGACACGACGCCCATGATTTCCAAAAATGATTTGAAATGTGGACTCATCAGACCATAGCATACTTTTCCACTTTGCGTCAGTCCTTCTCAGATGAGCTCGGCCCAGAGAAGCCGGCGGCGTTTCTGGGTGTTGCTGATATATGGCTTTTGCTTTGCATGGTACAGTTTTAACTTGCACTTGTAGATGTAGTGACGAACTGTGTTCACTGAAATTGGTTTTCCGAAGTGTTCCTGAGCCCACGTTAAAAACCATGTTGGTTTTTTTTTTTTTTAAAGATTATTTTTTTGGAATTTTTCCTTTATTTGACAGTTATAGTGTAGAGAGACCTGAAGGTTGGGGAGAAGAATGGGGGGAGACATGCAGCAAATGACGTGAGCCGGAATCCAACCCAGGTTGCTGCGGGAAGGACACAGCCTTTATGGTATGCGCGCTTAGACCGATGAGCCACCAGGGCGCCCCTAAAAACCATGTTGGTTTTTAATGCAGTGCCGCCTGAGGGACCGACGGTCACGGGCATTCAATGTTGGTTTTCGGCCTTGCCGCTTACGTGTAGAGATTTCTCCAGATTCTCTGAATCCTTTGATATTATGGACTGCAGATGATGAAATTCCTTGCAATTGCACATTGAGAAACATTGTTCTTAAACTGTTGGACTATTGTCTCACGCAGTTGATCACAAAGTGGTGAACCTTGCCCCATCCTTGCATGTGAACGACTGAGCCTTTCGGGGATGCTCCTTGTATGCCTAATCATGACACTCACCTGTTTCCAATTAGCCTGTTCACCTGTGGAATGTTCCAAACAGGCGTTTTTTGAGCATTCCACAACTTTCCCAGTCTTTTGTTGTCCCTGTCCCAGCTTTTTTGAAATTTGTTGCAGGCATCAAATTCAAAATGAGTGAATGTTTCCAAAAAAACGATAAAATTTATCAGTTTGAACATTAAATATCTTGTCTTTGTACTGTACTCAATTGAATTTAGGTCGAAAAGGATTTGCAAATCATTGTATTCTGTTTTTATTCACGTTTTACTCAACGTCACAAGCAACACTTCCTAGAAACCTGTAAACCTGTCAGCTAATTGATATTTTGTTATTTACAGAAATGAAGACTATTCCAAACATGAGATTGCCATGAATCCTAAGATTTCATGTTATGGTGTGATTTGCAGTTTTCTCTCGGATACAGGGTTTAGCCAGCACAGGAAGAGAATAAAAAGGTCTAGATGCACTTCAATTCAAAAGCACAAATGTACCAGCATCTCAAGTTTGAGAAGTAAATCACACTCACCTTCTCAACTGGCATGTTCTTTGAATTTTGACCATGAATTATAAGCAATGACAGCACAGAAGGGACCACTGGCTGGCCTTCAAAGCACAAAAAAGCCACCTCTTAAACTGGCAAACAAGAATTAAAGAAGGCAAGAAAACAGAAAGAGGCTGCTTGAGGGCTATAAGGCCACTATCCCTGAGCTAATGGGTGGCGAGTACTGTTCAATGAAGTTGCTCGCTAAGGACTGAAGAGGCATCTGTTTCTAAGAGACAGTTTCACTAGCTTTCAGAGACTCTGAGGTATTTGTTCTCTTGTGCAATTGCACATCCACTTCTTTTTCTTTCCTGGTCAGACATAATTTGCACCCTTTGTCTTGTCAAAAGTTTCAGTGCTCCCCCATTTCCATGCAGTGAGAGATAGAAAAAAGAAATATAAATACCTTTATTCTGTATTTTCTAAAATATAAATGTCCTAAAAGTAGACTAATCAAAACAGTCAACTTTTGCCACGAAAACCATTAAGAATATGCATGCTATTTCACAAGGTGGCTCTGAAGATTTACACCATTTGGTTCTTAAGATTTACAAACAGCACTTCTAAGCAAATTCCAATGGATGGGCTGCCATAATGCTTTTCCTTGATTTTTCTGTCCGGAAACTAGCTTTTGTCTCATACTTGCTTGATTCTAATTTCCTTGCACAAAATTGGTTATTCCTTGGAAAATCAAATTCATTTCCCTGTTTCGTTTTGTCAAATACGGAAATACATATACAAGTCAGGCAAAAAAATAATTTGGCATCTCACCACTCATTTTTGTGCCATTGGGAGTTATTTACAGAAGTTAAAACTACTTATCTATATATTATTACTGAGTTGGCGATTTGCATAATTTCACACATCTCCTCCGAAACCACCGCGAATAATGAGTCTGTTTTCCGCATACACCGGTTTTACTGTGTGACAAAGATGATGCGCCAGGTTTCGAACTTGAAACTTGAAGTGAAAACTGCATTTTGAAGCCGTTTTTGCAAGTAAAACTGGCTAATTCAATCTGCTGTTATTGTGCCTGCACATAAAGCCGGTGCATAGCACGGGTATCGGCTAGTATTTCACTAATATACAGTATGAACAAAAATTTGACCAGTAATGTGTGTGTGTGTGTGTGTGTGTGTGTGCGTGCATGCGTGTTTGTGTGTTTGAGTAGTATATAGATACATGTACAAACACTGTGGCACATGAGTATAAACACACACATACAATGCTAAAAAAGTAACTTAAAGAACAGATGTTAGAGTTGCACTGATACAGACATAATATGATGTGTCAATAGCCTGTCCATTGCAGCCGACAGACTCCTCTGCCATGCATAGATACTAATGACCGTGTCTCCTTGCTGGAGCCATTCTGATACATTGTTAGCAGAAATGATTTATCTCCCCTGGTTCCTGGGCTTCTCTAGCCTGATGCTCCGTGGCAAGGGGAAACTTGGATTAGTTATGATGTACTGTCAGTCATGGCTTGACAGCGCATTCCCGACCACTTTGTAGACAAGTCAAATTGATTAGATGAGTCAGTCAATGTCACAAGGAACTACTTGTCACTGGTGAAGGCGGCCCCATCCGGGGGCTGCTTAAATACGCCCGCCACTGCCGACGTTGGATAAATCATATCAAACATTGCGCATAGATACCGTTCCCTTCATCTGTAATTGCAGCCATCCCGTCCTGCCACTTTAGTTCAGTCCCTCGTTCCTTCACCGACTGACAGTGACAAGGGGAAACACTTCGGCTGTCATTTCTATTGGGGCGCTCCCTATTTAAGGGGTATATGCAATAATAGATATCCATCATGCTATTATGGCAGCCACATCACCGATCAAGTTGTCTCCAAGAAAGCATGTGAGGGTGGTGAACGTTGAAGATGAATACGTCAGTTGAAGCTGAAGAATATCTATTGCTCAGGTAATTTCTTTCTTACTGCTTTTTCATCAAACGGCACAACTAAGCTCAGAGCTGAGCTTCTCAGAGTCTGGTGACAAGTCTTGACTGAACTTGTGCCTTTCCATCACCCTGTAATTCCAGTGAACTCTAACAGTTCCATCAAACAATAACTCCAGTGAACTCCTATAGTTCCATCACTCAGTGACACCTGTGAACTCTTGCAGTTCCATCACTCAATTACTCCAGTTAACTTAATTACAGATCCA
Source organism: Gymnothorax javanicus (assembly GCA_029692085.1). Classification (NCBI taxonomy): domain Eukaryota; kingdom Metazoa; phylum Chordata; class Actinopteri; order Anguilliformes; family Muraenidae; genus Gymnothorax; species Gymnothorax javanicus. The sequence continues at coordinate 29,336,858 of CM056205.1, read as the reverse complement.
TCATTCTGTAACTCTTATAAACTCAAGCAGTTCCATCACGAAGTAACTCCAGTGAATCTTAATAGTTCTGTCACTCAGTAACTTCAAAAAACTTGTGCAGGTCCATCACTCAGCATCTCGAGTGAACCTAATCAGTTCAGTCACTCAGTAAATCCAGTGAACCCTCCCTGCTCCATCACTTAGTAACCCCAGTGAACTCGCACTGTTTTGTCACTCAGTAATTCCAGAAAGCTTGCACTGTTCCGTCACTCAGTAACTCCAGTGAACTGGCACTGTTTTGTCACTCTGTAACTCAGGGGTGTCCAATCTTATCCGCAAAGGGCCGGTGTGGGTGCAGGTTTTTGTTCTATCCCAGTGCCATAACACCTGAATCATCTAATTAACTAATCATGGGGGTCAATCAAGACCTTGATAAGTAAAATCAGGTGTGTTAGTGTTGGGCTGTTTGGGAAACCAGCACCCACACCGGCCCTTTGCGGATAAGATTGGACACCCCTGCTGTAACTACACTGAAGAGCCTAGTCTCCTCCTGACGCATCATACAGTGATGCTACCTGACTAAGAGTCAATACACGATGCAAATGGAGTCATTTGGCATCCTTATTTGACGGCAGCAATCCCAAACCCTAAACCCAAACCCTAACCTTACACATCAAAGAAGCACCCCCCCACCATCCCACCATCCCACTGCGATTCAACACGAATGGCAGGTGCTTTGTGCAATAGTCGATAATTATTTAATTCCAGTAATAAATATCTGTGTCATTTTTACACAAAAACAGACTGCTAACAATATGCTGCATACTGCAGAAGCCAAAGCTTTCTATTTGAAACTGAACTTTCTATTTGAAACAATGAATTGACTTGAGTATGTTTAGTGATAACATCTGTTGGAAAAAATGTATAAAAAACTAAATCAAAATGATATAATTAATTCAATTTCCCTGTGAGAACTTTTCTATTCTCTGAACACTTCTCTATACATTTCTTTATTTTGCTGTTTTCCCCTTCTTTGGGTTGACCTCCATAGGCTAGCTACCTAACTTGTAAGCTAGCTTGTTCAAACACAGAAGTTAGAGTGTGCTTTACATAAAGGGTATTGCTTGGCAACGACCTGTGCTTTGCGTGTATTTACGTGAACAGCCCGGTGCAGCAATGACCACATTCTGTCAGGCCTGGTTGACTCGATGTAAAAATCACAAAGTCAGACATACCATAGGTACGACCAATCTAAGAGTTAATACCTACTTTTTTACGCCCTGCTGGTGCACTCCACTCCTGGAGCCACTATGGTAGTTGACGAAACACTTGCAGCTACAGACAGGAAATCAACCTTGTAGAAAACTAGGCTAGCAAGCAAGATAGCTAGTCAGATATCTCATGCAGCTTGAGACCGGACTTGGACGCTATCAGAATCGCCCTTCGAACATTGTTTTGACGATACTGAATGGCCAGATTTACATTTCCATTTGCCTTTTTCACCCCAGCAACAGTCCTTAATTGGCTACTCGGCTCTGCTTTATGGGCGATGTTTCTAGCGCCCTGGAGCACTCGTTTGTAATCCTTGCTAATGTTCAATTTTTTAATTTAATTTATAAAAATAATAATAAATAAAAACACTCTCCACCAGGGAGGGCGGCGCCGTGGTGCCCCTTATTGGCTTGCCGCCACTGAACTCCAGTGAAATCACAATGTTTTGACCCTTAATAACTCCGGAGAACTCACACTGTTCCATCACACAGTAACTCTCGTGAACTTGCCCTGCGTTGTCGCGCAGTACCTCTTGTGAACTTGCCCTGTTTTGTCACTCAGTAATTCCAGTGAACATCCATTATTTTGTCTCACTGTAACTCCAGTGAACTGCATTGTTCCATCACTCAGTAACTCCAGCAAACTTACAGTCTCGTCTCTCAGTGACTAAGATAGACACTGTTTCCTTCATCTGTAATTGCAGCCATCCCATTCTGCCATTTTAGTTCAGTCCCTCATTCCCTCACTGACTGACAGGGAAAAGGGGAAACACCTTGGCTGTAATTTCTATTGGGGTGCTTTGTATTTAAAGGGGATATGCGATAATAGATATCCACAGTGCTATTGTGGCAGCCACATCACCGATCAAGTTGTCGCCAAGGAAGTATGTGAGGGTGGTGAGGTCTTTACATCAGGGAGCACAGCTGAGCTAAGAGCTGAGCTTCTCAGATTCTGATGATGTTTCATCACTCAGTAACCCCAGCAAACTCACAAAATTCTGTCACTCAGTTACTCAAGCAAACTGCACTGTTCTCTCACTCAGTAACTCCAGTTAAATTGCTGTGTTCCGTCACTAAGTAACTCTGGTGGACTTGCAGTGGTCCATAACTCAGTAATTCAAGTGAACTCGCTGTTTCATCACTCAGTGACTTCAGTGAATTTGCAGTGTTTAGCAGTGACCTGTGCAGAGTACAAGATGTACACCATGTCCGCACCGCAGCCGCAGGTTGCTTCTCCACATCCGCACCGCATCCGCAGGAATTAGATCAAAATCGCGGAGTTGCCGCGAACTCCGCGACCGCACCGTAGAGCGGTGTGGATTTTGATCTAATTCCTGCGGATGCGGTGCGGACATGGTGTACATCTTGTACTCTGCACAGGTCACTGGTGTTTAGTCACTCAGCAACTCCAGTGAACTTGCAGTGTTCCATTACTCAGTAGCTCCAGTGAACTGAACTGTCTCATCTCTCATTAACTTCAGGGAACTCAGACACCGCCATCACACTGTACCCTCACAGAACTTTTATGGTTCCATCACATTGTAATTCTGGTGAACTTACTGCCACTCAGTAACTCCAGTGAGTTTTAATATTCACTGCAATGAAAATGAACGGAACTCTCAAGCATTAGGTCTTGTGCTCTTGAAAAGAGTCATGCAACAACTCTACTGTACCCCCACTGTCCGATCACTCAATAATTCAGTGAGCTCTTGTAATTTTGTTGGTGTTGCTTATGAACTCACACCATTCCATCATGCAGTAACTCCAATGAACTCATCTTTCAACAATAAAGATCAAGTGGGAAAGAATTTGGCCAGAATTCAGAATTTGTTATCGATATTTTATATCATGCAATTTAATGAATGCTGCTAAAATACCAGCACAGCACATACATAGGTGTGTGCTTACAGAAACTGAGACTTAACCAAGTTACCCAAGTAAAGCATCAGGTAGATTGTGGTCACGTGAGAGACAACAGTGGATTCAATAAAGTCACTGGTGAATGGTGAAACTTCTGGAGATTCGATTGCACAGTCATCATCATCTGCAGAGTGTAAAAAGCTTCAATCTGAATGTAGATACACAGGTGATTCATTTTCAAATGCATGGCAGACCACAGGGTGCTGTTAATGCATTAGTGCACAGTGGACTAAAGTGCTTTAAATGGAATACAGTTAAATTATGAGCAAACAGAAAGATAAATCTTCAAAAGGATATAGCCTGCCAAGATATAGATATATAGACCTTTGTAGCGGTATGGTATCTTTCTGGCCCGACGCAGTGCCGGGAGAGCTCAACGACTGTTATTAGCATGCAAATGCAGAGTCATCTGCTCAGAGCCAGCCATAACAATACAAACAGTAAATCCAAAAATCAAAACTCAGCATAGCGCCATCCTAAATGCACCGCTGTCATAAGAGCATTTTCATCGACAAATGAGTCTGGTGGAAAGGTCAATAGTTAATTAAATAATCTATCACCTTGGGATGGAGAGAATGTACCATGGTAAGCGATCAATGGCAGCCGCATTAAAAGGTCAGCAGCAGAGTTTCATGATAAGTCACCTGGTTAATGTTTTCCTTGATAATAAAGTGGGTTAGCACCGTTAGACAACGAAAAACTTGCCCTCTCCAGTGAGTTCAGGGACCTTACATTTAATACACAATTCCATTTCTTTTCCTGATTAGGGGAAACAAAGAGCTTATGACAAATAGTGGTGAAGAATGGCGTATAATTGATGAAGAAAACACTATTTTGAAAGCCATACCTACAGAGTAAAATAACAGGCACCAGGAATACGGTAGGCATCAGGATAAATCGTAGGTTGAGGTTTTTCTTGGTGTTTGTTTTCCGATGTGACTCTGATCACACTGTTTTTATAATTTGTTTCCTTTGAATGCTGAAATTCTGTGTGGGTAGCATAATGAAACAAATCTAGGAAAGCATTTTTAACAGATGCTTCAAGAGAACCAATTATGCACATAATGAAACTGAATAATAATTACTGTTACTGTATTTATTTATTGCTATTATTAGCTGGTAATGATGAGCAGGTAATAAAGCTGATTATTCTAAGTGTAAATCAGACACTTTGTTTCAGTCATTTGTTCAAAAGTGTAATTTCAGCATAACTAGGTGTGGATCCATGATGATTCTAACTTTATTTACAATACTAGTAGAAGACATTTTTAAATATTTCTGTATTACACTGCTTATAATGAAAAAAAAATTGTCCTCTTTGCAGAAAGATTGTAATAAAATCTTGTGCCGATTAATTGGCACCCTTGAAAATGAATGCAAATAATAAGCAATGCTGTTAATGGAGAGATGGCAATTTTTTTTTCTGTGAAACTGTCTTGGTCTTGGAATTCAAGATGATTCTGCCCCTGAACCAGTATGTAGAATAAACCCACATGACCATGGGGAGAACACAGAAAGGCCCCCAGCCAGATTCCCGACCACAACGTTCTTGCCTTGAGCCGATACACCACTGCTGTCAAGCAATTTGTCTTCAAATTTTGTCACATATTTTGCTCATTTTGCAAAAGCTTGATTGAAAAAACAAATGAGGTTGTGATGAATACTTTTGAATAGAAAAAAGGCAATTCATATTTATAGCACAGTGCTGCATAGAAATTTTAAAAACTGCACAGAAAATTTCTCGCTCTGATCATCATCGCTGTCATGGAATTCCGCTGCGGATTCAGCATGCCAGTTAGGAAAGTTAGAGTAATTGTGCAAGGGGCCAATGGAAAAAGTCTTTGTTTCAAATTATTGGCAACTGAAGAGTTCTCTAATGCACTCGTATGTCACTATCAGTGACCCATGTTATAACAGCACGTCAAAAATTTTTGGCAGACATGCACCAGGCATTCACTATAATTAATGCTAAGAACTACAAAACACCACTAATTAGCAGCCTCGCAATGTAATATAGGAAGTTTATCTTATGTTTATAGTATCTTCTGGGAGAGTATGTACAGAAACAGCCTGCACTGTATATAGTACAATGAAACTTGGCATTAAATGCAAGTTATTAATATTCCATTGCACTTGTAAAAATACACACCCTGTCTCAGAAAGTTGCCATAGTATCTGCGCTTATAGCACACAGGTCAAAATTTCTTTGGCACCAAACTGCATGAGTTTGACAAGAGCATTCTGCAGCACATTTTTCTTCAGAGCATGTCTATTGCTAAGACACCAAATGCCCTGTTATTTACTAGACTTGTGCGGATTTTTCGTTCTCACTCATTTTTCTGTTCTTTTTGAAGGGCTGACAAACTGTTTTTAGAGAGGGGTACTCTGGGTAAAAAGAGGAAGCATCGTGCTGGGCTCCAATATGAAACTGTCGGGTATGGTCAGGAGCCAATCAGATGGCGCCTGCAGAGATGTTTTGTCTTAAGAATTTTCACACATATTCATTCAGTTAATCTAGAATTTTTTTCTCTTCTGAGACACGGGCAAACACTGCACCATTATTTCAGGCTAAAATATGACAGGCCCTGGAGAGTGCGGAAATGCATTCAGATCAAATGTGTCAGATTTTTTTTTCTTTCCTCTAGAAAACTATAATAATTACTGACTCTGTAAAGAGCGGCACTTGAAACGATGCTTGCAATTTGTTTGTATTTTATGGACTGTATTTAAATTTTCATTACCATTATTGTGTGGTTTGTCATAATCTGATCATAATCAGCTATACTTTTGACTGCATTCACTAAAATAAATAAACAAATAAATGAATCTTAATCTGGCAAAGGAGGAGCATGCTGCCCTTTGTATCTTGAAGAAGGATTTGGCTTTCATACAAAGCCCATATGCTAAGGTCAGCACTGCTGTAGACATTCATGAGGTTCATCACAGTAGTAAATTCCCACTTACTACAGACCAACTGTTATAAATTTTTCTTTTGCACTCATTTTCCAGTTTTTTTTAGAGGATTGACAGACTTTTATAAGGAACCTAATGTCATAAACTGAGCCTGTAAACATTCAGTAACTTCGTGTAAGAGGAGATGATCGAGCACTGAAATCAAACTCAAAACTGACAGCACATTACAGCAGATGTTAGGATCGCCATTCCACAGTGTATGCACTTGTGCATGAGCTTGTCACTTAAGCATGTTCACAAAAACCTCTCCCATTTATCGCCCATATTTGTCAGGTTTTGGCAAGGGCTGAGTTCTCTTGCTGAAGCTGCTTTCTCCGTTATGGGAACAGCTCTTATAAGGTAAGTAAAGCTGTTTGGACTCCTGTACATGTTTGTTTTCTCAATGATAGCCATTCTTTAAATTATCCTCTATACCAATCAGCTGTCATCTGCCCTGCATCACTGTCAAAATATAGTCTTCCCTCTTCAACCATGCACGCTTTTGTCTTAAAGCTTATTTAGTCACGCGAATAGTGCTGGCAGACTTGATTGGTCACAGAGATCCAGACAATTGTTCGGCTAATGGCTAGGCTGTCCACTTAAGACAGCACACTGTTAACAAGACATAAGTGGAAATTTCCTAGTCGGCCAGGGAATATATGCCTATTAACCTCTCAATTTCCCATTAATTAGCCATATCTTTATACACAAGAAATGTTTTGATGTAAAGGCAACTCACATGCATAGTTACTTGGATAAAATACAAAAAAGCTTCACACAAGAGCTTATGTACAATCTCTCAGTCTGTAGTACTCTTTTGCCGCTACTTGGCTTTGATATGGCTGTCATTTAATTCCAAACCTTAGTCAAATTTCTTTGGCAAACCCCATTTCCATTAAAACTAGCAATAGCAATTTCTTGTCAAAGAGATGCTTGCTACATCAGACTTAGCTAAAAAGAATGCACATTTCCCTCAATAATGTACTTATTTATTATAATTAATCTTCATCCTACCTTTTTATTCAAATCCCATTAAGGGCTGAGACATGATTTAAATATTGATATAATTCAATCTAATCCTATATAATGCAACCTGCCCTGTCGTGGTATTGAGCAGGCTTTTTTTTTTTTTGCAGTTATATATTTATACTGCATGTTGGCTAAAGAATATAGGCTCATTATGCAGTGGAAAGACAGCAGAAAGATATGGATTCCAGGTAAGATGGCTGCAATATGCATGAATGGAATCCAGTCTAATTCAAAAAGCCTGCACAAATTGATTTATGCCTTTTTTCCCTTGTGGTTAAATGCTATCGCTATATTTTCTGAAGTCAGAAGAGAGCACTTATTTGTGTAATAGTTTCAAAGCGGTATTACTGTTTTTTTATTGCGGTAATAAAATGATTCACTGCCATAGATGAGCTTGCAGGTCGTTCCACTTTTATAAAAATCAATGCCTGAAGAAAGGGATCTAGCATATTAGAAAACGCTCCTCGACTGAACAATTGTTGATAATCAAGTGTAAATCTAGGGTCAGGTTACAGTTGTTTCATAAATGTGTTTTATTATTGCTAATGTAGACGCAGACACACGCACCCATGCACACAAATGCATACAAATAAAACTATATCCATAGTGTGTATAAAATTCGTATGCATGTATATTTGCCTGTATAACGCATCTTTAGATGGGAGGGGGCATGTGGGGTTATATCTCTGTACTTGTAAGACTTTTTTTGATATGGTGTGACAAGGCTTTTATAGCTTTATCACTCATTCACAGGGATTTTATCCTCTGCAAGACCTTCCATCAACACAAGAAAGGCCAGCTTGTTGCTGTGAACAATCTGGATTGGGCCATGTGCATAGAGAGCCTGGAGGGTACAATATTCAATTAGTGCAATTAACCCTAGGTAATGCCCTGCTTTTGAAACTAGAGGTGTTTTTTAACATGGTATGAGCTCCTGAAAACAGCATTGCCCAAAGTGGTTTGTGTTACTGTCCAAGCCAGGAATCAAGTACAGAGGCAGAATACAATCCAGCAGGTAGTATATTGACAGTTTGCAATGGGAATTTAGGGAATGGAACCCCTGAGGAAGAGGTGGGGATGGAACCTTAGATAAAGATAGCACAGTTCAGTGCAGATGTAATAGACAAAGCTGAGCTGTCAGTCACCAGCCTGTGGCTTCTGGGATGACAGCCAGGTGGAGCGTAGACTTTATCAGCACGGAACTGTCCCACACGACATGTGGTGCATAAGTTTTCAACAACACAAGTACAATAAAAAAACAACTCATGTTCCATCCACTAAGTTGTAAATGCATTAAAACTGCCATTGGGTTGATTCTCATAGAAGTATAAAGCTGCTCTTTTTAATCTGAGAGGCTGAGAAAATAATCATCCCAAAATAAACGTTCATGCAAGAGAAATCCAGCTAATATGGTCATCAAAATAATTACTGTATGCAGTAAATGTGAATCAACATCCCTTAACTAATGATCTGTAAAGTGTGAGCCAATCTCATAAAGTCATATTTACTTCATCATTTGTTAATGGTGAGCAAGAGGAATTCATGATACATCCTGCATTAATTCATGCATTGTCATAATGAGTCATGCATTAGTTCAGCATTACTTAACTTCTCCCACCCTGGACTTGCCATCAGAGGGATTATAGCCCTGCTCTTACCTCGCCTTAAAACACATTACTTCTCCAAACCCGTTCCCATTTACATTTCCTAATTGGCAATTACATGTTAATTCGTTAAGGTGGTAGAATTACAGAAGTTGCATTACTGTTCACTGCAATAGTTCTCAAGTATTTCCCTATCCTCATTATCAATGTCATTTGAAGGTTCTGAATTCCTATAGCTCACAAAACAGAATACTTATTTTTTTCTGCGTCAGTTTCTGATTGGCTTGATACACCTGCAAAAAAATTTTTTGAAAAATGCAGTTTTGCCGACTTTGGTCCACGTGTTAATTTTGCTTATGTAAAAATACAACTGTCTACAACCAGTGACATTTCTGTAATGCAGGGTAATTCTTAGCCTGTCTCTGATTAAGAATCGGACAATTCATTGAATTAATTCACTGAGCAAATAGGCTACCATTAATGACTAAGACATATAGCTTTTCATCAAAGAGAAAGACTACAATATGAGATTGCATGGACAGCAATTAACTGAAATTTTTCAAAATTCCATCTTGAAGTAGAATGATATGTAGTAAATGCTGCTGGAGATGACATTTAGATAAGGTTTAGATTTTGTTTCTGATTAATTCATTTGATAATTTCCATTCATTCAATCTCATATTGTAGGCCAGCCTTCCTACAACTTTCCCAGAAGCTGGACTATAAAGACCTCATCAATGATTTTGCTACTATGAAAGCTCAACGCATGGCACGCATTTTAAATGATTTTAAAGGCATGTCATGTCTAACTTTCACAATGTGCAAATAACCAATTTACTAAATTATTCAATTACCAGCAGTTAAACGTAAGAAGCATTGATAACTTATTAAATCAATTATTATCGCACTGCGGCAAGGAGTGTGCAACTGCGCTACCCCGCAAATGTGGCCTATTCTTCTAAATGCTGAAAACATTTTGATTGAGTGCAATCTTAAAAAAAAATTGTGAAAACAGGAGATGGAATTCAGAGAAAGTTTTGGATTAATTAATTATTTGTTTCTTTTCCATCCCTGCAATATCACTGTTAAGTATGTTGTCAGTGTGGCCCATCAGTGATCTCAGTCAATTTTTAATAATTTCTTTATAATTATATAATAATTATATATTGGTCTGGATTATTCAGTAAATTAATTGTTTGATTATTATTCAAGTGATCTTAAACAGGAACAGCTTGAAAGTAATTATGCATTTAAGGATCAGAGGCTCAAGGCACAACTCTCAAAATCCCGTAACGCTGGTGTTACGGCCAGGGGGACGGGGAGCTTTAGAAAGTTAAGCATATTATTTGTACCTCTATTGTAAAGTGTTACCGAAGCAGGGAGTAGCAATATGGATTTTACCCCCTGGGACCTGTAATATGAGCCCACTGGTGGATGTTGAGGTGGATGTGGGATGACATCGCAGCAGCAAAGCAGAGATATCGAGGGTGAATAAGCAGCTTTGCTGGTTTAAATAGGCCACCATATTTGGGTGGAGCATAGTTGTGGCCGACCTGAGTGATGCAGGTCACCTGATGGCAGCGCGACTCAAGTTCTCACCAAAACTTGTGCACGATTCACTTCATTTATTAGAAATGATCTGGCCTAGTGTCTGTTTGTGCCTGTTGGGGAGTTGAGACTTGCAGCCGCAGTTCTTTTTTTCCTGTTGCTCAATTTATTTATTTTTTTTGTTTGGCGCAGTTGGCTGTGATTTTTGACACAGTAACAATTGAAGCCTAAAGCGATTTTACTATTTTTAAAACTGATGCACCTGCAACTCAGGAGATACTTGACCTCTTTGGTACTTTACTAGTATCTGCGTCTTACTTTGGAGACTTACCTAGTAAAGTGCTGCTGTTTAGACCTTTTTTATGCAGACATACACTACAGGCCAAAAGTTTGGGGCCACCCTCAGATTTAAAAAAACAAATCACACATCAACTGTTCTTTCCTTATTTTTTGCACATGAAATAACTTCAGTGCATAAAATATAGGAAGCCAATAGGTTTTGGGTGAATTCCAGACCACAGACCACATTTTAAAGCTGTCTTGACTGATTGATCGCTGACCACAATGTTTTATAATTGAGTTCCAATGCTTTTGTGTTACATGATTTTATGTCACTAGGGCAGGAACAATTTTATGTAACAAGAAGGGATGCCATATAAATGCCTTCCCCAAAACCAAGGGGTCACATTGCACTTGGTGCATCATTAAAAATCTGAGGGTGGCCCCAAACTTTTGGCCTGTAGTGTACAGTATTCTAGTAATTATTAATCAAATGAATATGAGTGACCTGTGTAGATGCTTTTGTGATTGTGGTTTGGAGACCTCAGAGTGAAAGCCATTTTTCAGGGGTGTTTCCTGACGTTTTATCCACTCCCATGTGTACTGTTTGTTCTAAAATATGAGCACTAAATGCATTCAGCAAAACACCTTCTGATGCAGTGCTGCTTCAGATGTCCTGTATTTATGTGTAGCCTTTCTCATTCTATCATACATATGCCAAACAAAGTGACATATTTGTTTTTCTATATTGCCATTGGGATTTTTTATATTTTAGGGATGGTGTTTTTTCTGCTCTACAAATGTCATATGAAGTTTAATAGCGATTTTATGAAAAACACATTAAACCATACTGGTACATGAGTATATTTGACCAAACAATCAGAGGCACACTGGCGTGATTATAACAAGCAAAAAACATGTCACTTCACGCAGAAATCAAACCAGAAAATGTCTGGATTTCTTTCCCTGGCTTTATTAATTTCTCAGATCCCAAGGTACAATGTTGTGTAACCACGGATGTAGTCACCTCGCCAACCTTGTTAGGAAGCATTGTTGTGCCGTAATTGCTTTGGTTTAATTATTTAGCTGGAAACAAAGAACAGTCTTGGGCGGCTGACTAGGACACTAACATTAACTGCCTGCATAGCTGCCAAGAAAGCTATTGCAGTTAACTAAATTAATAATAACTTTAGGATAATTGTGACAATGTTTCAGATTGAGTGGAGATGAAATATAACCCATCCTGCGCATCTTTTCAGATGTGGAACAGCCATTAGAGGGAGGTCATGGGTACCGTGGCCTTTCAGGCAATAGGAAAACACAGAGCCAACCTTCAAAGACTCAAGTTTGTTTGATCATCGTTCTGTAGGTTTCTAGTAAGAGACAAGGCATGGGAATACATACCATTTCACAGGCGCAGGCATGGTTATAAATGTAACTGGATTCAAAGAAGACAAAAATGAACTGGCAAAGTTTAGAGTGAAGTTTATTATTATTATTATTATCGAATCTCAATCATGTTATTATTAACTGATTACGGAACTGTACAATGCATATATAATTTCATATTTTTGCATTCTAAATGAATAAGAATGCATTAAGTGCAGGAAACCAAAAGGACAGAAAAAAGGCACAATAAAAAAAACAATACAGTAGATAATCTCTGTGGCAGTGGGATGAGACATTCCCATATTTCATATCAGGCAACAACTAGGAATGTTATTATCATTCTATTTACATATATTTACTAATTTAGGACTAATATATTATTGTCCTATACTTGTATATTTGCAAAAAAAAAAAAAAAAAAAAAAAAAGCAAGACTGCCAGTGACGGATTGAAAGTTGGTGATGATTCTAAAGATTCATGGAGGCTAACAGCAAGAGAGGATTATTCCTTCAGAGAGCACAGAATTCCAATCTCCGGCCCTGTAGAGAAGCAGGCTATGCAACCACAATGTACAGTTCAGTAAGTGAGCTGATTTCTGTGTCCGCCTGTGGGCACAGTTTGGGACTGAAGCATTTAACACGGCCTGTAAAGTAAGCCCAGCCCTCGGGCTTACCTGAGCTTCATGCCACTGAGGAGAACCGAAGCGGTTCCTGTCATGCTCGGCTTCAATTACGGACCACCAAAGGGGAAATCACTGTTCGCACACAGCCTCCTGTTCAGATAAGCTTTATATTGCACAGAATGTGTCCCGGTGATGTAGTATCCCTGTTCCGGCTTTCAGGTGAAGTGTAATGCCACAGAGCTAATTCATCTGCCACAACTCTGCTGCCGAAGCGAAGCAGAAAAAAAAGAGATCAGCAAAACTGAATTTTTTAGAAGGATTAGCGAATGGATCCTGTCTCAGATATTATCTTCTGAATGACACGTTATTAACTTGCCGAACCAGCAGCCATGAATTTTACTAGGTGTGATCAACTACCTTGCATCATTTCTTTCTTGCCATTTTTTTTAACAAAGATTTCAAGCCATAATCTTTTGTGCTCTTCTGCCCCCCCTTATACATACAGGTGAAATTAGCACATAAAATGCACAATATCATAATTAAAAGCTCCATAGACATGGGGAGGATTGCGTAAAATAAATTCAGCTGTATTTTCAGCATGGGCCTATATTCTTTTGGTTGAGAGATGGCAGCAGTAATAAGGGAACAAAAACTAATTAAATGAGCCAATGGGTGCGTTTGCGGCTCACCCTACCGCTGCAGTCATCACCTCAGGGAAACAGAGGAGAAACACGAAACATAATGATATGAGGGAGAGACGGAGTGATTTTTAAAAAAGATCTTGATCAAAGAACCACTCACAGGAGTGGCTGCAATTGAAAATATACATTTGGTTTAACGATTTTCTTTAAATAAAAAATAAAAATTATGCCTTTATATTTTCAAAAGAGTATCTCAATTAGGGACATGTCAGTTCAGTAAATAAGTGTGATACAGTTGAAAGCAGGATGGAATTTTTTTTTTTTTTTTAATAAGTTAAAATATTAAGCACATATTCTCCAATGCCTGAGGTTTGAAAGGCAACAGAGATGTATTTACAGTGAAGTGAGATGAGTTTGGAGCAACCAAGGTCCCTGAATCCACCTATTTCTATGAATAGCCACATTGAATAGCCACATTGAGTCGGTAATGACAACAAGATATCTAGTTTGCTGTTAAACAGTGCTTTCTACTGTATACAAAATATCAAGCTTGCATCAGTGTACAATGGTTGCTGTCACCACTCTACATTGCAAGATTAGTGACGATAACCAAGACATTATCGATCAGTGATGACTGGATTAGTAAATTTATAAATGATAATAATAAGGCTGCTAAAATCACCTTTGGTTACGTGCAGCAAAGGGAGACTGATGCCGGTTTGCCCAAGCGATGCCTTGTTTTGTTCTTTGGTTTCTGTGGTATGCATCTTTGAGTGCAACAGTCACACAAGAGAGACTTGCTCAGATTATGTTAGAGCAGAATTGACTGGAAGTAAGGAAGACAGACCTCCTCGGAGGTCGAGCACGCTAAATTGAAATTCTCAGGTAGCGGCTGTCAGTTTAATATAAGGGATAAAATTTCCATTTACTCCCAGTAGTCTTAATGTATTGTCCTTGTAGAGAGACTGTGAGAATGAGTCAGGAGTCAAAGAATGCACTTTATGGACACAAATAATCGTAAATTGGGAATGTCACCTTTAAGCCCGGGCATTTTTATTATTGTTAGTGGAATTGCTGAGTGGGTCTGATGTTATATTCTCCTGAGGATCCTGGCGGAGCAGAGAACCAGGCTTCCGTCTTTATGGAGCTCACGGCGAGGTGGGGAGCCGAGCCAAACTTGCTTCCCATACCTCTCTGTGATTGATAGCAGATGGCACCCTTTAAAATAAACCTATCCATTAACAGCACTCAGTGTTTTTAACTCAAGGCGTTTACCACTGTCTGCTCTGCAGGAGAACATCCATTCTGGAGGCCGCGTGGGGCCTTGGTGCCGTACAGGTGTAAGCTCCATTTATTTACTGCTATTATTTCCGCGTTATGAAAGGCGGGATTTACGGGACGTGTGTTATAGATCCAGACTTTGGCTGGAATAATAACTGCATCTCCGTGATTCAGTGTGAAAGGGAAGGGCTTACGAGCATAGCACAGCTGAACCCAGGTAATTGTCTAATTGAAGTCCCTTTGGAGCGCCCTGTGCCACTGCACGGTATAAATCCTGTGTGGAGGGGGGGGTAGCTGTATTGACACCAAAGAGATGGAAGCTCCAGTTACACCTTATATTCCCCCCCATCATTCCCTCAGTCTTCCAGGGATGGCTACGAAGCAGCATTAAGCCGACGCATTCAATTTGGTCTCGTACAGTTAAATAAGTAAAGCAAATAGACAAAGCAAACATTCATATATTCAAATTAGATTTGAAACACTTGACTGGCTGCACTCTGAGTTGAAGTCAGAGGGATTGTTTACTCCCACTGTTTTGCATTGCATGTGAGCGTGTGCACAAATTAACTCAGGGTCTGTTTTTTTTTTACCCTATGTTAATTGACAGAAATAATATTAAGGATGTCTGATGCCTATTCTTCTGTGCATTTCGTATTTTAATAGGTTCAGGAACACCACCAAATACAGCTTATTAAGACTGTCAAAGATGGCACTGAATACAGATAGATACCACTTTTATATAACTCTGTGTATAAATTAGTGTTTCTGCATTCCAGATACATGCTGTTTGAATGTTGACACAAGTGTGTAGATGATACATTTGAGAGATTTTTTGCTGGTGAAGCAACTCATTTGTAAATATGATTTACTAAAAGCTTTGGAGAATACACTTATCAACACAATATACAGTAAGACAAGCAAACAAATATGTTTTGTTCTGTCCTCTGAGCGTTGAAATATGATAGGAGGAAGGAAATGGATACACAAAGAGTTTGCGGGTGAAGGCTGAACCATATTGCAACAATGATGGAAAGCATTTCAGGAAAAGTTGGCCACATGGGGAAAGAACTTCTCTAGGCAACTATACTGACTTTCTTTCATCATGTTTTCAAACCAGAGGGAAGTTTTTTGTGCCATCGTTTACCTCATACACCATCCACATTCATTATTCATGCGGCACTTATCATTTTTCCTGGAAACCTTCACATTTTCATTGCATTACAACACATAAAATTATACTGTAACACTCTTAACTCAAGCCGCTGAAAGACTCCATACTTGGACTTTGTGTGCACGTGGACCTCGGTGAAGCCATGTGAACTCCTCATGCATTTGCTTTATGGCAGCCAAGCCACTGTGCAGTGCTCAAGTGGACTAGTCCAAAACGCCTCATGAAAGAAAACTTCACAATAAAAATAAGAGCAGAGGAGGTCATACTATTTCCACTCTTGTCTTGGGTGATTATTTCCCATCTTCTATCAGGAGAATGGAGCCGGAAGCCATCTTGTAGTGGGTTGTACACTGCATACAAAATGCCCAAGCACCCCAAAGCACTTAGTAAAATTTATGCATTTTGAAGAAAGGTCAGTGCGCTTTAACTTTTTAATGTCTTTACCAGTTTAAAAAAAATGCAGAATGTGAAATGCATGTGAGTATGTACAATGTATGTGTATGCATGCTTGTGTGTAGGTCTATGTGTGTGTAGGGTAGGGAATAGATCTAACATTCTACAGTGTTGGAGTATGAAGTTACACACTTCCATTCAAAAATTTGGACTTTTAAGTGATTTTCCCCAAGATTAAATTTACTTTGTTCAAAGAAGGGCCAATAGTCCAAAATTTAAAACCAAACTTAAATATTAAATCCCATGCTGGATACTTTGATGAGAAATTGCTAAAATAGTAACTGGCATTTCAAATAAAAAAAAAATTCCCCCCAAATACTTGAGATAATAAATAGAACATCTTAAAATAAATTAGCAATAACCACTTTAAGAACAAATTATTCCTAACTTTTGAGTTGTAGCATAGTCTTTTGGTGCTAAATCATTTCCAAGTGATGGATAAACATTTGGACTTTTCCAAGAGACACATATCCTCGCCAAATAATAATAAAGTGTATTTTTGAAGTCAACATGACTTGGATCAGATTTGTTTGGCTAAATCCAATGGATGGATGGATCAGCAAATGTATTGGCACAATTGAAGTTAGAAAATAGGTGCACAGCCATTTTTTCTGTGTGTGAGAACTTTTTGTTTGCATGAAAAGAACTGGGAAGTTTGCTCCTGCTAGTTTACTAATTACTGTGAATGTCTGGACTGTGCAAAGTCATTTAAGAGGGATGTGTTATGTGGCTCATTTTACTTTTTACCTTAGATGGGACAAGTCCTTGCATTTTAAAGTGATATGGGCCTAAATTTGCTAGGGGACACACTAAAATCAAAGTTTACTGCCTTAGCAGTAAAGCGCTGATGGGCGCAGTCATTTTGTAACAGGTGCTTGCTTTCTCACTCACCTTAGCTACTTGGTTCCAACTCTCTTTTCCTGGCATTGTAGATGAAGACCACAATGGAAAAATGATCAGAGTCACATTTTCATGTTGTGGAGAAATGATGAATTAAAAAATCTAAACGATCTTAGAAACAAAGCACTGAAAAATAAGCAAAAAATATAAAATATATAAAATATTATAATAATATATAATATTATTATAAATATAATTATATATATTAAATATACAAAAATGCAAAATTTGGACTCTGATAGTTTTCCTTTGTGGTCTTTAGATGATTTGAGGAAAAAAAACCAAAACACTGGGTGGATCCTTTTTTACTGACACAGGAGGCTCAAATGCACTCCTTGAGCAACCTTCCATTCAAAACTACATTTTCATGAATGGTTTTAGTATGTGAGTTCATGTGGCCTTTGTGGTTCTGGACAGCAGTGGATTGCCCCGGTGAGATAGAGCGCACAAGCAGGAGGATAATTGTCGGGAAGTAGTTCTTATACAGCTCACCCAGTGTGGATGTGAAGCCCTTGAAGTTGAAGCTAACACTTTTTTTGTTGCAAAGCGCACAAGTATTGTTGCAATGATGCATATTTATATTTATAACTGCTGTGCTCGTTCAAGATGTGCTTGTTTATAGGAGTCCCCTCTCAACGCACTATACCATGTTGCGGTAGAAACTCACTGCCATAAATATTTCCCATGGATCTCAAGGGCTCGCACTTGACACTGCACCTCCTCGGGTCCTCAGCAATACACAGCAAAGCGTGAACTCATTCGGATGCACAGTTGAGAAAATCAAAGGACAGACATACAGTACATACATACAGACAGACAGAGACTCTTCCCATTGCAGTTTGATTGTTGTCCCGATGCATATTTATTGTCGTGTTTAAAATCAAATGAGCTGTAGTAAAAACAGGAAAAAAACATTTACCATGAATAATTATTTTACATGTATTTGTGCATGTAGAGAGGCATATACTACATTAAAGGTACAGGTGATATTAATCCACTTTGGCTGCTTGAGAGCACTTCTTGATTAAGCTTTGGCTGTAATTACCGGCTTATCCCTTTCTTAGAGGACAGCTTAACATCCTGCCTGTCATTTCACAGTAATTTCAACAAAACACTTTGTTCTTGTCATGGAGGTGACCTTATTTTTGTTTTCACAGTTACGCTTTTTAAGGCTTTCCTGAAGAGAATTCAGAACACTTCCAAAGACGCTTATAGATTTGTCATGTAGTGTGCTAAATGGGGGACTTCTCCCATGAGGCAAAGTTAGTGAACGCGCTAAATGTATATATCCTCAGTGCATCAATGTTCAACAAGCAGCTATTAACATATTGGTATGGTTTGCCATAAATGTTAAACTACCCACTCATGATAGCAGACAGGTTGAAGGAGTAATATGAAATATGTTCACTTATACCTGAAATCACTGTAAGAATGGTTCTTGTATCTTTCAGAGGTAGCAGCCTTCTCCATTATGTAATAGGGAAGCGATGAGTCAGTATGAAATCCCAGGCTGTTACATTATTAAACATGAAAAGGTATTGTCGGAATTTCATTGAGACAGAAGAAAGGAGAGCCTGCCACTACCTGTGTAATATCCTGCGGCAAATCTATTACTGAACCTTGAATACGCTTAGCGCTAGACTCACTTTGCATTAATTCAGTCTTCTTCAGCAGCTACCCTATTAGCGTTTCACACCAACAGTTAGTCATAGAGACCTCGTCGAGCCAATAAAACCTGTAAAAATCACAGTCAATATCACAATGCATACGCTCTTTATTGGAGCCCATCTGTGATACAGCGGCATTTACCTGCACTATCACAATGCCGCTGGTAAGGCAAAGAGCAGAGTACTAATGTATGGAGGGCATAACAGAATATTCCGGAAAAAAGACCAGAGGAGAAGTGCTTTTGGGACATTTTGTTTTGTCCCTCTGGAACTTTAAAGCCTCTGAAGAAAACTAGAGAAACAATAGCTCAGCTACCATATTCCTCATCAAGGGAACATATTTGCCCCCTTCTTGATTTCTTCCATTTTTTCTTATTTGTCATATTTAAATGCCTCAGATCATCCAGCAAATTTTGATGTCAGTTTTTTTTCTCAAATTTTTTGTATAGCGCTTTACACAGATGGCCTGTCTCAAAGATGCTTTACCGAGCAAAAATGGCAGTGCCCAGCCTAATGTAAGACAGACGCAATGTGAGTGAACACTAAATGCAGCTATCAGGTGATCACTTTTTTATTTAAGGTAATGAGTCATTCAAAACCTATATCACCCATGTGAAAAAAAAATAATTGCCCCCCTATACCTAATAATTGGTTGTGCCACCCTTGGCTGCAAAAGCAGCAATCAAATGTTCACAGTTACTGGCAATGAGTCCTATACATCACCTTGGAGGACTTTTGGCCCACGCGTTTCAGCCACATTGATGGGTTTTAGAGCATGAACTGCCTGTTTACAGTTATGCCACAACATTTCAATTGGATTCAAGGCAGGACTTAGACTGGGCCACCCCAAAACCTTCATTTTGTCTCCTTTAGGCCATTCAGAGGTGGACATGCTTGTGTGCTTTGAATCATAATCTAACTGCCCTAGAGCTTTAGGACACAACTAAAGGCTGGATATTTTCCTACAGGATCATCTAGTAGAGAGCATAATACATGATTCCATTAATTATGGCTTGTCCC
Source organism: Gymnothorax javanicus (assembly GCA_029692085.1). Classification (NCBI taxonomy): domain Eukaryota; kingdom Metazoa; phylum Chordata; class Actinopteri; order Anguilliformes; family Muraenidae; genus Gymnothorax; species Gymnothorax javanicus. The sequence goes on along the minus strand of CM056205.1, from coordinate 29,317,132 downwards.
TTTGGTCTCAGAGCAGCAAAGCAGCCCCAGGCCATCACACTATCATCACCATCTTTTACTGTTGGTATGATATTCTTATTGAAGAATGCTGCTTTAGCTTTACATCAGATGCAAAAAGACCCATGTCTTCTAAAAAAGTTCCACTTCACGCATCTGTTCCACTCATCAGCTCAAAGAATATAATCCTAAAAGTCTTGGGGGTCATCAAGATGTTTTTTGACAAATGTGAAAAGAGCCTTTGTGCTCTTTTTTGGTCAGCAGTAGTTTCCGCCTTGCAGCTTTCCCACGAATGCCATTTTTGCCGTCTCTTTCTTATTGTGGAATTGTCCGCGTTGATCTTAGCTGAGGCATGTGATGCCACCAGTTCTTTAGATGTTAGTCAGGGTTCCTTGTGACCTCTCGGATGAGACGTCAATGCTTCTTTGAGGAATTCATCAAAAGTTTTCTCCATTTGTAGGTAATGGCTCTCACTCCAGTTCACTGGAGACCCAGAGCCTTAGAAAATGGCTTTGTAACTCTTTCCAGAATTATGGATATCAGCAACTTTGTTTCTTGTTCTTGAATTTCTTTAAATCTTGGCATCATGTGCTGCTTTTTTCAAATTCACATTGCCAGACAGGTTCTATTCAATGATGTTTAGATTCAACAGGAGCTGTAGTAATCATGCCTGGGTTTCTCAAGTGCATTGGTTCCCAAACTCGATCCTGGAGGCCCCCTGTTTTTTTTTTTTTTCCCAAACCATGATTGCAATTAAATTATCTTAAAAATAGCCCCGCAAAGTGGCCATTACCCCTCAGCCCCTGGATTGTTTGGAATTAATATAAATTGACAAAGGCGTTTTCAAGTTATCCTGCGGAATACAAAATTCAAGATGGCAGCTGTGGCGGCCATACTGGACATCCGAGTGCCGTTAAATTCAATAGGCTTGAGCTGTCGGATAGCTCATTCGGTTAAAGCATCGCATTGCGAAGCAGAGGTGAGTATCATGGCGTGGGTTCAAGCCCCGGTAGTACCAACCGGCAGTGGCCATTGCGCTACAGGGATGCAAATTGGGAAGGGTCTGCCGGGAAGGGTATATAAAATGGTCGTTTCATTCGTTGCTTAAGGGCCTCCTGCTGGCCAGCCGGGTGCTCGTCAGGAAGATTCTAAGCTTGTTCATGTTCGGGTATCCTCCGCCCTCGTTCTGAACTTGCGAGGATTCAACCAATGAGTGTATAAGAAGCCGTGGCTGACAGGCGCGTGCTTAACCCTTTCGCAGGCACAGCGACATTTTTGTCGTTTTAACCAACGTGTTTTATAAAGTCTTCTTTAAATTCCCGATTGCTTCCCTTGTTAGTTACACTCATTACCATTGGCTGTCTCTCAGGTCACCCAGCACTGTATTTTTAGCCGTGAGCGAGGCATGGGATTTCCTAAAAACGCTAAATACGAGACTACTTCCCGTCAAATTGTGGGACATGTGAACATGGCATCGACGCAAATAGCCGGCATTCTAGCCGTGTTTCTAAAATAAATACAATGGATGAAGTTTTTGCTTTATTGAATGACTCTGACGATGAGTTTGAATATCCAGAGAGCGGGAGTGACTTGGATCCAAACGATTTTAGCGATTCTGGAGAGGATTAAAACATAAAAACATCAGTTATGGGAAACTTATGAGATTTGGTGTTATTTTATTGGTATTTTGAATAACAATCATATTTTGGTAAAAACCCAAAATTAATCCGTCCGTGGGGGTATGCATCTGGGCCAAAATTTGCCTGCGAAAGGGTTAAGAGGAAAGCCGCGAACTCTCCTGAGTTGGCCGCAAGGGGTCGCATATGAGCAAGTCTTGTACATAGTTCCCCAATTGGGCATTCCAGATTCGGGTGGGATTGGAGATGCCAAATTAAAAAATAAATAAATAAAAAATTCGATATGCTCCTGTAAGTACACAAGCAAAAATGGTGTAGATTGACGAGGACATTTTCAAGTTATCGTTCGGAATACAAAATTCAAGATGGCGGCTGTGGTGGCCATACTGAACATCCAAGTGCCGTTAAAATCAATAGGCTTGTGTAAGTACACAAAACCAAGCAAAAATGGCTTTGATTGATGAAGTTGTTTTCAAGTTATCATGCGGAATACAAAAGTTTACGGGACAGACGGACAGATAGACAGATAGACAAACATTGCACGCGCCGAAAGCTATACATTTTTGAAACTACGGGCTTTCTTGCAAGATTACTTAAAATCTTAATCATATTACATCAGACAGTGTTGTATGAGATGTTCAATTACATTCCTGTGGACAGGCAGTGCTTATTGGGCTATATTGCAACACTGTAAAAAAAAAGAAAGTCTCAACTGAAAAAAGTTAGTGTCTAGGCTGCCTTAAAATTTTAAGCTCATTGAACTTGAGATGATAAGTTCAATAGTCAACTTATAATCTTGAATTCAGTTAACTTGAAATTTTCAGGCAGCCTGGACACTAACTTTTTTCAGTTGAGACCACTTTTTTTTTTTTTTTTTTTTTTTTTACAGTGAAGCATATGCTTACATAACAGGCGGCAAATAATCTCTGATCAAATTGAGACTGCTCTGAATCAATGGGCTGCTGATTACTGGAAGTGCAGACTCCTGGCCACCAATCGCTGCCTTCTGATAGATAATGAACAATTTGAAGACAAAGAAAATGATCTTGAGGCAAACCTGCATTGTATTGATGTTTCAGAAAGAAAAATAGTGAAAACCAACCAAGTTAGGAGGCTATTACCTCAGTGGTTAATGTTACCTCTTTCCAGCGCCGCCGTCAGCCTAGCCAATGCCCGGGGATAAAATGGTCTCGCAATGCCCCCCCCCCCCAAGTAGGTTATAGAGTTAATTAATAGGCTACAGTAACAGAATGAAAAATAGAATGATGAAAAAACACGCTGACAGGACACTTTATGTGACACTTGTTTAGTGTTGTTTAGATAAATCATATCATGTTTCAAGGATCGCATGTAAAATAAATAATGTAGGCTACTTTTCTCAAACAGATGCATGAATTCACAGATAAATGCAGCGGCGGGCGGTGGACGGAAAACCGAGGGGGGCGGAAAACATCCCTTGAAACGGATGAGATTAGTGACCCGATTTTAATCATTGTTCTTGGTCAACATGTTAGTTTCCCTTATAATGAAATGTTTAGGCGAGTGAATAATAAATTCTATAAAATGTTTAATTCACATGCCTTAATAGGCAACTCTTCATGAAAAAACCACAGTGGATTTTCCGCATTAAATTTTGTCACAGCCTAAGCAAGTCGTCAAATCTGTGCATAATGATTGTTTAATTGAAAAAGATTGAAATGTGCTCTTTTTTGCGTTCAACTGGTGCGTTTGACTTCTCGTCTTAACGAAGACAATTAGCTACACCTGAGAGGGGAGAGTTCAAGTGTCTTTTACCAGGAAAATTGACTGAAAACAGATCAAGACTAATAAGCAGTTTAAAGACATGTTTATCGCCCTCCTTGTTCTCTGTCCACCGCCCGCCACTGGATAAATGTCTCAGAAGCCTATTCGAAAATATGTATTCAGAGATGCCAAGTCTCACGTATTCGGCATAGGTCTCACACATTTTTTAGGCTTATTCACCGTAGTCCGCAATTATTCATTGAATGCTTAATGAGATTCTCTCGCGGAATTAAAATGCTTGTGCATTGAAGTTTCCGTTTCACTTGAGTAAAGGTGCACCTCATCACAAGTAACATGGAAAGCGATTATGACTCCGGATTCCCGTGCTTCTCTTTACTCAGGGATTGGAAACAATGCATGTGTTTCATGATCATTTAAATTGTTTTAATGAAATAAGACCATTTGAAACGTTTTTATGCAATTCCATTGCTTTCAACCCCTCAGTAAAGACAAGCCTGAGAATTCCCGAGTCATAATCGATTTCCGTGTCACTAGTGGGGAAATCCACTGTAATGCGCGTGAAACTGATTAACTTGATGCACAATGACTTAAATTCGACGAGTGAATTTCTTCAGTGTGCGTTGATTGAATAATTGCTGACTACGGCACAGGAACGTGAATGCCACTAAGAGGAGAGACTCACGGCTAAGGCGTGAGACTTGGCATCACTGTGTATTCTCAAGGATCATAACAGATAAAATCATGAATATTGTTACATACATTCTTAGGTAAATGTTTTGACAGGCCGATTAAAACAAAAAAAACATAAAGTGGGCTACACATAGCCTATTGATTTGACAAATGAAAGGCGCCGCACTTTTCTAGTTGCAAAGTAATGTATAATATCATCGAAATCAATGCTCTTGGCCGGTTCATGTTCTATCGAGATCATTGCTAAACCATTTAGTCTCTTTTGTGACTTGGTGGAGCGCAAGTGATTTTTTTACTAGGCTAATTTAAGTTTACTGAAAGTGCGCTCACCTCCAGCCACTGTTACGGGCAAAGTCAGAAAGATATGCAACAAGGGATCTTGTGTGGTAGGTCACATCATCAGTCTTGTGTTGCGGCGCTAAAGTCAGACCAATCCACTTGCATGGGGTGGGGGTAAATCTATTTTTACCACTATGTCATTTGTCAAGGAAAATTAGCAAAATAGAATACATAAAGATTTTATGTAACTGAGAAATACTATGTTAAATCTTCACAGATATTTATTATGATGAATTTTCCAGCAGATTTTTTTAAAATCAGGGGTTCAGTTTCATGCCTTCCCTAGTCTGATGCCCGGGGATAGCAGTCCCCTTTGCCCCCCCCTGTCGGCAGCCTTGCCTCTTTCTCTATGTAGTTGTTTGCCATTTTGCATATATTCCTTGTGGTATTTAATTTTTCTGGCAAACTGTTGATCAATAAGATAAGTAATTAATCTAAAAATCAAAAGTACACCCTCAATTGTGCACAAAAAAAATTGTGCCTTGTTAAAATGTATTTATTGCAATTGTGGTTGGAATAAAAACGAGCACACACAGGGGGCCCCAGGACTGAGTTTGGGAACTACTGCTCTTGTGAAATTGAACTCAGTTTTCAATTAAATTTGTTTAACTGGCTGATTTAGTAACTAAGGAGGCAATTACTTTTTCACAGGGGGTCTGGTCGGGTTTGATAGCTTTTTTCCTGCAATAAATGAAATTATCAAGTAAAAACTGCATTTTGTGTTTTCTTAAGTTATTCTTGTCTAATGTTAAAATTATTTTGAAGATCTGAAACATTTAAGTGTGATAAATATGCAAAAGAAGCAATCGGGAAGGGGGCAAATAATTTTTTCACAGCACTGTACCCCAGAATTGCTGGAGTATTTCACTTCAGTTCACTTTTTAACCAATGCCTCCTAGCGGCCGGGCCAGTGGCATCTGAAACAATCAAAAATCATTTTGTGTCTGAGCATGGACACCGTGGGCAGATTTTTGCTTCTGTTCTGCTGCATGGAGCAATGCTAGTTTGAGTAGCTGGTAAAAAAAAAAAAAAAAAAAAAAAAAATTCTCCTAACACTTATATAAAGATTTTAAAATACAGCAAATATTAACAGAACAATTAGATTTTTCTTTGAGTTTTGAATGTGAATTGAGGTATACATCCTTCTGTCATGAAACATAAACAGTTACACTTTCTTATTTTTTTTTGCGTAACAGATTTTTCATCTGATGAAGACCCTGTTGGGTTAAAACTTTGCTTGATAGTCAATAAAGCTTTGGGAGGTACAGTCCACTGTGTGGACATTTATTGCCTTTAATTTTCGCATGTATATTTGTCCTGCAACTGGCCTAAAAACAGATTAGATTTGCACAGCTACTTTATTGTGTTTTTTTTTTTTGACATTTCTCTTGTAGTTTAGGTTTCTGCATCACAGAGTATATATTTTTGAGAAAGATAGGAGAATATAGTGTTTTGTAGGGGAATAAATGAATTGCTGGGGGTTAAGGGGCTTTAAAAGGGAACCTTTATTTTTTTTTTAAAAATATTGCTGACAATGCTCACAAGGATGGACCAAAATTCTTTTAACCTTAGAAGACGCTTGAAAAAGGATTTCATAACTTGTTCCAACTTCCCGTTGACCGCCATCTTGTTTAGGTATACAAAGCAGTCTGGACGGATGATGTCAAATTGTTGCTTGGTTGGCATGCCATTATTATTCTCAAAATTCTGGGCAAAATCTCCTATGCATTATCGTTGACTGGCATAATCAAGCACAAAGTGGGGGGAAAAAAGATTTTGAAAGTTCACTTTCATGGTTTCCAAAAAGATGAAGAAAAAAATACGTACGTGGTTTCAAGCAGTTGGAAGGACGTCTTTGTAATTTTTTTGTGCGAAAATTCTGCTGATTGGTCCGCTGGGAGCATTTTAATTAGTATTTGTTTTAAGAGTGGAGGTTCCCTTTAGAAAACATAAAGAAATGAGGCAGTGGGCATAGAAATAGACAGAGGTTTATTTGTTTCTGAATACATTATTGAGTATCGCTGGATCCTCCACACAGTTTGCCACTGCATGGTCATGCTGGAGATTTCCTTTCTCCGAAGGGAGCGATGGACAGGGGTAAGGGAGCCTGTGGTTTGGAAAAATAGCATACGTTTTATTTCCCTCCCAGAGCTTATTGCTCATGGATGTCCTCAGAAGAATTTTAAGTCTAATTCCCATCACTCATGATTAGTGTCTGCACCCAAAGAAAATTTGTTTTTTTGATGGAAATGCCAGTTTTGAAGTTCTCCCCTAATAGTATCAGGAACACACATTCTGCCACAGGGTTGCTCATCTTTTGTAGCCTTGTATCAGGTTTGAGACTTGCAGTCCAATGCAATTGCATTGAAACAGAGAATAAAAAAAAAGAAAATACAAATGATTGTTGGATATCTTTAATACAACATAACATTTAGGTAAAATGCATTTAAATCCCATTATTTGTCATACGTATTCATTCATTCATTCATTAAGCACATCAGGGGTTGTGGTTAAACCAAAATTAGAACATGTAATTTGGGCTAAGGCACTGCATGCAAACTATGACATTGGTATTATTTTTGCCTGCTCCACCCCCTCCACCTTCCACAGATATATTTTATTTTTCATAATAAATATTGTTTATCCTAATCTCAAGAATTAATGTGTCCATAAAGCCAGGTGATGTGTTCATGATGCTTACTTGAGTGAGATATGCGAGTACCTGAATCTGAATAGATTGTGATGGGGGCCGGTTTGTATGTGTGTGTGTGTGTGTGTGTGTGTGCGTGTGTGTGATTATGTGTGCGTGCACATGCGTGTGTCTGTGGGGGAGAGGGAGGGATGGATGTGTGTGGTCAAGTTGGATTCAGTATCCTCAGAAGGTTTGTTTCGTAAGATGCATGGCGAGATGGTGTACAAGGATTTTTTAAGAATGCGAGAGAGGTTCTTGCCATTTTGTGACTAAAAACAGATGCTTTCTCTAGCATCTCCTGGGAAATGATTGGTTTTGCTATTTCAAAGAGCCAAAATGTTAGAATGTGAAGTGTTTATGATAATACAGAGGACTGAAAATTGAAAGCCAAATCTAGTGGCACAAATAATGCCAAAATAACTGCTTTCACATTTTGCTAAAATTCAAACACAGGACTGAAGGAACATTTTCACCCAATTTCACTTTTACCAAAATGCACGGCGCGGGACCTTTTTATATGCTATTGTTCGTATAATTTAAATTGGGTGATCTATTGTGATTTCACCTTAGAGGTCGCAGAATCTTTTCCCATTCTTTTAGCAAACCATCATTTCTGATGATGTGACAATTACAGCCAGGAAGAAGATACTGACTGGTAGTGATTCAAATCACTCATGTTCAAAGTTTCAAATTTTAGCACTTATAGGGCAGAGACACAAAAAATTATTGTGCAGGCTTTGCTACAGACAGCATGCAATTTAAAATGAACCAAAAGTATATGCAGCACTGGAAAGTAAATTATCCCATAAATGGCAAACAATTTGCATATGGCGAGTGATAATGATGCAATTCCACAAGATGTTTGTATTATACTTTAAACCAACATTTGTTATTCATCTCCAAGATTTAAGTAGGTATCACTGTTATTTTCACCTTCTATTCTGTGAAAGCATTTTTGATTATTTTATTTAACATCTTATATTTTACAATTGGCTGATAATTACAGTAGCAATTACTGTAGCAAAACATACTATTATACACCAATGAAGCTTTAATTTGATTACAAAATACTCCCAAGATGCTCATGATGGCATAAATTATCATTCCATTGTTATTATTTTACTATTCCATGAAATAACTAGCTTTAAGTAAAACTTATTTACATTTGATTGCCACACCGTATTTCAGCAGCCATTGTAGACACAGAATTCTTTTTTTTTATTTGTTTTATTATCTACTGAACTACGTAGCTTTTCTAAAGGTCTATTTTATCTTGGCTGTTTTAGGAAACTTGCCAGTGAATTCTTGGTTTAGGAGATAAAGACTATCCCATACATGATAATGCCAAGAGAATGCAGATTTCACACAAAGCTGTAGTGTCCTTTGTTGGAAGACAGCAGCAAACATGGTCTAACAGGACATATAACAGAAAGACACGCATAAGGCACAGATGAGCAACTGCACAAGAAGACAAGTTCTTAAGAATCTTTACGGTGAGGAAGAGAAGTCTCACTGGTTAACAACTAGCTTCTTTGTTGAGTGTCTGCCAAACATCAGCATCTGCAACTGTGAAGCTATTACTCCACTCATTGGCCATTAGTGAACCGAAATTGAACTTTCTTGAATGCAAGAGTACTGGAGTGCATTGTAACTCACACAAAGCGACATTATATGGCTGAAAGTCTGAGAACACCTGTGGATCTGGGGATGTTTTAATGGTTAACGCTCGAACCAATTCCACTGAAGGGGAATCTTGATGCAATACCATAAAATGACATTCCAGATTGTCATGTGTTTCCAGCAGTTTAGGAACTGAATGTAGCCATATGCACTGAAGGAGGTTCACACACTTCTTGTAGCGATTGGTGTAAAATAACTCATTAGGCCCTGATCTCAACCCCAGCAAACACAATTAGATTACGGTGGTTGGAAAGCCACCATGAAAACAGACACAATCACCCAAAATCATTGCAAAATTTCATCAGTATTTATGTGGCTGACATGGAGGGAATATTTTGCTAAACTGTATCAGAACCATTTGGAAAGCACTCCGAGAAGAATCAAAGACTCAGTTATGGCAGCAAAGGATAGACCAACTCCATATTAATGCTATGATTTTAGAATACCTTATTTGATGAGCCAGTGTCAACATATTTTCTTCATTTTAGCTGTGCTTCATTAGATGTTTTATTGCAGAAAAATATGACACCTAGCTATAAATGGATGACTCTCAATCTGCATGTATGTATATCTGTCCTGCAGGCATGATTTGAACGGGCATGATGGTAGAAGGCACTGCAGTAGTTACTGGAATTAATTAAGGAGGAGGTGACATCGTATCAGGTGGCGTAATGGCTGCTGTAAATTGAGCTTTGCAATTATTAGTCAATGCAATATTGCATCTCCTCCAAGAATCGCTACCTTATTGTGGTGGGGGAGTTTGCGCGCCTCTGGAATCTTGGGAGCTATGTTACCTGAACCATTAACTCTTGCTAGGGTCTCCCATGGTGAATTGTTACCAGGTCAGGGGCCAGACAAAATGCAATTCAATAGACTCCTATGGTGTATTCCCAAAAGCGTATGAGAACCTTTCCCGAAAGAGGGACATCGGGGCCCCCTCCTGGTGTGAGGCCTGGGAGGAGAGCTCATTGGAACCAAACTCCTTGATAGCAGTTGGACTCGCTCATTCTCTGGAGTTGCCCAAGGTGAGAGGCGCGAACAGGCATGGGGATACTTATGTCTCCCCAGCTGAATGCCGCTATGCTGGAGTTCAACCTGGTGAATGAGAGGGTCTCCGCAATGCGCTTGCGAGTTGCGGAGGGCAGTTCAGAGTATCCAGCCTTCTTGGAGTCCCTGGGTGGGGTCCAGGAAAAGGCTCAAACTGGTGATTCCATAGTTCTGCTGGGGGACTGTAACGCTCATGTGGGCAATGACAGAGACACCTGGAGGGAGGGATTGGGAGGAATGGCCTCCCTGATCTGAACCCAAGTGGTGTTTTGTAATTGGATTTCTGAGCTAGTCATGGATTATCCAGGACAAACACTACGCTCGAGCTTAAGGGTGTCCATAAGTGCACTAAGTACCAGAACACCCTTAGCCTAAGGTCAATGATTGATTTAGTAATCATATCATCAGATCTGCGGCCATATGTTTTGGATGCTCAGGTGAAGATAGGGGAAGAGCTGTCAACTGATCACCACCTGGTAGTGAGCTGGATCAGATGGCTGGATAGCCTGCCGGACAGAAGCCTTAAGCCTAAACGTGTTATAAGGGTTGACTGGCAACGTTTGACCCTGTCCTGAGGATTTTTGACTCACACCTCTGGAAAAGCTTTTGGAGTCCAAGTGGATCCCGTTCAAAGGCTCCATTGTGGAAATGATGGCCATCAGCTGTGACCTGAAGGTTGTTGGTGTCAGTGGTGGTGGCAACCCAAAGACCAGTTAGTGAACTGTACTAATGAGGGAGGCTGTTACGCTGAAGAAATAGGACTTTTGGGCTTGGTTGGCCGAAGGGACTCTTGACTCTGCAGACTGATATTGACAGGCTTGAAGGGCTGCAGCCGCATCGCAGAAGCAAAAACTTGGGCTTGGGAGGAGTTTGGAGAGGCAATGGAGAAGGACTTTTGGGTTCTCTCAAGGAGGTTCTCGCAAACTGTCAGATGACTCAGGAGGAGGAGGTAGGGCTTTGACCAGGCTGTTTTCAGCAGGGGTGGAGAACTGCTGACTTTGACTGGGGGATATTGTTTGGCAGTGGAAGGATCACTTTGAGGAACTCTTTAATCTGGCAGACATGCCCTCCTTGGAAGACGTAGGGACGGAAGACTTGGGTGAATATGGGTCCATCTCTCTGCTGGAAGTCACTGAGGTGGTTGAAAAGCTCCGCAGTGGCAAGTCACTGAGGATGGATAAGATTCATTCTGAGATGCTGAAGGCTCTGGATGTTTTTGGGCTGTTGTGGTTGACTCGGCGGTTCAACATCATGTGCATGTCGGTTATGGCACCCTAGGACTGGCAGACTGGGGTGGTGGTTCCCATTTTTAAAAAACGGGGGACCAGAAGGTATGCTCCAATGATAGGGGGATCACACGGCTCAGCCTCCCTGGGAATGCCTATGCCAGGGTGCTGGAATAGAGTCTCTACCCGATTGTCAAACCTTGGATCCAAGATGAGCAATATGGGTTCTGTTCAAGCCATGAAACAGTGGGCCAACAACAGAGGGCCAACTTTTTACCCTTGCACAGAAACTGCAGCAGTCATGGGAGTTTGTCCATCCAGTCTACATGTGTTTCGTGGACTTGGAGAGGGCTTATGACCGTGGCTTACAAGGTGTCCTGTGGGGCTGCTGCAGAAGTATGGGGCTCTGGGGCCATTAATTTGAGCCATCTGATCTCTGTACAACCAAAGCAGGAGTTGTGTCCACATTCTGGGCATTAAGTCAGACTCTTTTCCAGTTGGTGTTGGACTCTGCCAAGGATGTACCTTGTCACCTGTTCTTTTCATAATTTTCAAGTACAGGATATCAAAGCGCAGCCGAGGCTTGGAGGGTGTTGAGTTTGCTGGCCTCACAATTGAATCTTTGCTGTTTGCAGATGATGTGGTCCTTTTGGTTTCATCATGCTGTGATCTCTAATGCGCACTGGAGCAGTTTGCAGCTGAGTGTGCAGCAGTTGGAATGAGGATCAGTGCCTCCAAGTCTGAGGCTATGGTTTTCTGCCAGAAAAGGGAGGATTTCTCCCTCTGAGTGGGGGGTAAGTTGTTACTCCAAGTGGAGGAGTTTAAGTATCTCCGGGTCATGTTCTTGTGTGAGGGTAGAATGGAGTGTGAGATTGACAAGTGGATCAGTGCAGCATCTGCAGTGATGCGGGCGTTGTATCGATCCGTCATGGTGAAACAGGAGCTGAGCTTAAAGGCAAAGCTCTCGATTTACTGGTCTATCTACCTAACACCTATGGTCACAAGCTTTGGGTAGTGACTGAAAGAACAAGAACGCAAATACAAGTGGTTGAAATGAGCTTCCTCAGGAGGTTGGTTGGGCTGACCTTCCGGGATAAGGTGAAGAGCTTGGACATTCAGGAGGGGCTTAGAGAAGAATCATCGCTCCTCCACATCGAGAGGAGTCAGTTGAGGAGGTTCGGGCATCTAGTCCGGATGTATCCTGCATGCCTCCCTTTAGAGGTTTTCCTGGAATGTCAAACTGGAAGGAGACCCGGGGCATACTTGAGGGACTTTCTCTCCCAGCTCGCCTGGGAATGGCTTGGCGTTCCCCAGGAAGGGTTGGAGGAAGTGGCTGGTGTGGACAATGCCTGGGCCTCTCTGCGTAGTCTGCTACTCCTGCACCCCGACCCTAGATAGGCGGCAGAAAATGGATGGATGGAATATTGCATTGTTACATTGGTTGTAATTTTAATTATTTTAAGTCTTCATTTTAAGTGCACTGTAACTTGTCAGTGAACTGAAAATTTTAAGGCAGCCTAGACCAGGGGTCACCAACCCTGTTCCTGGAGTGCTACCATCCTATAGGTTTCTGCTCTACCTCCTATTCAGCACACCTGACTCAACTAATTAGCTACTTAACAAGGTCACGAGCTGGACAATTAAGTAGCTAATTAGATGAATCAGGTGTGCTGAATAGGAGGTAGAGCAGAGGCCTACAGGATGGTAGCTCTCCTGGAACAGGGTTGGTGACCCCTGGCCTAGACACTAACTTTTTGCATCCATTTTACATGTACTCAGGTTTACATCCAGGCACTGGCCGTTTGCATGTTCATGTTTGTTACGCCTCATTCTGTGTATGCGAGGTCTGAAAACTGCAAGTGAATAGAAGTGATGGCTGACGGGCGTATGGTTCAGAGAAGAACTGCCAACTACCTGCAATCTCGTGAGATGGCAGCATGAGGCTCGTGTTAGCATGCTTGTACATAGTTTGCTTGTTGGACATTCAAGATATGGGTGGGTTTGAAGATGTCACATTAAAAAAAGGAAAGAAAAAATTAAAAAAATAGCTGGGCAGGAAAACTAACTTCCACCTTTCAACTTCCATGGAAACAGGTTGGAATTCTGAAGCTTACTCTGAGACTAAAAATATACTTTCTCTGTGATTCCAGACTTTCATACCATGATGTATTTTATATAAAGCTACAGCTTTTTTTTTTTTTTTGTTAGGGCTTGTTGTATTAGCAATGTTTCAGCTGCAATTTATGAACTTTGAGAACACTGTTTAAACAATGCATTACCATTGCATTAAAAAGTATTGCAATAAAAGCCCAATTTGTGATTCCCACACTAACTTAGTAGATTAATCTTCTGATTTCTTAAACTACATTGCGTCGTATCTGCAACGAACAACTTTTTAAGTATGTGAATTATGTAAATAATGTTCTAGTGCATGCAGCATCCAGCCAAAACATTATTGAAGATCACTCATAAAGCCATTTTACTGTTGGTGGATGATTTGCTGGATTAAACCCCGGTAATGGTACTTATCTCAAGAGCAACACATAAGTTAAGAGGATATGGTGGGCCTGTTTGAGGCTTTCCATAAAGGTACTTTGTGTTCTTATCAGGCTTCAGTGTCTTATCCTCAGTTCGCTGGATGTACACTAGATTAAAAATGGTTCACTTCATTCACTGCCTGACAGGTTATAATTTTGAAACTACATGGTTATAATAGATAAGTTCCCTTGTCCAAAGAGATTACTTGATGCTCCAAAAAGAAAGCACAAGAACACAAACTGTGGTCACAGAAGACATCTTATTACCTATCTATCATCATTAATTAATATACTCACATTCGTCCTCTATCTACCGCAATCATTCCTAGTCAGGGTTAGGATGCACTGAAGCCTGTCCCAGCACAGTGATGGCAGTATACACCCCAGGAAGCTTACAGATAGACTATTTTAATAAATGCAAAAACATCAAATAATGTAATACATAAAACACCTGGAAATTCTTGTTTATTTATAAGTTAAAACATATATTCAAAAGACAATCAGCTGAATTCGCTGAATATATTGTCAATGAATGCCTTGAAACTGATGAATGCGAAAAAAGAAAAAAAAAAATAAAATTCCACAAGACCCCCCCACTGCCCCAAAAACATCATTAAAGTTGGCTAAGTTATGTCGCAAACAGTACTTAAGCACACATAATGCTCTGTGTGCGCTAGAAACATACTAACAGTGTGAGACTTGGACCCACTCCAAAAAAAATGGCAGTTTTCAGTCTCACTGCATGCCCACATCACATCCCTATTCCCGCTCATCCCCTCCCCAAAAAAAATGAGTGTTTAAGAACTCAAGCCTCCTCAGACAGCTTCCCTCGGTAATCCTCTCATTCCCCTGGTTATTCATGATTTAAAGACACTGTAGATGGTAGGTGTGGGAAATTAGGATTGGGAAGTGGAGCATTGTAACTAATGGCACATTTCCACCGCATGGTAACGGCTCTACTCGGCTCTGCTTGGTTTTGGTACAAGGTACTCGATTTCCGCACAGCATAGTGCTGGCTCCATTGTGGGCAAGATAAGCCATGAAAAGTGCCAAATGTCATTTTCAACAGGAGTCAAAACTCAGCATCACCTCACGCAACACAAACACAGGAACAATGGAGGGTGCTAAAGGGCTGATGTTCCTGGTTTACCAGGTGGCTATTTATCCTGCCACTTATCCATTTTGGCCTATTTGTTTTAGCGCTGAAAGCAGTCATATTTTGTGGTTTTTTTGGCCAGTGCCTAACTCGCTTGCATTTGGCTGGTCATTATTGCCAAGTGTTTGACAGCTAAGCGTTTGCTACTCTCTTTATCCATTAGGTAATGATAATACAGTATATACTTGTCTCGCCTGAAAGTTGCTATCTTGATTATTTCACGTTAAATTAGCTTACAAGAATGCTATCAATCTAGCTTGTTGGGTTGAATATGTATTTACCTACTTGAGTCGGGTCTTAATGTTTGCACTTCAGATTGTGTTGCTGTGAAAATCATACTATTTCACCGTAATGTTGATTATGTCACATATTGTGTCGGCTTGTCCAGTGTTGGGTTAATGAAGATTCCCACTGACCAATCACTGGTCTGCAGCGCACTGACCTCATGTTTTAGCATTGGCTCGGATCGCTTGGAACCTTGGCTAAGGAGGTACAAAAATAGGTTCCTGGTACAAGGTTCTATCCACAATGGAAATTTTAAAAAAATCGAGTAGAGTTGAGTCAAGTAGAGCCGTACCATGCAATGGAAAAGCGCCATAATGTAGTCAAAAAGGTTTATGTCAGTACAGTGATGTATGTTGGAAGGAAAGGCAGGAGCCAGCGCAGGTACTTTTAAGGTATTTACATCTTTCCAATAAAAGCGCAAAATAAGGATAGATATGGCCCATAGACTCTGCATGCAAAATGCAAAGCAAATTAGCTCCACGACTGTTTAGAAAGGATGATGCTAATTACTAATTTCCGCTAATTATACAGGAGCTAATGTGTAATACTGCAGGCCAATCAATGCTGATTAGTCTGGCAAGGGCTGTTACCTTACCTGTCGTTCCAAGGTTGGCAGCCAGCAAAGCTGATAGTTTTTTTCTAAGAGAAAAGTCATAAACAGTGGGTGAAAAAATATCTGAAGCACCCCTGAAAAATGGCTTTCACTCTGAAGTCTCTAAACTGCAATTACAATAGCATATACAGAGGTCATTCCTATTAATCTGAATGCTAATTAGCTGCCTGTGCCGGCGTAAAAAATGTGGAACCAGCAGCACTTTGCTAGGTAAGTCACCAAAGCAAGACAAGAGCAGTAGCACAGTTCCAAAGGGGCCAAATAATTGGTGCTTGAATTGCAGATGCATCAGCCCTGGAAATGGCAAATTTATTTAAGGTGGCAAGGGGAACTGTATTAAGAATTATGGCAACATATGCCAAACACCAAAAAACAGTAAAAGAAAAAAGAACTGTGGCTGCAAGTTAAAGCTCTCCAACAGGAACAGACGGGCACTTGGAAGAGGAGTTTCTAAACACAGGAATATAGCTCCAAAAATCACCGCAAAATTGAGTCAATCAATATCTGAACTAGTTATGTCAAAAACAGTATGTGGGGAGGTTAACAAAACTGATTGTTCACAGCTGTGTTTTAGATGACTTGATCACCCCTTGTATGTGAACTCATGCTCACATTCTCTTTTACTCTGTTTAGTGATTCCATACCCTCAGTGAACTCTGACCTCTTTGTATGTGCGCCAATGGTTAACTTCAGTCAGTGCCTAGCTGCTGTTAGCCCAGAAGCCTTTCCATCAGAAAGGCTTTCTGCCAGAAGCCTCCAGGAAATCAGGTGACGTATTACAAAAGGCAATCAGTCCATGCACTCATTTCTTCCTTCTACATTTAGTTTACATTGTTTTAGTTTTATTAATTATTTTCAGCACTCAGTTGCAATTTGGTTAACTTTAACAAAACTGTTTGGTTAGGTTTTGGCAACAAAACTTCTTGCTTACATCTAGGCAACACAACTATTTGGTTAGGTTTAGGAAAAGATCATGGTTTGGGTTAAAATAAACCCTTTCACAAGGTTATCATGTCTTCAAAAGGCTTTCTAACGGGAATATTTCTGGCAGAACCTTTCAGGGCTAACTCCCCCCTTGTGTTGTGTGAGCCAGCTGGAGCTAAGCTCCGCCTATCGCATTGAGACTTTTTTTTACTCAATTTCACTTTTTTATTCGCAATATCAATTTTTACTCTCCCAGTAATAGAACTTCAACTTTGATGCTCAAATAATTGTTGACATTCTAAGCTGAACCAGCTATACATCTGACTGCATGTTCTAGACCCCTGAATAACCCATAAAAACTTTGCTATTGCCAGAAAAAAATGAATGCTCACTGGTTGAGAATGAAGTTTTGTGTTCACACGGTTTGTTGTATATTGTCTGAAAATTTGCAAAATTCAGTTTTTTTCCCCAAATCCTTGCAGACAGGCAGAATGGGCACAGATAGCAGTACAATCTAGAGCAGTGGTAACCAACCCTGTTGCTGGAGATGTACCATCCTGTGGGTATTCAATCCAACAAAAGCCCACTCACATATTCACAAGATAGAGACCTCTCTGAGCTGCTAATTAGTCGAGTCAGGTATGCCAAGTTAGGTTTGAAATGAAAATCTGTGCGATATTACCTCCAGGAATGGGGTTTATTACGATAAGTCTAAGCAACCGTTATCTGAAACCACTTCCTGCTATGAGTTCACTTCTAATACCAACTTACTTTACAGTCGACTAGCCAGGTCTGGGCTGCTCAGTGTTGTGCAGCAATGCATCCAGTCATCCCAGATATCTGAAATACTAAAACGCACCCCTATATACTTATTTTCTTGGATATCTCATTCACTTTTTTTTCAGAAAAGGGTCAGCTTAGTTTGTACTTTCTTTCTGCAAAGACTGGGGCCATCGCACAACGTGCCTGAAAATGTCATTAGGCAGCTGACCCAGATTTAAATGCAGACTGTTTCGTGGCTGCCATCCTTCCTTCTGGCAGCCTTGCCTGAGTGTGCCAGTGCTAATGAGCCAGCGTGCCCAACTAAGCATTCATAATCCCACAAGCAACTTCCCCCTACCACCTCCGCTCCACCACCACCCCCACCCCCAGCCCCAGCCCTACCCATATCCCTAACTGCACCCACCCAAACGGGCAGCAACTGACCTTAACCCACGCAGGCAAACTCTCATCTTTTCTCAACTATCTGCAAATTTTCATCAACAAACATCCATCTATCCACCTGCTTATGTGTGGTCAGGGGGATTATCTACCGAAAATGGCTGAGAGGTAGAAAGACACCCTGGACAGTTTGCCAATCCATCGCAGGAATAACACTCCATTCACTCACACGCTCACACCTACAGGCAATTTAGAGTCTCCAGTTAGCCTGACATACATGTGTTGGGCTGTGGGAAATAAGCGGGGAACCCGGAGGAAACCTATGTGAACATGGGGAGAACATGCAAACTAAGAGATCAACCTCACAAAGAGGCCTCAGGCTGGATTCAAATCCATTACATTCTTGCTTTCAGGCAAAAGGGCTACCCCCTAAACTGCTGTAATGTATACATTACCCATTGAACATACTGAAAAAAATATTTACACTAATATGTGGTCAAAGCAGGCACTATGGCTGAAGGGGCTTGATATTTAGTGATCCAAAAACAAACATGCTAACCCGTATATACCCAAAAAACGTATAGCATGGGCACGTGTCCATGTTCCCGCACATTAAACTGTCACGGACAAAATGGTACTTCTTCAGCCAAACACGGCAGCACATCATGGGCGATCTAGCCTTCATTACCTTTCTGCAGTGTGTATACTGCATATTGCCTGAATATTCATGCTTCTTCCAGCCCCACACGCAAAAGGATTTATTTAGCTCCCACACACGTGTTAGGCAGCAGGGCATTTACAGGCATGACACAAATTACACATTTCCAGAATGTGAGTATGCCTTTCATGCAAAGCCTGCCATTTTATAATGTGCATTATTTGTCCTCTGACAATGATATTTTTGCCTTTATTCTCCTAAAAGCAAAGCCCTTCATTGAAAGCTTTAACTAGCTGCTAACCAGATGATGCAAATCCACTTGATACATTTATTCATTTCATCCCGGAAAAATTACAGGGCTTTGAGAACACTTGGACTCAGCAGAGAGAAATGTCTTTTAAATGGCCCCTTTGAGTCGGCTAAAATTTCCAAAATTCACAGAACAAAAACCTTGAGAGGCCGGAATTGGTTTCTGTGCGGGTTTGCAGAGGGGAGTGGTGTGGAAGCACACCCACCACCTCTCCAGTGTTTGGGATTACAAACCCATCTCCTCTGCCAGGGCTGTTTTAGGTAAGTCAGGAGAGAAAAAAAAAAAAAAAAAATATATATATATATATATATATATTTATAGTGGCTCTGAAGACCCCGCATGAGTATGAGGGAGAGAGACTGAGTGAGAACGAGTGAGAGTGTGTGAGAGAGATAGAGAGAGAGAGATAAGTCTGTTTTTAGAGGACAGCTGTTTTCTCCCTGGTACACTTTAGGAGTAAACCTGCGGGTTTTCCTCTTTTATCGCACAATTATTTATTATTTTGCCATGGTGCAGGGTGGTCGAGGAAATGTTGTAAGCCGTGTAGAGAAGCAGACGCATTAAAAAAAACTTCGTAGGGGAAACATCGGCCCCCGACTCCACGGCGCGAGTGTAGCGGTCGGTGTTGGAGCGCAGAAGTTAAGTTTCCCTGTGAAAATCTTCAGTCTTAAGAGCCCTGGGGGGCGGCGAAGGTGTTTAATTATTAAAGGTGTTTGAATAAAGGCTATTCCAAGGCTGGAGGAGCCATGTCTCAAATGACCTTTTTCCGGAACATTCCATCAGAGTCGTACTTCTCGTGGAGTAGTACAGCATTCTATGTTTTTTGTACAAATTTCTGATAATTACACAACTTTTTTCTGTGTAACTACCTGTAATGAACCCTATTATTATTTCTAAATAGACAAGGCTGTCAACTCGGCAGTGTGTCTTCAACAATTAAAAAAAAACATATAGTGCACTTGTCTATGTGCATGTGTGTGCACATGGGCATGTGTATGTTCGTGTGTTTGTGTGTTCATTCAAGTGCATGTTTGTGGACAGGCTTGTGTGTGCACATGTGTATGTGTGTGCATTCATGTTTGTGGGCACATTTGTGTGTGTGTGTGTGTGTGTGTGTGTGTGCGTGTGTGTGCGTGCGTGTGCATGCGTGTGTGTGTGTGTTTCTTTAAAATTGACCATGCATTTTTATTATAATAATAATATACCAAACCCCAGAAAATTCCATAATTTCTTTATGCAGCATATAATGGGATTCCATGCATTAAACATGGGGCAGAAATTGTGCCATTGCTTGATATAGAGTTTGTTTGTCATGGCAGGGAACAAGCGAGGTATGAACTCCTGCAAGGCTAAAATATTTCCCCCTCTCTTAATAAGTGGAATAGCAGTTTGAATTTCCAGTTAATAACAGGTTTGGGTATTTCTGGAGACTACTTTCTGCTGCGGTTTTCTCTTTTCATAAAAATCATTAGATTTTTTTCCTACACATTAAAAATACATCTGAAGCCATAAGTAACCTTAGCATATGACTGCAGTACCTGAGACATCAGGAATATTAAAACAATAAAATACTGGTTGAAAAAGTATTAAAGATCTCTGGACCCATGGAAATTAAAGAGGAACTACCATAAACGTCATTGTGCGCTGATCGTGTTGAAACGAGATGCACATTGGAGAGTGGAAATAATGGTTTACAGGTGGACGTTAGGAGGCATAAACCCCGGAGAAATATACAAATGGACTCATGTAACATCCATGTGTAGCATATGTCAGTAAATCAAGAAAAGCCATTGACATGATTTAGCAGTTTCAGTACTCATTTTACAGCCATTCTGTAGAAACTTTGTCTCTCACTTCCCACCGCCCACCCCCTCCCTCCCCCTCTTTCCTTTGCCATCACTCCATCTGTGGCTCACAGTGAGTAAGTACTTGCCACACTGTGAGCACATCGCTAAATTAGGCTTTAACCTGCCAGCTCCAACTCCACACCAGTGCGTCCCAGGAGAAAGGGGTATCAAGCACCCTTTCTAGATCCTGGCCGCCGGCTCTTTACACCTTGTCAGCGTTTAGGGGGTGGGGTGTTTTGACCTGTTTGGATGTCAGGGAGAGGTGATCCCAGACAAGTGCCCATCACTTGTCTCCAGAGAGCGATAACTCCCATAGAGCTTCCATTCACAGCTAGTGCAGGCTCATAGGCAGAAACACCACTCCCTGCTGTCCAAGGAGACTGGGCTACTATATGAGCGAGGGTGGCAAATCTAACATGAAAAGGGCCACTCTGGGTGGTTTTATCTTAGCCCATTACTTTGAAACTATTGGTAAAGGTCTTGATTAATGACCTTGAAAAGTTAGTAATTTGAATCAGGTGTCTGAATCAGTGCTGAACTAATATTTAAAAAAACACGGTCAAAAGTTTATTTTACTTTGCTTATTCCTTTTATTCCTAAGTCTTCCAAAATTTCAGGTATAAAAATTAGGACCCTATTGTTTGTAGTTATTTCACAATTCCTCATCAGCAATGCAGTTTCTTAGGAGGAGGAGGGGGGTATTTTGCATATTTTTTTTCTTGGAGTGATTTCAACAACTTATCCTAGGAAATAGACCCATATAATGCAGTCTTTTAATTAGGTTCTTGGATTTCCAAAAAGGAGGTTTATAAACCTTTTATCAAAAAAATCCCAAAGAAACATTATTAGTAATAGGTAATAGGTAGTAATAGGAGATTAGCTGCTAGTTATTAACTGTCTTCGGAGGAACAGGCTGCTTTGAGTGGACACCCCCTCTCTGAAATGAGCTTTGCTCTGATTGGCTGCCGAACAGATCTACTGGCTCCATACACCATGCTTCAACAGATAGCCACTGATACATAAAAATCTCCAGGCTAAACAAGGAACAGTCCATAAATTCTCATGAACTGATTTAGTAGTAAACTACGCAATGAGTATGAAAGGGTAATGAGAGCAGGCTAAGCAACTCTGCAGATGGCACTGACATTGACGTCAAAGCGGAACCTGTGGTTTCCGCACAAGTTCTGGAACTCTTGGAATTCAGCTTGAAAATTAATAGAAATCAGCAATAATTTCATAGCAACAGATTCCATGTTTTCAATACCTTGTTGTCCCCCACCGCCGTAAAGCATGGAGTGGAGGACAAAGCATTCAGCTCCGTCCGTCCATACGTCCGTCCCATTGGTGTTAGTGCAGCACCTCAAGAACCAGAGGATCGATTTTGCTCATATTTACCACCGACTTGTACTTGGGGGGTCCCGCAACAACAGTCAATTTTGGTGACCTTGAGGTCATTTTCAAGGTCAGGGCGCAATTACTGTAGGCTACATAGATTTTGCCTTTGTAAACCTTGTTAACACAAAATTGATCGCTCTTCTTTTTCTACCACAGGGTTGTATGAGCAGTAATACTTAAAATTTGATATGTGTTGGATGAGAATTTTTTGTCAAAAGATCTTACGTACATGCGGCAGGGGACACAGTCACATTAGTGACAATTACTTGTTTTCCTTTAATTTGGTATGAGTGATCCTTTGTTTCAAGTTATCTGAAGGCTTTAAAAATTGATTTATTATATTGCTTTTGTCAACAAATGTGTACAGACCATATATTTCCCATTAAGTACAGTCTTTTCCAGTTTTTTTTTCTTTCTGGGGAAATAAAACCACCCACAGACAAATTCTTCAAGCTCTCGGGGTAAAATGGGATTATAGCACACTTCAAAAAAGCAGATTTGCAGGTGCACTGTTACAAATGACGTCCAGCTATGAAAGACCCCATGTTGTTATTATCTAATACCTGAAATAAACAATCATAGGGAGACATCACAACATGTTACAGCTGAAATTAAGAGATAATGTTGTGTGGGTATTGAACATGTATGTTTGTAGTAGATCCCATACAATGAATATGAGTGGTTTCGCATGCTGGCGAATGTTTTGGGAAAAGGCCTGGAAAAATAAAAATGTTATGCCTTGCCTGGAATTATGAAGGCATGTACCAAGGGATGAAGCATGTTTCAAGAGGGAAATCCACTGAGCTTCCCTTGTTAATACCTACCACAGCGTGACTAATCAAGTCCAGATGCTCTCCAGAAGAGAATTCCTGTTCAGTCACTTAACCTTTTTTTTTTCGCAAAGATGATGTTAGGTCAACAGCCTTGGGTTCACGGGCTATGTTTAAACACGTAGGATTCTTTCTGCCCCTTATTACCAGATTATTTTTTTTTTACAACAGATATTGCAGACTTCCTCATGTAAAATACAATATTTGCTCATGAAAAAAATGGGTACATGAACTCAGCCCATTCTCGTTTCTGTCCCTGGATGCTTTTTCTGTGGTTGATTGAGCTGCACTGTCAGCTGGAGTGTTTGCCTTGATAAGAACATGCCAACACTGCAATAGCTACTCTACTTTCACTAAATCACTTCAACTGGCCATGCAAAGCGATCTTCACATTTACATGCAGCATCACAAACCTTTCCTTCGATAATACATGACATGTAACTGTGACTCAAAGAACCTGGTGTCCCCGTGAACTTGAAGTTCTGATGCTGATATCTCACCTTGTGCCTCTGGTTGCTGTTGATTCTTGGGTCCTTTAACCTTTGATATCACAGTCCTCCCTTTTGTCTGCGCAGATTTTACCCCAGTCGCTAAGGACATTTTAAACAACCTAAGAAGAGATTCTGCTTATGACGGTGCCACCAATCTAAAACATTAAATTGTTTTAATTTTGGGGGCGCCCCGGTGGCTCATCGGTCTAGGTGCGCGCACCATGAAGGCTGTGTCCTTCTCGCGGCGACCCGGGTTCGATTCCGGCTCGGGTCATTTGCCACATGTCTTCCCCATTCTTCTCACCAACTTTCTTGTCTATCTCCACTGTATAACTGTCAAATAAAGGAAAAAATCTTTAAAAAAAAAAAATTTGGTTTAATCTTACTGTGTAGATTACTTAATGTAAGGTACAGAGTAATCATCAGCAAGTGTTTTTGTCAAGACTGGTTCAGACATGGACGAGTAAAATAGTCTGGAGACTTCTAGGGTAGTAGTTCAATGGTTATTAGCAACTGTCCTATAAGAGTCTGTCAATCCATGTGAGAGAGCTTTGACTTGAGGCCGCAGTTCTTTTGTACTTAGCTCTTTTTTTGACATTTGGCAGTTCCCCTAGCCATCCTAAACAAATATTTTACCATTTTTGACACTGGCACAGGTTCAGTTTGGCCACTAACTCTTTGGCCCTTCATGATGTAACTCATCTTGGTCTGGAGACATCCCAAGCAAAGAGCCCCTGGTTAGAGCTCTTTTGATGCATACAGCATTCAAATAAACAGGAACGACCTGTACTTTTCTCATTGTGGCTCGGAGTCTTTAATGTACTAGCCTTTTTCCAGGTTGTGCTTCTTATATCTTGTCTACACTCCCAATATACCAGGGACCGTGGATTCCGCATGACACATTTGAGCCAACCTTTGCAGGAATTATTTTATATTCCAGTGACTTTCAGCACTTTAACACAGACAAGATCACGAGATTGATACATGAGGCCAAGAGGGGAAAAAAAAAGGAGAATTAAAAACGTATCCCTCAGTTGATGGTGAGGTTCTGTCGGCCTAGGTCTCAGACGCTGGAACACAGAGCTGCTGAAACACCCACCTTCCAGCCTACATTGAAATATTCATGCAGCAGGACTTGGGTTAACAAATACTGTGTACAACAACATCATGCATCAAAGAAGTTAAAAATTGATGCCTCTTCTCTCGCTTGGCTGACATATAATTATGCCCATCTGTTGTAGAAATGTAAGCTGGTCAACTGTATCCATAGTTCCTCTCCGCTCATTTTACAGGGGAGAAAGCAGCACAAATTCATAACCCACGCGTTTGTTTAAAAAATAAGACGGCTGTTATGACATTGTGACATTATCCTGTTAATATTGTATCTTTTATCTTTCTTATGAGGGTTTCTGCTTTGGTTTATTAATGTCTGGATTTCCCATTTGTCACACCTTTCCCATGTCATTCTGCACAGTTTTGTGCTCTGCGGTTTTATCACTACTAATGCATGTTATACATTCATATTACTGTTAGCACCTTTGCGACACACAATGGGAAACTGTTGGGAAATTAAAAAGGTATTATGTACAGTAGTAATACAAAACAGCTTGAGTCAGCATTTATGATATACTGACAAAACACTAATGCAATTTTTGCAAGATTCTCTGCATATTAATACAATATATTCTACAGAAAGAATAAATGTTCCAAATAAATTGTTGCATCCCAAAGACTTAAGGCAGTCTCACTAACAGATACCGCATTGATATAATGAGAATGGTCGTTGTAAACTCTATATCAGCCCTGCAGAAAAGAAAGGTAAATTATTTGAAGGTAAATTGTTTTAAGGTAAAGGAGCTAGGTTGGAGGAAGTGATATGGGAAATATGTTTCAGACATTTGAAAAAAACTCAGGTTCTATTTATGAGTATAAACCAGGAAGAAAGAAGAAATGAATAAAATTATTAACGGAATGGCAATTCCCACTGCTGGTTTTATACACAGCCTGCTCCTCTATCTGTCCTTTATTGAGTCAGTCTTCAGCTGAAAAAACCACCTCAGCATTCACATTTTAACACATCTGGAAATCAAAGGGAATGCCAAACTTGATAAACTGATATGTACATACAGCATCACGTCCCTCATAAAAAAAATCCAAACCTTGAATTTCTCGGAAGCAAAGAAACTTCAAAATCAGCCTGATCTTAGCGCATTAGAAGGCTGTGCCATGTTAAATATGACAGTAAGGTAAGAGGAGAAATTTCTAAGGTAAATCCAGTCCAATAAGCAGAGATGTGAAACTTCACAGAGCATAGGATATTTCCTCTGAATCCACACACCCTCCAGTCCAGTGCACTTGCATAATTACTCTCAAACAAAGTTTGCTCATTTTCTTTTTTGAGGGCGAGCGGATTTGCATGTCTTTGCCGTTGTCCTGTGTAGAATACACGCAGTCAGTTTGAGCTCAACGAGCGCACGTGCATGTAAGCAGGAGGAGCGTGTGCATTGCACTGCAAAGTAATTAAACCAGCAGGTAAGAGGTCAGTTAAATATTTTATTTCTCTCTCGTGTTCAAAGCAGAAGAAGGAACATCTTGAAGAAAAGAGGATGTGATTTTATGTGACACAAATAAGTTGATTCGGTTTCTAGGGCCTGAAACTTGCAGTGAGCCTCGGCCACTCTTTTACCTCTGTCCCCCTGGCCAGTACAGACCAGAGAAAAATGTCCGGCGAGTGTGTTTCCGCTGATGTAACGGGACAGTGGAATGCAGCGTGGGAGAAATGGACCAGGAGGACGCAGGGGCTTTGGAGCATAATAAAAATCAGACCCCACTAACTTCCTTTTAGCAGCCGAGCACCTACAGGTCATTGTTTCCTGTTCTCGCCAGTGGGATGAGAAAGTCCCAGGATCAAGCCAGGAAGCTCCCCTGTTGAATCCAAAGATTATAATAGTTTGCAATTACTGAGCTGGCTGGCTTTGTACTTTACATTAGGTATATAAGCATAAATTCCAAGGACAACAGCATCAAAATATGCAGATGTTTCATTATAGTGAACACTATTATGAAAATAACTTTTAAATAAAGAAATTATGCAACAAATTTTGTGCTTATGACCTTCTGCTGCCTTCTGCTGAAAGCTGATTGGCGTATAGTGGCCGTATATATATGTATATATATATATATATATTTTTTTTTTTTTGAGTACATGGACTTTCTGTCAGTTATTTTTTACCAGGAGAGTCTAGAAATTTTGAAGAGTCAATGACTAAACTTGGCATGGGGACTCAAACATCATACCTTCATTCGGTGAGAAAATTTTGTTACAGTAGCTCAAAGTGTTAGGAGGCATGACATTTTTTGGAAAATAAACCCACCCATGGTCTTGCACCAAACTTTGAGAACCAATTATTGCAAAATCGCATGGAATATTAAAAAAAAATAAAAGCTGCTGCTAGGTTGGCACACTCGTGCAGGATGACCACCACGGCTGTTCAAATGCCGACTGTGGCCAGCAGCCTCATGGCGAGAGTGCAAAGCGCTGCTCAGGGATAAGGGAGGGATACAGTAGGTTTGGGTTGCAGATTTTTTCTCTAGCACATCCTACTGGCCATCTGGGCATTTGTCAAATGCATTCTAAGCAAACTGATGTTCAGGTTTCTTTCGCCCTCTTTCTAAGCTTGCAAGGTGGCAACCAGGAGCGTGTTTCAGAGGAGAACCACAAACTGTCCGCGCTCTCCCAAGATGGCAGCCTGAGTTGCATATGGCATGATTATATTTCGTTTGCTGATTGAAAATTCCAGAATCTGGTGTGATTTTTTCCATACAAAATTTTAAAAAAAAAAAAAAAAAATTTAAATAATGAAAATTTTAAAAAAAACTTTTTTTTGGCTTCAAGCAAGTATACTATGTTCTAAATTTGTGACAATTCCCCAAAATTATAGGAGAAGAACCGAAAAAAAAAGAATTTTGGACAAATTTCAAAATGGCAGAAAATCTGTCCATACAGAAATGCTCATAGCTTATATGAACACATGCAACTTGACCCACAGAATTTAGAAAAAAAAAATATTTGAGTGAGACTTATAGTCTAATTGCTACAGGCCAAAATGAAAAGTTTGTAATTAGAGTGCAAAAATTACGTCAAAGTACTTCAAATTATTTTTATGTGGATAGTGGGTGAGGCGTACAACCTGTACAATTTACTTTTAAGGACATTCTCAGACTTAATAATAATAACAAATAATAATAATAAATTTATTTATATAGCACCTTTCTATACATGCCAACTCTACCGATTTTGGCGGTAGACTACCGCTTTTAGGGCGTTTTTTTCAGAATGAAATGCCCCGAAAGTGGTAGTCTACCGCCAAAAGCGTAGAGTTGGCATGTATGCCTTTGAAGCAATACAACACAAAGTGCTTCACAAACAGGTAAAAAATACATGTACATAAAAGCAATAAAACAAAATGGGGGAAGTAGGGAATTAAACATCAAAATAGGAAAAATTAAGAATATAAAAGGAGACTTACTGTACATGAAAACACACCCATACAATAAAAGAATTTAAAATGTAAAATCAGCAAAAGCAAGCCTAAAAAAATGAGTCTTTAAAAAAGATTTAAAAGACGATAAAGACTCAGCATTTCTAATATTGTTTGGGAGGCTGTTCCTGAGTCTTGGAGCCTTAACCGAAAAGGCTCGATCGCCCTTTGTTTTTAACTTGGACTCTGGAACAGCCAATAATGCTTGCTTGGGAGATCTCAGCAGTCTTTTAGGTCTGTAAGGATTTAAAAGCTCACTTATATTTTATATATTATATATTAAGACAGACAAAAATAAATTTTTCAGGTCTCAAGCAAAACTTTGTCAAGTCAAAGGTTTAATAAAACTGGACAAATTTCCCTCAGACAAAAATCCTTCAGACTAATCTACCTGCCACAAAATGCTACCTGAGCTTTAACTCTCTCCCACGTACATGCAACACCTGCAGAAAATGACCTATTAGTCCTTGCAGTGAGTGGAAAATTGGAATTGACCCAACAATCTCTCTGAAAGCGTATCGTCTGACCTAGTATATGGAGAAAAATTGGTTCTAAGACTCATAAACATACTGCTGGAAGCATATCCACATGTAAATTGTACTATTTTTCAGGTTAATTTTATTTGCCTTTATCCATTTTAGTTTTCTCATGTATATACTTTTTAGACGGTCCCTTATATAGCCCGTAGTTAGGTTCTCTTGCCCTTGACAAAGATAGAAATTTACTTTCTTCAACATTAGGCACTGTCACAAGTGCCATAGATTTGCCAGTAAATACCGACTGGTCATGAATGTGACACTTTATTTTATTGTGTCCATACACAATCTGAATTGTACATGCAACAATATCTCACTTTGTAGCAGTTTGATGGAATAAAAACATTTTGTCTGAGGGTGTTTAGTCCACGTGGTTTGTGCGTCACACTCTCCTCTAGAGAGGTACATCCCTCACCTGTGTGTCACGCTCTCCTGTGGTGAGGTATGCCTCTCACCTGTGTGCCACACTCCCCTGTAAAGAATTACACCCCTCACCTGTGTGTCACACTCTCCTGTAAAAAAGTACACCCCTCACCTGTGCGTCACGCTCTCCTGTGGTGAGGTATGCCTCTCACCTGTGTGCCACACTCCCCTGTAAAGAATTACACCCCTCACCTGTGTGTCACACTCTCCTGTAAAAAAGTACACCCCTCATCTGTTGTCACGCTCTCCTGTGTTGAGTTATGCCTCTCACCTGTGTGCCACACTCCCCTGTAAAGAATTACACCCCTCACCTGTGTCACACTCTCCTGTAAAAAAGTACACCCCTCACCTGTGTGTCACACTTTCCTGTGGTGAGGTATGTCTCTCACTTGTGAGTCACACTCCTCTGTAAAGAAGTGCACCCCTCACCTGTGTGTCACACTTTCCTGTGGTGAGGTATGCCTCCCACTTGTGAGTCACACTCCTCTGTAAAAAAGTACACCCCTCACCTGTGAGTCACACTCTCCTGTAAAAAAGTGCACCCCTCACCTGTGTGTCACACTCTCTTGTGGTGAGGTATGCCTCCCACTTGTGAGTCACACTCCTCTGTAAACAAGTACACCCCTCACCTGTGTGTCACACTCTCCTGTGGTGAGGTATGCCTCCCACTTGTGAGTCACACTCCTCTTTAAAGAAGTACACCCCTCACCTGTGTGTCACACACTTCCAATATACTGCAACATACAAATGTGTTTTTCATTCACACAACCATAAATATTGCATTTTTATCTGCTTGATTTTCAGGCCATAGCTTATTGGCATAAATTATTAATATCAGACACAGTGCAAGGGCAACAGTATGATAATGAGTGAAATTACAAGTTTGTTATTGTATTTTTCCCCTCCTCTGTCTGGCCGTCGGAAAGAACAGCCTCTCGAATTACCTGGAATTGTGTTCAGCCGAAGGCACTGGGAAATCACGGATAATTGGGATCTAATTTGCCCAGGGTATCAGAAAATGAAGCATAGTCAGGGATCTCATTTGCTGCTCTCAGCAACATCCTTCACCAAGCTAATGTGCAGAGATATGGCGCCCTTCGAGGTGGCTTTCATGCTAGCGAGTGGCGTACAAAGAGCGGGCTGGGCTCCCTTCACTACATTATCTATCGAGCTGAGGGTGAGATCAAACGCTAGTTCAGTCTCTCAAAGTAATTGACTCTTAGAGCATTTTGTAGCCACATTCGCTTGAGGAAAAGGCAGACAGTTCTAAAAAAAATATATATTTCCCCCCCTCCCCACCCTTCACCCCTTCCCCCACCACACACTTTAAACATCCCCGGTGCATTATTACGCAGATTATATTTATGTGAGTGCCACCATTTGTGAAAATGACAAGTGATTGAAGTTGAGAGGGGGTAAAAGATAAAACTAAGCCCACAGGTTTGCTACATATTACTGTGACCTAAATCAGCAAACACCTTCATTATTTGCATTAGCCATCCGTACATCACTGCGTAGATTATGTCTAATAATCTGCTAATGTGCACATGCACATCTGGGCGCATGATCTACGTTGTACATGCAGTGCTCACACCCTTTGTCCAGAAGAACCTGCCATTCTATGTGGATACATCCCCTACTAATGTGCTTGCAGGAGTTCACTGTGAGGAGAACGTCAACATTCCCAAACAGTTGAAAAAAGAATTCCTGGTATCAGGATTCAGAAGGCAACATGAATGCCTGTAATTACCTGACAGAAACTGGGGGCCAGCAATGAGGTCACATGACCTTGCTGTTGAAATTAAACATTTAATCATTTATGGATGTGTGAAGTCAACATTGGTATCCTCACAAGAGTCCAACCAGGACTATGGAGCAACGAGTGCCGTTTTCTTCTATATCATGTACATTGAATTGGTATCTTTGCACCATTTACCTGGGAAAGTGGGGGCACCAGGTTGCACTGTGGGAAGACGAGCCATTGGAGAGAGTGTAAGGCACTGAGAAATGTTTTCCTAGGAAACTCTGGGTCCGGGAATTCATGTTGATGTCAATTTGATAGTGGCATACAGTGGACCAACAGCATACTGAACATATGGTTACACTGTTTTGTCTCCTTGGTGTACACAATTCTATGTGGTTTCCTCAGGCTGAAGACATTTTTTACTGCCTTGCTTGAGTATCTCAAATGTTTCTGCATTCATGGATCTAGACTTAATGTTGGCTTTTTGTAGTAAGGGTTGCTTACTTTCCCAGCTGCTGTACAGGTTAGAATGTTGAAGAGCTATAGATAGTACAGTCACATTACCAGTCTTAACCATTTAGGACTACAACTCATTCAAATTTGCCATTGGCTTCTTGGTGATTTCTTTGATTGTTACCCTCCTCACTTGGTGATTCCGCTCAGAGGGGCAGCCTGATCGAGCCAAGGTGTTGGTTGTGCCATATGCCCTCCAGTCCTTAAAGCCACCGCCATCTTATTTTCATGATTAGGATTTCATTCTCAGCGATGGCTTCTGTGATAAACCAGCTGTACTGTTTCTAAGTCAATTAGGCGTTGATCCTGTCTGTGCAGAGATTTCTGCGTTTCTCTTTTCTGGTTGTTGGTTTGAATTGGGCAGGGTTAAATCAGAAACATGTGACAGCTGCTTCCTAGTACCAATCAGAACAAGGAATTAGATTTCCGCTCCCTCTACTCCGCCACAAGGATCTCCGCCCAGAGCTACGCCCCAAGCTCAGGTCAACAGATATATTTGAATGTCAACTGTGTGAATTTTCAAAACTTAGTTAGCTATGGTCTCCCAGAGCAATCAACATTACCTCCTATTTTTGACTCATGAACTCAATTGCAGTTCTCCGTCCTTACTTTTTTACAATCCATATTTTATTCAGATATTTATTTTAATACTTGAGGAGTCCACTTGCAAAGCCTTCTAAGTCAAGTTGGGCCATTTTTTAGAAAAATCTGATTTTTTTGGTAGGCATAGAAATTGTCTTCCATGGATACCAATTTTCACTATACTGAAACTATTAGCCTTGCAGACATAATCCATGAGGCAATTAATTTTTTTTTTAAGCAATTACTTTGATTTTGCAACACAAAGTTTTGACTTAGCAGGTTTTGAAAGTGGAGTGGAAATTTAGCAGGTTTTGACAGTGTTTAAACCAGCCCCGCAGCTCAATAGGTGAAGGTATTTGACTCAGGACCCACTCTAAATGCAAGAAGTGCATTCTAAGACATGCAAGGACATCATTCGAACTCATAATAGTGTTCCTTACCTTTCAAGCTTGAGGAGCTATCTATTAAATTCAACGTTAACTAAATGAGACAGGAATCAAAGTACTGACTTACTACATGTTGGTAGCAGTGCTAGCTAAAACAGGATCTGCTACCAGACCACCAAAAAAGTTTGCAATCTAACTAAAGCAATATATTAGCTAATATGAGTTAACTTCTCTAAAGTTCGTGGATGCTAGTTCATGAACTCTGGACCACTCCCAAAGTGGAGGAGGGTATTCGGTGGAACAATGGATAGGAGATCGGGGCGAAGGCGATGTTGTATGGACTTGATCAGTGATTGAGCGAACATTGGGAGCCCCAGGTGGCGAGACTCAGGGTGGGACTCGCGTCTCTCGTCGGAGTCCGTGTAGGCTCCTAAGCCCCCCGGGGTCCCAGGTGGAGGCTGTTTCTTGCTTCCATCTTGGAGAGGGGAAGGGAGGGAGGGAGGGACGTAGAATCGAGACGAGCGGGGATTGTGGGAATGAAGGTGGTATATATAGGCGTCTTGGATCCGAATAGGAAGGCGCATTGGGAGTGGTCTTGTTCATTAACCTTTGTTATCGGGAACACCCTTTAATGAACTCTGGACCACTCCCAAAGTGGAGGAGGGTATTCGGCAGAACGATGGATTGGAGATCGGGGCGAAGGCGATGTTGTATGGACTTGGTCAGTGATTGTGCGAACATTGGGAGCCCCAGGTGGCGAGACTCAGGGTGGGGCTCGCTTCTCTCGTTGGAGTTCGTGTAGGCTCCTACGCCCCCAAAAGGTGTTAATGAATCGACAATAGATGGGCTCTACGTACGTCGTCGATATAATTGTGAACAAAGCTTGCGTTAGAGTTTGACGTCCGGCGGCCGAGGCTTTTAATCAGGTGGTCCGGCCCTCCTCGCTCGGATGCTGTGGCGGCGGCGCCCATGCGAATGGACGCCCAGGGAAGTATTCGGGCGAAATATTAGATATAATTCAATTCGATTCAATTCCGTTTATTTGTATAGCGCTTTTCGTGGATTGATTGTCACGAAGACGCTTTTCGTTGAGAGATGAAATAAATGAAAGGGCAGTCCCCAGCCTATTCCCCACAAAGCAAATGAGGCAAAACTCCGAGTAGGGAGAAAAATCCTTGAACGGTGGTGAGAAAAAACTCCCCAGTGGGAAGAAATCTCAGGAGGAACCCGGCTAAGGTGGGGAAGCCCATCCTCCGCCGGTTAGTTAACTAATAGTAAAATAAAGTAATAATATAATGAATAGCAATAGAGTTTGATTAAAGCCCATTTAAACAGGGACGTCTGTAGCTCCAGGAAGTGGCATGTCGAAGATGGCGCAAATCTAATTCTAACATGGCGTGTTGGTCGTGAATAATGGGTCTTGGGGACAAGCGTGGTTATTGTATCTTGGGGTGACGTAGTTTGATATTAGCTCGGACGAACTGAGGGCAGAGTCTAGGCGGAATAAGAATATGGACTGAGAAATGCCGAACTGATCAGTTTAACTACTCTTTATCTTGAACATGAGACAGTCAGTGGAGTAGGATGAGATGTCATTCAGGTTGGCGTGGCGAGGGGGATTATAATTTGTGGAGAGCGGAGCGAACTCTGAGCATCTCAAAAACTGAAGGCGGCTAGTAGGAACATGGCTTCTAAAGTGGAATCCATGGGAGGAGAGTGGTACCCTGAGCACAGCATCTGGATGCAGCGAGAGAGGAGGTCTGCTGTTAGGGGTAAACATTTGGCCGGAGCGAGAGGTTCTCGTTTACGTAAACTTTTAGTAGTGACTGCATGTGAATGCGGGAAATTGACGGGCACGGATAACCAGTGGCCGGTATGACAAAGAGGTTGATGCTGCTAAGATAGACTTGTCTTGAGGTCGAACGTGGTGTATGGAGTGGATGTACGAATTGAAGCTCGTGATAGGAACTACGTCGAGGGAATCGAAATCTTGGGGCTGCTTTTGCATCCGGAAGTGAGACGAACGGCGAGGTAGTAGCGCCGCTTCCAGAAAACACCAAAAAAGAATCCCCAAAAAGGTGGGTAGAGTGGGACGACCTTAAAACCGTTTGTGATATCGGCTTTAGCCAATCAGGTGCCGCGATCGGCGAGGCGGATGAGTGGTGAGGCGAAGGACAGTCAGTAAAGGGTTAAACACTTTTAAAACTTCTCGCAAACTGCGCTAGTGTCCCCCGGTTCAAAATGTTTTCCACTTGCCTCTGCTTGCCTACTTCAACTACTTCCCTTAGTATTTTTTTTCCCTTCTTCCACCTCCTCTCTTTGCGGCGAATACTGCAACGGAGAATGCGCCAAGTATAAATGCCTCCGCGCTCTATTGGGGTGCGCGCAATCCGCGAACAGAGCCAGGCAAAGGTATGACTGAGACTTAAGGTGGATACGCCTGCGGTATCTGTGGATGTTTGTTGATGAGGCAAAATGCACCAAAAACTGAAGCGCTAGCGAGGCGGTAGTGAGCTGCGCCACTGCGAGTGGCCGTGAGGTGGATACGCATAGTATCCGTGAATGTTTGTCGACGAGGCTAAGTGTACCGAAAACTGAAGCGCTAGCGAGGCACTAGTGAGCTGCGCCACTGCGAGAGGCCGTGGGTTGGATACGCATAGTATCCGTGAATGGTTGCCGACGAGGCAAAGTGTACCGAAAAATTGAAGGGCTAGCGAGGCGCTAGTGAGCTGAGCCATGCGAGTGGCCGTGAGGTGGATACGCGTAGTATCCATGAATATTTGCCGGCGAGGCAAAGAACGTCAGCATTTGTAATAGTTTGACAATTTTAGAATAAACATGGCAATCATTCAACAGCACCACAAATGTATGGGTTTTAATTTGAGAAGAAAGCGACGTGCATATATAGCAAGAGTTGCTCAGACTAATAGGTAGATGTGACGAAAGTCTGCTTTATTTTGAAAGCCTTGTTAAAAATTGCACTAACATGAAATTATATGGCGTTTCCTTCCGCACATCGCTGACCACCAAGTTATCGACATGTCGATGATTTCTGTGCTCATGTAACTCGAGGAACAATACAGATTTATGAATGGCCGTGAGGTGGACACGCGTGCAGTGTCCGTGAATGTTTGCCGGCGAGGCGAAGAACGTTAGCATTTGTAATGGTTTGACGATTTTGGGATATACGTTGCAATCGTGGCACCATAAATATATGGCATTTAATTTGCGAAGAACGCGACGTGCGTGTATAGCAAGAGTTGCTCAGACTAAAAGAACCGGCGAAAGTCTAATTTATTTTTTGAAGCTTGTTATACGTTGCACTACGGAATTATATGGCGTTTTCTTCGCACGTCGATGATTACAAGAAATATGAATAAGTCTTGATAATTTCTGCGCTAACTCATGAAACAACGCAGATTTGCATAGATTAGCTTGTGAGGCTCATACAGCAACAAGCCACGAGAATCCGCTCTATGTTCTGAATAAAGTGGCAGCTAAATGGCGTTGTTAGGTACGATGCAGCTGAGTGATGGTGAATATAATTGCTGGAAAGTCAGCGAAAGTTTCGGATTCGCAGATTGTCATCCTTGCGGAGTCATGTCAAATATATGGACATACCCAACAAGCAATCGCTTGCCGTACGGCCGAAGCATAAAGCGAGACCTAGAACGAGTATAAAGAAATTGTCCAGTTCTTGCCTCCAATGAGTAAAGGACTGGGAAATTTTTTTTCGTAAAGTGGGACGGCGAATGGCAAACTCGGTTCGCGTGAGCTCCCCGGAACGAGCGGGGTATCGGGTGTATGGGCTGTACGGGGTCGATGATGGTTTGGATTTTTTTTTTTTTTTTTACTAAAATGTGACTGCAGAAGTAGGGGCGACAAGTAAGTGGTATGGTAAAAGCCCGTACCGTCGTAGCGTACAGCGAGATGTAGAATGAGTGTATCGTAATCGTCAAGTTCTCTCCTCCGATGAGGAAAGTACTGGCGGATTGTGTTTCGGTAGGGTGAGACGGTAAAGAGCGAACTCGCTTCGCGTGAGCTTCTCGGCTATGAGGGGCATATGTGAGGTAGGGAGGTGGCTAGTGTGTGCTGAAACGGAGGTGAGGGGAAACTGCGAGTGGCCGAAGTAGTTGATAGGAGGGGCAGACCTGTAGGAAGAAGCACAGAATTAGTGACTTGGGAAACGGGGAGAGGGGAGCGGGGCGGGGGAACATGGTGCGGTAGGGAAGAGACGAGCAGATGAGTCAACAGCGGATGCTTCTTCGGGTGTAGGTGGGTTAACACCGGAACTGCTGGAGCTCCGTCCTGTGGAAGTAATTGGGGGGGGAGGACAGGACGCATGTGCATGGGGCTAAAGTGCAGCCTGCAAACACAGGGATGAAAAAGGGGGACGAAAAGAGACCGAAGTGGTCGTAAACGAAGGGATCAGGCACGGGGGGACTGGCTGGTTTGAGGAAGGAGTGACTTCCGCCGAATCTGGAGCTGGAGGCTGTCGCCGAGCGTGGTGACGTGGCGCTGGGGACGTTGATGGCGGAACCCTGTAGTGCTGTGTGGTCTGCATACATCTGGTCTGCACGTGGGGAGGATCAGCTGCATTGCCGAGGGAGTCGGTGAATAATTTTAGTAGTCTGGCTTTGTTTTCGGACCGGTGGAAGGGGATTTTCTTCTGCTTGAACGCCCGATTGGAGTCTGGCGAGGGTCGAACGTGGAGCCTGGGATGAGCTTTAAGTGCAAGCCGTGGTAAGCCTTGCTGGGGAGCCGCGGGCTCTCGCTTCTGAGCGCCGCTGTTGACGAGAGGCATAGCTGCTGCGAGACAGCGGTCTGGAATTCCTACGGCGCGGAACCATCGGTCGTCATCGCGGTGGGAGCATGGTTCGGAATGCGAGCACCCCTGTTGGGGCGAGCGGGTGACGCTTTGTGGTGGACGTACGAAGATGGCAGAGCGCGGGCGGGTGCGTGGTGGAGAAGCAAGAGTTGCGGGATGGATTAAGAAGATTCCTCTGGAGCCTTGGAATTATTCTGCATAGGAGGGACTCGGCGGAATTTCGCCTTGCTTCAGGTAAACGAACTCTTGCTGTGCGCTGGCCATCTGGTTTGAAAGTAAACGACGTAGAATCGAGACTAGCGGGGATTGTGGGAATGAAGGTGGTATATAAAGGCGTGCGGACGAATAGGAAGGCACATTGGGAGTGGTCTTGTTCATTAATCTTTGTTATTGGGAACGTTAGTGTTTCTGAAGGAGGGAGGTAATCTAATATCAATTGAGCTACTTGTCAATTAGCTGAGTTTTTAAAGTTGCCTCTTCATCGTTTCTTTATGTCGCCCTGGTGACGATGCCATCAATACTCTTTTATTTGACGCACCCGTACAGTTTTGAACTAGAAAAATTATATAGATCAAAGCTACACTGAGCAATTTCTGACCGCAAGATGATTCCAAAAGCACCATCTTTTTTTGTAAATAAATGAACGCACTCCTCCCTCCCCCTCTCCCCACAGTACTCTCGGAGATGGCACCTCATGTCCTGTACCACATAGGGCCAAGAATGGAGGATGCGTGCTTTCATTGGCTTGCATTAGGGTATTTTGGGTGTCCTCATTGCAATGTGCACAAGTTAGTAATACAGTTACCTAAAAAGTTGTTTATTAACCTAGTCTTTGCCTTAACCTAAAGATTAAACCCACTGAAGACCTAACACCTAATTGTAACTTCAAATAAAGAATAATCTTTTTGTTTTTGCAATCATTGATTGGAAGATACACCTAGATTTTTGCTCCTTGCAGCTGCAATGGGTACTGGACTTCCTTACAAATTTTCAAATGGCTTTTATCTCACTGATGTTAAATTCTCAAATTGATCTCAACATTATACTGAGCAATGTATAACAAAATAGAGCTAAAGTGTATTGACATTTAGATGGACAAATTTATGTCCAACAAAAATCTGCTCAGATGTAGGGTTGTATTCAGATATCGATGTTGTATCTTGCACTGATAGATATCCAGCTCAAACAAGCTTTTTTTAATATTTATATATTTATTAAACTTTGACAGCAGTCAGGATGAGATCGCACAGGTGTCAAGGCACCTATAGTGAGCAATCCTCCAATTAAATATACAGAAAATTGCAAAAAGAAAAAGACAATTAAAAACAAAGAAAGAAGCCTCAGAAATACAGAATAAAAGCGGCCAAAAAAAAAAAAGAAGTTTAACTATATTAGGCGGCAGCGTGTACAATGGCATTTGCCAACCCATGTACAAGAGTTGTTGGACGAAAAATTATCGTTGAACTTTTTTGTGTAAAAATTGAATAACTTCGACTTAAAAACAGCTGTGGTGTCAGAAGGTTGATAAAGTGCATTGGCATTCCATAAGTAAAATATTCTATTAAAATACGAATGTCGGAAAGTTTCCGTCCTAAATTTTGGAATTTGCATTGAAAAAGTATCCTCAGATTGGAATGAAACAAAATGCACAAAGGAAATGTCATAGTCACCCCTCAAACATTTACACAGAAATACAGTCCATTATGTCACGCCGATAGCCAAGTGGTAATAAGTTCAGCTACATTAGACGGACTTTGTAATCGCTACCTTCACAATCACTGTAACCAAGAATGTACTTAGTTGCTCTCCTTTGCACACCTTCAATGTGAAGGAGAGATTTTTTGGATGCTACAGCCCAAGATTGGGTAGAATATTCCAAAAGTGGTCTTATGAGTGAAGTATACAGTTTTCTTTTTGTTCTTTGAATTAATCCTAGCATGCGATTTGCTTTACTGACCAGTACATTTGCATGTGCATCCCATGATAAATTAGATGACACCACAATCCCGAGATCACGCATGCAATCGACTTTTTCAATTATATTACCATTCATTGTGTACCGGTAAAGAATGGGAGATCGCTTCCTTGTAACACTCAAAAGTTTACATTTGGCGGTGTTAAATCTCATATCCCATTTGCGACTCCATTCCAAGATGTTTTCAAGGTCGCACTGCAAATTTGAACAGTCTTGAGTGTTTTTGATTTCTCTTATGCATTTTGAATCGTCCGCGAACAAAGAAACCTGTGTCTCAGGACTTACGCAATCTGGCATGTCATTGATGTACAATAAAAACATTAAAGGACCTAATATTGATCCTTGTGGAACTCCTGATGTAACAGGAGACCAGGAGGATAGAGCACCATCGACAACAACTCTTTGTTCGCGATTAGATAAATATGACGTAAGCCATTTTAAGGGATTGCCATGAAATCCATAAACCTGAAGTTTATGCAGAAGTAAGTCATTGGGGACAGAGTCAAAAGCAGATAAAAAGTCTAAATATATAATGTCAATTTGTCAAGACTGATCCAGCATTTTGCCGACTTCGTGAAAAACCTGAATTAACTGAGTTGTTGTCGACCGTCCCTTTACAAAACCGTGTTGTAAGTGATGCAAAACAGACACAACGTGAGGATAAACCAAATTTAGTATACAACTTTCCAGTACCTTGCTGCATATGCACAATAACGATACTGGTCGAAAATTTCTCACATTTTCTTTATCAGATTTTTTATGCACAGGAATAACATTTGCTCTTAGCCATGCAAGTGGCAAATCTCCAGTTTGAAGAGATTTGTTAAACAGGCTACAAAGTGATGGCGCCAATTCATGAGCACATTCTTTTAAAATCCGAGCCGGTAACCCGTCTGGCCTGCACGCTTTGTTCGTATCAAGATCGGTCAGAACAGATCTGACATCCTGGACAGTAATCGTTACATTACCAAAATAAGCATGTTTAAAAACTGTTATGTCTGGATATGAACGTAGTGAAGGCTGGGGGGTGAAAAGGGATTGAAAATACTTGTTAAACAGACTAGCCTTTGCGCAAGGATCAGAGGCAGTTTTCTCACCATAAGCAACAACACTAGGGACACTTTTTGTCTTTGTTTTGTTCTTGAAAAACCCCCAAAAGCGCTTTGGTGTTTTGGCAAGAGAATCACTGAGAACATCTAAATACTGATTATACTTAAAAGCACATACATTTTTTAATTTGTTCCTTAATTTGAAAAATTTTGCCCACAATGCTGCAGTGTTGCGTTTTTTAGCTTGTTTCTGTTGTGGATTGTACTTTGTTGCTCAGGTGACGTACTTCACTGTCAATCCAGGCAGGAGAATTTAAATCCTTGATTACAGTAGTAGGAATGAATTCATTGACAGATGAATGCACAAGATCTAACCAACTTTGCCAGTTAATGTTAAGATCAGGAGGAAGCATTGCAGAGTGGAATGACACTTTGCCCATGTAAGATCGAAGCCCATTAAAGTCAGCTCTCTTGAAATTGTACACTTTACGCGCGCATGTGCGAAGTCTGTTGACTCGAGTTTGGAAAGTGAACTCTGTCGCAGCATGATCACTGTCAAACTGACCAAATGTTATATTTGGTTCGGAGCAACGCTCGGGGGTATTGGTAAATACTAAATAGAGTACATTGCCCTTAATGTGAGTCGGTTGATCGATGATCTGGGTAAGGGAAAAACTGTCAGCCAAATCACACAGTGTGTGGCCAGCGTTCGCTGATTCATCCCACCAAGGTATGTCTGGTAGATTAAAGTCGCCAAGTGCGAAAGTAATTTTGTACTCCACACTGCATTTAGTAAACATGTTTGACAATAAATCATGAAAAGATACTTGATCGCTATCCGGAGGTCTATAGCACAAGATAACGCACACTTTCATTGATTTACAAGGCACAAGTTCGCAGATGATGACTTCGCAATTACTGGGGTCTAATTCCAGGCGTCGGCGGGAGAGTATATTTTTGCGAATCCCAATAAAAACTCTGCCGCCTCGTTTGCCACGTCTATCTCTGCGATACGGGATTACAAGGCAGACTGTCAATTTTCACACATTGTTAGCATTACATGGTGTGAGACTAAATACACAAATTATAGGAAAACATGAATAGCATATTCTGTATACCTTCATACTTGACATACAGTACATCAAAAAAAACTGATATCATATTGTATGTCTGTAATAATATCTGGTTTGCCAAATTTTCCAGGCTTTAGAAAAAAAACTAGCCCATACTTCGCCACTCACTTCAACTTCACATTTTCAGATTTTGTAATTGGGACCTTCATGTAAACTATAAAACTGGCTAGTAAGCAAGATAAAGCAATTATTCATACTTATTTTGCCAGCACAGCAGTCATGATGCTGCATGGGAACACACATCTAGTCACATGATAAACCATTGAACAACATGTGAATATGGATGTTACCAAGCAGGAGTCCACATTTAACAAGTTCATGAGAAGGCCAATTTTTATGCCTTAAACCTTGACAAATAAATTAACATTCTGTTTAATTTGTGTGTAATCCACTAAGTAATGTCAGCACTTTGTAAAAGGAGCATATCCATAACCGGCTAAGAACTAGCTGGTGGTAGTTAAGTTACCTTCTCAGCGAACAGTAGTCTTAACTGTACGTTACCATGAGCTAAGTTCTTGTGCATACTGATTGCTGAATCTGTCTGATTAGAGCTAAATTTCAGTTATTTTAGGTGCTAACATAAGTTATACCATGCGCGTTTACTAATGAGTGCACACTCAGAGAGCGCAGGCTGAGACAGCTGGCTGCTAAGGTGTGCGCTGCTATGTTCCACAAAACCATGCCCATCCAGATGAAGTACCAATTTTCAAGAGAGTCCCATGCTGCAGGAGAAGAGAGGGCTGACGTCAGGGGCAGAGGATAAGCTTATTGTCGGGCTGGCACAGAAATTTAGAAAACAAAAGCCAGGCAACAACAGCAGGCTGGATAGAAACTGTTTAGTGGAAAGGGACCCTACAAATGATGACTCTCACATTTCAAGGGGTCATTTTATTGATTTTATTGAAAAAAAAAACTTTTTAGGGTAGCTTTAACCACACCTTGTTTTGGTTTCATATATATATATATATATATATATATAATATTTTAGGTTACACATTGATTTTAGCTTAATAAATGGCAGATATTCTATGAGGGAGGAAATTTCAAAAATGTATCATGTCAGCAGTAGCTTTAATGACTGTCTTGAGCATGTTCTGGGGAATGGTCAATACATTGGTCATTTGATATCTCTTATGGCGATGTTATACAGTGGAGTCTGGGGGAGAATTTTCCTGGCATGGTTTGGGTCCATTTACACTGATAGAGGGAAGGAGGAAAGGGTGACTGCAAATCTATACAGCACTATTTTGAGTTAGTTTATCAGATGCTGACACTTTTCTCAACTCATAGGAGCGATCTTGTCCTGCACAATAATGCTCCCATCCACCAGGCCTAGAGGATCATTCAGTGGTTTGATGAGTATGAAAATGATAAATCATGGACTGTGGCCTTCGCAGTCAACAGATCTCAATCAAACCAAACACCCAGAGATTGAAACTGTTTGTCCAACGTGTTTGACAGGGCTCTCCGCCACTATCGAAACACCAAATGAGGGAATTTCTTTTGGAATCATTCCAAAAAGAGTTGTATAAACTAGAAATCTACAGGAGGTAGAGTCAATGGCAGAAATTTGTGCTGTGGCGTATTGAAGTATATCGGTGGTTCTTGATCACCCAAAACCTGAAGACAATTTCAGGATGCATGAAGGTAAAACATGAAGGTAACTGCTTACGATCATAAAAAAACTGCATTCTGGTATTTTGCACTGTTCTAGAAAATGTATTGCACAGTAATTAGCGCCATAATATAAGATTAGCACTGCAAAAATTTAAGGGGTCATCTACCTTGAGACAAAAAAATCGACAAAATGTTATTTTCCCTGTGATTATATGCTGGACAATACTCATGAATGACTAATATAATGATTCATCATATTTTGAATGAAAGTCAACATCCGGTTATCATGGCGACGGTGGCCATCTTGGATTTTT
This sequence comes from Gymnothorax javanicus, assembly GCA_029692085.1. NCBI lineage: Eukaryota > Metazoa > Chordata > Actinopteri > Anguilliformes > Muraenidae > Gymnothorax > Gymnothorax javanicus. Next base: position 29,274,212 of record CM056205.1, on the reverse strand, counting down.
GGCTATATTTGTTTGGAAAGCTTTTCTTGGTTGCTATTCCAGAAATTTGTTTGCAACCTTCTAAAAAAGACTTTAAATGACCTTTAAAGTGTCACTACATAGTTATTTTTCATATTTTCCTTTTTCCGAATGAGAAAAATTTGATGTCTTACATCAGCAGGCACCTACATTTTTTATACAGCGGGCACCTACATTTTTTGCCTCTCCTCAATCTCAAAAATTTTAGGCCATACTGGAAAAAAACTCTCTCTAGTGACATTCAGCCAAAATTAATCCATCACTATTCCAAATTTGAAAGAAATCCATCAAGAAATAAGTGAGAAAAATGTTCCAGAGGTATGGGAGGCACTAGCAATTCTGTTCATAGAGAAAAATCCATTAGAAAGTCCATGAAATATTTCAAAAGATATTTACTTGCACATTTCAAGGCAGAGGACACGTTAAAAAGCTCTAGCACCATAGCTTTTGCCCTCTTTGGCCTTTTTTTGGTCCTCTGTTGCTAATTTAGCCCTTCTCAGTTCCGTTCTTTTTTTTTTTTGGTGGCCAACGCTGTCCTTTTTTCACCCTTTTTTTTTTTTTTGAAAGAGGCTAGCTGCATTTCAAAGCTGTGTTCTGATTGGTCGAAGCCAGGCCCATGCACCGCATGCTGTCGATTGAGGAGCCAATCAGAGTTGACGTTATACATGGTTCATTTAATGCAATTAGATTTAGCTCTAGGGAGAATCTACAGAGAATTTGGAGTTCAGTGGTGAAAGCCACATGGAAATTAGTTGAGGAACAACAAAGTTATGCTGGTTTGAAGTTTTGTAAACAAGCATTGTTTAGATTCATTATTTTTTCTCATGACAACCCAAAATTGAACTGCATTTTTCAATAAATTTGTTGGAAATCAATCAAAAGCTGCAATCCTATGGATGAAATAGTTAATCAGGATGTTGAATCAGCATATATAATATTTTTTTTCAAATTTTTCATGATTTGCACGCCTTACGCGGTACTGCCTGAAAAAGCTAGTGAGATTTTGTAGTGCAATGAAGACATAAAAGCTACATTGCTACCGCAATAAACAGCAAAAGCCAAGGCACAATGTCTACCAAAGCCCAAATTCTTGACTGCAGTACACCCAATTCAAGGGAGGGGTTGTTGGAAAACATATCATGTCTGTTGAGATACTCAGAAAAATATGACTTCTGTAGAGGATCGAAATTAAATATGACAATCAATAACAGACAACACTGATGTGGCATCAAATGCATAATGCTTAGGAATACATATAGCAACATAAAAAAGTGCGATATATAGAAAGCATTGCAATGCTCTCTGCAAGCTCAAATGAGAGAAAGTGAGAGGGCATTTTAATGTAGGAGGATGTCTACGCCAAGCTGAATGGTTTGCCCATGTGATGAAAAGATTGTCATATAATGATGAAATATTGGAAAACTAATCGCAAATGTTTCTTTCAACTATTTCTCTATTAATAATCACTTACAACAACATGTATGTATCATTTAGAAAATTATTTTGTCTCGGTATAGTTTTCTTTTACCCTTTGTGTATGTGCATCTGTGTATATATGGATCTATGAATGTGTCTGAGTGTGCGAGAACAAGTATGGATGTATGTATTTGCGTGTGAACTAAATATTTAACTCCGTTTTTGCACGTTTGTTTTTTGTTGTGAGTATGCATATGGCTCAATAGCAGACATGAAAATGAGCAGACAGGAGAGATATTTATTGTAAACATCCTCCCCCACACAAGGCACTCAGAATCCATTTGTCTACATCCTGGACTGCACGTAGGGAAAACTGCCCGGCCTGGGATCTGAGGGAGGAATGTGACAGGGCATGGGAATCGCGGTGTCACGGCCGTCGTTACAGCAAACTGGCCCAGCTTGAAACGCTTCAGCACCATCAAATTTCTCAAACTCCAACAAACTGCTGCTGCTATCGTGCTACCTATCAGTACAGGCACGCTTGAGAAAAAGTTTGAGGGTTAATTATTTATGTTCTTTGGCAAAATCTGGGTCGCCGAACTCCAAAAAAGAACCCTCCTCATTCCAGGATAGAGAAGAGAGCTATCAGCTAACCTCACACAACGGTCCTGTACTGCTACAATTTATTTCAATCACTAAAGGGAGCAAGAATTTGGGGACCTTTACTGTGTCAAAGATAGGAGCAAATGGTTCCCATGTATGAACCACTTCTGATTAAATAATATAAATGAGAGAGGATGTATGTACAAACCTATGTTGAGTGTACACGATCCACAAGACTAACAGAGAGCTCTGAATAGATGAAGCCCGCGATCTGACCCACAATCCAAACCAAGATAGTTTAATATGATTGCTGTGCTTGATGGAAATTTACAAGCCATATGACTAGTGATCTTCAGTTTAGGTCAAATTTAACTGTTCAGTCTATTTTTTTAAAGAAATTTTAATACAAGGGAACAATATTCTACTATTTTAGGAAACAGTACTTGTTATAGAAAAGTTTCACCAAGAGAGAAAGACAGATTGTTATTTGAAAGTGGCAGAGAGCGAGAGAGGGAGAGAGTGAGAAACTGTGCTTTGTAAGCTAATGTATTTATTCTTAATCGAGGAAAACAATATATTTGAACGACATACTGTATATAGATTTTTGCTCATTATTTAACTTCCATGTAACACATTATATATTAATTTGAATCAATCTCTTCACATAATACTGACATAATACTCAGATTTAGCTGAGATATAGATGGGAGACAAACCAAGTATTTAGTGTTTAATAGAAAAACGTGCAGTGCCAAGATGAGGTACATGTGGACACAAATTGATACATACCACTTTAAAAACTGCTAGTTATGCTGAAAACATCTGTTAAAAATATAAATAACTGCATACAAGCAGTTGTACCAACCTCCCAAAACGGTGAGAAAAAAATATGAATACATTTTATCTCCTGCTAATACCATTTTAATTGTACAGTCATGCAGTTGCAGTTAAGTTCATCCATCAAGAAGCTGAGCTGTCTGTTGGTTTGTTTCTCATGTCACTTTGTCAGGCACATAACATTTCAATATTTATGAATTTATAGATATTATTCTGTTCCCATTACTGCAGAGAGTTATCCACAGTTATTTCAATTATCTGTATGAATATGTTAATTAGCATTAATTTTATATGGTACAATCTTATGTAAACAACAATAGTTACAGAAACGTGTTTATGAGTTATGACTGGGTGCAACTGTGAAATGAAAGAAATGATTTGCAGCTTCCAGATGGAAAAATAAAAAATTATTAACAGACCTGGTAGTGCATGTACTCTGTATACACTAAAAGTTAATTAACAAACTGTTAATTGAATACAAGGTCTATAATTGTTGTATTACCAGCATAAACACAATTTTCCTCAAATATTATTAATACATTTTTTTGTTGCACCTATTAGAGATTCTTGTCTCCAAGTTAATTTCATTATGCTAATGAGCTCTCATCCTTACAGAACCGACGCTTTGATCCATGTTAATTGTCGTGATCTTCAAAGACAAAGTCGCCACTTACTTTAAATGAATTTTACATTTTTTAAGGAATCGTATGGAAATGAAGGGGAAGTAATTAAAATTTTATGAAGTGTCTCTGTGTTTCTTAGCCGGGGAAGTCAATGGTACTGGCTGGATTCTGTTTCAACATTTAACCCGAGAAAGCCGTGAGGAGAGCAAAAAAAAAAAAAAAAATGTTCAGATGCGAAAGATTAAAGAAACTGTGAATCCGAGACTTAATTTGTACTGATAAACTTTAGTGTTTAATATGCTCTTCTGTGTTCCCCGCATGAAATCTTTGCAATGAGCTTGGATGGAAAAGGGCTTCAAAAAAAAAAAAAAATGAAAACGGGGGAGAAAAAAACCAGTCTTCATCTCCTGGCTGTCCTTCCTCCCAGGCCATGTTTTTGCATTTCCTGTGTGCCTCTCACAGGGAAGACGTCCTGATAACATCAAAACCTGCAGAGGAGTGAGGAGTCAACTCTAGGACAAAGAGGCCTCAGTGTCGGCTGAGAAAAACCCACCCACACTTTGCCCCGCGTTATTAAAACCCGCCAAAGCTGCAAATCATAAAGCAGAGCTCACGTTAAATGCTGGCCCGAGGGTGAAAAAAGTGATTGAAAAGCAGCAATATTCATTAAATTTGTGTATCTGACAAATAATTGACACATTCAAAATGGCCGACAGGTATCGCACAGCCCAGTACGAGATGGATTCGTCTGCAGTTTTCCATTGTGATGTCACTCTGGCCACGTGATTTTGTTGGAGGTAAGAACACACCAGCATCCTGCTGATGCCCCTGAACCTTAACCCACAGGTAATAAGTTGTGAGAACAAAGAGGAAGAAAGTAGTAAATTAGGTTTTCATTTGTTGTTTTACAGTCTGGGTTGTCTTCTCAAAGAGTCTGCCCTTGTTCCCAAGGGATTGTATACTCAGTTTAACTGACATTAATACCAATTTAGGCATCTTCAGGAAAAATACACTCATATAAGGCAGTTTGTCATTGGGTATTACGGCCTTTTTAAGCTGTCTGAGCAGTTAAAATTAAACGGGCGAGTTCAGTGCATGGCCAGGCTCGCATCTTTACAGCATGTAAAAAAAAATGCACTTTTATGAATTGAAATGTGACATGGTTGAGCAGACATGTAAACATTTTCCTCACTGAAACTTCTAAATCTGGAAATATTTTCTCTTTTTCATAACTATTCTGTAAATTACTGGTCATGGAATGCAACCATCTCAAAGGTTAATTGACCCAAACTAGTTAACCCTCATTTTCAAAAGAGTTGCCTGACTCATTTCCTTATCTCCCTAATTTTACCATTTGTCCAATTACTCAAAATGGCAATTTTATGCTATCAGATAAGACATCATGAACAGGAGGTCTGCTAAGTCTCGACTGGAATTCCACCATTATGAATCAACTTAAGAAACCAAAAAAAGTAGCCTGCATTGATTCCTCTTTGATTGATTATGTCTTACATGAGTCTGGCTCACCTTTCTGAATTGAGAGTGAGTTACAATGTTCTCTGTTACTCAAAGTATAACTGGTTCAGCTTTAACCTTGTCTACATCAACAAAGGGTAAACTGATGTTAAATTTTATAGCATTAGTCAGTTTTGCCTTTTTTCTATGTTTACTCATTGAATCACCACAAAGTCTTTTTTGCAATTCTAGGACACTGTAGTCCAATAATGCCCTTTTGTTTGAATACATACCTTACTTTGAGCCTGAATAATGGTATGGCAAAGGTGAATGTAGCCAGATTGAGCTTACCTTTTTAAGTGTGACATTAAATAATTTTTTTCAAACCCTCTCGCGCATTAAAATGCAAATCTGTTTTCAATCTGTGTGGCAGCGATCCAAAAGCATTCAGGTGCCACAGTGCTTAGCACCTTGAAATATCAAAACACACCTTGTGCAACAGGGCAGCTCGCAAGTATCCAGTAGCATGTGCGGCAATTAATTTAAAAAGATAAACAGGATGCTTTACTCCAAGTGGAGTGGTACTGATGACCCTAGTGGCTGTTCAGAGAGAAATGGAGCTCCTGGCTCATGAAAGTAAATGGGGAGGTAATATTTGATGATACGTCTCCTATGACCTTCTAATTCCCGGCTCAACAATCCTGCACTCACCGAGCTTTTCTCACTACACATGCCGCCTATTGCGATAACTGAAAAAGCCCATCAGTGTGACGCAGGAAAAGCTACTTCACCATAGTTTCACCGCAAACTCCTATCTTCCCTCTCTCGACATGATCCCATCCCAACACTGGAGTAGATGGAAAGCCATTGACAATGTACTTATTTGTCAACCTTTGCAGAGCACCGTGTCAATGGACTGAGGTTTTTAAAGCAAAGCCATGGTATTAAATGCACACACTAAGCAAATCTTAATACAGTTCATAGCTGGATACCCAAATAAGCCTTTAACAAATGTGTCTGGGTCTTTGCCTTGTTTGTTTTTAGCTAAATGAATATATACAGTACATTATTGATTCAATGTATTTTAATGTTATGATCCAGAAAAAGAACCAGACACAGATTCTCGGTACAATCCAATTAGGATATTTATTGATAGGAATATGGTAATAACTTGAGAGGGGCCAAGGTCCAGAGTAGGATGAACACAGTCCCACTTAGGTGGTGTGGAGTGGTGAGGGTAATGGGCTTGTCCGTGCCCTACCAGTAGCATCCTGGGGCAGGAGCCTGGAGGTTTTGACCCCACCAAGGCAGGACTGTTATGGCGCTTTTCCACTACTTGGTGCCGGCTCAACTCTACTCTACTCCACCCGCTTTGGTACCGGGTACTTTTCTGGGGGGTCGTTTTGCATTAGAGGATAGTACTGCCTCAGTGTAGCTGGTCGTCATAGTGCCAAGTACCAGGTACTTTTTCCTAATGCAAAAGCAAAAAAGGCGAGTAGAGTAGAGCCGGTACCGCCTGGTGAAAAAGCGCCGTTAGACAGCAGGTTCGAAGGTTTTGGCAGGAATGCAGACTCAATCCTGGAGACCAGTGGAGGTTTTGGAGGTCTTCCAAATAAACTAGTAAGAGTAACAAACTGGAAAGACAGGGTAACAGGAATGAGGTCCCAATTCTGGAGACCGATAATAAGGCTTGGGAGTTTGCCGATATTAATAAAGTTTCAAAGAGTAACAACATATTTCACCGACATAAAGGTTACGATAATTTTGGAAGACGCCCACATAGAAAGAATCTATATGAACATATATGCGCATATATGCAACCTATATGCCGCATATATGCAGCATATATGCGCATATATGCGGCATATAGGCCAAATTCAGGTACATATATGTGCTTATAGAGGGCATATAGGTCTCCTATATAGCTCATATACCCAGTGGCAGGTTCTGTTTGTCATACCTATTGTATAGCTCATATCTCACTTTTGCAACTGTCATACATGATGCCTAGCTCATATTTTTATTCTCAAGGTAATATCTGCATATTAGTCCAAAGTCCCTTACAGAAATAACAAGAATTTCACGCAATAACTTATTAATCACATGTGAACACGTGAAATTGGCATCACATTTGATCTTAAATACATGTTGACATGTGACAACGGCATGTTATGTGTAAACCAGTCATTATTAACTATGGCAAGTGAGAGGAGACAAAAAGCAATGATATTAACACAAATATCTAATACTGTTTGTTACATTTTTTTCCCTGAAATATTAACAATAACAAGGTCATCAATTCTTTCTTGACCATACTTATTTCCATTCTATGAAGATTGAGTTGTGTATTGAGAAAGATAAGGAAATGTATAAAAACAAAATGGTTTGATTATGTTTATTTCATCAATTAAGCATTTTTTCAAGTTTAAGTCACTGCCAGATTCACCACATTAGATAAAACTGGATTCACATCATTACAGCTCATACACATCCACTGAAAGGTAAAACACTACACTGTTACATCCACCAAATGCAATGTTTTCTATCTTGTCTGTAATGCAGTTTCTAGATGAATATGGCTCAGAGGTCCTTAGTCCAAATGTAACAAAATAAAACAAAAATAACAAAATTAAAGTACATAAAAGAACATACATTCAAGTAAACATGCCTTTGAAAAGTCATTTTCATCCCCACATCTATTTGAGCATTTCACTGTGGTTAATGAATTGAAGACAAAGTCTACATTTCTGTTTACAGTTTTAATGAACAGACACTTGTCTTTTAAGTTAGATGCTTGTATTAAAGGTCCCAGACTTTTTCCCAGACAAGGATTCTTAAATTCCCACACGGAAGGAACCTATATAAACAAATTGGTTTTAATCCCCGCCTCGTATCAACCAGGGGCCTATTGCACAAAGGCAGGATAAGGGATTAGCCCAGGATCGGCACGGGATTAGCCTGATCTCAAGCCCCATTTCGGTTGCACAGAGCGTGTGAGCTAAGCCATGGCACTAGTTACTATGGAAACAAAGTCTGTGGAGCTAGCCAGCACCGGAGCAAGCTTACGAACTAGCTAAGATCTTGTCTGCAGCCAATTTCACCTCACCTCATTCAGCAGTCGCTCAAATTGAAAATCAACGTCCTTAACAGTCATTCTGAATTGTCCACTACACGTTGCTATCTCAATTATAATAGGCCCAGAATAATTGTTTTAGAAACTTGTGACCATTGATGTTAGTAAAATAGCCAATATTCGATCATTATATTCAAGTAGGCCTATCCATGTGACAGTGACCATCACAGTTCAATCAGTCCCCCTTCCATGTCACATTTTAACCATATTTAGAATCCGTCATTGTCAGATTTGTCCTTGTTCCCCAAGTTGAGACTTCCATCAGAGTAGAAAATGAGCAGTGCTGAATGAAGTATGTTACCGTGTTTCAGCGCGGTCTTAAATCGCTGCGGTAACCCCCTACCTACAGCACTGCTGCTACTTTTCTCCGTCATTATTCAGGCTGCGACGGGCAAAGTAGAGTCGTTGCCTTAATGCTGGACACGAATGCAATGTCGCTCGCTTCGCGATACTGGAATCAAACATTTTCAGGAGGCTCCTTGACGTAATTTTCTGACGCTAACATTCTACTTTTAAATTTGAGTATGTCTTCATCAGAGGTGTTTAATAGCAGCAAGTAAACTCAACCAATCTGACAACGTCTTCAAGATCGGACTTTTTTTCATTTTGTACAGGACAAAAAAGAGACCAACAGTGAACCTGGGAGCCCCCATAACACATATACGTGCACACGCATAAGTTTTTTTCACAGTTTTCTAATAAGACACAATTAATTTGCGTTTATCACATAAATTTTAATCAATCCATGCTTCGCGAGATATTAAGTCTATCTGACAGCGACGGCTTATCTCGTTCACGGTAACGCTGAAATGCATCAGCAACTCCTTTTTGACAGCGCTGAATCACCTCCAGAATTTACTATCACTTGAGTTTAGCTAACTTTAATACTCCTCTCAAACGTCTCGCACCATTCAGACAGAAACTAAAGGAATAGCAAGCAGAAGCATTTCAGCGATCCCATCGTCCCTCTGTTTGAACGTGGTCTTTCAGTGTTGCTGGCGCATGCGTTTGCTGCAGCTACTTAGTGTCCATGGTAATGATCAGCGATTCTGTGATCGATCTCGGGGTCTATTTGAGGTAGCCGAGTGCGCGCACTCAGCAGGATCAGCGGCAACGGACTTCACTTAGCCAATTCTCCTCCACCCGCTGTTGGCTTTGTGCGATCAATTAAGCCAGCGACGCGCTGTTTGGGATATGGCAATCCTCGCTTTGGCGTTGATCCAGGATTTCAGGATCCGACTTTTGTGCAATAGGCCCCAGCAGTGGTCGGCAGCTCTTTTCAGAAGTAGCGCGCCATTGGCCAATTTGCTACAGGGATGCAAATTAGACAGGGCCTGCTGGGAAGGGTTATGTAGATTAGAGTTCCCCTAGGCGTCTCCTGTTGGCCAGACGGGCCCTTATAGACAAGAATCTGTCAAGTTGTTTTGTGTAATCTTTTGCCCTTGTTTTGAACGTGTGATATCTCACTTAGGGAAAGTATAAAAGACCCACAAGTTGTGCCCACTCATTTGAGTTAATGATATGGTGCTGCATATGCGAAAAAGCGTATGAACTTATACATAGTTATCTAATTGGATATCCCAGATTCAGGTGGGATAGGAGATGCCAAATTTAAATAAAAAAAGACATTTAGGTTTTAATATAGGGCGACATGAAATTGGCTGTTTTCATATATTATAGGTACATATATGTACCTATATTATATGAAAACGGGCAATTTTATGTATATCGCATATATGTGAAACCTATATCTGGCCCTATATTAAAACCTATATGTTTATATAGGTTCTTTCCATGTGGGCGGTAAAGCTTTTCAACTGGAGGACATAAACTTATTGGCTGCTTAATAGTGAACTAGCATGACTATCCAATAAATGCAATACAGAAATAAGGTTAATATACACCATAGGATCACAAAGGAAAAGGTCATACAAATACAAACCCCAATTCCAATGAAGTTGGGATGTTGTGTAAAACATGAATAAAAACAGAATGCAATGATTTGCAAATCTCATAAACCCACATTTTATTCACAATAGAACATAGACAACATATCTGATGTTGAAAGTGAGACATTTTACCATTTCCTGAAAAATATTAGCTCATTTTGAATTTGATGGCAGCAACACATCTCAAAAAAGTTGGGACAGGGCAACAAAAGACTGGAAAAGTAATAATAAAAGTACTAATAAAAAACAGCTGGAGGAGCATTTTACAACTTATTAGGCTAATTGACAACAGGTCAGTAACAGGTCAGTGACTGGGTATAGAAAGAGCATTTTAGAGAGGCAGAGTCTCTCAGAAGTAAAGATGGGCAGAGGCTCACCAATCTGCGAAAAAGAAAAAGTCTAAAAATTGTTAAACAATATCAGAAAAATGTTCCCCAATGTAAAATTGCAAAGAATTTGAATATCCCACCATCTACAGTACATAATATCATCAAAAGAGTCAGAGAATCTGGAGAAATCTCTGTGCACAAGGGACAAGGCCGAAGGTCAATATTGGATGCTCGTGATCTTTGGGCCCTCAGGCGGCAATGCATAAAAAACTGGCATAATTCATAGTCGTGTGCTTTCACTTCATGCACGAGCTGACCCATTTCCTCTGCTGAAGAGTTTTTTTTTTTTTCTGCTACTCGCAAAATCTGCCCTTATAATAGCTAATTGCAAGGCTACAAGCCCACCTAGCTTTTAAAGGGAATGGGATATGACATTCTTATTGGTTTATTTCTTGTCACGTCCAAAACATGCCTATGATTAATTAAGAGAGGAAGTACAACCCCTTTGAACCAAGCGCCTCACTTTGCACCTAGATAACTCGCCGTTAAAGAAGCTGAAATGGATTTGGACACACCCTAAATGCACTTGCCCCACACACTTCAGACCGCGTGTTTAAAATAGTTTCCTAAAAGACAGGCAGGTTGCTAAAACTGGGGAGGAAACAATAAAGGGGACACAAGGGTTGTGACATTTAAATGGGTGTAAGCATTTAAAATCTTACACGCAATAAGTTATTTTAATAAAGCTATTCTCTATTGAAAATACAGTATCATGTTAGGTATTTTAAGAATGATGTTTTCAGTGTCTATATTCATGCTCTTGATTCAAAATAGAATAAACCAGAGCAATTATTATAGCAAAGTGCATAGATCTGGCATCCAAATAAGCAGCTTCATTGAGGGTCCATTAAAAAATACCCTATTTCTATTTGAAGCCATAAAACATTTTAGCATTTGACAGAGAAATCAAAAACGACACATTATTCATCATATATTATATATTTTATATATAGTATTACTATATAACCTAACAGTTTGACTACAATACCAGAGTGCGATTCCTAACAGACGTATAAATGGAATTTCTTCTTCTGATATAGCCCAAATGGGACAGTGTCAAGTTTTCCTCCATTTTTTTAGGCCAATTGCACCAGAGCAGTAAAGGGCTACTTCCTCAGTTTGATAACTTTGATAACCACCTGGTGTGCACCAAAATTTGGGGTATGAGTTGCAGTTAGTTTTCTACCTAACAGAGTTCAACATTCATGGGTTCCTGGTTTCTCTTTGACAAAATTAACTCATCAAGTGAAATGCTGGAGTAAGTTACTGTGCAACAGAATCAGTTCAAAAATTGTAACATTTCATTTGAATCTGTGAATTCAAGTAGGTCCCAACTACACCTGTTCTTATCATGCAGGTTTTGCAAGGTTAGTGCTCTTTTAAGATAAGATATACTTTACTGAACCCCGTGGGGTAATTGTCCCCCGCCACCGCGGTAGTAAGCGGAGTAGGGGACATAGTATTCAGCTCTGTCCGTCCGTCACGTTCCGTTCGTTCTGAACACGATATCTCAAGAACGGTTTGACCGATTTCATTCATCTTTGGCTTCAATGTGTATTAGTGTGATACGCCAACCCCAGTCGATTTCCGTGACCTGGCGGGGGACATGGCCACGTTTAGTGGCAACACTTGTTTGTCCTCTGCATTTAACCCGTCCGATAGTTAGGACCACTGTGGGCAGCCACAGAGCAGCGCCAGGGGACCAACTCCAGTTCTAAATCCAGTTCCTTGGTCAGGGGCACTGGTAGGAGTGTTCCTATAATGCATTTTTCTTGGTGGGGGAAACTAGATTACTCAGAACAAACCCATGTGAAAACGGGGAGAACATGCAAACTCCACACTGAAAGGCCCCAAGTTGGATTCAAACCCACAACCTTGCAGTGAGGCAACAGTGCTGACCAGTAGTCCTGGCAATTGTATTCATGTTTGTTCTTTTTTTCCTTTGTAACTCCAAAATAATTATTGTATTATCATGTACATCTTGATTAGTTTCATCTGTGAATATTGAGTATATGTTGACAGTGCGTTCAACAAATCAACAAACACCTTTTTAAGAAATGAACGAAAGTCTGTTCTATATAGAAGATTCAGTTCTGTAATTCAAGAAGAGCCCAACTGCACTGTTTTGATTTGGTCACTTAGCTGAAACCAAAATATCTTTTGCCACCTTTATTTCTCATTTGTTATCCCTGATGGGGTACTACATGTGCCAAAGGTATGATACTAAGATTGTGGCCCCACAAAATGTTCTCCTGTAAAAATTTGTCGCAGGGAGTAGGGCCTGTGTTGATTTCATCAATTCGATTAAAAAAAAAAAAAAAAAAGTCTATTATGCCTGGCAAGCTTGCAGTCATATGTCGTAAGATAATTCACAAGGGGAAATAGTAGCTTGGCTCCTATTTGTAAGAGGAGGGAATTACACAGTAAATTACTGCAGGAAGCCAGGTTTAATCACTTCCTGTATTAGAGCGCAACAATACATTTCAAAATAATTAATCAAATGGTGTGCTGATTTCCGTCCAGTGAAGGGATTTTCAGCCCCTGAAGGACTGGGATATTACCTGGAATGACAAACAGCCCCTTTTATAGTAGAAGGTGCCATGCCAGCTGTTGTTGCAGGTCTGTGAACTATGAAGTTTAGTATGGGGGACTTATGAAGTTGAAAAACTGGGGGGTGATTCTGTGAAGTCAGAGAGATTAAGTGCAGCAAATTACAGGGGAATGCTGATCTGAGAACCCTAAACTCATTGGATTTCAAAGAGCTTGGCTAAAGCACATGGAAGGGATGGAGAGCCAAGAAAGGTCACCACTATTTTTTTCCACATTCCCCCTCTCTAAAATAGTAGCCAGTAGGTTTTCTTCAGAATAACAACAGCGAATTAAGCCATTTTTATTTACTCAAAAATTGTTGCTCCGAATGCAGCGTGCAGCAATGAAAATTAGCAGTTTTCTGCTAGCCAATGAGGGTCTTTCTTGACCCTGAAGCAGGGGCTGAAAACGCAGCACATTTGACATAACTAGCCTTTTACTTGCTTGTGCTTCACTAAATAGAGTGATGAAATGTAATCACAATGAACAGAAACAGATTATTTGTACAGCAATGCCAACACAGGGTCAAAATGTATTATAAATGACCCTCAATCATTTACATTCAGTATTTCTTCCACAATTTCAAATCATTGCCAAAAAAATACATCATACCAGCAACAATTGCAGACATTTTAGAAAAGTGCTCTATAATACTGCCAATTGCTGGCATCTCAAAGTTACGCTGTCGGCCCGAAAGCACTACAGAATTGATGAAATGGCCCATACTGTGGTCCTACATGTTAAGTCCAAATACACACTGAAGGAAGCGCAGTCTGTGTTTGAAAACTGGATCTGTGTTCATCAGAAGCCCTCTGTGGACAGCCTCCACTTCCTGCATTTTTATTCTTTAAAAAAAAAGAAAAAACTCATTTTGTTGAACTGCAGAAATGGACAGGCTATTTTTACCACTGGAGGACATCAACCAGCTCCTATGTATCTCACAACGGATTCATTATGTAAAGAATACTGGACTGCACACCATTGGGGTCGCAACATTAAAACAAAAAAAAAAAAAAAATGTGGGATGAGGAAGGGTGAGTGAGGGAATGAGTTAGTTGCGGGGGAGGGGGTGTGGATAGGGAATGGCAGTAAAACATGTTGTTCAAATTCGCGTTTGGCAATCGTTCCTTAAATTCCCACAGATTAATTTCGCCACACCCACGGCACAGTTAACGTCTAAAATGGCCCCTGTGCTCTCTCTGGGCTCGTTCTTTCTAAGTTGGCTGCATCCTCGAGAGGGTACTTGATGCAAAAAGATGTACACAAAAGTCCTCCAGATGTTATCTAACAGTAAGTCCTGCTTTTAATTTAAATTCTTTCTGTCTTTGTTGCATTCAAATTTCACACAAAACTCGCCTTCCCGTGTGAAACCTGAAGAAAGAGATGGAAGACATTTGCCAAGTTTTGTGAGGAATGCGTACGGCTTAAAAATTGTTGATAAAATCATTATGGTTCTAATTCCAGGCCTTTCTCATTAAAGGAAATGGATCCATGTTTAGTTATGACAAAGGTTTAATTTTCCATGATTCTATTGTCACAGCATGTCTGCAGAGATGAACACATGAAAAAAACATTTAGTTTGACTACGTATATAGTTCTTGACAGCAATTCAGCATTAGTTTTCCTAGCAGTAACCAGTCAAAGTCACAACAGACCTGACACTCTCATTTAACGAGTAATTAGTGGGCAAGCTGGAAGCTTGCACACTCATGTTCTTCCTAATCTTTATTTCTTCCTTTCTTTCTTACTTTCTTTCTTTCTTTATTCTCTGCGTTTTGTGCTGACTCACTACTCCTACATACTTTAACCTAGAAACTTCATTCAAACTTTAAAAAATTCAGCTTTTTCTGAATTAGTTTGCAATTATTTATCTTCTTGATATCTTTCATACTTTTTGAGTTATTCATTTTTATTTCAATATTTTTGTCCCATAGGAAACAATGAAACAGATTTTTTTTAATTTAGCTATTTTCAGCTATTTTTTACTCTGTCATACTTTTAGCTAGAAACGTCATTCAAACTGTAAAATGTTAAGCTACGCTTGGATAATTTATTTACTGTTCAACTTTTTTGCAACTTCTATAATTTTCTAAATATAATTTTTAAAATTTTTTTTTTTTACAGTTAATTCTGGGAACTTGGAGTGTGGAGACATCACAGCTAGAGTGCCGAACATCAGCAAAACGGTCCAGAAGTCTTCTCTTTAACTTGCTGTAACTCCCACAGTTTTCACTCCGCATAAATATTTTTATATCCAAGTTGTAGCAAAAGTTGTGCTGGTCATGAAAATGTAACTATGGAAGCAATTGGACAAACAGTTTTGGCTGTATAAGCCGAAAAGCGACGGGACCGCTCACCAATGTTAAATGCGACAAGAAAATGCAGGTTGCAAAGGCAAAACGCACAGTTTTCTAACTTGCTTGCATTTCCATATTTTTGGCACTACGAACACAATTTTGACATATATTACTCAGCAGACTCTCCTCCTTTGTATGGTACCTCCATTTCCTAGATTGGACTTACCATCTTTGAATTAGAAGTCGCAATATGTAAGAAACGCCTGCGCTAAAATCTCCATGGGACTAAATGACTCAGCCAAACTCAAATATCTTAGATATGGATCATTTGCGGTTCGATTCTGCCCTCTGCTGGCCTTTTTCCCAGACCTCAACATTGTCGTTTTTAGGAGACAGAGATAGATACGACTCTAAAAGAATAATTCTGCGTCAAACTCAGGGAAAGAATTTCCGGTATAGTAGTTGGTGCAGTCACTGAAACCAGCTCCAGGACGCGAAATCTTCATGTCCTTCATTTGAAAATGCAGTGGCCGTTTCCAATTCTGCCAATCATTTTTAATGTTTCCAGCTAGGATTGATAAAAATCATGTTTTCAGAGCATTCATATTTTCTAGAATAAGCTGACGCAATCTCGGTTATTTTTACATTATTAGTGCAAGGCCAGTGAAGAGAAAAAAATTAACTGTCTCGAGACACTCCTTCAGAAGTCCGGCACAAGGTCGCCGATTGGCGGTACGCAATTGAGTTTCTGTTGGTGTCTGGAACTCTAGTGGGGAAAAAAACATTTCGCCTCCAGCGAAAGCACATTGAGTGCCGGGAAGAACGGTCTTTTTGCTGGGTGCGTCCAAGACAACAGGTTACAGTAAAAATGGCTAAGCAGAAAAAAACAATAGCTCGAGATCCTATTCCAGCAGATAGCTACCAGCAACTGTTAGCATTAGCTAAATATATTTATGATCGTATCTAAAATAGGTGGAATATTGGTATCAAAATAGAGCTAGTTAAGTACAAAGAAATGAAAGTGATGTCCCCAGTCGCTATTGGTTCAACGCTTGATATGATTTTTTCCTGAGTTTTAAAATAGCCGGGTTTAAGGCTGGAGTAAGCACACTGTTATGAACTTGCACCTTTTTTGTCAGTTATTTTAACTGGCACCTTTTTTGCCACTTATTTAACTGTAATTTTACGATCAGTTCATAACAGAGGTTCTGAGAATGTTAACTGTAAACCACAGCTACATGCGCGCAGGACTCAGCTTACAGTTAAAATGACAAGGAGACAGTGCGTTAAATAAACTGATAAATGAAATACATTGATAACAGTGCAGTAGCACCTAGTATTTGGCTTTCCATAAATGGATCAATGCCCCGATCTAACGTTATTTGCTAAATAATAATAATAAGAAAATAATAATTATTATTATTATTAGGCCTACTTTTTACATTATCGCTTGACTCTTGCTGGAACACGAGACCAATCACTTTATGGAAGATTCCATTGATAAATGATGACACCCCAATTTACAGTGCTGCTCGTTGTTCTGGTCATCTTGCCTACCTAAGCTGTAACGTTACCTAAAATAAATTGATGTAATAATTTATATATAAATATATGCCAGTTAATGATATTGGTCAAAATATTTATTGGGCGTGATGATTCTGTAACTGTAAACCTTTCTTCAATTTAAAATGTGCTTTTGATCTTAAAAGGAGTTCTGCTTCTTATTGAATGGAAAATTAATGAACTAGTTGGAAAAGCTGAAAAACGTGTAGCCTTTTATTTAGCGTTTTTTTTTTTTTTAGGAAGAGGCTATTCGCCCTGCAGCGCTTCCACGCGAAACTTCAAAGAGTGAGTGGATTACAAAATTAAATCTCTTATTGGCCCAGTTGGTGGGAAAATGGCAGAACTGCTTCTCTTGACGGCCCCGCTGCGGGGCAGATAGCCAATGTCTTTCCCTCAATTCACCCCGTAGCCGGGTGAACAGCCACTTCCTTTTTTTTATGTCGCGCCCGAATAATTCCCATAATCTTCAGCAATATGTGTAAATATAATCTTGATGCAATTTTGCGATAAATAGACTACTTCGTTCTCATGTAATATTTTTCTTATGGAGCACGTGTATATTTATGGCAATGTTTAAGTAGGCAACATCAACAATTTCTGTCAAATAAATATATGAAGTAGGTTTGATGTGTTGTAACGTTGCATCTAGGGGAGGTCTTCCTGAATAAGTGTTTTCATACAACTTCATGTAAAAAAAATCTGAACTATCCCTTTAAACGATACAATATCCCACTGTCATAAATAAACTCATTTCCAGCAGCTTTAACCTTACATTGTCAGCAATCCGAACTTTACGTTATCACCAGCTTCCAGCTTGCCCATACAGTTTCCCCTGGAACTGCACTTTTCTAGTTCAAAAAGCTTCCCAAACCAAAATAACCGATAGTACATCGCTGCAACTTTAACCCAACACAACACAACGCCAAACGAGACACAAATCAATCCAACCATCATCAAAATAGCTTTCTCCTCACTAGGGGTGTTGGGGAGCAGTAGTTGACTCAATCCCAGCTGACTATGGGCAAAAGGCAGGGACACACCCTGGACAGCTCGCCAATCGCAGGGCCCTCTCACCATACACTCATACACTCATACACTGATACCAACAGGCTATTTAGAGGCTACAATTAACCTATCGTATATGTTTTGGGCTGCAGAAGGAAACCAGAGTAACAGAAAGAAACCCACACAAACACAGATAGAACATGTAAAATCCACACAGAAGCACCCAGGCCACATTTGAGCCCCAAACCTTGCTGTGAGGCTACAGTGCTACCCCCTGCACCACTTTGCCACCCCAATACATACATACTGGCTGAAAAGAAAAAGAGTATATACTGTATTCTGATTACTTAGATAACTGGATAATGAAAGAATGAGTGAACGAATGAATGATTACAGTAACTATTTTTATTCAACCAGCAGCAGAGAAAAACTCTGCTCTGTCATTGTCGATGCAGATTTTCTGCAGACTTTTCAGCAGCTGCACTATCAGATGCTGTACATTATTTTTTTTTTCTTTTTTGGAGAAAATGAGCAGGCCTGGCATTTGAAAGCCTCGCCTGAGTAAACCTGCTCGCCACTTCTGCGGGGTGAGGCCTTTACACCTACCGCTCCTGTTAACCTGACCCTCAATTTATGGGGATCTGAACTCTGAAGTGCAGGTAACTAACGGAGTTTAACAGCTGGTACAAGGATTTCTCCTGAATTTTTAATCACATGAATTAAATATGCATTGAGATGCTTGGTGGACCTCCTGGTGCACCGATACAATGTACAGAAAATCAAGGATAGGTGGTCTTAGGGAGATAAAAGGCTCTTTAGAGACCACCTCTAAAAGGTACAAGAAAAAACTCAGAAGAAAACAGAAAATGAGAGAAAAGAAAAGGTAAAAAATGACAACAAATCTGCAATCTGTGTAACACAAATCTCAGAGGTAACAAAGCTGACAATCTTCCTGCTAATTCCTTTTTTTGACAGAAGAGCAACTTTTGGCGGGAGAACAAGGGAGTGTTTTCTCTCTGTTTCTGACAGTGCAAATAATTCTGTATAAAAGGGTCCGTTTATTATTCTTGTCAGCGCAAGCTCTGTTTTGCATTTGTTCGACGGCGGCTGGCGTTCGTTTGGCTGCGCAGGAGCAAAGACTCAGGTGCTCCGTGTCGAGAAGCAGATGTATGGAGAGGTCCCTCAGCACTGATCCCCGTCAGGCCCCGCTGCAATTATCTCCCCGGAAACTCTGCTACAAATTAGCTGCCGCTGCCCCTGATGGATAACCACTCCAGGTTCAAAGGGTTAATGGCAGGTGAGGCCAGGTGATTGGCTATTGTCCTGGCGCTTGGCTGTAATTACGGTTTGACGAGGCTGACCCCAGTCGTTAAACGCGGAAAGCTCCCGGCACACTTCCCCAATTCTTTAAATGTGACGTCTAGCATCTCCATTAGCAGAGAAATGGCCTCCTTAGTTGTCCTTAACACAGGGAGAGGAGAGAGGCATTAGCTGGAGCGAAAACGCTCTTCCCGGGATTACTTTACATCCTTAAGGATTGCAGTTGTCTGTGTTGTACTGAGCATTTGGCAATTAGGGACAAGACACTCATATTTGCGCCCGGCTTTCACGCACTTTACAGCTCTCTCCATTTCATATGAAAAAAGAGAAAATTATATTTATTCCTTTCCTAGCATGACTGTTTAATAGGTCTGGTGTATCCGGAGCCCGGACAGAATCTGAATAATCTTTGTATGCAGTAATGTCTTGTGTTTACAGCCCATTATCTGTAAAAAGTCTTTCCCTGGTTTTATTCTAATTGTGTTATCCAATATCCCCTCCTCTTTGATCACTTAATGGCACTTAAGGTGTCTTCTAGTGTTGCTCAAATGGTGGGAATGAAGCTATGGCTGTCCAGTGACATGAAGCAGCCTAATTGCCGAGGCCTTTGTTTTGTCAGGAAGATAGGTACCACGGGCAGCATTGGCATGGTTTATGTAGCGGCTTGTCAGTACCTTCTCTCTGCTTAAACACATTAAAAACAGATGGAAGAGGAGTGTGTGGTGGACGTTCTGCTTTCCTGTCATGTGTTGAATGATAGCTGAGTTATCGTCAACACAGAGGCCACTCCATAGCCTTACTGTCATTAGTAATAATTATGCTGTTAAAGGAACAGGGTTTGCACTCTTGTTACAGTCAAGACCCTGTCTTTGTCTCTTAACTTTCCATGTACCCTTTCCTCCCTTTCTCTCTCTCTCCCTCATCCAAATTCAAAAAAGCTTTTTTAGCATGGCAAGCATAAATCAACACAGTGAAAGCATAAACTAACATAACAAGCAGATAATATTGCAAAACAAATTAAATATTGTAAACACACGATAAACAAAATACACAGAATATGCTTCCTGTTACAGTCAAACCTCTCCCTCGATCACTTTCTCTCTCTTGTTTCTCTCTTTGATTCCCTCTGTATCTCTCACACTCTTGCTTAGCTCTCATTCAAATTCAAATAAGCTTTATTGGCATGCAAGTGTAGGCCTAAACTTACATTGCCAAAGCGTATACTAACATAACAAACAGATAAAATGGTGAAACAAATCTAAATATTGTAAACGCAAAATAAAGTGCAAAATAGAATTCTGCATCTGAAGGGCAAACAAATAAAATTGATTCCAGAGCACAATCACTACATTTTATGCATGGAAGCTATATTCATTCACTGTTTCTCCTTTTCTCCCCTCCATAGCGCATATAGTCACAGACCAAAATGCACACAAATATGCCAGCGAATGCATGCATGTGCATTCGCACGCACATAAAATACAAGCACATATAAACATGCACGCAGAGAAATCTGCTCAGTCATGTTTTAGAAAAATTAGGATCTTGGCCAAAATTCCTGTTGGTCTAAGTAATGTTTTTGCAGTTAATAATGAATAGAATTTTGTCCAGTAAAATGACAGTGAGTGACAGTAATACCCAGTCTGTTGCTCTAATGTGATTGCTTTTGGGGGTTAAAAGCCTTTGAGAAGGGTGATACTCAGCCAAAGTGCAGTCAGCAGAAAGATTACCTACTCAGCACAAAGCTACTAAAGGTAACATACCTTCAGCTCAGTCCTCAGCTATGATAGCTCAGCTACTAAGGGAAACATACCAATAGCTCAGGCCTCAGGTATAATAGCTCAGCGAGTAAAGATAACATACTGTACCTGCAGCTTAAGCCTCAGCTATTATTGTTCCGATAGTAAAGGTAATGCCTATGCTAAAGACTTTGCTTCTAAAGTTCAGCTTGCATAGGTCATATACCCACAGCTCACGTGTCAGCTATTATACCTCAGCTAATTAAGGTAACATACCTCCAGCTCAGGCCTCAGCTATTTTAGCTCAGCTAGTAAAGTTAACATACCACCTCAAGCCTCAGCTATTATAGCTCAGCTTGTAATGGGGACATACCTATAGCTCAGGCCGCAGCTATTTTAGATCAGTTAGTTAAAGCAACACACCAGCTCAGGCCTCAGCTATTTTTGCTCAGCTAGTACAGGTAACATACTCGACCTACAGCTCAGGCCTCAGCTATTATAGCTCAACTAGTAAAAATAACATACCTACAGCTCAGGCCTCCATTATTATAGGTCAGCTAGTAAAGGTAACATGCCTACAGTTCAGGCCTCAGCTATTTAAGCTCAGCATGCAAGGGTAACATACCTACAGCTCAGGTCTATGCAATTATAGCTAGCTCAGCTGGAAAAGGTTTCATACCAACAGCTAAGGTCTTTGCTATTATAGCTCAGTTACTAAAGGTTACACACCTGAAGCTCAGGCCTCAGCTATTATAGCTCAGCTCGTAAACATTACATATCTAAGCCTCAGCCCCATATCCAAAATACTTGACTTCGTACATGGCGTTGCCTTGAGTTTGAGTGGACGAAGCCTTATCTGAGTGGTTAGGTGGCACGGTCCGGTGCGCCTCCTGCAGACCCCCCTCCCCCCACACCTGCCCCTGGGGGAGAGGCTGTGCATGCATACTGTACATGAACTTTGGATAAATAAATAAACAGTGGAAAGAGCTCCCAGATAATTGAAACCAAGCGCAGGAGGGACAGGAGGAGGGGGGAAATAGCAATTCCTCTGGGGGGCCGCGGCTGGCGGAGGTGGCAGGTATGATTAAAACCAGGGTGATTTATGGGAAGGTAAGCCTCCGTCGTCACGCTCGGCGCCTGCATTAACATCTCGCGCCGGTCTCATCTTTGTTTAGCCGCTACAGACAGGCACCCCCCCACTCTCCACTCGGCTTTTCCTGAGGTTGAAATAACAGTAATTTAACTTCTCCCTCCCCAATGGTTCTGTAGCAAGACACGGTGGAGGCACTGACCTGCCCCGCAAGCTTAGGACTGAAGCAGCTGGCAACTCCTCTAATCGAGTAACATATTTCCTGCCGTCCCCCCTCTGTCAGATACCTGCACACTGAGCCACCCGCAAACCCGTATTCCAGCACTTTCTTACCCTGATATTTTGACTCAACAATCTATTTCCTATTGCATTTTACTCAAAAAGACAAGCATTTTGCCAAATGAAATGACCTAACGTCTACGACTTGCATGTGAGTTAAGAAAATTTTATGCACCAATGTGATTCAGTTAATTTTTATTTTCACCATACTTTTTACTGAGGGACCGTTAAACAGATTCTTTACAGAGCACCAACAAAGCAAACACCCAGCCTAAAGCCCCAAATTTTTTTAAGATGTTTTTAAAAACAAGGTAATACTTTCTACTTGAGAGAAACTATAAGATTGTTATGTTTTATTGGACGAATAAAACACGTAAGACAGACTGTTTTCCATTAAGGGTGGCCAGTAGGCCTGTGTAAGACTATACAGCCGGGCCGTTTTGAGTGATTTGTCCGCTAACAAAGGCACCCATGCAAATAATTTAACAAGACATCAAAGGGACTCCCTCCTGCCTGCCCCTAGTCAATACTAGAAATTATATCAATACGGAAGACCAATAGCAATTAGTTGTCTTTAACCAAGTACTAGAGTCAGCAATATTGTACACCAGTGCTTCTCAAACCTCTCCAGGAGGACCAGCTGTCCTGCATGTTTTAGATCTCTCCCTGCTTCTGCGGATGTCATTCAAATGATCAGCTCATTATTAACCCCCTTAAGCCAATTGATAACATCCTGATCATCTGAATTACCGTTGCTGGAGCAGGGAAAGATCTAAAACAGGCAGGACAGGTGGTCCTTCAGGAGAGCTTTGTGAAGCACTGGTGTACACTACACGCTGATGAGCCAAAAAATTTAAACCATTCACAGATGAAACAAATAACGTTGATTATCACATATCAATGCCTCAAGTCAAGGTATGCAGATAGCCTATCGACAGTATCCAAACAGCCGGTTCTTTCAGTAGACACACTGGATGCGAGAGAAATGGGACCTGGGTGACTTTGACAAGAGCCAAATCATCCAGAGTGGGTCAGAACATCTCCAAAGCGGCAAGCTTTCTGGGGTTCCCCCAGTTAGCAGTGGTGAGTACCAACTGACTGTTACGGTGCAGACCAGTAGTCAAGTGCAGAGGCAATGTACAATCCAACATGTAGTTTATTGACAGCTAAAACAGTTGTAAAGGGGACAGAACCCCTGGGGAAGAGGTAGGGATGGAACCCCAGATTAGGATAGCACAGTTCAGTACAGATGTTATAGACGAAGATGAGCTGTCAATCGCTGGCCACCGGCTTCCGGGATAGCAGCCAGGTAGAGTGCACACTTTGCCAGCACCGAATCGTCCCACAGGAGATAGAGTAGGTTGAGGGGAACTCAGTTCCCATCCTGATGATCTTTGAAGGATGGGGAGCTTGTTCTGAACAAACTGGACAAGGAAGACACTTGGAAGAGTTAGCAAGAATGCGGTTAGAATTCTGGACCCTGCTTAGGCTTGGGAGCTTGTTCTTATGAACTGCGACTGATGAACTGACTGGAGCTGGGTTGACTTGAAACCAGTCCCAATCCCAGACTCAAACAAGGATTGGAAGCTTGTTTGAATGACCTATGCAACAAGAAAGGTTTTCAGGAATTGCTGTCATCAAAATACCAGGTGTATTTATCGAAGACTAAGAGTTTATACTTACAATACTGACTGATACTTAACACATTACAATCCAGCAATTTGCAACACTGAGCAGAGGGCTTAACCTTCTGTTAACCAAGTACTTTTCCAACTGTGTAAAAATCATTTTCCTAGGCAAATATGTTGATTATGGGCCAATATTTGGAAAAATAGTAAAAAAAAAAAAAAAAAAAAAAAAAATGCGACCCTTTGGCTCATCTTTCCAAAATGTAGCAGATCTGCTACATTGGGTAATAATTCGAATGGAAAAATTAAAGTGACGGACCATTCAAGTTATTCTCAAATGTTTATTTGGCAATAAGAAACAAAACCAGCAGGGTGTCCAGGCTGTTAACCCTTTCACTTTATGTAGCAGATATGCTACGGTGGTTAATAGAGGGTTAAATACCCATCACATGGCTATCAGGGGATAATCACATTACGAGATGCAGGTGGGGGTGGGGAAATGCACAAAACATAAACCAATCACACTTGACAAACACCTAACAGACATGCAAGTTGCTGAATTGGAAGAGACACGAAAGGGATTCACACGACGGTTCTGACAACTGACAATGGTCCTAGGAGGGACAAACCATGAACCGGGACAGGGTTCTGGGCATCCAAGGCACACTGATGCTCGAGGTCATCAAAGGCTATCCCGTCTGATCCAAACTGACAGAAGGACTTCTGTGGCAGAGAATTTTAATGGCACTTAAATGACTTATGTGTCACAACATGTATTGCACTTAGTCGCCGCAGTCCAGTCGAAATGGCTGTTCTAACCCCAGTCCAGCCCACACCATGCCTACACTGGTTATGTGAGTGCTGGTAGTGGACCTTAGTGCAATTGAAGAAGGTTGCCTGGTTCAGTGAATTTTTTTTTTCTTCTTTTTGTTACATATAGTGCATTGGCTGGGTATGTGTGCACCATTTACCTGGGGAAGAGTAAGCACCAGGATGCATTGAGGGTAGAAGACAAGCAGTACAAAGGAGTGTGATGCTCTGAGAAATGCTCATCTTAGAAACCTAGGGTCCAAGAATTTAAGTGGACATCAGTTTGACAGAGCTGTTTTGGAGGTACAAAGGGGATCTAAATAATATTAGGGAGGTGTTTTTAATGTTGTGGCTAGTTGGTGTATGTACTGTTCAATAAGACGTGGGCTCTAGCATGTGAGCCCTGTTGGCCCATACTGTAGGAAAAACACAATAATGAAAGAGTCATAGATTTCCCACAAAATGTATTACTGTACCAGAAAGAAATGGCATTGTTTTGGTTCACATATTGCATACAGTTTTCTGAATATAGGAAGTCTGGCTGTCCATTGATCATGAACACTGCCTGCTCCTGCTCCTGAGTCAATGTTATCCAACTGCAGCAAGACAAAAGCTCTCAATTTTCAGAAGGAAAGGCAACATATCATGGTCCAGCAAACCTGAAAAACAAGCACACACAGACGCGCGTATACGCTTGGCAACACATGCTCTGCGATTAAGACGCGGTGTGGAATCAAGAGGATTCCTCGGGGTAAAATTGATCAACAGTGCGCAATTAAGAGGAAGAAAAGAACATTAACCAGAACTGAGGCAAATGCTGAGACACGGCTGAATCAGAATTAAAAAACTTCTTACGTCAAACTGTGAAGAGCTGCCATCTCAAACAACTTTGAGACAAGCAGAACACAAAACAAACAGATATACTGTGTAAATGATTGACATTTGAAAATATGGTTCAGTGTGCAAAATACATCAAGACAAAAGAATGTTAGAAGTTGCAAATCACTTAGAAAGAAAGGTTACACCTTCAGCATTGTCTGCAAATGTTTAAGAACATGAGCAACACATATCTTCGTGTTAGAAAGGTGCCCAACTCCTTTTTCTCTGCAATATGCCATTTACTTATTCCTGTTTCTGACAGAAACAATGTCTGTACCTCATCATGAATGCCTGTGCATGCAATCTGGTGTATCAGAGTTCACCAACAGCACTGACCTCAAATGAAATGGTTCCATACATATGGGGAGTTTTTTGGCTGGTAAGAGCTCACATTTATGCCAGTGGGAATCTCTGTAAAGATTCTTCCGTGAACAAGTCAACCATTTTTCATGAACGTTGATGCTCAGTACAGATACTGTTGTTTAAAGTGCATGGATGAGAAAAGAGCGTGCTGTACCAGACCGCATATGATACCGACTAGCAAATCTAGGACTGATTGTATGTTGCACTACTGTCACAACCCTCGCGTGAATCCCTTTCTTATCTCCGCCCATCTAGCAGCTCCCGTGTCTATTAGAGGTATTGTTGTGTTTGTATGGCTTACATCCTGCATGCTTTCTTCACCAGCTGATTTCTATTCAGGTCTCCCTTCTCTCACGTGTCTATTGACGTATATGCCCCTTAGTTTTAGAGTGCTGTCATCAGACTGTCAAGCTTGCTGGATGGCCTTTAGCATTCAGTCAGTATCTATCTCGTAAATTTAATCATTTTCGGAAATTA
Organism: Gymnothorax javanicus; assembly: GCA_029692085.1. Lineage (NCBI taxonomy): Eukaryota > Metazoa > Chordata > Actinopteri > Anguilliformes > Muraenidae > Gymnothorax > Gymnothorax javanicus. The sequence continues at coordinate 29,247,750 of CM056205.1, read as the reverse complement.
TAATGTTTTATCGTTATCGGAAATTATTTGTAACCTTTAATGATAGTTAAAAACGGAAGTACTCGTTTTAGCATAATTTTTAAACATAAGCCCCCGATCCTATTTCATGGTCTCCAGGATGGGAAACCGCATTCCTGTGAATGTACTCTGTTTGTTCCTCTGCCCAAATTATAAGGAACAAGCTCCAGAGCCTTCTGCGGTCGGTCATCAGGATTGGGACCGCGTTCCTAATAAACATCTTCATCATGCCATCTGACAGGTTGCACAGTGCGCACTCCATCTGGTCGTCATCCTGGAAAACAACTGGTCGGGAATTGGCTCTCCACACTCAGCCTCGCCCGTAACATCTGAACTGAACAGTGCTATTCTCTTTGGGGCTCCGTCCCACTGTCTACACTGTTAAAAAAAAAGAAGTTGTCTCAACTGAAAAAATTTAGCGTCCAGGCTGCCTTAAAATTTCAAGTTAACTGAATTTAAGATTATAAGTTGAATATTACCTCAAATTATCATCTCAAGGTCAATGAGCTTAAAATTTTAAGGCAGCCTGGACACTAACTTTTTTCAGTTGAGACAACTTTTTTTTTTTTTTTTACAGTGTACCATATTAATATCAATCAACCCTACTCTTAGATTGTACCTTGCCTCCGCACTTAATCCCTGGTCTGGATCATAACAACGCCACTTTGATTTCTTAAATTATTACCTCATCTGTTCCGTTAGGAAGGGTGGACGGGTTCCGTGAATTCACACTGAATACCACATGCAACCTGGCATGCATTTGTCAAGGCAAACATTTGCGACAAACTATGTTACAGCTAAACGATTTTGTTGGAACATTCAATTGCATTGGCAATTTAATCACCAATGGCTTTTTAATTTAAATGGAAGCAACTACAGAGGTTAATTTTAATCGCGGCTTCGGCGATGCTAGAGGGCTTCACTGACAGTGGTCTGGCAAGCATTGTATGACTTCCAAAAAATATCAGGAACTGTAGTGAATTATAACATCCACTGATTATGTTAGCCGACATTAGCCAACATTTGCTAAATTTTGCTGCCTGGAATTCTACCAACTAAACATTCTGCAGTGATAGTGGGACTGCAACTGTACAACAGTTCTGATTTCAAATAGTGCCATTTTTTGCCATTTTTCTCATTCACCTATTCAATGCCTCACGGTTTCAAATAGACAAAGTTGCGGAAAATAAATAATCAATAAATAATCAATAAATTGCAGTTGTGTGCACGGTTGGATGGGAGACAATCTTAAAAAACTGAAGTTGCCGCAGCAAGTGGTGCTGGTGGGCCAGTAGGAGGAGGTTTTCCATTTGGTCAAATAAGCCCCAGTGCAGTGATAGGGACACTGCTGTAGGAGACACCAGCTTCATCCCAATACCCACACTTGCAGTTGTGCGATCTTGAGTTCATGCGCCACCAAATAAGTGCGGAAGACTGTCCCATTTCTGAAAATTACCAAGGTCAGGTGCGCTTAACCCACACTTTTATGAACCCTTATCCTGATACCACTTCAGAGCGCTAGTAAGTGCTCAGTATATCCCACTATGCATCAGGATTTTGTATGCATTACTGTGTTATTAAGATGACAGGCAAGAAAATATTCCACTGAAAATGAACTTTATCAGGTAACTGAAGCTTCTGTTATTGGACAATATGCTAAGTGTAAAATATGCAACTGTGAGCTACTTGGTTTCTGACTTATTGGCAGCTTTATTGTCTAATTTATTACAGTATGTATTTATGATTTTGGATGATGTTTTATATTTTGTTGTTTTATTGTTTTGATGGCTAATTGGGCCTTTATTCACAGATTTATTCAGAATATGTACCGTATCCTCTTAATGTCATTCTTGGCTGATAAACTCCTCTAACTGCTGCCTCAACTGGAAACATTTTCCTTCTGTCAAGTTCGTCTTGAAGTGAGATCACAAAACCTCACAGCAATTGCAGTCATTACGCTTACTTTAACACTTTTAGATCCAGGAAATACGTCTCTCAGATGGCCACTTGACTAACTACAAAGACTGCGAGTGTGGGTATCGGAACAAAGCCGCCATCTTTTGCATGAGATATTATACCAAGGTCCTGACTCCATGCTCATGGGAGTTCCCTGGTGTCCAGGCTAAATTCATCCCGATTTAACTGGCTATGAAAACTCTCTGCTCTATCTCAGCTGATGTGTGGTGAGCATTCTGGCACAAAATGGCTACCATACATCACTCAGTTTGGTGCTACATGTGGTGGTGAGGCGGGATTATTACCGTGAAGCCTCCTATCATTGTAAAGTGCTTTCAGTGCCTATGAGACAGCGCTATATAAATGTGATCTTCATTCATTCATCTATAATTAAAGCACTTTTTTGTATGTATACATTTAAGAGAGCGGCTTAATATCATGTAAAAAATGATAAGGACAGAGTAAAGGCAAATCTGCTTCTACACATTTAAAAAACAAACCAAAACAAAGAAAAAAACTGTAAAAAACCTGTATTAAATTTCAAATGAATAAATGCAAAAAAAGCTGCACAACATTTATCTGAAGAGAAAATGCAAGCGTCCAAGGCCCTGGTTCAGATAAAATGCCAAAGAAGGCTCAGGTGGCAGATATTAACCTAAAAAAGAGATGCAGCGTTTTTCCCATACAATGTCAGACCGTATTGGAGTAATTGAATTGCGAGCCATCATACCTACCTCAGTTAGGGCTTTATGGAGATTAATTACAGCAAAGACCTCAGTCACGTGATGCTCAGATTTGCCTGGGTGGCAGCATGACCAGAACTTTAATGGCACAGATGAGGAGCAGGCCAAACAAAGAAACCCCACAATCCGATTTTATCTCCCGCATTGTTGTCTTACCATTAATTAATTTCACCAAGATTATCTCCACTGAGGTTCTCCACCATACATTCAGTGAAAAAAATAAATAAAATAAAAAAAAACAAAGATAAGGACAGCATGCCCTCAGGTAGAATGGAAATCCAGATGTACAGCTCCTTGAAAGCGGAGTGAACACGGGGGACTTTAAAAGCTAATGCTCTTCAAGCGTTGCGTTAAGAGTTTATTTTCACAACAGCAAATGGAGGTGATGGTTCAGACTGCAATTAGCCAAGACGAGCCATGAAAAAAAGCACGTAATCTGAGAAAGACGTGCTGCATTACTGCTCTTTTCTCTCGCCCTTTCTTTCACTGATAGCCCTGATCAAGAGTACAAAACCTGGCGGAAAAAAAAAAATTGTGGGAGGGGAGGGGAACCAAGTTAATTGACTGTGCTTTTAACAAGGTTTGTACTCCAGAGGTAAGAGATCTATATATACTGTGCAGATTTTAGCACCGCTTTCATAATGCCCTTCTCTTCACAGGAGCACTTTCAAGTGCTAAAACGGCAAACACCTTTACACTCATTATAAATTACTACAACCACTTAGCTTCACCTTTTATTCAGGAGAAAAGCCTGCAGCGTTTTTTTTTTTTTTTTTTTCTGAAGGTGTCACCCGAATAGAAATGTGTCACGCCAAACACAAATGTGCTGTGCTACAGCAGTTATTTCTTCAAAAAATGAAAAATAAAAGAAAAATGAAAAAAAATAAACATGCATGTGGCAATGAGGTACTTTTTTGCCAAAAATCTTCGTATAATCGTGAAGTAAAAAAAATTGAATTCATTTTAAAACATCACAGCGACTAATTCTCTACAGCTTAGCATAAAAATGTATATATTGTGCACTTCTTCCAAAAACAGAGTTAGCTAAAACAGTTTCTTCACAAAATAATTTTGGCTATAGTGTTTTAAGGTTTTAAACCATTAGAAGAACAAGTAGAAGCAACACATGCATATGTACAGAAGGCCAGATAGTGAAGCAGATCATTCTAACAACCCTGAAAAGACTATCTCAGTTTGGCCAAATAGACAGCATGCCCCAGTGCCCTGCAGATGGAATCCTACCTTTCCAGTCAATACCAGGCAGCTGTGCATCGGCACAAAGCGTCATGTTACTGAATCCACTGCGCAAATTCCCCCATCGCACAGGATACATTTCATATCACATCAGCTGTATTGACACACCTCACACTCACCACACAAGATTTCAGCCGGTCGTGTTCAAAAGGTCTGAAGTGCAGATTTTATAAACTCTTTCCGTCCAGGTGCTCAGGCGACTGGAGCCGTTGTGCAAGTCAATGAATAAATGAATAGACAAAGACACTTCTCACAGACAAACTGTGCTATGAATTACACTTCAGTTTTTGGTTTGGACAACAGTGGCCCTTGATTAAGGGAAGCACAACAGAAAATGGTGAACTTGCTGGCTACCTAAAGACACTGGCTCGCTTTTAACATTCATATATATCGTTTTTGGTCATTTGTTATTTCGATCTAGCTAGTCCTTTTTGTTGAGAGGACGTGTTCTAATTAAACCTGCTGATTCAGAATAGGTATTTTTATCTGCTTAGTGTCTCTAAGATAACAGGTCCTGAGGATCATAGAGGGTATAGTAAGCAGACAAAGCTCTGTAGCATCACCCTGTTTGAAACAGGCAGGTTTCCTTCCCCGATCGATGCGGGTCCCAGGGGTGTGTCGCAAAGCCATATGCGCGGTAACGCGGTAGCCTCTCAGGTTGAGTCCATATGCATGAGGACCTGGCGGTAAAGTTAATCATCAGCCTGCCCCCCCCCTCTTCCCCCGCACACCTTCCATCTCCTCCACATCCGCCATCTCAAATGTCACACCACCTGGGACACCCAGCTGTCAGGCTGCAACAGGAGCTGTCCCGGAGCAGGCCTCCGCTCGCCGCACGGGCCCCCGGGGGCCGCCCGCCGCTCCACTGCAGCAAGGAGCAGGGGTGACATGGCTAAGACTGGGTCTGACAGCCCCGCTAATCAATGCTATGCTATTCCAGCAGATATGAAATATTGAGCCAGCCCGTGCATGCAGACACTCACACACGTACAGGCACGCACCATCAAACTAATATCAAAGGGAGCGATGTACCGTGGAGATCCACGCTTATGCGTTAGTTTGTGAAGGAGGGAACGCTCAGTGGCCATCAAAAACCAGTGGCTCGGTCTTCACCTTGATGCTTGAGAAGGGATAGCGGAGAAGGGGAAATAAGAGGAGGCTGTTTGATCAATCAATGGCCAGACAAAGATGCATCTGGATCCATAGAAATCCAGCGAGCAGCGTTTTGCATCTACACACAGGCATTGATTGTGCTTTCCCGTTATCAATATACGATAAAAAATAAGCGGAGATATGCCATCCAGCATTTGTCTCCTTTCACGGTTGCTTTCCGCGGCTCCCCCCGTCGAAATTCTAAAGATGCCGCCTTGTGTTTCCAGACGAGAGGCGGAAATCAAACATCGCCCGCGTTATTATGGGCAGAAAAAAAAACACGGAGCTTGTGCAAAACACTGACTCAGTCTCCTATAAATACGCAGTGGGCTTTGCCCATTCCACGGAGGAAAAGAGGAGCAGAAAGGTAGCAATCAATATTGAAACACAGAAATGAAGCGTTTAAAGCAGTAATTAGGGAGTAGGCATATTTTCACACCTGTACGGTGATGCAGTTTGCCAGCAGTACACATCTGCCCCGCTACACCTGCCAACCACCTGGTACACTCTCAATGCCGCCTGATTGCATTCGGCAACGGACTCTTTTCAGCTTCTTAGCAGTTTTTTTTTTTTCAGCGTTATTTTGTATTTATTTGTATCTGGTGGTTCCAATGCAGGTGCTTTCCTGTAATACACAAGAACAGCATGCATGAGCGGGCCTTTTATGCTGCGGGATTACTGTCGGGATGTCTTTAAATATGGATGCGAACCTCCTCTCTCACTTCTCCGTGCTTGTCTCTACACGGTCCTGCCAGGATCATTTGCATACCTAATTTTTAACCCAGAAAAGAATGATTAAAGATGAATAAATACAATTCATTTCTACTCATGCAAATATCCCTCTCTCTCTCTCTCTCTCTCTCTCTCTCTCTCTATGTTGTAGAATCTTGCATATGCTTTCAGCACGAATGGCTCCCTGTGCTTACAGCTCATGCTCACCAACAAGTCAATAAGATGAAGGGTGGGGGAAATTCACCTAATTAAAAAATGACAACAAAATTGCAATAACAAATCAAATATGAAACGTTATGTGATTGTCTTATCCTGCTGCATCATCAGAAAGGCTTTCCAACACATACTACGCTTCAGTCTAGTCCAGGGTACATGTATACTCTTCTAAATGCTGTGCTTTACTTCTAGTAATACAATATGCACAGTCAGTCTATCATAGGTTAGCAAGCTATCCACGTTGCTATCCTAGTTTGCAAGTCCATCCTTAGGTGTAATTCCTTGGAGGGTTCAAGCTGTTTGTACTGGATAAATGTAAATCATCACTTAATGAGTCCCAATGAAATTTAAAATGGCATATCATGGCATCATTTTTTAGACTTGAAAATCAGGAGCAAATTTGAACCTATACTGATTTGAACTATATTGCGAATATTCTGTAAAGTTGGTATATCTGAAAGATATTGTGTATATACGTGCAAGAGATTTTGAATGTAATGAAAATTTGGTATACGAGAGAGAGATTTTCCATATTTTCTTAAGTTCGTATAGCTAAATGAGTTTGTCAATCTTTGTAGAGTTGGTATGCGAAAAATATTGTCAAAATTCTGCAAAGTTACTGTATGCGAGAGATTGTGAATATTCTGTAAAGTTGATATTTATGAGGGAGATTTTGAATACTGTGCAGAGTTGGTATATGGGGTAGAATTTATGAAAATTCTATAGGGTCAGTATGAGTGACAAAAATTATGAATGTTATATAGAGTTGGTTTCCGAGAGACTGTGAATATTCCATAAGGTTGTTACATGAAAGGCAGTAAATTTTCTGCTGATTTGGTGTCAGTGGGCGATTGTGAATGGTCTGTATAGTTAATCCATGTAAGTAGTCCGTAAAGTTGGAATATGTGTGGAAAAGACATTTCTGGCTCTAAAACACATCCAACTTCGCAGTGTTATGTGTCCTACCGGCATGCGTTGAAATGTTAACTGAGAAACCCTCTCAGAACTGAGGTAAAACTGTGTATACTGTAACTGAACCTCTTAGAAAAATTAGCAGAGTAAATGAACAAGGGCTGATTTCTGGGCTGAGTACTTTGGGAAGGAGATTTTCTGTAAGTGGACAGCCCTTAAATTATTGCTCACCAGCGCCCCCTCTGGTGATCACTGACAGGCTATCTGTATTTCTCCATCTTTTTTTGCTAAATTTTAGCGAGCAATGGACCCAATTTAAATATTTTAGAGTGAGTCTTATAAATAAGCATTCCACAGAAATAACCTTACTGCTTGGAGCTAGTTCAGAGGGACAGGTGAACTGAGTATTAGATTATGGAATCAAAATCATGCACATACTGATAATGCATGAATGCACGCAAAGTTTCTCATCTCTGAACGGATGTAAAGACACTACATTCAGAATATCCTATAATAGAAATAGCTGATGGCCACTGCAGTTAACAAATAATATCCTTACCCTGCTCTTCCAGCACAGTGTCATCAGCTCTCGACAAATCAAAGAAGCTAAAATACCCAACACAATTAATTTTAAAGGGACTTTGTAGTGAATTAATTTTAGAATGTGTTAATTTATTTTATTTGATTTAATGCTGTTTCATCACATTCTCCCTGGCCCAATCAACTGAATAGAAAATATAATTTTATTAAAAGAATGAAAAGAACAAATCAGCTGTAATAAAAACTAAGTTGCATTTGAAAGTCTCATTATTTGTAAATGCTGGAAGATTCAACGAACTCCGTTGTCTGGTTTCCTCACTCTCATTGCGAAATGACAGATGTCTCCAGAAACCACACACTTTCTCATTGTTCAGGTATCAGAGTTAAGTGGAGCTTTAATTACCTTGTTTAAACTCTGAGTACTGTGGACCAAAATCTGTTACTCATTCATACAGCTTTGACTGCTGCTCCATTTTGCCTCATTTTCTTATTCATTTTTCCCATCTTACAATATTCTCCTAAGACAGATACACTCGTATAATGAGCACCTGTTTCTACATCAAAATGTGTCATTTCTGTTAGTGCAATAGCAACAATCAAAGCAGATAAAATTAATGTATTTAGCAAAATGTATTCCATTTTTGTTTTGAAAAACCCAAATACACCACAATCGATAATGAACTAGTCGGAGGCAGTCGGTCTCGGCTTTGCCATGTTCCAGCATACTAATTTCTGAATTCCTGACTTTTCCAAGGAACTAATGGGATCATTCTCATTCTGTTACAGTGATTCAACAGTTACCAAATCACCATCTGGGTTTTTGTTAACCTGAGTCAGATGTGAGCTCTGTTATTGCAAGGTAGAGCAGCTTGTTTAATGATTCTTAATCTTTTCTTTAATTAAATCGTGCAGCCAACCTGAAAAATCTATCTTAATGCAAATGAGGAACTCCTTTTTTGGCATTTGCTTGCCGTAATGCACTAATAAGGTTAATTTAATAAAAATCTGTTCCAGTTTTTAGAGATAATTGTATGTTTGCTTGATCTTTTTCGATTTGTTGAATTTCCCAAGCCAAAATAGCGAACTGAAAAATGCTGTTGCTGTAGGTTCCACTTCTGGTGAAAACCAGCAGAAAATTGCAGAATTTATGTTGGAATGAAAATGTTTCTGCTCCACTGAAGTCTGAGATCGCCTCAATATTTAGCAATTTTAGGAATAAACAAACAAACAAACACAAAAAAATTGCCATTTTAACTCTTTGTGGAAAAGCAAGAAGAAAAATGTAATTTACCGATTCATATTGTACATGATCTTGGGCCCAGAGAAAGTTATGTAAAACCAAGAAAGGCATCAGGAATGGCTTCAGATCTTTTTTAATATTGGAAAAGTCATATCTCCCTGCAGAAGGAACTGATACAGTTTCAGGCACGATTACATTTTAGCCCAAACAAATATGATAAATACTCTGCTTATTTTATATTATTTGTATGAATTATTAATTTTTTTCATGGCTAAGGTGACAACTACTGTGAAATCATTGAATTATTAATCTCATATGCACTGTCACTGATAAGGTATGCAGAAAAATAAGACTCTAGTTCCTCTGGCTTAACTCGCATTAATGCAGGTATTACAGTGGCTTTAGGAAAATAATCACCTGACCGAAAAATCTACCTTTATTATGTGTAACCTGAAATTGTAGCACAGCGTGTATGTGTGTCTGTGTGTGTGTGTGCACGTGTTTATGTTTTCAGTTTCCTCTTCGCGCAAGCCTTTAAATGCCCCTTTAATACCTGCCATACAGCTTGCTGTAGTAGCATTGCATTAACATCACAATGATGTATAATTGCATTTGATTACTAAAGTAACTGTTTCCATGCATTCTCTTATTAGAAAATGGAGATGATGTTTATAATCAAGCTACTCATAAGCACCGCGATACCTAGTACTGCAGCATACTACATCGGCTTGTTGGCTTAAGTATTGGTTATTCTGAGCACAGTTTTTGTCAGTCAGCCATTCCACGTAAAACGGTGATATTCAAACAAAAAATGTTTCTTTTTTGTGTCCGGTATCTTAATGTGATGATACATCAAAATGAATGATTCATTTATAAATGTGATATTAAGGGTAATGGAAGTGTGTATTGAGCTCCATAGAAGCATGACAATTGAAGGAGCCGTTCTCCCAAAAATGAAGATTCTGTCATTACCTACACATCTCCATGACTGCTGAAATACAGGTGAAGTTTGTTAATTCATCCAATTTGGAGACCAGCACAAATCCACGGCAGCCTTCACCAGAACAACTGAATTAACAAGGACTCCGTCATTAACGTTCTTTACAGTTCAAAAAGCAACCAAAACTGGCCACGAAATTACTCCTTAAAGCTTGTGCTGCAGCATGCAAGTCTTTTGAAGCCAAACGATCGCACTGTGATTGGAAAAACCCAGTATTACACGATTATATAGCACAATTTTTTACCGCTGCCATTATATTTTTAAAAAATTCTCAATTGTGTGCACCCGCCCCGCATTCACTCATTAGCTTTCTGCCTCACAAGAACTTCTCAGCGCTTCCTTATTTACCAGCTACGCATAGGCGTATGACATCCCAAAGTTTATGAACAATAGGTCACTTACAGTAATGATGCTTACTTCCAGTTGCTAACTCCTTGAAACTTGAAATCACTCTGCCACCTGTAGTTTGTGTTGGTAAAGGTGTTAAAGGATTTTTCAACATTTTGGCAAATTAGCCTATTGCCATAATCCCTATAGTTATATGAGTAGGTAAATTACCTTTAGTTATTCGTGCCCGTTGTTTTTAGATTCGGGGGGAGAGACGCAAGATGCTGAGCGAACATAACGAAAGTGAACGGTACAGGTCCCTCGCTCCTTCAAAACTTATAAAATATGCAATCCAGCATCTCCAAAACGCTCTCGTGGACAAATTGTGACCTGCACATTCACCACGCTATGAAATAATTATGTAACATTACGACACACGAAGCAAATACTCGGAACTACTTTCTTGAGTTACCCGCTGGGCGGATTGACAGAGTGCGCAGTGCGCACCTCAGACGTTGCGAGTAGCTGCAGTAAACATTCACTTTTCACTCCGCCCAGCCGGGATGTCTGGAATGTAGTTCCGATTATGTATTTGCCTTGAAAATAACTCTGTCTCGCAATTATACATTATTATTCTTTAGCCTGGTGAATGTGCAGGTCACAACTTGTCCACAAGAGCATTTTGGAGCTGCTGGATTGCGTATTTGATAAGTTCTGAAGGAGCGAGGGACCTGTACCGTTCACTTTTGTTATGTTCGCTGAGCAACTCGCGTCTCTCCCCCCCTCGAATCTCAAAACAACGGGCACAGATAACTAAAGGTAATGTACCTACTAATATGACTATAGGGATTATGGCAATAGGTCAATTTGCCAAAATGTTGAAATATTCCTTTAAAGGTGTGTGATGAATGCCACTATATTCTGGTGCATAATATTAAGGCTGTACCAAATCTTAACAAGAAATGTCGTGTGATGCTTCAGTACATTGATTTGTAATTTGTTTCAGTACATTGATTTGTAATTTGTGAAGTTCAATATGAATTAATGATTTTCTAGCGAAATTTTGCATGAGTTTATCAATAAAGGTGTGGATGGACATAAATGGTCACCAGTAACTCCTCTAAACCAAAAACATGCTTTTTCACCATGATGAAGTTAAGAGTTTTGTCCATTTTTCATCAGAGTCTCGTCAGCCTGCACATGTACTCATAAAAAAAGCTTATTATATTGTCAGAACGTTCACCCTGCAACGGAAAGCTTGCAGTTAGCACCTCCAAGCCCCCAAGCGAAACGCAAGCTTGTATAAACACTTTCCTTAACCAACAAGGAGCTAGTATAACTCACAAACATAGTAATATCTTAAATATACTTAATTTTTTTTTTTTTTTTTTTTACAAAACAAACATTCTGCTTTCGTCAGAAAAAAGCAAGCAATATGCAACCCTAGATTGAACAGAATCAGTGCAATGAACGTAGCAGGGGGTTTATGGAGGTCCTTGAACTGTCCGCCTTTTAAACTTGCAAAAACCTTGGCATTCTATTTCCTTGAATGCAGTATAAATTTGAAAATACATTGCCGCACTGCGCAATATCCCACTAACTTCATTGTTATCAGCAAAGATCAAGGGTTAGTAATTAAAAACTAATGTGACTACAGCGGTATCAAAATCATGGCAATGATGGAAAACGGAAAAGACCATATAGCCAAGTAAATAGCAAATATTGCAAACCATAATACTTACGTCCAGGAGATAGTCTTCCCTTGGGATGATAGGCTTCCTCCTCCAATGAATGAAAGCTATCTGGCTCAGATAACCCTCCAGTACTGTCTGTTTTGGACTCACTCCTGGAGTCTACATCTATAAGATGACTATAAAGCTTTTCCATCGCGTAGATATAAAGGGAACACTTTTTTGCGTATTTCTTTGTGCGCATGTAATTCAAACACGCAACCTTGAAAAGATGCAACCTATTCTGCTCTTATGCATGAGTACATTCTTTTTCTAAAGTCCCAATTATTTCTGTTAGTCATCATCAGAAAGGTCATGCTGCCCTGTTTTGAAAAAAAAAAACACTTGTGAATCATCAGATAATCATCGAGAAAGTGTGAAGTGGGCGTGAACAGTAGCTGTGGGTTTAGACAGCACATTATCTGCCGCAAATAATCAGCTAGTATTTCCAGGATAGACTGTTAGTTGGGATAACTGATCACTGAATGCGGCGAGGGATGCATCCATGCCTAAATCAATGGTAGGATGATGAGTTTATTTCATATCCCATGGCTATAAAGGATCATAGAATGACATGGTAGCAATACAATGTTGGATTTTTGCTTCAGAAAGCCTATTTGTTTCACAGCTAAATCGACATTCCTTTAGGCTATGGTTGCTCAAGGTCATTATTACAATGGTTAATGATTATTTTTGAGAGATCATTCCTATCAACTGCTGGATGGATACTATTGGAAAATATGCTAGGCTGTTTGCACATCAGGCTTGTTTGAGGAGCTTAATTCATGCACTTCCAGGGAAACAGTGATGGGACTTAGCATGTTTATATTCTAAATCGTAGACGGGCACCGCTTCCTCTTGAATATCCAATTTGCATTTCACTTTACCCAACGTGTAGCTGATAGTATAAGAATGCATAAAAAAGTGCATCAGTTGAGCAGCTCCATGTCAGCGGGCGTCTACATCTGCGGAAACGGGTTAAGAAAATGGATTTAATTTATTTTTTATTTTTTAGTTTTGAGAAAAAAGGAAAAAACGCATTATTTCACCAACACATAAAAACAGGCAGCCGATATTTCAATTTGGCAAAAATATGCTGTTAGGCTCACGATGTTGTAAGTAAATTAACAGTGTTTATTACACTGCGATAATAACAAGCTGCTCCCCTGCTGCTGCTCTCCTTCTAGACCTAAAGTCTAATGAGAATCCTGTTGATAATGAATGGTATTGTTTGGTAGAAATATAACTTCACTTTGTTTGTAGGTTACTTGCAGTTATAAGAATGGTACTCCTGCATAAAGTAGGCATTTTCAAAATGTACATGAGGAAGGCCATATTGGGTGAAATTGTTGTGCAATAAATTATTGTGAGCTGATTTAACAGTGTGCAGACATTTCATTTTCAGTTTTGATGCACGTTTGTCCTGCACCTGTTGTAATACTTGGACATGTGTGTAACCACTTGGATCAGGCATTTTCAAAATGTAAATATAGACCTCTACCAAAAAATGAAGAAAAAAAAAGCTACAGCATAATGCAAACACTTGCACTGATTTCACAAGAGTAGTCACCTGACGTAAACCTCAATAGTATCCTGGGACACAGCACCAGGTCTGCCACATTGACTGTATATCCAGATGGACGACCTAACACCCTGGTCCTCAAATCACACCCTACGAGGTCCGAGAACTGCTGGTTTTCCACCCTCCCTTTACCTGGGAGTCAAGTGTTAATATAGTCTGGCCAATCAGAGGCACTAACTGTTCATTTACTTGCCTGGGATAACAGAAAACCTGGATTTGGATTCGAGGCCCAGATTTGAGGATCCCTGACCTAACAGCCCCCAAAAAGTGAGGCCAAAACATCTTGATCGCCCTCTAGTGGCTGGCTGCAGTGCAGGAAACTCACCCCCCCCATGTTAAAGGATGGGACTTGGCCTCACTAAGTATTAAAGTACAATGTACATGTCAAATAATTTTTTTGCCAAAGATGGTTTCTATCATTTTAATTACTTCTTACTATAGAAAGGGAGCGTAAAGTCATGACTAACTACTGTGATTGACAGCTTTTCCAAGAGAAGTCTCAGCCTGCTGATTTACTTCTGGGAACTGTACGGAGCTGGTGTTCGACCGCCAAGAAGACATATAATGTTAACATTACTCAAGCATAAGTTGCTAGGTCCCACGACAACTGAAAATAACCCATAGTGATTTGAAAGTCCGATAAAAATTGACAGTAAAATGGTCTCTATTCTGAACATAGCGTCATGTACTGTTTCCATTGACACTACCGTAGAAACGTATGGCAAGCTAGCTAGCGAGTTTAACAAGATTCTACAGTAGGTCACTGTAGGTAGCAACAGAAATCAATGGTAAAAAGCTCTTTACTTTGAGCACAGCGTAATGTAGCAACTGCTTGCAGTGATTATATGTTCAGAGCAAAGGACTTTTTACAATCAATTTTCATTGCTAGCAAAAGGGACCTATACCAAATCTTGCTAGATCACTAAAAAGTGTTAGCTAGCAGGCTAACTAATGCTAGTAAATTGTAATTCTGTAGGGTCACCATCGTTAGCTAGCTAGCTAGGTAGGTAGTTAGAACTAACAAGAAACCCATGATACACTGCAAAAAGTGAACGATAAAAATACTAAGTGAGATGAATTTACTTACAGCCCCAATTCCAAAATAGTTGGGACGAAGCGTAAATTATGAATAAAATCAAAATGCAATGACTTTCAGATCACATGAGCCAATATGTTATTTACAATAAAACACAGATAACATTTCAAATGTTATAACTGAGACATTTTACATTTTTATCCATAAAATGAGCTCATTTCAAATTTTCTGGCTGCAACAGGTCTCAAAAAAGTTGGGACACAGGCAAAAAAAGGGCTGAAAAAGCAATTAATATACTCAGTCAAAAAAGAAACTTCACACTCAAAATTTCTAAATATTTTCTTGAAACTTAATACAAGAGATATTATTATTATTATTAGGGGTAAATGCGTTGTCAAAGACATCATGACACACAGCAACTCCGACGTGCACAAGCATGCAGCACGTGCGAGCATACATCAAGGTAAAAGCACGTTTCCTCGTGTTCCTAGTCACGTGACCTTATGAGACACGTGCAATTGAGCCCACGTTAGCACGGTAGAGTGACATCTTGGAAAAACAAGTTCTTACAGTCAATTATCCGTTGATTTGCAATGCCACGACTGCCAAACATTCAACGTGAACGTGCCATTGGCATGCTGAATACGGGAACGTCGGTCACTGACGTTGCCAGGGTTATGGGATGCAGTCGACGAACTATCCATGATCTTCAGACACGTCTCCAACAAACTGGCACCACAGCAGACCGACCTCGTTCGGGTAGACCACGTGTGAGGACACAAGCAGACACTGACAAATCGTCTTACGTCATTTGCGTAATCGATTTCTCACTGCAACGCCCACTAGGAATGAATTGTTTAGAGGTCGTGGTGACTGCCCAAACCATACGTAATCGCCTGCGCACTGCTTGCTCGTCTCCATGCACGTCGGCCATATCGTGGACCAATTTTAACCCAGTTACACCGACGTCAACGGCTTCTCTGGGCACAACGACATCTGAGATGGACTCAGCGTGATTGGAATAGGGTCGTTTTTAGTGATGAATCCAGATTCACTTTGCACTTCGCTGATGGGAGAGTTAGAGTTTGGAGGAGACGCGGTGAACGCAACGCCCAGTGTTGTGTGCAGGGAGTGGACCATTTTGGTGGCAGTATGGTTATGGTTTGGGGTGCCTTTAATGGTCCTGCCCGTTCCCGACTGATGGTCGTTCAAGGAAACCTAACTGCTGCAGGATACAGAGCTTTTGCCATTCATGGCAGCTCATGGCCCAGGTCTGACATTCCAACACGATGCCAGACCTCATACGGCCAATTTAACGTGGAATTTTCTTAGGAATGCTGGCATCAATGTCATGGAGTGGCCCTCAAGGTCTCCCGACCTTAATCCCATAGAACATGTATGGGATGTGTTGGGCAGAAGACTCCGTCAAGTAAGGAACCCTCCACAGAATTTGCGGGAACTTGGTGCCATGTTGGTTCAATTATGGCGTCGCATCCCCCAAGCTGTGTTCAGACGCATCATTCAATCCATGAGGAGACGTTGCGTCGCAGTTGTGAACGCTCATGGAGGGCATACGCGACATGATGACATGATGACATGCTTTCATCAAGTTGTAACTTACCATTTTTACTCTCTTACATTTCCGTAGCATTTCCGGTGGAACTGGTTACATTATGAACATGATTTTTATGGTACACCGTCCTTAATGGGTACAGAATGGAATTAAATCATTATTTAAAACCACTTTTCTTGTATGTTCAACTTATCGACCTCCAAACAAGTGTGAAGTTTCTTTTTTGACTGAGTATATATAAGAGAATCAGCTGAAAGAACATTTAGCAAGTAATTAAGTTAACTGACATCAGGTGTGTAACATGATTGGCTATAAAAAGGATGTCTTAGAGAGGCTGAGTCTCTGAGAAGTAAAGATGGCCAGAGGCTCTCCAACCCGTGAAGGCTTTCGTAAAAAAAATTGTGGAATACTTTAGCGACGGATGACAGACAGGAAGCTCGGCATATCATTTTATTCGGACCGAAGAGAATGATTGGTCAGACTTTTATCAGAAATATATGAGAATTGAATATTGAAGAGTTTCAAGACCTGGTGGATTTCTTTTACATTTTAGTGTGGCATATGCTTATTAGGAGCATTTTAAGATTACAAAAGAAAAGTCTAAAAATGCCAGAAAGGTAAGAATTGCTTTAAAATAAGTTACTATTTGCTTGACAAGTGAAATTTTCTTATTCCATTGGCAAACTAGTCAAAATTACCTCAAATCAGGACAAATTTTTTGTCTTACTAAGAAAAATTGTGATAGGAATAAGTGTTTTAAGTCTTGAAATAATTAAATTCATCTCACCTAGTATTTTTATCTTTCACTTTTTGCAGTGTAGTGGGAAGTCGCTTCTTCTTAGAGTTTATTAACCTTATTTTTAAGTTTAGCTAGTTCAGATTTTTAAAGTAGGTTTGTATGAGGTGGCTAGCTAGCTAGCTAGCTCCGGACATCTGCATGGGAGCTTAGCAACAAACTGGCAAGGACGAGGAAAGCAACAAATGTATTTTAGCATCAGACAGTTCAACTTGGGGAAAAAATCTGAACGCACTATCCCTTTAACACGCCTTTGGTCATAATAGAACCGTCTCAAGTCTATGTACAATAAGCAGCGTTAACCACTTAAACTGAAGAAGCAACGCCAGGCTACATGAAAGATGCAGGGGATGTTCCTGCGACTCAGGCGGGCGGATGTATAGACGGGACCTGGATACCACAGCCCAACCGCAATCATTACTGCGTAGCATAGTTTCATCCCAACTGATCATATAGTAATTTAACCTGACTAAATGTCGATATACAACGAAAAAGGAGGCTGTCAGTGTCCTTATTTGATGCCACTTTTAAAAAAAATCCTACCCCCTAACCTCTAAGTCTTAACCTGAGCCCTAGCTCTCAACATCAAATAAGGACACCCAAAGCCTCCTTTTTTGACGCTTTGTCAGGTAGTGTCACTATATGACAAGTTGAGGATGAAAATGTGTTGTACTGCGCAGACTCTGGCGACAAATGTGCAAGATGGCAGTGTCCGAATGCAGGATATTTTGGCTCCATTTTGTCACTGCGTTAGGAATTGGAGGCGCGTTGTGCATCTTCATATCGTCTATGGTCTGCCCATATGGTAGTCAGTATGTACTGTATGTGGATGCCTGTATGAGTTGATCATTGCAAATTAGACATGCTCAAGAAAAGTAATTCACATTTTTCATCTTCCAGTGATTTGATAATAGTTAATGTAGCATAAGTAAACTACTGTAATATCATAGGTATTCATGGGTTGATTTCTTAGGAGACAAACAAGTCAATATATTTCCACAATCGAAATGCTACAGTATTCTCCAACTGCTAAAGCAGCGTAATTAGCTGTGTAATACTTTCAATGTTGTTGCATGCATTTCACTGAATGTATGTATGTATTTATATTTATGTGCGTGTGTTTATGTGAGTGATTTTCGGATATGCAGAGACTTTTTCTGGCGATGAAATGTTTTCCAGGCATTAAGAATATCTCAATGCTATTGTTAATATTGCAAAATAAGACACATTTTTGTTTTCTGTCAGTCCATCAGACGTTTACCTTTTCTCAGGAGAATGTCTGAAAAAAAGGTTGCTCTAAAGCACATCACCATATTTTCCTGTCAACCTGCGCCCCGGGGAGTTTGCCCCTGTTTCCTTATCAACTCAGGGGATAGACTCTTACCTCAAAATGTACTTTCTTTGTGTCTCCGTAAATTACTGTCATACTTGATTTTGCTTGCACAATACTTTTCCATTTGGAAAATCATTTGATGATCATTTTTGAAAATAGGTGTTCTAATTCAAAACATTGTTCATTGGATGTTGCGATCGAGGTTTGTTGAATACAATTTTAAACTGAATCTAAACACTGTCATATGTTGAAAAAGTGTTACAAAAAAGCATTTAGAACTTAAATTTGGTTTTACACTGACTCGTCTGCACATCTTATGATGGGTCTGCACGTTGTGATTGGTCGAGCACGTGTAACATTGCAGCAGGTAGCCCCCACACGGTGAGTAACTTCCTCGCGTGACGCGAAAATATCTAGCATGCAAGATTCGCTGCTGCACTGTTACACGAGGAAGTTACACAGCAAAAACCACCCCCACATGGTGCAACATTGCCTGATGCAGTATACATGCATGTCACTTGCCTCAGGCAAAGTTGCACCGTCTGGGGTAGGCTTAATGTAGACATGCGCTATGTGAAAGCGCCGAGCAGTTCAGTAATAACAAAAATTGAGCTGTGATACTTTTGGGTGTGGTCAACAGCCTACATAAAGCCAACAAAAAATGAAAAATGCTACGTCATCAGGAAAATATACAATATATTAAATTATTACTAAGCCAATTCTTTTCCTCCAGTTTGTAACTCATAAGATGAGTAAGAATCTGAAGAAGTGTTTTTTATTCTTGTTGATTTGTACAAAATTCTTAACACCAAGTGGAAAATTATTCCATTGAATTTTAATTATAATTCATGGATAAAATTTATGAATATCAGTCATGCACTGCTAGCCTCCCACTGGGCATCTTGCAAGTATGAACCTTGGCCTCTCCCTCGGAACAAAGGTTTGTCAGTCCAGTGGGTCACTAGCCAGCGAAAGGAGCAATTTTTCTTGAGCGGGGCAATTATATTAATTTGAAGATTACACTATTAGCAAACTTATGCACAGAGTAACCTGCTAAGCCCTTCGCTCAGTCCTTTCTCAGTGCCTTTACAAGAAAACTTGTTGAGCTACACACACTTTGTTCTGTTTTTTTTTGACGTTCTGGATGCTATGCAAGCCATAAATGCCAGATGTCCGACTGGAGAGGATAATCTTGATGCTTACTTGATAAAATTGGCAGCTCCATCCATCATTGAACAATTAACTCATGTTTTTAATCTCTGTATTGCCTCAGGTTGTTTACCTATGACCTGGAAGACTGCCCATGTAACTCCATTGCATACAGGTGGCACCACTAATGAGTTAAATAATTACCAGCCAATTTCTAAGCTACCATATTTGGCAAAAATTTTAGAAACCTTAGTTAACACTCAACTCAAATCCTACCTCTCGTCTTATTCAATTCTCAGTCCTCTTCAATCTGGGTTTAGATCAAATCACAGTACAATCACTGCTGTCACTTTGGTTATAAATGACATATTAACTGCGTTAGATAGAAAGAAGCATTGTGCTGCCCTTTTTGTGGACCTTTCTACGGCATTTGATACCATAGACCATCATTTGCTCCTACAAACACTTTCAAATATTGGTATGGATATGCTTGTAAATTCTTTCAGAGCTATCTGCAGGAGAGGCGTCAGTGTGTGAAGGCAAGAAATTTCCAATCAGAGCTTTCACCCATCTCAAAAGGTATACCGCAGGGCTCGATTTTGGGTCCTGTCCTTTTTACTTTGTACATAAATGATATTGCCTCTACACTAAATAACTGCCAAGCCTATTTTTATGCTGATAGTTTGTCTATTGTATAGCAGATTCTGTACAACTGGCAACTGAAAGACTCCAGATAGCATTTAATGCCCTGCAAGAGGCACTCCTAAGCCTTAAACTCGTTTTAAATGCAAGTAAGACTAAATTTATGCTTTTTACAAATGCAAAAAATATTGACCCTGATAGTCTATGCATCACTACGGCAAATGGCTCCTCCATTGAGAGAGTCTCAGAGTACAAGTATCTTGGAATATGGATTGATCATAAATTCAATGTCAAATATCATATTGGTAACCTTGTCACTAAACTCCGTCAGAAAGTTGGCTTCTTGTACAGAAACAAATCTTGCTTTCCCATGTCTTGCAGGAAAAGAATTGTGGAAGCAACTTTCTTGTCTGTTCTGGATTATGGAAATGTAATTTATAGACATGCTGCCGCTAGAACATTAAAGCCGCTTGATTCAGTTTATCATTCCGCCCTTAGATTTGTCACAGGTGCAAGTTATATTACTCACCACTGTCTTTTATATATGGTTGGTTGGACATCTCTTGAAACGAGGCGAAATAGGCACTGGTTGTTGTTTATACTGAAAGCACTTCTTGGTAAATTGCTGCCTTACATTTCCATGTTACTTATGCAGTATGATAACCCTTATCCTACTCGTTCAAATGACTGGCTTATGCTTGAGGTCCCTTGTGCTCGGACTGAGCTTGGCAAGACTGCCTTCCAATTCTTTGCTCCATATTCCTGGAATTTTTTACAAAGCACTTTAAAACTGGTCTCTCTTCCATCATTCAATCAGTTTAAGGCCAAGATCCGAGACTTATTGGTTTCATCATGTGTGTGTTTTGATTAATATTTTAATTAATTAATTTTTTATTCATTGTTTTGTATTCCCTCCTTTTCTTTGTATGATTTGTTGTTTTTATAATTGTCCATTTGTGAACTCGGCCACACCGGAAATGAGGGTCTCCCTCAGTGGGTTCCGAGTTTAAATAAAGGCTTGAATTGAATTGAATTGAAAACTTTCAGGACAATAACCAAGGCACAGTGGCAGTAAAGAAAATAGAGTAATTGAGATTACATCAAGTCTGAATATCTTTGGTGGAAGAGTTATTCACACCACATGCAGACATGTCATAAACTAAAAAAAAGCTATAATTGCTGGGCATTCGCAGCAATCCAAAATGCTAAGTGAGTATTATTCCTACAATTGAATTTTGAGAATAGACCTCAAATAATTAAGGTATAATCGACCTTTTTACTGTACAGCAGCTCTTTTGGGATTAAAAAGGATCAACTCAGCAAAAATAATCAAATATTCATGTTGAATAATCTTTTTATTTTTAACCTGGAGTGTATTGTGACAATGATCATTTTAATGACCCCAGGACCTTAGACTGGGACCACAATGAGTGTCGATCTCAGTTGGCCTGGAAAAATCGTCATTAATTAGATTACAAGAACTTGAAAAGCTTATGGGGGATTAATGTCAAGAAATACATACATTGAAAAGTATCAGACACCTGCGCCAGCTTTGTGGATCCTTTGGGCTTAAAGGAGCTGAAGCAGAACTTCGGTCTACATCTCTACCTGACAGTTTCAAAAGAAACCATTTACACTAATCTGTCTTTCGTGCTGCCCAGAGGGCAAGTATTGTACATTACGATCATCCGTCTCAGCAGTAATATTAAGACTTTTCATTAATTCTGTGCACGGATCTTCCGTGCGCACCTGGCCTCTTCAACTCCGCTGTTTCCGGGCGCAACTGCTCTTCCGTGAGGTGGCGGGGGACTGTGGCACCAGCTGCGATAGGTGAACCACCGCAGCGTATCCCAGCATGCTCCCCGGTGGCAGTGCAAGCTGGCAGCAGGCGGCTCATGTCAGCGCCGCAGCAGAAGTGCGGCATGTCAGCATCACTGCGACGACAGCGCTCCCCTGGAACAAAAAAGACATCCGTCAAAGTCTGATTGGCGTCTGAATCCCACCTAGGGAATCGGCACAGTGTCCGCAAATCAAATAAAAAAACCACTACAGGGACAAAACGAGGAGAAAATAATCAGCAAATCTTTCTTTATAGTAAGTAAATATGGTGTCACATTCAGTATGCGGGTGAAATTCGTCGTTGGCGTGATGACCTGAATTTAGACTGGAGCTGTAACGAGGCTGACAGCTGTGATTTGAGGTGAGCCCCCAGGGAAGAAGGGTACGGAGGAGCCTGACGGTTTGATACCCCCTCCTTCTCTCTCTCTCTCGTCCTCCTCCCTCTCCCTTCCTTTAACTGTGAATATCATTTACTCACTTCAGCAATCAAGGTGCAGAAGCCGGTAGCACCACCTAAGTCGACGTGCAGATCGCACCTTAGCTTAATGAGCTTCTAAGAAGTTCCAGGATTGCAAATTTCCCTGTGGGATGTCAGGTGAAGCTTCACTCATTCGCAGCTCTGGCTGTTATAATGGAGGGGTGGGAGGGACGTTGGGGGCAAGGGGCGGGAGGCATTCAGCAATTGGAAAGATGGCAGTTGTAAAGGGCGCCATAGCAAATTTTTTGATTAAGAGAAAAGGATCGTAATTACATGGAATATTAGAGCTAAGCATCAATGTTGCCATGGTGTTGAGAAGCCAGGAAACATACACTTGAATATCATGCAAAATAGACACTGAAAATGAAATTCAAATGTGCTCTATTTATTTAAGTGAAAAAATGTTTGTGCGCATTTGTGTTTTTATATCTTTTGTCCCTTAAAATACAATATTGCTTATTGGATTTGGGTCCTTCCATAATATACCCTGAATAAGCTCCATAATATTTGAGGAAATAAATGTTTTCTTGATTGGCATAGTAATGCAAAATGTTTTGATTTTTCACAAAAAATCTCTAGTGGTTCAGGTGCAAATGTAACTTCGTTGATTACAACGTTAAGGGGCGAAGTGAAGACACAATATTTGGTTTTCACCCCCAAAATATTATTAACCCTTAAATGCCCAACTATAGTAAAAGTTGAAAGAAAAATCTATGTATTCTGTTAATATGTCCTGGGGAGGGGCTAATAACAACCCAATAGCAATTTTAAATTTTTGGTGACCTTTGACCTCATTTTAGTTTTGTGACATATATGTCACTCTAAGTTTCTAGGATATAAAGAGAACTTTTTTCCATCATTGTTTTGGTAGTTGACATATAGCTGAAGTATTAGGCATTGCTTATTTTTCATTAGCTTACCTGTTTGTCTACTTTATCCAGTGATGAATGGGTGCTGATCTATCGTGTGGATTCCACCACACGATATTGGAAAGGTTAGCAGGTGCAGCCTGTGTAGTGTCAGTTCCACTTTTATGCATCAGATGGCAGCAATGATGGTCTAAATATGTCACTATGGGCATTAGGTTGCAAAATTTATGTGGGGTCAGTGGTTTTGACAACCCCCAAAATCGTGTGACAAATTTGTCACAGGGGGCATTTAAGGGTTAAGGTAACTGCACTGTTAACTCTAGTCAAAAACCGTTGGCAAAGTAAAATGCTAAAATGGATACACATGCAAGTACTGGCAGATGAGTGCAGAAAAGATGGCAGATGTGTTAGGTACGGTTCTGGAACCAGACGCGAGAGTCAAGCAGTGAAGAAAAAAAATGGGATTTTATTGGAAAGGGGGGCGAACCCCCGCAGAGCAGGAGGCGACCGTACAAAGTCCACAATCCAAAATCAAAATCCAAAGGGCAAAATCCAAATCTTAACCAGGGCAGCAAACACAATAATCGTGGTCAGGCAAAATGGGCTTGGTACACAGATGCAGGCAGAAAATCCAAATCAGAGGCAAAAATCAATAATCAGGGACAGTCCAGTCAGAAGAGAATCACAATAGAGTACAAGGCAAAAACAAGCGTGGCCAAAGGAAACGTTCTGACGGGGAACTGCTGTAAAAAGACTGCTTAAATACACAAGGGAAGTCACATGCTATGATCAGGGACAGGTGAATAGGATCAGACTAATTACGTGGGAGCAAACACGAGGGAGAACCTAACCACATGAAATTGGCAAAAGCCAAAATGCGGACAGGGATCACGAGACAGCCTATGACAAAACATACAGCTCCGGTTAGGGAGTTCTAATGTGCACAGATAATGAGAGGCAGGACAGAGTAGAGCAGGTGCGGAGGATCCGCTGAATTTGCAGCAAAGACTAAGTGAAGGCAAGAGGCGGAGACTAGAACAGGGCGAGTGCTGAGAGCTTGTTAATCAATTAGTAAGTGCGGTTATACAATCCCTGGTGCTCGTTAGTAAGTTAGTATTATATACAATGTTAGTCTTGGTTAGTATCTTTAACAAAATAACAAACTGTTAGTATGGGTTAGTAAAATAGAAAAGCAAGGCAAAGGAAGCAAATGAGATTAGAAGGAATGTTTGGAAACCCAGAAACCATGAAATCACCTAAACATGTGACACGCAGGACTTGGGGAGAAGCTGTAGCTTAACAGAAGACCAGACAGGGGAGACAAAGTGCAATGCAGAGCATGAAGAAAGACATGGACTGGAATTTAACAGAAATGTGGATCTGGGATGGCAAAAACAAAAACATGGCAAAGAACTAAAACTAAACAGAGCATGGCAAAAACAGAACAGACATGGCAGAATAATGGCAGGGCATGGCAAAAAACAGAACAGGCATGGCAGAAACAGAACAGACATGGCAAAATCCTAACAAGATGAGTGCCATACTTGTGGAGGACACTGTATGTAAGTGACTTTGCTAATCTTTTAAATATTTTTTTAAATATGGTTTCTCAAAAGATGTGTAATGAACCTGCTCACATTGAGATTTGAGGCTATTAGCTATTAGGCTATTAGGTTTGAGCATTAGCCCATTTCAGTTTGTCAGACAGCAGAGACATGTTAACTATAGTACAAAGTCAACAAGCCATCTAATGACTGGCACCCCAACTGCCAAATAGTTTTGCGGTGAGTTAATTACACGAGCTCATTTTACACCAATAGTTGCCTACTTGGTGTGTTTAGAGGTAGATCTGATTTAGAGTAAGCCTAACAAGGATACCCTCTGATGAAATGTCGCTGTTCAAGAGGCTTGAGTTAACTATGTGGTTATCAACACAAGCCGGCATTCCTCCACAGCAGTAGACCCCTTTAAAGGGAATGAGAATTTGTTGATATGAAGGTAAGTTTCAGGGTGGCTCTGTGGGAGTATACTTTTAGAATACTATATTACTTAAGAGGGGGACGGGTACCCTTGGAGGTAATATAGCTTGTTGTTTGTTGATAAGGAGCTAATGGATGTTCAAATGCAAGTATCACATTTGTGCTGAAAGGAGATATCTGATCACGATGTTTGTCTCTTTATCTTGGTCAGCTGGGCTCTGAATTACTCTTGCTATAGTAACACTTGGTGTAAGTCAGGTAAGCTCTGAATGTTTCAAACTATGGTTGTCTCCCAATCTAAGTCAGTGAGGATTTTGGATTTTCTCCAAATATGATTGTCTCCTGGTCTAAGGCAACCAGGCTTTGAATGTCTCCGACTATAATAGTCTCGTAGTTAGAGTCAGCTGGGCTCTGAATTCCTGTAAATGAGATAGTCTCCTGATCTGAGTGTCTGGGCACTGATCCCCTCTCGATGTGTTAGTCTCGGGACATGAGTGCCTAAGGTCTGAGCTCCTCCCATCGTGGTAATGTCCTGACCTGACTATATGGGCACTGAACTCCTCCCATCTAGGAAGTCGTCTGATTTGAGTGCCGGGGCTCTGAACTCCTCCCATTGTGGAAGTCTCCTGACCTGAGTGCCGGGGCTCTGATCTCCTCTCATTGTGGTAGTATCCTGTTCTGAGTGTCTAGGCTCTGAACTCCTTCGGTCGTGGTAGTCTCATGTCTTGAGTGTCTGGGCTCTGAACTCCTCCTATTGTGGTAGTTTACTGACCTGAGTGTCTGGCCTCTGACCTCTTCTGGTTATGGCAGTCTCCTGACCTGAGCGTCTAGGATCTGAACTCATTGCGGTAGACTCCTAGTCTCGCAGAGGTATTGGAGACACATTGGTGAGAGCTTCAGTTCAGCTTTTCAGTTTGTTTTACAGTACAGTTATCCTGTACAGGATTCTGCATTAATGTTAAAAATGTTGTAAAAACCTTTGGAGAACACATATGCATCGCAAATAGTATATGACCGAAATTATTTTTCCACTTGGCACACACTAATTTAAGGAAGAAAAAGGGAGCATTTGCAGAGCTGTAGTGTGCATGCGTGGGTATGCGAGTGCATGTAAGTGTGTTTTCAAAATTTCCACCTTCGTTGCATTTTGCACAATTTTATTGCAGACTTTCAGATGATAAAAATGATGCATTATTTGAATACCATCTGGGACGGAAAATGCTGCGTGAACAAAAACTCTCTCTTCTTAGAACCCCTTAAGTATAACACACACACAGCTTGCTGCATTGTGTGTATACTTCAGGGACAGAGCTACAGTCAGCAAGTGTATACTGTAGAAGACATCAATCTGAGCCATTACTTAATATGCAGAAAGTATGTCAAAAAGGAATACAGACCCCATTATCATTCTCAATGACTCTCATAATGAAAACTTTTAATTCCGGGTAAAGAGCACTTTTAATGAAACAAAAATACTCATGTACATCTCAAAACTAGCTTAGCTGCCTTAGTAGGAGCAGCAAATGACTGTACTGTGTGTACTTCACTGTGTTGTATTGTGCTGTGCTTTGCTGAACAATATCGTGCAACCCTGTCTTCCCTTTCTCCACCTCATATATTAACTGATATCTTTTTTTGGGAGCAAAATATACCAGAAGCCAGAAGGCAGAAATTTGTTTAATTTCTACTTGAGCTGCAAGTCTTTTTAGTGAGGGCAGCCACTATTGGGAATTTATGCAAAACAAAACAGTCATCATCACTGATTATCTCACATTCAGTCCTTCCTGCCAATCATGTTAAACACAGAGTCATCTCCCCTTGGCCTATCACAATCCAGAATCTGTTCAAAGCTCGTGGTCTAATTTTATATTTTTACTTCTTTCTTATTGGATTTACTGCAATTTCATTTTTTCCTTTAAAGCCCAAATTTCTGAATTCAAACCTGGGTGACCGATTACCAGGAATGACTGGAAAATGGACGGTGTGGTTTTCCAGCCAGTCATTGGAGTGCTTTGAACTGCCAGCACTTCAGAAAGTGTTTCCGATGGCAAATACGAGAGGATTGCCCGCAAAGGGAGGGTGGTAATTTAAATCACTGCGCTCCCTCCTTCTCTAAAAGTGAAACCTGAGCAGAAGCAGCGAGTAAGAAAGGGAAGGCAGACATTCTGTTGTAGACAACTGCTTGGGGTTTGTCTGGGTGACAGAAATGAGAGCAGAACAGCGCGGACTTATCCTGAAATAACAGATCTTGAGACCTTACTCCTGAAGATGCTGGGTGCTTTTGAAAACTCCTCTTGAAACTGTGCTAACAGACTGAGCAGTGTTCTCCCCCTCACAAAGCCACAAAAGTTGGACTCCAGTTCCAGGGTATCATAGTGTCTCCTGTTTTACTTCCCCCTTGGGACAAATGGTGCTCAATCACACACACAGAGTCAGCATTCTTTGTTACAACCACAGAAGACAGCATACACCAGCACATGCAGTATACACCATGATTTCAACAAAACACTTTTCATTCTCGAACTTCAGAAAGAAAAAAGGAATCTTTTCAGTGACGAAACCTTAAATTCCTCTCCCATGTCCGACAGAATCATTTATGTATAAAAGCCATCATTGACTGAACAAGCAAGCTTGTTTCATTTGAGATCCAATTGCTTCAAGATATTGATTGGCAAAACAATTTTTGTTCCAGCAGGTGCAGGAAATTGGCCGGAGTTTAGAGCAATGGCACATCTGACTCTAACAGGGAGTCACCTATTTCAAAAAGCTCCCTCCCCATACTGGCACAAAACCAGAATTTAACAAATCAATAAGTTTGATTAAATGACACATCTGCAGTCATCATTATTGAATTCATTGTGTATCTACCCAGGCGGCGACAGAACAGGGTTAAGACTGTCGGCCGCTTACTCGCCATTTCACTATCCTTCAGACAGGCCACAAATTCTCCAGGAACGGGTTTTTGAAAAAAAAAAAAAAAATTTAGGCTGGCACTTAGAACAGAACAAATTCATTCTGCGAATCATTAGTGTCACAAATATCGTAAATGAGCATCCGCTCCCTGCATAATCAGCTACGAAAGTTGGCAAAATTCTAAAATTACTGACGAACAAATGTGCGAAAAGTAACTAATGAAAAATTCAACAACAAACCAAAAAATTTTTTTAAAACATTTTTATGACATTAACAAATGCGAATAAAGAGTGGTGCCAAATTATGGGTGCAGCGGAAGGGAAGGGGGGAGAGCGGGAGCGAAATGAGCATATGTGAAGCATGGACAGTCGATAGCGCTAGCGCATGATAATCGATTGCCATTTGTAACAGCGGGGCAGACAGAGGGGCCCGATCAGCGCGCATTATTGTCACCGCGCGCCGTCGTGCTGTGCAGTCAGCCAGCCGGCCGAGCAGCGGAAGATAAATGGCAGCGTGTTCGCAGGAACAAGATAGCAGTTAGTCATACCTGGAGCACAGAGGCTTGGCGGGGGAGCGCATCAATACGGCAGGCGGAGACTTTGTGTAGATACCGCGGATTAAGAGGAGAATCGAGGTCAAATTAATCAGCTGACAACTTTTATGACATTCAGAACATGCTACGCTGCGCTCTGTCTCCCTCCCCTCTCTCTCCCTCTCTATCTCTCATTCTCAGCTCAATGGCAGTACAGAAGCAAAGCAGGTGGAATTTCTGTCACATAATTTTTTTTGAACAAACGGTTTGCCAAGAGGGGTTCCTCGATAGGGAATGTGTTCTTTTCCCTGTGGATTGCAATGAGGGGAACCAGTGTGCTCATGGGCAGACAGAGGGGCCTGTGCCGCACAGAATTCTGGGTATGGCGCAGATAGTGCTCCCGCTCAAACAGGACACCATTGATCGGCCGCATCTCCGCATCTGCGATCACGCTAACATCTGGCCGGAAAAACAACAACCAGTCAGTGTGTCTTCGCATGGTTTCTAAAACCGCTCGCTTGTTCGCAGGCTTCACCACCCAAATGTCTCCTTTCAGATGTGATTATACAATCACTCCAGCGAGATGAACTGCTTTATTCTCAGTAAAGCTTATTCACCTGTTTAAAATAGAATCCATTTACTTCATAAATTACACTGTGGGAAGTGCATTTGCCAACATAATTGTTTATTTAATAGCCTGTAATGAATGAAGTCTTCCACTGATTTTTCAATTTCAAAGTTTTTTACCCTTTTACAAAATGAAGAGCCTTAAGACAGTGAGTCATTAGCAGGCATCCCGCAACCTTTTCATTTTTCACAATTCATTAAAGACATACAATTTGTTAGTATTTGTTGAGTACATTATCCAATATGCTTCACAATGTTTTGTCCTGTTTCAATGGTGACATAGCACAACACTTTGCATCAGGTAGGTTTTATTCCTTAATTTTGGGTTGTTATTTAGGTTCCCATAATGTCACAAAGCTTTTTCTGATGAAAAAAGTGTGCCTCTGGTGTGCACTATGGAGTTAACATTGAGCAACTGCAAGCCTACCTATAACAAATGAAAATGGGAGCTTTTTTCCTGGATACATATAATATATCAAAGACCACAGAAAAAAGCACATTGATCCAACAACAAATGGGAAAGCTCTCATTGATTTGAGATGTGCAAGGTCTTATTAAACAACAGGCGACGCTTCCCATGCCATGCTAAGGGACAACTTTGTCAACAGCTTGCTTTACTCCAGTATTGATCCCTTTCCTCGCTCTTGTGTGCTCTCGCTAGATTCACGAGCGTATCTGTATCGCATATACGGTTAATACATGTACGCGACTGTGGTTCGTGACAAACAATGACAGATTAATCAAATTATGAGTCAATATCACATCTTGTGTGGGAGTGCGCATGGAGATAAATATTTTGGTTTGTCTGAAGAATGCAACTTTAAATAGTCCCTTGGGTAATGTAGGGTCATAGGTTGCATCCCTGGAATTTTAGCATGGACTGTAAATACTTAATTTCAAATGGAAATGAGTACTGAACCTAACTGACTATTTGCAGAGATGGTTAAAATGGTGTACAAACACACCATAATTTTAATTAATTGGACAGTGACATATTTTTGTATTTTGGCTCTATTCTCTGGTACTTTTGAGTTTGAAAGATTTCAATTATAATTAGGTTGAGGTGAAGAGAGTGTGATTTAATCTGAGGGTGTTTCCATCCATATCAGATGAACTGTTTAGTAGTGACAGCACCTTTTGTATATAGTCCCCCCATTTTCAGGCACATTAAATAAATTGGTCATTTTATCATATTGTCGAATAAATGTAATCATTTTTAACATTTGAGGCCCATTTTAACGATCTAAGCGCATGATCTAAAGCAGGTGGCGCAAGTGCATTTAGGGGAAGTCCAAATCCAATTTCGCTAGTTTAACGGCAATTTATCTAGGCACATGATTCTAAGGGATCTTACTTAATTCCTTAATTAATCATAGGTGTGTTTTGGGCGTAATATGAAATAAACCAATCAGAGTGTCATCTCCCATTCACTTTAAAAGCCATATGCCCTTGCTCTGTGGTGAACTGACATTATGTATAAAGGCAGATTTTACAAATAGTAGGAAAAACACTTCTCTGCAGAGACAGGTCCACTCATGCGCAAAACCACTGCTGAAAACTGATCTCTATAATGTCCAGAAATGTTAGAAAATTTTTCAAACAATTGTTCAAAATTGTTTTAATCATATTCCACTGAAAAAAGTCATCATACACCGTGAATCCCAGGGTCGCATTTGAACGTGCGCATAAAACAAGGAACCGATATAAAAAGTTTAATTCAGGGTCGTGTGTAAAAACGTAATTATGTGCAGGCAGGGCAATGACCAACAGAAATTAAAATGAGCAAGGGAAATAACAAATCGGGAGAAAGGAACAATTATAATGTTATTTTGAAGGCCAAGTCGGATGTAGGAAAGAAATTGGGATTAATTATAGACAGTGACCAAAATTTCATCTGTCGCTTTAATGCTCATAAAGTCCCTCCTATTAAGGTTGCTTTGTTTGTCAGCCAAACTGTGAATTATAATAAGCACATTTAAAACGAAATTCAGAGGTGTGTATTTGATAACGGCAGTGGGACGGAGGGGTTGCAGGTTTTATATTTATTGATCAGTTCGGATTCAAAATTGACCTTGAGATAATTGCGGGTAACGGTCAATCTGTGCTGGACTCTGACTTGTCTTATGCAAATATCTTAAGCACTCAAAACATTCTGTCTATACTGAGCGACAAAAGAAACAAAAATTAATACAAGACTAACCAGAAACTAAGAATGTGTGGAGCGATTCCGCATAAGAACATGGAAAAATGGTAAAATTAAAAACTGCTTTAAATTAGCAACCATTGTTGCCATAGGATTCCATCATAGGGTTGAATGATATCAGTGGTTTTATTTTTTCTCATCACCGTTTCTTTTCTAAAGTGTGAAATTTTAATAACACTATGATTACAACACTTTCTTAGCCGAGCAGCTAACTTACTTGCTGTAGTGGGTGCTGTACTGAAGTTCACCTTTTTTATTGAGGTGGTGGGCCTCGTCCAGAGAACTGTCGCTTCAAGGACTGGTAACTAATGGATGAATGGAAGTGAGCTCCATTAATTGTGCCTCAGTCTCCCTGTGCTTGAGTTTAGCAGAGCTGGACAGAGCCTGGAAGGGTCAATGCAGCTCAGTCAAATGAAAGCAATGTGACGTTCGTTTAGAATAAAGGAGCAGATTTTAGCCAAAGGCCAATAGAATACAGGAGAGTCAAGTAACTGTTGGAATCCATTACACCGTGCCTACTGAATCCTTCCTTTCCATTTAAGTCAAGTGCTGTTCAACCCAAGCGCTGTGCCCAGTGAGATCACTGCATTGGTCAATATGCACTGGAAAATGTAAAGCAAAGCTGTTGTTCATTCAATATGTATATCTCGCTCCAATGGCTTAAAATTTCTATTTTGTTAATTTACACTAAATTGTTTTATGTGTGTTAATGTTAAACCTAAAAAATACAGGTTGAACTAATTAAACTGGTTACTTTGAGTCAATCTCAAGCTATTTTGAGTGACCATCAACTTCACTTTTTTTTGTTGATCCATTGTTTCATTTTTTCAGTGTAGATCACCATTTTTCCTAAATGTAAACTCTCCTGAGGCAATGCACATGTTGATCATGCACTGAATCCATCACTTTCTAAAATATTGTAATACAACATAACTACTGTAGCTATGGTTACACCCTCTGAGTGGCAACGAGAGCATTCAGTTTCAGTGCCGCGAAAATACAAAAAAAATGTGCTGAAAATTATAAAGAACTGTTGCGTTATTGAGTGTACAAATAGGCCGTGGATACAATTGTCTTTTTGATGTGACTTTTGTCACCCGAACATGCGATTAACTGGCAAGTCTGTAGGCTCCGAGATGGCATCTTGCTACCATTGAGATCCAGTCAGCCCGACCACATGCTGAAGTGGCTTGGCTCGCATTGAGAACAGATCTCAGTCAGATGTGGATAGCATGTAGGTGCAATCTCGACAATTTTCCAAACATTGGTCTCAAGTCATCTTCCTGCGACACAGGAATTCCTCTCCTAAGCCTGTAAAGCAAAGGGAAGATATTCACAGTTGGAGGAAAACCAGGGCTGGAGCATAGCTGAGACTGGCTGTCTTCTTGCACCGTTGTACAACACCACTATGTAAGCTGTACTTAAGAGCAATTACAGAAATAAAGAAATCTTTGAGAAAGTTGCCCCTGTTTCAGCACTGAGGAAAACAACAGCTGCATTAATCACTCGACTCTGCTGCTCTTCCCTCAACAAAGTGTGCCTCGTACTGGCCCTGCCACCATAAAACAATAAACGAAGTATTAAGAAAAAAAGTTCTTTCTTGCAAGGGGGGCATTTAGGATGCACTTATTGCTTGGGATGTGTTCGATCAGATAAGTAGCAGGGTTGGGTTCAATGACTTTTTTCAATTATAATTACAGTAATTGTAATCAATTACTTTCGTAATTGTAATTTAATTTAATTAAATTTTTTATCGAAAAGTAATTGTAACTGCAATTGAACACTCTGTCCAGAAAGTAATTGGAAATGTAATTGTGATTACTATTACAATCAATTGTAATTGAAAAAAGTAATTGAACCCAACCCTGATAAGTAGCATTGAGAGGTCTAGTGTGAACACACATGCAATCACGACAGAGGTCTGATCTTGCACATCTGATCACAAAAGTTGCACTGAAAAGACAAGTGTAATGACCGGCATAGATTGAACAAGAAATCATAGATACCTTTTAACAGATTGCCAAAATCTTAACAAAATAAAAGCAAATAGATTGCTGCAATTCGGAGAAACAACTTGAATCCAGGCAACAAAATGTGTGTTTGCGGTTGTCATTTCATGTCAGCTATGTTAAATTCGAGATTTAAATCATTAAGTTATGTGGTGTATTGATAACTAAAAAATCAAATGTTTAGCATTTTGCATTTATATTTTGTGTAGTTGTATATTCTGTCATCAGCATTTATTGGAAAAACATCCATTATGATTAGCCTAGTGTTCTACAAACAAATGGGGTGAGGGCGGCTAGGTAGTGTTTGCAAGCCAAAATAAACCTACTTTAATTTTGCCAAAAAATCCCACCTTGCAGTACGACTAAGCATCAAGGGTTTTGTTTGCCTTCAGGCTTTGCTTCATGTATTTCCTCGGCCTCGAAAGCAGGTACATATAAATGCCAGGAAGTCTCCAATTGGCCTGACATGCTTGTCTTCAGATTGTAGGAGGAAAGACCCCAGTCTGGATTCAAACTCACAACCTTCCTGCAGGAAGGCAAAAGTAGGCAACAGTGCTACTTACAGCACCACTGTGCCAAATACAGGACAAAACCCCACTGGACAAAACCCCCCTCAGACAAAACCATACTCACTAATCAAAGTTCTGGACAAAACCCCACTCTGATTTTTTTTTCAGGAAAAATTATAGGGCTTTGTAATAACAATCATAATAATAATTTGTATAATAATACTAATTCTTTTTTCTTTAAATTCAGATTAGCATTTTTCTGATTGCACTTCAAAGGAATGGTTGAAAGAGAATATCTTCGTTGTTTTTCCATGTATGTAAGAGAATAGGGGTTTTGCCTGAATGGTCTATTTCCCTGGTCCTCAAATCACAGTCCAAGACCTGCTGGTTTTCCATCCTCCCTTTACCTGGGAGTCAGGTGGAAAGACAGTCTGGCCAATCAGGGGCGTTTATGTTCATTTCCTAACCTGAGATGAAAGAAAACCTGGACTTAATTAGGATTCGAGGTCCAGATTTGAGGATCCCTGGTCTATTTCATGAGTGGTGTTCTGTCCAGTGAGATTTTAACCTGTGGGGTTTGGTCTGAGTGGGGTAATATCCAGTGGGTTTTTTTCCCCTTCCTACACTGTGCGCCCCTGTGGATTATTCAAATAAGTGGAAAGATTATTAACACTGCAAAATGACTGAACACACTTCAAGACTAATCATCAATTTTAAGGGATTTCTTTCTGCCTCCCAATTTTCAGCTCAGCAGCCACCACTGGTGCAATTTCCGCCCAGGTGAAGATTTTATGATGAATACCGCACACCCACTGCCTTTTACTATCCATATTAGTTATATCGAATAATGGTGATATTTGAGTGAAGCAGCACTGTCCTCAGCCAAAACCACATTCTGGTCAGCAGTAACACACTCCTGCGAGCCAAATGTTTTATACAACAGTCTAGGTGTCACAACAATTACCTCATGACATCTTGCCCTTTCTAGCGGATCAATTTGACACACAATATTTTAAAAAAAGTCCAAAGGACACACAGTTGTTAGGTAAGGACCACATTACATATACGCACAGTAGTGTAGAAATGTGGACATGCATCAGCCTGTAGCTCGTGGCTCATTCCCCTGAAATGCAGTGGGTCAGGTAAATAACTGTCCTATCCGCTGTCATTCCTGCGATGGCTATTAGCCAGTCAGGAATAGCCGGCAGGACAGCAAGATAACCTCTGCATAATTACATCTGACCGGCGGCCGGGGCCAGGTCAGTGAAAGCGCCACTCGTTGTGACTTACATAACCGCAATACCTTGTTAAGCTGATTTACCATCACCCCTGTGAAGAAAGTGTCTCTTCCTGGTACAGGACAATGGGTGATATAGGACACTCAAAGTCCAATGCCATTGTGACAAATTAGCTTCATTTAGCTCATAGAGATTAGCTTCTTACATGAGGAAATGCAGAACATTAAAAACTGTGAGCTCCCTCTAATGGCTTGGCTTTCCTTCTTTATCCCCTTACACTGGACCCAGAAATCGAAGAGATTCAAATCCATTACACGAGTCATGAAGTAAGAATTATATGTTTTCAGAAGTTATACCATCCTTTCAGGAAATATTTCCTCAGATATGCTTGACGAATATATGATTTACCTGTGGATCTACCTCCTCCCATATCGCGTATCGGCCATATTTCTGAACGCTGTCACTCCAGATTGATGTTTGTAGGAGACGTTCTATTTTATCAACTAAAAGGTTTTTTTATTCACAAATCATTCTCATGTCCCATCTTGGTTTGCATTATGCACAAGAAAAGGAAGGAAGGAAGACAGGAAGGAAGGAAGGAAGGAAAGAAAAATTATGAAAAATAAGTGAGCCTTCTGACATCACAAAAGGGATTTCTCCTGTATAATCTTAGTTCATAAGGAATGCATTTGATCATGGTGCTTTATGTGTTAGCTTTTGATAGCTTCCCTGGGAGACCTGATTCACACATGACCCCCATAACTTCAGTTATGCACTATAGATAATATGTATGTGTCTGTGTGAATAAATAAATTAATTCGAAATCTGAAAAAAAGACAGCAGCAGAAATGTGTCCTTCTTCAAGGATCATTTTTCAAAGAGTTATTTACAGATGGAATGACACTTACATTTTTCTTTTCTATCTTTCCAAAAGAATCAATGCGGACAAATTTTTTCCACTTGAGTTCCCACATTTTTTGCTGAATTTGAAAAAAAATGGGAAAAATTCAGTTATTTACACCAGAACCTGTCTGATGCTGTTTCACTAATGTCACATTTGCAGTTCTCTACGGCCTACTGCGCCGACACTAATTTTTATTTAACATCTGGATCCTACAGCAGTTTTAGCATTGCCATTCAAAAACACATTTGTCTTTACACGATCGGTAAAAGCTCCCCAGTTACACACCTGTTTCTTTCTGTTTACACTAACAGCACACGAACAGACATCTGCGGCAGCGCCATGGGTATTGTATCAGCAGAAAATGGGGTACAGCCTTTCAGCTGTGATCACATCAGATGGTAACTATATTTAATTTGACATTCTGTTTTATTTGAATTATCCAGTCAGGAATGGCTGCATGAGGACTGTGTTATCATATTGTTTCCACCCTGCATCAGAGTCCAAACCTATCAAAAGGCACATAAGCAGACAAAGCATGCCTTATTTTTTCTGTTAGCGCACACCTGAGAACGCTACTTAAATTCACTGTTTGACAATATCATCCTTCTTCAATTTTTGTAAACCTATCTATGTGTAACTTTTAGAAATTATTTATTTTGGCCTTGCTGAACTCTGTAATGACAAGTACAAATAAATTATGTTGTAGAAGAGTAGACTATAGTAGAAATAGCTGCAAATATAGAGTATTTTCATCTATAAGAATGAAATAGTACATGGGCACAATGACGAATCAGCTTAAAGACAAAATATTTTTTCCAATACTCTAACTTAAAATGGTGGATCAGAAAATTGTCACTGAAAGCAAAAATGGATCTTCTGTCATGCTTGAAGTTCATTTGTATATGCAAAATGCATCATACAGCATGATCCAAGTTCCCGTGCGCATTTACACTGTATAGCATTTATAAATAATGCCAAAAAAGGCTGAAACAGCCCTCCAATTAATGCTACAAGGAGTAAATACCTGCAGCACTAATGATTAGACGTGCATAGTTGTTTGGCTTTGCTTCACAGGGACTTCAAACCACAGAAAGGGCTCAATTTAGATTCCCTAGGTCTGACCCAGAAGCACTATTCTGTAACATGAGTTTTTCCCAGATCATGGCTGCAGTGACGTCTATGAGCTGGAGGCCTAAATGAGCTGGATAGGACCCTAGAATCATTGGAGGCTTTACCAGACAGCCCCATACTTGTGAGTCCAGGCCCCGCTAAGAGCACAGAGATACTGTGTCCACAATTAGCGCACGAGAATTCATCAGGGCCTCACCGCCGGTCGGCAGTTAAGCAACGATTATGTGAATGTGTAGTGACCAGAAAATATACGGATGCCTCTGTATAAGCGCTAGCTTAAAGTGCATGAGCAGACTCAGGCAGGGGCCAGGGGCAACGAGTGCCGACGGTGTGGCTCATTAGCCGCACTAATTTGATACACAAACGGACCGCCTAACCAACGACTCATCTCCTGCATATTAGCCTATCAAACCTGACCCTGCAAGTAGTTTTGGCAACTCAAGCCTTTGGTCTTTTTACATGACTGTTACAAAACAGGTACAGAAACTCATGGATGAGGTTTTCTGCCTGAGTAAATAAACGATAAGTCAAGCATTAGAATTTAAAGAATCTGACTTGTAATGATTCTGCATGCCATTACCAAGGTGGAAATAATGCGAAAAATTTGCTTGCATTTTTTCCCCTTCAATGCAGTTTTGGCCCAAAAAAATTCAAAGTTCAAATACCTGTACACATTTTTAACTAGGTCACTTCTTAGGGACTACAAGTTAAATTTAGCCTCTCTGGCTGACATTGGCACATTTTCCAAAATGCTGTTCATATGTATTGCCCCTAAAAAAATAGAAGTTATATCAAACATAGTTAACATCCTAAAGCCCAACGTCCCCCTAGTGGAAACGCCAGCATTATGGGATTTTCAATGGCATGCCATGAGCCTCTGACCCTTAAATGCATAATTGCTTTCAAGCTGTTCCCGTTTAAGATCGCTTAATTAATAATAAAAACAAAACTTGCTTACTGAATAATCGGGATCAATATATACTAAGCCTGTAATTATTACGAAATTACTAAGAAATGACAAATCACCAATGGGTTACATTGACTACGTACTTAATAGTGATATTGTAAGGAAGTAACTGTGGGCATCATGCACAAAATATATCGAACATGAATTAACCGGAAAAGCTCAACCTAACTGAACACAAAAATTTTCTGGTTTCCAAATGCGAAAGGGGCTGAAATCCAGAAAATTAATGGAGCGTCTAACAAGGATTACTGACCCCTGGTTCTTTTGACCGGAACATTTTCTTGCTATGATGCACGTGGCAAAGGGGGATTTAGCTTAAGTGGAAATTAAGAGGATTGAAAAACTACAACTAGATACCAGTACTCACAGCATAGTAACATGAAGAAACTAAATACATGAATTGAACATTTTGTTTGAGGGGAAAAATAGTGCGAAATGTTCAACTATTCCACCTCATATTTGTTTTAATATCATGAATTTTCCAAAGAGGAGATAATAACCAAGTATAACACGACACATGTGCTCCTTGGCCACAACAGCCTTTTTTAAACATGGTTGGGGCAGGTGAACTGTTGAAAAAGTAACAATCATGCCATTTTATTCTTTTTGTACCCCCCTCTTTACCACACTAGCCAGATATTAGCGCACTACAGAAGTTAGGCTAGGCATTCCCTAACTAGCTAGCACTTTGAGTTTCCATAATGGTTCAACAAGTGCATTTGATTCTTAAGATGGTGCTGATGCGAAATTATTAACGTTATTTCTACTGACTGGGGTACCTGGTAACCGCAGAGATACACTTTTTGTCATATCTTGTATCGTATAATTATTGCCTATTTCAGTTTAAATTGGCGCTTTATAAATATGCCAATGTATGGGGGTCCTGGGGAGCCCAGTCAAAACCACCGAGTTGTACCAATGCAGTTTTAATAGATGGAACTATGTCTTAAATTAAACTATACAGGAACCAAAGGATGGTGTAAGTGCCGTGATGCAAAATATCAAATTTCAGCCTTTTCCCAGAAGGACATTGGTATAAGCTCAAGTCGGTGAGGACTCTAAAATTTAGCATGATAGAGGAGGAACCTTTGTCTGGCATTGCATCGAGTGAGCAAAATGTTATAAGAGCAGCTCTGATTTGTTTACCCCTCCTTTAAGAGCCTAGAGGAAAAAGGCACAGTAAGAGCTATTTTCGAGGAGTTTGCGAACCAGCAAGTCGTCCCTTTCCTCTTTCATTGGGGTACCCACAGTGTTTTGTGTCTAACACACAACGGCTCCAAACTACACCTTAGGAGCTGCAGATCAGACTTTGTCTGATGTAAACAGTAGCCCAGAGAGCCTGCCTTTTTCAAGCACTGCTGAATGACTGAGAGGAGATGAGCTATGTCTACACCATATTACCCAGGAGACAGGTCAGACAGAAAACAATATCCATATCCTGGGAAAAGCAATGAAAATGATTCAGTAGTTGATCTAGAAAGAGACAAAAGTGTGGAAGTGGAGAATTCCTGCATGGCACCTGCTCTGCATGGACACATCAAAAAATGTTCAACTATGGATTACACATACAGTGCTGTGCACTGTAAAACTGTGGAACATGGGACATGTTTATAATCTAAACACCAGTGTGTAAAAGCTAAATGCCTGGTGATTATTTTTGTAAATTGGTGTTCTCATTCAAAACACTGATGTTTATTGGATGTTGCAATGAGGTTTTTCCAGATTTGTTGAATACTAAATCTAAACACTGTGACGTATTTTAAAAGTGTTACAAAAAAAGTGTTTAGCATATGTTCAGAACTTAAACATTTGGTTTTACAGTGTGAATACGTATTTGCTCCCTTCCCAATTTCTTCTATTTTTTTATT
Source organism: Gymnothorax javanicus (assembly GCA_029692085.1). Classification (NCBI taxonomy): domain Eukaryota; kingdom Metazoa; phylum Chordata; class Actinopteri; order Anguilliformes; family Muraenidae; genus Gymnothorax; species Gymnothorax javanicus. The sequence continues at coordinate 29,207,753 of CM056205.1, read as the reverse complement.
TGTCATATGTAAGTGTTATTGATCATAACTAGTTGTAATATAAGACAAAGACTATGGGAGTAAACACAAAATGCAGCTTTTAATGAAAATTTAATTTATTGAAGGTAAAGAGTAATTGGAAACCAGTGTCACCCAAGAGAAAAAAATCATTGCCCCCCTAAACCTACTAAATGGTTATGCTACCCTTGGCAGAAACAACTGCAATCAACCATTTCTGTTAGCTGGCAAGGAGTCTTTTACAGTGCTGTGTCGGAATTTTGTTCCACTCATCTTTGCAGAATTGTTTCAATTCTACCACATCGGAGGGTTTGGAGCATGACCTGCCTGTTTACGTTCATGCCACAGCTTCTCAATTGGATTGATATCAGCAATTTCACTATGTCACTCCAAAACATTCATTTTGTTTCTTTTCAGCCATCCAGAGGTAAAGCTATGTGTTTCAGATCATTGTCCTGCTGCCTAACCCAACTGCGCTTGAGCTTTAGGTCATGAGCTGATGGTCAGACATTCCCCCTCAGGATTTTCTGGTAAAAAGCACAATTCATGGTTTCCTCAATTCTGGAAGGGTCCCCAAGGGTCTGAGGCAGCAAAGCAGCCCCAGACCGTAAAACTACCACCACCATGTTTGACTGTTTGTATGATATCCTTCTTGTGGAATGCTATGTTAGCTCAACGCCAGATGTAAAGGGACCTATGTCTTCTAAATAGTTCCACTTTTAACTTATCAGTTCATAGAATATAATTTCAAAGGTCTTGGGGGTCATCAAGATGTTTGGGTGTCATCCAGATGAGAAACGGGCCTTAGTTTTCTTCTTGGTTTTTGCCAAGATTGTGCAGGACCCCGCGATGCGGCCAGCATAATTTGACGTCTACAGTAGCCAGCTAGCTTGCAGCAGAGCTACATGAAAAACGGGCTGCTCAATGCCAAGGTTTTCATAATGAGCTGCCCAATGCCACGGTTTTCATACAGCTCTTTTGCTAACTAACTGGCTACTGTAGACGTCAAATTAAGGTATACGCATGTAACATTATTGCAGTACACTTCAACTGAGCCAGAAACACAGAATCAGCATCGTTAGCATAACTATTCGTGAAATCGAGCCTTTATCAGGCTTTGACTGAATCAGTAATAATTTTATTAGTGCGCTAGCTAGCTTGGTTTTCTGGCTGACTGATAGAAGCATAATGCAGTTCTACTGGATTGTGCAGAACCGTGCAATATGGTGCATTTTGCATATTAATTTAGTATGATTCAATTTCACAGATTCTACCAAATTTTAATTAGCTCATCTACTACATTATCTTTGTAAATGTGCGAAGTTAGAAGGTTATTGCTAGTACAATTCTTGAAATATTGAGCACGAAAGGATGATGACTCATTCACTCACTTCCATCACGGCCATATTAGCCTTCTATCGCTGGGAATAAAATCATTTAAAAACTACATTTTGTGTTTTCTTGGGTGATCTTTGTCCAATATTATGATTATTTTAATAGAGTGTGCCAAATATGCAGAAATACAAGAAATCAGGGAGGTAAATGCACGGCATGTGAAAAGTACTGTCAAAAAAGAAATATGCATGAAAACGTACGAGGAGATGCGTACACAGGTAAATCATTGACAAAAGAGCAAAATGCAGCCAAAAATATCCAGCTTTTCGAGCTGAAAGTTGCAGTTCTCAAGCAGAAAGGGTGAATAATATTCCCCTACAAGAAATGTCTTCTAGAAATAAAAATTAAATTATTACGACAGCCTAACAGGCTGACATGACATTACTTGTCACCTGCGTTAACCGTGCTTTCCAAAATGGTAGTGCACAAAATACTGGGCTGTGAGTAATTTCTAACTGTCTTAGAGTGCAACTCTCTAGCATGCCCACATTTTCATGTATATTACATAAATTTTAATACACAAATTTAATTCATATTCATTAATATTTAGAAATATAGGCAGTAGATAGGTATTGAATAATTTTTGATGGGTATTCCTGTTTAATGATGAAATGATGGTTCTTCTTTCGTTGGTGTTGCTTTTTTGATTGCGTGACCTCCATATTAAGATGGCTGGGTCATGTGCACTCCAGAGCTCTTGGTCTGTAGCTGGGGACAGATGCCACGGTATCGGAATGATGCACTCGACTGGCTGAAATGTGGAAAGGTAATACCAGGATAAACCACAAAACACGCAAATCCACCTCCAGCTGGGCCTATTTCCAGGGACTGCACGGGGGCTGTGAGCCCAATGTAACACTCAGGACACGCAACCATGCTGCGGGAGAAAAAAATGCATTTAAGTATGGCACTTTTATTTCACATAATTAAGAGGTGTTTAATAAAAGCCTACCCTGGTTTCCCGTCAGATCTTGTCCAGCAAAATAAAAATTGTCTGAACTGGAGCTAACGTACAGTAGGTTGGTAAACCTGTTGAGGATGATATCTTAGTTTCCTGGGACATTTTTTCAGTTCCTTGGAAAATAAATGTTAAAGCACTACTATGTCTTTGGTACCATAAAATCATAATATAGAGGATGCCGTAATTAAGTGTGACCTTTAGGTGTGAATTAACTGCATCATTTCTACTGTAGGTGGTTGGTGATTTGACTCTGTACTCCACAATTATAGATGTATAATAAAATATGTGGTTAAAGTATAATTTCTCACTTTTCATTAAAGGGTATTTTTCATACATTTTGGATTCACTGTGTAAAAAATTTTTTCATGATTAACCCCCATTTCAAGGCTTCATAATGGCTTCATGGGTATTATAAGATAGCTAAGGTGTATTAATTTGCCTCCTTGGAGCAAGCATATGAGATATTTGGCTCACTTGATCCGAAGGACTAAGGGTGAGTTATTGCCATGATGCAGCATCCATTGTCTGTCCGTTCGTCTGTTTGTCTGTCAACTTTGTTTTTAAATTACTTCTTCTCAAGTTCTTCCAAGCATATTTGAATCAAACTTGGTACAAATGTCTCCTGGCTCTGTTGTTATTTCTCGGGTTGATTCAGAATCCAGTATGGCTGCCCCGTTTGCTCATTGACTGACTAATTTTCAACCTCTTCTCTACTTTCACTGGTCAGATTTGGATCAGGTGTGGTGTATTTGTCTCGTGGCCCTGCTCAAATTTTGTTATTTTTTGGCTCGATATGGAATCAAATATGGCTGCTCTGATCTGTGATTGGCTGAGGCATTTTCAACTTCTCTTATTCCACTGTTTGGATTTGGATCAGAAGTAGTGTATTTATTTGTGTCATGGCCCAACCAAATGTTGTTATTTTTCAGCTCCATTGAAAAGCAAATATGACTGCTCTGGTCGCTTATTGGCTGACACATTTTTTGTCTTCTTTTCGAGTTCCACTCGTAAGATTGGACTATACTTGGTGCACAGGTTTGCCTCATAGCCCTGCTCAAGTGTTATTAATTTTTCCCTTGACTCAGAATCCATTATGGCTGCCGTGACCATATTGAATTCTGAATAACGAAAAAGAAGCGTTACAATGTTAGCCCAGCTGAGCAATTTTGGCTCCATGGGCCTCTTGTTCACTATGCAGCATGTTCCATGAGGAAAGGTTTTTTTTTTTTTTAAGCTATTATGGGGCTGAGAAATAGTCATTGACTATTCTTTACCATTTGGAACATAATTAGCTTATGATTGAGCACTGTATAGCACCTCACGCAAAAGGCCTCAGGTAGACCAAAGGCCTCAACAATTAATGACCAAGGAGCTCTGGCCATAATGCAGAAAAACACCTGTGCCCAAACATCATGTGAGTGATCAGAAACACTCTACTTAAGATTGAGCTTGATGTGGCGATTATTACTGTCAGCAGAAGACATCACAAACAGAACTGCAGAGGCTACATGGCAACATACTGACCTTTAAATAGCCACAAAAAAATGAAAAATGAAGGCCGTTTACAGTTTGCTTGGAAGTACATAAAAGAACTAGCAGAGCTCTAGAAAAAGGCCTCATCGAACATGTTTGGAGGCCAAAAGGAATTCATCCTGATCCAAAGCACCCCATAACCACACAGTGTCAACCACAGGCACTGTCTCAAAACATTGATGATATAAAACAAATTGCTCATAAAAAATCTTCTTCTAATTACAATAGTTCTGCCAAATCACTCAAAACTCATTGATGAGCTCTTAATCCTACAGTATATCTACAAATAACAGCTGTGAATGTGCACCTTGATAATGCAAGTGAATGCTTTGAGGCAAATCAAGAAAAGGAATTCGGAAAAATACGTATCTGTCTCAAAAATTAGAGAGCTGAAAATGTAAAGATGCACTGCGGATTGCAGTGGGCAAGTCTTGACAAGGACTGAGAAAGAATCCCTGACTGAAGAAATGATTGGAGGTACGTTAATGGGAAAAAGCCTATTCCTGTCAGGAATATATGGGAGTAAGAGCAGCCGTATAGAGTTACCAAACAGATCCAGCGCAAGCTATTTTTCTGGAACCGCAAAGCCACCCTACAGGAAACTGGATGAGAGTATCACACATATTCTGTGATAATCTACTTTTAATTCACTGGAGATAATTTTAGTTAATTGGGCTACTTTTATCACAGTTGAGTAAAATGCTAAAGGATTAGATTTCTACCTCCCCTGATTAAAATATGCTGCAAATATCCTGTCTTTGACTGGGAATTTGTAATGATTATGTGGGTCATATTTTGCAGTTATTTATTTATCTTTAATATCAATTAAAGTTCAAATACATCCTGTTTTATCGAAACAAAACTAATCTGGTATACCTCTGACCAAACAGTTCATTGAACAGTATCCTGCTAATTACATGCCCCAAATTTGCAGCTTTTTCTCGAAAATGAGCCTTTTATTGAGGTCCGAGCGGAGATTGCCGGAAAACAAAATGAAGATTGACCCAAACTTGCCAATTAGCAGATGTGGCATAATGGGAGGAGTTCCAAACATGGAATTCAGGCTGAAAACAATAGGAAAACGAGATATTGTCAAAGAATATTATCCCCATAAATTGGTGAAAACAAATATTTTTCACATCAGAAGGGGAAAAGGAACAACGTGATAATCAGCCTGTAGGCATGGTGCACAGAAACTGCTTACTTAGTTTTATTGCACTGAAAAAATTGAGACTGTGGATCAAAGTAAAAAAAATTGCGTCAACTTGTTACAGCTAATTTTTTTAGTTTTTCTCAATTGAAAAAATTACCTTTGTAAAATTTTTTTCAATTGAGAAAAACAAAAAAAATTAGCTGTAACAAGTTGACGCATTTTTTTTTACTTTGATCCAAAGTCTCAATTTTTTCAGTGTGGGCCACGATGAGGAAAGGTGTCTGAAAATAGGTGGCCTATGTACATGATGACAGCACAAGACGTTCAGAGTCTTATTAACTCTGATTCCACAGTGCATACTCGACAAACAACAGGGCCCATGCAGGTCAATTGAGGCCCTGTTTGCGCAGCTTGGATGCGTTTCGCGAAATCACAGATGCTGACTTGCATAGTTGGAACCACTGACTGTGAACAGACAAACTATGTAAGTCGCTAACTTCAATGCAACCATGCTTTTGGGAAACTCACCCCTGGCTGGCTAGCATGCTTAGCATGCTTTTCGCCGTTAAAGTATAAAGTTACACATCTAACAGTTGTCACTGAAACTTTTTTAAATTGTTAATTTAACATTAATAAGGAAAAGCACTAGCATGCTGGCTAGCGAATTATTCATCCCATGGACTTGAATAGACTCGAAGCTTACGCTTATTTTCATTCTCCAGTTGCAGCTCCTGGTCTCATTCTGGCTTCGCTACGATGGCCAAAGTTTAGATTTTACTCAAGGTCTCGTGATGGAGGATGGATTTAATTTTGTTTTGAGTAATTTAATTTAATTGCATAAAATACCACCTGGATTCATTTCAGGATGGGCTTATTAAGCGGCGCCCTGGCCTTTTTAACCTGCTTTTCTGAGTACAGAATAGATGGGGAAGATTCAAGACCAGAGCAGTTTGGGCTTGGTTTATTGACCGATGGCTTATTAAGCAGCAATTTCAGTAATTACTAAACCGCAGTAAGATCCAGACTTTTCCTGTGATGCGGGATCTGGCTGATAAAAGCGATCATTGGTGAAGCGTTGAGAACAGATCACCAATCCTGATCCGGTGTTGTGTCCGATTGAGTTCCCCTGTCAAATTGTGTTTCCACGAACAACGCAATGCAAGAATATCCCTAAATAGTCTGGAGAGTGAATATACATTTTATGCTGAATTTGAAGGCAGAACTGATCGTGGATTAATTGTGTGATCACTAGAGCTCAATACAAAAGGAGAAATCCCGGAGATGGCAGAGTATGAAAATTCACTGCTTTATGAGGCGTCATCAGTGATAAGTTTCTTAAGAGTGAGCTGATTGATCAATGCCTGTTACGTTACTTCTTCCATGATTTTCGTTAATCAGCGACAGCATCACAAAACTTTCTCACAGGGGGGAAATGATTTGACGGGGGAGTCAAATCGGACATATTACCTGGCTCCGTGAAATCTGCTTGTTTCAGCTTCACAAAATCCACCCATGCCTTTCGAATTATGCAGTTTTTTGAAAATTTATGGACCATGATGCCTCTACTTGCATTTGCCTTATTGTTGCAGCTGTAAACACGGCAGAAATTTGGCATTTTCCCAGGGGAATGACCCACAATTACAAATCATTGAGTCCAATGCCATTGACAATGTACTCTCTACTGCTGGCTAGGTCCCTCTCATAACGTCATCGCCAAAGATGGCCGAAGATAAATTCTGTTCGAGATGATTGCGATGTGCATTGATTAAAATGCAAAAAAATTTTTAATGGCTGATTACAATTTGAAATGACCGATGCACAAAGGATGTATATATATTAAAGATTCCATGGTCCAAATCTTATTTTTGGATGAACACTTCAAGGATCAACAACCATCTATAATTCTTGAACAGAAGTCTCTCTCAAGCTGCATTGTCATGAAAATTGAAATTGAAACTAAATATACAAATCAATATGGATCAATGTCTCTAACAGTTAAACTCATTATTAGGCTGTATTTGGAATACTAGACCATAGTCTAGCCTCTCTGACAAGGATCAGTCATTTCCTTTTTAAACATGGAACCAAACATGGTGTGAATTCCACAAAAAAAGAAAGAATTGCTGTTTTCCCCTCTTCTGTTAGAAAATGTTGTTGGGCTAGAAAAAAAAATGCATTTGAACCTTGGGGATACAGCCTAGGCCACAGCTGGATGGCTGAGCTGGACAAGAGCAGCGGCCTTACAGCCTGGAGAACTGGCTCAGGCGAAACTTAAGCCCAGCGCTAATCATAAGCATGCTCTGCAGTAAGTTTGCCCCGGAGCTAAGGTAAGCGGAAGATTAGGACTTTGATACAGTACGAGGCTTCATAAATCAAGCACGCCAGTGGATTTTCTTTCACCTACTGCTCCATCTCGGAGCGCCAACAAGCCATAATTACACATGGCTGGAGCAGAGGAATGAGCTACAGCATCACACACAATAAACCCTGTCAAATAAAAAACTGTGTAAAATAACTGGATCAACACTCCATTTTACAATGCTGCCGTAAAATTACACGCACATACACAGAAAGAGAAGGGGAAAAATGAGGGGAGCTGAAGCCTTTTCTGCTGGTTTGTTCTGATATGTCAAACACAAGTCTACCCCAGGCAGATGAAATGGGATTTTTGTTAGCGCTCTACCCTGCCCCCTCCGCATGTTCACACACAAAAACAAAATTCTATCCGGCTGTATTTTTGTGGGAGCCATTCGGGCCCTGCTCCTTCCACCTTTGAATGTTTCCTTCAAGAGGTGAATGCTTAAGAAATTAAAAGTGATATGTTTTCAGACTGAATCTTTCCAAAGCTTGAACATGTAGAGGTTCACAACAGAAATCATATAGACAGTTTCCATTAGAGAAATGGTTTCCCCATGAGTGGTTAGGTCTACCCCCAGTTGTATTCCCCACAATACTATATTAATGTATCAACGTTTTGAGGACATGGCATTAACAAACCCCCTGAACTCTTTATGGTTATGGATTCAACAAGGTGCTGGAAACATTCCTTAAAGATTCTTGTCTTTGTCGACATGATAGTTTCTCGTATGTGCCGCACAAGTGTTCAGTGTACTTTTATGTTCCCCTTCCTGTCACAACCCTACTGTACGTTCCTTTCGTGTTTCCTCCTATCCAGCAGCTTGAGTGCATTTTAGATGTATTGACTCTTGATTGGTTTACATCCTGTGTGCTTTCCTCACCAGCTGTGTTGCATTCATGTTCCCCTCCCCTCACGTGCATTGGCGTATTTAGACACCTTTCTTTGAGTTTGCAAGTTGCTGGATTGTCACAAGTTTTATACCCTTCAGCAACCAGTCAGTATTTCCTTGTGAAAGCATATCAACTTCGGAAATTATCCGTAATCTTCAATGATAGTTAAGATAGTACAGAAGTTCTCTTCCTGGTTCTATTAACAGGAACAAGCTCTCAAGCCTGACTCTCAGTCTCAAAGATTGGGACCACAATCCTATTAATCAAACCTCAGTCTGGTCCTCTACTGAGCTTATTAGGAACAACCTCCTGAACTTTCAGCGGTCATCAGGCTTGGGACCACATTCCTGCTGAACTCCATGGTCCTGCCATCTAACAGTTTGGCGCTGGAAAAGTGTGTGCTCCATTATGCAGCTGTCCTTGATAGCCACTGGCCGGGCAAGGATACGCCCTTGCACCCGAGCCGAGATCATCTAAACTGAACTGTGTCAATCTGCTCTGGGCTCAGTCCCGCTGTCGTACCGCATTGCTATCATAAAACCCCACAATTGGATTATAATCTGACTCATTAGTTTTCTGGTCTGGATCATAACAGTTCTACCATATCCCAAAGATGTTCTACTGGATCAAGATCTTGTGACACTGGAGGCCATGGCAGTACACTGATCTCAAAGCAATTTTCATGGAATCTGCTTGAAATAACATGATCTGTGACATGATGCGTTATCCTGCTGACAGTAGCCATGAGAAGATGGTTAGACTGTCAGAATACAGGAATACACATTGTTTTCAGAAACAGTCAGAGAGGCTGTGTATTTTACAGGATGCTCTGTGAGTAATAAAGGGTCTAATTTGTGCCAAGAAAATATTGCCCACATCATTACACCACCACCAGCTTGAACTGTTGGCACAAGGTAAGATGAATCCCTGGATTCATGTTGTTTACACCAAATGCTAATCCTATCATGTCAGACTTGGTGATGTTTTTCTGATCTTCTACTATGTGGTTTTGAAGAGCCCTTGCCCACTGTAGCCTCATTTTCCTATTGTTAACTGACAGGAGTGGAACCAAGTATAATCTTTCGCTGTTTTAGCCCATGAACTTCAAGGTTCAAATAGTTGAGTATTCATTGTAATTTGAGAATTGTAGCTATTAAACTACAAATTTAAACTACCTTCCGGTCAGCTTGAGTCAGTCTAACCATTGTTAGTCTCCTCTGACCCTTCTTAATAACACAAGGTTTTCATTAACAGGACTGCCCCACATTGGATGTTTTTTTTTGGCACTATTTAAAAAATAAATAATTTAGCAATCAGTTTAAGTGATTTCTTATCAAAATTGAGATTTAACCTCTTAAACCCAAACACCCCCGGTACTGGGGGCAATCATGCACCATAAATACAGCATGTTTCCTAATAACAACATCGTCATACGGCATATCCACTTAAAGGGAAGAAACTCAGCAAATAGCATATGATGACCATTTTTATCTGAACCAAACACAATTCAAGCACCAAGCAAGTAAATAGGCATGTAGCAAAACATAAGATGAAATAATATCAGCGCTCAATTGCTAGCGTTTCTACTGAATTTGTGCTAGGCATACAAACGATACATCAAATGAAAAAGGAAAGTCCACAAAATCCAACGATACAAGCCATGTCATTTAAAACCGACACAACACTCAAAGAAGAGCAGGCATACACTTTACATTCTACAGCGATGAGCAAAATGTCTTTCTTCCCTTTGATATTTTGTAATAAAAACTGTGTTCGAAGGTAAATCTGGGCTCGCTATTGTCTAATTTTGCTCTGATTTACTTGATTAGAATACACTTTGGCACAGATAATGGTGAGATTCCATGCTGTAATTTTTTAGAGGCTTCAGACTGCAACAAATAAATGTAAAAGGGACAAAAGTAAAACTTTGTTAATCGCAAATGAGATCTTTCATTTATGCTGTGTTCCATCTTCATTTACTCTGACTCAGTGAGATACGTATACACTGATTTTTACACCATGACAAAAATCCCCAAGACAGGGCTCCCAACTCTCCCGCATTTGGCATGATATTTAGTGGCATATTCACGTTCCCGTGCTGTATGTCAGCAATTATCCAATCAGCGCGTTTGTAAGAGATTCTCAGGTGGAATTGAAGTCCTTGTGCATGGAGGTTTATCAGTTCACATGCGTCACGGTTGATTTCACCACTAGTAACATGAAAATCAATTATGACTCTGGACTTCTCACGCTTTTCTTTACTCAGGGGTTGAAAGCAACGGAATTGCTTAAAAACTTTTCAAATGGTCTTATTTTATTTAAACAATTTGAACGATCGTGAAACACATGCATTGCGTTGATTGAATAATTGCTGACTACGGCACAGGAACATGAATATGCCACTAAATCTCACGTGGAATGCAAGAGAGTTAGGAGCCCTGCCAAGGTGTTACCTTTATTATACCAAGATTATTGAAATGCACCAAGTAGTTGCAGAGATATACTCATTTCATTATGGGCGTGTAATTTTTGAGCCAGAGGCTCAGGGCTTATGAGATTAATTGCAGTTTTGGAAATTTTTGGCAATCGGCACATTATTTTACTGACATCATTCTCAATGGAATTTTATGCTGACAGCATTATTTTCCATTGATGTGTGTTTGAAGATGGGCAAACTTCACAAACTTTATGATCCAGGTGGTCACGCAACAGCTCAGTTTAAATCAGGTGATTTAAAGCACCATTGTTGAAAAAAATGGCATGTGCAGAAACGGTTAAAATTTGCCAAGGAACACATCGATCGGCCCAAAGAGAAATGGTGAACATTCTGAGGACTGATGAGAGTAAAATTGTTCTTTTTGGGTCTAGTGGTCATTGACAGTATGTGAGACAACCCCCGGGTACTCAATTCAAGCCACAATACACTTAAGACTGTGAAGCATGGTGGTGCAAAATCATGATATGGGGATGTTTTTCACACTGTCGCGTTGGAGTGGCCAGCTCAATGCCCTGACCTTAACCCCTCTGAAAACTTGTGGGGTGACATTAAAAATGCAGTTTCTGAAGCAAAACCCAAAAATTCTCAGGAACCGTGAAATGTAATTTGTTCATCCTGGACTGAAATACCTGTTTCCAGGAGCCAGAAGTTGGTTGACTCGATGCAACGCAGATGTGCAGCAGTTTTCAAAAGAATGGTAATGCAACTAAATGAAGACCACAAAGGAAAAATGATCAGTCCAAATGTAGCATTTTTGTATATTTTATATATTTATAATATTTATAATAACATATAATAATATTGTACATTATTATGATATTTTATATTTCTTGCATATTTTTCAGTGCTTTGTTTCTAGGATCGTTTTGAATTTTTAATTCATCATTTCTCCACAACGTGAAAATGTGACTGATCATTTTTCCATTGTGATCTTCAAATATTATCTCAGTAATTTAAAGTGAAGGTCAATCTTGAGTTAAATTTAGTGTTTGGGTTTGAAGAGAACATTGTCGACAGTGCTATTTTTTAACAGATTAAGATTCCTTTTCTTTGCTTTTTGTAAAAGAATAACACAGACACTCAATCATATTTGTTCATGCTTTGATTTGGAATTGAATTTCTAATGTTTCCACTACATTTGAAATATGGAACTGAAGGCTATTAATATATATATATATATATATATATATATATATATATATATATGCACAGTTGCAATCAAAATTATTCAACCCCATTGCAAATTGGATTTTCTGGCAAAATTTACAAACTTTCGGCAGTTTGCAATAAATAGATTAAACATGAGCATTTTAAATAACTTGACACAACTAATATTACAAGTGGTTTCTCCAAATTCAACACAAAATGCTACTTTTAATGACTACTGCAGTTTCAAAATTATTCAACCCCCTGAATAAAATCTGTCATAAGAGCATATTTACAAATCAGGTGTTGTCTCAATCACACCTAATGCATCTAATCAAGAGCCTCATTAGTCACATCATGTTTGCTTGAGATATAACAAAATAAAAATACTTGTACTGGCTAGGGGTTTGTTGACAGAGACATTTGATTGCATACCAGAAATACGGCTGTCAAGAGAATTGTCCAAAAAGGTAATGGAAGAGATCATTGACTGCCACAAACAAGGAAAAGGATTAAAAAAGATAGCACAGGCATTGAATGTTCGTAGAGATACAGTTGGATGCTTAGTTCACAAGTTCCGAGTTAAAGGAACAGAGGCTGCACTACCAGGACCTGGCAGAAAGAGGAAGCTATCAATGGCTGCCACTAAATCTCTGAGGTGGCAGGTGGTCAAAAACCCGCAGTGACTGCATTAGACCTGCAGCAAGACTTGGAGGCAGGAGGCACTGAAGTTTCAGTTTGCACAGTAAGGTGCGTACTAAACGTTGAAGGTCTCCATGCCCAAACTCCAAGACATACACTGCAACTGGCCCAAAAGCACAAGCTCCAATATCCTCAAAACCATATAAATAAGCCACAGAGGTTTTAGGATACTGTTCTCTGGAGCAATCAAATAAAACTGGAACTTTTCGGGCTTATGGATCCGCGGTATGTCTGTTGGAGGAAAGAAGCATACACTAATAAGAGCACCCTGCCTACAGAGAAGCATTGTGAGGGCTTGTTGATGTACACGTTGAGCTGCATTGCTTCCTCTGACACTAGAAACCTGCAATGTGTGGAGGGCAAGATGAATTCAATCAAGTATAAGGATATCCAAGGAGAAAATGTCATGCCCTTTGTGAGGAAGCTGAAGCTTGGGGATCATTGGACCTTCAAACAGGACAATGATCCTTAGCATACCTCAACATCCACCAAGGCTTGGTTTCAGAGGAAGTCCTGGAACATTCTAGAGTGGCCATCATAGTCACCTGACTTGAACCCCATAGAAAATCTCTGCTGGGATTTGAAGAAGGCAGTTGCAGCATGCAATCCCAAGAATATTCGTGAACTGGAGGCCATTGTCCATGGGGACTGGGCTAAGATTCCTTGGGAATGCTGCCAGAAGCTGTTGTCTGCCTATGCATCACATCTCCAGCAAGTCATAGCAGCAAAAGGGTGCTTGACTAAGTATTAAAGATGCTTGTCACGAAGGGTTTGAATAATTTTGAGCCTGCAGTAATCATTAAAAGTGGCATTTTGTGTTGAATTTGGAGAAGCCACTTGTAATATTTGTTGCGTTGAGCGATTTCTATTGTTCTTGTTTGATTTGTTCATTGCAAACAGCTGAAAGTTTGTAAATTTTGCCAGTAAACCTAATGTGCAACGGAGGTTGCATAATAATTTTGATTGCAACTGTACACATATATATATAATATACGGTCATGCCCAAAATTATTCATACCCCTACCAATATTTGTTTTTTTTCAAGATATTTTTTGACAAATCAAATTAGGCCAAAATGGGCCAAAATCCCTGTGGAAACGTGTAAAAACCTTGTGATCAACCACAGGAAGCATTTGGAGGCTGTATAAATATATATATATATATTGTATATATATATTCTGTATATTCTGTATATATATATATTCTGAATAAACGCTTTGCCATCAATTACTGAGAAAAAGGTATGAATAATTCTGGACATGGCATTTTTTGTAAATCTGTCAAATAAAATACCAAAAAGTATTGTATTTCTCAAAAAATTGTTTACTGTAATTCTTACAACCTTATGTCAACTTACGGTGTCATTTGTGCAAGAATAAATTTGATCTGTCAAAAAACATCTTGAAAAAAAACAAAAACTGGTAGGGGTATGAATAATTTTGGGCATGACTGTATATTTATCAGTGGCGGCTGGTGAACTGGTGATAGGGGAGGCTCAAAACAATCCCTTAAAATTAATGATTGGTCACGACCTGTTTTCAATCATTCATTTAAATTACCATTACAGAAACTCCAAAAACTCTCAACATTATCAGGTGTGGCCAGTTTTCATTTATAACGCGTATCTGTCAACTCTCACACGTTTGGTGTGAGTTTAAGTGGCATATTTACGTTCCTCTGCTGTAGTCAGCAATTATTCAATCAAGGCGTATGTAAGAGATTGTCACGCGGAATTGAAGTCCTTGTGCACTGGAGGGGTTGGAAGCAATGGAATTGCATAAAGATGTTTCATATGATCTTATTTCATTTAAACGATCATGAAACACATGCATTGCTTCCAATCCCTGAATAAAGAAAAGCGCGAGAAGTCCGGAGTCATAACTGGGATGCTTTATAAATGAAAACTGGCCACATCTGATAATGTTGAGAGTTATCTGAGTTTCTGTAATGGTAATTTAAATGAACGATTGAAAACAGGTCGTGACCAATCATTAATTTTAAGGGATTGTTTTGAGCCTCCCCTATCGCCAGTTCACCAGCCGCCACTGATATACAACTGTATATATATCCCACAAATTATGAAAAATCAGTGTGATACAACCCATGAGATACAGGTTTGGTGTTACATTCAGGTAATACAACTTTCTTGTGTCGTGATTGGTCAGATTCTGTTCATTGGCAAACCAGGTAACGTTACCAATCCACCTGCTGGTAACCGGTGACCATCGCTAGCATTGTTTTCTAGTTTGCAGTTGATTCAAGTCAATGGAATTAATAATTCACTAGCTAGCATACTAGCACTTTTTGCCATTAAAGTAATAAGTTATATGAGTAACTGTTGGCGTAGAAACTTGAATTCATCAATTTAATGGCGAAAAGCATTAGCATGCTACCTAAGGAATTATTCATCCCGTTGAATTGAATTGACCACCAAATAGAAGCTAACGCTTTTCTTGAATTTTCCAAAAAATACGACGCAGACATTTATGGGATAAATAAGATCTCAAATTTGTGAGCCTGAGATATCAAATTAATGAAACTCAAGGCTCGGAATCAACTAAAATTACTACTCTAGTTTCATAAATTTGATATTGCGGGCTCACTCATTAGAGATACTTGTATGTGTATAAACTGTATATGTCAGCTTCATTCAATACAGTACGTACAGCGCCCTCCATAATTATTGGAACCCCTGGTTAAGATGTGTTAAAGCCTTAAAATAAATTCAATTTTTATTGCAGAAGCATACTCTCACACTGAAAATTGTAGAAAAATGTAACCTTCAACTCAGGTGAATTTTAAGGGAAAAAAAAAACCCTGACTAAGAAATAATTATTTTTCATAAAATCACCTGTTCCACAATTATTGGCACCCCTAACAATTCCTAGGAAATAAATGTAATTGAAGTATTTCTGTTATTTCTACAGTAGTTTACAAAGTTGATCAGAGTATCTAGGAACATTTAATTAGTAATTTATCACTTCCTATTTCCCTGGGGTATAAATATGACGTGACACAGAGGCATTTCTCTTATCCACTCTTCAAAATGGGACAGACAAAGGAACACACCATTCAAGTAAGGCAGATGTGTGTCGACCTTCACAAGTCAGGCAATGGCTACAAGAAAATAGCCACTCGCCTGCACCTGCCCATATCTACAGAGGAATCATTAAGAAGTGGTAGTGGAACAGTGGTAAACAAGCCTGGACGAGGACGCAAGGTTATTTTGCCACCACGCACAGTGAGGAGGATGGTAAGAGAAAAAAAAGTTCTCCAAAGCTCACTGTTAAAGAATTGCAACAAATGGTAGCATCTTGGGGTCACAAAGTCTCCAAAACAACCATCAGGCGGTATCTACATGCCAACAAGCTGTTTGGGAGGCATGCACGGAAAAAACCTTTTCTCACTCACAATCATAAACGCAAACGTCTGGAGTTCGCTAAGCGGTACTGGAACATCAACTGGGGCCGTGTGCTTTGGTCAGATGAGACCAAGATCGAGCTTTTTGGCAACAAACACTCTAAGTGGGTCTGGAGGAACACAAAAGATGAGTACGCAGAAAAGCACCTCATGCCCACTCTGAAGTATGGGGGAGGATCGGTGATGCTGTGGGCCTGTTTCTCTTCCAGAGGCCCTGGGAACCTTGTTAGGGTGCATGGCATCATGAACGCTTTGAGATACCAGGACATTTTAAATCAAAATCTGGTGGCCTCTGCCCGAAAGCTGAAGATGGGTCGTCACTGGGTCTTTCAGCAAGATAATGACCTTGAACATGTGGCCAAATCTACACAGAAATGGTTCACCAGACACAGAATCAAGCTCCTCCCATGGCCATCTCAGTCCCCAGACCTCAACCCCATTGAAAACGTGTGGAGTGAGCTGAAGAGGAGAGTGCAGAGGAGAGGACCCAGGTCGCTGGATGATTTAGAGAGATTGTGCAAAGAGGAATGGTCGAAGATCCCTGTTTCTGTATTCTCCCATCTTGTGAAACATTATAGGAGAAGATTAGGTGCTGTTTTGTTGGCAAGAGGGGGTTGTACAAAGTATTAACATCAGGGTTGCTAATAATTGTGCCACACATGATTTGACGTAAAAGAATTATTTCTTAATGTGGGATTTTTTTCCCACTGAATAAATGCACTTGAATTAAAGGTTGGCTTTTCCTCTTTTTTTCATTGTGGTCCTATATTATTTAGAAAAAAACTGAATTTATTAGAAGCTAAAGAACACATCTTAACCAGGGGTGCCAATAATTATGGAGGGCAGTGTATAATAGACTCCAGACACTAAAGAGGATTTCACCAGTGTATATGCTTTCTCTGCCAACTTTCAAATGATTATGTAGCAAATCTGTGTTTGTTTCCTATATTTTGGGTAATAAAGATTTGAATCCTGGCCTTTATAAGTCCTAGGACCAGTATATAGCTCGTCACCGCACTGTTTTGTTTACAATAGTGGCAGAAATGACAGAAACCTTGTTTCTCATCCCCCCTTCTTGGCCATGCCATTCTACCCTGTTAGCCTCCTGCTTACGCTCCTGGTCCACCCAGTGTGAGGATGTGATTGACACAAACGGCTGCGATGCGCGGTTAGACAGTGAGTGCACGGGATGCGTCGCAGCTTTCAAAATGCGGATCGTCCCTCAGTACTTAACACACCATGGGAGATGGGTATCCACTGGGCACAGGGGAGAGCCAGTAATTATTGTATTTACTGCCCTTTCTAAAGCTGCACCTGCGGTGAATCAATCCCCTTTCAACAGGGGTTTCACTTTTAGTTGGAAGAATACAATGAGTAACAAATTCTCTTTCTTCTTCCTATTCCTCTTCTTCTTCTTCTCCTGCTTATTATTATTATTATTATTATGTTTTTCAATTTGTTTTGTGGACTTTATATGCTGAATCTTTTTGTTTTCTGAAGTAGCACAAAAGCCTGATGTCTGTTTTCACTAAACAGCACCATGAGAAATATTTTAATTTATCGATGCACAAGACTGCCATTAGATTACAGCCCTGCTCTTTGTCCATGAATTGTCCGACTATCCATAAGTACATTGTGTTTGTGTGTGTGCGTGTGCATGCGTGCTACTGTGTGTGTGTGTGCATGTGTGTGTGCGTGTGTGTGTGTGTGTGTGTGTGAGAGAGAGACAGAGGGAGATATGGGGTAGCGTGTCGAGGGTCATCTCATTTGACTTTGCCGTAATTCTGGCAAAGCCCGTCTGACTGGGCCAGGTTGCCAGATCCAGGAAGCAGACTCCAGTTCGCTTGATCCTGTGGACAGGGCGACGGCCTGGGTCTCCGTCCAGCTGGTCCAAAGCAGGGCGATCAGCGGGAGGGGGATTAACTAACGTCCCCCAATTCGGGGGGTAGGGAACGTTAGTTCTCTTTTCTGTTCAGGAACAGAAGCAAGGGAGAGTCAGTTTGAGATTTAGAACCTAATTTGTTGTTCTTTATTGTTTATCTATTCCTAATTTTTAAAATATCTTTCAAAAATAGAAATTATATAACAACAATAAAAGAGTAAGGCCAAACAAAAAAGAGAGGAAAGGAAATGTGCCTGGGTATTTACCCCAGGCACCGAGGCCTGAAATATAGATGGGACGAAAGCAGGATTGGCAGCAGGGGGCTTTTGAGAAGTAGTGTCCGCTAACCTGATTTTGTTCCTTACAGTGTGGAACTGGGGCTAAAAAGGTACAGTTATGCTAGCAGTCGCTGCTAACATGCACTGCACACAGTTGCAGGCCTTAATGGACTGTAGCAGGGGGCAGCGTGGGGATCAATCAGAATTCAGAGAGGCTTCTTTAGAGCCATGCCTGATACAGATTTAAAAATAGATCCGGCCATTTCTGCAAGGAAGGAATCGCCATACAATATTGCAGTATTAAGCAAAAAATGAGTCAAAGCAACTGTAACTTTAACTATTTAATTTAAAAAAGAATGACATATAACATCAAACATAATTCAAACATGAAAGCCCTCTTTTCATTGTGAATAGAGAAGGCTTAAAGAAAAATAGTATTAGTTTAATTTTTCTTAAATTTTTTTAGGGTAAGGTCAGTTTTATAAATGAGTAAAAATGTCTTACTCTAAACTTGTCAATGAAAGCACACATGCAAATTATTTTGCGACTAGATTTGATTTATACACACAAAAAAATGCATTTTTTATCTGATTATTTTTAAAGGGGAGAGCCACGCAGCTAATCAAATTTGATGGCGCCGCCTGCAGTTCGTTTTCCCACTGACACTCATGTGAGAGACGGTTTGAATAGAGAGCTCTAAGGCATGAACGACAAGGCTAACGACGTGCTAACGTCATGCTAGTTTTGTCCTAACTCCTCCTCCCTCCCGGACTTTCGGCAGAGACTCGGTAAATGGTCGGGGGCTCTTAAACCGCGTTGACCCCTGTTAGCTCAGCTCCCCGCACACACTCCCTTCCCTAGCTCCCTTCCCTTTCACCTTACAGTGGCTATACTGATATTTATTATCATCTGGCCCTTTTGAGAGCACAGCTGGGACACACCACGTCGGGTTGGGAACACTACAGCCTTTCTTTAATTGACAAAGCGGCGCTTGTATCTCCCCCTCTGGTTCCTGCTTGTTGGAGTTGCTTATTATGTTCCGGCTCTTGGAAGCTGCTCCCCAGCGAGGCAGGGGTAAATGAAGATATTTGTTTCCACTCAGGTAGCGCTGGCGCGCTTGTCGCCGCTTGCGCTCGGAGACAATTAGCCGACACCTGCTAGCAGCAGATTGTTCTGGCAGATTTGCGCGCTCCTGCCGCCCCCGTCGGCACCATCTGTCCTGCTAAAGGTGTTGCACAGGTCACCACGCACTGGCAGGCTCTCGGAGAACTTCAGTGAAGGGACGTGTCTGCCCGCCTTCTCTCGCTCCCTCTTTCTCTCTCATCCTTTTGGAGCGAAACGATCGCTTTCTGAGAGAGAGGGAGGCATGCTAATGAGCGAGGCCGAATACAAGCCAACACGAGCCCTTTCTACTTTACCTCACCTTCCCCCCCACAACACTTCGCACCTAGAACAGTGACCCATCTGTTCATCCCATCCACACAGGCCTACACACGGCCAGAAGCACTCCGCTCGCTCGCGCTAGTGTGCGCTCCTTTCATCGATGGGCCAAACATACTTAATATTTCTGTGCCAGGTGAAGGGAGATGCTCAGCTATCACACTTGCCTGCTCTCCTGATCCCTTCTGCAAGGACTAAGACTAAAGCGATGAGGCGATTTTGCGCCCCTCCCCCCACCCCCCCCCCGAGGCTGAATATTTCCTCCTGATGAACAACTCACATGTTTACAAATGCTAGCACACGCGTGCAAATTTACATGCATGCACTCACACACACAGCACGCAGATCTTTTAGCATATACACGCACACAGCATGCACACAACATGCTTCCACACACATACACATGGTTATACACATATGCATCTGCATGCACACACATGCGTGCAAATACATGCTAAGATGCTTTCACGCACTCAACCATATGCATACTTACTCTCATGCACTCCTGCACACACCCATACGATTGCACGCAAGCACAAATGTCCAGTTGTAGACAAACACACACAGAGATACACATACACACAACACAATTACATGTATAAACATATGTGTGGTTACACATACTGTATGTGTCTGCATGCATACACACACATGCACACACCCTTACATATTTATGCACATATTCATAAACTCATGCAAACACGCAACACACATACATATGTATACTGTCATACATACATTCCTGCACCCACCCACATGCATACACAAAAGCGCACACATCCATATGTGTGGACACACACACAAATATGCAGACACAAATTACTTATATGCGTGTACATACACGTGCACGCATACACACAAATGCTCAAAAGCACACACACACGATGACACAAATGCGCATATGCAAATGATTGACCACACACACTTTCGCTTACACACATACAAACATGCTAACTTACATAAGCACGAACACATGTACACTGTAAATGCATGCATGCACTGAAACACACAGTGAGTGGTATCAGTGGTTGCGTAATGGGTAAGGGTCTGAGATGGGAATTGCTGTGTGTAGGTGTTTCTAGATGAGAGAGTGTTCAATGCTAGTGATGTAATTCAATGTAAAATCATCAGGGTCACAGGATGAAAACTCCAGTCTGATTTTATGGTTCTGTCCGGACTTCTTTCACCGTCCATTGTGTAAAGGGAGGGACGCAGTATGACAAATCCCTAAGAAATCCTTGAAACACAAGTAAGACTGAAGCTTTTAACAAAATTAATTGAATTTTCAGAACCATGTGAAATTAAATTGGACAAAGTTAAATATGCACAGTGGTTTTAAATCGATCTTAGGGTTTAAAGCAAATATTTGACTTAACATATTTTCTGTTATGATAACCCTAGCATTTTAAGTGAGGTATTGTATCTCATGGTGTTTTTGAACAAGGGTTAAGATACAGAACATAAATAATTATTGCAAATAAATAAGTTTTCCGCAAGATGAATCATTTAAAGATGTTTCTTCGGTAATGCCCAAAACCTTTTACTTCCTCTAAAGAATGTCTCAGGTTCTAACAGGTTGCTGAACCACGAGGAACATGTGAAAGTAAGAGACGTATCATTTGGGTTAGGATGAATCTTTTAATTATACATTCATGACCTGCCCTCAGAATCCTAGGCGCACACAATTTCTTTTCTTTTCCTCGGGGAACACCACCAACCTTAAAATCCTGGTGGCTGACCTTTGTTGTGCATAATGTCAAACCTTTACGGAGAAAATCATTAATTATACCGGTCACTGCGTGCAGTCTATAAACGCGCTGCCAATAAGGAGCACAGAGAAGGTAGCATGAGAGAGAAGCTAGCATGTGACATCAGCTGCAGCCTGTGATGTAAATACTGTATGCTCTGTACAGCAACCAGTAAAAACAGCATTTAAAAGTACTGCTTTTTAAATAGTTCTTATTGTCAGGATGTAGGGTCCTCGTGAAACTAAAACAGCATCTGAATTCAGTTGCCATGACGTGGACTCCCGATGTGACCATCAGTGTTTGGACGCAGTAGCCGTGATACGCGGTTGTGATATAATCAGCTCCCTGAGCTGATGCTGTTGTCATGACACAAGGTCCTGATGTAACCACAGCAGTCCATGGATACTGTTGCCATGACGCAGGGTTTTGATGTAACCAGAGTGGTGTTCAAATAGTGCTGCCATGACGCAGGGTTCTGATGCAATCATCGCTCTGTGCTGTTGCAGTTGTGATGATGCAGGGTCTTGATATACCAACCACTCAACAGTAGTTGTGTCTTCATTATACCGAAGTTTCAAATTAGCTAGCTATTTTGCGGTTTTGAAATTAGCCCAATGTTAAATTAGCTGGGTATTTTGTACTGAAGACGCAAATAACTCGCTAATTTGAATCGGGAAATTTTCCCAATAAATCTTGGTCTAGTTCGTGAAGTAGCCAGCTATTTGTGCTGCGTCTTCATTTCTCAAGCGAAGGGCTTTCAGGCTAATAGAGATGAAAATTCATACTATTGGGCTAATTTCCCTGACCGCAAAATAGCTGGCTAGTATAACTTCATTCTGATGAAGACACACCTATTGATACTTTTGGCATGATGCAGGGTCCTACTATAACCAGCACAATGTTAGGATCCTGTTGCCATGATGCAGGGTCTCGATGTGACCAGAGCAGTGTTAGCATACTGTAGCCATGACGCAGGGTTGTGCAGTAACCAGTACAATGTTAACATGCTGTTGCTATGACATCTGACTGTACCAGTGCCCTGTGCAGTTGCTGTGGCCATAATGCAAGGACCTTACCCCAGACCTATATGCGAGCTTCTAGGCTCTCTGGGGGCAGTGGGAGGTGTTAAGGGGAGACAGCAGACAGATGCATGAACAGACCTGCATAATGCAGCCCAGAGCACTTACTGATGGAGAGCCTCTTCACACCTTTGTGTGTGCCGGACAGGCAGGGGAACAGGCCCAGAGAGAAAACACACAGCTTCAGGCAGGGGAACAGGCCCAGAGAGAAAACACACGGCTTTATACACCAGAGAGAGGGAGAGAGAGAGAGCATCACCTGTGCACTGAGAGTTCACCAATGTTCTCTGCTTCGTTCATTTCCAGAGAGAGGGACTGAAGTGCACTCAGATTCACTTTACTGAAGCACATTTTCCAGTTGTGAGATTTACTATTGATTTTTTTTTTCCAGAGTCATCAAAGGCGTCTGGACTTCGTATGGGCATGTTGAGTTTCCTCTTTCTTCCAAAGCCGAGTAGATACCTTCTGAGGTGAGCATTTTCTTGGGTTTCCCTTGGTGATTGTAGCACAACCAACTTAAAAGTTGCTGAAAAACTTTGAAATCCAAGAATTTTTTTAGCTTGCTGAGGGCTAGAGAAGGCTTTAAAGAATTTATTTAGCTATTAAACTGAGAAAAAAAATCAATATTGACACTATGTAACAGGCAAAATTTCTATCCGAAAGCACATTTACCCATACAGAAATCCACACAGAGCTCCACTTATATTTTGAAGAGCAAGGAATAAGACTTTAGTTTGATGGCGCAGAACAAAAATTCATATATGCTACATGACCATAAGTACATGGAGACCCGCTCACCTAACATCTCTTCCCCGACTCATGGGCATTAAAAGTCCCATATAGTGAAAATCACATTTTCCCTTGACCTTACACATAAAAATTGGTCCTGCCTCAACTATCACCATACTATAACTGGAGACGTTTATCTTCATGTCCTTCGACTTTCTCGATAACCGTTCATCTGATCGACTGCCAACTTGGCGGGTGTATTGTTGAGGACCAACGGAAGTGCAGTGTCGAGTTTGAGGTTGTTTAGCAGAGTGGTTCTCGAGAAAGCTGTGAGCAGCAATACCAAAAACCAAATAATAAAAAAAGGCATGTTTTTAACTGGCACTGCACTAGTCTGAATAAATGTTAAACCAGATTATCTCTGCATAGTTGCTGTAGCATCCTTCTGAAGCAGTGCTTCTCACCTCTCCTGGAGCACCACTTGTCCCGCATGTTTTAGATCTCTCCCTGCTCCAGCACAGGTGATTCAAATGATCTACTTATTACCCATCAGCTTTGCAAGGTTGATAACAAGCTGATGATTTGAATCACCTGTCCTGGAGCAGGGAGAGATCTAAAACATGCAGGACGAGTGGCACTCCAGGAGAGGTTTGAGAAGCACTGCTCTAAAGCATTCATATGCCTGAACAACTCTTTTGATTCCGTGCTCCAGTCGACATCACAAAGAGATTAATTTGAATGGTATGGTTCAGTACAGAGAAGTGCAAAATTCTGAATTTCTGTTTTTTTTTTTTGGCAACAAGGATCAAAACAATGTTTGAAAGACACTGATGAATTGTTTTAAATCATTAAACAAGAGAGCAGTGTGGGATGTAAAAAAAACTGAGATGATCTCCCCTTTGCTGGAACAGTCTCCAGCAAAGACTGTTTGAAAAGTGTCTTCACTAGATGTTTGAGGATTTGGTTCCATTCTATCTCGTAAAGCATTAACTTGGTTGGACAGTGATGTTGGGTGATTTGGCCTGGTTCATAGTCAACTTTCCGATTGATCACAACGGTGTTTGGTGTGGTTCAGGTCAAGGCTCTCTGCAGTCCCGTAAAGTTCTCTGTGTTGCATTGGAGCTGGCAGCTTGTAGCATCAGTTTTGGGTTTGCCTTTCAGCTCTGGTTTTGTCCCCTTACCTGCCCCTGTGTCTTGTCCCTTTGGGATGTCTTGATGGGTACTTCGTCTCCGTTGTTTGGCTCTTGGGGAAATTAATTCAGCATTTCAGGGTCCCTATTTTTATTGGGAGGAGTGTTTCAGCTTTGCTATTCTACGGGTCTGTGCTTGATTGCGAATCATCAGGAAGCGATATGTGCCTACAAAGATCCCAACTAGATAATTGGATCAGATGGCTTTAATGTTATTAGCACTCATTCTCGGCCATTCTTGGGTCAAGCTGTGAGGAGCCAGTTGAGGATCATGAGGCCCATCTGTGTAGAGTACTATTTAACAAACCGCCTGCTCCCATTTTAGGACACGTGTTGATTCCTGTTTGTGCTTGACTCTACCTGTTTTTGTCTTATGGTTTGTCTCAGTGATTTAATTTCCTTGGCATAATAAATTACGTAAGCTTGTACTTCCTTGTCTGATTTCTTTGTCTGCTATGACCCTTGAGTCAGCTTGGAACACTTGCACATCATTGAAGGCACCATTAGTGCTTAAAAGTACATTGAGATTTTGAAGCAACTTATGCTGCCTTCAAGACAACATCTTTTCCTGATGGGCCCATTCATATTTCAACAAGACGATGCAACACCGCATTCTGCACACATTACAATGGCAAATTTATGTGTGGACACTTTACTGGCCTTCCAGCAGTCCTGACTTGTCCAAAATATTATAATGTGTGGCACATTTTGAAATGCAAAATGCAACAACAAAGACCCATTACTGTTGCGCACATTTAGATATGTATGCAGGAAAAATGTGACAAATTTGCACCTGAAACATTTAAACACGTGGTGTATTCAGTCCCGAAAATTTTTTATCAGTGTTGTGAAAAGGAATTACAACATTGAAAAGTGGAAAATACTTTACTGCTTTATCTTCCCAATTTTTCTTAATATGTTGCAAGAATCAAAATTGATGTACGTGTTTATTTTGAGACACCAATCAAATTCATTTGGTAAAACACATAATGGGCTGTTGTATTGTATTCAAAATAATAAAGGTCACCAGTATTTTCATGTCTCATATTATTTAACCAGGGGAAGTTCCACTGAGAATGTTTGTCTTTTTCAAGGACCTCCTGGGAGAGCTGCCAGATAGAACAGTTATAAGTGTGAGGAATAAAGAAAACAGGGGTAGCGTCCTCGGCGCAATTTCGCGTTTAGGATTAAGCTGGCCCGACGACTGAGTTCTTCTCAACTTCAATCGTCTAGCTCAGAATCCCAGGCCCCATCAGGGGCTTGAACCAGCAACTCTACAGTTATCACTCAAGCAACCAATCACTCAGCAACTCTGCCACCCCTTCACAATGTTCATCCAAATTAATTTCCATGTACACTATATGTTTCTCATGATTAGCCAATCACAGCACTGAAACCACAAGCATAAGGATCTCCCTGGGGTAGAAACAGCTGCTATGTTCCCCAGGCTTAATCTCAAATGAGCAACAGAAGTCAAATCTGAAAGGTGAAGCAAATTGCTAAAAGTGAAACTGCTGAAGTCTGATGGTTTTCTGACAGATGTCATTTAAGGTGTTTGATTGTCGCTGGGCGAACTCAAAAATGTTCGCAATTGCCACAAAAAAAAAAAAAAAGCCATACCGTGGCTCTCAAACTCATTAACAGCATTCACGTTCAAAAAATAGCGAATATAAATCTGTTTACTTTCCTGAGCTTTTCAGTTTGACGAGGCTTGTCGGCTGTTAGCATGTCGATGATCGCAGGCTTTAGTTGCAGCTCAAAGAAACTTGACACAAAAGAACAGTCAGGAGATGCACAGCACTGGATAAAAGGCACTGAATGCTTTCCCAATTTGGTCTGAATAAGTGTGTAATTTGCATTTAAAAACTTTTCATCACTGAGGCGTCGCTCGCCGTATGTAATGAACACTATCCTTTAACTTTTACACATTTTGCGTTTGTCTCTCAGCTTAGTCTGGGCTAATTAGAGTATCTAACCACCTCAGACGATAATGGCGCTGCACTCTGCCAGCTCCTGTGTCGTCGAGGCTTTTTCCTCTCGGTGACGGGATAGGGGTGTGTGATTTCAGCACCCCCCCCCCACCCCCGACCCCCCACACTTAAAAGAACGGCCGTGACAGAAGACGGGGAGAGCGATAGCTCGGAATCGCCAAATCTGGTGGAGGGAGGCCGAGAGTGAGAGCGGACTTCAGAGAGTTGGGCTGTCCTTTCAGTCGCTGCAAATTAACTAACAGGTGGTAGCTAGGAGGCTTGGAAGTATGGATCTGAGAGAGGGTGGCCAAGAGGTAGAACCCAGTCTCCTGCATCTCCCACAGCCTGTGATCTGTCTCCAATCTGGCAAACGTGCTATCAACAACGGAGACTGCAGATGTTGCCGGTTCTCATCTCCAACATGGCCCTCAGCTTTCCCCTGTTTCTGTGTTTGTGTTTGTGTGTGTGTGTGCGCGCGCTTGTGCGTGTGTGTGTGTGTGTTTTTGTGTGAATCTGTGCCCTTGTGTTTGTGATTGAGTGTTTGTGTGAATCCGTGCAAATTTGTGTGTGTGTGCGCGCATATGTATGCACGCAGGCGCTTGTGTGTGAATGTGTGTGTGCGTGTGCGTGTGTGTGTGTGCATGCCCCTTGTGCGTGCATTCGTTGAGTTTGTGAGAGTGTGTTTTTTATGCGTTTGTATATATGTTTGCGAGTTTGTGTGTGTGACAGAGTGCGTATGTATGTGACAGTGTGTATATGCATGTCCTTGTGTGTGTGTGTGTGTGTGTGTGTGTGTGTGTGTTTGACTTGGAGAGAGAGGTAGGAGAGGAACAGATTCAAATCTCATTTCTAAGTACCACTTTTTGGCTCTCCAGATCGGTCCTCTTTATTATTGTGTGAGTGAACCATTCGCGGCACAGGTGGCCTGTGTGCTTCTCGCGTCCAAGCGCTAGATTTCAGTGCTGATTCAGGCAGGAAGGCTGCTAGCATCCGTGTCCTGGCATCTGTGTGCGGGTTCTGCGCAGGGCAGTGGGCCTAGTGACTCCAATGAAAGAGAATTGTTTTCATTGGCAAACTAAGACCCATGTGACATACTAGAGTTTTCCGTTACTTGTTTCTCTAACACATTTTTCTTTTTGCTGTTCAATGTGTGTAACCTGAAAAGTAGTGCGTATTATCCTTTGCATACGCAGTACAATGATCAGTTTTAATTAAACCCAAAAAGAGTAAACATGACTCAAATATGTAGTCAAAGAGTGGATTTAACTCTGAAAAGAGTTGATTTAAAGCTGAACGTTTTACTGCTCTCCAGTCACTTGGTATGCATTCATTCAAATTGAGTTTAAAAATCACGGGACTCAACTAAAACATGCCAGAAATTTCATTTAAAAATCGCACAGAGAGCGTGAATTTCTAACCTATTTCTTGTATGCATTTGAGCAATCTAAGCGTCTCCAAAGTGCTCAATGTAAAATCAATAAGCCAAGGTAAGCCCTTGCGACCGCAGCCTTGTGGAGATGGAGCGCGCAGGCGAGGTGAGGTGATATGTGTTCGATAAGAGCTCCCCCGCTGCGTGTTTCAGGGAGTGTTTTAAGTGCGCCGTACAGCGGCAAGCGCAGCCTTTCGTGCTCGCATTGAAACGCTTCTCGGCAGTCCTGGGAGCACTTTCGCTCCTGTACCGTTTGAAGGCATTATAAAAGCTGCCAACTTGACTGTGTGAACTAATAACAGCAAGATGCATTGTATGCCACCTGCTTCTGGCGTTTAGGTGCTTTTGAATGTGCAGCCCTAATGACACCTATTCCCAGGATTAATGTTTCCCTGATCAGAGCGCAGAGTAAATCAAGATTCCAACAAAGGGGCTCACATCCGCACGACAAGCCCGTCTGCTGCCTTTGATTTTATTAGAGAACAAACATACGAACGACAAATCCGTGTTCGGCAAATCCCCTGGAGGTGCCTGGGAACTAGTGCCGCAAACCTTTGTTTGGTTTCTGTGGGCATGGAAAACAACAGCAAGGTTACACGAGCACAGTGTGCTTTGGATCACACCAAAAACTGGCGTGGGGTGGGGGGGCTAACAATGAGAGTACTAAAACCCGAATACCCAGGCCTGGATTAATCTATATTTGACTGAAGAATAAGAAGTATGGAAATAAAAACGGCAACCACTGACCGCAGAGGCCCCCCTGTTTGTTATAGTGGCCCTACATTTTGTATGCTTATCCTACAAGCAGTGCACACTGTATACCAAGAATAATTATCGAACATTTTGAATTGTTGCCTAAAATAGAACCAACAGTTCACTTTCTGAAAAAATGTCTAAATTTTTAAGGACATTAATGGGTCGATAAAATGGCTGCACAAAGACAAATTTTGATGCATAAAGATTTTGTAATGGGAGACACTGAATCAAATTATTTTCTTAAATCAGACTTTAGTATACCTGCACTTATACCCTTATTCCATCAATTCACTTAAATATAAATTTCAGCTATGATTTACAGTGAGATTTTTCTTAGCAACTGAACTTGCAATCTGAAAACTGAATTACCTTAATTAATACCAAGACATATGAATGGATTGCATAACAAATATAGATGATTCATCCCAATCAGGACTGGAGTCATCACTAGACACATATGTACTTCAAACAATGTAAAAGCAAAAGGTTTACTTGCCCTTAAATTAATAAATGATAGTGGCAGATACTTCTGTCCGTGTCACAGACTAGGGCAAACATCCAAGCCACGCAAACCCCTGTGCCTTGCTGCCAACAGCCAAAGCAAATGAATATATTTCAGTTTCGAGGTCTGATCATTTAAATTCGATTCTACGGCCGGAAACTGAAGAAACTGAATGAAATGAAAGGAACTTCAGGGTATGTTTGTATGTGGTGCAAATGTGCCACAGAACAGTATGGGGCCTTATTAAGCGTGTACCTAAGGTCTCCCATCTACCCCAGTTAAAGGCAGCAGATAGTAAATTAATGAGAAAATAACATGACTTTGTGATTTCCCACCTCCTCCGAAAGCATGGATATTTTTGTCAGCTGTTAATTACTGTCATACTGCAGTGGCACCTTTTTTCAAATGACAGAAACCAAAAAGATTCACTACGGCTCTCCGGGTGATATTCCATCACACCTGATACGTGAAAGCTTTAGTTATTTATTTATTTAGTTTTTCATGAACCTGAAATTTGTGAGAATTTGGACAAAGCCATTACTGGCAGCCAGCTGCAATTATATGCCATGCTTTTTTTGCCGCGGGTAAAAACAGCATTTTGTTCATTTGAATGACAAGGACAGGATAATGGCAATTGCATTACAGTGACAGTGGCTTTAAGAAGGTTGTTGACAACGTGACATAATTGGCACTTTATCTTGCAACCAGTGGATCGGTGGCTAGATCTTTAGAGCATTTAACATGTGGAGATACTTTCATAGCCGTTGGCGCAGCTGCAAATGTTGGGTGTAAAATGAAAATGATTCATTTTACACATATCTCTTGAAGTGCATAGTATCACTCAATTAATGGAGTCTCCCTGGCCTTCGACATTATGTGTCAAAGTACAGTGCATGTCCAGATTTACAAGGTTTACAAGAACATAGGAACACAAACGGCTGATGACCCAGAACCATGAAACTTAAAAATGAGTAAAACTAGTCACAGTGTACATGGTGCCAGATTATTTTTCATAACCAAATTTGGGAAAAATCCCAGTGACGTGCAATCTGATTGGCTTACAATTCCAGTTAGGTAAAATCTGATTGCTGATGTGTGGCTCAGAGCGGTAGCGATAACACAACTTGGTTAAGAAAAATAAGCACACACATGGAGGGTTTGTGGTGTTTAACTAGGCCCATGCGGTCTGAAAATTGCGCCTGTGTTCTCCGTTGCTTTCTGTAACCTCGTGATGGTAGCAAGCAAGCACATGGTAGACCTGTGATAGAGCCAGGATTCTCACCTTGCAAACACGCGTCTTTCATCAGTGCGACAAAGTCTGGAGTGGTGTGGCTATCCATCGTTTTTCGCAGCTGGTAAGAGCACATTTTACACCAGCATTAACCTAACGCCACTCTGACCGGCAGAGGGACGGCTCCATTTCCTGCTTGACCGATTCCCCACCCCCCCATGGCGGAGCCCCATTCTTCATCCATTCGTGCCGATTTGACCCCAAACCAGTCACTGGAAACAAGAGCAACCTCTTTTTTTTACCCCCCTAAAACCAAATCAATAACACTTAAACGCCAAACTCTGTGAGTGGAGCGAATCCTCCAACATCGGCATTAATCAGACGCCCTTCCATCCTTGACTCGGCAAACGGCAAGAAGAAGAAGTAGAAGCAGAGGAAGAAGTAGAGGAAGGAGAGAAGCGTGAAAAAAAACGACAACATGTGCAGCGAGTTTTGCTCGACAGTCTTTACATCCTGTTTGACACCCTCTCTCGCCGGTGCTTTTTGGAATGCTCGGTCTTGGAGGCCGGCCCAGAAGCCAGCACTACTGTAAAGTCCCATTAAAGCTATAATTCTCCTCTTCAACTTTAGAGACGATTTGGGATGTATGCGTGAGACGAGCGTTCGCAGGTGCCACCTCTCTCTTTCTAATGACAGGAAGCAGGTGCCTGCCTATTGATGGAGGGATCAGGGTGGGGAGGGAGGGAGGGAGGTAGAGAACAGAGAGAGAGGGATGGAAATCAGGTGGTCCGGGTTATTTGTGGTCTCCCGGTGTAATATCTAATCATCGCCCCCGACGCGTTTCTGTCTATTTTTAAAACCTCGAGCCAGGTGGCTGTGGTAGGGAGATAATTATTCATAACAGGTTGCTCTTTTTCAATAAAATCACCGCAGGGATCCCAGCCACCTGGGTGACAGTGAAATGACTTATTTTCCTGTCGGATGTGTCCCTCATCCAAGTACAGAAATTGAGTTTCTTTAATCTAGACTAAGGTTTATTTCTTCTCTCCAGTTTACCCCAACATAGTATATCTATTACAGAGAACATTCAACTGAACTTGCTGATTTATTGTGGTTGTTTCCTTAGTGGCCTGACTCCTCATAGTATATTAACATTTGTAAACGATTGCACTCTCTATTCCAATCAGGTAAATCAATTAAATGTCCATGTTATAAGATAATTACGTGTGCTATTATGTTTTTTAATTTTGTGTCTTTGGCAGCAGCAAACTGTCGCATTACGCACTCCGTTATGGTGTAATATCCTGGATGTGCTCTGTGCTTGGATGTAGGATGACATATTACTTGTTGTTAGCTACTGTTATGATCAAGACAGGAAACCACACGTAGATTCAGGGCACAGTCCAGTGATGGTGTTTATTGACAGGATCATGGTAATAACTGGAGAAAGGCCAAAGCCTTGAGCAGGAAGAAGACTGTCCAAATCAGGTGGTATAGACTGGTAAGGGTAAGAGACGTGTCCACGCCCGGCCAGTGGGGTCCCGGGGCAGAAGCCTGATGGTATGAACCCCCATCAAGGTAGAACTGCCAGACAGCAGGTCCAAAGGGCTTAGCTGGAACGCAGTTCCAATCCTAGAGACGGATGAAGGTTTGTGAGGTGTTCCTAATAAACTGGTAACCGATAATAATAAACTGGAGACCGATAATAAGGCTTGGGAGTTTTTTCTTGTTAATAAAGCACCAAAGAGTAATTATGTATTGCACTATCATTAAGGTTACAATGATTTCCAAAGTCGGTAATAAACTTCTTAACTAGAAGATGTAAACTGATTGGTTTCTTAACCCCTTTGCCCAGAAGCCAAATCTGGCTGCTTATGCGTTACCCTATTTAAAGCTTTATAATTCAAGATTTGAGCTTCACAGGGGGAAATGGCTTAAATGAAACAAGACATTTGTAGCATTTAGAATCCCGTCATATTTCAGTTTGTTTTCATAATTTTGGTACAGAAAAAGGGCTGCAAACAAAAAAAGTCATCATGAAAACTCTGCAGTAAAATTGTAAAAAAAAAAAAAATACTGAGAATTGAAAAATGGCTGGGAGTTAAAACAATACATTTTTGTATTGTTTCTGTATTTGGAATTGCTCCTCGACCACAAATGTACTTTATCTGAGTGTAATATTCAAAATTATATATTGTTTATAAGCCAAGTAAGTGGCTCCTAGTGGCTCCCCAAGCAGAGCCCTAGAAATTGTGCACTTTCAAATTATAAAATAATCATATTTTTAACACTAATTGACTTTTGACACATGAACTTCAATATAAATTAATGATTTTCTTGTGGAATTTAGCATGAGTTTATCAATATAGGCATGCATGGACATCAATGGACACCAGTAATGTCTCCAAACCAAAAATATACTTCTTCACCATGATAAAGTTAAGAATTTTGTCCATTTGTTATTAGCTATGTTGCTAATGCCAATGTTGTCATTCATTTTTACGAGTAGAAAGATCAGGTTATCATGAGCGGCTGACTCAACTTTAGCCTGTCTACCCTGCTAAGTGCTTGGTGTCTAGGCTACAAACTTGCTAGCTAAAACCTAGTTCGTTTCGACCAGCTTATGTTTGTTAAATCTATAACTTTACATGTGCACACATTAGCTGGTTAAAATTCATAATCGTGCCTCAAATTAATTAAACCCAGAATTCCAAAAAAAATAAATAAATAAGAAAAGGACTGTTTTACATATATTTTTGATTCAAATGTTCTTTCAGAAAGACTAGTTCATGATGATAGATCACTGCTGTTTACAGTATGTTGGCAGTGCTGGATGTTGAAGCTGGAGGCTATATACTAGCAGATTCTTCTCTTTAATAAAGCATACTACATTTCCAAAGTGGCAACGTGCCATATTTGGGGCCGAATAGATTGCATCATCACAAAAATTTTTCTACAAACAGTGCTGGAATGTTGTACATGTTTTAACCAAGCGTGAAACATTGCTACCGTATCATGAAATCATACACCTTAATGGAAAACAGGCTGATTTTAAAATTTATATCTAATTTTATCAGTTTTTGTTTATTTTACAGCCTCTGGCAAATGCAAACATTTCATTCAAAAGTGTTGATTTTGTGAATAATGAAAATGCTGACAAATGTGTTTGAAGACTGTGTTGTGTACTCAACCCGTTATCAACATATCTCTGTACCAATTTGTTCTGTAGCACTGGCTGTGGCTTTCAAGTAAGAGCTGGGGAAAGTTAGCACTGCTCTGCCCTCTCAGGTCCGCCCCCTAGAAAGAGCACAGGCGCATTGCCTCCTGGGAGGGTGGGAAGGGTTGGTGATGGATCCATGCAACAAACCTGTGTTTGTTTCTCATTGCAGAGCCTTAACAGTGTGAGTAAATCCTCCATTTGTGTCAAATTACAGCAGCAATGAGTGCAAGGCGCGAGGGGCACGCCGTCGCGACTACAGCGATTACCTTATCTGCCATCCCTGTGCGCGTGCCTGCCAGAGCTATCGGCTTACCTTCCCCCACGCGCTGCAAAAGGCTCACTGGCGGGGAAGGAAAGGTAGACCGGTTGTTGTGCAAACATTAAGGCCGCGGGATTGGCAGGTAATAGAGCACACATAATGAGCTCTAAGTACCTGTAATCCTAGGAGATCTCGCAGGAGATACATGGAGCGAGGGGAAATCCCCACAGGTATGTGTAATTGGTCCCCAGCCAGGTTGGATGTGTATCAGGTGTGGGGTGTCAGCTGTGCTGAGTGGGGCCTATTGATCCGAGAGAGCACACATTTCCTGACCCAGATTCAATCTTGGAGGCCGACAGCTGGCGTGCGGGCACCACCAGCTCCCTTCTCCAGAGCTGGGATCACGGGAGCAGGTGCAGTGAAATCTAGGAATGAGCCGGCACAGGTCTGAGCGCTGGACGCAGAGTAAGTCAAGCAGGATCATGTTACCGGCGCTCTCTGCACAAAGTGAAAACAGAGGCATACTGCCTGAGGACCCACTCGCAATTACACTCCAGTACGGCTAACTGGACGTAACTACAGGGGGTGGGCAAATCATTAAAAACACTACCACATATATCAGTGAAGAGAAGCTTGCAATGTGCTGTTTTTGTTGAGACTGGTTCAGATGTGGATTGATTCAATTCTGTGAAGATTTTTAGGGATGTTGCTGGTTATTAACAATTATCCTATCAAGCATCCTTGTCGGTGAGTGTCGATTGATCAACAGTCTATATTTTTCTGCTAGCCTTTTTTTTTTGGGTGTTTGGCTCATTGCCATAATTTTTGGCACAATTTCCCTTGCCACTTTAAATCATTTTGCTGTTTTTTTCGATGAATCTGCAATTCCAGTGTTACGCCGTATTTGACGACCCATCAGATTTTGTGATCTGTAGTGCTGGCAGAAGTCCTTAGATTGTTTACTTAAGAAAAACTGTCAATACCACAATGTAAAAATACAAGTACGTACAGGTGGTATTGATACAGGCATTGTTAATAATATATTTTACCAAAGTACATTATTAATACAAATGAGTCAATCCATTAGCAGCATTTTATTATTTATTCAATATATCAGTCATGAGCCCATTAAACAATCTGAGTACTTCCTCCAACACTGGAGGTCACTGAATCTGATGGGTCACCAAATTTGGTACAACACCAACACAAACTATTTGGCGCCTTTGCAAATCCGTTAGTTTCCTCGTCTTGATTTGTTGGCTTCCCAAGCAAAATTCTGGCCGTTAGACCTGTTTTATGCTGGCATATATTAGCATTCAAATTAATGGGAATGACCCATGTAGATGCCTTTGTAATTGTAGTTTAAGATTAAAAGTTAAAGCCATTTTTCCAATATTTTGTCAATCTGTTCTATATGCAGCCAGACATATTGCACAGCCCAATGAAATGATTGAATCAGTGAAGCGCAATTTCATCAGTGAAGCTAAAGTTAGTGAAATAAATATACAAACCCAGCGTAAATTTATTCTATGATGTAACTGTATAACTTTAATTGTGTAACCGTAATGCATTTATGTCGCAATGTTGTTTCATGATTGTGTGCTAGCTGTGCATTTAATCTACACTCAAATGATTTTATTTGAAGCGGAAACAGTCAGTGTTTGCGAGGAGGGTATTCTCAGAAAAAAAGACAGATAAGAAACAGGCAAGACAGCTGCTATTTTCCTTCTCATTTCATCCAGTTATTGGTTAACTTAGTGGAAAAAGTACATTTTCTGGGGATTTCAGGTCTGACTTATCGCAGCCAAGGTAGATGTGTGCTTGACTTGAGGTCTAATTTAACTCCTGTGTAGTATTGATCGTATGGCACCACAAGGGAACCCTCGACCTTCTTCCGGCGGAGGTAGACAACGGTAGGCTGCGAATGCCTCCATTCACTCCCCTGTTGATATCAAGCCGGCTTTTTCAAGCCATTTCTGAGTGCTTCATTTTTTCACATTCACTGTAGTGTGATGAAACACCTTTCAAGATGGTAACAATCCCTACCTCCTCCCTCCCTGCAGATAAGGTCTATCCAGAGCAAATTAGAGTGGACATGAGGACGGTCTGTGTGTGTGTGGGGGGGGTCTGTGAGGTCAGCGTATTCTGAGGCTGAAAGCTGAATCAGCTTTGCATAGAGTGGGACAAGGGGATGCAGTACCTGCAATGAGAAAAATATAGATTCCTGTCTCCAAGACAAATTGATCTCTGGTGTGTAGGAGGATGGGCCACAGAAGGAAATGAGTTCCTCTGACAGAGAGCAGCGAGAAAAAAAATGGATTTATCGTATGATAGATACTAAAAGATCCAAAAGCTAAGCTTCCTCAACACCACGCACGATTTGCTCGGTTCTGGCTTCACAAGTCTAAGGTCTTTTTAAATTACCTTATTTTTTTTCAGTCATATTGAATGTAATGCCCTCGTGAATGGTGTGCTGAAACTGATGGTATGTACTTACAAGATTGTGTGCAGCTCCGTTAGGTTTGAAAATGCGAATAAAATTTGTGCAGTGAATAAGATTCACAAATACAGTACAACTGAACTAAACACTATAAACGGCGAACTAAACGCAATGAACGGTAGACACTATAAAACCCAGCTTTCGTGGCTAGTGACCATGTTGGTAAAAACGCCATAACTGCACAAACTTTAACCTCCAAATGTCCATGCCTTTCACTCCTCATGTAAATATGAATATGTTCTCACCAACATTACTCATAAACAAGTGAAATGTGCAGATTGCAGGCAGTCAATTCTAAATTACAGGAGCAGGCTTATACAGTCTTTTCACTTCAAATTCAGGGGCTCAAGCAACCTTGCAAATCCCCGCTCCGATGAAGAGACGGGCTCACCGGACGAGGCTCAGAATTAGGCTTTGCGAGTGCATTGGCAGGGCCAGCGAGTGCCTGTAGTACCGTGAGATGGGGAGGCTGGGAACAGAGTGCGCAGACCTTCCTGTCAGAGCGACAGGAGGAGGCGTTCTGCCCGCGCCAGGAACAGACAAGGCTCCAGACGCCTGCTACATGGAGCCGGCCCGCTTGTAAACAGGAGGGGATTACCACAGGTGGAGCCTCGGAGAGCCAGGGCTGCCAAGTTCAGCGGCATTATACAGGGGCGGGTCCACTGTAAGTTCAATTAGGCTAGGCGTCCAGTTTTCTGACAGCATCAGGACTGTGGAGCTCACGATGAGAGCGTAACTGTGTGCTGTTACACTGCATACAGCTACCCACCATACGTGCTCACTGTACACAGCTACCCAGTGCACTAATACATTGCACACAGCTACCCAGTGCACTCCCACACTGTACACAGATCCTCAGCACACTTATGAACTGCACACAGTCACCCAGCACACTTCAACACGGCACATACCTACCCATCGCACTCCTGCACAGAACACTGCTACCCGGCATGCTCCTACACTGCACACAGCTACCCAGCACTCTCCGTCACTGCAAACAGCAACACTGCAGCAGACTGAGATTACACACTTTTTGAATGGTAAAATGTTTGCTTTCGTGCAGTCAGTGTTGAAAAATAATAAAAAATAAACTCGCATTTTTTAGAGATATCAAGGTTAAGGAGTATTCCTTCACTGGAAAGAATAGTTTTTTTCATAAAACTTCGCTGTATATGCAGTAGAAAGGCAAGAAAAATTTGAAATTGGTGCTCTATGACGTGAGAAAACAGAGAAAAAGAACTGTCGTATTTAGTTCACACAAAAGCTAGAAAACCTACAATAACCAGAGTGTATTGGATGCATTGCTCTCCCAGAACTGAAAATGGCATTGGCACAGAACATCCCTTTAAAACAATTATTAGTGTCAACTTGTTCTTGGTTATTTTCCTTTATTAACTCATTTTCCAATGGTAAGAATAATCCATTTGCAATTCAAGACAGCTTCCTTCTTCATCCGATGGAAGGGCTATTGAATAACAGGCTAAATTCAGTTCAGAAAGATAATTCACTCATAAACAGGCCTATGCTTTACGAGAGGTAAACTGCAATAGAACTTTTGCACTACCTTACTGGCAGAACCGGTGATCTAACCTGCGCCTTATGATAGTTTAAATTAAATCAAAAACAAAGATTTGAAACACTTTTGCACAATTTAGAATTAGGCTGATTTAAATGCACCAAATTAAATTAAATGCATATCCAAATGAACGATTAATGTCTTTCCATAACAAGGAGAACTTGCACACCTGATGTGAAGTGTTTTCAGCGTGAATGTATTGTCAATTTGGAAAAATGATTGAGAACAAGTCGAGACCGATAATTGTTTTAAAGGGATGTTCTGTGCTAACTCAATCTTCAGTTCTGGCTACGCCTGTGTTGCAAAGTACCAAGATAGTTTATGTCTCACAAAGAAAAATGTGTATAGCATGATTTCAAACTGTAATACAGCCATGTTCGTGAGAAAACACTGTTGCTACTGCATTTACTGTACCAGAGACATCAATTTCACCCTGCAAGCTTCAGTCGTTTATCCTAGTTTCTATTTGGGATCCTGAGGTTTCCAAAAATGTGATAGTACAGTCTGTAGTTCATTCAACCACCCAAGAGCCAGAAATTAATGATGCGAAATGCATCATCTTGCTGACAATTTCTGATGAATAAACAGAAAATTCTCAGTCCAGGTAACATTGATGAAAATAAAACATTGTTTATTTGCGTTTATTAACCACGTTGTAATTGAGCCGGTTGAAATCCCTTTATTGGTTGAAGTAACACTGCAAATCACCCTCCTGCAGCTTTTAAAGGAGATGAATTGAACCTGGGACCAGGCAACAAGCCTCCTTCACTACCTGTTATACGTCTCTACTACACAACATCTGGACATGCATATGTCAGGCAAAGTAACTTATTGATTTAATCAAAACAAGTCATGTCTTACTCATGACTCAGAAAAAA
This sequence comes from Gymnothorax javanicus, assembly GCA_029692085.1. Classification (NCBI taxonomy): domain Eukaryota; kingdom Metazoa; phylum Chordata; class Actinopteri; order Anguilliformes; family Muraenidae; genus Gymnothorax; species Gymnothorax javanicus. Next base: position 29,169,033 of record CM056205.1, on the reverse strand, counting down.
TAGAGCCTGATACATTTTAGGATTGTAGGTCAGAGTTCTCGCAGATCAAAGTGTTATACACTCTTTTCTTTCATCACATTGTTTGTATGTACAGTATATTGGAGCCTACTCTAAATGTCCAGTTTGGCAGAGTGCAGTACCTTAAAGTAAATTCCCCAAATATACATACCTTACTGTTCTCTAACTCAATGCATGTGGTGTAACCCTCATGCAATGTCTTAACTGACAGCATATGCAATCGCTAATGTCTTCTAGCAGTCTTTCCTGCTAAAGCCATCTTGGAGGACTAGTTGAGTGACATCATTAATATTGTCACAGAGTGACACCTGTCAGTGCGTGTGAAGGCTTTGTGGGTTACACAGAGAGACAGATAGATACACATCGCTTACGGTTACATCCGGTTTTTGGCCAAAGAGCAGGGTCTGAGGTGTGATTACACCCAAAAAATGTTTTTGAAGGACTTTCTGTTTTCCAAAGGCATCTGAAAAAAGGTGTATATACAGAACCAGTGCCCATTGTGACTGCTTCCTGGTGTGTTTTTTTAAGATTTCATTTTGTATTATAAATAATAAATTTGTAATGTTGCCCATAAAATGTGTATGTTTGTATGTTTATGTCATAAAGATTCAAATAATATATAGCAAAAGTATTTTATATATGTATCCATTCATCCATAATCTACACTGCTTATTCTTCTCTAGGGTCGTGGGGGAGCTGGAGCCTATCCCAGCTGACTGTAGGTAAAAGACAGGAACTCACCTGGACAGCTTGCCACACCATCACAGGATTGAATATTTATAATTAATTATTAGGATTCAAATAAAATCAAAGATATCCGACGAATGCTCATACAAACCCTCGTGGCTTTGGAACTGGAAGCGTGCCGCCACTTGATATGCCATCGCCTGCAGCAGCTGCTCGTGTAAAAATAAATCTGAAAGATATTGGTGGCAACACTATTATGTATAAATATTAAAACTGAGCTCAAGGTGTAAGAGTGGCCCTGTGGGCTTAAACCCTCGAACAGTGATCATGTCAGGACATGTAGCCGTCAAATGGTGATGTTTCAAGACTACGCCATTTTTAAAATATATACAATTACAACGTACATATCATTCACATTTTCTTTAGAACTCTTTTACATGGACTCATAAATATGTCAAGTCCAGTTTATTTTAATGAATCCTATGTGCTTTGTCAAGATAATCCACTCTAACCTAACAAATGAGCCCCTTAGAACAAGATTGGTCCATTTAAAAATATATATATATTATTATTATTTTTATTTTTCATTTTGTGCCACTATTGCACAGAGCACTTTATGCATTCTTGAAGTAAGGAACATATGTCCCACCCATTGTATAGAACTGGAACTACACTGAGTTGATCCATTACTGCACTCAAATGATTGACAACGTAGGAATCATTTTAAGTTTAGAACTTAAAAAAGACAAATATGGAGTTGGACCACTTTTGTTCTCAATGGCTCATTTCATAGTAAATCAAAACTTCAATTTGGCTTTATTTAATGCATTCTTGTGAAACTAAATCTCCAATTCAGTCCCCCCTTGAACTTTGAACAAAAACTGGATGCTAGCGAGAGACAAATCCAATTGCTGATTTTCTTGCGCTGGAAAAATGGTTGAGCTGGAAACAATAAACTAGCGGCATATAAAGAAAAGTCTGATACCAGAGAACTGGAGTCAGTCTCAGTAAGCAGTAAATTAGCTAGTAAGCTAGATAGCTAGCACCCTGGCTAGGGAAGGTAATGCCGTCTGTTTTTCTCCAGGCGTTCTATCGCACAAAGAAACAAAATTAGAAATTTATTAAGGCAGTTTTACCCTCAGCTCATTTTTCTCTCTACTTCTTTTTTCTCCCATTTATGCATTTATTTTTGATGACTGCATTTTCAAAAAATTTGAAGAGTAGCTGACTAGCCAATCAAAATAGCCTATTTGGACATTTGATTGGTCATTATATTTCTCATAAGTCTCCACAAAAAGAAAGCAACTAGAAAGATATTTTCCACATTGCAAACGGAAAATATGCAACCTAGCCACCACCAATTTCAATTAGAAAATCCAATAATGTATAACGTAGGTCTAATGGAGGCTCGTACATATTTACATGAACTCTAACTGTAACATAAACATTACAGAAGAATTGAAATCTTAAAAATGGTATCATTCATTATTGTAATTTGTGTGGCTTTGCTGTCATTTATGTAGCTGAAAAATAACATGTTTCAGAGATTCAAGCAGAACAAGTTACCTCCTTATATTATCCCTGTCACTACCAAGAAAGGAAGATTTTCTTTAACTTATGACCGCCACTACGATCATATTGCCATAGCCAAGGGTTTAACTTGTCAACAGATCCCCATCGCAGGTGGACCCAGCTGCCACCCCACCCCCGGTTTTTCCGCCACTGGTAATCAAGTACTTGAATATCAGTTAATGTTTGAAATTTGCTCACTTTCTACAGCCTTTTCTGAGCACTGTAAATCTTTTCTGTGCAATCCCGAAACATGCTCAGTTCTAGCACAGTGGACATTGAAACCAATTGAGTGGATAAATGTCTACGATAGCAAGTCAGTTAGCAATCCTGTCTCTTAAGCATCGTCGTGCCATATTGATTTCTTTCATTAGTTTTGCAACTGAAGTCAAGATAAACACTTCAGATTGGACCATTGACTGTCAATGGATTGGACAAAGCTGCAAACAATGGAGGCACTGACATTAGATTAGACTAGAGCGTGTTATATTTATGATTCCACGTTTCTTTTGTTTTCCCCATTGATCCAAAGTTGGTCGGGATATTCTTACCGCATATGAAAGTTGCTTGGCACATATCCCAACCATCCTTGCCCAAATCAATGCCCATGTGTAATGACAAAGCAACACATGAACTGTTAAGTCTAAGCCAAAGGACGACTAAACTTACCTGCACAGCTAGATTCACAGAGCTTTGACGGAGACATTAGCCAGAAACGGAGGAGCCAATCCACAGGCCACATTAGGCTGAAGGGGGCAAGACTCATAACCACAACATTTAACCCATTGTGCACCAAAGAAGTCGACGAGACACAAGATAATTATTGGTACAGACAATTTAATAGAAGCTGAATACACTATTACTTGCACCTGTGGCACTCACCATTATGACAAGTATTTTTTAAAATATCTTGATTTACACAATAACAACCTTTCACATTGTAATCTTTTCATTTTTAATCGTTTGCATGTGTGTCCGCTGCTGCTAGTCTCTGTGTGAAACAAGCAGTGTATGTGTGCTTGTGCATTCACCTACAAAGCCGCATTATTCTGTTTTAATAATGCGCCCCTAAATTAGCAGTCAAAGACTGACATTAGACTTTAGGCCTGGTCTTTGTTAGTCAATTTTGCAATCGCTTTCTCCAGTCTCAAGATAGCAACATGCCAACAACATGCCCGACCACAGCTCATTTTAAGACCAACATGCGCTTCGGCGCTCAGTTTGGTGCAAGGAAATTCACTAGTTAACGTGGACGCTGGAGGGGAAAATGGTAACTGCGTCAGTCATAAACTAGCAGTCACAACTGCATCGTGCTGGTGCCGCTCTGAACCGGGTGTAAGATAGAGCCCTATAATTCCCTCTGCCCAGTTCCCACAAGCTTATTCCCCATCTGAACGTTGGGCAACAAATCCTTTTAATGGGAAGAAAGTGGGTGGTGGAACCATTAATCTTAACTCTTAAATGGTAAGAGGTTTGGAAACAAAATATCAATGAAGCAGTATTGTGGCACCTTTAATATTCACTTTGTGCAGATTTCTGCTGCGCCCATTCAAAACTCGCCTGCTCAGAACAAGCCGATTGATTTACCTATGATATTAATGCTTGCAGCTTTCTCAAGAAGCACTCAGCCAAGCAACCTCACATGCAATGCTGCACTTCCTTGAACAATACACCCACCAAGTGTGCAGTTGATCAGAAGAACGGTTCTCGAGAATTAAACGACAGGTATGCATTCATACATATAGACAGACAGAGACTGATTCAAAATTATTGCAAGTAATTCAATAAGGTTATTATTATTATCCAAGTATAGGGCAGTCTCCATTGCATTGCAAGCAGACATTTTCAATTCTAGTATCCATCAACAGGGTCGAAGTCAAAAAACTATTGCATGAATCATGACAAATCTCTTTTTATCTGTAAAAATAGTGCCATTATTTCAGCTGCTGTTTTCCCCAAAGTGTACATTATCAGTAAGTTTGAGGCTACTGTTAGGGGTTTCGTGCAAAGGATAACCCCAATTGCGTGCTAAATTTAATTAAAAGCCAAAGGCGCTGATTTGAAACAGCTTTTTTTCCTCTCAAGAAAATCTGGCATTTATGGATAAACAATTTTAAATATGATATTTACACAAAAATGGTTTTCATAGCAGACGAACAAGTCAGAAACCTCCTTAGATCCCAAAACACAAGAAAACACAAGCACAGATAATTCATCCTGAATTTTGATTACGATTGAGACTATGCAAGTCTTTATTGGCCAGTTGTGTGCATAGGAGGAAGTAACTGCTTTCCCACAAAACAGGACTTCCTTATTTATGCTCAGAATTAGCGTAGTCACTGGGCTGTCTATAAAGTAAATGGTTTTCATGGCAAGAAGGTAAAGATCATTTTTGCAACCCGACCCCCACCCGTATTTCCCCAGCACAGGGGGTTAGAAAAGCACACACGATGGATCAAAGCCAGATTTTTGTCACAAGCGAAGGTAATAACTTTAGGAAACCTTGTTCGACTGTTCCTTTTCCTTGTCAGTAACCCGACGTCGCGTCGGCCATCGATCTACGCCCAGACAACTCATTTCATTTGTGTGACACCCTGTGATGGAGCACTGATACAGCCCTGACGTATCTGAGCCCTTCGGTCTCTTCGGCCGGAGAGTGGGAGAACACTCCATGCTTGGGAAGTCTATCGATCCATCGCGGCTGGACAGAGGGAGAGAAACTGACACATTTCACACCACCCCTTCTTTTTTTTTTTTTTTTGTCATTCCAAGGAACAGCAGCCCCGGTCCCGTCCTCTTGGCTTCCGTGGCTTCTCGCGCATTACGGCCATAATTCCTCACCTTCGGCTCGTTATTCCTGACGCTCGTTCCCCCGGCCGCACAGGTCATTCCGCATGAGGTCGGTGTTCAATCTTACACCTGACCTCCTCAGCCTTCACCTCTCAGATGTAGACGTAAAGTGACAAACAGCCAAAGTGGACGGGGGATCAAAGACAGCCTTTATTTAATACGGTCGTTTCAAATGCAGGGCCGAATTGTGGCCTCGCGGTCTGTAGAAACAGTGGGAGTAAATTGAAATGAAATAACAGTAACGGCATTACATTCATTAGTGTGAGTAAAGCACGGCCACGCTCATCATGGCATTTGGGGCCACCATGCAAATTGGTCTGTCACATCATTTTATCGTAGGCCGGAGGAAGAAGCGGGGAATTCGGGACCAACCACCGTACTTAAATTGGAAAAACCTGGGGCTAATCGCCGCCTCAACCTGAACACAAGGGTCCGTGTGATTTTGTGATCGCGGTGAAAGAAATAGCCTGGAGACATTTCCTCTGTGCGTTTTCTCAGAAAGTCTGGGCTTACAGCTCGGAAAGGTAAGTCAAAACAGGAGAGCTATTTTCAGCGCTCGCCTCTTAATTGCGCAGACAGAATTATCTTGTGCCAGTCCCCAAATGTGCAAAAGTGGTACAACACTGTCAGCATGTCTGGATATGTAAAGTGGCTGAGGATAGAGGTAATGTTAGAATCAGACAAGTATGCTAATTTTGTCAGTATACTGCAAGACAAATTATCTTACAACAGTGAGCTTCTTATTTTGGATAACCTAATTTTTCCTCCGCATTTTAGGAAAACATACCAGGTGCAATGTAGCTGAAAAGATATTTTATGAATCTGGCACTACATTATTTATACTCCAAAAGATTAAATCAAATGTAATTTAATTATCTCCACTTTTTATTTTATGAAATTCTGCTCACAATGAAATGCCGCGCTGCAATCTATGCAAAATAGCATGAGAGAAATTATGAGATTATCGACTCTAAATTCTGATTATGAATCTTAAAGCCTTTTGCAGTTTTGCAGTTTTTCTCGAGGAAGCTCGGATTCTTTGAGGCTGAAATCACAAATGAGGGGGGATTTGCTCGATGCTCGGTTGTGTGAAAAAGGAGAAAGAGAAAGTTCATTAAAATACCTGAGGGATTAGCCTGCAGCGTGACTGGCTGGCATCTGTGCGGGAAACGGTTAAACCTTTTCGCACCTGCTGCCGTTCCGCGCAGCGCCTCGACATCTGAGCCCCGGCTCGGCGTGTAGCTATGCTCGTCTGGCGCTCCCAAACCCCTTCACCTGAGTCTAATGAAAGCAGCCAATTTAGCTGAAACATAAGTTGGGCTTGTAGATAGCACTGAGGCATTTATTTAAAGTGGAGTTCTACTTCAAAGGGTCTAAACCGTTCCAGTGAAGCGGGGCGCAGTAACAGGGGAGGGGAGGGGGGGGGGTATGGGGATATACTGACAGAGCTAAGAAATCGGAGTTGCCTCATCAGGAATAGATTTCATAACCCCTGTTGCTCTTATCTTGACAGGATGTCTAATACTAAGCGGTGCATGTTTCTAGAAAGGAAAAAAAGAATTACCAAGTTGAAGACATCAAATTTGGAGAGCAGTATTCATTGAGTTAATGGGGGCTGTACAGGAGAACCTGAGGTGGAGGTGGGGGGTGGGGGTGGGGGTGGAGGGCAGGGGTGTGATTATTTAAACTCAGTCCCTGCACAAATGATTCTTCCTCTAGTGTTTTTTTTTTTTTTTTTGAAATGCAGTACAATCAATAGTCTTAGCTCCAGGAATCTTCAGCCCATCCAAAAGTAACCAAGTGAAAATATTTACTTTGAAAAATGCAACCGAAACGCAACCCCTCATGGGTATATAACTGTATTCTGCTGATTTTCAGGAGAAATATCATAAAATGCAGCCCTTATTACCTCATTGAAAAGAATACTATCACTCATCTCTCATTTAAAAAAGCAAGTCCTCTGTAAAGCGAAACTGACTGTGAACAACTTTCCCTGTATTGATTTAATTACTCATGAAACAATTACTCACTGTTCACTTAGCCACCACCCACAGTCAACAGTTAATTCTCTAATTAACATTAATAAATTGTATAAACACTGACCCACGTCTTAAATTGGCAGCACCTCGTCCTTTACCTAACCGTGCACTTAACTTTAAAACGCAACAAATAACCTCCCTCAAACAAACACATTTTTTTTTCTGCCACTTTGCTGTTTTACGAGCAGAAGCCACAGAAACATCTGTTTAATAAGAGTAAAAGTCAGCTAATTATTTCACCGGCGCGTGTTTTTAATTGATCGACGGGGGACCAGTGGTTGAGACGGGTGTGGGGCTTCATGAGTGGATTCGTTGAGACAGAACCTCGGTGACATCGGGCCCAGTCTGTGCCATAATTGCCCCCACTCAAGTGAAGCTGCGGTCCCCAAAATGGTGGAAAACAGAGGCCTCCCAGCACTGTGTAGGACGAGCTCTTACTCATATTCTGCTGTAATGTATGCTGTCATGTGCTTCCCCATTCATCCATCACTCTTCATCATCCGTGTTATGGGTAATATATCACTTAAGTAACTTATCACAGTAATATTATTACTTTCATAAGTGAGTAATATAATACGTCAGTATTATTTACTCCCATGAGTGAGTGATTGAAGTAGACACTATTAAAATTCGGGCGATATTTTTGCAGTTACTACTTTCAGTAATATGTCACTCTGTAACTTTTTTTCTAATTCATCTTATCAATTTTGATGCACTGCTAGATGCGCTCCAGGCAAAATAATAACTCAAAATGAAGTCATTTCCTGTTATCCAAACAGAGAAATGGCAAATAAACTATTGTAATTATAGGCTGTAGCCATAAAATCTGTATCTTATCAGTTACAGTGTGACGGTGCGTTCAGGAACCACACGCGAGTACCAAAAATCGTAAGCCTTTATTGCAAAATGGGTCAAAACCAGAAAACACAAGAATTGCCAAGCCAAAGTCAAAATCCAAAAACGAAGTTGATAAACAGGCAGGGGTCGTAACCAGAGAAGCAGATGTGCAACGGCACATAAATCAGTAATCCAAAAATCGTGGTCAGAATCCAGAAGGGTAGGTCACACACAGGGCGTCAATAACAATAATCGTGGTCGTACAGAAAAAGGGTCAGAATCCAAAAGTAGCAAACAAGAACAAGAAGGGGCAAGGCAATATCAAGGTCGTACAAAAAATGTCATAGAAGCAATAATTAAAAGGCATACGAGGCTCTCTGCACTAGTGAAAATTGATCAACGTTCTGATAGGGAAAAAGCTGCAGTGAAGACCTTAAGTAGACAAGAGGCAAGTCACATGCTATGCAGGGCCAGGTGATTTGGATAAGAACTAATAACAAAGGGAAATACACATGGGGAAGTCCTAAAGACAATAATTGGCAGGAGCCACGACATGGATAGGACTCACATAGACAACCTATGACAGATAAACGGCTCCGGTCAAGGAGTCCTACGTGCACAGATCAAGGAGTGCAGGATAGCAATTAACCCTTTAAGGCCTGATGCAAAAATCCCAGCAGAGAATCATGCTGCCATGTTTACCATAGTAACCTGTATTTGGGCTTAAGCACAGCTCTCAGCTCTCAGGAACAGTTGGAATTTTTTTCTATTGCGCAAAACTTACAGTAATTACGGTACTTTCAAAATTACGCGCGTATCTGTGTCGGCAACGACACGTTCTTAAAATGCGCACATGCTGTCCCGGTTTAAATGGGTTAAGCACGTGCGAAAGATTTCGCGGAAGCACAGGGAGATATACAGTAAAGCAAGGGGCGGAGACTAGAACAGGGCGAGAGCTGAGATTGCGTTAGTAGTAATTTGTAGCGGTGCAACTTTACAAATTAACCCAAGTGCTCATTAGTTAGTTAGTAGTATGTACACGGGTTAGTTATGTTAGTAAATATAATACAAATATAAATGTTAGTATATTAGTAATCAAGGAAAGCAAGGTGAAGGAAGTAAACGAGAATTGAAGTAATAATGTGAAAGAAACCACTGAAATCACCCGAAGCATGTAGGCACGCAGACTGGGAAGACGGACTGTACCATACTGATCACAAGACAGGGGTGACAAAAGTGCAATGAATACAGAAATGGCATAAACAGAAAAACCAGGATGTGTAATAAGCAAAATCAATAAATAAAACACATGGGTAAAACCAGAATCATGACATACAGATGCATGTGTGAACAAATTTGTGATTAATTTTAAAAAAAATTAAAAGTAACGCAAAAAGTAATTAGTTTCTGCAATAGAAAGCAGTATTATAACATAGCTTATGTGTAATAAAAGGCAATGTATTATATGTAATATTTTACTTTATTAAAGTAATTTTTCCAACACTGCTCATCACATAGTCACCGGGACAGTATCAAGCACATTCATGAAAAATGGCTTGAACTTTGAAGTGTCTAAACCGCAGGTGATTCCTTTTCATTTGAATGCTATTTAGGTGGGTGTATCTGCTTAAAAGGGACCTTAATTGCCGTAAGGTGACTCAAACAGCAGCGATGTAATTTTCCCAGCCAAGATGGGGATGTTGCAAATGGGCCAAATAGTTGGTGGCAAATTCCAAGTGTTTAAATCACAAAAGAGGCAAAGTTAGTTGAAGTGGCATGCGGACTTATGTCAAAATTTATGACATGCCAAACATCAAAATGCATAAAAAGCAAAAAATAAATAAATAAAAATGGGGCTGAAAGTAAAGGCTCTCCTACAGCGGCAAAAGGAAACTTGGCAGGATTGTTGCGAATAAACACGGAATTAAAGCTCAAAAAAACCACAAAATTTAATCAGTCCATATCTGAACCAGTCACAACAAAAACCGTATGTTGTGAGCTGAACGAAGGTGGTACCTATGGCAGCGTTTCCATTGATTTGCATGTTATTTATTGCATGTTATATACTAAAGCATCAATACATTCATACATACAGCATATATACTAAATTACTATTGAAAGATTTGACAGGCGCCATTCCCCCACTCCCCTGTGTGCGGTGGTGCAACAGCTGGGTCCCAAGTCAGGCTCCAGCTCGGAGATGAAATATGGCTGGGAATCCGCCTCTATGTGGCTAGAGCCCCTTTTTATCCCGGCCACCGGCCCAGCTGTCACTTCCAGGTAGGGATCAGACGGCGGTTTAACTCGGAGACTGCGGGGAATCTGGGTTAATTTCCCGGGATCTTGTCACTGGAGGGGAGGAGAGAACTCCACAGCTCCGGAGAGGTGTCTCTTTGATACACCCGGCGCCGGCCGCACCACTTCGCCTCTCTCCCGCCGTGTCCCGGCAGATCGTTGCTCCCTATTACGAAAAAGTAACTAAGAACGCGTTTGACGTGAAGCTAAAGTAGGGCTCGGCTGGGGACGAGGGGGGGGGGAGCTATGAGGAGGAAAAGCTCTCTCAGACTAAAACATCAAAGGTTTTATCCCTTTCTCCCTCTCTCCTTTCCTCTCCTCTCTCCCAGCGCTCCCCCTTTCCGACATCACTCTCCTCATGTCTCTACTCGTGTGTGTGTGTGTGTGTCTGCGTGTGTGTGTGTGTGTTACCCCACTTTAGCTGTACCTCCAGGCCTCATCAGAGGCTACTTTGAGTGCTTCTTCTGAATCCATTCTGTGAGGTGAGCGGCAGAGAGAGTGAGAGTGATAGAGAGAGAGAGCAAGAGAAAGAGAGAGACAGAGAGAGAGGGTGAGAGCACTCTCCACCAGCAGAATGGACTGGGAAAAACTCAAGCATGACTAAAAAGTACATTCCCCGCTAGTCAGTGAATTTTGTTCCCTATTTGTCACTGCCACCTTTGAGAGCGGTGGGCATTAATAATGCATGGGAGCCAGGAATGTATTAGCGGCTAGCCTAGCGGAGAGAAGTCAGGCGGGACTACAGAGGAGCTGTTAGGGGAAAGAGCGAGTCAGAGGGGGGGTGTAAGGGGAGAAGCTCTGGTGCTCAGCGACCCCCCCCCCCTTTATTTATTGAAGAGATTTTGGGAGATGTGTCAGGTGTGGCCCGCACGATGCATCATCTGCCGGAGTGGGCCCCAAGTCCCCGGGAAGGACCTGTAATTGAGTTCATTGATCAAACGCAGGGAGACGCGGGGGCCCGGTTCATCCACTACCTTTGTCTCGCGTAAAGGATCCGCCGCTTGGGGGGCATCGCGGGCCTTCGGCAGCTAGGTAAATAAGGTAGCGGTCTCATCATTCAATTTGAATCAAAAAAATATGTTTCTCCCTCCCTGCTCTCCTACTGCTGGATACTTTCTCCTGTACTTCTAACGCTGAAGTGCCACAGTTGGAGATTTAGTTTGGTTGCGGAGTGGGTGGGTGAGGGGGGGTTTGAAAAGACACAGAGACTTGGGCGGATGTAATTGTGCATCGCGGATCTGAGGCCTGGGAGAACAACCTGAATTGCAGTGTGCGTTTCACTGGCTATTTATTTTATTGAGAAATGCACATACTACGTACATTTCTCCTCTGCCTTTATAATAGACAAAATGCTCAGACTTCAGTGCTGCCTATATGTTTATTTAAAATAGCCTTGCAACCCCTTATGCTCTACCCCAGGCAGTGAAATTAGGTCTCCACTATTTCTAACCATTCAGTCTGATTCAAACTGATAAATTAAAACAACTGAAGCTGATGGGAAATTACGATTTTTAACTTGATATATAAATTCAAAGGTGGAAAAAGGAGACATCCTCAAGGTAATACATGTTCTTGTGCACTTTTTCTTAGTAAATAAATTTGACTAAAAAGAGTTTTCTTCTGCATAGGTGTTAACCTCTTCATACATCTGCCCTTATTTTTAGATGGAATTACGTTGTACATCTATTATCATTTCTATCACAGTTCTTTGTCTATTTTTTTTTCAAATCTTTGTACATGCTGCATTTAGAATGTCTGATAATTCCAGCGTGTCCATTAATTTTATATATTCCATTTATTAAATTAAAATTCCATATATTCTGTCTTTACAACTTTCTACTATCTATAACTTTCAACTGTTAAAATCAGAAGCAATCCATTTGACTGACTGCACACAGTCATAACAAACTCATAAAATTACACTCAGTGGCCACTTTATTGGCCACACCTATGCACCTGCTCCACAAAATAGCCAATCACGTGGCAGTAGCCACATGCATAAATACCTGCGGACATGGTTATGTGGTTCAATTTTGTTCAGACCAAGCAACAAAGTGGGGAAGAAATGTAATCTTTGTGACGTGGAAGGGCAGGGTTGTTTTAAGATCTCATAAACTGCTGATCTCCTCGGATTTTCTGGCGCAACAGTTTCTGGAATTTACAGATGATGGTCTGAAAAACAAAAAAAAATCCAGTGTGCGGTGCCTCTGTGGGCAAAAATGCCCTGTTATAAAGAGGACTAAGGAAAATGCGCAGAATGGTTCAAGCTAGCCGGAAGGCGACTACTAGGTCACATATCCTTATGTTACAATGATTCTGCGCAGAATAGCATCTTTAAAAGCACATGTTGAACCTTGAAGTGGATGGACTGCAATAGTAATAGACCATGCTCGTTTCCCCTACTGTCAGCCAGGAACAGGAACTCTGACTACTGTGTGCAATGGCTCACGAAAACTGGACAGTCGAACATTGAAAAACTGTTTTCTGGCAAATTTTGATTTCTGCTGCACGATGCAGATGGTAGGGTCAGAATTTAGTGTAAACAACACAAATCCATGGATCTGTCCTGCCTTGTGCCAATGGTTGCAGCAGGTGGTGTAATAATGGTGTGAGGAATACTTTGCTACCGCACAGTAGGGCCCTTAATACCAACTGCGCGTCATTTAAATGTCACAGCCTACCTGAGTGTTCTTGCTGCAGTCCACCCTTCTCTTAACAACCTTTGTGCAGAATACATAATAATGCCAATTTTTCCTGTTATGCATTAGCCTATTTAGGCTTTGTAACTCAGCACTTGTGTCACAGAGACCCTGGAAAATTATTCCAGTGAAGCAAGACATTTGGAAATTCAATGACAGAATTGTTTAGGAAATAAATTTTGGAGTTTACGGATGCCGGCATCTATATCTGCGCAAAGGGGTTGACTTCTGGCAGAAAAACGCATCATGTCACAAAAGATATTTCATCTCAAGCTTGTTCTATGCATATTCCAATGAATTCGGGGTACTCCAATGGTCTCCATAGTCACCAGATCTCAATCTAATGGAGCACCTTTAGGATATAGTGGAACGGGAGATCCACAGCATGAATGTGCAGCTGACAAATCTGCATGTCTTAATCATGTCACACGGACCAAGATCTCTACAGATTTATAAATGTGTATCTACTAAAGTGGCTTCTGCATGCAAGAGTGTGGGACAGATGGCTTGATTGATAATTTACTATAGCCTATTATGCATATCTTGTTGTGTAAGTTTGTTAACTGGAAAAGGGGGGTCTAGATCTTCTGTTTTCCAGCCATATATGCACATACCTTCAAATATGTGGAAAAACTATTTTATATGGCCATATTGGCACCTATGCTTCTGTTTTCTTCTAAAGAATATTTCATTGTGTGCTGAGTGCTCACAGATTTCATACTGTAAAAAATAAAGGTATGACAGTTGTGGTTTCAGATGGGTGCTTAATCTTTTGATCACATCACTTAGCTTTGTACCACAGCAATTGGGCCAAGTGACTAATTAAATGGAGAGGCCTGCAGATAGGCCTCTGGCCTGAGTGTGACACAGTCCATCTGCTGCCCCCCTCCCTCCGCAGCTTAGCATCTCTCTGAGAAATGTCATCCTTTCCGACTGTTCCTCTTACAGAAACATCAGCCCCTCCGACCATTCCTCTCAGAAAAACATCACTTATGACTGTTCCTCTCAGAGCTGTGTCAACACCTTCGACAGTAACTCTCAGAGAAATGTCAGTTTCTCTGACTGTTTCACTCAGAGAGACCTCAGCCCCCCTGACTGTTCCACTCTGAGAAAAATCAGCCCCTCCAACTGTTCCTCTCAGACAAATGTCAGCCCATTTGACTGGTATTCTCAGAGAAACGTCACTTCAGACTTACCTGTCAGAACTCTGTCAGGAACTTTGGCTTTGCTTCTCAGAGAAATGTCAGGCCCTCTGACCGTTCCCCCCCAAGACACCTCAACCTTCCAACTGTTCCTCTTAGAAAAACATCACTTCAAACTGTTCCTCCCAGAGAAACCTCATCCCCTCTGACTGCTCCTCTTAGAACAATGTCAGGTCCTTTGGCTATTCCTCTCAGAGAAATGTCAGACTCTCTGACTGTTCCTCTCAGAAAAACATCAGGCCCTCTGACTTTTTCTTGCAGACAAATGTAAGGCCCTTCAACTTTTTCTTGCAGACAAATGTCAGGCCCTCCTACTGTTTCTCTCAGAAAAACGTCAGGCCCGCTGACTTTTTCTTGCAGACAAATTTCAGCCCCTTCGACTGGTATTCTCAGAAAAAAATTACCTCAGACTGCTCCTCTCAGAGCTCTGTCAGGTCCTTTGACTATTCCTTTCAGAGAAATATCAGACTCTCTGACTGTTCCTCTCAGAAAAACATCAGGCCCGCTGACTTTTTCTTGCAGACAAATGTCAGGCCCTCCTACTATTTCTCTCAGACGAAGGTCTGGACCTCTGACTATTCCTCTCAGAGAAACAAAAGGCCCTCCAACTGTTTTTTTCAGACAATCTTCAAGCCATTCGGCTGTTTCTCTCAGACAAACATCAGACCATCCAACTGTTTCTCTCAGACAAACGTCAGGCCCGCTGATTGTTCTTTTCAGATAAACGTAAGGCCTTCCATCTGTTTCTCTCAGACTAACATCAGGCCCTCCAAATGTTTCTTTCAGAAAAATGTGAGCCCCTCCGACTGTTCTTCTCAAACAATTGACAGGTCCTCCAATTTTTTAGATCATTAAACTAATTAAAATAGTCAACAAGGATAGCCCAAGTAAGCATTAAATGCAGTTTGTAAATGATGATTTGATTTATTGAAGGTTCCAACCCTAGCTGGCCACATATGAAAAAGTAATTGCCCCCTTAATCAATAAATCAACCAATTCATCAAATTTAATCTATAATTGGGATAAATTTCACTTGACACACCCAAGTATGATTCCTGCCAGCACTGTTGAATATAAACATTGCTTAAATAGAACCTGCCTCACAATTTGAAGTAGACAAAAAGCAGCACATGATGCTGTGATCTAAGAAAATTCAAGAATAGATTAGAAACAAATTCATTGACATCTATCAGTCTTGAAAAAGGTACAAAGCCATTTCTAAGGCTCTGGGACTCCAGTGAGCCATTATCTACCAATAAAGAAATCTTTGATCAGTGGCTGGCCTCCTGAAATTCCTCCAAGAGCACATTGACGACTCATCCGAGAGGTCACAATAGAACCCAAACTAACATCTAAGGAGCTTCAGGCCTCACTTGGCTCAGTTAAGGTCAGTGAACGCGATTCCGCAAAAAGGAAGAGACAGGGCAAAAATGGCATCCATGCGGGAGCTGCCACATGAGAACCACTACTGACCAAAAAGAGCACAAAGGCTCATCACACATTTGTTTAAAAAAAAAACCTTGATGACCCCCAAGACCTAGAGATAGTATACTGTGGACTGAGGAGTCACAAGTGGAATATTTTGGAAGACATGGGTTAATTACATCTGGTGTAAATGTAACACAGCGTTCCACAATAAGAAAGTCACACCAACTGTCAAACATGGTGGTGGTAGTGTGATGGTCTGGGGTTGCGTTGCTGCTTCAGGACTTGGGCGCATTGTCATAATCGATGGAACATGAATTCTACTCTATTCCACAATGGAGTGCTTTGTGTTCAAGGCTCATCGATGCACCAAGGCAATGAAGGTCATGGTCCGAACTGACAGAAGAGCTACTGTACCGTAAGTTGACATTTATGCGAGGAATATGTCACAACAAACAGTGCATCGGACCCAGGTGCATATAGCGTTTTACAGCTGCTGACCAGTCAGAGTGCCCACTCAAACCCCAGTCCACCGTCAAATGCTCCAACAATGGAAACATGAGCATCAGAACTGGACCTATTGCAGGAGGTCGCGTGGTCCAGTGAGTCTTGCTTTCCTTAACATCATGTGCACTGGCTCTGTACATGTGGTGTTTACCTGGGGAAGAGATGGCACCAGGATGTACTGTGGGAAGATAACAAGCTGGTGGAGGGAGTGTGATGTCCTTGGAAATGTGTTGGGAAACCCAGTCACCAAGAATATAAGTGGACATCAGTTGGGAGGGGCTGTTTTGGCAGCACAAGGGGGACAGACACATTATTCAGAGGGAGGTTTTAATGTTGCGGCTAATCAGATGTATACAGAATAAAACAGTTTTAGAGCTGTACTATTGGTGAAGATGAATTAATACAGAGAAGGGAGAAAATAAAAAGGGTAGCAGCAGTTTGTAGAAAATCAATAGAGAAAAAAAATTGTAGGTGAGCACATTATGAACATAAAATTGTTTTTTTTTTTTATGCTTAGTTTTCTGTAAGCAGAGAGAAAGCAGTGCTTCCCAGGGCTGTCTCTCTGTGTACTAATGCACACCTGGACACAAATGGCTGCGTTATTATGCTCGCTCACAGCTGCGAGGGTACTGCTGTAGGCATACAGCTGTTAGGGCATTAATGGGTCTGTTCAGATATGTGCCGAGTGACAGCCAGCTGATTACAGGGTCAGAACACTGAATTTAACACAGACCTCTCTCACGCGTGAGTCAGAGTGAACACCGCAGACTCATTTATAGTTTATTGTTTTTTATAGTTTTACCCCTTGTGTCTGAAAGATCTGATCTGTTAGAAAACAGTGTTTATAAGGCGCTCTGTTACCTGGCTGGTCTTGTATTAAATGCAAGTCTCTGAATACTTTGAAACATGACAACAGCAAATGTTTGACCTGGAGCTCACTTCAGACGTGTGCTGCAGAGACTGTGCGATGCTCACACACTTCCACTTTCGAACAGTGTTGTGCATGTGAAATTGGGTTCAACTTGTGCCTCAGGCTTGCACTCCAGGACATGTTTCAGGGCAATACCTCTCACAGCATAAATATTTGAGAGGTCCATCAGCACTCTGCTCTTTTTCGCCCGAGGTCTACAGCAGCCTGACAGCTACACAGTGTTTAACCATGTGCTGAAACAACAGCTATTTTATTGCGTTTAATATCAATTGAAACTTTAATCTGTAGGACCGGACTGGAATTATATTCTTCTATCGTGACATGAAGCATACAGCCTTAAACTGTCGAGCAAGGCAACTATTTTTTAGAGCTGATGGAGAATTTTTCATTTTATTAGATTTAGAATTAGGGGCCTGATTTATGACTATCTTTAACATTTGCAAAATATTTTAGCCCATGCAAAAACAATGGCACGACCAGTGATTGGTCATGGTTTTTGATTTGCACCGATTTGTTTTAATAGTAGTTTTGCATGTGCGAAAAAAGTATTGCACATGCTAAAGGTCTTAATACGTCAGATGGAGAGATCATTTTAATGACAGTGCGTGGTTGAGTTCAGTTAGAGAGTTGATCTCACCATAAATTGAGATTAATGTCAAATCATTTATGAAAAATTCCCATTAGGAAATATTGATGTGTAAACTCAGCTGTACAGTAGATGCTTAATATTTCATTACAGGTACAGAAGAAGTACCTTGAAAAGGCAGGTGAGAAAAGTGTGTCTGTAACGGAGTTAAATATTTCCTAGGTGATCAAAGACTGATTTCAGTAGTGTACAAGTTGCGGGGATCTCAAATGCGAGGAGCTTGAAACGAGGGAAGGTGTTTCCTATCAAGTTTGCGAAGGTGCAATGCAAATGACACGGTAAACGGCTGTCAGGAGGAGCAGTTGAGAGCTCAGCGCAGAGGTGTGAGCTCTCAGCTTAGGTAATCAGGTAGAAAGACGTTCAGGTGACAACCTGAAGATGAACTTCTCAGACGTCACGGCAGTAACGGCAGCCAGCCCGAGAAACGGAAATGTGTTAACGTGGGTGGGGGGGGGGGGGATGCGGCGCATCGCAAATCTGTCGACCCCCCCCCCTCCACACACCTGCCAACACAAACTCCTACCATTACAAAATGGAGAAAACATTAGCATTGACATTAGAGGTTCACACAGACAGGTTGCTGCTTAGCGATGAGATACAACTGGGTTACATGGAAAAATAATCACAGTGAAATTCAAAGGAAAACACGCTCAGGTACTGCAGTGCTAATAACAGACTTTTAGCAGGGTTTTTTTTTTCGACAGAATTAAGGAGAGGCAGAGAGGGGCATTTGTGTGAGTGGAGTTCTTTGTGAGGGGTTGGGGGCGGCGGGTGTGGAGGGAGGGTGGAGAGGGGTTTGGTATAGATTGGCGGTGGTCAGTTCACCGGAGCGTGCGTTGTCAGAGGTTGCTCCTTCTTTGATTCTACCTCCGCAGAGTCAGCCTCGGTTCACAGCTCGCTCTCCCCACTCATTTATCTTGTGACAGTCTGTGATTCCTCCCTTTTTGTCTGCATCAATCATTTTCAATCACATTCAAGTCGGACTGCCGACTGCTCAGAGGACTTGAGCGCACTCCTACTCCAATACACACAGACACACGTGCACAAATGTGCACACACACAATGCAAGCACACACACACACACACACACACCAGTACACACACATGCACACACACAAACCTTCATAAACACACTCCTACTCAAATATATACACACACAAACCTGCGCAAACACACTCCAACTCAAAAACACATACACACACACACGCAACACATACACTCACACAAAGCCTGCACAAACACACTCTTATTCCAATATAGATGCACATATTCATGCATAAAAACACTCCTATCCAAATACACAGGCGTGCAAACCTGCACAAACACAATGTTTCTCTAATACACACACACACAAATTTGCAAACTCATATATTCTCAAATATATAAACACAAAAACCAGGCCAAACACAAACATACTCAATACACACGCATAAACCTGCACAAACACAGTAGAAATTACATATACGCACACACACACACACATCACACGCAATATACACACAACTCTGTACAGACAATCATACTCAATACTCACAATCAAACCTTTACAAACTCACACATACTGGTAACACGCCAATCCTCACTGATACACACATACTCAATACAGACACAAACTAACAGACGTGCACTTATATTGAATACACACACGTGCATCTGCACAAACACACATATACTCAATACACACACAAAGCTCTACAAACTTACATAAATTCTACACATAATCCTGCACAAACACACACTTGTACGAAGTACAAACTCAAACCTGTGCAAACACACAAGCACTTACATACACACATACACAAACTAGCACAAACGCACAAACACTAACATACACAAACCTGCGCAAACACACATTTACTCAATAGACACACAAACCTACACATACTCATATACACATGCACACACGAAAACATGTTCAAGCACATGCACTCAAATACAAATGCAAAAACCTGCAGAAACACTCATACAAACACAAACATACACAGATGTGCAAGCACAAACCAGCACTTACACACATAAACACACAGACACACACACACACACACACACACACACACCTTCCGTAAAAAACATGCCCACGCATGCACACTCACAAATTCACATGAATCAATGAATGCAACACAGCCCGCACCAAAAAAAAAAAAACTACAAAGATACCTGCAAGCTTTCAGAAGCATTCTAAATTAAAAACATCTATGTTATCAAAACAAAACCTGCCTGCACTAAATGCTTTCCTTTAAAAATTCATGCAAAGAAACATGCGCAGAAGATACAGAGGCATAGGTGGAAAGCGCATTGGCTTGGGGGCAATATTTACACACCAGAACAACTGTACAGCACAGATCCAGTAGGACTCCCCTTTTGCCCCCTCCCCCCCTGCCCAGATTTGGCGGGGCCCATTGCCTGTCCCAGGGCATGGTTATAATGAGGGGGGAACACTGGGGAGCTCGTCTGTAGAAGGTTCTGAGGCGAGGGAAACCCTGCACTGCTTTATGGGAGGGAGGGTGGGTGGGTTTCTGGAAGGCGGCTCCTTCTGCAGGTCTGGTTCTCTGGGAGCTGGGAGGGCTTGGACCACCTCAGAGGGCCGGGACCTCTCCTCAATGGGGGGTCTCCGTCAGAGCATGGCTTGGCTGGGAGATGAAGGCTGCATGTATGCATCTGACCGTCTGTCTGTGAGTCTGCGGCATCTGCCTTCCCGTCTGTCTGTACCTGCTTCATCTGTTTGTCTCTATTTGTCTGTGACTGTCTGTCTGTATGTCGCATCTCTGTGCTGTGTCTGGCTGTCTTTCTGGTGTCTGTCTGTCTGCCGTGTCTGTGTACTGTGTCATCCCCAAATTGACAGCCATCATAATCATGAAACTAGATTATGCAAATCTATACATTGTTCAGTATTCACTCCCAGGCATTTTAGCAATAAAATAAATTGGACAGGAAATTCAAGGATTTAATTTTTTTTTTTCATTTTAAATCAATAAAAAAACTAGTTATGATAACGTAATTCCTATTCCGTTTCGAGCATATGGGAGAAATATGATTATCAATTGCACTGAGAGTGCAAATGAAAATGGTCAGATAAAGGAGTAATTGATTAGCTATCAACAGAATCAGTGATGATTTACGCCGAGGCATTTGATTCAGGTTGTCAGTTATCTGTGCTTTCCTTAGATGCCTTTAGACTTAGATTTATTACACTTTCCTTAGCACTCTTCTAAATGACTCAGTCGTGCAGAGAAGTGGGGGGTGCACATGAACTGAGCGAGGAGTGAGGATTTCAGTCCAACTTTGAGAAGAATACCCAAATGAGAACCACGGCCAGCATTACCATGTAATCATGCCCTGATGCATGCCCTGAGAGTCGGTCTACTTCAGCAGGATCATGTACTACCAACCAGGAAGCCTGCAGATCCATCCATCCATTCATCCATTGTCCATTTAATGACACTTGTTATAATCAGTTTATTCCATTGTGATTAGCTATTATCTGACAGAAAACAAGAAGAAAGCATCTTTCCAACTGCCAAGAGTTCTAGTCTGTTAAACTGTTAAATAATTCTGGGAATAACATGAATGTCACATTTCAACAATCATTTGATGGTTTACGCTTAAATCTGTGAAGTACTCAGCATATTTCCCCCAGCAAGCATCGCTAAGGTTGTGTCGGAATTAGCAGAACAATTAGCAGCTGCCTATTGAAGTTGACACACAAGGCCAGGCTTGAACCAAAACATTGTTTTATTTAGCAATGCAATGTGCTAGTACTCGTACCTCAACTATAGTCATTTAACAATGAATGTGTGAAATTTAGCTGATGGAGAGGTGACAAACTAACAGAAGAGATCTGGGCCAGCCGAGGACAAGGTTGCTCAACGCATTCATGTGTTCAGGAAACACTTATTTTCCAGTCTTTTAATCACAGCCATTACTTCCTCATCATGCGGTTTACAGAAATTCTCATATTGCAACCCAACTTTATTGATCTAACCTCTGAATCCTTATTTTATTTCAAAGGTAAATATTGTATGACATACATAGGAATAAAATATAATCCTTCCTATGTCTATGTGCTTTGTACAATTTTAGTATGTCTTTGATTCTCCCCACTGTTTGTGTCTTCTGTTAGGCTTTGCAAACACTGGGGATTTAGGATCTCTGGAAGGCTCATGGCTTTTTTTTTTTTTTTTCGCCGGCCGAATGTGTTCGGTTTAAGCGTCAAATAAAAGCAAAAGCTCGGTGGCTGTTTTAGCAGAGAGAGACAGATCTTCCACGGTGGTGCCGTAAGGCGAACATGAACTCTGAGGTGGAGGGGTTGGAGGGGTGACGGGGGGCGGTCTGGGGGGGGCACAGAGGAGGGTATTGCCCAAGATGTCTGGGAAATGAGATTCAGGTCTAAGATAACACGAGAGGCCATAATCACAAGAAATGACCCTGTGTTATTACAGATGCGGATAATAGTGCAGAGCGTGTGGGAGAATGCCAGAGGGGAGGCTGGCCTTGTTCCTCCATGTTTTGCGTGTACATACACCTCAGTGCATGCGTCCCCCATCACCAACATCCCCCCCCCCACCACACACACACACACACAGAAACATGACCCCACAATCTGGGAACGCAGGTTATCCCTTGGAAGATTAGCCAATGGCTAAAAGAGATCCAAATAAAATCAAATCAAATCAAAATCAAATCTAAAATCGTCACGATCGCTTAAAAACAGCCACATCTTAACTGCAGAACCGAGTGCTTGTTAATTCTCATGTTGCTGTTCTGTTTATGTTTCAACTTGCTTCAGGTCACACCTTCATCCATATTGTTCTTAATTATTTCTTATCCAAATTTCGGGAAAAGGGGGAGGCAGGTTTGAGTTCAAAACTTGGAAATAAGTTGAAATAAAGTGCCATGTAATTCCACTTCAAGTGGTGCGTAATCAATCACTTGGCACATTTAAGTATTCACATCCTGACCAAGTGTGAGTGGTCAGAGCAGGCATTTTCAGATGTTAGAGCGGGTCCAGGGACAGGTCAAATGTTCAGAGGCAGTGTTTGGTTCCCTCCACACCGCTCTCTCTCCACTGGAACAGCAGACAGGCTGCCTGGATCACCCTAATGCCAGTGCTGGGTTCACACACAGGAACGAGGAGGTCATAATTTAAAGCCTGGTGAAAATAAATCATGGAGGAAAGGCCCCTGGGGGATCAGGCAGGCGAGGGATTAGAGGCAGCTCGCTCCAGGGACCGGTTTGCCTCGTTACAAAATCCACTACAGGTCACCGTGATGCCGGCCAGGAGGCTCTTAGATACTAGGAGCATTCTAGATGCATTCCACCTTCCTCTGAGATCAGAACAGACTTTCTCAATGAGCTGAGAGTGTGGATTGTTGCTCTGAGAACTGGCTGCGATCTATCACATTATAGGCTCTGGAGCCTTACAGAGAGGTCTATGCTGTTAAAAGCATAAGGAAGATTATATTTAATGGGAAATGGCCATTCTGCACATTGAGACTCTTTGTTTCAGGAAACCATGCCTGATTCACACCCCGAGTGAACATGCTGCTCATTGCTCCTTGCTGTTACGTGACCACTCACAGTCAAAAGTCCCTAGCATGAGCCCGTTACTCCTCAGATTTGGTGGACATGGCATTCCAAAGAGAGCAAAGCAGAAAAAGGAATGCTAACTTCTGTGAGTTGACCTGTCTTCCCTGGCAGATTTCTCACACTGGACCGGAGGGTGATTGGTCGAGGCTCTGAGAGCAGACTCATTCACATACGGGATTGGCTGAGGCCAGCTCTCAGAGCAGCTGCGCGCTGGCGCAGGATTGGCTGACACCAGCTCCAAGAATGGTGGATCTGCCTGAGCAGGGGTCTGTAGGCCAGAGAAAACAGTGCATGATGAATGGGACTCGAGGTGTTCAGTCACCTGAAGCTGCTGTTTGAAGTGTGTCTCTCCACTCTGCTGGCGGCCTGTGTTGTTTCAGCTGTGAGGAAAACCTTCAGAACCTTCCTAAAGTCCGTTTTTTTCTTTGCTTTTCCCCTCCCGCCCCTGTCAGCCACTGCCGCTCACTGAGCTCACCGAAGCTCAGGTTCTGGACTATCTCAGCAGAACAGGGCAAAACTGGAGACGCTCGATTGGGAAGCGCCTCATACAAATAAATACTGTATGCTTGAAAGGTTCTTCCCTAGGTGGGCCACTCATCTTGCCAGAATAGGCCTTCAGTGCGCTCTATCCCGGCCTCGCTAGCACAATTTTCACTTTTCCACCAATGAAACAAAAGCATTGTCCAATCAGAAACTGGCTGAACCCGTCATGGAAGGTGATCACTCTGCCAGCCATTTTCTAAGCAAAGTTGCCTCGTTAAAATTAAAATAAAACGTAAGCAGAACATTAAATGCAATTAATCCAATTAACCAGTACTGATTAATAGCCAAATTTATGGTTTGAGTAACAGCACATAAAAGCGCATCTGTGCATCATGTCACTGCACTCGTCCTGATCTATCGAAACTCTGTGCTCTTGGCTGAACGAAAGCACCAACGTACAATGAAGCAAAAGTCCTGCAATTTCAGTGGTTCACTGACTCTTACAATGTCCCAGTTTTAAGAAAACAGGCGGTTTTCTGGTCTAGAGAACCTGATCTGTTTTAAGTCATATTCTCAGCGTTGAAAGTGATGGATCTCAAGATGTATCAATAATATCTGACTGGACCTCAGGTCTATCACGGGCAATAAGATTGTACAACCACAATTCATGTCTGCCTCGCTACCTTTCTTGCAAAAAGATTTACCTCTTGTAAGGTCATCATTGTAAATAAGCATTTCCTTTTGTGTTCTCCAAGGTTAAATAGAGGTTAAATACAACAAAAGACTAAAGAAACATAACCATGGCAGTGAAAAAGGGGCATTCATTCCTGTTTATTTTCCAGATAGACACAACATTTCCCCTGGACTGTGACTAGGACAAACACAGTGCTCTCAAAAACTCAGTCTGATAAACTTCAAGGTCTACCATCACTGAAGAGTCAGTAATTCATAAATTGCACATGGCAAAGTCCCCAAAACTGCATTTAAAATCAGAGTCTGCTCAAACAAAAGATTGCACAGAGAGCGATAAGCATTCGAGCTCAGACACTTGGCAGGTTTGCAAAATGGTGAACCTGTGTGGGATTTCAACAGTTGCGAGTATTTCTTTCATAACCTGAGGCAGAACTCTCAAATACTACCAGTGACCCCCTCCCCACTACCAATGCTACCCAGAGTTACATCTTTTGGATGTGAGATTTCAGTTCTTTATCTGTTTTAATTACTGCTGATGTGTTGAGAAAGATCCATTTTTGCTGCTGTGTGTTTTTTATTAATGCTTTTCATTAAGGCGGTCACAAACTGTAATTTCACCGCAGAAAACGTGGGTATCTACATGAACAAAACCACCAGAAAAAGGTCTTTTTATTTCTTTTCCATCTCATAGCACACAAACACACACTGATATGCTATCATTTAAAGTTTCATTTTTCTCTTTTGACTCCAGACAATCTGAAGGGAAAAAATAATTACAATGATTGACCTTTAGCTAATTCGCCATAATTGAGGAACTCATGATAAATGCTGGCTTTTCAAAAAGCCATCCCTAATTTAGGAATCACAGAAAAACCTGCAAATATTTCTTTGCGATTTCTCTAGGTAATCGAGGGGAGGTGAATTGTTTGTGACAACTCCTGATTTAGCTGAATCAACTTTCATAACAGCTGCTTTAGGACGCCACATTATTTTAATTATGCACAAATGAAGCGTTTCACAGAGGTTCCTCTCTCTGAAAGTGGTGGCATGCACTGGATGGCGCATAATTAGGCCGCATGGGTTTTTAAATGCTCAGGGTTATGGGTATATGAAATGCACTGTTTGGCCAAAGCAATTCATGAGATAAAGCAAAATCAACCAATAAGAGGATATACAAAATAAATATTGTTTTATCACGACAGGAACTCTGTGCTCTTCAATTGGCAGTGGAGCCAGTGAGAAGACAAATATCGTGTAAGGATCAACACCCTACTTTGACATTTACAGTGAGGGTTGGGTCTAATTCCTCAAACTAGCATTCTTTTGCACACTCATTGGGGAATGGGGAAATGTCCATGTAATGATGAATCAAGCCAGCAAAGATGTTCTGACCTCTAGTGCGCTTACTCAGAAATACTCAACATAAAGAACACCATACTCAAAGCAATCCTGCATTGGGCGGTAAATTAATTTGGGATTCCAGCGAGGCATGTTCTTACCCCTGTGGGAAAGGGCATATTAAATTCTACTGATAACAGTTCCGCTTCTCTCCTTCCTTCTCTCTCTCACTCTCTCTCTTTCTCTCTCTTTTTCTTTCCACCCTAGTGTGTCAGCTTGATCAAAGCAGATCTTTACATTAGATCTGAGCAAAGGCGATACCATCAACAGCGTGTGTAGTCAGTGATTAGCCAAAGGAGCCCCTGACCATATGGAGTAAAATACAGCCTGACCTTCCTGGGTTTACAAGTCCAGCAGCAGCCCTTGGGCAGCGACTGAGAGAGAGCAGCGGCCTGATCAAGCCTAATGCGCTCAGAGAATTTACCGGAAACACTGCAGCAACTGTTTCATCAGTTGTTTGACTCAGCAAGTGGGCTTCACAAAAACATGTCCAATTGATCTGAAAAAAAAAAAAAATTAAGTCTTTCCCATATCTAACATATACTGAATAGGTTCCAAATCTTACTGTGTGTACACCATGTACTGAATGGGAGGTCAGACACTGATGTCAGATATCATGATAACGGGCACTGAGTCTGGTTATAATGGGGAACAGCTGTCGATGAATTACAGGTTGAATAGATATCTGAATTTTTAGTTCTTCCGGCCACACAGACTTGATTATAATAGGTGCTCTCCAGATCCTACAGTGAAGGTGGGACTGAAGCTCCATGGGGGAGTTGGCACATTGGGGGTGGGTCTCACTGTTTTAAAAGCCTGACCCCAATGGCACGTGCATCTTGAACTGTGTGAATGTTCATGTTTCTGCTTTACTGATTTCTCTCATTGATAATTTTATGTCATCTGTTGGTCATTGAAAATTGCATCCACAGTGACCACTAGTCCACTGGCATTCTTTCTTTGTGCCCGTTGGGAAAGAGGTATGTAACACCAGAAGGTTTCTTTGTTTATTTAGTTTACAAACACATCTAAATCATTCTCCTGCAGGAAATTTTCAAAAATGCTGCTGTGATCTGGACAGATTTGCTACATAGCAAGAGGGTTGTGGTTTTGGGTGTTAAAAAAAGAGAAAAGTGCTGCAAAAACATTGCCGCAGTGTTTTGTCACCACCATCTCACCACAGTCTTGTGTGCTTGCTGGGATTCCAGGAATGACAACATTAATTGGGCTCCAATGGTACGCACAAAAGAGGAGAGTCTCATTTCCTGAAGTATCAGGTTGACACCAATGGGCTTTCTTCATAACACCCCAGTCACATGATGGGGAACTGCATCTTAGCTAAAGTGGTGTGACTGAGACATATAGGCAGGGCCAGAGCGATAGATAACTCAGAGTGGCGCCACTCATTGACGTCGTTGCTTGAGTGGTCACGTGGTTCGTGGGGAAGCGCTATAGTTCCAAACAAACGCCGCGCTGTCATGATCTCCTATGGGACAGACAGCAGCGATTGCGTTAATGAACGGTAAATATTAAATTAAACTGCACACAATTGCCGCAAACGTATTTCTCTTAATGAATTACATTATTTGTGTACGTTTTATAGAGGTCATGCTTTTATAGTGACGTGGTGACGAATTAAATAAGTGTAACTACTCAGATGTGTGAATGGTAAGCTCAGATGACACAATAAAATGAGCACAGAAAAGTAATATAGACTAACCACAGCCACCACATCTTTTCAAAAGTAAATAATTTAAAAGACCATCTTTTTACGAAATACAAAATGGCATATAATACAGCTAGCTGACTACAGCAAGATCGCTAGAAAGATCACAGCGGCTGGCATGGCAAATACAAATTGACAGATGCAATTTCAAAGAGCTAGCTAAAACATGATCAGTGACACGTAGGTCGTCAACGTCCTAACTTGTGGTTTCATCCAATTTTATGAATAACAAGTGGCTTTAATCCAAAATGGTTATTGAGAGCTAAAGGGAGTTAGAAACTCCGCAACCGTTCGTGATTAAACTTAAAACAGCTGATCAAGCTAGGCTAGGTAAGAGCATGTCAAAATTGTCATAGCTAACTTTTATACAAAAAAACTTCACCGAAACCAGTCACAGGCACTTCATCACATCATTTACCGTCGTGATTTCTATCAGTTTTGTGAGAGATAGAAATAGAAACTCCATAGAGTTCATGACTGAATTCCCACAGTTGACCAAGCTAAACTAGAAGCAAAGAACACAAGCGTAAATTATCACAACTTCTTCAACCTTAAAATATATATATATATTGTATATATATATATATATATATATATCTCGTAGTGCTGAACACACACAATTGGAGAATATAAATGATGATACATGACCACCGATATGATATATACATTTCGTGAATCATAAGACTTCAATATTTTATTACTTACCGTCGTTGTTGTCTCAACGGAAGTGAATCGGTACGAAGCTGCGACAATCCTCTTTTGGAACAACTGGAAGTTCCCAGTACCCGGAAGTGCGCCGCCATTTTTTGTACACGAGAGTCAATGGGAGTGTCGCAACTCTGAGAATATCAATAGCTCTGGGCATGGCTTGTCATTCAGCCAGCCGGCTTATAGACCACACCTCTGAGAAACTGCAAACTCTGCGGCCGACTAACAGGCACCAGCTCAAACCAGAGGGAAAAGGACCATGTCAGCGCACTGTCACTGGGCAAATTAAACAAAACTAAGGCCAACAAGATCAAACACAAAGATGTTTACTGTACAAAGCTGTGGCATGAGTCGAACGTTTTTCTCCCCTCCCCAATGACTGCAAAGAAATGCACTGCCTGATTAGGAAAATCAAAGAGATGCATACATTCCAAGTTGATTAATGTTTTCAAAGAAGCAAACTTTGACGGGCTGTCAGTCCAGTTTTTCTTTCTCAATCAGTGGGAGTATAAAGCACATTTAATGTTCTTTGGCTGCTTCAGATATCCAAGTCCTGCTTCATACCTACCACCAGGTCGCACAAACGCAAATAAATCAATTAATGAAAAGTGCTGAAATAAAAATATGGCTGATTTGGAAGACATGAATTTTGCTGATGTAGCTTTGATATGTACATGGAACATGACATTGAAAATTTTCATTACAGATCTTTAGAATTTGGCAGATGAAACAGCATGGTTTTCCTCTGCTTTTACTCAGTGCCCTAGATTTCATCGTAAAGGAGTATAATAAAGTTTCATGTCTCTGCTTGAAAAATCTAACTTTTTTTTTTTTTTGCAAAAAACTAATATCAGTCTCCTACTGTATACGAGTAGCAGTCTCAACCCTCGAGTTAATGCCTTCCGTTTCTCTTACTATACAGCGACCTAGGTGACTATTTGCAGTATGTCTCCTTTACATCTAATGTGCATTCCCCTCCCTGGCTGTGTTTCGTTTCATTGTTTCTTCCGAATGGCTCTGTGATGCGTATTTAAACCCCCTGCTTTGAGTTGCAAGTTGCTGGATTATTATTTGGTATTTTTGGTTAGAAGCAGTCAGTATTCCTTGTAAAAATTGCCTTGTCTTTATTCTGTGTAATGTAACCTTTAATTGTAGCAATTTGTGGAAGCTGTCCTCTTTACACACTGAATTCAAGTTTACCCAGCTAAAGTCAGTTCCTTTGTCCAATTCAACAGGAACAAGCTCCCAAGCCAATTCAGGGTCCACAATTGGGATCGTGTTTTTGTTGACCCCTCATGTCTCTTTCTCTGTCCAGTTTAGTGGGAACAGTCTCCATGGGCAGGAACAGTCTCCTTCTGCAGTCAACAGGATTGGAACCAAGTTCTCCTCAAGCTACTCCATTCTCCTGTGGGACAGATAAGCTCTAGCAAAGTGTTCACTCCACCGAGCTGTGATCCCAGAGACCACTGGCTGGCCTATTACATCTGTGTTGAACTGTGCTCTCTTCCTCTAAGGTTCCGTCCCCAATCATTACCGCACTGCTGTCAATAAACCTACCTATTGGGTTGTACTTTGCCTGTGCACTTGATTCCTGGTCAGGAACATAACTAGTAGCCATCCTCCCATTTCCTATAGTTATAAAAACAATCTTATGTTGCTCATGAAACTCCATTTTCAGGTCACCAGATTTGCATTTATGTCTTTGTTATGTTTCCCTGACTAAAATAGAAGTCTAGAATGAATCATGAAATTAACAAAGTTCATAAAATGGTACCATAGTATGATACCTTTACCAAGTGACCAGTGAAAGAGAGTATTTTCTGGCTGAAGCTCAAACAGCATGTGACTCCTGTAAGCACATAGGCTTCTTGAGAAAGCATTACTGCTGACTGGAGGTAAAAGGGGTTGTGGGAGAGGCTAAAGACCTTCCCCTCATGTTTACCGCAACCTTGAGGCGTGCAAACACTGAGGAGATACCAAGCTATCACCTCAGCATGTGAGAAAACAATGAGCACTTTCACCACAGGACATTAAGACATACAGTAAGGCAGCCTTCTATGTCCCTGAGTGCACAATGACAGGTATAGATTTGGTTAAAAGCCTTATTTGGTTGCAGTGTCATAAAAGAGAAGAAAACTGACTCGTTAGACCATTTAAGTCCTGCGGAAAGTTTTTATGCAAGGTGCTCAGATATTTGTGTACATTTATGAAGCAATGGCAAATCCAATTCCAATGAAGTTATTAAACTGAACAAAAATGATTTTTTTTTTCACACATAATGTGGCCTGCCATCTAAAACCAATCATATTCACGCCTAAAGTTTGCAAGTCTGAATAGAGACAAGTCTTCTGTAAAAATCGGGGTTTACCCATTATGATACTGCAAAAAAAAAAAAGGAAATAGTGAAAAAAAGTCAAAACCACCCAAGGTCTCTTTGGTTTAAACAGCCAGGTTACAGAATGTCGTAACATGCAACAAGCTAGCAAGAGGACCTGAAATTCCCCTCGGTGACGGTTATCACTGAAAATAAAGGAGAAGTAAATCGGAGGAGAGGACACTGCCACGTATTTTTGGACTTCTTGCTAAAGGTTTCCATAGAAAAGTGCTGGGGCAATAGAAAATATGGATGAGTCAGTGGTTTCCGCCTCGGTTTGGGTGGCTGTGTTCTCCACTTTTGCAGAAGGTGAGACCTCACCTCAGCCGTTATGAGGCTATAGCCTTAAATCCAGACAGTTGGAGTCCTGCTCTCTTCAAATGAAATCAAACACATACATTTCAAAATCTAAATAAAAAAAAACAGTCACAAAAACCTTCAAATTCAGGATCAAGTAGAAGCATTGCCAAATGAAAGTTCACATGCAACAAATTAAATTTCGAGGTATTACATTTATGGGAAACATATAGTGTTTGTGGGATTATTACATTAAAAGCTGCAGATTTGTATCAAGTTTGTGGTTGTGAGACGTTACAACTCTTTCAGATGTAACAAGGAAAATGCTGTTCAGTATTCAAGAATATTATTCTGGCCCGAAAAAAGTGATTTTTCAACAATTCTAAATTCTTTTATTAATTGGAAGGGAGAAATGTGTACATATCTTAAATCACAAATGAGATGTGTCCAAAGGCATCGATAACAATCAGAATGTTCTCTTTCATTGTACGGTATTGGAAAATACAGTCGTTATGTTGCTCATGTCATAATATGAAATAAATTATGCAGAAACACTTAGGTCTTTAATAAGTTTGTAAGAATATTGCCACATTAAAGACAAATAACTGCTTAATTTAAAAATGTTTGAAGAAGGGAAAGAGAAGCTATGAGTTCATTTAGGCCAAACAGGTCATTTCCAAATCCTGATGAGAAAGAAACAGAGAGAGGTAATGATTTCATTTGTTATTAGGAATAATTATTGCATGGCCAGAGGCTAGCTCTGCTCACTCCAGCAGGAAAACGTTTAGCCAGTACTTATCTTTGCTAATTGCTCTGAATAGTCAACGAATAACAAACTTTCCACGCTGAGTACTTTGGTAAAGACTCCGAAAAATTAACATGCAACCTTTCATTTGGAATGAATAAGATTTTCAGGTATTCTGATTTGATTTTTAGAGTTTATTAAGGTGTTTATGAAAAGATTTGTAATTTGCGCCATAAGTTCAACAACAGTTAAATACAATCAATATGAATGTTATAAATACTGTTATAAATCTGTATGGTTTGTGCAGACTTGTCAGATTACCTCTGACAAAAGGCTTTCTGTAACTCTGGTCCATCACATTATTTGGTTATTAACTGAAAAAGCACTGAGGGAATATTTTGGCCAGAATATCTTTGGCCATAAAGAAACTGGAGAAGACATCAGTAGAATCCCTGCCCTTTACTCGAGGCAGTTATTTGCTGGGCACTGGAGCCTGATTTACAAATATTATGAACATTTTATTTTTATTATAACAGATCTATTCAAATTGAAAGGACAACCCGTCAACATTAACAAGCCCGACTGAAATGGAGACCGTTATTTTTCTCAACGTATTCAAATTGTTTGGAGAAGTGAATCATTTCGGTACGTTAGTAAATCATTTCTCATTGAACTCATAAACTTTGTGTTTGCATGTGAAACTTTTATAAGGGTGAAGGAATCAAAATTCAAAATGCTAATTACTGGATGAACATAAATGTGAAGTTATGCACATAATAGAATAATTAGCTGATTACACAGGTTATTCTTTCAGGTTGGGCATAACTACCGGAGGACAAAGACCCATGAACATGAATTACTGAACAAATAATGTCATATTTTAGTGCTTGGTTATGTTCCTCGCTGCCTGCCCATTAAAAGCGCATAAAATGGGTAAAGGACACCTGAGGATTCCTCCCTTCTTATATTACAGCTTTTGTAATTGGAATTTCAATGGACGTCTGAAATAAATGATGCGCTATTATACCCCATTATCCTTCCAAAGTATTAAGTAAACTAGTTATGAAGCAGAAATGTGGTTACTTGCGCTGATTCCTGTTACAGTGGAGTGGAAGTTAATTTACATCAGTGTGTCTGTACAGCATGGGTGCAGATTCTATTACAGTGCACTGCAAACTTCTGCCATGGGACGCTTCTCTTGTCTTAATGCTGATTCTGATGGCTGCACCATTATGGCATTAACCCGAGCAGAACTGCTGAGCAAACTGAGTGCAAATTTGTGCAATATTCTATTCTATTGTTTTTGAACATAGATAAGAGCTCAATCCGACCGCGCAGCACAAGTCTGTGGCTTGATTGTGCGCCGGTTTAATGCAGAATGGGCAAATTTGGATGTCTTCTTTATTAGAGGTCATGGATTAGGTATGGAGCTACTCTGATTCTGTCATTGTTAAACTTTGCCATTCCTTTGTTTACTGCTTTTTTTCCGGAACAAGAACAAGAGGAGGGCCCTCTACTCGCTAGGTATCTGAGGTTGCGGTGGCAGATATAATGAACTCCGCTTATTAAAATGGTGCAGTAAGACGGGAACACCGCGCGCCTGTGCGTTTGTGAAAGGTCAGTGGCGTAGACGAGAATGGCAGCGGAAGAGTGGGAAAGTGTGCCGACGGCTTGCTGGAACACTGCTCAAACATCACCCCCTTCATTGCTTTAACTACGTCGTTCTGGGAGACGTTCTCAGGACTCCATGAAGCAATGAACCGGTGACTATGTTTCCGAAGCTGTTACTCGGTCTGTGCGGATGCACAGAAATAACAGTGAATAAACGTGAGATGGAAAATTGTGTGAAAAACCTAGAAGTGCGTTGTGTTTATCTGATCAAAAATATTTGAGTTGACCGTTTGATGTACCACTGACTGAGCAAATTACTACATGCCTTAGAAAAGATAAATGCATCCATGCACACGCCCTCACACACATATACTCACACCCCTGTATAAATAGCTTCAGGCAGGGACTATACCTTGTACAGAGGGGATCTCTCTCACTATGGTACCGATGAAGCGTGTTTTTGGTGCAAGTTTTTTATCCAATCTATGTTGGCCAGCATGGAGAGTTTGCATATTAATCTGAAAGTAGGTCCTGCATTAGGACTGTACTAAACCATTTGCTGAATGTAAAAGTGTACTGCAATGGGCTTGGAGGGCTCGGATTGCAAGCGCCTCACAGAGGCGATGGGAGGCATGGTTAGCATTAGCATGCCTGTGCTAACTTAGACTGCCAACAGCCATTAGTTAGCAAAACGATGGCCTGAGGAAAGGTTAGCACTTACATTAGGCTACTATGCTAAGTGAGAGCGCAAATGGCCTTTAGCATAGAGACAGCATCAGACATGTTTTGTGGTGCAATATGTTTCTTAAATAAGTGCGCAAACAGCCCTTGATTAGCACTTCAGTTGCTAGAGGAGCAGTTAGCCCTTACATTACTGTGTGACATGAGGTCACAAATGGCCGTTAGTACAGAGACAGCATCAGACATGGTTACCGCTAGCATATGTGTCCTAAGCGAAAGCACAAACAGCCCAGAGCACAGCACAGCAGCAGCCAGAGACAACGGTCGGTCCTAGAATTGCTGTGCTTGATGAGTAACGGCTCCACTATTATCCTGTTAGTTTGAACATAAACTCCAGCCATATGCCCTTTACCAATACAATGCAGCGTGTGCAGGACATTGGCTGTCTCAACGGCCGTATTTAATCAACGTATCACTTAGGTAGTCCATGGGAGGTCAACACCTCCAAAGTAGGCCGGCCAGCTTTGTGGGGGTTCTCATTAGTAACCAGTAACAAATGCAACCTACATTCTGAGTCTGGGAATTATACAGTCAAACCTGCTGCCAAATATGCAAAAGCCAGTTTAGTAGCTGAGCTGGTCGACAGTAAACTGTCAACAGAAAACACAAAAAGCCTTAAGGTAAAGCACTAATATGTATAACCTTTGCTATGTTCTAATTTGGAGGTTCCATAGTTGATGTCCCTATTTGGTAAGACAGATACCAGTCAGGACAGCAAAGGTACACAGTTCACATATAAATGCTTCTCTGCCCATCATCACAGATAGGATGATTCCCAAAACTTGCATCACAGTTTATTTTTTATTTACCCTTCTATCCCAACAACCAGAGGATCACAGTTATAAAAGCTATGGAAATGAGACAACCACTCATGCAGACATCATGTTGCACATTGGTTATACAGTCAGTTTTGTCATCAGTATGCTGCGTTATACTAAACTTGCCCCTTTCTGTCCTTCAGTTTGGTCTCGCCTTCCTAAAATTACTGTGTTGTCACAGTTCAGCTGACTCTATTTCCTTTTTTTAATAAATAGCCACAAGTAAAGTATTAATTATCCTTGTACGATTTAATGCACCGAGCGCTTTTAACCTTTCAGGTTGCCGTTAAACGCCAATATAACAAGGCATATCCATGGCAGCAAATGTGATTTATGACAAGAATCTTTAATTTCTGTTTTTAAATAGGTTAGACAGCAATCTGCATACATTTAAATGCACCCGCAAACACTTTTTTCCTCTTGTCTCCAGGCCCTTGTTTAATATTCAAGGATGATTTTTGTCCACATACATTTTGGTCTGTGTCACCTTAGATTAAATTATTAGCGTTCTGCTGGCTTTGCAGCATAGGCCTGGGGCCCTTATTTACCAGAATCAATGAAACAGTAATGAAAATCCATTTTTCATACTATCAGCTCCTGCTGCCTTTTATTTAGTTAACTGTGTCTAAGCAAGCAATTCATTTTGTGTAAATGCCACCCCACAATAGACATTAGTGCTGAAAGGGTTAACCTGGAATTAAGACCCTCAGCTACCACCGCCAGAGCACCCAAGCATGATGGGACTCATTTAGAGCAAACTCCAGGGAAAGTTTTTTTTTTTTTTTTTCAGGCACAGTCTGTGTATGAGGAAACACGTTAAAATAAAATAATAAAAACAACAACAAAATAATTACCTAGATATACTTTGGACAAATTACACTCTCATTTGGGCTCACAAAAATTTTATTCCTCATAAGCTTTTCAGACTTATCAAGAACAGAATATTGAGTGAAAACTACTTGAAGAACACGCTCACATCTCTGTCACTTGCTTTGCATGAATATAGAATCTATATTTTGTCAGGTTAGTCTGTCTAATAAAATAATCAACATCAGCAAAAGGAAAAATATATGCAGCCCAAAACAAATAACCCAGGATGTTGATATTAAATTAAATTATTTTAAAGAATGTTTTTCAATGCTTTAACCCATCATTTACAATAAACAGGAAATTATATAAAGAGACTGATAAGCAGTATTTTAAAATTGGCATCAGAGCATTTGAAGGTGTATTTCAGTAAGTGTTTATTTGTCCAGCTTAGTGACTGCTCCATGAACATTTTTGCAGTGTACGTGTGTGTGTGTGTGTGTGTGTATTCCAGCCTGTATTAAAAATTGTTATCCTCATTTGTTCTGCTCTTGCAGCATACATGTAACATACTGTATTTTCATTACCTGCCGTGAAAATACTCGCTTCACCACTGGATGTTTAGATAATAGAGATTACAGTGATATAGTATATTGATGATCCCTCCACAGAAGCGGCTATGTTCCCTCGGGATCTTGACATTCAGAATATACATATGAAGTTGTGCTCGCTAATGGCATTTACATGTATACAACATTTTCTGTACAAATAAAAAAACAATTATCTTAATTATTGTATTCTCCACCATTCTTAAAACACTCAATATCTTCTAAATTTGAAGTCTGCAGCTTTAGTAATTATCATACTAGAAATAACTCTTAAAATTAATTCATTATGTCAAGCCATTAAAGTCAGTTTTGAATGGCGTCACTTTTACCTATGTAAACCTGTGCAATTATGTTTCACTGGAAACCTTAAATTGGGGCATCACTTTCTGTCTCATTGCCTTTCAGGTCTTTGCTATTTCTGGTTGCTAATGAAAAATGAACTGTTAGGCAGTCATTTTGTCACTTTGCGCAGTCATGAAACCTGGATGACCCTCATTGTTCAAACTTTAGAAGAAAAACAAAGTAACTTTCAAGATATTAAACTGTAATCAAAGAACATAGCGACTGTGATCCTATGCTGAGCATATTATGTGTCATTTCTATGTTCAATTAAATTTTATAAACTATAAAATACGGCCCCAGAGGCCAACTTTTCTATTTACTGAATAACATCGGAAAAAAATGAGATAAATTGTTTTCAATAAACAAAGTGCAAGTAACTGAAGGAAAGAGCACTCACAGAGCAAATAAAATTAATACAATAAATATAATGAATGAATATATCTGTACAAAAACCATTTTGTCCAAGTGACATCATTTGCATGGAACATCCTATCAGAATGTGCATCCTTTTTTGTCTGGAGTAAAGGCAGAAGTGCATTCTGTACTCAAGATAGCCATGCAGTGCTAAACCAGTGACCGCTTCATAGTTCGATAGGTGAAAGGAGAAGCCAAAAACGCAGACAGTGTGTCTGCCCCTTCATTAGATTGCTGGCGCATGTATATATCATTCAGAAGGGTGCATCAAATTGCTAATAAATGCACTGTAAAATCTGACGGCTTTATTTGTTAATAGGCTAGCGTGTAGCAGTCTGCGTCCCAGACGACAGAGAAAGATCTGTACTATTGGCTGTTTTAGATTCTCCATTCACATTTAACACCCGGGAGATGACTATATAAGCTAATGTGTGCGTGAGTGAGTGCGTAAGCGGAAGGGAGAGCGTTGCCTATTTGTGATGAAATAAAATTTAATAACTGAATAAAAATGTAAATAAAGATTTGCTCAAAATGACTTGTCTAAGAAATAATTCTCCCTCCCCCTTAAGCTAATACCGTGATAGGCCATATCCGGGCTAGCCTGATTTGGTGTGTGACCTTTGGAAACGTTCCGCAGTTTGATTAAAGACGTATTAAATTTGTTTAAATAAACCTCGTTGTAATGGCACATCATTTGTAAGAAGCTATTAGGGGGTTGGAAATTGTGGCGCTGTATTTGCATGAAAATGTGCCCCGCTCAAATTGAGGATCAGTTCTGAATGAGCCGCGACGAGGCACTGACACCTTCATAATTTCCCCGTGACAAAAAGCCGATGAAACTTTCAGCTAAGCTCCACGAGAGAGGCGGAGATAATGTCAAATAAAACCTGTCTACTCCACGAACAACCCCCCCCAACCCCTCCTTACACCTCAAACCCTCCAGAAACACGTGTAAGGTAATGGGAGCTGCTACGTGGAGGGGTTATATTTGACATCAGGGCGAGAGCAGGGTTCTGGCTGGATTTTGAGTGATGCTCTTTTCCTGGCATTTCTGATCACGCATTCACGTCTCACTGAAATTCATAAGCTGAAATTCATAAATACAGGCAGTGTTAATGATCTGCCACAGCGGAAATTCTGAGCAGCTTGTGTTTTTGAGAACAACAGAACAGGAAGCCTTGAGTAAACATCGGGCAGGAAATGAACACGCAGTGAAAAGAGTTTTAATGCCTATTGCGGCTCACCTTCCCTGCCTGTAACAATTCGCAGTTTGTTCCGCTGAAGTCACTGAGGAAAACTGTCAAAGCCATCAACCAATTATTCTAGGGCAGGGCAGCTCAGAGTTTAAAAAAATTTAGCTAGCTAATTTGCCTATACGTGCGCAACTTTGTGCGTGAGCCTGTGCGAGTCAATTTACGTTTGTTTCATTTTCTGAGCCTGTGTGTATGTCACTATGAACTGTATGTGCACGTGTTTTTGTGCATGTATATGCATATGTATGTATGTGTACGTGTGCATGCGGGTGTGTGTGAGTGTTTGTGTGTGCGTGCGCAGGGGTAGTGTAGCAGGGGGTGGGGAGGAAAGGTAGGGTCTGGGGGAGGGGTATGACGTGTGGGGGCGGGGCAGTGAGGTTCAGGGGGAGGGGTTAAAACAATAACCTGTCACGCCTCTGAGGGGGTGATGGAGTGACATGTACGAGCTCAGGGACACGTGGGCAGCAGAGCATGCCGGAGCAGTGTCTCCCACAGATGGGAGAAAGGCGAGGCTCATTCAAAGCATCAAACAAAAGAGTGAGATCTAAAGAATGTGAGGGCCCTACCACTCATACACAAACAAGGCCTTAGAGTGGTACCGAGAACCATCACAGCTCAGAAACATCAGGTCCAGCAAGCGGACACACCTGGCATACACGCCTTTACAACAGCCAGCCAACCACTAACAGGCCTTCTGTCTTAAGTTCTAAACACACAGCCATTGTTCTCATAATAATTATTTGCCTGACTTTAATTGGCTGAGACACTTCTATTTGGCATGTCACTGCTGAACTGTTCTCAATGTTCTACAGTGCTGTATGTAACTGGTATTGTGAATACTTTACTATTTTATGCCAGGTCTTTCATAAGAGGCCAGTTTCAGGAAACATCATTTTGACAATTCATGAAAATGATGAAAAAATAAAAAAATGGAATGCTGAAATGATGAAAGCTTGTTTGTGGGGCTGAGGAGTCAGTCGTGTGGTGAAATGTATTGGAAAAGCAACATTCCATATCCTTAAACACAGCAATCCTGCTTGAAAAGTAGTAACAGAAGGAACAATGTCATTACATAATCAAAATGGGAAGCTTCCAACTTCTGTGCAACAAACTGTGAGTGTACGATTGCGTTGTGCGGCTGAATACGAATGAGGAAATTCATAGACTCTATAGTGCTTGGCTCTCGTGAAATACTTCTGGAATGGCTTTTTCTTAGGTTCAATTCCATGGACACATGAATAAATAATGTGAATAATAAAACAAACACAATGAAAATATTCTTCGGGCGTAGCAAGCCGTGCGGATGTGGAATCCTGGGATTAGGTGGCTTTTTAATTTGGGGAACAGCTCGCACAGATGTGGGAGCTGGGGATGAAGCGAAGGTAAGCGCGAAGATTCTGCTGGAGAAGCAATTTGGGTATAAAAGTCTTCCGATTCACACCTAATCCTCAAATTGTAATTTTCCTTACATTAAGGATTATTATGGGTAAAACGGTTGCATTTTGCAGAAAGGTGGCATCAAGATATAGGTCTATTTTTATTTTCATGAGGGAATGAAGACAGAACATGATGTAGCTGTCATGGACAGACTGATAAGGTTGTAAGTCCACATCAATACATTTAAAAAATTACATACTTTGCTACTATTATGAAGCAAACATCAACATACAGCCAATACCAGAGGACAGTTTTCATAGTTTAACAGTACATCTGCGTTATTGCACTGCTCCTATCATGCCATATTCATTTTTTTCATGTCTGTTTGAGAGGGTTGATAGTTTGAGAGGGCTGATACAAATGACCAGCACATTCAATCCATCATAAAAGGCTTCCAGAACAAGGGTTCAGGCCTAATACCTAATAGTTAAAAAGAAAACGCAGTTCAACCAATCCCCTGCCCATAAACCATGACCACAAAGCAATGTTGCCTCATACGAAACATCTTGTTAATCACCCATGTGGACACTGTATTCCCGTGTAGTACGTTTAGTATAGCTGGGCTGGAGAGCTGGCTTTGCATGTTAGCATAACCTGGCCTGGGAGCAGGCTGCAGGCTTTACAGGTTAGCATAGCCAAGCAGGTGAACATGCATTGCAAGTTAGCATAGCCTGGCCAGTGTGCAGGTTTAGCAGGTTAGCGTACCCTGGCTGCTGAACAGGCTAAGCAGGTTATCCTTGCTTGACTGGTGAGCATGCTTGGCAGGTTAGCGTATCCTGGCCAGAGAGAGCACTGAGCAGGCCTCGAAGGCCTGTCTGAGGTCAAGTTCCCACACCTGCCTGACAGTGAAGGTATCTGGCAGGCTTATTCAAAACATATGGTTAGTGTGGAGCAGCTGAAGTGAGCAATCAGGTGGACGGCTGATTACCTGCGCCTCCACAGCGCAGGAGGGCAGGGTCTGATTTAACCGCACCTGACACTTCCACCCTACTGCCCGCTGTGTCTGTTAGCAATTCAGCACGATGAGCAGGAAGGGCACTATGGCAAGGCACACTCCTGCAGAGAACTGCACATGCTTGCGGCGTCTGGCTTGATCACATGGCCCACTGCGCAGGAAGCACCTTAGCGTTGAGAAACCCAGGGTGGGGTAGGCATATGTTCAGAAAAAAGCGCCCCAATACCAGAATCCTGATGGAGCGTGTGAGCTGTGCGCACATTGCCTCTCTCTTTCCATGTAAAAATAAACTATTCTGAGAGGAGAGGTAAGATGACATATCAGTTGTAGCTGCATTTATTTGGCGCAATGTCACAACCTAGCCTCATGCAATCAGATAAAAATAAAAATAGAGTTTGAGGTGATATCTGAATTTAATCCATATGCGAATATGTGCGTGTATGTACAGCAGGCTTTGTGTGTGTGTGTGTGTGTGTGTCTGTTGCATGCAACATGTTCACGAAAAGTACCTGTCTGGTCAAAGAGAAATGTAATTTTTCCCTGAATAATTAAGCAAGAACAATTTTTGAGTCTTGACATTATATTGGAATTGTATTATTATCACTGTGAATATTTCCATTTCAAATTTGGGTTTACTGTTCTGTTCCACTTCTCAGAACAGCTCACCCTGTTTACTGTCTTACTGCAATCATTTAGGGCCTAAGTGACCTCCTCTGTGTGTCTGTCTCACCACTGACAAAGCAGATGAATGAAAATCATTATATTTGAACCTAGGGGATACTGTTCTAAGGCCAGGTGTCAATTATTCCTTCATTATTTCATTTTCAAGTTAGCAGATTAAAGTTCTAGTGATGATTTGTATGGCATTCGCATTTGGAGTCTTTTGCTGCTCCCGTGCAACATGAAGTCCAAATAGTTGTTGCTGCCAGTTAAACAAGCCATTATAAGCCTAAGAAATCAATAAAAACTATCAGGGAAATAGAAAAAAAATGTGTGGCCAGGGAGCTAATCGGTACACACAGAAAGCACTAATGAGCTCAGGAACACCAAAAGGCCAGGAAGACAATGGACTATAACCGTGGTGGATGACAGAGGAATTCTTTCCCAGGTGAAGAAAAACCTCTTCACTACAGTTGGCAAGATCAAAAACACTCTTCAGGAGGAAACTCCATTATTCGAGAGAAGACCTCACCAGAGTAAATATACTAAGGGTCTTCACCTCAGGATGTAAACTACAGGTTAGTCTCAAAATCTGGAAGTATGCCGGAAAACATTTAAAAGCCAGTACAGTA
The DNA here is from genome assembly GCA_029692085.1 of Gymnothorax javanicus. Classification (NCBI taxonomy): domain Eukaryota; kingdom Metazoa; phylum Chordata; class Actinopteri; order Anguilliformes; family Muraenidae; genus Gymnothorax; species Gymnothorax javanicus. The sequence continues at coordinate 29,127,040 of CM056205.1, read as the reverse complement.
CCGGAACAACATCCTATGGACAAATGGAACAAAAATGAACTTTTGCAGGAATAATAGGAAGAAAAAAGTATGTAAAAGTGAAGATCTGCTCATGATCCAAAGCATGCCACCTCATCTGTGATATGTAGTCTTGTGTGGGCATGTATTGCTGCCAATACAACTGGTTCCTGCTTATTTATTGAAGTGAATACTGATAAAAGCAGCAGATTGAATTCTTAATAATTATATCAGGGCACATGATCTACTCGTGCTATGTTCACATTACCAGGCAGAAGTGACTCAAAGCTGATTTTGTTACCTCACCGTGACACAGATCTTACATTTTCAGAGTGTTATGGACACTGAAATCCAATCTTAAATCAGACCCTCAAATCAGAATTACGCCACTTTCATATGCAGTCCATGATCAGACACAAATCTGATACGTGGCCATGCAACATGAATGAGAACGGTCAGATCGGAATCCATGTGGCCTTTGGCATTTATGCATGCCCAGAGTGCAGATAAAAACCTAAAACACGAGCCGTCTGGCTTTTTTTCACCTTCTCAACCTCATCACGAACAAGGCGTCTATTTCCTCCATTTGAATCAGGCTTTAATTTCATAGGTGCTCTCGTAAGTATGATGTTTTTTTGTTGTTGAAGACGCAGATGACTCATACAAAAACATATCAATGTGCGCATGCCTACTGTTTCAGAGGGGCACTTTCACTCCCATTACAGATAGATGCAGGTCACTTGAAATTATGTAATCAAACCATAAAATTAGGCAAATCTGATCCAAGGAAAAAAACCGAAATTGAAGAATGAGGCTTGTAATGTGAACGCAGCGTTAGATTCAGCTAACATGTACTGAGAATGCGATCCAAGACTTTAAGACAATAAAGTGGAACGTTCCACAATGGCCTGAATCTAACACAGCTTGCAATTCACTTGGTTAAGGCAAAACTAAAGGCAAAATGCCCCAAGAATGAGCAGGAAATGAATACAGCTGCAGTGAAGGCCTGGCAGAGCATCACTGAAAAAACTCAGTGTCTGATCATGTCTGTTGGGTCTAGACCTCAGGCAGTCATTGACTGTAAAGCATTTGCAATCAGGTATTGAAAATGACAATAAATTTAAGACTATTTAAGTTTCTTTTAATAATTTTTGAAACTTGTTGCAATACCGACCGTTTCATGCGATAGTCCTTGGTAAAAACCTTAATATAAAGGTGTAAGTCTACCCAACAAGCACATCTTGATTGTTTTATTTCAAATCCATTGTGGTGGCATACAGAGCCAAAATGAAGAAAATTCTGTCCATTCAAATACTTATGGACCTAACAACACATAAGAGTAAACAGAGAACTGAAAGAGAACGGCTGTGGATTACTGGCCAAACCTTCGACCAAATGGATGTTATGTCTCACAGTAAGGTTAGAAACACCAGGCAAAACAAAACCCATCAAGGTATTTCATAAGTTTCAGCACACACACACACACACACACACTAACAGGGCACAAATATAGAGACCGTTATGTCCAGGATACACAAACTCCGAGCAGAACTAAGAGCAGCCGCCGTAGCGTCCCCTCGGACCGAAACTCCGGCGTATCCCATATCGGATATGGGAATCCTGCGGCACTCTACAGCACTTTCAACACCAAAGGGCTGCAGTGAGACCATGTTAGCTACGTTCTGTTCGGACGAGTGTGGAAGCACTGGAGCCCTGCAGAACGAAAACAGGTAAACAGGTAATGAAACCAGCGTCTGTCTGGAGGAGAGCGCAGGCTGAGCGAATCAGAAATCACTGCCACTCACCAGCAGAGCACTCTTTTCGAACTTTTCTGCGCCACAGCGTTGACCTGCTTGGTGTGACGTGTTGAGAGGAAGCACAAAGCTCACCCAGCTCTGATTCAAAAATATGGAACGGGGCAATAATCTGAGCTAATTATATCTCCACAGCAGACTGGAATCTGTGCATGTTTGTGTACAAATGTGTGTGTCTCTGTGTGACAAAGAAAAGGAGAGACCTGGGAGAAAAAATTAATATTTTTTATTTCTGTGACAGAAATGGGTCAAAACACAACCTCGAAAAAAGTTGTAAAATCTTGACTTTTTTAAATTTTCTCACCTAAAATGAAAGCACGTAATTATTATTTCATTTGTAAGATGCAATAATTATGTAATCATATAATTCCAAATTATCAGGTGAACATGATTTCAGGTTTTCCATTGGCATAAAAAAGATTTAAACACAGGCAACCGGAATTCATGAACAATTTGCTCTTGCATGAATGTAAGCGCCATTCAGATGTGACAAACAGGCTTCTGTTGTACACACTATGGCCTCGAGCCACTGATTTTCTGCAGTCTTGCTGTTAATTTATGCATAAAAGTGAACTAATGTCTTGACAACTATGAACAGGAAATTTTAATGTAATGCATTTTCTTGTCAATAACAGTCATATCCTCTTAATTTCCATGTGTAGCTGCATCTAGAAAAATAGCAGAATGTGCCCCTAACGGTATTTGTGTAATAATATTTGCACTCAAGTGTCATATGTTCAGCAAAGCCCCATATCATTGCAAACACCTCCAGTATATTATCCATCACACATTATGGAAATATTAAACTCCATATTGTTATGCTCTTATCATTCACTTGGTAAATATCAAAGAGGCCAAACCACAATCACGCAGTTTAAATAAACTTCTAACAGCACATATTGTACCTCACAGTGATGAATGTGCTACAGTGCAGTCATGGGCAAAGCCTGGAGTACGTGTTTGTGAGAACATTCTCTTCTATCAATGACATAATTTCAGATTTCACACTTTATTGTCTTTTAAGCATTCCCTGATTCCTGGTACTCCTGTACATGTGAAGTGATGAAATACTTCTCAAAGTCCTTACTACAGTGAATGAGTACTCACATAGCCATACCAACTTGAGACAATCCACCTTTTCCAAAAAAGTGTCTACAAAGCCGTTCTTTACATTAAGGGTCCTGTTTGGGCTTAAATTGTGAGAGCATAGCCCACATAGGCACATTTTTTTTTGGCAATTGCTGACTCAGTTGGAAGTTTGATTCCATGCCTGTTCATTCACGGCTCAATAAAAACGCAAATAATTTTAACTGTTTTTGGTTTCTGACGGATGTTAAGCTTTGAAGGGGCAAAGGTAACAACCTGCCTTTCCTGTTTGCTCTCACCGTATCCTGCTTTGCTGTCAGTTTACATGAAGTTTAAGGGAGAGGGAAGTGTGGAGTTTATCCTGTATAAACCTACAGCACACAGAGGACCCGGCAGCTGCATAGAGTTTACCTGCTCAATGTAAACCCAGCAAACAGTACTGCCAGCACTCAGTCCGCTTGCCATCCAGACGTAAACTCGCCAGTACCTGCTACATCTCAGACCAGCCGGTTGCCCCACATTAACGACCTGGACGTAAACTATTTATCTCCTAATTGCAGCTTTACCTTTTTTTCCCTGTTTTGTTCTCTGCATTCATAAACTTTCCGCCGTGCTTAATCGACAAGCATAAACAAGCTTCAATTTAATAGTTGAAACAAGTCGTTTTACAGCACGGAAATTTACAAATGAAATGGGTGCTTTGGCGAATAAAAAAAGGGCAAGATTATACATGGTTAAATGATTAAATCACAGAGGTGCAATTATAAAGTCTGGAAAATAAAACAGGTCAGTGTGAACCGAAGTGCTTTGGGGAACCCAAAGAGAGATAAGAATTATCAGAAGCGTATAAGTAGATACTGCTAATCCTTTCGTTCAGATTTGTGTGCGCTGTATATGAAATGAATATGCGAATCACAAACTGGAAAGATATCATTATTTTACATACTGCGTAACAACTGAGCGACTTCAGAAAAAAAAATCCATGGTGAGGTGATTACATTTATCATAGCACTATTCCACCTGTGTTGCTGGTATTTCAGAATACTCAATTCTCTGCTGGTATCTTTTTTTAACAGATTAAGACCATCTGAAACTGTGGAAATTATGACTTCAAGATCATATACTGTACATAAGCAGTGAATTTATAATTTTTATGTATTTATCATTATTATGATTTTGTTGTTGATGATGATGATGATGATGATTATAATTATTATATGTGAAAGGCATTAATGTCATAACACTATTGAGAGCTGGATGCACTGCCAGGGTTTTCAAAAAGCAGGCAAGTTTATTCCAAAATAATTTTCACTCCTCAAAGCCACAAGGTAACTGAGCTCATTTATTGTTAATTTCCTTATTTCACTGAATGTATGGTTCAAGAGTTTAAAGATTATTGAATAATCTTTAATAATAAAAAAGTAAAAATGGGAGATTTTTAAATTCTATTGTCCTGGGATTGATGTAAGAGAACTCAAAGCCCTGGCAGTCTCCATGAAAACTGTAGGAATGATCTGAAGCCACCACAATGCAGGAAGCTGGGTGTTTAATAGGTTAAATTAAGCCCATGTCCAGGACAGCCCTTTTTCAGAACAGGGAGAAAATGGGTTTTTTCCCCCAACCCTAAAGTACAGGACGCAATGAGTTAAAGCTGGTGAATTCTTCAGATGCGCAACAGAATACCTTATAATTGCCTGAAATTGCAGGCCACATAATTTATTTTCTTTGGTCCGCGTGCCCTTGCCTCATGCTTGGCTGTGGTCAGGCTCTGAGAGAGACACACCTAAAGCTCTTAAGGGTCCCCAGCGGCCCGTGTCAGTTGTGCTTAGCGATTGTGGTCCTTGGCCCAAGCCCAGGGATTAGGTGTTCCTGAGAAGAAAGTTTTCTTGGCTCTACAAAGCTGGGGCACATCATGGGAATAGAGCCGTGCCCCCCCACCTTTCTGCCGCCCTCCCCTCGCTCCCTACCTCCACTCACACACACACACACACACGCACGCACGCATACAGACACACACACACACACACCATCCTCTCCTGTCCCAAGCCACATATCAGCGGGGCATCTCACCGCTTGGAGACAGGAGTTCCACAGAGGTATACATTAACATAAATAGAACATGCGACAAGCAGGGGAGAGAGAGAGAGAGAGACAGAAAGAGAGAGACAGAGAGAGAGAGCGAGAGATCATAGGAGGAGGGGACAAAGTGAAAATAAGGGTCAGGGAACAATGGGATCATTGTGAAGCCAGGAACCCTAGCAGTGAACTGCAGGTAGCAGCGCCATCTACAGGTGAACAGACCAAACGCAAACTCTGAGCACTCCGTTCACACTACACGCCTGCTTGCAGCGGCTTCCAAAAGGGATCGCTCGGATTCAACGAAAAAAAAGTACTACATTTTTACCCAGCTGTAGAAGACAACACTCCACATATTGCAGGAAAAAGTTCATTTCCTGCCATTGTTATTCTGCCCTGGAATTTTAGAAATGTTTACTGTCAGACCGATGTAGTACATTTTTAGTAGCTCAGATTCTAGTTTTTATCTTTATTGTGACTATTGTGCCAGCACTTTTTTCCCTTGAAATTGCTCTTCCACAATTAAGTTTGTCCTCATCCTAGCCTATGTGAAGCCATGATTTTATAAAGTAAGCAATAAACTGATATCTGAAAACAAACAACAAAAAATCTTATTGTGACAATAAAGACAAGTTTTGGGGTATATTGCGTCTTGAGAAGTATGCGCCTGCGAACCAACACAAAATAACTGAAGTAAATTATAGAGAGAAAGATATTACAATGTGGGATAATTCAGGGCACTATTGTGAGCTAGTTTGCATGTTTTAAGCTTGTCGTTTCCTTTCTGCATACTGTCAGTTTGAAGGCCGGTGTTCCCTCATAACCTGTCCGCGCATGACAGTGAGGACCGACCCCCCGTTGAGCCGCTCCTCTGTTCGGGGAATTCTATTGTTGCACCGTAAAGTCCGCCTTGTCATTGCTCCATTGATGGCCGCTCTATGCATTTTCACAAACGAACTCCATTTCAGCGCAGAGACTCCTGCAGTCTCTCGCTCATAATGCCTGCCTTTGCTGCCTCCCCTTACATGATTTAGCCACTCAGGAAATTCGCCGCGATGGCCCTGCTATAAGCCCTGTAGTAAAGTCAACATTCCCACCATCTCAGACTCGTTTCTTCCCCATTCTTCTCTCAAGCGTCCCCACTCCCTACACTCAAGAAAATATTTCACATTGCTCAAACACATAGCTGTTTCTTTTTTTCCATGTTTCCTAAATTATTTTTATCAATGACAGCTGTAAATTGTGACATTGCTATGCAATCGCCTTTCCCTCCGACGGTATCTCGCTCAGTGCTATAAGTAACGACACTGCTCTAAAATTCACATTCCGTGAACCTTTTTTATTCCTATTTCAGTCATTGTCTGCTTTTAATGCGAAAAAAAAATAAATTAGGCATTCTTATTTATTTAGATATTTATTTATTTATAGTCTGCTTTTGCAGTCTGCTATTGGTCAGTTTGTTATGGAATAATTGAAGGGGAGGACACACTGGATATGTGCGACGTCTGGACACATGCTCAAAGCAAAGTTGACATTGCAGAACTGAGGAGTAATTAAGGTTGAGGTAGTGTTCTCTTATGGTTGACACCAAATCAATGCAGCTTTTCCACGTTATCAATTAATGACTTGTAATTACAAGCGTGGAGAATTGCCTCTCAAAAACAGTCATGCTGAAAAACAACTGCGCCCCCTTTGACATGCCCCGGCCATCAAACAACAAAATATTGGATGGCATCCAATATAATGGGCAGTTCACATCTAAAGCAGGTTTTCAATCACCTCAGAAACTATACTTCTGGGCTTGTTCATTATGGTAGCAATCATCCCATAGCCAAGCCATGGGGTTCATGTGCGCAGGCGTACTGAAGAACAGTGGGGTTTGATGAGTGCTTACATACAGCAGGCTAGTGCGTGCAAGGGGGGGGGGTTCAGGTGAATTAACATAAGAGTTTTGACCCCAATTTCCCATCAGCACCTGGGAAAATCAAGCAGCCCAAGCCCAAAAGGGAGTGGAAGTTTTCAGAACAATTAAAAGCGCTTTACCTGTTAGTCTGTTTATAAACAGGAGCAATGCAGGCAGAGTTAATAACCCACAATTTAACGGGAAAATTAATAACCCCCTGAACAGCGTCCCTACTTGCATTCTTGCGAAAATGAGCGAAAAAGGACTGGGAGAAAAGGAAGAACCACCAGGCTACACAATGACAGGATTTACTTTTTGACTTACTTTCAAAACGTCAAGAAATATGTATCTAGAGTTATTTTTGTTTCTGTCATCTGAAGGTTGAAGTTACGTCTGTGTGTGTGTATGTGTGTGTGTGTGTGTGTGTGTGTTTCAGACCTGTGCACACAAGGCTGCAAAGTTCACACTCCTGTAGGGCCGCGAGTGGGGCTGGCGACCCTTCGGGGAGCCGTTCACTCTTTCGTACCTCTCCCGCCAAAAACCCAACTGTAACAACAAAGGTTTATAAACAGCGAGAGCTTGCAGACGCCCGGCCTCAGTGAAGTGAGTCCACCACCGAGATGCAAATATTTACCCAGTGTGTTTGGCGCGGTGCTCGCTGGAACGAGTCGAGCCTGTGCGCGCATACCTCTCTTATTGGGTTATGCGTTCTCCGCGGCAGTTTCGCGGCTGCTCAGTTAAACTCCCTCAGTTCAAAAAAGCCTACTTAGCGACACACACCAGCCTATCCCGTGACAGCAAGGCCAAAAACCCAGAGAAGGCCTTCATCTTCATAATAGCAGCAAATGGCTTCAAACAGGTTTTCCTTGCAAAAGCAAATATTTCAAAACAGTCAATAAAAAAGCTTATAAAATGTACAAACGAGAGGCCTTTGTGACGTCTGCCATCTACGGCCCGTGGGCTATTTTATTCATCAGCCGTGTCGCGTAATCCCGGGCGTGAAAATTTTTAGATTCCAGGATTTTTTTAAGATGTCGGGGTGGAGTGGGGTTTGTAAACGATCAAGGGCCCAGCAGTTCCCGATCCGGATCCGAGTCCAAACAGAGCGTATCACTTCAGCGCCAGAGCAAATGGCGCTAACCACTCTGGGGGACGGGAGAGCGAATCGATGAATATATACATGTGCGTAGGCCCGCATGTACATATGCATTTGATGGGATACCGTACACGGATGGCCCCAGCGCCCTGCTGGAGAGAAGAGCCGGGTCTGCTGGGACTCACACTCAGTTCAGGATCACCGGCCCTGACAGAGATACTCCGTCAGATGGAAAGGGTTGCCAAATAAAATCTCCTCGCTGTGTGTGTGCGCAAGGAGTGTGTGCATGAGTGTGTGTATGTGTGATTATACTGAACATACTATGCCTTTGTGTATGGATATACACATATATAGGATACTCAGTACAAACACGCACACACACGTATGTCTGCATGTGCGTGTTTATACTGCGCATTCTTTAAGTGTGTGTATGATTATGTCTGCGCTTGTATGTGCGCAGTGTGTACGCCTGTGTGTATGTATGTGTGGCTGTACAAGTGCGTGTATAATGTTAATGCCTTTGTGTATGCACTGTGTGTGTCTGTTTATACTGAGCATACCGTATGTGTGAATAATGGTCTCGTTTGCGCATCCTGTGCATGTATGAGCGTGTGTGTGTGTGCGTTTGTGTGTGTGTGTAGTGTGTGTGTGTACTATGGCTGTGCTTGTGAGTATCTGAACATACTGTGCGCACGTGTGTGTGTGTGTGTGTGTGTGTGTGTGTGTGTGCACTGTGGGTGTGCATGTGAGTGTCTGTGTATACTGAGCATGTGTATAACTATGCAGATGTGTATTGTGTGCATGTGTGTGTGTGTATGTGTACATCTATGTTTCTGTCTGGGTGTGTGTGTCTTCATGAGTGTGTGTCTTTGTGCTGCATGTGAGCACCATGTCTGTATGCTGTACTTAGTGTATGTTTTCATTGCTACGGGCCGAAATCGAGAACTGCCAGTCAATATCTGCGGTAGCGCGGCTCACATGCGCAGTTTCTTCCTGAGCTCACGATTGGATGTGTCACATTGTTCGACCACTGCCTGTTTCCCGACATCTTCAGCGTTCAGCATGAGGGGACACAGGCATAGGTCACCAACCCAATCTCCAGCACTGCAAAAAAAACACAAACAAAAACAAGGGCAGACAGGAAAAAAAAAGATTTCAGGAAATTCCACAGTTTTCATATAGGATTTAACAATCTCAATGAGCCACTGTTAATAGAGCAAAGGGGTATGCAGTTTTGTGAATATCTGTTTGTTGTGGGAGCATGCAAAATGAAGGAATTCATGACAGAGAGACAGTGCATTTTTAAAATGCCAATTTCTGTGAATGTGTGGAAACATGCAGAGGTCTTACTACAGCCATGTACGACTGTCATTTCCATGCACGTTGTCTCTACTTTTCCCATCAGATTATCATAATGTCCACTAAAGGAACAGCATCCTCACATCAATCTGAGCTAAGTGTAACTCACTGTACGTCAGGCAGGCTGCTGTGGTTGAACTGGAGGGAGTGTGCTCCCTGGAAATGCCGGCCGTATCCGGGCGTGCATCCCAGGGCCGACCGACACCAACAGCTGAGCAGCAGATATCCCCTTAATCTGATAAAAGGGGCAGATTATGGGGAAAATGGAGATAGTTTACAGTGATAAATTTGAGATGGCAGAGTGGATTAGCACTCTGGGTGCTTTTATGTGGGAGCACTTGGTGCTTTGCCAAGCCAGATCAAAGGGGATGGTCAGGAGCCCATACAGGAAGTGAGATGACTGATGTGGAAATGACTGCAATTATGATGGAGATCAGGTTTTAGCAAAACACCCCCAATCTACCTTTCTCAATCTCTCACACTTCCCTACCTCTCTACAGCTCTCTCTCGCCTCTGTCTTACAGCACAGATTACTACAGTTTATCTCTGACTGCTCTGGATACTGCTGTTAATCTCAAACTGCACAATTTACTGCTGTTTATCTCTTACTGCGCAGGTTACGGCTATTGGCTATTTAGGCTATGTCTTACTGCACAGGTAACTGCTATTGATCTCTTACTGCAAAGATTACTTTTATTTTACTGTTACTACGCTGGTTACGTCTGTTTTTACCTCTGCCAGCAGGTTTTCACCGGTTTTTGTATGTTCGTTAATTTGACAGTTAACAGACTTTCTCAAAAAGTGATGGATGGATGTTAATTGACAAAACCTGCGCAGTGGGAGAGGAACAGCAGTAACCTGAACATTAAGTGATAAACGACAGTAACCACTGCAGTAAAAGATAAACACCAGTAACCTTAGCAGTAAGAGATAATCAGCAGTAACGTGCAGCGCACGATAAAAGGCAGGAACTGTACAGTGAGAGATGAACAGCAGTTATCTGTGCAATAGGAGAAAAACAGCAGTAACCTTTGCAGTCAAGGATAAACTACAGTTACCTTTACAGTATGCGATAAACAGCAGGAACCTGTACAGTGAGAAAACAACAGAAGTTATCCATGTAGTATCAGTAAAGCAGCAGTTACATGTTCAAAAAGCAAGAAATGGCAGTTACCTTGGCAGTAAAAAACAAACACACTACAAAAAGTGAGATAAAAATACTAGGTGAGATGAATTTACTTATTTTAAGACTTAAAACACTTATTTATATCACAATTTTTCTTAGTAAGACAAAAAATTCGTCCTGATTTGAGGTAATTTTGACTAGCTTGCCAATGGAATAAGAAAATTTCACTTGTCAAGCAAATAGTAACTTATTTTAAGTAAATATTTGCTTGACGAGTGAAAATTTTAAGTTACTATTTGCTTGACAAGTGAAAATTTCTTATTCCATTGGCAAGCTAGTCAAAATTACCTCAAATCAAGACAAATTTTTTGTCTTTCTAAGAAATATTGTGATAGAAATAAGTGTTTAAAGTCTTAAAAAAAGTAAATTCATCTCACCTAGTATTTTTATCTTTCACTTTTTGCAGTGCAGTAGTAACAAAGGCACTAAGAGGTAAACAGTGGTAACCTGCACAGGAAAAGACAAACAGCAGTAACCTGTGCTGTGAGAGACAAACATCATTTAATGAATTCCAGACTACACCTAAAATAGTAGTCAACAATTTTTATTGAATTGAATCAGTATGGGAATTTGTACTGATGAAGGACGGAATAGAGTCAAGTAAGTGGAGACCAATGCAGGATAACAGGAAGCCCTAGGTGACGAGATTCAGGGTGAGGGTCACGTCTCTTCTTGGAGTCATAATGGTTCTTTCAAGCCCCCAAAAAGGTAGAGAGATTAAACTTGATCGTGCGCTTGATGGATGTCAAGGATGTCATTATGAAAGTAGTATGGGTATTCTTGCAATGGTATGAATTAACTGTAAATTATTTTTTACTAGCTGGTGTCGCTTCTGTCCACGGTGTTTGACGGGCCACGAGAAATAAATGTATTAATGATACGACTGGCAAGTGGGCTTCAGCACTTCAAAAAGCCTCTCATTGCTATCATTAGGAGTAGTGGCGAGAATGGAACGTATTAGACTGATGTAAACGCCAAAGTCAGAGGAGAGTTTGAGGTGCAAAGCTAAGCAGAGTTGAGTACAATTAGTCTTTGGCTAGATCTGGGATTTAAACGAAAATGGCCACCTAATGTGTGCGATTCGATTTTTATTTGTATAAGGTTTTTGTGGAAGGACTGTCACAGAGACGCTTCATAGAGCAAAAAATGAGCAGCGCATGGCATAATCCCCAGGATAGCAAATAAGGCAAAAAAAAAAAAACCTCTCGATACAGAGAAAAAACCTAAAACGGTGGAGAGAAAAAACTCCCCAGTGGGAAGAAATCTCAGGAGGAACCCGGCTATTTGGATCAAACTCGCCCAGTCTGGTGGAGTTGGCCAGCATTATCTTCAAGGGTTGTGACCAGGCTATGGCATGGTCAGGCTCGTGCAGATCAAAGGGAATTGAAAAAACGGGTTCAAGTGACGTGTCTACAAACTAAGGGAAAGCCTGCAGACATGATGCTGAAAGACGACAACCACATGGACAGTTTTATTAAAGTAAATTAAGCAAAATTAAGATATAGCTACGTTAGTAATGTTTTTGCAGTACGCTTTAACTGAGCCAGTATCACAAAACAAATATCGTTGGCACAACTATTGGTTAAATCGAGCCTTTATCAGGCTTTGACTGAATTGCTAACCATTTTAATAATGTGCTGGCTAGCTTTGTGAGCAAAATGCATCTGTAATTCATGTTGTCAAACAGATAGAATTAGGATGCCTATTTTGGTTTGTGAGAAACTTTCTTAAAACAAATAGTAGCTACTTACTGGAAGAAAAAGAACAGCTGAAACCTTCATGTGTCTCTTCGTATCTCAAAGTCAGTACAGGACATTTTCAAGAAAGCGAAGTATTACAAAATGGTCAAAGTTCCAATAAAATAAGCCACGGATGGCTATTGAATGTACTTGGTGCGAGAGGGGGGTTCCTTGGATACATATTACAATCGTTGGTTCCTGTATACACTCAATGATTAATATGCCTATATCCCATAATCCATCCTTATTGATCACAGAGTTTATATGTGATTGACAGAACCTGACCATAGGCTTTGTCAATCACGAGATAGCCACACTCTAAAGCATACCTTGCTTTATCCTTTATTTTATTATAAATGGGACCATAATTTACAAAAGTGAACATTATGCTGTATTGCAGGAGACTTAAAACTAGCTATTGAGACAATAAAATAATGAGGATAATGTTTACTGAGGTAATAAATCAAGTGAGAAGAGGGGTCATTTTGGCATAGACTTCCATTGAATTGGACTTCTTTTTGCAACCACTGAAGTTACCCTCTACTATCCATTAAATAGAATGCAAATTTAAGGCACTTCCACATTGGCCTCAATTTTCAGACCAAGGCTGAAAGAAAAGATGGGCTGCGTCCATCTTTTTACAACGTATATGGTCTATGACGTAGTCCTAACATTTCACATTATTTCACATTGCCCTAACATTGTTTCTACATAGCTAGACAACTTTTAATTCTTATAATTTTTTGGAGAAGCTAGATTACTCGTGTACAGATCCATGCCAATTTACTCAGATTTTTCAAATCATTCAATGAATATTTGTAAATTAAAAATCTCCAACTCACTTGGACTTAGTACAAAAACTGGGTGATAGCTAGCTAAGTTCCTAATGTTGCATATGACTGTTGACCGTCTTGAGTCGGCCAAACAAAGTCTGATGCTAGACTGAGTGCTAGCTGGATAGCTCTGTGGCTATATGAGGTAAATAAAAGCTCACCAACAGGTTGTTGCCATCCATTATTCTTCAGCTGTTCTACTATTGCACATCGCATGCAAAGGCAAACAATAAGAATCTAATTTAGACAGTTTTACCTCCTCTTCTTCAATGCCAACATTTTCTATGAATTCAAGTCACTGAGAAAGGCTAGCTATCCAAAATAGCTTACTTGGACTAACTGCAGTAGAAACTGCAGTAACCTGTGCAGTAAAAGATAATCAGTAGTAACTAGCACCATTATAAATGTACAGCTGTAACGGGCGTAGGAAGGAATAAACAGCAGTAGCATGTGCAATAATGGATAGATAGATAATCTGTGCAGTGACAGGTAAACAGCATTAACATGCGCAGTATTAGCTAAACAGAAGTAACCTTTGCAGTAATAGATAAACAGATGGAACCTGAGGAAAGATAATGATCAATATCCTGTTCAGTAAAAGATAAACAGTGCAGTATCAGGTAAACAGAGGTAACCTTTGCAGTAACAGATAAACAGACGGAGCCTGTGGAAAGTTAATGACCATTATCCTGTTCAGTGAGAGGTAAACAGCAGTACCCTGTGCAGTAAAAAATAAACAGTAGTTACCTGTGCAAAAGATATAAACACCAGTTCCCTACGCAGCAAGACAATATCCAATCCAAAAAACAAACAACAGTCGTAAAAATGAAAAATAAGAAATATGTTAAAAAATAAAGTAAAGTAATGAATGAAGAAAACTAGAAATAAAAATGTTACTACAAAATATAAACGAGCCATCAGGAGATGGCATATCCCCCCAGCCCCGCGTCATCAACTTCGGATTAGCAAAAGGCACCTCGTCAGGTCATGTTTAATGTGCACACCCAGTTTTGTGAAAAAATATTGAATAGGTTTCAATATTATGCTCTGGAAACTAAATGTTCGCAGACAGATGGACGGACGGACAGACAACCGCACACATGACTATATCCCCCCCGCATTATATGCCGGGGGGGATAATAAAAAATAAATAAATAAATAAACAAACATGCAGACAAAGAAATAAATAATAAATATAGACTAACATTTAACATTTAAACAAAACATTTAAACAAATTAAAATATGACATTAAAAGACCCATGCTTGATTTGAGGAAGGGTCTTATTTTGTGCTAAAAGGATAATTCTGGTGTTTCTAAATGTTTCGCAGTTTTCTGGATTTTATGTCGTTCTCCCTTATTGCCTTCGGTCCTAGAATACTAGTATGAAAATAAATACTTTGTGCAGAATGGAGCCTTTGTACACTAGTGGGCTCGCCAGGCTCGCTACAGCCTAATTTATTCAGACAAAGAATGTGCGAGCAGCCGAAATTATTTTCTGTCACTGTTTGGGTATAGGACCAGATCTGATAGGATACTGGATGGGAAATAGACATTCTTATTTGTGTGTGACTGCATAAACATTCTGTTATACTGATTTTCTCCATTTCCACTTCTCTCGACCCGTCAGAATCACATTCCGAGAACCATTCCCGACTTCGGCGTCAGGCTCGTCTGAAAACTCGCTGAAATCAGCAACCGCTTCACTCTCAGCAGACGTAAATAGGTTTAGTACTTCTTTGTCTATCCTAATGTCAGAAGTGTGCGGGTCTGCACCATGCAGCGGTATTTCTATCAAACTTTTGACACAGAAATTCGTCACCATACACCGATCAGAGATTGGTCAAGAAAAAAATCTAGTAACCAATGAAAGTTTCATTGCAAAATACGTCATACCCTATTATAAGCCACTGATATTATTCTTAAAAATAGTCACAGATATGTGTCTAATCCAATTACAAATCAATGGTTTTTTCAACAAAAAAAAAAAGCATTTCCTCAGCGCGAGTTTCCATGTAAACTAGTTTCCCGACTTGGCAGCGGTCATAATAAGGCACTTGTTATCAAGGTAACCAGCATTTGCAATGATAAATTATTCTTCTTGTTAACAAATGCCCCGTCCTAGATCATACTGCTAGAGAAAATAATGCCGGCCTGACAGAACGAGATTGTCATGGTTTTTGGAGGCTGGCGAGCTTTCTTTGTTACTCTCATCCGGGACGATATCGTTTTGCCCACAATCAGATTCTTTGGCCAGCTGGCATTAATTGTGGGCGGCGCCCAGACTCTATTTAAACCCAAGTTCCGCCTCACCACCTTTGCTAGAGTGTCAGTGTTACCATTGCACTGTAGCCCGCAAGATCTCTAGCTAGAGAAGTGTTGAGGAATTAGTTGCAAAAAAGGAAAGTGTTAGGTAGTAAAGGGAATCTTTCTCTTTCCTTTCCTCTTTCTGTGCACCGTCTGGTGCTTTGTCTTTTTATCTCGGTTCCTGAGATTTTTCCTTTGTTTTCTTACTGTCTAGCTCGCGCTGCTTCCTTGTTCACTCGGACTGTATTTATGCCCTTTGGAAGCGCGAGTCTCTCTCTCCTATTTTGTCTGTGTTTGTCTCTCTTGCATTCCCTTTCGTTCCGGCCACTGAATATGGCGTCTCGAAACACCAGCCATCACAGAGATAGGTCATAATATTACTGTACCGAAGGGGTTAACACTGGACGGATCTTTAAAACAAGTCTCCATTAATAATTTAGATGCAGATATAGGAAAATAGTGCCTGTGTTCAAAAATGCAGGTATAATCATGTATGGGCAATGTCTGTCCCAAATAATAGACAAATCAATCAAAGCACACTAACGTCACTTTATATTAGTGGCAGCTGCTGATCTTAAAATCCCTTGTTAATTAGTCTCTCCCTGTTTTCATTCATTTTCCTTTATTAACATTGCATTAACTCCAAATACACTGAATATCAGGTCTAGCCAGTTTCCAAGATTATGATAAACTGAGAAATAAAGCTCTTTATTTGCTTGCAAAATTTGGCACAATATGAATATGCTATTCAAAAATGTGTGGATAATTGTTTGAATTTTACTTAATATACAATGTTTCTGTTGTGCAATATGTTTCAATTATGCTCAGTATTTTACAACCCAGATTTGATTATTTTACAATCAAAATGCAATGACTTTCAGATCTCATGAGCCAATATGTTATTTACAATAGAACATAGATAAAATTTCAAATGTTGAAACTAAGACATTTTACATTTTTATCCACAAAATTAGCTTATTTCAAATTTTCTGGCTGCAACAGGTCTCGGAAAAGTTGGGACACTGGCAAAAAAGGGCTGAAAAAGCAATTACTATATAAGAGAATCAGCTGAAAGAACATTTAGCAAGTAATTAAGTTAACTGGCATCAGGTGTGTAACATGATTGGCTATAAAAGGGATGTCTTAGAGAGGCTGAGTCTCTCAGAAGTAAAGATGGCCAGAGGTTCTCCTACCTATGAAGGCTTGCATAAAACAAATTGTGGAATATTTAAAAACAATGTTCCTCAACGTCAAATTGCAAAGGCTTTGAACATCTCATCATCGACAGTGCATAACATCATCAAAAGATTCAGAGAAACTGGTAAAATCTCTGTGCGTAAGGGACAAGGCTGAAGACCTTTACTGGATGCCCGTGATCTTCGGGCCCTCAGATGCCACTGCATCACACACCGGCATGATTCTGTCATTGATATTACTAAATGCGCCCAGGAATACTTCAAGAAACCACTGTCTGTAAACATAGTCTGCCGTGCCATCCACAGATGGCACCTAAAACTCTATCATGCAAAAAGGAAGCCATTGTTGAGCATGATCCAGAAGCGCCGCCGTGTTCTGTGGGCCAAGGCTAATTTAAAATGGACTGTAGCAAAGTGGCAAAGTGTCCTGTAGTCAGACGAGTCCAAATTTGACATTCTTGTTGGAAATCATGGCCGTTGTGTCCTCCGGGCAAAAGAGGAGAAAGACCACCCCTCCTGTTATCAGCGTTCAGTTAAAAAGCCAGCATCTCTGATGGTATGGGGATGTATTAGTGCATATGGTGTGGGGCACTTGCATGTTTTAAAAAGCACCATGAATGCTGAAAGGTATATAAAGGTTTTAGAGCAACATATGCTCCCCTCCAGACGAAATCTATTCCAGGGAAGGCCTTGTGTATTTCAGCAGGACAGTGCAAAACCACATACTGCAGCTATTACAACAGCATGGCTTCGTAGTAGAAGAGTTCGTGTGCTGAACTGGCCTGCCTGCAGTCCTGATCTCTCACCGACTGAGAACATTTGGCGCATAATTAAATGAAAAGTCCATCAAAGGAGACCCAAAACTCTCCAGCAGCTGGAAGCCTGTATTAAACAAGAGTGCAATTAAATTCCAATGGCTAAACTCAAGAAACTTGTCTCCTCAATGCCCAGACGCCTCCCCTCTGCGTTAAAAAGAAGAGGGGATGCTACACCATGGTAAACAGGCTCCTGTCCCAACTTTTTTGAGACCTGTAGTTGCCATCAAATTTGAAATGAGCTCAGTTTATGGATGAAATTGTAAAATTTCTCAGTTTCAACATTTGCTATGTAATCTCTGTTCTATTGTGAATGAAATACTGGCTGGTGTGATTTGAAAGTCCTTGCATTTTGATTTTTTTCACAATTTACACTTTGTCCCAACTATTTCGGAATTGGGGTGGTATATATTTTGACTACATCACATAGCTTACATAAGCCACAGGAAAATTGGTGACTATAGCTTATATAAATTCAGAAACTTCTCCTCACCAAGTGGATAGTGCCACAGAGATGTTCAGACGTACAAAATGCGTGTGCTCTCATTCTAAGTGCTGCTTTGGGAGATGAAGAAGTTTCGAGAGATCGCACTTAACGAACCGTCTTAGGACTCTACGATCGATCCTTATTGGGAATCGAGCCCCTGGTACTTCTCTCTCTCTCTTTATGCAAGTTACTGTAGTTTATCTTTTGCTGCACATTTACTGCTGTTTATCTCTAACTGTACAAATTACTGTAGCTTATCTTTTGCCGCACAGATCACTGCTGTTAATCCATTACTGCACACATTACTGCTGTTTATCTCTTACTGTACAGGTCACTACTGTCTGTCGCTTACCTCGCACATTACTTCTGTTCATGTCTCTGGGTACACGCTGTTCATCTCTGATAGCACAGGTTACTACTGCTTATCTCTTACTGTGCAAGTTCCCGCTGTGCATATTACTGCGGTTTATCTCTTACGGCATGTTACTATAATGTATTTCTTTCTGCACAGGCTACTGCGGTTCATCTCTTACAACACATATCATATCATTGGCTTTTCCTCTTACTGCACAGGTTACTGCCATTTATCACTTACAGCACAGGTCACTGTTGTTCGTAATCTCTTACCTCACAGATTACAGCTATTTATGTCTTGCTGCGCAGATTACTGCTGTTTATCTCTAACAGCACAGGTCACGGCTGTTAATCTCTTACCTCACAGATTACTGCTGTTTATATTTCACTGGACAGGCTACTGCTATTCATCTCTGAGAGCACAGGTTACAACTGCTTATCTCTTAATGCACAGGATGCTGCTGTTTATCTCTGACTGCACAGGTTACAGCTGTTTATTTCTTTGCATAGGTTATGTATGGGATAATCAACTTGTACGTGTGCACACACGGTTTTAAGGCACAACGCGGAGGCGAATAACCAGGTGGTTGCCTTCGCGAAGTGCCTTAAAACTGTAATTCACACCTACGAGTTGATGATCCCACTTATACCATGGTCATTTGCCAGCAATATCAAATCAAAGCATTCAGAAATTTTTGGTGAAAGTTTTGCACTTAAAAAAGCGAGCTGGTAATCATTAAACAGGCGCTGCGCCTTCTCATAGCCAATACTACAGGCCAAGCTAAACTGAACCAGCTAATTTAGTTCAGCTTACCTTCATGGAGAAATAATTTTTAGCGCACGCTAAGATCCTTTTACCAGACAATGATTTGGTAACGGATTCCAGCTGAAATGGAGATTATGCATAACACAACATTATGCACGATTATGCAGACTGTAGCTAACTTGCTACCCGCAATTACAATGAACTTATGATGGTTTCCGTAGAGCCAGCGAGCTGAAATCAGTCTGTTGTCACAGCACGTAGCTAGCGAACTGTCA
Organism: Gymnothorax javanicus; assembly: GCA_029692085.1. Taxonomy (NCBI): domain Eukaryota; kingdom Metazoa; phylum Chordata; class Actinopteri; order Anguilliformes; family Muraenidae; genus Gymnothorax; species Gymnothorax javanicus. Next base: position 29,107,752 of record CM056205.1, on the reverse strand, counting down.
GCAGTTGCTGAGACATGAAGTGGACACGTTAGCTTCCTTTCTAACCGTACACAATTAGAATCGTTTAATGAATAAAGCGTGATAACGGTGCTGCTTTAATATTTACGGTCATGATCGCTGGAGCACCTATTGTTAACCGCCCCGCAGGACGTAACTTATCTGACGTCGCCAAATTTACTAAAAATCAGTAGCTAGGTTTCCGTTATACCCAGCCCAAGGCGCTCTAACGTTGCTATGGTTACAGGTTGGCTAGCGGATGAATTTCGAACGGCAAAACTATCATTGGCTGAACTACCTGCGCGGTTCCACGGTTTTAATCCATACCTGCCAGCCAATCAGAAAAGAGTATTCACCCAGACCATGGTATAATGCTGTTTATCTCTTACTGCACAGGTCGCTGCCATGTATTTCTTCCAGCATAGATTACTGCTGTTGATCTCTTACTACACTCGTTACTGATGTTTATCATTTACTGCACTGGTTTCTGTTCTTTGTTTCTTCCTGTACAGATTACTGCTGTTAATCGCCCACTGCACTGATTACTGCTGTTAAGCGCATACTGATGTTTGTCCCTAACCGCATAGGTTACTGCTGTTTATCTCTTACTGCACAGGTGACTGTTGTTTATCTCTTGCTGGGCAGGTTACTGCTGTTTATCTCTTACTGCACAGGTGACTGTTGTTTATCTCTTGCTGGGCAGGTTACTGCTGTTCATCCCTTACTGCACATGCTACTACAACTCATTATCACTTACTGTTCAGGTTACTGTTGTTTTGAAGATTACAAGGCTAAATGCATAAGAAAATGATTGGTATACTCAGGCCATCTGCCTTGCATCTTGAGTTTTTGGAAACTACAACAAACCTCAGCTCTGATGCCACATAGGTGGTATTCTGTATCATGCAGAGGCCTTTCAGATGTTGAGGAACATCCCACATGATTATGCATTGCTGCCTCTATCCTTCCATCCATCTTTTATTTTCTTTCTACCTTGAGGTGCACCTTCTTTGATGTGAGTATCAGTTTAAAAGCAGGCCTGCGTAAAATCATTCAGCTGCCTTCAGCCAGACGTACCATCAAGACCACCCTCAGCTGCCCATAATTGCTTCAAACTGTTGCATTTGAGGAAACCTCTGGAAGCACACGCCCTCCTTGAGTCAGTGTGTCGGTTAAGCTCAACAGATCAGACTCAAGTCGGGTCCTTTCATGGACATCCCATTAGTATGGGTATTGGTCGGGCGGTTTTAAAATTTCAGGGGGAGCATTGGGTAGTCCACCATTTTGCCAGAAACAGGGTCACTGTCGTGATGGAGGCCTGAGCCAGCCTGCATAGATGTGGCGTCCTGTATTAAATCCATATAGATGTCCCGTAAACACTCAGCTCGCAATTGCCTCCATATGTGGCACATTTGAGCTGCCTGTGCTCGTTATGCACATACATGTATATGCAGAGATATGCCTGATATGTATAGAAAACTGTCAGCCTGACCATAACTTAGTCTCAAGTATGGAACTGATTCAGAGTGGGGTTTATTTTATAATAAATATTTGAATGTGAACTGTGTTTTTATTACAATCGGTTCCAAGTTCATGCATGCTGGTGTTTGATCTTCATTGCTTCCTGTTATGAAGTTTAAAATTGGACATTTATTTCATGGACTGCGGCCACATCAACAGCACCTGGCAAAGTAACGGAACGTGCTCCTAATAACGAGATATGCGGCCCAAGCAGCCCTGACCGCACTGCTAATGTCAACATACCCATTCAAGATGAAAGCTAAGATGAAAATATCAGCAGTGTCTTATCTACATTGTTGTCATGCATGCGTGTGCCTCAGTGCATGGTTGTGCATATGTATATATATCAGACATAGAACCTTCATGCATGTGAGGTATGAGCATGAATGTTTGCATGCACGCACGAGTACACAGACTCATATTTTACATTCCTGTGAATACATAGTTGCCCCCTTCCCAATTTTGAATATTTTTGCATTTTTGTCACATTTAAATGTTTTTGATCATCAAACTAATTTCAATATAAATCAAGGATAACATTAGTAAATCTAAAATGCAGTTTTTAAATGATGATTTCCACGGGGATGCAGAAGACTCATTGCCAGTTATCGCAAAGGATTAATTGCAGTTGTTGCACCCAAGGGTTTCGAAACCAAGTTATTAGGTTTTGGGGGGCAATTATTTTTTATGTGAGTGATATTGGTTTTGAATGACACATTATCCTCAATAAATGAAATTATCATTTAAAAGCTGGATTTTGTGTTTACTTGCATTGTTTTGGTCATATATAAAATTTAGTTGGATGAGCTGAAACATTTAAATATGAGAAATAAACAAAAATAGAAGAAATAGTGAAGGGGGCAATTAGTTTTCACTGCACTGTTTATATTTAGAGATTTGACTCATATTTTATAACACACACTGAGAACATACTTATGTGCCAATGCAAGCCAATTGTTCAATTTTCCTTTTTCTCTCTGGAGCAGCTGATGCTGACGTCTGCTCAAATTTTGCACCAACCTGACATACACCCAGTTCAGCTCTGTGAAATCTTGCTGAATTTTCAGACGAAATATACTCAGTAACAAAAGTTCAGCTAGTTTAAAAAAAAGTTCAGCAACAACCATAGACAGTAAAAGAAGTGGACGGCGGGATGACGCTGTTCTCAACGGGAGAGCGATGAAGCTCAATTGAACGAGTTTTCAGTTGAGCACCACGCCTACTGCACAGGCTCAAAGTCAGCTCGCTGACGTAAACCAACGTCCTGAGAAGCGGTAACTCGTCTGGTAGATGTACCCTACACATAATTCCCAGTGAGCAAGAGATTGCGTCTGTAAGTATAGTCTGATTCCGTTCGATGTTATGTTTTGCTAATTATTACTTCATAGGTACTTCACTTCGTTAGCGATGTGGCTCAATCCTCTACTGTCTATGATTCGTCAATGGGCTTCTGGTCTAAACAGTACGGTTATTTACCTCCTGTGCGACAGAAAGTCGCTGGCATTTCATGTCACTTTTAGCCTAGCCTGGTGCCATCAGCTAAAAATGCTTATTATTAGACCATAACGCTACATACGAAGTAAAGACGTCTGCTACAAAATGTAGTTTCTCTGTAGAAAATATTGTCGCTGACATGAAGGCTCATAAAGTTATTTGATGTCAAAAGTCAGACAAAATGAATAAGGGTGAATGGAGAAGCTACCGCTAGGTGATCATCTGCTATCTTCCAGAGCGTTCAATTGAGCTTCAACTTCCGGGTGTATTCCTACCCCCTTGGCAACAACTGATGGAAAGTCACAATAAACAAGTTAAGAATAGTGAAATGTGTATTTATTTGTCTTGACCATTACAGAAAACAATTAGACATCCCTGAATGCCTGACACAGTTGTGACTCAAATCGGTGGGATGAATAAATGTCACTCAGAATGCATGAGGGTGGGCTGACCAGTTTCCCACAGGACTGTTCCTATCTCTCAGTAACGAGTGTGACACCCACCAGCCTGTTGAACCACGTCATTCAGTTACGTCGTCATGACGCCACGATGAAGCAATCTTCACGTGCCATCGTTTTACGTGGCCTACCGCTGCAAGTTTAGTCTTTGACAGTCGCAGTCTGTGCTATACATGTCTGAAGACGTGAAATGGTGCTGTGGTGGACGTTAAAGTGCTGTCCAACTTGTCATAAGCTCATTACTGCTTTTGACATGCTAATGGCTTCATGTCTGGCATTTTCAGACTTTAGTCTATGACACCCCATAATTTAGATTTTGCTCTTTTCAGTGTTTTATGCTCAACAAAAAGCATCCCTGACATGTCAACCAGGTTTTAAAGGGATTCGAGTGACAGGATTCACGTGGGTCACAAATTATACAAAATCATGTATAAAGCACGCATAAATGAACATTTGGCCAAGATTCAGCGTAACTTGGTGTATTGGTGCTGTACGTTCTATTAAGGAAGACTATATAGTTTGCCATTTCATTTTATAGTCTTTTTTTTTTTCAACACCGCTTAAAATTTTGGTGTTGCTAAATTTTTGGTGCTGGGTAGACTATTGTAGAACTTGACACAGCCCTTTTGACCACAGCTCACACCTTTGCAGTTTGTTTTCAGCTGCCATTCCAGCTTCATGGGACATGAGGCTGCCGCAATCTGCTTGCTTGATGGAGGTATTACTTCCCAGTGATAAATATACCAGCAATTGAGTTCCAAGACTTTTGTCACACACTCAGTTAAATCAGGGCATCTTTAAATCTTTTAACATTCTTGTTGGGTCTTAACTGCCTCATGCGTTTCTGTGGATGATAAACAAATGAGGCTTGTGTTGCTAGTGTCGGCTTTCCTTGGTCATCACACTATCATTGCGGTAGTGTGGTCAAACAGCATGGCGGACATGGTGTTGCTGTACTAGATTGAGCATGAAGGCACTTCTAAGTGTGAACAATGCTATATGGTCCATGTCTGTTCCCATTGAACCACTCTAACTAACCCAGTTAGGCTGCTGGTCAAATCCTGCACTAATCCTTGGGGGAAGTTCAAAGTCACTGGTAGGGCCTGGAAATAGACCATAAAATATGCATATAAATGTGCTTAAGCGCTCTGAGGGTGGTTTTACCTGCGGTTATGCTACCAGCTCCTATCCACTGACCTATGTATGTAAGAACCAAGAGCAGCAGAATCCACTTAGCACATTTTCCGGCTAACTCCTTCGTGACCATCTGAATTGTAGAACTGTAGGGTCAGGTGTGCAGCAATGGCTCTGTAACATATTACCAGAATTTCCACAGCTCGAGGCCTTTGTGTCAGTTAGCCCAACGCTATCAGAAATATTCACTGGAAGTTTGCTGTATTTGAAGGGTCTGTAGACCTGGGCCCACTTGCACGTGCTGGCATTTTTTCAAATTTGCAAGCAGTAAAACAGTGTCGGTGACAGTTGGAAGTGCTCTGGGATAATCTGGTGATCAGAGGAGGCTCAGAGAGGGATTAAGGCCATCGAGCTTTGGATTCTGCTGCCCGATGCTGTACCGTCCTCATCCGTTAAGCGGAACCACTAATAGGAGAGAGCAGCATATATAACTGCCCCAATTCACACTATAGTTTAACCTACCCTCAAAGAAAGCTGTCCTTGTGACACCCAGTTACTACTCTCCAGTAGAAACACACTTTTGGTTTATAAATGAGGTCATGACCTTCTTTCAGTACAAACAGGAATACAGGGCAAATTGCAATGTCATTGTAAAAAAAAAAAAAAAAAAAAAAGAGGTAAAACCAACTGATGTTATACAAAGCTGTCAAAGGTGTTTTTTCCCTTCTTCTGTCACTCAGTTTATAAAATTCTTATCGAATTCTCCCTTGTGTGGCTCCTCCGTTGTCTCTGGGAATTTCGACGAACCTATTATAATTACTATACCAACTGCTCCCTGACAAGCTCCATTTGCTTTTGCTTGGAGAGCTTGTGTTTTATAAGGTACTGTTGCTGTGTCAATGCCTCCCTTGTCACAATGAATTCTTGTCTTTACCTATGTAGCCAGAGGACTCTTCAAAAATGCATACCCAGTTTGTCAAAGGGATATGAGGGAAAAAATGTATTACGTGACATAATTCAAAGACAACCAAGGGGGCAAATATTAATTAAAAGTATTGTAGTTCTGCTTTAACCAATAGCGCATACACACACACACACACACACACACACACACACACACACACACACACACACACGCACACACACATACTATACTGAGCATCCCCAGTCCTATCAATGTGGTATTTTTCATATTCTTGAAGGGTAGTTTTGGAGTCTTCTCCTGAGGGTGGTTTATCCAATTTGATTCCTAGATAGTATTGTAGATGCAGGCTGTTATTTGAATTGGACTGACCTGTGCATTATCAACACAGGTACAAAACTCAAGGTTTGCGTGGCAGGAACTCCATAAAGTGGGAGTACAGGCCTGAGACAGTGATTAATAGCTCCTGATGCATAACACACATTTTTGCTTCAATCAGATATATTAGAGGACACTGTAAAATAAAATAAATACGTACTGTATGTATTTGCTATGCAAGCTCTGCTTGACACGAACAGTAGACATACGCTTAATGAACTTGAATTAATATTTTAGGTAATTGTACCGAATTAAGCCTGGAGCTGGCCAGAAATGCAAATTGAGGAAATAACAGTGAAATAGGTGACCTGGGAGAAGTCTATCCAGCCAGCCGAGAGGCTACACAAATCCATTTACACATCAGTAACTTTGAGTAACTGCTACCATTTACCCACAGATTAGGCTGTTATAACAGAACCTATAATTGCATATCTCTGAAATACAGGCGTCCATCTCTCTCACACTCATTTAGTTAGTTATTTCCTCCAAAACTGTGTGATTTTCAGTGTCTATGGATGTCTGTGAGCATCACAGGAGACATGTGGTCTGACCTGATGTAACGGGATTGCTCAATTGACTCAGTGAGTGTGGCATCCTGCAACACTGTGACCATCAGCAATAATGTGTCAACACGTTTACAATCTTAATACACAAATGCTATTAGACTTTATACTCCAATCATTGAATAACTTCTCAGATGACACTGAAAACTTGTGAAAACCCACAAAGTGTCTTCCCTCCGCTTTCACTCGATCATACTTAACCATCTAAGAGAATCATATCCTTTTCATCATCTGTCTTCTCTGCTCGCTGCTGCCTGTCTGTCTCGGCTTGGCTGTACATGGCTCATGCATTATTCAGAAGAAGCACGATCTCAGGTTGGCCGAATGCGGGGCCTCCTGTGCTTACGACCAGGCCATTATGCAGACGCAGACGTCAGTCGATGCTAAACAAGTATGAAACAAGACCACTTTGTGTCGTGTAACTTTACATTCTGCAGAGTCCGGGTCAAAGCATTGTAGCACCGCCATATGTGCACTTTTTATTCTCAGTAAATACTCGTGCCAAAGAATAAAACAAATATATGGCACGAAAAATCCTGTCATAGTCTTTGGGATAAAGACATCCACTATAAAATGAGAAAAAAACCCTATTTGTTTGTTAGTCTGAATCCATTTTTCTCCTCAGAGGGCTGGCCTGTGAATCTGAAACTGCACAGGGGTATGAAGCATTGGCATATATGGGGTCTGACTGGGCTGATTTTTCTATTACCCCAAATTTAAGCAGTGTGCACCTGCCTCAACCTTTTGGTCGAGGACTTTTGGAGTCACTGTGCCCACTTGAAAGATGTGTTGAGTTTAACCTGATTAACCCCTTTGCACAGAAGCTAAATTTGGCAATTTATGTGTTACCCTATTTAAGGCTTTCTCATTTGAGATTTGAGCTTCACAGAGAGGGGAAGATAGCATAAATGAAACAAGACACTTGTAGCATTTAGAATGGGATCTTATTTCAGTCTGTTTTAAAAAAGTATAATACAGAATTAGGGCCCCAAACACAAATCTTCGCAAAAATTCGAAGTTGAAATTGTTAAAAAGAAAACAAAAAACTGAGAATTGAAAAATGGCCGGGCAGTGAAACAATACATTTCTGGGATCATAAACTCCTTGAACACAGATGTGCAACATCTGAGTGTGATATTCAAAATTTCCAACAGTCTATGAGCCAAATTAGATGGCTATCTAAGTGGCTCCTCAAGCTCTCCAAGTGGCTTAGCAAATTGTGCACAATCAAATCGTAAATTTTCAGCAATAGCCAGCACAAACTCATAAAAATAGCTTATTTTACTGTCAGAATATTTACCTTGCAAGGATACAGTGTGCTGTTACCTCCTCCTATAACGTGGATGAGAGGTTGGACTTCAGGAGGTGAGCAAAACGACGAGAAAAAGTGAAAACTGTTTACAAGGAACACCAGGCTTTGTATGCATCCTTTGTTGCACTTGCCCTGGAATCTTAGTAATGGGTAATCTACCTTCTCGCTACTTCCACAGACGGTCATGCAAAGTTTCAGTGGACCCATGCAGCTGACCTACTAGTATGTAAAAGATATTCAAACCATCAGGAAAGAGCAGGCAATAGGCTACTCTACCTTGAACACAAATCAATGCATCTAATATCACAGTCAAGTGTTCCCTTGAGCTGCCTGCAAACTTAAATACTGCAAACCGATTAAAAGACATTTTATTTTATTGAATGTGGTAGAAATTTGAAAACAGATCACCCCATCATGCAAGATCCCACTATGTTCAGTGTTATCAGCAAAGGCTAACAATTAATATTAATAACCAATGTGATTATAATGGTATCAAAATAATGGCAACAGTGGAATATAGGAAAGATTATACTACTAGCTAAACAACAAATGTCACAAACCGTAATACTTACACATCGAGGAGATAGACTTCTCCGTGATGATAGGCCAATTCCAATGAATCAACAGTCAGGCTCAGACAAATCACCATTACTGTCCACTTTGGACTCAGTCCTGTTGTCTATATCTGAAAGATGGTTATATAGCTTTTCCATCTTGTAAATATGAAGTGAACACTTTCTCAGACTGCATGTTTCCGTGTGCTTCAGTAATTTCAAATGCGCAAAGTAGGGAAGACGCAACCTAAGTTGCTGTTACGCAGGGGTTTATATACTATTTCTGGAGGCCCAAGTAGTTTCTTTTAATTATTGTTGGACAGGTCATGCTGTCCTCTCTTGAATAAAACACATGAATAAAAAGATGGTTATCGAGAAAGAGTAATGCTGGGGTGAACTACAGGTGTGCATTTATGCAGCACGATATCTGCAGCTGCTAATCAGAATGTATTTCCAGGAAGGACTGTTTGTAGTGAGAACTGATCAGTGAATGCTGCGTGGGATGTATCTACATGTAAATCAATGGTAGGGTAATTTGTTTATTTAATATCTGTTGGCTATAAAGGACAGTAAAATAATGTAGTACCAATACAATGTTGTTTTGCTTCAGAAAGCTGATTTTTACTTCTAAATTGGCATACCTTTGGGCTATCGTGGTGCTAGCCTGCTGCTGCGATGGAACTGATTTTTTTTTCTTGTCTTTGAGAGATTTTTTTTTGTCTGAGAGAGATCATTTTTATCAAGTGGTGGATAAAGACTATTGGCAAATATATTAGGCTGTATTTCAAGTCCCATATCTTTTTTTTTTTTCAGAGTAACAATTCAGTCACCTCTCAAAACAATATGAATGCAGTGTTCTCAGCAACTACTGGACCATTAAAATAGGGCACTATATGATACACACAAGGGGCCCTATTTAAACGATCTAAGCACAGGGCTTGAAACGCAAGTGCATTTAAGGAATCTCTAAATCCATTTTTGATAGTTTAACAGGGTTTATCTGGGTGGAAAGTAAGGTGCATGGTTCAAAGGGGTTTAACCTAATCTCTTAATCACTCATAGGCGTGTTTTGGTTGTAGCATGAAATATACCAATCTGGGGTGCTTTCCCAAAAGCTTAGTTGCTAAGTTAGCAACTTACATAGTTCGTCAATTCACAGTCAATGGTTCCAGCTATGTAAGTTTGCATCTGTGATTTTGGGAAATTCCCCCAGTGTGTCATCTCGCATTTCCATCAAAAACCAAATGCCCTTGCACCTTAGTCAATTGCAATTATAAAGGTGTATATGCCGAGTAGCAGGGAAAAAACTGTACTCTGCAGAGGAAAGGGTTTTTGAAGCATGCAAGCAAACTATTACTGAGAGTATGGTAACCTGAACATAGTGATTGCCAGAAATGTAATAAAAACATGTTTTAAATATGTTCAAAATTATTCAAAATCTTACTCATAACCAGATGTTAAAAATCATCATTGAGAATTCCCGGGTCTGCATTTGTACTTTATATTATATTACTTTACAACTTGTGCATAAAACAAGCAAATGTTAAAAAAAGATTTTAATTCAGGGTCGTAGGTAAAAAAACAAAAAAAAAAAAACGCACTGGTGGGGAACGACTGAGAGAAGTTAAAATGAGTGAGAAAAACAGCTAGCGAGAAAGAAAGAAAAATAATGTTATTTTGATTATACTACAGTTATGCCTTGAATAATATCTGACAGGAGTGAAAAGACCTTGTTTCCGCTTGGCTGACGATTGAAGGTCGAGTCGGATATATGGAAGAAATACGGATTATATACAGACGGTGACGCCGTTAATTGCTTTTGCTACCTCTAAAAAGAGCTGTTTATAAGGCCACTTCATTTGTCATCCAAACTGCGAATAATAAAATAGACATTTCAGATGAAATGTGGAGTTTTGTATTGAATAATAGAAGTGGGACAGATGGTATAGCGACACTGTATTACTGGATCAGGCAGATTCAAAATAGATATTTCTGATAATTGCAGGTGATGGGTCAACCCATGCAAGACTTATCTAAACATCTGAAGCAAATTTTCAGCACTTCAAACACTCGTTTTGCTACAGTTCGTGCTTTGTGCGATGGAATGCAAATCCATGCATTCTTTTAGACATGATATGCCATGTATTTAATATACCATAGTCCCTGAATTGCCATCTGTCCAGGGGAATCCTCTGGAAGACAGGAGGAATGAAGAGTTAGCCAGTCTTAAGGAGTTGTGGTTTTATCTAGAGTAATTTGCAAATACCAATGTTCGTAACCTCATCTTTTATCGCAAATTACCTGATGGGAGAGGTTCTCTTACGATTTTTTTTTTTTTTTTTAAATTTGACATCTACAATCCAACCCGAATTTGGAATGCCCAATCCGAGAACTATGTACAAGGCTTGCTCGTATACAACCCCCTATTGCCAGCTCAGGAGAGAGAGACAGTCCACGGTTTTCCTCCGAAGCACGCGCCTGTCAGCCCCTGCATCTTTTCACTCATTGGTCGAAACTGTCGCAAGTTCAGAACGAGGGCGGAGGATACCCGAACATGAGCAAGCTCAGAATCTCACTGACAAGCGCTGGCCAACAGGAGGCGCTTGAGCAATGAACAAGGCAATCATTTTTAATTTCCCTTCCCAGCAGTCCCTTCCCTTATTTTCATTCCCACAGCGCTTTAGCCAATCGTGCGCTGTTCTGAAAAAGCTGCTGACCACTGCTGGTTGGTACGACCGGCGATCGAACCCGCACCGTAGTAGTCACTACTGCGTCGCAATTGCGGCGCCTTAACCGAGTGAGCCAACCCGGCAGCCTGGTTCTCTTACGATTTAAACAGCCTGAATCACAGCATGCTCTGATGTGGGGACGTCGATCGCACAAACCATTCTGACGTATTGTTTAAATACAGTATCTTGACAATAAACTTTCACATTGTAATCTTTTTATTTTTTATATTGTTTGCACGAGTGAGCACTGCTGCTTGTCTCTGAATAGTACTGTATGTAACAAGCAGTGTGTACGTGCGTTGTGCACTCAGCTACAAAGGCTGAAAATACTATTTTCCTCTGCACCCTTGAATTATCTGTCAAAAAGTGCCAATTGACTTTTGACCAGGTTTTTGTTAGTCAGTCATGGAGTTGCTCTCAGCTGTATCAAGATAGCTACATGCCATCAATGGCCCTGACTGCGCCTCATTTTTAGACCAACACGCCCATGGGTGCTCAATTTGGTAGAATTACATTTGTTATTAATGCAAATTGGGCGCTGGACAGGATCATGACAACTGAGCCGATACAGAAACTAGCAAAGACACTTGCATCTAACGTAGAGCCACTGTGCACCTAGTGTAAGATAGAGCCCAAGGACATTAAAAAAACGAAGAACCATAATAGGTGCTCTTTAACACGTCTATATTCTGAATTGTTTTCAGGCACCGCTTCCTCGCGAAAATTCAATATACGTTTCAGGTTTACATCATATTGATAGGATGCTGCAACTGACCGCATAATTTGAGCAGTTCCATAGAAGCTAGGGTCTACGAGCTGGACCTCTATGCAAACAGCTTAAGCCAACTCCAAAACTGGTTAAGGCATGTTATGCTGAAAAAATCTAATCAGTGAAGTCCATCTCATCTTTCAATGAGATACAAAATGTGGTCTATCAACAGGTTGAGCTGGCAGTTAAAGGACCATGGTATTTACGTGCATTTTTTGGTAAGTTTCCACATCATTGTGGCGCATGTTCATTCCAGGGTGCGGACTAATATTTTACATTTGAGATTGAGCATTTCACTTGTGGTAAACATGCAAAACCGTACCTTTAACTTAGGCCGTATTTACACTGTAAGTCTTGATGCCCAGATCGGATTTGCAGCCTGAATCTGATTTTTTTTTTTTTTACCGTGCGGTTACACGCATTTTATCAAGTGACCCATATCTGATTCATGCGATTACACTTGCCTACAACATCTGAAACATCGCGCATGCCTACTTTTAGTTTTTACTAAACTTTAGGCCACGCCTACTTCTGCACCAAGCACTAACTGCTAAGCCAAAAAAATGGATGATGCTGACATATCGTCGGCCTGCTGATAAAACCTCGAATCTCCAAATTGATAAGAAAAAAAAACTCGTATGTCCACTATTCTTACATGCAAAATTGAACATTTTTTATTTTATTTATATTTTAACTTATATTTATATTATTTTATTATTCTTTATTTTATATTTATCTTTTTATTTTCCTGTAAAGTTTATCATTTTGAAGATAAGAGGTTTTATCAGCAGGCCAACGATATGTTTGATGATAATGTTGCGGTGCATGAAAACTTCGCCTAACATTGCCAGGATTTTTAGGCAGAGAAGAAGAAAAAGGGCCACAATTGCATCTTGTGCATATGCTGCAATTATTGCCCCTTCAGTCATTCATAGGAATGTCTGGGTGCGAGACAGCCTCCATGTTCAGTGTGCCAGCCTCTCAAATATAAAACCTCGTTCATTTACCACGGGTTCACTTTTTATGCGACAAAATAAGCTAAATGGTCGCAGATTTGATGACGTTAGAGACGCAATGTGTAAGAAAATCCGATCAGCCTGTTTACACGGCGGTCGCATTGGCACATATCCGATACATATCTGATTTATTTCCACATTTGAATGCGGCCTGTATCCGATCTCAAAATATCCGAATGCATGCGTCTTTTTCCTGTTTACACTGTCAACGAGCATATCCGATCTGTGCCACCTAAGAGCAAAAAATCGGAATTGGGTCACATTACGCTGACCATGTAAATGAGGCCTTACTGAGAAGGTTTTTGCTTGCACTTTGCTTTCATCACTTAGAAATCACTTTATACACGACTATTCACCACATTCTGTTCTCCATAATGTTTAGGACACATGTAAATCTTCAATACTCACAGTTTTAAGTGTGTGACCCATAGAAATTTTCTAGGCTCTAAGTATCTTCTGCAATGATGCTCTACACAGCCTGCAGGTCAACTGTTGTTTCTGGGCTAGTTGTCATAAGTTTTCCCCACAATATGTACATGCAGTGCACGGTCAGTAAAATTCTGCTTCGCTGAATGACATTCACAGTGGCAAATTTTTCCCGTTTTTGACTTTGAAAAGCCCTTGCTTTAGTTGGATTTAATGGCTTTGGTGGGATAATTGGGATAATTATTGTCTCAATGTAGGATGAAGTGCTTTGGACCTTTGACACTTTCTTCACACTGTTATCGTCATATGACAATGATACAAAGAAATTCTACGTCAAAATTTCCACAGCCTTTCCAGAACTCTCCACAATCTTTTGGGCACTTCTTGGCAAGTGTAAACTGACCACTCTTTTTTTTTTTTTTTTAGCAACTTTCTTGAGATTTGTATCTCTATTGATAGCCTGCTTGTCTCTGCCTTTGTGAAGTCTTCAGTGGGCATTAGTCCATCCACATCAGCCTCCTAAAAAAAAGTGTTTCTGATCTGTCAGCCAGGTGTTCAGGGGTGTTTCTTCATTATGGTGAGAATTCTTCAGCAGTCAGCTGTAGAGGTCTTCTGTCCTTTTATTTTCCTCCCTCTACAGAGCACAATTTTTGCTGGATTCTTTTCATTTTTGTATTGTGGATCTATGGAGGTGTGAAGAGGATGCATATAGATTTTGATGATGATTGGAACATTTTTCACAGAGCTGTGGCACTGAAATAAGCACATCCCTATGCATGCACATCCCCATATAGGTTGTTCTCATCGTACAGAAGGCGCATAGCCAGTAATTGGCCCGGGCGGCACTGGCCCTCCTAGTTTGTTCACTGGCTCGCCCGGGCTCCCACCCGGTCTTGATGTTCTTTTTTTTTAAATTGTATAATGATTGAGTGGTTGGTTGAGTGAGAAATTCGCTATGAACATGGACTGTATTTTTGCGTGTGCAGTAATGTAATTTGTGTTTTGGATAACTGACGTTTAGAAAATACTTTGAATGTAGGCTATGTGGTTTTCCGGGTCTGACCCCCACAGTCCTTCTTGTCATAACGTTGTGATCAATGAACAGTGCTGTCGAAAATACATCCCCTTATCAATTAGTCTTAGCAATTGTTGCTAATCAGGCACAGAAAACTGCGGGAGGAGGATTCGGTAATTCCTAAACAAAACTCCTTTGCTTCATTAACAAAATTCCCCATTGTCAGAAACCATTAAAATAATTCTTCCTGTAAAAATTAAGCCTTGGCTACCATACCCACCCGTCTTTTAGAAGTTACAGACCACTGGCTGTCTGTGTAAACTGTTAAGCTGGACTAAGGGCTGATATAGGCCAGGATTGTTCTGTTTAATCAGCACATAATAGCCAGTGGGTGCACTTACTTTGTTTTAGGGAGTTCCCGATAACATAGGTTAATGAACAGGACCACTCCCAATCTGCCTTCCTATTCGTGCTTACGCCTATATATACCACCTACATTCCCACAATCCCCGCTCGTCTCGTTTCTACATCCCTCCCACCCTTCCCCTCTCCAAGAAGGAAGCAAGAAACAGCCACCACCTGGGACCCCGGGGGGCTTAAGAGCCTACACGAACTCCGACGAGAGACGTGAGCCCCACCCTGAGTCTCGCCACCTGGGGCTCCCAGTGTTCGCACAATCACAGACCAAGTCCATACAACATCACCTTCGCCCCGATCTCCTATCCATCCTTCCACCGAATACTCTCCTCCACTTTGGGAGTGGTCCAAAGTTCATTAATGAAGGGTTACGGTACAGATCTACAGCTCTGCATCATGAGTAAAAAAAGCTAATCAAAGGGAAAATCTTAAAGACTTACGGCAGCTACCTCAATTTCAAAGCTGATTAAGTGGCGTTTGTCCAAGCTTGCTTGTTCTACGGATTGAAAAAGTTGACAGGCTTTTAGCTCTGGATGACTACCAAGATAAGATCATCAATTTTAACATATTTTGAAAAACCTGAACAGTGCTATACAACTGAACTTATGGGACTCCATTGACAGACGGAGGGTCGTTATGATTTTTGCTATCGTATTTGCATCATAAAGCGGCTAACACAGTTACATTGCTGAGGCAACAAACTTTTGAACACAATATAGCTAGTTCTCCAATGTAGCACAGTATCTGTCGGCAGGCTGTAAAAACACCAATAGGCGGCCCACCCTGGGACCGATGCTTGTGAAAGGGTTAGCCAGCTTTTCTTTACTTCAACTTAGCTAGTAAAAATAAAATTTCTTCATTCAAAACTTTCTTGAATTTCTTGAGTCATAAAATTTATGATGACATAGTTACCTCTGTACTATACTACCTCTATATCTGTGTTGCCAGTAGGGCGTATATTTACTCAATGGATACTAGACTTTCCATTTGCTTGGTTTATTTTTTCACTGCTGAGAATATGATGCGAATGAAGTGACGATTCCATTAGCTGTCAGGCGAATGAGCTAACGATGGTTCTGAAATAACAGTGTAAGTGTAGGTGTGAAGGACATTGTAGCCTTTAAATGGTCATTTGGGCTCAGGCATTTTTCAAAGTTTTCTATTTGTCTGTTTGCATGGCCATGGCCTCGCGTGCCGGATGTACAGGCTATATGTACACTTGTGTTATAAAGGGTTTTTGACTGTTGGTTTTATTTTCTGGGACATAATTAAAATAAAAATGTCTTGCCTGCCAATATTTTTATTTGTTTGGTCCCCATTTCTCCGTTTTTGCAAGCCTAATGAAAGCATGCTATATATTTTTCATTTTAATCTGTATTCTCGGCCAACATTTTCTGGGGGAAAAAAATGGCCCGTCCACATTTGTTCAGGCCCACCCAAAAAAATATTCTGCCTATGCCACTACAATTTTTTGCTGTATGCATTTCATGTTTGTTTTGTTCGTCATTATTGGTATGGAGAGGATGCCTATTGATTTTGGTGATGATCATGTAGTTTTTCATGGACCTGTGGCCACAAACATAGCACATCTCTATACATGGCTTACAGATGAAAAAGTTAAAATTCAGTATGAGAATGGCCCATATATTTATTAATTTTGGTAACCCATGTTCAATTTTGCATCCATTATTGTCCAAATTACATGTCATCAACAAGGTTGGCTTGTGGGTGAATTCATTATTTATAATTGTTTATTAATACCAAACAACACTTGTGGCTCCAAGTCAAGAATAAAAAATATCCATTTGTCCTAAGTATGAAAGTCACTGTACGACTCCACACGTGGAAGCCCTCATGAATGCACGTACACACACACGCACGCGCACACACACACACACACACACACACACACATACAGATACTCCTTTTCACGGCAAGTCAAAGTGAATTTTGGGAGTCAGCTATGACAGGCTTTTCTTACCCTGTGATTTATAGTGAATACAGACATGATCAAAGGAAAATAACATCCTTTTTCTCCTGACAGGTTCTCCTGCTCCTTGCCCAAAGCATCTGTCAATTACTAAACACCTTTCAAGTGGAGGTGCCTGTAAAACTGCCTGTCAAAAAAAAAAATGCTCTCAGTCAACTGTGAACAGGTCTGCAAACAGGTCCTGTGTCAGGTCTTGCCGTGGCATGACAGAGATCTCTTCCTCACGCACCTGACATCAGTGTTAAAATGTTAATTCAACAGTTTGAGAAGTGAAACTCAGCATTAACGCGAAGCTGTGCTGCACTCCCCACTGCTTCCTGTCAGGGCCCATATAAAAACAAATACCGCCAACATGCAGATATACCCACCTTTGAGTGTGAGGGACGTGCATGCCTTTTGAAGAAATGGTACCTGTTATGCCTCGAAAAAAATTAAACATGCATGCCGAATTGTAGAGCGGGCCTGTTTCACGTGTGCTTTCAGAAATTAAATAAAGAAAGTAACGATATATTCCAAGCACCAGGTTTCTTCATGGAGCAGAATTCCATGCCTGTGGTGTAGCAGCAGAATACATTCACTACCATGAACTCCCAATTGGGAAATACAAGTCAGATTAAAGTCAAATTGCAGTCCAGCATGCTTTGTGATTATCTCAAGCCGGGACCCAGCCTGATATATTCCAGCTCACGACTCCGTCCGCACACCCTTCCTGTCTCCCCATTGCCGCATCACGCGCTAATTGATTTATTTTTCTTTAAAAGGGGAAAAAAACTTTCTGAAAAAGAGTCAGCGGGAGGAAGGGATCACATTTGATGCTGTGGTATTTTATTTCTTTCAGTAAATATCAGGACACTTCCCCTAGGGCCTTGGCCTGCCAGGCTCGTTGTGATTAAATGTGGCAGAAGGTGCATAGGTACGCATGTCTGGGAGCTCGACGTCCCTTCGTCACGAGGGAAATGCCCTTCTTTCATCTTGTTAATGGACATTCCTTTACAAACGTCTGCCATCTACCTGACTGCAATCCTTTAAACTTTAATTCACTCTACATTTAGCTGGGTCATAAATACCATATTAGGTAGCAGCCGCATGTTTTATTGGGTCCCTGTGGAGGGGCTTTTGTTTTAATGAAGCCATTTGCAACTTATGAGCAAAAAAGAGTGGCATATTTGATGGGATAGATCCATCAAACCTATTCCCACATTGTGTTTTATACATGGGAAGGAATAAAATGAGAGGAATGATGCCCGGCGATGCGTGGGGAGCAGCGCTACACCAATGCTGTGTTTTTCTCCACCGGAAAACCCTCGTTTGATGAGAGATGGAATACACCGTTATCTTTAGTAGGGATGGAAAGGGTTTTATGAAAATAAGCAAAGGATTGATCTGGTTTTAAATGCTGAGAACCAGACCTTACCATCATGTCGCTCTTGTGCTTGGAGAAACATAAAGATAAAATTTCAACCTTTTCTGTAAAACACGCACTCACATACTCACACACTAGCGCTCTGCAATGGGCTGTATGTTTATAGCCTATTTCCATCTGCATGCATCTTTGTCCCTCATTCTACAACAAGCAGTTTAATAAATTTTAAAACATTAAATGGCAAAAGGGGGGGGGGCATAATAGATGTAAATGACAAGGCATTACGCAAAATATTTAAGCGCATTGTCCGTGCAGAGCAATTGCGTCCTGTCACAGCCAATGAAGTCGTGTTCCTGTCCCAATATGCTAATTTTGAACCTAATTCTTAACGCTATGTCGTGAATATAAATGAATTATTTACTGTTGACTTGAGCGCATATTTTTGCAGGCGGAGGACGACCTGTCACTCTGGGCTGTACATTTGCTGTCTCCCAGATTGTCCTTCGGAGATCCGCAGTGGGCGATGTCAGCGAGATGACAGTCAGCTGTCCGGGATGAGAGGACGGAGGGTGATTGGGCGAAAGCGGACGGCCATTAAGCGATGCGCCCAGACTCTGGAGATACAAGTTCAACGGACTGCTGACCGCGGATTCGTTTCCCGCTCACCCCGAGACAAGCCTGTCAGAACGCCCATCAAAGCCAGATGTCAGGGAGTCATTACTCCTGGCCGGCCCACTCTAGGGCCATATGGAAGGCTCCAGGAAGAGACAAGCTGTAGCCGCAGGGCAGGAAGGGGCGGGGCCTGATGGCTTCTCTCTCAGCAGTTCACTTCTGCCCCTCCCTACCCTCTACAGAGAGAGTCGTTTATTCTAAAGTGGCCATTTTGCAAAAAGAAAACACAAGGAGTGGTGCAGATGCTCATAGCTTTGCCATTGTGAGTTGTGTTCACGGTGAGTGATCCAAATACAGAACTCCTCTCGGAGGATACGCACACTTTTACTGCTTAAAGGTCCTCCTGCAGTCATAAGATAGCATAATCTCTGGCAGCTACCCATGTCATTTTGAGGAGTTCTCTTGCATGTCGCTGCCTCCATCCGCACAAATGCTTTTACTGGAAAATACAGGGCCTGTATCATAGACTCTCTGACGAAAGCATTCTGAATAAAATCCCACACCATCAATAGAATTTCAAGTTGGTATATGACACGTGCCTACTGCAATATACAAAATAAGGTACTAGGCTAAGGTTAACAAAATGTACCCCCGAGATAAAAAATTGAGCTAAATCTAACCTTTGACAATAGTTTTCCGGTTCTGCATAGGGTATAAAATAAAATTGCCAGAGAGCAGTGAAATCGTATTCAGCCTTAGAGGAGATCCTGTGAACCCAGGCTTTATAAGTGTGATCTGTGATCTACTCTCTCAGTGCTTCAAGTGCATCTAACACCAATGGGCTCAGTCAACCAAATTCTCAAACCAAGATCGAGCAGCTCCACTGTCCTGCTGAACAGCACACCTCAGGAGCTAGCACTCAGGAGACTGCTGGTGACATCAGCACGGGAGAAGTTTCGCGCAGTATATTCAGAGGTGTATCATCCAGGGGCAAGCATTTGTAGGTCCCCCATGTGCTTCTTCCACCACGCTGATTATGTCTGCCTCTTCACTGCAACACATGGGGTAATTGGCAAATCCAGGTGGTTGGAACAAATTATTTGGAAGCAGGGGCGTAATTTACAGGGGGGACACGAGGGACATGTCCCCTGCACTTTTTGAAAAGGCAGCTTTGGACACCCCCCACTTTTCACAGTCCTAAAACTAATGTGTTTAAAAAAAAACACTGCACACACTAAGACCTCGAGGAAATAATACCCGCTCAAGCTGCCAGTGGCCAATCATTTTCAACTTTCCCTCCCTTCTTCTCTCCAAGTCCCGCCTTTCATTCAAACAGATAGTAGGCTTTGCCAGCATCTAAGAAAAAACGCTAGCGAATCGTGATGTCTAAACCCCCTAACCGCCGAAAATGGATCACATTAGATTTTATTTCAAGAAAAAACTGTGGGAGTCACATTAAGCCCAATTTTGGAATGTATATTTTGCGGGGAACCGCTTGCTTTCCTCTTATATAGCTAGCTACTTAGACAAACAGTATTAAGAACTTCCTTAAACGATGTAGTTGATTTGGGCGATTGATTGTTAGAGTGAGCTACTTAGCAAACAAATACCAATTAAATCAGTCAATATTGTTTCATCCCTGGTCATGACAATTCAGATCCAGTGAGGTGCCGTTGGAGGTCAGTAAGAGGAGGCAGAATCCTCACCGTTAAACAAACGAGTAACTCACTATTACTTTGCTGATTAGCAATCTGAGGATTGATTAACTACTTTACAAGATTAAAGGGCAGAAATCGCGTGCCAATTTCATCCACGACATTATTGCTCAGTGCATTGAACTTTAAATGCTCACGAGACAGCAAGTTTGTTCATATTTGCTTACAGGAAGCCAATGCAATGGGCTCTAATTTCTTGGCGCAGCGCAGGGTGGCGCAGCGTGGCACAGCCCACGCAGTGGTAATTTCGTCTGATGCAGCCAGCGCAGTGGTAATTTCGTGCGGTGCAACACTGTGCGCAGCCACTTTGGCAATTTGGTAGACGGACATTCGCCGAGATGGGTGTGGCGGCGTAGTAGGGGGAGGTGTCACATATTCATCATGACGCAGTGACAATTTCGTGGCAGAGGGCTCCGCCGAAAGTGCGCAAAGAGCTCCCCAGCTCCAACCTGGTTTACTTTCTGTGCAGTGGTAATTTGGCTGACTGGCACAAAGTGCGCACATGTCAACGAAACCTCACAGGCAGGTTTCCAGAATGTCAGGCACATTTCAATGCAATAAATAATTACAGCAACCACTATTTAATGAAACTATCTGAATCAGGACATAAATTATAGTAGGCCTATCTAAATCAATTGTCCTGATGTCAGATCAAAGAGAGAGAGCGAGAGAGAGAGAGATGTGTGCATGTGGGCGCGTGAGTAGGCTATGTGGGTATGTGTCCTTCAGCTACTTTCACACCGGACGCGAAATGAATTTTTCGCACGACTGATTACATTCAAAGTCAATGCAAAGACGCGAATACACGCGTCTTTGCATTGAGTTTGAATGTAATCTGTCGTGCAAAAAATTTGTTTCGCGTCCAGTGTGCAAGCGGCTTAATACTATTATTGTCACTTAGGTTTTATCATTTTTAGTGGGGGAAAGGAATACAGCCTGATTGCTATGATCTCGTACTGAGTTAACATCACAGATTGAAAATAAACGTGTAACGTATCTTGCATTGTTGTCCATGCATGTTAATCCCAAAATTTTAAGCAGCAACAGGGTGTAGTAATAGGAACACGCTATCCATCGTTTCTCTTCCCAATGATGCAGGCAGAAATAAATGAGCAACTGTATATTTCATTCCAACTTCAAAAGTTTGAATGATCTGACGTAGTTTTGTTTTGAAATTCCATTCATATTTGCTAATGGTAATAATTCGCGAATGCCCTAGCTAGCCAGCTAACTCATATTCATAATGCTTAATATAGACGTAAGCGGTGCAGAAAACATGCCTGAAGCAACAAAGTAAAATGCAACATGAACGCATCATGCAGATATAGGACAGAGGCTTCTTTATTCCAACATTTTAGAGGTGAGTAGAGGAGCTCATTTGATTGGTGAAGATTTGACTCGGCTGTGTTAAACCCACTCACGCCTTCTCCCCTCCCTCTTTGCCACTTGCGCTGGCAGGAGGGACAGAGGCGGGACAGAGGAGTACTTGCACCAGGCTGCGCCAGGCGCGAAATTGCAAAATACCCCTGGATACACCCCGTTGGCACGGCGCTCCCCCCATTCACCGCACCTGCGTCTGGTCAACGAATTTAGAGCCCAGTGCCATTACCAAGTATTAAAACCTTTCTTAAGGCCCGTTCAGACTGGGGCAAAGCGAAAAAGTGGCACGGATTCGCGGAATATTCGCTGCTCGAAAATTCCGCATGAAACCATGCACACCAGACTCGGTGTGAAATTCCACGATCTTGCTTTCCAATTTCGCACAACAGACAAACAAATCCGCTGGATATTTAATCAAATTGGACCATGAGAGCAGAGGCAGCGACATTAACATTTTTGTATGTATCTGAACGATAACCTTAGCCTCACGTGTACTTTTGCATGACAGACGGTCATCTCCGTAGCCACCGAGCGTTTTCATTATTGATGCCCGGAGCTGGTCTTTCAGCTCGTTGTTCAAGTAATCATCCACCTCTAGTCATAGAGGACAGGATGCTGGAGAACAATATTGATGAGACGCTCTCCTTTGTTTGTCACCGTACTATGTTACGTACTGAGTTTGTATCTAGTTTATGTGACTTTGCAGTTTGAGGTTTGAATGCTGTGAAGTGAATAGAAACAAAGCATTTCATTGGCTAAAAGTCTAGTTTTGCAAACAGATTTTCGCAGAAGCTTAAGTTAGTGTGGATGTTTTTTCTGCCGCACAAAACTTCCACCTTGGTGTGCAAGCTTAGATTAGAACCCATGAAATAAGCTTCTATGAATATCCGTGCTTGGTGTGAATGTGCCTTTATGCGGCATTCAATGTGTGGTCAATATGTTAACGATAATGTTTTCCCCCATAAATGCGTACGTTTTGATGCTATTCAAAAAAATAAGGAGCTTATTTCCGGCCTTCTTTCATAAACCGTTAAACAAAAGGTCAAAACGATACACGGAAATACCGAGGGAGTTGAGGGTTTTTTCTAATTAATTATTAAGATTTATATACTTGCAGTCTCGAATCAAAGCGGAAACGTGAATGAATCTTTTTGTCATTATCACCTCTTAATCATTACAGGCTACATGTAGCGTGGGCTAGGTCTTAATTGTTTGGTAAAAAAAAAAAAAAAATTAAAATTGATCGATTGTCAATCAGGCATAGTACGTGGAAACAGGATGACAAAATCTAGCGATAAAAAAGAAGTCACTGCCTCTCCTGACCGCACGTCTCAGTTCAGATCTGACCTGAGACTGCACTACCAAGCAGGATTTGATATTTTCGAGGTAACTTGAGGTTTAATCTGGTTTTCAGGATCACTTAAGTCAGGGGTGTCCAATCTAATCCGTAAAGGGCCGGTGTGGGTGCTGGTTTTTGTCCTAGCCAGCAGTGCTACTGCACCTGATTCCACCAATTAACTAATCAGGGGTTTCAATCAGGACCTTGGTGGGTAGAATCAGGTGTGCTTAGTGTTGGGCTCTAACAAAAACCAGCTCCCACACCGGCCCTTTCTGGATAAGATTGGACACCCCTGACTGAAATGGTTCATTTCTTACCGGGGTAAATCAGCATGTTGACCTATGCCAGTGGTTCTCAAACTTGGTCCTGGCGCCCCAATGTGTGTGCTGGTTTTTGTTCTAACCACAGTTGCAATTGCAGGATTTAACTATCTGTTTATTTGTCTTAATTAGCTGAATTCCATGTTAAGAGCAGTTATTTATCATCTTAACCCACGTTTTGATGGACATATCCATTGTGCCATGAAGAATAAAAACCCTTGAACATATTGTGCTTATTTTCTATATTGTGAGGATTTTCAGGTGAAAACATTATTAAACAGATCAAATTAGACTGACAAAATCTGTAAGCTCCAAATTAGGTTGCTAATAATAATAATAATAATAATAATAATAAGTTTTATTCATATAGCGCCTTTCTCAGACCCAAGGTCGCTTCACAATGGAAACAAACAGCAAATAAAATACATAGAATAGGTTGCTGACAGTGATTATTTTGCGTTCTCTCAAATTAATTTGCCTGAACTTAATAAACATGACACAAAACTCGTGCGACTCTATGGTTTGCCAATAAATAATTAGTGTTTGCAACCATGTGTCAGCAGCTTCACCGATGAGAAACCTTTTGTTAGTTGATTAACCAATTGTTTACGTTGATTAAATGTTTGGTTAAATTGTTTACCTCAGCAGTTATTTGAACTAGCTTTAATATATCTCAACTTGGGTATGGAATTTTTATTCTTCATGGCATGTATAGATTTGTCAAATGTGGATGAAGAGGATAAAGAACTGCTCCAACATAAATGCTCCTAATTAAGACAAATCAACAGGTTTTTAAAATCCTAAGATTGCAATTATGGTTGGAACAAAAACCAGCATACACTGTGGGGCGCCAGGACCGAATTTGAGAGCCACTGATTGCTGAACGTTTAACCTGCACCAAACATGGAGGTAATATAATAGAACTGGAGAGAGCGAGGAAGTACCACCCCATTACTTTCAATGGAAGATGCTAGGCTAGCTACTTTGGCCCAGGAAGTATGGAATTGACTGATGCCATCTATAAAAATGGTGTTCCATGGGTGCTTATTTCCGGCACCATTTCATAAGATTGCCAATCTGATTATACGGCACAAATTGCCATGAAAGTGTGTCGTCTGTGCGGATTGGCGAATGTTTTCGAGGGGAAGTGACGAGCACCGCTGTTAATCCGGAATGCGCAAACAATTTTCACTCTTTGTTGAACTGCTGCAGTCAGAGCAACAGCTGGACAACCAAACTCGTGCACGAGTTGTCATCAAGCTCTAAGTATCAGTTCTTAGTTTACAGGCCCTCTTGAAAACATCGAACAGTTGCATCAGACAAAGAGCAAAATAATGAAGGATTACCGAATAGCTCTCTTGCAATAGGCGTGGCCTAGCTGTGGCGAATACGAGGTCAAGCTTTGTCCGCCATTGATGTGGTCAAACAAAGCCCCAGGCTATTGACGCTATACACTGCACATGGAGAAAAGTAGAGAAAATGCCGAGTAAGTGTGCCATCGTTGGCTGTTCCAACCGGTCTGACCGGGAGAGGGAGAAACGATTTTACTGTGTGCCCGGTATTATACGGAATAAGGGTGAAAAAAAGTTTGGAGTTGTAAACAATTTGACGAGCTAAACGGTTTTCAAGCATCTCCAGGGCCGACTTGGACGTACACTAGAATGAAATCCGTGTTTGTAGTGACCACTTAATCCGTGGTTAGTTTTTTTGTGATTATATACTTGAGACAGTTTGTATTGGATTATAGTTGCAAACTGATAACAATAGGCCTATTTAAGCAAACTGTTGTTGTGACCGCTCGGTCACTACTGCTTGTGTGTTTGCGTGTCGCGCTACTGGAAGCGCTCCTGGTTGACTTATTTGCAGTAATTCTGACTGGTATGCTTGTGTTACTTTGGTTAGCAATCAAGGTGGTAGTTTCGTCTTAATGTTACCTGATCGTAGCTGCTGCAGTTGAAGCAAAGCGGAGAGGCGTTGTATCTGTCTAAGTTGGGCTGATAAGGCTGCAATTAGTGAAACGATCGCTTTGCCCGGGGTCAGCCGGGAACTTTGCCATTGTGCACCCTTACAAAAAATGCTATTTGCTTTACCACTGGATACCATTCATTTACCATTGTGAATTTTCGTAAGGGTGGGCTAGCTCTGATGCTAAAGCTGTGTCTGGTATAACAAACGATTTCTCTGCTTTGCCGTGGCGGAATTGTATCCCCTTTAATAAATGTTTTGGCGAATTACAAGCTGAAAAAGTGGAAACTGGATTCGGATTTTTCCCGGTACGAGTTACCAATTCACGAGCTCCACACAAGCAATGCTTTCGACCGTTTGCGTTTTTCTGCTATGAGTTCATTTAGTAACTTGCTGTCGGAATTGTTTCGTTTTGGAAGAAATGGTTATCAGGAGCTTATAGCAAAGTATCTTCCAGAAAAGTGGGTATATAACAGTACAGCTACAACCGCATGCAATCAAGGTGAGACAGCACAATACTGTGATTTGGCTCAGCTGAACTGTCCTCTGCCTCCACTGCTGATGTGCTTGGCCACACTTATGGCAGCGCAGGCCGTTGCTACTAGTTACTGAGGCAGTCCAGTGTTAGGTCACGTGACTATTGCAAGTTACCTATACATTTGCTTTTGTTTCCACTTTATTCGGTGGCTCTGGAGCTGCCGCGCCTTTGGCCACAAAATTGCCTCCAGTGGGAAAAGCGGAAGCAGGAAGCTAACATGCTAACTGGCTGAAGCAAAGGTACAGCCTCGTTCGCTCTGGTTCTATGATATATCTCTATGGCACCAAAGCTCGAATGTGTGATTCCCAAACGCGATAGGTAGGGGAGAAGTTTTGACAACTCTGATTGGCTGAAAACAAGTTAAAACCGACTTTGCAGGCAGTAAGCTTCTCGGGAGGGCATATACACTGAGGCACTAACCCTCTTATGATTGGTTGCTTTCAACGCGATCATGCCCACACAACCTCTAACAGCTTCTTGTTAGCTGAACACAGCAAGCATGCACTTTGGCCATTAGAGACATTATCATAAGCAGCCTTATACAATTGCGAATTATATTATTGTTGAGATTATATAGCCATCTAGCTTGCTAGCTAACGTGATGTGGTTTTTGCCCTAATTTCACTAGCAAGCTTCAACAGTGATTACCATGGCGTTTACTGTTTTCCTGGGAGGTTTGGAGGTGAAGTGTGTGACTTGTTTTTACAACAGTGGTCTTGCAAGCAGAATCTGAGGGGGCGCAGTTTTGAAAAAATTCCAATTCCCACATAATGTGGCTTTAAAAGCTGCTGGGCTCAGGTTCTAAGGTAAATACATATTTTGATATACATATTGCTTTGATGGCAGCTATCAGAGAAATATTGCAAATTCTTACTAAATTTCAGCAATGAGTGAAAAATTAGATGAAGTAGTCTCCCCCAGAACCCCCCACCCACCTAATTTCCAGGATGGTTTTACTGCGCTCTTTTCCACCTTATGGGGTACGCCAATATTTTGATCAATTTCATTACTTTCTGATGTATTTTGCATTAAATTTATTCAACAATCAAAAAACATGGTTATTTTGTTCTACTTCAGAACTAAAGCCCTTTTGAGAATTTGCACCAGAAATGTGCCCCCCCCCACCTTTGAAATCAAAACTATGCCATGTTTGGAAGGACTTATACCAGGGGTCTTCAGTCTTACCCTGAAAGGGCCAGTGTGGGTGATTCTAATAATCAACCCTTAAGAGTCTTTGCTACAGACCTTCATCAGTAGAGTCAGGTGCATAATTACTTGGTTCGATTGAAAGGCAGCACCCACACTGGCCTCTTCTGGACAAGGCTGAGGTCCCCTGAGTTACACGTTATAAACTTTGATTGTGCACCTCTGATTATATTACATGCTTATTATTTTGGATGATTTTGAATTCCATACAGTTCCTGAAAAAAAAAAACCAAAGTCAGGAGTTTCCCTTAGAGATTTTTTTTTCCCCTTTAGCTTTACCGCTGGAGAATTCAAAATTAATTTTCTCCACATGAATTCATGGCTATACAGAAAACCTTTGGGCTTTCATTGCCAAAAAATGTCAGTTATAGAACAAAGTATTTTTCAAATTACATATACCATTCTTACACATCATTGATTGACAAAAATAACTTTTTAAATACTTAAATTTAATAATTTTTAACTGGAAAATAACTTTAAACTGGAAAATGTGCTGTGTTACCAGCTGAGGGGTTGAATCAAGGAGATGGTTACAACATGCCAGTGAACACTCTACCAATGGGAACGAATGAATGCCTTTACATTGAGCCCTGAATATGTGACAGAATGAGAAATGCAGATGGAATTTATTACACATGCTGGCTAATGGAGATAGTTTGTAGAAAAATGCGGGGAAAATCGATAGGATTTGCTTGATTAGAATTCTCGTAATTGGGATGCCCATAGTTTTGTCATACGCTTGTCATCCCAGGCCGTTTTTGGCATCATAAAAATAAAGAGTGACCACATGTACCCTCATGGGCTATTCCAAGCAACAAAAAAAAAAACTGCGGAATGTGGTCTTGGAGGATACATGACTGCACTGCGTTTATGCAGCAGTCACCCCTTGCCGGATAGCCTTAGCGAACGTCTGACGGAGAGCAAAATTTTTAATCTGTTCCTCCCCGTTCGCATGTGTTTCTCGTTCGGCGAATGCATTCCTTGTCAGGCAAGGTCCGTTCAATCCGGCAGAAAGTTTTGTGCTTTTTGAACCTTGAGCAACAACGACTTTCAATACCAGATAATTTTCTTTCGCGGAGTTCCTATCCGTCGGACGTCCGTTAACGCTATCCGGCAAGATGTTACTGCTGCTTTAGGGGTTGACCTTTCCTCAGTCACAGTAAGGGCAAACAGTCTACAGTGGACCTACAGTGAGCACCATCATTCATTTGACAGTGAGATTTTTTGTTTCATTGGTTCCGTACAGAATTTTGAGTTTGAAAGGATACAAGGACAGTGAGGATGAAGTGCAGACGGTCAGCTTTTATTTGGGGGTGTTTTCATCTGAAACATATTTTTTCTATTATATATATGTTATATGTTCCGCTATGTACGGTGACCTTGAGTGTTCAGAAAGGCAACATTCAAATAAAATGCTATTATTATCCCCTGCCTTGAAGTGTGACTGGGGATATTGGATTGGGGTCCGTCCGTCCATCCATCCGGGCCGCAAAGGGGACAACATTTCTCTGGAACTATAATACCTAGACCCGTGAAATCGCGTTTGCTTAACATATCCTTTGCATGCAATGATTGAAGCCTGTGACCCATGGAAATCACGCCTTTAGGACTCTTCGGCCCCAGACTTTTTGTCCCCGGACTTTCCGTCCCCCAATTTTTTGTCCCTGGACTTTTCGTCCCCCAGGAATTTTCGTCCCCGGACTTTTGGTCCCCATAAACTTTTTGTCCCCAGATTCTTCGTCCCTGGATGGTTCATACCCAATAATGCTTTGCCCTCTTCCTGTATTATAGCACTATCCCTAACCCTAACCTTGACCGTTATAATAGTCCTTTGGAACAAAAAGTTCGGAGATGAACAGTTCGTGGATGAAAAATCCGGGGACGAAGAGTCCTGTCACCAGATATCACCAGACGCTTGATATCTTCCCCGGTCATGCCCTGCCTGGCCTGCACTGCAGCTATCTGCAGTTCTTGCTTGTTTCAGAGACTTTTTGCCTTTAGTCTCCTCTTCAGCATGTAAAATTTTTTTTTGGGGGGAATTTTCCCTTTATTCAATAGTTATACAGTGTAGAGAGACAGGAAAGTTGGGGAGAAGAATGGGGGAAGACATGCAGCAAGTGACCCGAGCCGGATTCGAGTCCAGGTCGCTGCGGGAAGGACACAGCCTTTATGGTACGCGCACTTAGACCGATGAGCCACCAGGGCGCCCCCTTTAGCATGTAAAATTGATTCAAATCTGATGATTGACTCCTCCCAAAGAACCCAAATAACAAAAAATGTGTCACAGTCCAATGAATTATGGTGTTCACTGTATTATCTGAGTGCAATATGGGCAGCATCAGCTCATGGCCAGATGAGAGATGCTCAGTGGTAATGCTGTGTCCACATGGATTGCAGTAGAAGGTGCCTGGCAAAACTGAAACTTTGAGTAAAACAGAAAAGCGCAACCCAATATAAGCAATATGTTTGTTATGATCCAGACCAGGAACCAAATGCAGAGGCAAAGAACCATCAAATAATATGGTTTATTGAGAGTAATACAGTAAGACAGAGGGACAGAGCTCAGAGCAGAATGACACAGTTCAATTCAGATGTAACAGGCTAGGGTGTGTGAGCGTCTTCGTTTCCGGCCAGTGGCTTTCCGGGACAGCTGCCAGATGAAGCGCACACCTCGTCAGAGCAGAACTGTCAGATGGCAGGACAGTGGAGTTCAGCAAGAATTCAGTCTCAATCCAGATGACAGTAGAAGGCTTGGAAGGATGTTCCTAATATACTGGGCAGAGTAACAGACTGGGGCTTGATTAATAGGATCGCTGTCCCTATCCTGGAGACTGTGAGTAAGGATTGGGAGCCAGTTCCTATTAACTGAACTTGGAAGGGAACTTCCGTATATAACTATCATTTTGGGTTACGAATAATTTCCAAGGATGAAGAACTTTACTGGCAAATATTGACTAGTTGCTAAAGGGCATACAGCAAGTTAAAAACCGGCAACTTGCACACTCAAAGTAAATATTTTAACATACGCACAAGGGAAGGGAAGCATGAATAGAACACAGCTGGTGAGGAAAGCATGCGGTATATAAATCAATCAAAAGAGACGATGCTTATAATAGATATGCAAGCTGCTGGATGGGAGGAGACACAAGAGGAATTAACACGAGGGATTGTAAGAACGTAACTGTGCTGATGATGCTCCATCATTTTAATGCAATCTGTTCTCAACATGGATAGCAACTGAACTTGGAATATCAGCATTGGGGGAAACATTTCTTATCCATGTCTGTGTTGTTGCGTCAGAAGAAATAGCAGAGAAAATTTAAAATTTGAATTTTTGCAAGCAAGTACCATCTTCCATTTCCATCCTCAATGTTTTGCATTCATAATCACATTTCACCTTCACTATGAGTTCTGGTTTGACGTACATTGTCTTCCATGGTCCATGAGAAAACAGAATATTATGGTTCATTTTAGGTCACTGTCTCACTGCACAACTTGTCTGATGCAATGCATCACTAAATTAAGATTTCAGAAAGATTATCTGAAAAATTAAATTAAAAGAACAGCTTTCAATAATGATGGTTCGAACAGCACCTTGAAGCATCTGCCACATTTAATGAAAACTTCTGTAAACTGAAGAAAAAAATTCTGGTATGTAAATGAAAAGAAAGACTTTCTTTATAAGTGATTCTTGCCAAACCCCAGGGGTTTCAGGGACATCTTGCATCAAAGTGGTTAAATGTTGGGGGGCAGTCTGACTCTGGGGTGGGTTCTGCCTCTTGGGATTCCAGAGAGACCTGGAGGGGGGGAAATGCGGCACATTGTTGCTTTGGTCGGTCTGAGAGTGACTGCACGCTGCTTTCACAGCTGTCCCAGACACTGCGAGGAGGTGGGGGTGGGGGGAGTACGGTGAGAAAATAAGACAAAAAAACAAAATCTGCTGTATATACACATAAGACCAGGAAACCAAAGGAAAAACAAAATATATGGCAAATTTTCTCAATAAAATTTTCCCGCGTTTTAAGTAAAAGTTTTGTGACCATGGCTCTATCCGTTAGCATCGGTTTGGCAGGGTTGTCTGGACATTCATAGTTGCAAACGCCTCAGCTTTATGGGGGCGGCAAGTGAGATGGATGCAAGTCGGACCTCAGATCAAACCGATGCCCCACGTGGTCTCCGGATTCAAACGCCCGACGGTGGAGCGGCATGTAGCCGCGGACATCTGCTCCCAGGTAGGGTCCCGCAGACAACCCTGCCTGTGATATTAGTCCTGGGGTAGAGCCAACTGCACCAGCTGTCTCCCCACGAAAATCTATAAAAATCTCAAACACATGAACAATAACATGAAAGCAAAGGGCGAGCAAATAAGCACATGCCCACACACGTGACCTTCAGGGTCGCATCCCATAATCACTGGCCCTGCATCACACCGCATGAGGTGACAATGACCAAATCCAGAAACCCCCCCCGCTTCAAAGGGGGTTGGGGCATGCAATGGTGGGGAGCTCGCTACAGTAAGTATAACGGCGATAACTTTCTCCTGAGGTCGTCGAGGAGGCCTAACACGATGTGACACTCAGAACAGTCGTCGCAGGTTTTCAATAAATGATTCACGGGCTCCGTCGTGGGAATTGCGAGGTAATGCCATTCTGGTAGCCTTGCTTCACAAACTCCGACTTTTCTTTGGCTACGTCCTCCAGGGAGGGGCAAAATGCACAGACCGCTGCAGTAATGGTGCTGTCCTCCATTACAGCTCTGGAGGAATACATCTGAGACCATAATAATACAGTGATGAAATACAAAATGCTGCATTGCCATTTTTGCTCTCCCTTTCCAGTGAGGGAGTTGAGATTTTTGCCATGCCATTTTAGGTGCACTAATAGCTTCTTAAAGCCCTCAGAGTACCCTAATGTGAATTTAATGGGCTGATAGAGTGCAAATGACAAGAATGCTAGGTGAAGGTGGCAACCTTTTTTATCCTTTCATGTACTTTGTATTTTTTTTTTTTTTTTTTTTGTTGTTGTTTGTGTTGTCGTGAAACCCAAACCAGAGCATTATTCATCCAGGATGCATTATTCAGCGAGCGGAGCAGGCCAGAGACCTGTCTCTGCCAGACGTTTAAAAAGACTCTGCGCTACATGGGATCGCCTCTCCGGGGGCTTGCCGCAAAGCACCATCTCGCCGCCTCTCCTCGTCTGACTAGTGTTTGCACTGCACAATCATTCTCAAGTATGGGCTGGTGCCTTTTTTCAGTGATGATGTTTTCTCCCCCAACAAACATCAGAGTTGTGCTTTAACCCATATTTGATGGCTAAAAGCAACATGTTTGGGGAAATTACTACCAATGATGACCACTAAGGACATTTTGTTTGACAATGAACAGTAAACATTTAAGCTTTGTTAAACAGGTAAATATATCTAGTGTAAAGTAGATCTCTCTTTGTTAATCCTTAAAGTAGACGTGTATTGATTTCAAATTTTATAAAATTTTTGCGTATTTGGTAACATCCGAAAGGGCATGCAATACTCTCTCTAACTATCAACACTTTCCACCCAGAGATGATGATGGAATGGAGTAATCATGGGTGTTAAACGGGCTTTTAGCAACCCCCAATATCGTCCTTGAACAGTATTGTGAATTGGGCCAAGAGCTGTGGGATCAATTGTGGCTCATAGGCTACCATGTGTATTTTACCTTGCAAGCAAAACTTCAAAATCCACAAAAAATGTCAGAATTTTTTCAACCCCTGCTTGACTTGGACATCAAATATACGTACAGGATCTCCAATGAGTGAGCCCGATAATTCAAATTTATGTAATGAGAGTACTGGAGTTTCTTAATTTTGATATTTCAGGCTCGCGAATTTGAGATCCTACTTATCCCATAAATGTCAGCATTGTATTATTTGGACAATGGAAAAATAGCAATAACGTTAGCCTCTGGTTGGCAGTCTATTCAAGTCAATGGGATGAATAATTTGCTAGCTAGCATGCTAATGCTTTTCGCCCTTAAATCAGTAAACTCAAACGTCTTCGACAACAGTTACATGTGTAACTTAGTACTTTACTTGCTAAAAGCATTAGCATGCTAGCTAACAAATTATTCATCACATTGACAAGAATAAACTTTCAACTAGAAGCTAGCAATGGTGAATGGTTAACAGCAGAATTGGTAAACCTGTATCTCATGGGTTCTATCACACCATTTTTAAATCACCTATGGGATAAATTGCGATATTTTGAGCAGTTTGCAAGCCCAAATCCAGATAATTGTGATGCAAAATAGCTGCCCACCAGTTCCACCGTCCGAGTTTGGAATTCAAAAAAATACTCAGGGAATCGTGCAAAATACATAAAACCTAAGAATTATGTTCATAATTATATGAACTACCGCTTTATTGTAGGTTTTAAGGACTTTTCAGTTTCCAGGCAGTAAAGTAAGGCCTAGAACTTCGTCAAGGAAAGTTTTACACTTTTGCTCGTCGCATGGAAAAAATTAAAAAAAGATATTAATTACAGGGACATGTGCTCTGCGTCATCAGCAATAACATGTTTTTTAAGCATAAATCTAACTCGCTGGAAACATAAAACAAAGTGGGACCAAAAAATGAATAAATTACGACTGGCAGACGATGGTCGATACACTCAACTTCTTTACAGTGTGTCCCTGTTTCCCGCAAATTCTATAATCAGAAAGGGGCTATATTTCGTTTTGTCTTTTTGGGGATGTGCATGAGTTGAAAGGGTGCTCAAGATGCCTGTTTTATTCTCTTCCTTTTTAAGTGAGTGTCTGGAAGGTGTTTTATTCATCATCTACATGACATTAGCTTTCTGTAGAGGTATAATTTGCCCATTTTCTGATTTCTCAATACATGTCTACTCTGAATGGTGGTCAGATCTCTTTTGGTAAAAAATGACAAAATTCCTCAAGAAATTAAATCGTAATTTAAACTTTCAGATGAGGTTTAGACATGAGAGGAATGGGCAGTTTGCAAAGAGATTGATGACTCCGTTGTTCTTGTTCTGTGAAACACAAAACAGTGTGTCCATGGTTGCTTGCATATCATAATGAGCTTGATGCATAACAGGACAAAGTTATCCCACCCAAGGACAATGACTATGACCTTAAGTCTCACACCTGACCCTGGCCTTGACTTTACTTCCCATAAACTATGCGGAGCATTCAAGGATTGCACTCATCAGAAGTCTGCATGAAACAGCCTGGGGTGTGTTTCCCGAAATCACAGATGCTAACTTACATAGTTACCCCATTGACTGTGAATGGACAAACTATGTAAGTTGCTAACTTGGTTAGCAACTACGCTTTTTGTAAATGCACCCCTTAGATTTTGCCATGTTAGACCGCGAAAAGACTCAAAATTGAGGCTGAAACTTTTTTGGTGCAGAATAGAGTGCACTGTGTGCTGAGTATATTCTGTGGTTTTTGTAGAATCCCAGACAAAGGAATTTAGCTTTCGTTGTTTATACTGAAGAATTTTTTATTGTTTAATGACAGTAATTTTACTAGGAATTAAATTAAATGTACTCAATTGTAGAGTCCTTTAATTCTTTGAACTCAATATACAGTACATTTGGGCAGCAGTAATTGTATTGAGATCAAATACATTCATTGTCATGTTTTGACAGCTGTGAGTCATTGATTTTTACGTAATTCTGAAGGTATGGTAAACATTTTTATCTGTTTATTTATTTAGGTTTCTCCTTGTTCATGATAGTACGATGAGTATCAAACACTGATTTGCTAGACCTCAAATGCCATATTCAAAATGCTTCCATGCTTCTAAATTAGGAATGTCAATCATAGATAGACAAGAGATTGTTATAGACCACAATGGCATTGCAGAGAAAATTCTGAAGTTCTTCAGAAATTGCAGTTAGGTTACAAAACGAAGGGCACTGCCAGGAAAACAGGAAAAACACATCACTTGTGCTTAACAACCAGCTAGCGGATATTTTGCCCCTGCACAGTGTGCAGAGGTTGGTCAGTTATAATGATGTATTACATTTCAGGATGCTACCAAGGGGTACAAACACTTATTTATTGCCTGAAAACATGCTTTTCCTGTTAAAACATGGCTACTTACTGAGGCATGGTACTTCCCTTTTTCAGCCTTGTCCTTCCAAGATGAGATTTAATCAATGTTTAAACCGATTACAATGTTCTCAATTAAAGAATATCACTCGGTTAAAAGCATAATTTATCTGGTTTGGGATTTCTTCATGAAGTACTGGTGTGTGACTGTAAGCTGATTTACCGAGCTCCATTGCCATGTCTGAAGAGGGTAAGCAAAACTAGGCCCCTTAGATCCACTGCAGTATTTTATTTTACTCCCTGGGTATATGCAGGCCATGATCCTAATTAAGAATTACTGAGCACTCAAGCTCAGCCCATAAGGCTGAAGTGTTTGAGGACGTGGACATTTTTTTTCTCTAAAATCTGTTCTACCGTAATGTCCTTTCTGATTTAGATGGGTGTTTTAATGATATATACTTAAAGCAATAATAGAATTATTGCAGCCAGTGACATATTTGTGAAGCAGTAATTGACCTGAGGTCATTAAAGATTCCAGATCCTGACTAATCTGAATTTACTGTCTGTTGCTCTGAACGGGAAGTCAATGTTGGCTCAGTTGATTGTGGAAAAATTAACATGAGTATAAATATCCAAGGGGGGAAAGGGAACCGTCAAGTAAATACAGTGTGGTTACCTCCCTGGGGACAGCACATCTCACACTGAACCTTGCATTGTCCTCAAGCTAACAGACACAGTGAGAACGCCTCATTTGTGCAATAACTAGTTCTTTTCGCTGCCATTTCTAACGATCAGAGGCCATAATGTTCAACAGAGTAGTTTTTTGCTTTGGTGACTACAGTACATGGCCATCCATTAAGGCACCACAGCCAAACCCATTTTGACCCATTCAAACTTCAATACACACAAGCCTCATCAGTGCTTGACCTCAGCACTTCCCTGCTCCCTGCCTGGGCCGCAACAGACCAGTGTACATGGGTGCCATGCCCTCGAACCCTGGTTTACCCTCATGTCCCCATCACTTCTCTCCCTATTGCTTAGTGAAGTGGGACTTGGGAGGAGCAGCGGTGGAGGGGGCCAGAAGAGGGTGCTGTCCAGCCCAGGGCGGAGGAGAGAGTGCCCTTCCTTGCTCCAGTGTTCGACACCGATGCTAACGAACTCACAGTAGCCCAGGCTAAAATGGTTATTTCAGGCTTAAATCGCACATTAACCCTTTCGCAGGCAAATTTTGGCCCAGATGCATACCCCCACGGACGGATTAATTTTGGGTTTTACTAAAATATGATTGTTATTCAAAATAACAATAAAATAACACCAAATCTCATAATAAGTTTCCCATAACTGATGTTTTTATGTTTTAATCCTCTCCAGAATCGCTGGCCCGTTTGGATCCAAGTCACTCCCGCTCTCTGGATATTCAAACTCATCGTCAGAGCATTCAATAAAGCAAAAACTTCATCCACGTTGTATTTACGTTTAGCACGGCTGAATGCCGGCTATTTGTATAATGCCATGTTCACATGTCCCACAATTTGACCAAGTAGTCTCAGATTTAGCGTTTTTGGAAATCCCATGCCTCGCTCACGGCTAAAAAATACAGTGCTGGGTGACCTGAGAGACAGCCAATGGTAATGAGTGTAACTAACAAGGGAATTCCCAATCGGGGAATTTAAAGAAGACTTTATAAAACACGTTGGTTAAAACGACAAAAATGTCGCTGTGCCTGCGAAAGGGTTAACATTTCATTAATGCGCTGGCCCTGCACAGGCCAGCATGGCTGCCCAGTGCTGCTGATGAATAATCCTACACAGCAAAGCACTAGCTATGGTAGAGTCTTTGCCACAATTTATGGCCCGGCAGTAAATGATAAGCAGCTTCCCTTAATGCTCGTACGTGTGTGTGTGTGTGTATCTGCCCATCTATGTGCATGCGTGTCGGTGTGTGCGTGTGAGTTTGTGTCTGAGCATGTACTAGCGCTTACATGAATGAGCGAGTGTGAGTGTGTGGGTGTGGGTGCCGGAGCACTGCATGTGTATGACAGCGTGTGCTCATTCAGGCATGCGGGTATTTATAACGTGGGCATTTGCCATTTGGTCCATCTGGTTTGAATCTTATCTTCTGGATGTATTTCACCATTTATAGCATTCAGATGACATGAAATACTGAAATATTGATTTGGGTAACCCCATGGCTTATTGGTACTTGATGCTTTATGTAACATTTTGTCCAAAACGGCATGTGCGCTTATACAGTATAGTACATAACTGGTTCAAAATTTATTTTCAGTGAAGACTGGTCATTAGTTCACAATGGAGAACTTAAGAAAAATAAACTGCAATCACACCACTGTACACCACAGAGCCTATGCAATGCATGATTTTTAAACATTGGTAATGCTAGCATTGATGTTACAAAGAAATCAATCTGTGACTGGCGCACAAAGGATGCAAACAAGAATCAGCTTTACCACATTATATAATTAGCACAATATGCTAATTTTTAATGCCTTGAATAAATTAGGTCAATTATCTATGTTAAATTATGACTAATTAAATGCTGCCTAAGTGATCATTACTTTGCGCAAACCTTTGCAGTATGATCAATTAAATTAGGTACAAACATCTTTAACACTAGGTTCCTGTTTAAGATTTCTAATTATATCTTATTTTGCAATGTTAATGAATAGCTAAGCACAATTAATTATGCAATCTAGAAACTACTGCCAAGAGACAGCCATTATTGCGTCAAATTATACAACACAATGCAAAAATGTGAATTAAACACCACGTACAACATGTTTTAAATGAACATTTATTCAGGAATGATCTGAATTTGACAAACCTCATATTTTGGAAATGAAATTTTCCAGGTCATTGGGAATTTAACTTTTAATAACAACTTTAGATTATGTACCTTTGAATATCGCTAAAAAGGGGATCAGCTTTCATACAGGCACCAGAGATGTAAACTGTACAGATAATCGGGGCCTCTTGGGCCTCGCAGTGGATAAATCAAATGAGTCAGGCAAACTTTGCTCAGGGATAAATGTATTTAAGTCAAGGACAAACCCGAAAACTATTGGCAATCATACATTTTTCCGCACAGGCTAATCTAATTGGGTTCACTGGCGTTGACTTGAAAAAGTAGGCAGTTGTCATATGGTCCCAGTTAGTGGAGAATGAAAAGCAGAACTTTTATCTGGACCATGTGAGTGATAAATGTCTTCACTTATCGACTGTGCCTGTGATATATGAGATCAGATAATAATCAATGTTTAGCTGCACCATATGTTTGAACAGGCCTGCCAAGCTCTTACTGTAGGTACAAGGTCTCGGCGTCGAGGTGGGCTTCCAAAAGCAGGAGAGAGTCGATACGCATGCTCAGATGCCCCAGTCACAGCTAAAGAGCCAATTTGAGCACGGACTATGTTTTCATGTATTTGACATTGTGAAATTCATGTAGATGTTGAACAATTTTGCCCAAACAGATGTTAGTATGAATTACATTATGTTTGCTCTCGTGCTTCAGATCAGTGTTTAAGGAAAATTTGGCCATTAGGATACCTTTTTTTTCCTTGGCAAGGATACAGTCATCAAATTTCAAAAGGAGGCAAGATAAAACATAAAAATAGTAAAAAAAAAAAAAAAAAAAATTTTAATAGCTGACATAATCCTCAGACAAGATGTACAGTTAAGACTGAAATAGATTTTTAAAAAAGACCCAAAATAGCAAATAAGCTGAACAGACACATTCCATATTCAAAGACTCATCATGATGAGATTCACAAAACAGTAAAAATCTGCAGGTTTTCTTACATCTGGTGACCAACTACAATGTTCTTCTAGGACCAAGATGGCCAGGAATTTGCATGTATTTTCGAAGACTATGCTTGAAATATTTTTTATTCCTTTATTTAGCTTACAGTGGAGATTCCCAGCCTTTATTAAAGGGCATTTTTATAAATTTGGTTTCACTGTAGAAATAACATTGTGATTTAGTTGCCCTATTTCACTGGACCATAATGTTTTTATAAATAATCAGATGTATTTAATTACTTCCTTACCATAAAGAAACAATCAATTGTTTGAATCATAACAGCACCAGCAAGCTCAGAAATCACTAAGGTACCGACAGACAAAGCTCTTATGAGCAGGTCTTGGTATCATCTGTGTCTAGCAAAATGCTGAGCTGACACAACTCCATGGAGCCCTGTTCCTCAAATCACTTTCTCGAGGGTCAGGAAGGTATCCATCCCCTCCCCCCTAACCAGGGAGCAGGTTCAAATCTGAGGGCTTAATTTTGAGGATTTTTTGCCTTAAAGGTTGACAAATGGCTGAGCTTACAGCTCTAACTGACAAGTTGAGGAATAGGCGTGTTTGGCTGGTGCAGTCGACTGCAGAAGACTTAGTTTTCTCTTTGGGTTGTGGGTAAATTACAATGCATGATGGGAAATGACTTTAAGCCAAATTGTCCAACTGGCTCAGCTGTCTGGCCATATGAAATTCATGTGATCATCACATTCGCCCCTGAACTCTCTTAAGATCAAGGCGGATACTCAGTGGACCGCAGCACCACGGAAGCAACTGCGGCAGGCTGGCTGACAATAAGGGTTCACCCTCATTGGTTAGGCACTTGCACCCTTAGCACCTAATTTAGAATTTCTTCCCAATTTTTTAAAGATGTTTGATGTCATTAAGAAGCTCAGAATAATATAATAAGTAGAACTAGTTCAGGCAGGAAACTCGAGTCATTCTACATCAGTTCATGCTGCTGCGTCTGCATCAGAAAGAGTACACCAATCGCAGAGCAGCAACAATCAGAACCTATTATGTTGGTCTATTTAAGCACAATCGAGCTCGCCCACCTTTGCTGCTCAATTGGCTGCCTCACATGCAAGGTTAGAAATGATTTTTGCTTGCTCTGTCAGAGTGGGGGGGGCGGAGGGGGTCATAAATTCTGCTCCCTACCTAATTTTGTTGTTGTTTAGTATGTTCTTGTTATGCCATGGTAGAGAGCACCTCCAGAGCGGAACCTTCCACCAAACAAAAATGTCATTACATCTTCATGTCAAAAAAATTTTGTTCAATTCAAATACATGAGCATACGTGGCTGAACTTTCATTTTTAGATGCATGTTTTGTGCACCTTTTACGGTGTTCTGTTTAGCTGATTGCAGAGTGTAAATTACAACAAAGGTGATGATTGCTGCATGACTTACCATGGTGAATGTCATATGACCGCTGAACCAGCATGCAGTGTGGCAATTGTCTGTTTTGAGGACTGACAGTTGTACTCCGCCCTAGATGCCTGCGTCAAGTCCCGTACAGACATCCATACAGCCTGTGGGCGCAGCGAATGCGCCTATTGGCTGCACAGGTTCAGCCCTATCTTAGAGGGCGACTAATGGCTGCATTGGTACAGCCTGATCTGACAGGCTGACCAATGGCTGCGCAGCTACAGGCTGATCTGAGAGGCTGAACAGTGGCTGACCTTACAGCCCTATCTGAGAGACTAACCAGTGGCTGTGTTGGTACACCCCTATCAGAGAGACAACCAGTGGCTGTGTTGGTACACCCCTATCTGAGAGACTAACCAGTGGCTGAGTTGGTACACCCCTATCTGAGAGACTAACCAGTGGCTGAGTTGGTACACCCCTATCTGAGAGACTAACCAGTGGCTGAGTTGGTACAGCCCCATCTTAGGGGCAAACCAATGGCTGAGCTGGTGCAGCTTTATCTTAAAGGCTGACAAATGGCTGAGCTGTTACAAACCTATACCAAAGGCTGACCAGTGGCTCGGCTGGTACAACCCTATCTGAGCGGCTGACCAATGGCTGAGCTGGCACAACCCTGTTATCTCCAGCTTCGAGTAGAGTTAGCTCCACTGGCTGCGACGGCTGGAAGTGCCCTGGACATTAGCCCGTCCTAAACCCTTTGGGATGGATCTGCAGGTCAGATTTTTCATGTTATCAGTGTTCAGTGGAATATTTGGCAGAAACCGATGTGGAGTCATTTGATCAGGAGAATTAATCTTTTAAAATGGACTGGAGGCATGATCTAGTGGCTAAATTCCATTAACCTAGCTTGTGCGAGCAGTGAATCATTGCACAGAACCTTCTAGACAGACAAACATATACGGCCATTTAATGAGGTCAGGAACTTCCAGTGAAGCTCGTGGCACTAGATAATTAATTTTGCATTGTGTTTGTAGCCTGCGATATCCATTGTTGTCAGTAAGATCATCATAATGACCAAAATGCTTCATACTAATCTGGTCAGGGCCTAGGCCGCAATTGTGTTCTGTGCGTTCAACATGAGACAGTAAAGATGCTGGTTATTTTGATCGTTTTAACTATGCTAAGATTTTTTTCACAAATTAAACAGGAATTGTTTACCCCTCCTGGGGATGACACCTTTTTTTTTGGGGGGGGGATTTTGAGCCACGAGAGGAAATAAAGAAAAGCGCGTGGTATTGTAATCCTGGCGCGCACCACGTGCACGCGCCAAGCACTTCAGTAATAACAAACATTGAGCTGTTTGTGATGTGTACCGTGACACTTGACTTGTTCTTTTTGGTGTGGTCAATAGCCTACATAAAGCCAACAAAAAAAACGAAAAATGCTACTGCATCAAGAAAATAGAACGGCTTGTGACACAGGGGAGAGAAAAAGAGCCTTTGGCATGTTACGGGCAGATCTCAGCCGCCCAGAGGTGGTGCGTCATTTGCACTGTCACCGTTCAACAATCAGTCAGCTGTCTATCCGAGAATGGAACACAGGCACTGTCACTGACCGACCCCGCTTAGGGCAGCCACGAGTGACGATGGCGGCTCAAGAGCGCCACATCTGGTTACAGCCTGTACGTGACAGATTCCGGACAGCAACCCAAACTGATCATAAGATGAAGGGTCCGAGACGATTGAGGGTGAGCGCAAGTAGCGTTTGACGCCGTCTATGTGAGCAACACATGCGGGCACACGGGCCCTATGGAAAACCCAGTTTTATGTTGTTTATGTTGGCTTTATGTAGGCTATTGACCACACCAAAAGAACAAGTCAAGTGTCACGGTACACATCACGAACAGCTCAATGTTTGTTATTACTGAAGTGCTTGGCGCGTGCACGTGGTGCGCGTCAGGATTACAATACCACGCGCTTTTCTTTATTTCCTCTCGTGCCTCACTGGAAAAGCAATAAAAATCAATCGATTCTTCAATTTGCCGCAAATACAGCACATACCTCACCCGTGCGTTTTTAATGGAGCTAAGTATACGTATCCAGTGTTTAGCATGCTTGAACATCAGCTTTCATTTCAGAGTGCAATAAACGCCAAAGCCAATTTCTCTGCTAACTGTGATATGTCCTCGCGGTCAATCAGCAATGGAGTATCCCGCACTGCCAATAGCATCCGATTGTTTTGCGACTCTTGTTTTGGGCTAAATAAAAGTATGACTGTCCTTTCAATGCTGCAAGCTCTGCAGAAAAAAAAAATTCCCAAATTTATCCTTCAAGAATGTGTTTCTCATCAGTGGGCATAGTTTTCTCCCCACTGATTGAGTTTTTGGCCGCATTCAGCAGCAGGTTTGCAAAAAAGGACAAAGTACTTCATGCAGAGGAGAATTAAGTGTTATTACAGAAACATGTATATATTTACGTTACGATATTGACTGGTAGGCATTTACATAACTTAAATTCGCACTTCTGTGGATATATTGCATTTTGCCAAGTAATCACATCAAAGTTGTCTTTTTCCAAAATTCATTATTCATAGATTTTCTTGCATCTTGGTAAAGTGTTTTAACTTGTTTATTAGCAAGACGTATTAATAAATAAGAAAGCTATTCTATGGTTACTTCCTGGGACATTTGCATATTTCAAAAAATTCTTCAAATGGATATAATGTGTTTTGCAATGAAACTCTTCAACTGTTCACACTAGTATATGTCTAAAATCAAACAAATCAACTCAAATAGGCTGGGTGGGGTCACTACATTATAGAGTCATATCAATGGATTTCGCCATTGCTTTACGTTGTGGTGGGAACATGCTCCTAAAACTGAGATTGTCAAAGAAATCTTATTTTCATGACATAAGAACGATTTAAACAAGAAATTAATGATTATATTTCAATTGATAATACATTTGTAATAATTTAGAAAATGTAATAGCTATTGTTGCACAATTAGCGTGTTTAGTGTGTCGTCATTTTCATGCTGTCATGAATTAAATGGACATAAGCATCACACCAAGACGTGGGACAGCATGAACCATCATATTGCTCTCTGAAATGATTTCTGCCATGTAATGCCAGTTTCCATCAAAATTGCCTCTGATGTATGTGTCCGAAGTAAGATGGACACTAAGTAGAATAGTTGTCAATATCCGCGGTACAACAGCTATTGAAATCACAACATAATTGAATAAACCCAGACCTGAATCAGTGTCGACAAAAATAATACGTTGTGAGCTTCACAAAAATGCTATTTATGGCGGGGAAACCTGTTCTATCCAAAGCTGAAGCACAAAGAATGTCAATGTTTATATGTCTAATGTCTTTTAAAATATACTGTTCTTAGCAAAAGTCTTAGGCATGTTAATAGCAATTTTGTAGGGGAATATGCTTGCAAAAATTATGAAATTAGAAGTTTCCAGTATCTGAGAAATATATTATACAGAGCTGTAAACTGTAAAAAAAAAAAAAAAAAATCAAATGTATACTTTTCAATTTTTTTTTTCCAAATTTATGGTGTCTCTACCCTTTTCTTAAAAATTTGGGACAATGTCCTGTTGTGCTATAGTTTCATAAGATGATTATCTTTTTGCTGGTTCCAAGCAGACTGGAAAACTTGCCCCTGTTCTTCTGCAGACTAACTGTCTCACGTGCACGTACCCCTCCAAGTAAATCCAGACAGCTTTGATGATGTTGACATCAGGGCTCTGGCAGTACTATATGAACTGTATCAGCTGTTTTTAATGAAATAAAAACATTTATTATAAAACTATTTTTAACTAAGCATGTGGAATTTAAGATTTACTTTTGATCTTCAGCAACAGTAATGTGGAAAACAGAAAGTGAACATCGAAAGCCAGATTTGAATTTTTAAAAATGCAGGGTGCCTAAGACTTTTGCACAGCATTGTATGTAATCTGAATATCAATAGATTATGTACACAAGGAGTACACTTAAGTAAACACATTTACAGGGTAATTCAATCATAACAGGCTTCAACTTTGTTATTATAGAACTAAATGTAAAATCTTATAAAGGGGCATCTTTCCCGAAGACCTGAATAAATATGGTATACTGGGGTAATGAGGAGAAATACTGGTCTGATTCCTACTTACATAAATACATTTTTGAAAAAAATAAATCTTTTCCAATGAATAAAAGCTCACAGATCCAG
The DNA here is from genome assembly GCA_029692085.1 of Gymnothorax javanicus. Classification (NCBI taxonomy): domain Eukaryota; kingdom Metazoa; phylum Chordata; class Actinopteri; order Anguilliformes; family Muraenidae; genus Gymnothorax; species Gymnothorax javanicus. The sequence continues at coordinate 29,063,166 of CM056205.1, read as the reverse complement.
TTATGTAATCCCCCATACCTGCATGGTTTCAGGGTAGGATATAAAATACAAGGAAACCAAGACAATATGAATTGGGCTTTCAACTTCAAAGAAAATAACATCCCTCACACCCCCAAACTTAATTTATTAAATTATTAAATGAAGCGCGCCTGTGATCACCAAAGCACCACAGGCCCCAGCAATCTTACACCTTCACAACCCAACGCTTTTCCCGCTAACAGGTTGAACTTCAGCAACCCGTCCCCCTCGGCAGACCCCAGTGCCGTAATAATCTTATCAACGACACTCGAAAACTGCACGCTTTCAGTGTCGGTCGCTGCAGAACATAACTCATGCCCTTCAAACGTTCTGAGTGTCTGGAGTTATTTAGATACAGTCCCAGCTGCAATACACATGCCAAAACTGAAGCACCAGTAGCATTAGAAGATTGGTTCTGTAAAGCGCTGACAAAATGTCTCTTGGACATTTGTGCCGAAGGTAAACAAAGCAGCTTGTGGTCCTTGCCAAGCCTGGGCCCAGAGCAGGCATCTTCATTTGCATTTGCCAACAGTTAGGAAATTTCAAATAGTTTAGGCAGCCGTGTTGTTCATGTAAACTGCCGCAAAAACGTATTGTCAAGGAGGATTTCAGCATCATCGTTGCAAGGTTGCTCATTCTATCAAGTACAATTCAGCTAAATGCTGTGAAATGGGTTCTGCTGGCATTGATAGGAATATTCAAAGAGAAATGTTAAATAATATTTCCCTCCACGCTTCATATTGCTGTCAGGGTAAACATAAATGTAAACACGTCAATCCATATAAAGCGCATGAGCAGCAGATATGCCGAGATGTATGGAGTATGCCTCAGCTGGGATATTTTACCAAACTGAGAAATTCAAACCTGTTTCTAATTTTTATCAGTTAGGTTTCTGAGCATCCAGTTTGTCTCCCATATTAGATCTTAGATATCCAGACTGTAGCCTACAGGAGGATTAGATCAGGACTCTTGTGCTGTTGAAGAGTAAATGAACAATTTTGCAAAACAATTCATGATAATTAATGTGAGCCATGTTTTCTTGCGAAATGATATTATTTTTTCCTTTGAAATTTGTTTTAGTTTTCTTTACGTATAGTCTTACATTGACAGCAAAAAATGGGTAGACCTCTGAAGTGGTTGGATGTTTGATATAGCTAATTAGCTTTGTAGGTCTGCTGCAGAGGCAGTGGGTGTATATGTTTTTTTTTTTTTCTTTTTTGAGGCGCTGCCCTGGCTTTGTTTGGGTAAATGAAGTGCAGTACTCCCTTGTGTGTTTGACTAAGATTGTAGGAATGCTGTTCTGTTTGCGGCCTTTTATTTGTCAGCTGGACATGTTTACACATTTAATTTTTTGATATACAGGACAGCATTTACAGGTTAATCACGTTAGCAAACTGCATCCATGTTCACTGATTTTCTGCGACAGAAATGTGCTGTGTTCCCTTTTTTAAATGTCACAAAGGAGTGATTTGACGGTTGACACCTCAGATCCCGTAAAAAGCTCTTCATTTGCAGTTGTGAAATTACACCTAGGGTGTCTAATTCAGGACATTCTGATGTCGCAAGCTTAATGTTGCCTGCTGAGTGCACCTAATGCTCGTGAGATAGTAATGCTTCGATAGAGCATTGAACTAGAAGTAAAGAAAATACAAATCAGGTAAACAGTAAATACCTAGCCACATGCATTATATTCACTTCATTAACAAATGCTCTGCTTTGATGCATTTATGAACCATTCATTAATTCCAATTCTCATTACCCCAGTTAGAACCTATGGCTGTACACATTTGAATAATTTTTTGAGGACTCCCATGAAAGTAAGGCCATGAATTCATATTCTCATTGCATGGTTGTACATGTATTAGCTAAACAAAGGATACCTACATAATTATTTGACCATTAACAAATGCAGTTCATATTGTTTTATTCCAATAGGAAATGGTAATCCAGCAGTGATCATGAATTAATGAAGTACACATACAGTCTGGTACAGAATTATTGGCAGCCTTGATAAAATTGAAGAAAAAAAAGGCTACATACAATAACAAAAGATCAGTAATAATCTAAATGCATACTTCAAATATATGGAAAGCTATATATGTATCACTTCATTTCAGGGCATTTATTCTCATATTTTAATGTTTTTCATGAAGGAATCTCATTTTTTAGGAGAACCATAGTTGTTAAAACTGAGCTGTTAAAATTACTGGCACCCCAGGTTCAGTGCTTGACAGCTGTGAGTCTTTTCCTGTAATTTGTGAGGTTAGAGAGGTTTGCAAAAGAGAGACACTTTTTGTGCTCAGCAAGCGGTTTCTTTGTTCAACTCTTCCGCAAAGTTTGTTGAAAGTTTGTTGCTACGGGGGTGGCAAGTTATGGTTGTTACTGAGACTTGGCAGCCCAAAGATGCAACTAATCGCCGCAATTCCTGAACCATCATCCTTAGGTTCATTATTACCAACTTTACCAACTTCTTCGTTGTCTGAGGGGATGACATTCTCTCCCAGCCTCTTCCTGGCATGTCTACAATCATAATATATTTTTCACATTTTTAATTACTGCCCGTAAACCGCCAAGTGGTATGTTTAACCATTTATGAATTTTTTGTACCGTTACCTCACTTGTGAAGGTCACTTCCCATCTGCTTTCTTGGAATTGACAGTTCCTTTTTCCATTCTTTTTCTGATGATCCTGAACAATACAATAATAAAATGGTGCCAAAATAGACTTCCTGACATCCAATCAGAAGTTATCCTCAGTTTGCTTCAAAACTCAATCTGAAAAAGCTCAATGCTTGCTTTGTTGATCCCGCATGCCCATTAAAAATCCTGAATGAACCTCCCTCTCAGAATCCTTTTATGAGCTCAAAGCCAGTGCAGGAAGAGACACAGTAAATACTGTGTAAATTCCATCAGTACACAGTGATGGCAGCTCATTTTCTCAAATTAAGTTCATCTGTATCTTTTTGCGTCCTCTTTTGACCGGTATACTTGCTGGAGATGGCCGTGGTTTTACGCAAGCCGGATGCTTTCACGGCAGAACCCCCCGTGATGTTCTTTTCAGGGTAACTAACGAAGCTCTTTGTGTTAAGCAGCAGCTCAATCGCCACTTATGCCAGGCCTTGAACAATTATCATCAAATATCAAACAAAGATAGCCCATAAAAGTGCACTATTCCATCAAAGAGCTTTCGCACTTTCTTACAAAATAAATATTTCCCTCATTTGATGTCTGGCGGGGTTTTCCAATATTTACAATGCATTGCAGATAGACTGGAACCATGCAGGACCCATTCTGGCTCTTCTTATTCTCTGTAGGACCCAGTTTGACTTTATGATTTTGCTGTAAAACTGTCTATTCTGACAAATGTTTTCTTTCTTCATCTTGTTTCTTTCTTTCAAGTAGCAAATGTGTTACTTTTTGCTTGACAAGTTGGCAAATCTTCAAATGAGGGAAACTGTCTCATATCGCCAGCAATCGGTCTTATGTAAGATTTTAAATAACATTTGGAGTCAAAATATATTGCTTTTAAGGCTTGTTGAGGCTGTCTTATATTTTGGCTCATACAGTAGGGCTACTGTTTGCCGCAACGTGTAAGCAGTTGAGCAGTTGAGGGAAGGACCATCTCTGTATTAGTGAGGCGAACAAACAGTATGTGACACAGAAAACAGGAAGATGTGTGAAATCAAAGCCGTCCTAATGGGGAGGACTTTGTAGGTAAGAGTCTGAAATTGAATATATCGCACAGATATTTTGAAGCCTCTGCATTCACAAAGTATTCTTACAAGGAAAAGTATGTGGATGTGTGTGACCCTTGTGTAAATTAGACCCCAGCACTAGCTTTAGAGAAGCCATTCCTCAGTTATTGATCGGAACAAATTGATCGTGCATAGCGGAGCGTTAGTCCAGACATGAGACCACATGATGGCGAGAATATATTGTTTACGCTATTTATCACACGTCTTTTGGCTGCAAACTACAGTGCATTGAGTATTTGCCCTTTGCTTAAAAACTGTATGGTCTAGCACTCGATGAAACATAGGCTGGAAACCTGCTTCTCAGCTACTACATGAAAAGCTGTTCTGTGCTCTCACAGCTTTCTATGCAGAGAGATATTCCCTATTTATAAATATTTTAAAAATGCAATTCACTGGTTCATGTGTTTGCTATAAAAGAGAATTAGGGCCAGGCAACGGGGAAAAAACGAGAGGGGAAGACTTCTTTATTTTGCATTTCAAGAATAAAATCTAATAAAGAATAAAGTCGAAATGTCAAGAATGAAGTTGAACTACCGTTTCCAAATAAAGGCAAATTTCCACTTTATTCTCAGCATTTTGACTTTATTCCTAAAATGCAAAATAAAAAAATCTTCCTCTTCTCAAATTTTTCCTCATGCCTGGCGCCAATACTCTGTCATTGTTTGCCAATGTGATAGTTCAGATGTGGCTCACTTAAAATTTTTGTTTAAAAGGATGAAATGGTTTATTTATTCTGCAGATCGAAAAACTGAAATATCTTATTCACCATAATATTCAAAGCCTTTCATGAGGCACTGTTAATGATACTCAGGCAAATTAATTTATAATACAAAATAATAATTAATTAATGTCCAAAACTATTGTCAAACAAAGATGCGTTGACTTGTTTGGAAATTATGCATGGAAGAGCAATCTGTGTGCATATGTTCATGTGTTTTTGTGTGTTTGTGAGTGTGTTTTTTTGTGTTTGTGTTTGCTTGTGTGTCTGTATGTGTATATGTGTGTGCATATATTCCCACAGTTGTCGGGACCAAATGCCTCCACAAGTCATGAAAAACAGTTTTTGTTTTTGTTTTTTTAGTCCTAATGGGGACATTGGCTAGTCTCCACAAGATATCTGAGCTATTTTAGGGTTGAGCGTTAAGATTGGGGTTAGGATAAGTCTAGGGTGAGGTTGAGGTTAAGTATGGGTTGGGCATATAGTGTCGCATATTTTCTGATCAAGAGCCAGATCCAAATCCCAGAAAAAGCCGAATAGGCGTTTTTACTCATTGAAGATGTGTTAAACACAGTCACACATACACCACTCGCGCGCATTGTTTGCATCATTCCCATCGCCCGGCACGAACTGGCATCTTCTCGTGTGTATTTGCATCATTGCATTGACTTTGAATGTAATCTGTCCATGTGAAAAATTTGTTTCGCGTTTTGTGGAAATGCATCGTTACTCCAGAGAGTCACCAGATCCTGTTTAGGCTTGGGCCGATTTTCAATATTATCAAATATCGCGATATTTGTAGTCATATGCAATATTTTTTAACAATATCGAACATCGAACAGCTGTTATGGCATCCTCAGACTTTTATTTTGCTTTTATACTCCTCCTTCTTTCCACGCGAAAATCGATTGAAAATAATTGCTGAATTATTAGCGTTAGCCTGCATGCAGCTGCAGCGTTTCAGTACACAGACATGGCGGATTTAGTCGCAAAGAAGAATGCAAGCTCGCAAATTTGGCAACATTTCGGCTTTCAACCAGGGGAAAATGAAAGTTTGTGTTGGAGTGTAAATGGTGAAAAGGAAAGAAGCCCTTTGTCTCCCCCTGCAGCTGGCTTGCGGCAAATTTACAGAGGTTTTAGCAGTAGTAATTCAATGATGGTGATTTCAAATGACAGTAAAATTGACCCATCATATTTCCCCTATAAATGGGCTTTATCAGAGCCTCTGGGCTTTATTATCGTGAACTACGACAAGTTCCGCCCACTGTCCCCCAGGTAAATCACAAGCTTGAAAAAAAAAAAAACGGCGGTAAATAACCTATCTTTCATGATGGAAGACGTGAGTGGCCCTCAGCGCTGCGAGTGATTAGGATATCGTTTCGAGTTGACTAAACAGGCCGTTTTTCAGATTAACATTCAATGAGAAGTTGGAGTTAATCAACGAGGGATGACCTACACCAGACCTTAATTTTGCGCAAAAAACCAAGGCTTTTGAGAGGCATTTCAACACCAGCAATTACGCGTGATACCCAGGATGAGCTAAGACGGAAAATCTGTATTGCTTGGATTGTCTGCCGTGGGTTCTGGGCCATAGATGGATTTTCTGAGCGGGCGAAAAGGCTAGCCAAATGATCATCAAATGGTAAGATATTTCAATAGGCTGCTGTGCCAAGTGATTTTACATTGGCTGCCCCACCACTGTTCTGTGTATGTTAAATTTTATTCGGAAAAACATTAATTATTCGGAATTACTGAGATGATAAAATGGATCAACCAGAAATCACATTTTTAACGCTGTGTCAATATGCCCTATTATTTTAAACAGCCTATATTTATTAAGAACAGCTTACTTGTGCATTTTGGATCAATACGCTGCCACTAATCACCCACGCTTTTCAGTATACTGTAGATAGCTCAAAATGCACTCTCTGACGTATCCTGATCCGATTGCTTAACGTTAGATGTTACCGAGGAGTCCTCCAAATGTGGTATTTTTCTGAAAATGCTAGCTGCTTGATGATCTACTAACAAACGAAAAAAAACCCACTTTGTTTTCATTTGAGATTAAACATCTGCCACATCCGTGTTTGACAGTATGGCGCAATGTAGTTTGGGAAATGTCGTTTTTTTTAGCGGCAGCAATGAAATGGTCTGTAGATACTTCAAAATGCATTTCCCTTGATACATCGCTCCTTCATATCAAAGACCGTAAACGCACACCCACTTGTCTTTTGCAGGAAACAAAGTTGGGGCAGATCAATAGCGATTATGCAACCTATTGCATATGTGCAAATGTTTTACATTTATCTTTGCATATAATTAATTTTTAATAGCAAATGCGAGCAAAACTGTCACACTGTACAGCCCTGAGCATATCAACCTCTCAGCTATTATTCATTCATAGGCTAAGGCTACGCATTATTAACCAGCAAAACACCCCCCCTCCCCGTCGATAATATTGTTTATCGTGATATTTGGGCGGGACAATATCGAGATATTTAATTTTGGATATTGCCCAAGCCTAATCCTGTTATCCTTGACTGCTCATTTCTGTCCATTCCTATGACCAACCACATATCCAAAAACTCACAGTTCTCCAGTCACTGCCAGACCTACCGAACTGACTCTCTAGGTCGGGGATGGGGAACCTTTTCCTGAAGGGGCCGGTGGGGGTGCAGGCTTTCATTCTAACCAGGTAATTACACAACTGATTCTACTAATCAACGTCCTTCGCAAAGATTCCAGAGGTTGATTAGTAGAATCAGGTGTGTAGCTGCTTGGTTGGAATGAGACTCTGCACCCACACCGGCCCTTTCTTGATAAGGTTCCCCAGCCCTGCTCTAGATTATGCATCACTCTTTTGTGAGATTTCCTCTGGCTTCACTAGCTCCACTTGAAACACAAATAACACTTTTGACAGCCCTCATGGAATCCCTGATGAGCGACATGTAAGTGGGTAATACCACCTTATCAGCAGAATTGTCTATTTAATTTCATTGGCCTGGCACCATGCTGCTCTCCAAACCCTCGCATGGCATTGACAGGTCTCATCATAGCCACTCAGGCAGTTGAACCTGTGATGGCTGGTATTTCAAGACGCCAAATGCAGTGGCCGGAATAAAAGGAAGTACAGCAAAATGACGAACACAGACAAAGTAAGAGAGAGAGGCTGGTGCTTCCAAAGGACATAAACCTAGTCTGAGTAAAAATAAGGAAGCAACGCGATTTAGACTTGGACGAAATAAAGGAAAAATCTCGTAAACCGAGATAAAAAGATTAAGCACCAGACGGTGGACAGACGGAGGAAAAGAGAGAGAAAGATTCCCTTACTAACTACCACTTTCCTCTTTTGCAACTGATTCCTCACCAACTTTCTAGCTAGAGAACTTACGGGCTATAGTGCAAACGAAACACTGACACTCTAGCAAAGGTGGCGAGGCAGAACTTGGGCTTAAATAGAGTCTGGGTGCCGCCCACAATTGATGCCAGCTGGCCAAAGAATCTGATTGTGGGCAAAACGATATCGTCCCGGACGAGAGCAACAGAGAAAGCTCCCAAGCTAGCGCCAGCCTCCAGAACCATGACAGCCCCCCCAAGGGACAGCTCCAGAAGTCCCTAGGGAACCCCGTGCATGGAACTCAGAAATGACCGTGGGGTCCAGAATATCCCGGGAAGGGACCCAGCAGCGCTCCTCAGGGCCATATCCCTCCCTGTCCACGAGAAACTGGGCCCCACGACCAACACGCCTCTCAGCCAGAATGCGGCCCCCCTCAACCATTCGCGGTAGCGGCAGGGGTGTGTCGACGGGTGCCAGGACGCTAGTGCTAACCGGCTTAATCCGAGAGACATGGAACGACGGATGGATGCGCAAAGATCGAGGGACCTTCAACTGGACAGTGACCGGATTGATCCTCCGCACTATCTTGAATGGGCCAATATAGCGGGTGGCCAGTTTTCGTGATTCTACCTTCAAGGGGAGGTCCCGGGTAGACAGCCAAACTCTCTGACTCACCCGATAAGATGGGGCCACACGACGCTGTCTATCGGCGGCGGATTTCTGTTTGAGCCCCGAGCGCAACAGAGAAGAACGGACCCTGGTCCAAACCAACCGACAGCGATGAATGAAATGGTTGACCGAGGGAACCTCAGAATCATTCTCAGTCTCAGGAAACAGTGGGGGTTGGTAACCCACCTGAGCTTCAAATGGGGAAAGGCCTGTGAAAGAATTACTCAGTGAGTTATGGGACAACTCGGCCCATGCTAAAAATCGACTCCATGAAGATGGATTATCCGCTGCTAAACATCGAAGAGTGTTTTCCAATGACTGATTAGTACGCTCAGTCTGCCCGTTGGTCTCTGGGTGGAACCCAGAGGAGAGACTCACAGTGGCCCCCAACTGCTTACAAAACGCCCGTTAGAATCTGGCCGTAAACTGAGGACCCCGGTCAGAGACAACATCTTGCGGAAGCCCATGCAGCCGGAACACATGGTTAACCATAAGAAGGGCCGTCTCCCGCGCTGAAGGCAGCTTGGGTAGCGCGACAAAATGAGCGGCCTTAGAAAAACGGTCAACCACGACCAGGATGACCGTGTTGCCTTCAGACACAGGCAGTCCCGTAATAAAATCCAACGCAATATGCGTCCAAGGGCGCCTGGGAACGGGCATTAGTCGCAGCAGACCAGAGGTAGGGAGATGGGAAGTTTTGTTTCTGGAGCAGATGCCACAAGCAGCAACAAATTCCTGAATGTCCCTCATCATACCGGGCCACCAAAAACATCGGGCCAGGAACTGCTTCGCCCGATGGGCTCCCAGGTGCCCCGCCAAGCAGGAAGAGTGTCCCCACTGGAGGACCTGTGGCCTAACCCAAGGCAGGACAAACAAACAGCCAGGAGGCTCCCCCCCAGGACCGGGATCTGTCTTCAAAGCCTCCTGAACCACCGCCTCAATCTCCCATTCAATGGGTGCCACAATCTGAGAAGCCGGAATAACTGGCTCCGGGGTAGGATCGCGATCAGAGCGGTCGTAAATCTGCGACAAGGCGTCAGGCTTAATGTTTTTAGAGCCAGGGCAGTAGGTTAGTGTAAAATTAAAATGGTTAAAGAACAATGACCACCGCGCCCGCCAGGAATTACGTCGCTTGGTTTGCTGAATATACTGGAGATTTTTATGGTCTGTCCATACCACGAAAGGGTGTTCAGCTCCCTCCAACCAGTGGCGCCACTCTTCAAGCGCTAACTTGACTGCCAATAACTCACGGTCACAAATGCTGTAATTCCGTTCCGCGGCGGACAAAGACCAGGAGAAGTATGCGCATGGGTGTAGCTTATTGTCCCAAAGGGGGCGCTGGGACAAAATAGCACCCACCCCAACCTCCGAAGCATCCACCTCCACCACAAATGGGAGGGAGGGATCGGGCAAAACCAGAATGGGCTCTGAGCTAAAACGTCTCTTTAATTCCTGAAAGGCAGCCTCAGCTGCTGAAGACCAAAAAATGCTGAGGAGGTATTCTTTCTGGTGAGCGCAATAATGGGGGCAGCAACCGCGCTAAAATTACGGATAAACCTCCTGTAAAAATTAGCAAAGCCCAAGAAGCGTTGGACCTCCTTAACACTTTGAGGGGCAGGCCAATTCCTGACCGCAGCCACCTTGTCCAGGTCCATACGGACCGATCCCTTGGAAACAATAAAGCCAAGAAATGAGACAGTTTGGGCGTGAAAGACTCATTTCTCAGCCTTGACAAAAAGCTTTGCATTAAGGAGGGCCTCAAGCACCCGTCTGACGTGTTGTTTATGCTCTGAGAGCATTGAAGAAAAAATCAAAATGTCGTCAAGATAAACGACGAATTTCTCCAACATTTCTCGGAGAACATCATTGACGAGTGCCTGAAACACCGAGGGGGCGTTAACCAATCCGAATGACAATACCAAATATTCGTAGTGCCCATCATGTGTATTAAATGCCGTTTTCCATTCGTCCCCCTCCCGAAGGCAAACTAAGTTATAAGCATTACGGAGATCTAACTTGGTAAAAAATGACGCCTCCTGCAGACATTCAAATGCGGAATTTGTCAACGGAAGGGGGTATCGGTTTTTAATGGTGATCTTATTCAAACCCCTATAATCAATACAGGGTCTCAGACCGCCATCTTTTTTTCCCACAAAAAAAAAAAACCCGCTCTGGCAGGAGACGTTGATGGCCGAATAAAACCATTAGTGAGAGCCTCCTGAGTATATTCTCGCATGGCCTTTTGCTCAGGCCCTGACAGCGAGTATAGCGAACCCCTAAGAGGAGTAGTACCAGGGTAGAGATTGATCTCGCAATCGTACGGGCGATGAGGAGGTAAAGTCGAGACTCGTTGTTTACTAAAAACCTCGGCGAGATCAGCATAATCATTAGGAACATTAGAAGGCAAATCAAAGTTCAGCGTAGCCCCCAAATCCTCACCCTGTTCAGAACCTGACGTCTCGGTGACTGATTCAGAATCGAAAAAATCCTCTGTAAAGTAATCGTCCTCTGGCTGTCGCCAATCAAATTGAGGATTCCATTCCAACCCCTCCTCTGCCCCTTTTTCTAGTTTAGGAGGGTAAGGTGAGACACACTCACTCCAGGCATCAGTCTGCCCCATAGCTTGATGTTTGGGAAAACAAGTCACATTCTCTCTACAATGGGACCTACAACTGGCGCCCCAGTGGACAATAGGATTATTCTGTTCCCCCCAAGTGATGCAAGGCCTATGCTTCCGTAGCCAAGAATGCCCTAAAACAATGGGAAAAGCAGGGGAACTGATAAGAAAAAACTGAACCTCCTCAGAATGGCCACCAAAGGAAATGAACATATTTAGCAGTTCAGAAACTTCGGTTATAAATTCCGTTCCAAGTGGGCGACCGTCCAAAGTTCTTACAGAGTGTGGCTGTAAAAGAGGACAGGTAGGAACGGAGTGCCTCCTAGCCCACTTAACATCCATGAAACAATTCACGGCACCCAAATCCATGAACGCTTCAATAATAACTCTCTTGCTCCCCACAGTTAGTTCAACAGGGATTAGCGTTCGGAAGGGAAATTTGGTCTGCCCCTCTAGCGCCCCCCATACCGCTAGAGGGATCTCCCGTTCCCCTTGGAGCTTCAGGCAACGTGGACGGGTATGACCTGGTTTATTACAATTAAAGCAGATTATTCTTCTGCGAGCAGGTTTATGAGTCTGACTCTCAAACGAGCTACCAACCTGCCTAGCTTCAACCGGAGTGGAATCTTCAGTGGGTGGAATAGGAACTGCACACTTGCCACTAGCAGCCTTGGCCCCATTGTCAGCAAGCGGCAATCTGTTTAGTTTCTCCCTGTTACGTTCGCGGATGCAATTGTCAATTCGCACCGCACTGTGAACCAAAGAATCAAAAGTCGAACAGGGCTCCAATATAGCCAACGCGTCTTTTACCTCCTCAGTGAGAGCATGACTAAACACAGTCATAAGAGGAGCCTCCGGCCAGCCTGTCTCTGTCGCCAGGGAGCGAAATAAAATAGAAAACTCCGCGACACTTTCATCGCCCTGTTTCAGATGCATTAAACGCGTAGCCGCGTCCTGACCACAAACATCCTGATCAAACACTGACACCATTTCCTTGACAAGAGCCTCCACGGAATTTACGACCGGTGAATTAGATCTGATAAGTGGGCCGACCCAAGTGAGTTCTTTGTCAGTCAACAGGGATAAAATAAATGCAACCCGGGTATCCTCATTAACAAACCGTGACGGCTGAGCCCTACAAAATATCTCACATTGGGCAATGAAATCTTTACATTTTCTGGCCTCACCGCTATATCTTTGAGGTAATTGCAACTTTGGTTCCCAGGGAAGGTGTATGGATGATGATTGTGCGACATCTTGTGAAACTTGTGTAGACAGGGATTTAATAGGCTCGGTTAAACTTAACAGAACGCTCTCCTGTTTCTGCAAAGAACTCTCCTGAAGGCGGAGTCTCTCAGCCAAACCAGCCTGCTGGTTGCCCAGGCTGGAAAGCCCTTTGCCGAAATCAGAGAGTATAGCTTGCTGGCTGGTTACAACCTTTTCAATCGCGGCCACAGCTGACGTCTCCATGTTGGCTAGAGTGTACTGTGATGGCTGGTATTTCAAGACGCCAAATGCAGTGGCCGGAACGAAAGGAAGTACAGCAAAATGACGAACACAGACAAAGTAAGAGAGAGAGGCTCGCGCTTCCAAAGGACATAAACCTAGTCCGAGTAAAAATAAGGAAGCAACGCGAGTTAGACTTGAACGAAAGAAAGGAAAAATCTCAGAAACCGAGATAAAAAGATTAAGAACCAGACGGTGCGCAGACAGAGGAAAAGAGAGAGAAAGATTCCCTTACTAACTACCACTTTCCTCTTTTGCAACTAATTCCTCACCAACTTTCTAGCTAGAGAACTTACGGGCTATAGTGCAAACGAAATACTGACACTCTGGCAAAGGTAGTGAGGCGGAACTTGGGCTTAAATAGAGTCCGGGCGGCGCCCACAATTGATGCCAGCTGGCCAAAGAATCCAATTGTGGGCAAAACGATATTGTCCTAGACGAGAGCAACAGAGAAAGCTCCCAAGCAAACGCCAGCCTCCAGAACCATGACAGAACCAAGCTGTCTCACGGTCACAGTTGCACACTGTTGGGCTTCTTTAACATGGTGACATACTGTATATCCCTGTCAGTGAGATGCAAATTCTACCTTTTCCTTCATGATCGACCTTCTGAATGCTGTAGCACAACATTCCATTTCCATAACTCCCTGATCACTAATAAGCTGTCTGAGCTCCAGTCTATTCCACCTCCAGTAAATGCAAGTGCTCAATGATTCATGCTTTTGTAATGTGAACCACAATAAGAAAACAGCTGTCCTCTCCTTGCCTGCTGTCCTCTCCTCACCTGCTCTCCAGCTGCCTTGAAGAAAGTTCTGGATGTCCCTTGTACAGTGCACTCTGCACTTACCCTTTTGAACACCCAAAAAGCAGATTGTTGTTTGGCAAGCATCTTCATCCTCGCAACCTCCTCGGTTTGGCATTACAGTGTGCTCCACTAGACCACTTTGTAATTCTGCTACCATGGCAGCGTTGCCTTGTTGATACTGGCATCCAGAGCCTCATATCACCAATCCCTCCAATACAGTCAGCCAGACGTGCTCCAAACCTCCAAAATTTGGCAGCAATCTTTCCAGGCAGTTTTCCTGTTGGAATGCTGAGAACTTAACTGTCTATGGGTCTGGTCACACTTTCAGTAAGTGGAGGACTGTCTATACAGCAAATCCAAGAAATCAGCGGATAAGACTCCATCTGTCATAGCAATCTTACAGTCAGCTAAGTGGATAAAATCTGAACTATGAATTATTGCCTGGGATCAGTCAGTATGGAGCTCAATGCGTTCTTCTGTGGTTGCTCACCCTGGAACCATCTGGACCCATCGAGAAAAAGAACAAAAGCAATGGAGACACTGCCCTAATGTCCTGTCTGTTGTCTTCACCAGCTCCATCCATGACACTAGGATTGATCTGCATAGATATTGCCATGAGGAAACATAATTCACAAAGCAACTGGTGTTTCACTATTTGTATACAGTGAAAACAACGTTTTAAGTTCACTGGGCTAAAATAAAAGTATTTGTATGCAGAATTAATAAGTTAAACCAAACAAATATACTCTTTAAATTTTTCTTATCATGACTTTAAACAAAAGCATCACAGAGTGCTAATCTGCTCCTCGGAAGATGGTCTTTTACAGGCCACTATAGGTGATGCTGGTTTGTTTTCAGGCTGACTTTTCATTGCACGATTCAGCCCAGTAAAACATTTTAATGAGGAATAAAAGTATCTTTGTGAGCCACGTTTAAGGAGATATCTTTTCTGGAGTTGAAAAGTTTGTATCTGAAAACATGTCCATTTAAGATAAGTGCAACTTATTTAACTTGCCAGGCTGTCACATGCTTATTGCTTTGAAGCAGCAAATTAATGACGGGTGAGAACAGTAGCCGTTTTACTGAAAGAGAATGACCTCTCGCTAATGGCACATGGAGAATGTCATCTGTCTGCTACATCTAATTATGTGAATCGTGCAATTTGAAAAGTGTCTTAAGGCTGTTTAGGAATAAAAGGCACATTTAAACGCAGGGCTCTTTGAAAATTACAGATCTTTCAAAATACCTTCCATAGACACTTTATATTTTTGTCTGGCTCATGCCATCCTTTCCATTGAACTCATTATGTTAATTTCATGCGATGAATGTGACTCAAGCCTGTTGAGTCTTATCTCAAAGGAGAGAAAAAAAGCAAGTGCCCTCATTTTATTCATAAACAGACCTTTTCATACATGGAGGCACATTAAGTAATATTCAGATGTGAAACAGAAACACTGTTGTACTAAAATGCTACAAAAGGCTGAAGGCTTATGGCAGTGTTTCTGCGTTATTAGGTCAATTTTCTTAAAAAAAAAAGTCAATGAGTATGAAGGCCAGTCATTCAGTGGAGACTATTTGCATAAAGTGCGTGTCAACCCTGAGTGGACGGCTTCCTCTCTTTTATGGGTCATAATATGAGAACTGAGACTTATGACATTTTATCCCTGGACGCTTCCACAACCTGCTGTGCACTTCATTCAGATGCCAGCAACACAGAGCGCCATTTTAGCAAAAATTTCAACCCTAAAAATGTGCTGTGTGTGTACAGCATTCCAATGATCATTTGAACGGAATGACAGCTCATGACAGACATTCATTTTTTTCTTCTCTTTCTCAGAGACATCTAGGAAGGAGGCAAATAAAGGCATATGTGCATGAAGTCTAACAGTCTTCCAAAAGAGTGCTGTTAAGCATGGCAGAAGTATGTCTTTCATCTTATTTGTCTCAAACATTTCAACTCTGAGTTTTTCCCTGTATTATGTCCATTAAGTGCACAGTAAACCCAGATCGTTCGGTGCATTCAAATGTTTTGTAGAAGTTGATAACCTCAAGAAATTGTGTGAGCCAACTTAGCTGCCTTGTGAGGACATTACATAAAAATATATTATAAGAAGTTATGTTACCATGTTTTTAGTGCTGTGAACTCCAGGTCATTGAATTAGCTTACACAATTTTTTGAAGAAATCGGTCCACAAAAAATATTTGCGTGCACCTCAATCTCTGGGTTTCCAGAGTGATGATTATGAATGATTTGCATTTAATGACCCAATCTAAAGTGCCTGTCACATAGAAGAAGACAGTAGGAAGACAGTGTTGGCGATGTTGGATACCAAGGCCACAGTGGGCAACAACATTATGTAGTAGTGAAGTAATGACGTAACGCTGGTGTAGGAAGTAAAGGTTCCCATTCATTTTACCCACAGACTTTTTTAAATGTTCACTTTTGAAGCACTTTCAGTTGTTTTCAAGCCTCCATCGATTTTGAGATTTTACGTCATATTTCCAAGTAACAACACATCGTTTTTATTGACCAGAGTCAGCTATAATTTAAATCTTTGTAAGGGTACACTTTAGATGAAGTGTTGCTCATAAAGGCTTTATACAGCATGCATAATGCCTTCATAAATGAGACATAATGTCTTCATAAATCATACATAAGCAAATGTCATGCTTTGTAAAAGGTGAAATAACACATCCTTAGTCAGCATGTGATGCCAGATGTGATATAACTGACAATGTCACTTAGCTAGTGGCTAAATGCAATAAAGGGTGACAAAGTCAGCGAAGAGACATTGTCACTGTCACATCTGGCATCACATGCTGAATAAGGATGTGTTATTTCACCCTTTACAAAGCATGATATTTGCTTATGTATGATTAATGAAGACATTATGTCTCATTTATGAAGGCCTTATACATGCTGTATAAAGCCTTTATGAGCAACACTAAAGTGTGACCCATTGTAATTTTTCGCCACCGTGCTAATACTCTTGTAGTCTAAAAACTACTTGTCCGATGATACTCCTGATTCCCGGGTAGAACAAGTTCATAAAATGTGTTAGAAATTTCCCTCACCTTGCCATTGCTATTTGTTTGCTTAGCCTGGTGAGATTGTGAATTAGTTATTCAATGTATGTTGTACTTATTTATGCTTACCTTGCTATATATTAAGTTTTACAATGAACGCAAATTTACTTTAATAGCCAAGCATCTTTGGCCAACGTTTATTCGCTGAAAAACTCAGTAGCTGGTGAACAAGCTAATCAGCTTTGTCAACGCATAACTGACCGAGCTACGCAGCTAATTCATATCTACTTGCTCATCGATGCTTGTTAAGTGCCGAAATTTAGTGATTTATATTCACCAAGTAAGGCTGGCTGAGCAAGCAAACTGACTGTTAGCTGGCTAACTTAGCCAGCGAGCTAGTTTACCGACTTCAGAGGCTGGCTAACGTCATATTAGGTATATGTAAATGCCAGCTAATGAAAAGTTTACAACTCAACGCTAGCTAATAGCTAAATAATGGCTATTCACCATTTTTATTAACTTAACTAGCTCCCTAGCTATGCTACCAAACTAGCTAGCTAGCTATTTTGCTAGCTTACCCAGTTATATTTGGTGAATTTTAATGCTAGCTAGCTTGCTAAAGAACAGTAAGTGACATTCAACTGACCATTTACTGTTCTCTTTCAATTTAGCTATGTGCACAAGATCTAATACGCTAAATAGCTGGCTAACTAGGTGGTTCACTAGCGTAGCTAGTCATATTTGTTGCAAGTAAATGCTAGCTAGCTAGCTAGCTAAATGGCAAAATAACTATTCTTTGTTATCCATTCATTTCTCTGCAAGTACCAAGCCAATAGTGGCCTGCTATGTGGTCACGGTTACACGGACATAGACAATGGCAATTTGGGGCACTGATCGACTACCGTCGAGGTAGGTTGTGAATGTTTGCTGAAACTGAGGTATCCTATGGGGTACTCGCCCACTTGTGTCGTGGATATGTAGTTTGCAAAAGTGGACTGCAAACTGGACTACAAGTGCAAAAGCATATAATTTTTGGCAATAAACAACAAATTTAATGTGATCATTTGTATCCATATACCCTGTAGGCCAGTGGTTCCCAACCCAGTCCTCGAGGACCCCCTGCCCTTCAGGTTTTTTCTCAAGCTCTACTCTTTCACACCTGATCCATTTAAGGGCCTCACGCCGATTGGTTGAAAAACATCCACCTGAACAGGGTGTGCATGAAGGTGCACTGGGCTTTAAATGGATAAGGTGTGCAAAAGTAAAGCTGCAACAAAAACCTGCTGGACAGGGGGTCCTTGAGGACTGGGTTGGGAACCACTGCTGTAGGTTAATCTCGGAGCGAACCAGCTCATAAAATGAATGCGAGTTCGAGCAATGCCGGAAAGTGTCCAAATCCCATTATGAGTTCCCATGGGGATTTTACTACCGGCACCAGAAGCTAAGTAGCTGTGATGTCATCACTTCACTACTCTATTGTCATGGTTAGTCAGCAAAATGTGCGCAAATGTTGGCTAATTATGAAGGTTGTGGCCACAGTCACACCAATCAGGCGATGGTCATTCGCCTGCATTCGTGTGTGTGTGTGTGTGTGTGTGTGTGTGTTTTTGTGTGTGTGACCATTGCTTCCGATGGCAAACCAATTTTCATCTTTTATTCGTGTGGAATTCAATTTTGGTGAACTTTGACCTGCAAAATCACCAACATATTCTCATCGTGACTCATATAATGATGCTAACTGACCAAGCGTCGATATACAATGAAAAAGGAGGCTTTTGGAATCCTTATTTGAATCTTAGGGCTCGGGCTTGGATTAACGGTTAGGGGTCAAGGGGTAGGGTGAATTTTAAACTGAAGTAAACAACACCAAAAGCCTCCTTTTGCCTCGTACATCGACGCTTGGTCAGGTCGTGTCACTATATGATGTGTCAGGATGACACTGGGTTCAAATCATAGCCTCAGCTAATAGCAAAGATGTGAGTGACCCCACTTGGCCACCTTCTGCTGTAGTCATATCCAGCACTGCCCTCATTCAGCATTTCAATTATGCAAATTTCTCCTCGGCATGCGATTATCATTTTCCTGCATTCGCATATGAGTGACCGCGCCCTTATTGTGTTGTGTACAAAGTATTTACATTTAAGCCTAATGAAATGGTGTCATCATCATCAACCATGGTCAGCCCACTGCCAGGCGAAGGCCACCCCAAGTTGGTGGCAAAGATGTCTTTCTTGTGCTAATGCAATCCACTCAGTGCCAATGAACTTAGTAAGCTAAAATTATGGACTATGTTACTAATCAAAAATGAAGGCTTCCATCCATAAAAGCTTTATAATAGGGTAAACATTTAAAAGCATTGTTGACTCAATGTAAAACTTGAAGACAAACACATACAAACATTTCTGATGATTAATGAATTATTAATCATTTAGCAACCGACCATACTCAATAGACCCATTTCCTACACTAATTAAGGCATAGTCCAAATGAGGAAGCATGATTTCGAAGTTAAGTAGCCAGTTTTAGCAGATAACTTCTTCACTTTGAACCCAAAGCATCAAAGTTTGCTCATGCAGACCCAAATTGAGCTGTTTGCCATCCGTGAGAACGCACACACATAGCTTTGGGGAAAATAGTTTGTTTTCATTTCAGCCCCTCGCTCCCACCAACCCCCCTCCCCGCCTCAAACCCCAGGCACACACCCTCCTTCCGTGTGTTAGGAGTTATGATGTGTGGATGAAGGCTCTTTCCCATACAGTAATGACTGTATACCGAGATTTCAAGGGCCCGATCATGACAATCCCATTTTCTGTGTAATTTCATGGTTGTCTTCTTGAATGAAGATATTGGCTGCTCTGAAGCAGGAGGTCAGACTTCCTTGCTCTGTTTCAGTATTGTTCCGGAGTATGTTTCCTTTCAGTTGATGAAAAGTAATTCATCATTTACACCCCTGAATTCTGCCAGCGTTTTCTCTTTTCTTTTTTTGGAACTTTTTTCCTTTCCCTCTTTGGCTCCCTGTGGTACCTTGCGCTGGTGAAAGAGATAAATAGGTTCAATACTGCAGCAGGCCGTGGATACGGGAGCTATGCGTGCCCGCCGAGCTGCTCGCTGGCCCTCTCTCGTGATAGAGTTTGTCACCTTTCTACCTCTGGAAGTCAAATCCTGTCGACTCAGGCGTCGCACCGGATCCCAGAAGTGGCTCTGGCACCCAGCGGGCCGTAGGAGCTCAAAATTGATTTTTTTTCTATTTTTTTTTTCTCGTCTTCTGGACCTGTCAAGTTTCCTTAAGGGACGAGGCTGACAGCCGACGGCCCCCTCGGCCAATCGCGGCACGGCGTGCATGAAAGACACCTAGGGAACTTCCTCCGCTTTTTTTTTTTTTCGGAGGCCGGAGGGTCGGCGTAAGAGAGGGGTGCTGTTGCTAAGATACCGGCCTTAGCCGCCAAAACCCTTTTCAACCACGATCCGCTTCTTGACTGATCTGGCAGATGAAAATTAATTGACTCAAGGGCGCCTAAACTCACTTTTAATTGTGATTCATTTAATCAGCACTTCCTGTGCAGGAGTCAAGAACTCTAAGGGGAGCGCCCTTTCACCCTCTACTTGTGTTTTTTAATAAACATTCTACGTCCGCCTGTCAGCCTCCGTCCAACAGCATACTGTTCACTCGCTCATTTTGTTTTCTTTTAATCACGGGCAATTTGAACAGATTTGGGAGGAAAAATTTATGAGACTTGCGCAGACTTTTTCTCCGAGTAGGTTCTGGACACAGAAGGTGTCATGTGTTCAGTCACAGAATTAACCATGGAGGGACATCAAATATATATCATTTCATCAAAGAATGCTGAATCCTGAAATTCATCCACCCACACAAAACCTTACCAACTCATTCCTGGTCTGGGACATTGATACCCTATCCAATCACCCTGTAGTAGCGCACTGGACCTTCTAATTATGACATTTTTTCTAGAGTGTCAATTATATATCATCAGTGATATAATGCCACATATCAAGGGTTTTGAGCACAATGGTGATATGTCCAAATTTTGTGATTTTGAGATTTTTACCTCCTGTCACACATTTCTATCAGCTAATTCTTGAAGCACAATAATCATATGCCCATGCGCCTCAGTTTTAAACAGAATTTATATTTTCATTTTGTGGTATGCCCAACAAAATCTGCTTATATGAATTAAAATTGATATTTTGATGAATAAACATGAATAGTATTACAGAATCATCTGTCTTCCATTGCAAACAAACTTCACTTCAATCTATCACCATTGTGTTACATCACATCAAGTGCTACCATTGTTGGAGCACGGAGGTGACATGTCCATTTTGGCAATTTTGGCCATGATGTCGCAGTACCACACTTATGAAAACTTACATGTTCATTATACTTCTGAACCATGCAGCAAAAGAGTGACTGACATAAAAATGGTGTAAATGATGTAGCTGATTTAATAGAACATTTGCAAACCAAAAAATCAATTTTTCTCAAAATGTCTAAAATGGACATACAACCATTGCGCTCCAAACCCTCAATATATATTTAGCATTTAAGTAGGATTTACTGTAAACTAGCAATAGGCTCTAATTAATGCTGGGACCTATAGAAATATGTGGTGTGAGGGAAGACCACACAAAAAAGGATATATCATGTATTTCTACAAATAATTTTCATTATTCACTTGAAAACATGCATGAACCTCAGGGCATACAAACGCACGTGTGTGCATACATGCAAACACCCACACACACACACACACACACACGCACATGAACGTGAGTGCACGGACACACGCATACTGACACAACACAGGCACACACACACACACACTCATGCACATTCATGATGGTCCGTTGCTGAAAGCACCCACATGACACTATACAAGCTAATATTGAGGAAGGGCAGTAGTGCCACACCATGTACTGTATATAATGTGTAAAAAGTTACATGTGCTTTGGCATTAGGATATAACATGATTGGCCTCATCTTTGCAGTCTATGCACAGTCCATCGGCACAGCCTGAAATTCCATTGAAATTCCATTCTAAAAGGTTTTTGCTATGTCACTTGAAACTAATTAATCAATAATTAGGTGTGTTTTCGGGGTAAAAAGGGATAAACTAAAGTCATGTGCCATTCACTGTAAAGCCAACCGTGCTTAATTTGAGTACGTTTAGCTGGCCACAGAAATGGGACTGACCATTTAATAAAAAATAGTTAGTATTGAACTTCGAGTAGTTTTAGATAAATATTTATAGATCTTACCTTCTCACAAGACTACACGTCATTGCAACGATAAATCTGCCGTCGATTTAGTAGTAAACTCAGTCAATGTAAGGACACTTTGACTGGTTTTAGAAAGATCATGAAGTCTTGAACTAAACTGATTTTTGTCAGGAGACTATCTATTATGTATACAGCCTTTATTGTCCAGGTCTGAGTGCTTATTGCCTTGGTGTGTCATACATGTGGTGTTCATTGCCTAAGTGAGCATTATGCTCATGGTTTTTAATGCACTGGTGTGTATATTTGTGTATGTGTTATGCATATGGAGCAGAGTTGGGTCCAAGTACTTTCAAGTACTTTTGAGAATTGTATGCAAGCATTTTTTTTTTTTTTTTTTACATACCATTGTGCTTGTATTTGTATCTGAGTACTACCTAATAATGCCTAATATTAGGCATTAGGCCTAATAATATTATTAGGCCTAATGCCTAATAATACCTAATAAAAAGTACATGTACTTGTATCCAAGTACTTTTCAAGTACTTGACCAATCTCTGTCAGCACCTGGGAGACAGATTGGTCAAGAACTTTGAAAAGTACTTGAATACAAGTACAAGTAATTTAGGAATTAATAGGAAGTACTCTGATACAAGTGCAAGCACTTTGGTATTAAAAAAAAAAATACTTGCATCCAATTCTTGAAAGTACTTCAAAGTACTTGAACCCAACTCTGATATGGAGTTTATTGCCCCGGTCGGCGTCTGTTATAAATGTGGTGTTTATTGCACTGGTGTGTGTGTGTGTGTGTGTGTGTGTGTGTGTGTGCGTAAGTGTGTGTGTTATACATACAGTTTTTATTGCCCTGGTGTATGGTATATATGTGGTGTTTATAGATATGATTTGTGTGTATTATACATGAGGTGTTAATTATCCTGGTATGCGTGTGTTATTCACACGGTGTTTATTGCCCTGGTGTGTGTTATGCATATGATATTTATTGATCTGGAGTGCATGTGGTGTTTACAGCCCTGGTGTGTGTTATGTACATGGTGTTTGTTGCTCTAGTGTGTGTGTGTTATGAATGTTTTGCTTCTTGCCCCGGTGTGTGTTAAATATGTGGTGTTTATCGCTCTGGAGTGTATGTTCTACAAATGGTTTTCCGTGCCCTGGTGTGTGAATTTTTCATGTGGTGTTTATTGCCCCGGTGTGTCTTATGCATGTAGGGTTTATTGTCCTTGTGTGTGTGTGGGTTTGTGTTATGCATGTGGTGTTTGTACCCCTGGTGTGTGTGTTATACATGTAGCATTTATTGCCCCACTATGTGTGTTTATTGCCTTGGTGTGTGTGTGTGTGTGTGTGTGTGTGTGTGTATGTTATTCATGCAGTGTTTATTGCTCTAGTGTGTGTGTTAAACATGTGGTGTTTATTGCCTTGGTGTGAGTGTTATACACGAAGTGTTTATTGCCCGAATGTGCATGTTATTCAAGCAGTGTTTATTGCCCTGATGTGTGTGTTATACATGTGGTGTTTAATACCCCAGTGTTTGTATGTTACACATACAGTTTTTTTGCACTGAAGTGTGTTATATATGTGGATTTTACCTCTGTTGTGTGTGTTATGCATCTGGTGTTTATTGCCTTGGTGTGTGTGTTATACATGTGGCCTTTATTCCCTCAGTGTGTGTTTTATTCATCCAGTGTCTATTACCCTGATATGTGTATTACATGTGGTATTTACTGCCCTGGTGTGTGCACTGTAAGCAGTGTTTATTGCCCTGTTGACCATGTAATACATGTGGAGTTTATTGCTCGAGTGTGTGTGTGTTATAGATGTAGTATTTATTGCCCTTTAATATGTGTGTATGTGTGTGTGTGTGTTATATGTGTGGTGTTTATCGCCCTGGTAAATGTCTGCAGCTCCAGACATGTAAATATCCCTGGAATTGCATTGCCCCTCATGTTTAATGCAGGGAGATGGGACTGCAGGGGCATCTCAGCCTTATAAATAGAAATACTATCTGGGCTTTCTGATCCCCATCCTGGGCAGGGAGATGCACTTCCATTATCGGGGAGCAGTAATACCTGTTACAGGGGCTCTGGAGATGAGCAGGGCAGGTAAATGATTTTTAGCAGCACGGTGGCGGGGCCTTGGGGAAGCAGCACTCCAGAGCCCAGCTTCTCCAGAAGAAACTTTCAGATGATGTGATGCCCATTTTTCAAGCGGTGCCGGGATAGCTTTTTCTGCATTAGCGACTCATTTCATACATTAAGTGCTTTACCTTTGGCACCGCACTGTGAAAGCTTCTTTACTTTACTCCCTCACCTCTATTCAGATTGGCTTTCATTGCTACCGGCAGGGAATGGAGTCCACTGGCGCTCACATATTAACTCTCTCGACCGGATCTATCATGGAGGGTTATGAGGCCAGGGCACTTTTTAAATCTGGGCACACTACAGGGAGAGTTTACGGAGAGCTATCTATGCTGCAAAATTACTGCTGTTAATTCAACTCTGAGAGAGTACAAATACGTCTCCTTAAGATGTACTTTAACTCACAGATTGTGAGTCATTTTGCTGACTGTGGCATACATAGTATTCAGAAAACACAAAATCAGCAAATATGTGCATTGCTTACTGCCATTCTCTTCAATAACCTCAGCCGCTCTTAAAGTGGATATAGTAGGTAAGACAAGGAATGTGTGTATCATCAACGCCTCCCTTAGAATGTATCCTTTTTACCCCTCAGCCCAGACTAAGGGGCAGAGGGGTATTGTCGTCATGCACAGCATCTGTCCGTCCATCCATCTGTCCATACTTATATTCCACACATTAACTCACAAATGCCATCGTCGATTGGTGTGACTATCGGAGTCAGGTAGCTACAGAAGCCTATCGATTTTGGTGGCGGTCCGGTATCCAACATGGCCGTCAGAACCGCCATCTTGAATTTGCATTCTGCGCATTAGCTCAAAAACGCCATTGCCTGTCATCGCCATTTTTGGTGTGAGTCCTGGGGCTGGGTAGCTACAGAAGCCTATCGATTTTGGGGGCGCTCCGGTATCCAATATGGCTGTCAGAGCCGCCATCTTGAATTTGCATTGATATTATCTTCTTGTCCCTGTTCACGAGAAAGTTACAAATCTTCACAAAACAGCTGAACATCAATGAACTGTCCTCATGACAAAATTCATGTCAAATGGTGGTAGGTATTAAACTCACAGTCACACATTGATATACTGCTCAATGTGGGCTGAGGGGTACTGCTCGTGGCAGCATAGCTATTTTTCTCTTTTTCCTTGAAGCCCTAGGAGAAATGACTGGTGCAAGTACAGAAACATGGGGAAACAAGTTGAAATAGGAGAGGCTTTTGAGTTATTTCTAACTTCATCACCCATTTGCTCAAATGGGAGTTCTGGAGCTCTCTCCAACTTCATCTCTCCAAATGCAAGTTAGAATCCAAAGCCCCACCAGGGAACTAAACTAGGAATTGAACTACCTTTGGTCTGCCCTGCTGACCAGGTACTTGCCTAGTTATTTAACAATAAAATAAAAAATAAATTAATGAAAACTCATAAGCAAGCCACATGCAATGCACCCATTATGAAAACTTAGAAGGAAATGGTTGTTGATTTCTGTCGTGCTCACGGTAAAATATTATCAACTCCTGCATCAGCTCATGAACTTCTCCCCAAATTAGTTTTATCTTTTATTCACAGAACACTGGAAAATGTAAGCAGTTGAAGAAAAGCATCCATGGCTTTGTAAACCTTAATTACGGTACCTTGGTTTCCCATGACTGTTTCAGCTGTTGGGGTAAGTGTGTGCTGCTCTCTGCTCGTAAAACGATGCACTTGCCCTCATTTGTTGATCTAACTGTTTTCCTATTCCTAAATACTGCTTGCCTTATACAGCCAGTTTGTCTAAGGAATGTCTGTTGGTGGAGAACATGCTTTAGTAAAATATCTTCTTCCAGAAAGCGATGGGCCACATATGTTTAATTAGGGTGCACTACTGGCACCATCCCCCTCTAGATCCCCATCCTGTAGATTCAGCCCAAGCTGTGGCTTTAGGGGGGAAAGCATTCCCCCCAAAACAGAGATACGAAAAAAATATATTACTTACCAATTTCACACTCCCTTTCATCATTATTCAAAAATTAGTTTTTAATGCAAAGAGTAGTTTCAATCATGTTAAGGTCTGCATGATTCAGATACTATCATAATTACAATTAGATTACATTACCGCAATCAGAGAAAGGGTATCGTTAAGAGAAAGAATATAAATTGCTTTAGTTTTACAAGTACTGAGCTAGCAGAAATTGGAATTAATCTCCATTTAAAAAAAGAAATCTCTCTTGTAGAACTGCATAGCATGCTAGTTTCTTCCAGGCCATCAGTGCGAATTAGAAAAAATATCATGAATTTCCCCATGTCTAACCTTTAAGGTTTTGAAATTACTTAGATCCCTTTTTTCAGGGAATATTTTCTGAAGATATTTCTGATATTAAACCCAGTTCTGGAGAATTCATTAACACTATATTTTCAACTTGTTTGTGCGCGCAACTTTTGACTGTGTGTGTGTGTGTGTGTGTGTGTGTGTGTGTGTGTGTGTGCATGGACGTGACCGTGTGAGTGTGTGTGTGTGAATGCACATGTATACTGTACTGTGCGTACCTATGTTTTTCAGGAACACTTTCCATTCTGCCTTACTACATTTAATTACTGTAAAGAAAAAGACAACAATGTCTTTAATGCCAGTGTGTTTCTGCAGCATATTTTCATATATTTCAAATACATGCACAAAGCCACAGACACACGCTAACAAAACATAATATTTTAAGATATGATTCAAAATAAAGCAAATTAACGATATGAGCAAATACTGCACCTAATGATAACATTTCAATCGAACTGTTCACAATATCAAAGCTGTTTCATTGTGTTTTCGTCAATGGTCAGTAACATTTGGCACATGTCCTTTGACCATTGTGATGCCAGATTTATCATCAATATTTCGCGTACCTCCTCTGTAATTACCTTAATCATCAGTCATTCATCAATGATTATTCAGGGTAGGAAAAAGAATACATCTTCTACAACGGTGAATTTCTCTCATGAAAAAATATAACGAATGCAGGACAATTTTTTTACTTACACCAGGATACATTTTGGCACATACTGTATATTGTACACGCTTGTCATTATGTGGTGCTTGTAAAACGTGATGACTTGGCTCTCTTACCCCTACGTTCCGGACTTACTCTTGTATTCAGTGATGATGGATGTACGCAAAGTTCAGCCTACTTAAAAAACAGGTTTCTGAATCGCTGTGGAAAGAGGAATAACACGGAGAGGTGGCACTCACTCCTGTGCGTGCATGTTCAATAGTCTCTTAATCAGCCATTAGGAAAGAGGGAAGATGTTATGAAAATGCGCTCTGCCCTTTGTTCTGCGTCTGTCACGGCATTGACTTCCCTGACACAGTGTTACAATGCATGACGGATCAAAGTAATTAAAGTTCCAATCATTTACCTTTCTGTGTTCTGTGTCAGCTTGGCTAGACCCCGGCTTTCTGGCCATTATTGATTTTCCCAGGGCTATCAGAGCATAAGCCATCCAGAGAGAGGGAGATTGTGGGGAGGGGGAGGGTGAGAGATGGGAGCAAAAATGTTTTAATAACTTTTCACAGTGCCTCAATGTGAAAACGTCAAGCGTTTAACTCATTATGACCAGTGCTGAAACGTATAAAGGGACAAAGCTTTTTTGTCGTTATTATCTTTGGTGTTGCATTCACTTTTGTAGAGAGCATTACAACCCCAATTCCAAAAAAGTAGGCATGTCAGTGAAATTGCGAATAAAGTCAAAAGGAACTGATTTGAAATTTTCATTCACCTATATTAAAAACAGCTCAACTACACATCTGACATTCTAATGTGATTTTAATTCTTCATTAAAAAAAACAATACAACTGATCCAAAGTCAAAAAAGTTGACCTCATCAACTGTATACCTATGTGAGATGTCACTATCTTTTAACCACTTGCATTCAGCTTTTTGGCACTGAAGACACCAGTTGGTCAAGTCTAGGAAGCGGAATTTCATTCATTAGGCATGTCTTCAGCTGCGCAATTGTGATGCGCTATTTGATCTCAATCAAAGATAGATCAGGAGGGTGGGCAGAGTCACAACCCTACTGTGAATGCCTTCTGCGTCTCCTCCCATTCAGCAACTTGAGTGTCAATTACAAGCATTGTCTCCTTTGATTGATTTGTGTCTTCTGTGTTCCCCGATCCCGGCTGTGTCTCATCTCATAGTTACCCTACCTCACGTGTGTCTGACGTGTTTATACGCCCTCCTTTGAGTTTGCAAGTTGCTTGATTGTAACTTGCTATATATGCACTTTAGCACCTATCAGTGTTTGCTAGTAAAACTCTTCATCTTTTAAAAGGAAAATGCAATCGTTAATGATAGAAATATACGGAGGTACTCTTCCTTGTTTTGTCAACAGGAAGAAGCTCCCAAGCCTTTCTCAAGGTCTTCAGGTTTGGGACAATATTCCTGTTATCCTACTCTGTTTGTTCCTCTGCCCAGTTTATTAGGAACAAGCTCTCAAGCCTTCTACAGTTATCAGGATTGGAACGGCGTTCCTCCTCAGCTTCTCCATCCTGCCATCGGACAGTTAGGCCCTGGCGAAGTGTGCACTCCATTTGGCAGTCATCCCAGAAAGCCACAGGTCGGGCATTGAATACACCCACACGGCCTCACCTGTAACGTCTGAACTGAACTGTGCTATTCTCCTGTGGGTTAGGTCCCACTGTCTACCATATTACTGTCAATAAAGCCAACAATTGGACTGTACTCGACTCCACACTTGATTCCTGGTCTGGATCATGACAAGCAGGCCAATCTTGCACTCCGCTTATGCGGCCATACTCCTGTAATCTGTGCAGATTGTGGTTTGGCATTGTCTTGCTGGAAAATGCAGATATATCCAAAGTCTCAATGGCATTATATGTTGCCCCAAATTCATACATATCTGTCTACATCAGTAGTGCAAATATGCGTGTCACCGATGTCGTATACACTGATACACCCCCATACCATGACAGATGTTGACTTTTGGACCCAACACTGGTAGCAGTGTAGGTCTTCGTCAGCAGAACGTGACAGCAGTTTTTTAAAAAGCCGATTAAAACCTTAACTCAGCAGACCAGAAAACATGATTTCATTGTGCTATTGTCCATCTCAGATGACACAATGTCCAGAGAAGCCAGTGGCGCTTTTGGACATTGAGGATGTATGGCTTTGGCACTGGACAATAAAGCTTTAACTTGCATATGTGGATACAGCAGTGGATGGTGTCGACTGACAAAGGTTTACCAAGCTATTTCCAAGCCCATTTCATGTTATCTATAGCAGTCATTAGATGGTTCTTCTGACAGTGATGTCTGAGGGATCGGAGATCACACCCATCAAACAGTGGTTTTCGCCCTTGCCCTATGCGCACCAAGATTTGACTAGATTCCTTCCATGTTTTGATTATATTCTGTACTGCATATTTTGAATCAATGTTTAGAATAAATTATGATCAATATGCAAGACATTTTTTACTGGCATGTATTTAAAAAGCAATTCTCATTAAAATGTTGAGGTCATGAATGAGCTCACACCTGCATGTTACACTCAATATGAAGTAACATGGATCATTAGCATATCTTATGACCGGGTGCTACAGTATATTATGGCCAGTCATGTGTCTTGTCTCTTTTAAATTGTACCTGCAGCTCCTGTTAGCTCAACAACAAAGAGCCATGCCTGAGATTCCAGAGAGATTAAGTCCCCCTCAGATCAGCCCAAGGAGCTCCTATTGGCTGAATGTTATCCTTTGATTATAATTTTATTGTACATGAAGATGTAAGGTAACATTTGGCCCAACCACTGTGAGGGTTATGTCTGTGAACTGGATTTGCAGCAGAACGGGAGCAAAATTCAAACATGGCAATGCGCAGATCCATGTTTGGCAGGTCTGCAGCGGAATGCCCCAGTGCTCAGGCATGACGGCTTGCCCCTATGCCAGCTACTCTGTGCCACACTGCCAAGCATGCATGTGTATGGGGAGCATGGTGGCTTCATTCTGCTGCCACTGTCCCAGTGGAGGGGGAATCTCGCCAAGCCAATTGATGTTGACATCACCCATTTCACTGCCTCACTTGGATGTCTGTTTCACCCATATGACTGCCTCACCTGTGTGTCTGTTTCACCCATTACATGTCTCATCTATATGACTGTCTCACCTGTATGTCTGTTTCACCCATTACATGTCTCATCTATATGACTGTCTCACCTGTATGACTGTGTCATCAATATTACTGTCTCACCTGTATGACTGTCTGTCTCATCAATATGACTGTCTCACATATATGGCTGTCCCATCCTTATGGCTGTCTTATAAGGATGGGACAGTCATATGTATAACTGTCTCATATATATGACAGTCCCATCCTTATAATGGTCTCATACATATGAGTTTCCCATCCTTATGACTGTCTCATACATATGAATGTTGGACCCTTGTGACTGCCTAATTCATTTGACTGTCAGACCTTTATGACTATCTCACATGAATGACTGTAGAACCTGACAACTGTGTCATGACTGTTCCATCCTTATGACAGTCTCCTATTATTGTCCCACTTTTATCTGTCTTATAAATATGATACATATGAATTTAACACCCTAATGAGTGTCTCATATAACTGTCCCACGTTTATAACTGTTTAATTTATATGATTGTCCATCCCTCGTTACTGTTTCATACTCATGACTGCCCGACCCATATGACTGTCCCACCCCGATGGCTGTCTCATACTGTACATATGACCGTCCCTCCTTTCTGACTCTCATACATAAGACTCGTATAATTATCTCACTAGGAGCCAGCAGCTAAGGATATACACCAATCAGCCACAACATTAAAACTACCCTCTTAATGTTGCGTAGGTCCCCCTCGAGCCACTAAATACCTCCGTTAATTTGACAGCCAATTGAATTCCCAGACCTAGGGTTTCCCAACAGAACATTTGCAAGACCATCACACTCCATCCTCCAACTTGTCTATCTCCCACAGTGCATCCAGGTGCCATCTCTTCCACAGGTAAATTGCTGTGGACCAGGGTAAGGATGGGCACTCTGATTGGTCTGCAGCTACTAAGCACAATATGAAGCAGGGTGCAATTCACTGCCCCTAATGAAAAATTACTGTAGTTCCAAGCTATAGTTACCCTATAGTAAATGGTATTTTCGCCACCATAGTATAGTATTACTACAGTGATACTATAGTTATTAAAACTACAGCAATACAGTTGTGTGGATTATAGTAATATCATGGTACTGTTGACTGTGGTAACACTATGGTTATAATGTGATCGCTATAGTACTACTCTAGTTATACAATGCAAACTATAGTAATACTGTAGTTATGCCAAATTATACTATAGTATTACAAAGAAATAACGATAGGGTATTTTCATAAGGGGTACCAAGACTGATTCCTCAAATTCTCTGTGACTTGTGCCACAGTAGCCCTTCCGTTTGCTCTGACCAGACGGAATAGCCTTTGTTTGCCTTTTGTTTGGTGAGCCTCAGGTGCCCAACTCCCTTTTGCTAGTTCATAGTTTGTCCCTCCTTGGACCACTGTCAGTGGGTACCATTGCTGACTTTGATCATCCCTGATACCTTGCCGCTTTGATGATGTTCAGACCATCTCCTCTGGTCATGACGATTTGGCTCTTATCAAAGTCACCTAGGTCCCACTCCTCACACATCCAACAAATTGAATTCGAGAATCAACTGTTCGCTTGATGTAATTTGCCTCATCTATGAGTGGTTTTAATGTTATGTCTCATTTGTGTATATTGCGTGCTTGCACGTAGTTTGTGACTTGGACACTTCAAGTTTTTATGAACTTACTTTTATAAAAGAGTGTCAATTGTAAAGCAAGAAAAGATGGGAAATTTAAATAAATTAATTGCCATCGCACACTCTCATAACTACTTTCAAATAATATATATTGGATAAATGGATATTTAAGTACTTTTGTCCAAGACATTCTATTCAGTGTATCTTGGAAACAATTTCATTTGGAAGAACTTGGTTCTATAATTCATCTTTTGCTGCTTTCCACCATTTGGTATTGGACAGTAAGTTTGTTTGACAAGTCTGTTGTTACAACTTCAGTCCAAAAGCAAATTTTGTATATTAATCAAGCTTCTGGAGAGGAATTGACTATGTTTTAATTATGATTTGGGCTTGCATTTGGCAAAAAGTAGTCAAATAGTAGTTTTCCATAACCACAGTAATTGTTGCCAGTCATTTAGAATTCTGAAACCTGCAATCTATGAAAACAAAAAGAATAGTTTGAGATTTGGTATATCTGCTTAAAAAGTGAGGGGGCATTTTGGTCCCAAAAATTCAAATTGAAATACAGTGCAATAAAGATGTGGGGCTTCTTCATTAAGCCAGTAGATTAAATAATAATAATATTAATAATACTAATAATTTGGTCAATTCTAATGAGAATTGGGTCACTGCTCTTACAGGAACCTAGTAATTTAAGCATTAAGCCTGCACATGGACACATTTAGTAAGGAGGAAAAAAGCTCCAGTGAAACGGCCGTGTCTACACCGTGATGAGAACAGGCCTGAGGTAAGTGGGATTGCCACCAGTTGTAATAATAATCAAAAACATAGGAGTAAATTTATGAGATGTATCGAGGGAAGTTTATTTTCTCCCTTGGTTTAGCCATCATAGTAATGATGCCAACATGCAGTGCACAGCTCCATATGTAAGTGCTAAGAAACACAGTGTTACTGTCGCACCTTCTTCTGTGCGGCTTCGTATGTCACAGCGGAACGGCGGCGCAACATATGTTCTCTGCGAAGCTGTGTTATGTTTCTGGGGGGCGGGTCAGGGAAGCACAGATTGACATGTACGCCTAAGTTCAACGGTTATCGACTGCCTTCGCTTCTGCGTCCAAGCGAGGTGAAATTATGCGGGCGGCATTCGTAAAGGAGTGCAAACGTCTTAAATCAGAGCCTCTTCTCTCTATTCCGTGCTTAGCCAGTCTGTCTCTCTCTCTCTCTCTCTTTCGCTTTCTCTCTCTCTCTTTTTTCTAAGTTCCATTGTCATTAACAATTCAGCAGGTTTCAGTCACAGAGGGAGACAGCCCACTCTGTTCTCTCGATGAGAGTAAAATGGTAGCACAGTCCTGTATTTTTTTCTCTCTTGTGATTAGCGTGTCACACATTAAAAATGCCATCTTAACTAATCCCATCCCTCAGGCTTTGCTTCCTCCACAGGTATTAACTTAGGGAATAATCCTAAGCTATTTGAAACTGGAAAAAAATACATATAAAGATCTGGCACTCCATGTTGAATATTCAATCTGCCTGGTAGGTGTGATATTCTACAGTAGAGGACTAGCAGAGCCGGTAGATCACTTCAGTAGCACTTCAGCCAAGGAACAGAGGTGTAATCTCAACTCATACACATATTTTTAGCAAGTATTGCTGAGGAAAAAAGAAAACTTTCATCCGCTGACAGATGGCTGAGAATATTCTAACTGTGATATATTGCATGAATTATCGTTCCCTGTCCACATATTTTTGAGAGAATATAAAGACAGTTGACCAGAAACCAAGTGCACAATTGAAATTTATTTCTTAAGTCGTATTACAGTTATTCCGCAAGATGGCCAAGACTTTACCAGAAACAGTTTTTTTTAGTTAGAAAAAGAAAAAAAGTGCTATCACGATTAGGTTGGATGAAATTAAAATCATACATTAATTCAATAAAAGATTTTAATCCAGTCTGAAGTGCTTTATTTAATTAATATAAATTTCTTTTTTAATCAATTCTAAGACCTTTTAAGATTGTCAGTCTATAATAACCAATGTCTCTTACTGTGTGATCTGGCTCCCACGAGTGGCAGCAATAAATTCAATGGTGTCAAGCTTGACTGACAACGTTAAAGGAGAGAGTGGACACTCGTTTGTCGTGTCCCCAATCTCTCTGCCAAAAATCCACACTCTCCCCGAGTACCTCTCACCACGTCCATTGAGGGGACTCCTTTAGAAACACAAGCTATGCTCTGGCCATTTGGACAGCAGTCAAATTCCGTTGAATCTCCAATTGGCTCAAGGGACTAAGTTTACATTACTGCAGATTTGAAGCAGTGAAACTGCACACAATACAATTGTCAACCCCAACATGCAGTTTGACAGAGTCTTGGTTGCCATCTTTCCCATCACAATCAATTTGCAATTTGTAAGTGCGCAACTCATTTAAAAGTGTTAGTTTAACCTAAATAATACCTAATATGAACATCAAGGATTTAAGGGTATGATATAAGGAGTATGACTCCAACAACCTCAGGTCATTAGCTTTCTAGGGTAACTAAGGGCTCTGATTGTTACTTTCAGATAGCTGATGGTGGCTAGATTAACAACGTAACAGCAAGGACGTAGCAACGTAGCAAACAAGCAACTAGAGCAAGTGATTATTCAGCTCACAATTCATTTTAAGCCTTTTTTACTGGTTGGGCAATCAACCAATCTGCAATCTGAATGAACTGTCAGAGGTGCATAAGAAGCATAATGAATAGTCATTAGCTACAGCAACCGTATTTCCACAGTTTTTCTCAGAAACTTTGGAGTAGAGGTGCAGTCCAGTTCAAAATTATACCGTTTGTTTCCCTGTTCCTCCACCTGAGTTCAGGTGTATACTTGCGCATTTTTGGTCTGCATCAATTCCTCCAAAGTGAAAGTGACTATGGAAAATGGTGGAGGGCGACGCATTTAGCTAACAGGGCCGCAGCCCGAGTCAAATGATCTGAGCAAGTGAATACCTACAACAATGATGGTATTGGTATATATATTTAATATGATACATCAAACTTCAAACAAAAGGAGTGTACTATCACACTTTTTTCCTTCTGATATCCTCAGCGCCAGACACACTGCAGGTCATCAGAAGCAAAGGGCAGAAAGAGAGGAGAGTGTATGCGACTAACCTAATTACGACATGAATGAAGCCCATACTTGAACAAATTGCCTGCAGGGTTTTATTTTCTGTGGCTTATTAATTTCTTGAACAAAACTTTGCTTATGTAGGGACACATAGCCACCAAACTGATTGATGTCTTCGGCCAGTCGTTAAATATTGCCTTAACTAAAGCAAGTATCAGTTGCTGTGCTCCACAGCGCCTTAGGGGGAGTGCATTTCTATTGGAGGATGCCGTCCCCATAAGCACAGATGCTGTTGGCAGCCGACAAAACATCAAAATACAAAATATTGTGCACATAGGGATCATATGATCTTTAGCTGTACGAACTTACCTGGGATACATCCACTCAAGATTTACAATTTTTATTTGCCCAACAGCTACGGGTCTCTCTCACGACTTTGAAAACAATACATAACTGTGAAAAATGTACAAAGCTAATTTTAATATTTGCGTGCGCCTTTTAGTGAACACTGAGGCGCGCCTATATTCGAACATAGGAGCCTGCGCCTCTGTGTGAGACAGCTCGTTTTTTTTTTCCAATGATCCGTAAATGTGCATTATTTAACTTATTAGGCTTTGCGCTTATATGCGTATCAATACAATACAGCGGAAACAAAGGTACTCTGCCACAGAATTAAGCATCCGTCTTAAAAAGTGTTGTGTTCCAGATTTAAATGAAGCCTCGAAGCATATAATATGCCTCGAAGCATTTTCGTAATCGAATTTATTCGAGGAATCGTTTCAGCCCTACTATTTTTTTATATTTAACCCTTCCCAGCAGACCCTTCCCAATTTGCATCCCTGTAGCGCAATGGCCAATTGTGCGCTAGTCTGAAAAAGCTGCCGACCACTGCTGGCTGGTACCAGTCCTTGGTCGGTACGACCGGGGCTCGAACCCGCGCCGTGATAGTCACTTCTGCTTCGTAATGCGGTGGTTTACCCGAGTGAGCTATCCGGCAGCATAATCTATGTACTTTTATTCAACATTACATAGTTAAAGCCGTTTTTCTGGGGTGTTTCTGATATTGTGTTCACTCCCTGAACATGCCAGGTACTTTCTTCTGCTGCCCATGTACCCACTTAGCTACATCAAGGTCTGGTTAAATTGGGGCTTGCCTGGTCCTGTTTATTCTTTCATTAATAATTTATTATTTTTTTGATTATTGAATTCCTGGCACCATTAAGAGACAAAATATCCAAGATGAGTCAGCGCAAGCCAGTCTTGTTAAAATAAAGAATTAAGATTGGTTATTCTCAATCATTCGTGAAGGGTCGGTCACTTGAACATTGTTCCTTTGGAGTTCCCAGCCAAGGACATTCAGTGCATTGATTTTGAAGGAATCCTTCATTCAGTTTCACAACTAGGCAAATGCCTCTAAAACATAATTTAATAAGGCACACAAAAATAAAATTTGACTGAGGTGGGAGCAATCATTGTCTTTATATATTGAAGTGATTGATTCTGCCAAATGAACAGCAAAATTTGCCACAGTAACATAATGCACTAATGATGTTGCCAAGATTTTTCATATTTATGCATATATATATATATACTGTGGATACTTCCTTAATTTTTCACATTTCTTTTAGATCAATAAAATCATTGCAAATCATAAAGTAATTAAATGTATTTGCATTAATGACAGAAGGCTGCAAAAGTACAGTATTATAACTGCATGAATCAAAAATACTTCTATTTTATGTCTCACAAATGTGACTAAATGTGGTTAGTGTCTGAATATGTCAGAATACAATGCAAAAGAAATAAAGCAAAGCGCTCATAGAAACATTAGCGTGCTTTATTGAATTTCTTCCTCAGTGCATTTAGCTCAGATTCATTATTACGAGCACATCTGTTCGACTGGATAATTCAAACCTCTATCAAAGCTTACACCTGCTTGGGGGAATTAGACTGGGACCTTAATAAACGTTTAAACCTGTCAAACAAACCAGATAAATGCCGTGGAAACCTGTTCTGCTGTTCTCCGGCTTAACTCTGGCTGGGGAGCCCTCTCTCTCGCACCTGTGCCGAGCTAGGTTGGTCTCAGCTAGGCGCTTTTTGGAACATTTCGACGCAAGGCACCGGAGCGCACTTGCAACCAATTAAAAACTAGACACAAGGTCACAGTTATCAGCCTACGCACCCGCGACCCATTCTATTAAGGAGCCAAAATTCCTCCTGTGCCCCCCGCATGTCACCCCCCCACCCCAGCTAGCCCCATCCATTATTAAAGCTGCTTCCTCTGTTCACGAGTGTCACACAGACGACTGATGAGCTCGCCTCGCTAAAGACAGTAAGCGGATGTTCACTTCCCACTGCGAGAATTTCTCCAGGTCGAATGGAAAACGTTCTACTAATCACCCGCACCATGGAAGTGGCAGATGTGGCCCGTGGTCGGATTATCATTCTCATAGACCTCTTACCAAGCTTTTAGCTAAATAAAAAATCTGCCGTAGCCTTGGGAGAAGGCAGGGAGAAGATAAGGAGAGTGTTTACTAAGAAGCTGTGCTGGAGCTAATAGAAAAGGTCTTTTTTTCCCTTCTCCTGTGATGTAAAAATCAGAGGTTCAGGAGAGGGAGAGTAGTGGATTTTTAAAAAACGAATGCATTTACATGTTTCATTTGCAAGATTTTATTGGGTCATTAATTTGACATTTTTCTCTACCTTCTGTCCTGGGGGCTTTGGGCGATTTTTTATTCGATTGCACGCAAACCCTCCCTCCCACCCCACTCATCCCAATATTACTTGATATCAGATCTAGATTCCAATTCTACAAAGTAATAGCAACATGTTTCAACTTTTTTGCTGATAAGTCTCAATGTAAGTCATGATAATCAATTTGGAAGGAAAGCGCAGTGTTTTTTTCACAAAGCGTCAGGGTGGGGTGTTGGGGATGAGAGAAATAATCTTACCAAACACTTTGCTGAAGCTTTGTTTTCCTAACATGGAGGTAATGGATCTCTATTAAAGCTCTATTACTGACGTCTGTAAAAATTGTGCTTTGAGCCAGACATTGCTAACAAGGGCAATGAATTTGGAAGTCAGCTCTTGGTCCCCTTGGACCACAGTACTTATTGCAGGCCTATCAAGTCATTGTGCTTGCCTGGACACAGAGGGGAATACTAAAATAAGAATGAAGGAGTTACGCGGTCACCCCACAGCGCAGTACCGGGGCCATCCCCTGGAGGTCGCCGGTTCTGTTGACCTGAGCTCTCCTGCGGTCTGACTGATGCGCAATCGGCAGAGAAGAGGAAGAAGCCTCTGAGGCCAGGAACATTCCTTCAACTCTACCCACAGCTAATTCAGGCACAGCTGTTAGCTAGTGGGAGGGCAGGAACTCAAGCGGGGTTTCAAGAAGAGAAACTATAATTCTATTCCAACGAAAAACAAAAGATAATAAAAGTGTCTTCAAATTTCCTTGGTATTTTGTTATTAGATTATTATTTTTAGGATAATTTTTTTTTTGCTTCTGAACAAGTGCACCCCATAGTGCCTGTCTGTGAGTAGGGAAGGCTCCATTCAACTGCACTTAAACAGTGAGCTCACACTTGGACGTAGCAGATGGGTCAGAGTATTACGCAGTTCGGCATAATTACCCTGATTATCACTGCATGCACAGGCATTGCAGAGCAGGGCGGACTTCTTCAGAGTCGTTTGGGTGTACTGTGTTTCTTATGTGCCTGTACCCTTCCTCTGGAGAGGGGAGAGAGAGAGAGAGAGAGAGAGATTAAGCAGGGTCTGTTTTAGTCTGAGGACTTGGAAAAATAAAGATATATAAATTAGATAGTAAAAAATATCCCAGATATATTTCAGTATTCAAGGTCAGAGTGAGAACGACAGGAAGCGACCTAATGGTTTTTATTACTCTCATCTCACTTCATCGAGCAATAATGTCTCGTGAAAAAAAAGTCAAGACTAACCCAAATTATTTCATTGTAGATTTAGCTGAAGTAGTTCATCAAATGTGTAATTTAACAGTGGGATTCTGTGGATATACAGAGGAAGGACACTATTGTATCACATTACATTCACAAACTTCATTAAACAGTGTTGAAACAATGTTAAAGCTTTCTTCCACACGATTCAAAAGCTGTTTATCAATGGTTTTATGTAGTTTTCTTTGTTTGCATGGTTTATAATATTGAAAGTAAATTTTCCCGTGCATGAATTGTACAGCATGTGGTTTTCAGGCACAAAATACGTTGGTCAGGTATGTAAAATGCTCAATTATTCCTTGAACCACGAGAGCAAATGTTACATTGCCAGTGTTACTGCTGATCAACTGAGGATATGACTTAGAAGTTGGACTGCTGCAATTCTGAATGAGGTAGAATGGGCTCCTGTAATGTAATACAGGTGGGTGAAAAAAGAGGTGAACATTTACTTGTTTAATCATTTGTTTATTTTTTTATAAGCAGGGGTAAGATTTCATATTATATATATAGCTACTCAGTAAGCATTACAGCACACAGACAAATCAAAGAGTTCCACAGCGCTGTTTGATGAGGTCATTGAGTGATGTTTGAGCGTGGCGAATGTATAATTTTTGCAGTGTCGCATGCACTTATTTTTAAACCGTAGTACAAATGTTGATTGAATCTAGAGGCGCAGGGATGAAACAGAGCGGGATTTTGAATAAGTCCGTCAAACCCTCCCGCCTCCCTGGACGCCGGCCGCACATGGGCTGTCAAACAATGTGACCGAGGCCCGTGAGATGCCGTTTAATCCAATTGGCAGTGGAGCCAAACTTGTAAAATAATCTGTGCATTAGCCCAGCTGGCACTACAAGCTCCCCTGCTCCGCTGAAACCCTGGTTAAGTGCTGTTTTTTCAGCCGACGATAAGCGTGTGGTCCTTTGGGAGCAGGTTTAATCGCTATTCTTCTCCGGCGCAGTTATTTTAGCATACATTTATCATTTCACCTGTCTCAAAGACCTACGCAAGATTAAGGTCAGCCAAAAAACAGAATCTTCTCAAGCGCTTGAAATACTTTTAAAATGAAGAAGGCAAGAAGCTTATGCATTCTTAGCAAAACTCCTCGCTTCAAACAATGAGACATTTTATTTTTATATTTAGTATAACAATCCCTGAAAGTTTTTTTTTTTTTTTTTTTGTTTCTTCTGTCAAAGAAAATGCGATTGCAATATGACAAGTGAAAGTTACTTGCATCATATTGTTAGCAAATTGGACAGCCACACAAATCCTACCCAATCACATAACGCATACAGGAATAGTTTCTGACCAAAACTGCCATCCATCAATACTGCTATGAACTTAATAAAGCAGAAGATAAATCGTGCAGATAATAATACAAATAAACTAGGTGGACATTAAGAGATTCTGGTTCATGTTGACATCGCACAGTTGCTGCAGATTTGTCAGTTGCCGTATTCATGATGAGAATCTCCCACATTCTAAAGGTGCTGAACTGGATTGAGATCTGGTGACTGTGGAGGTCACTGGAGTTCACCAAAGTCTTTGTCATGTTTGTGGAATCAGATTGAGATGATGGATGCTTTATGGCAAACTGCTTCCTCTGACCTCAATCAGTAACAAGGTCATTTCGCTTGCAGAAATACAAACTTCTTCCGCTTACCTCTATCAGCAACAAGGTCATTTTGCTTACAGAAATACAAACTTCTTCCGCTTACCTCTATCAGCAACAAGGTCATTTTGCTTACAGAAATACAAACTTCTTCCGCTTACCTCTATCAGCAACAAGGTCATTTTGCCCACAGAGCTGCAAACTGCTGCTCACTGCATGTTTTTTTTTTCTTTTTACATATATCAATCTCTGTACCCCTAGCCTTTGCATCCAAATCCAGCCCTGGTCTTTTCTCCTTCCATGCTATTAATTGAACAGCTATTGCCCTGGATTTGCCAGATTGCCATCACACCTGACTCCCAGGTAAAGGGAGGGCGGAAAACCAGCAGGCCCTCAAGGACCGTGATTTTGGGTGCCCTACCCTAGAGGCAGTTGTGCATGCAAATCCTAGGAGATCTGTAGTTTCTTAGATACTCAGACCACCCCATCTAGTACCAACAATCATATCTCGGTCAAAATTTCTAAGATCACAATTCTTCTTCATTCTGATTTTTGGTCTGAACCACCACTGAATCTCTTGACCATGTATGCACGGTTTTATGCATTTGATTGCTGCCGCATGAATGACATATTACATACAATATTGGCATACAGGAGCGGATGTACAGAGGAACCCAATAAAGTGGCTACATGATGTGTCGTAGTTTTGATGAGAGATGATATAAGAGTATCATTCCAAGAAACAGCCGTCTCTGCGGTATTACTTTCGCCAAATTTACTGGCGTATCTCAAAACTTATGTTGCTCAGGCCTCAACACTTCTGTAAATTTATGTTTATTTAGTGACACAAGCCCAACGCCAGAGGTATCAAATTGCGGTATTTCCAGTTAAGGATATCTAAAAATATGTTCTACATTAAAAATACGGCACATGAAAAATATGTTATCTTTTATAGTTTTGGTTGTGTGGGATCATAGAATGCTGGCTCTTCGCCTTTGGCAATATCTGACTTCAAAAATTCAGTCAGTTTACGAGGTAAAAATACTTTGTACTACATTAAATGTTAAGTAGTCCACTTTCACTTCGAAAAATAAATACTTGTAGTATTTTGACAATAATGTAATATACTAAGTCATGCATTGATATTGATTTATCCACCCAGCAGTAAATAATATTGTCAAACACACATGTTCATATATATGCATTATACAGCATGTATATACAGTGGGTGGTCAAATAATCAGAAACACAGCTGTAGACACAAGATTTGTGCCAGTTAATGACCTTTACAAATCTTCTTCAATTGTAGATAGATTCAAATCTCTGGTTATTTTTAGAGCTGTAGTTTTGTGGTTATGGGCAACTATCCAACCAAGAGTCCGTATGTCCCTGTCAGAAAGCTTTAACTTGTGGTCTCAGTTCCTTTACGCTGTTGCTTTTTTTTAAGCATATGTTTTCACAATCTTTGACACTGTTCTCCTTTCCTCCTTAAATAATTTTAATTTTAAACCTTCTCCAAGGAGATCCATGTTGCTAAATAGTATTCAAATCCATGGGTATGACCTGTGTAGATATTTTTTATAATAAGGGTTTACAGAATTATCAAAAAAAGGTTTTTATGGGTGCTTCCAATATTTTGTCCACCCCTGTATGTTTTTTTTATGCATCCAAAGTGTTGAAAATATCTTTAATTAAAAGAAAGTGAATAACATGTAATAAACTAAATTCAAGTTGACTAATTAACCCAGTTTTTTTGCATTCTGCT
Source organism: Gymnothorax javanicus (assembly GCA_029692085.1). Taxonomy (NCBI): domain Eukaryota; kingdom Metazoa; phylum Chordata; class Actinopteri; order Anguilliformes; family Muraenidae; genus Gymnothorax; species Gymnothorax javanicus. The sequence continues at coordinate 29,021,107 of CM056205.1, read as the reverse complement.
TAATGCATACAAAATTCATGTCATTTTAATTTTGAAAAATTTGAAAAATGACTCAGCCACCAAGCTGAGAAGAGAATGTGGCACATTGGGCCTCACGCAAGAAGCAATATAAGAACAAATTTTCTCTTATTTTTGTTCATATCCCCAATTCTTTCTTATTTTGTTCTTACCCATTTATTTCTGGGACGCACCAATGTTTTCTTATTTTTGCTCTTCTCTTAGGTCAGAGAAAATTTTACGAGTGGTCGAGAGCACTCTTACCGAGGTAAGAGAAAACAGAGAAATGTTATCTCTGTCCACAAATTGCTTGTCCAATGCAGGGAAACGCAAGTTTTAAAACCTAAACATTAAAAACAAGTGGTGCCAGGCACAACAAACCCCGTCTCTCGCACATACTTTGATCTGCTTTTCCTAAATTCAAAAGACATCTATTCTGGGTCAGTGGCAATCCCTAAACCCAATTTGGGGTGAATCTGGCCATTAGTTTTGCTGCTAAAGTGTTAACAAACAAACAAACAAACCAAACCAAAAACAATACCCCTTGCCCTCCTCCTTCGGGCAGGGCGGGGTAATGAATCATATAATCCAATGTTTATTGTTTTATATTTTTAAGAAATTATAATGATTTTATTATTTAACTCTTGGGCTAAAGAGTTTGGCCAGTTGATCCTAACTAGGACTAAGCTATAAAATCCTTGCGTGCGTTCTGCTTCTGAATGGCTTTGTCTGTCCAGGCCTTGCGCAGAGAGCGCGTTTTTAGAGATCGCACGGATCTGTTTGCTGAGACAGATGAATGACTACTCGTACCAAATGTGAAAGCAACCGTACTTGAGCACGGAAGATTACTGTTATGTGTTACGGATCTCTTGTTCTAACAAATGCAGCGGCGAAAAGATATCTCCATTCAAAGAAATTCAATGCTTGCTCGAAATGTAGGTGGACAAAAACATACAATCACAACTAGATACTACACGCAAAAACTCGGAGATTTATGGAATAATTCATGAGTGGTTACATTCGCATGGTTATCACAGAATAATAGATCAGTGACGTGACAAAACTAAAATGCGGCTGCGATAATTCAAAGTGCGGGATGCGGTGCAAAAGTCTGGCAGCTCAAGTTATGAGATAGATAAATTTTCGTGGTATGAGGCAGTGGACAGCATAATCGGCCAAAAACGCAAGGATGAAAGAATTCCGTATGCAACATCCACCTATATCGAATGTAATCAGTACATTTTCGGCTTCCCTTAATGTTTGGGTACCCAGAAAAAGATTCGGATGCGTAAAAACATAAAGCACTCAGTCAAGAAAATTTTGAGTTTAATTTTTCATGCTGCTCTATGTGGTAATCCACGTATAGCAGCAAAGGACACACTGGGTTGCTTGGGCACACGCAGCATATGCATTCTAAACCCCCTTCTCAATAGTAAAACCCCCCAAAATATATTGGTGCCTCCTTTTAAAATTGTTCCCCATTTAAAACCACCTAGGTGCATACTGCAACGCGCTGTATCGGAATTTTGACATGTATGCCAGTGTACTCGGGTATGGCACGATATTCCTGGCGAGAAAGCTGACCAGCGGGGGGAGAGGGGAGGGGGGACAATCATACTGTGGCACGGTACGGAACAATCGTACCTAGTGTGAAAGCGCCCTAGATTGCCACGAGCAGTTGGCTCTTTGCACACGGCACGTCACCAGCCCTTATATGGTGTTTAGTGGGTGTCATATATGCTAATTTGAAACAACCGGCCACGCGCTTTCAATTTACGTTCAAGTGGGATTCAACATTCAGCACACCTGGGTAAGAGCAGATTTGGACGGTAAGAGCGTTTGGTGCATCCGGAGTTTATTTCTCTTATATTTTCTCTTAGCAAACAAATAAGAGAAAATATAAAAGAAATTTAAGAGAATGTTGCTGCATGAGGCCCATTGCCTTCCTAAAATTCAGTCCTTCCACACAAGGGCAAAAATGCACCTGCACGTGCTCACCCTCACCCTGATTGTGCGCATGTAAAAATGCGCATGTAAAAATGCACTGATTCACAAAGCTGTGTGCAATACTGTGTCGCCCTCGCTGTAGAAAAACGCAGACCTTCTGCAGATCGACGAGCGCTTCCGTCTTCATCACGACTCACACCTCATAATCATTCCATGGTGGCGTCAGCCTGCATTTGAAAAGAACAAAGAATTAAAGTCGCCTGGTCACTACCCAAGCAGAACCCGCACCCCCATTACTGTCTCCGAGCCTCACTCTTGTCGAAAACGATGCAATACAGGGGAAAAAAGAGCCAACATATGTACACTTAATGGTTTGTAATGGAACATTTAGTCTGGGAGCACCTTAGGTTAAATTAAAGCTGGGTATGAGGATGTATCAGAGCCCATGCTGGCTTCATTATGCAGCACATCTGGATTTCTCCTCCGCAGTCCTAATGTAAACTGATTGGGTTCCGCTGGCAACTGTACCATTCCATTCCTAATGACCTCATCATTTGGAAGGAAGTGGAGTGCCTGTATCACCTTTTTCCTATATTCTTTTGTGCTCCATATTGAAATTAATTGGTCAGACAGGCTTTAGATTAATTAACTTTGCCTCTATGAGTATTGATGAATTTTTTTTATAATGAATTTTAAAGGACTGTGATGTTTGTTTCACTTTCTGTCGTGCGTGCGTGTGTGTGTGTGTGTGTGTGTGTGCGTGTGCGTGTATATTTGTTAATGTTTTTGTTGATGCGGCTGTCCTCACATACACCTGCGCGTGTGTTTTCATATGCCGGTGAAGCTATATATGTCAGCACAGACGGAAAACCATTGTGTCTTTGTCCAAGATTCAATCCACAAATGGTTTTGGAATGGCTAGAAATTCAGTCTATTTGCAGCATATGATTTTGTGAAGTGTGCAGATCACTCTAATCTTGAACACAGAAGTGCTTCGGGGAGCTTGAACAAGCAGCAAATACGATTTGCAGTAGTTCGTCAGCACAATGAAGATCCCTGGTTGTAGAAGCTAAGACTGCAGTAGCATTTCACAGAGAAAGAGGCCTCCAAGCCTTGGCCCTGCTCCAATTGAACCATGCAGAACGGTAAAAATGGAATCATTTACTGATTTGTTAGGACTTTTTTGGATGCGTGTCAAGTGCTCCAACCAATGTGAGAACTGCATAAACAAAAATATATAAATGCTAATGCATACATTAGGGTATTGAATAAACATGCAGTATCTATCTGTAACTGAAAATTATATAGCATATATGTATGTACATAACTACAGTGCAATGTGCATTTCACTAGAATGCGATATTATAAGGGTTGGGCATTTTCTTAATAATTTTTTTCCAACTACTTTTTGTGATAATATTTTTTCACTATTTATACAAAAGAATAGAGGAATATTTTATGTCATTCAAAGTATATTTTCTCAGCATTGTGCAGGTATATAGAACATTCTGCTTGAAATTCAGCACAATATGAAGCAAAAGCCTCAGGAGATGCGCCAGAATGCCTGCTACTGTATGAATTTCAGGAATTAAAGCAGTGTAACAAATTAGACTAAATATCATCTAACTGAGTCCGTCATCTCCCGGACTGGCACACCATCACAAGAATAGATGATTGAGCAGATATTGTATTTAACATGTACTAAATACAGAATGCAGCTGTGTTAGTCATACGCCGTGGGCTGTTTAATTTTTACAACGCGCCCGAGGGGGGAAAAAAAAGAATTAATGGCAGCGGAATGTTTATTAATATTTACCTTTGCAGCCATTCTGAGATTTCAGTAATCTGCTGCATCCAGCGCACAGTCTCCATTTTTCACCGTGACCTAAAGCACGCCCCTAAAAGCTTTGCGTAGGGCAGCATTTTTCCCTGATGCTGCCTTTGCTGCCTGTCAAGTTAAGAAAAACACCATAAAGGTATTTGTCAAATAAATAGCTGGGATGTTTATTAAATGAGTCGCATGCACAATGGTGTCTATTATTTAATCAGGACAAACCCCGAGGCCTAGGCTCGGAGGCAGCTGTGTCTGTTTGGTCTATTCTTCCGAAAATCACTCTACGTCCCCCCGACCTCATGCTTAGGCCATTGTATTAGTCTAAGGGATCAAGGGAACTATCTATCTTTCAAGAGGAGAGGGAAATGCTAAAATCAGTTCATATATAAATATGCCAAGCTGCTTTTTTTAAGAAGAAAAGAGAGATTAACATTTGCAATAAAATATTCCAAAATGAAGCCTTTTTTTGTGGTTTTACAGGGGAAGAGAGTTTATATTCAGTAAATTAAATTCATACCGATGCCCCCATTGGATTTAGTTTGTATTCAAAAATGCTGAATTATTTTCTGCATTCAAAATCGATTGTGTGGGAGAAAATAACGTATTTCTGCTATATCTGTTTAATAGCTGCTTAACCAATCTAACATCTTCAAAATGGTACAGGAAGTGTTTACTAATATTTTTTGCACAATATAAAACTGAAAACTCTGAAATTACTATTACTAAATACTAATGGTGACAATGAGCATTAAAATGGATTTAGACAGCATGCTCAAAAGAGAAATGAAGAGACATAAATGAATGCATTGAGATTAAGCGGGATTTGATTCAGTTTGACAAAATACCATGGTCTCAGTCTTTAAATCGTAAGCCCTCCAAAAGGCATATGTAACAGAGCTGAACTCTGATTTGATAAGTTTGCATGAAACTTTAAAAGAGTTGCAGTAATTGATTGATGGGTTCTGTGAGCATGCGGCTCTTTAATCTTTCAATTGCACTCAACCTTAGTATTACTGTAACTTCCTGTCTCACAGTAAAATGATTTTACCTGCATTTTCTTTGCGTATGTATGTCTACATGGCCGCATGTTCATGAGTGTGTGCATATAAGTGTGTTTGAGAGTGTGTGTTCAATTGAGTGAGGGAGAAAAATTCAGAAACTCACGTCTCAAGGCGTGACGAGGAATTGCCTGGGAGAATTTCTGTGACACATGCAAAATGACAGCTAGACAAGGTATCGTACAGCAAACAAACTACCTGCATGCTGTATGTCTCTAATAGCACAGAAAACCTCAATGCTAAAAAAAAAAAAAACAGTCCTTCTACCAATCACTTTTAGTATCATCAGTCAGAACATTTCACCAAATCCTTTATGTATAAATGAAACAGAACGGAAAACAGAACCGAGATCAGATCATCTCAGGAAAAACATGCATATGTTTAGTATCAGTTTCTTTCAAAGTAAAAGCTTATGCTGAATGTTATATGTTTAATTTGAAAACATTGCACAACAACTCGCCCTTTGAAAAATTTGATTTCTCAGAATCATATATTGTTGTTTGATTGCTTTACGTGTCAAACAAGTTAAGAAAGTATACCAAATAACTGAGTTTTCTCAACTGTGAGAATTTAAAATTGGAATTGTACAGGATGGCAAGGATGCTTACACAATCACCTTGAGGCCAAGATTCAGATTTCTAATGAAACGGCAATGTTTTTTTTTTTTCTCTGCTGTTACCACAATCAAATGAAACCTAGCTTCTCACTAATTAAGTGTGTGAATGTCTGGACTCTAATTAACATATTTGTGAGACAGGCAGACTGACTTTTACAGCTGTACTCTTCCTCACAGCATGAGAACCGCCGATCGGACCAGGCCCAAAGGAAACTCCAGTGCATTCAAGCACAGGTCTTCCTGCATTTCAAAGACTAGAAAAGCCTGTAATTGGCTGACCATCTTGTTAGCCTTTTGTTGGTGGCAATTCCCTTGATTAGCATTTTAGAATATTTTAAATTACAGTCCTGAATTAGGTTTTATTTTTTCCAATTAGTAAACGCAATTAAAGCCGAAGAGAAGGGTTCCAGGTTTTACAGGGTTTTGGGAGCATATAAATTGGAGCTGCATTTGAATTGTAAAAATGTGTGTTTTCTTGATACCTTTATTTTGTCTTAATAACCATTGCTGACTGCGGGGGAGATGAAATGATGATCAGGACTTGAGTTACGCCTGTGGTTTAGGCCTAAATGTGCTCGAACCTCAGTGTGTTAAATGATGTTCTTTCACCGTGCTTAATAAGTAATGGCCAGATTGCTCCTTTAGGTTTTATGGGAAAAGTAGAAATTGTTCAGATGCATGCACAGCACTTCACATAAAATATTTACATGTTACATTGTAGGCTATATGGAAGAGCCACTTTGGATGCCAAGATTATCAAAAGTCTGATATAATTGTTAGCATTTTAGCCTTTTCCTGTTTATTTTCACAAATTGTGAAGCATAAATACTGCCAGCTCAAAGTAAACTCCCCGTTCAGCCTTTGCTTCTCTTACTGATTATTGTTTTATGGAGGCTGATCTTTGTTGAGGAGAGCGGACTGCAGTTTGGGGGTTGGAGCCAAGGTTATGCAGATGAGGAACAGTGTGTGGAGAAGAGATTGAGGCACATATCCGTGAACAACCAAGTTGTTTCATTGCAAACATGCATTTTCAACTCAGCCAATGCAAAGTCTGTGGATGTTCCAGATGAAAAAAATAGTCTTATTGGAAAACATGAAATTATTACAATTTAGTTAGCTCATTTGTGGACGAATGCTCCTTTGGATTTGATCATTTTTTATATTATAAAGTATTCTTTTGTTTAGTCCATGGTTGTCAGTTAATTCCCCGAGAAGCGAGCAGTCAGAGAGCAATCAAGGCCAGTGACAATCCTAGAGAGACACAGCTGCTGCCTCAGGAGAGGCACCAGTCCATCTTAAGGCCCATTCACACCAAGTGCGAATTATAGAAGCTTATTTCATGGGTTCTAATGTAAGCTTGCACACCAAGGCGGAAGTTTCGTGCGGCAGAAAAAACATCCGCACGAACTTAAACTTCTGCGAAAATCTGTCTGCGAAACTAGACTTTTAGCCAATGAAATGCTTTGTTTCTATTCACGTTACAGCATTCAAACCTCAAACTGCAAAGTCACATAAAGGAGATACAAACTCAGTACATAGCATAGTACGGTGACCAACAAAAGAGCGCGTCTCATCAATATTGTTCTCCAGCATCCTGTCCTCTATAACTAGAAACGGGATGATTACTTGAACAACGAGCTGAAAGACCAGCTCCGGGCATCAATAATGGAAACGCTCGGTGGCACCGGAGATGACCGTCTGTCACGCAAAAGTAGACGTGAGGCTATGGTTATCTTTCAGATACATACAAAAAATGTCATCGTCGCTGCTTCTGCTCTCATGGTCCAATTTGATTAAATATCCCGCGGATTTGTTTGTCTGTTGTACGAAATTGGAACGCATATTCGCAGAATTTTGCACCGAGTCCGGTGGGCATGGTTTCCCACGGAATTTTCGTGTAGCGAATATTCCTCAAATCCATGCCGCTTTTTCGCTTTGCCCCGGTCTGAATCGGCCTTAGATAACTGTTCTCCAATCAACCCTGCTCCTTCACACAAAGTACAAGACTAGGAACCAATCAAAGCACGGAGCAGTCAACTAAGCATCTGCTTAGGTAAGCTGGTTTTGCTGTCCTTTCGCAAGAATACCGAAACCAGGCTAGGCTTGAAGGGTAATAATTCTGGAAGGCCTTCCTTTTGGTTTTCCAAAATCACCAGTTTTTCATTTTGGCCCCTGTGCACTGAACTCGTGGAAGAAGTGGCAGGAGCATGTTTTATCCATCGGTCTCAGAATTTTGGAAGGAATATAGTGAATACAAAGAAAATCATATTAAATAAAGAATAAATATACCTCATAAAAAAGTCTAAAATGTGGAAAGAAAATTAAAAACAACTCAAGCTATTCCATTTGCTCACAACTGAGCAGACAATAAAACCAGCTGTCAATTCACCAGCATTTAGCAAATTGGTACTACAGTGTTTTTGCTAGAGGCAGGACTGCTTGCAACTGATTTTGAGTTGAATTTTTTCTCCTCCTAAGAGGGGTGTCTTCCAACTGCACCGCAATCCCCATGGAGTTTACCCTTAACTGTTTGAGGAGCATGACCCTGACGTTATCCATACATCAGCTTTACATTGTTTTTGAAATAACAATGTCTAGGTCTGTAATGGTGGCTTGCAAGACATGTCTTGGGGGGGTTTGTGTGTGTGTGTGTGTGTGTGTGTGTGTGGGAGGGGGATGTGTTGAGGGGGCTTTTGGGAGGTTGTTCATCGGGGGATGACTGAATGCCAAATATGAACTATGTCTGACTTAAAAATTGACCGACCCCTCAATCAAAATGGAAAAGATACCAACAACAAAAAAAAAATGCGTACGGGCGTAAGGGAGCGAAAATAACAAGAAGATGGGTTGTCTGACATGATATTCTGCAACTAAGCCCATTTCACTTACCTCTATTCATATTTCATTTCTTTTGTCAGTATGTAAAACAAAACAACTGGGACTATTCCATTCATAAATAATTCAAATATAATTAGATGATTTAATATTTAAGACACTGATTTCCGGAATATATGGGGGTGGAAAAAATATTGGAAATGATCGAAAAAAAATGGTTTTGTCTTTGAAGGCTGTAAACCACAGTCACGAAAGCCTCTACACAGGTGATGCCGATAAATTTTAATGTTGATGACGTGTCTGCTTAAAGGAGGTCCAGCTCGCAGCACTTTGCCAGGTAGGTCTCCAAGGTAACATCGTAAAAGAGGTTCTATACTAACGGCGTTCCAAAGGGGGAAAGATAGCTGGCTCCCGAACCACAGGTGTGTTGGTGACAAAATGGGCAAATTATTTACACTGAACATCAAAATAAACAGTAACAGCAAAGAGGATCTGTGGCCACAAATCAGTTTTCTGAGAGGCACTACTGACACTCGGAGGGATATTAGTTACTAACCACAGAAATACAGCTCTAAAAATCACCATAGAACTGAATCAATCCATGTCAGAACCTGTCTCAACGAAAATAGTAAGCCAAGAAGAGCTTCTAAAAGCTGGTAATTATTGCTGCATTTCTGATGATTTGATCACCTCCTGTTTAGTGTAATTTTTTGAAAAAAAAAAAAAAAAAAGTAGCCTGCACTGTCAGTGAACAAGTCACATGAACTGAATGGGATGGATTTAGCAAACAATTTAGTTTTGAGACTCCTGGTGTGGTGTATCATTGATAATCCTCTCATTGTGTTTGTTGCTCACGAATACACCACATCAGATTCAACATTTCTTCCAGCAATGAAAAAAGAGAGATTGACTGCTTAGTTATTCCTCGATGAACAGACAATATTGTCAGTGCACAAAAATGACTCTCATTCCTTTTATTCAAAGTACAAATTCTTCTGACTCTGATGAAGATTTTATATGCTCACTGAACTGAAAAATCGAAATTATCTGTTATTAGCCAACAAAAAAGTAACAAATATTGCTTCAAAAATGTGTAAGTAACCTGTGTCAACATTCAATATCATTTTTATATGCGCTGAAGAATTAAAATCAGTGAAAAAATATTCATGAAATCAAAATTTTTTTAATTTAACCTTTATTTAACCAGGCAAGACAATTAAGAACAAGTTCTTATTTACAATGACGGCCTGACAAATCAAAATATAACCATTATAATGACAATATATCCATTACAACCAAAGGTTTCTAACAGTTCCATACTTTTATGAATAGCTGGGACTGTTTGCAGACATTACATTTGTTCCAAGTGTCATATTAATGTAAAGGAGTATAGATGTCACACGTAATCTGACAGTAAGGTTTTAGCTAATGCAAACGTGTCATTCTTTAGTTCTATTAACAGGTCACCACAGTGCTATTAGTGACATTTGAGTCAGCAGCGTGTCACCTTCATTTAAGTTAAGCGCTGTGACAGTTTAATATGCTGGGAGATGAAAGCCTTATGTTTGGATGGTACGTCGACCATTTTTACAAAAGGCCAATAAATACTATTTATTGTTCTCCTCTCACAGGGAGTGACAGTCTTTAGCCCTTTTATAATGCTTCTTACTCTCAAAGTCACCTCAGCCGCTCAGCCAGTGAAAAGCAACGCTGGAAACCCGTACTTTTAAGCTCGTGCTGTTATTTTTGGCAAGTATTGAAGAATTACGTGAAATATCACCAAACGGGGCTGTTTCCTGCCGCACTGGGAAAAGAACAATCAAAAACCTCCTTAGGTATTACTGTAATCAGTAATCTTGAAGGACAAGAAAGTCACCTGTCTCTGCAAGGGACTGTTCATCCTGTTCCTCTACACATGTAGCATACATAACCAGTTTGAGTTCACCTATAGTTAAAAACATGTCTGTTGCTGTAAGACTCCGCAGCATTGTTATAAGTAAATTCAAATGTCTGCCTCCGCCTCAAGACTTCCAAAGGATTTTAAACACTGGCGCAACACTGCAGCACCACTTGTCAGCAGCGTCAAACGATACGGCAAAGTAAAAACTTCTCTTTACATGACAATTCCCAGGTCAGAATAGGCCAGCTCAGAAAGCTACAGTTCAGAAGCTTCCCTAACGATCGCGGGCTTTTCACTTGGAGAACCTCCCTGGTGGCACTTTCTAGCACACAGTATGCAGAACCGCGCAATGTACACAAATGGGGTCCATAATGTTTTAGGAGGCAGGGAATACGCCGAGGCTCTGCGAATGTAAACGGCCTGCTGTAAAAATCGCCGGTGTGTCATTAAAATGACCTGACACAGGTTACTTGCTCAACGGAGAGCGGCTTCACAAATTCGTAAAGGCCTCCACGAGCTACAGGTGGGCAATTTCGGAGCTGGTAAAGAGGCTTGGGGGACCCTTCCGTCAAGATAAGCAGGTCTATTAGAGCGGGCCCGAGTGCGAAGCAGTCCGTTTGTTTTGTTCTTTTATGTGCGCGCCGAACGAGGTGCCGTGAAGCTTGAAAGAGAGCCTGACATCTGAAGTGCTCTGATAGCTCCCCGCGATGTTCGAAAAATTAACTCCGGCGCAGAGATCAGGCCTCAGGAGCTTAATTACTTCAAAGAGCAGGAATCTTGTTAAATTCAATCCAAACAAAAAAATGATCAGTAGTTTTCAGAGCTTTGTTTGACATTGAGCAGACATGAGTGAAGAAGTAAAAGAAGAAGGGAAAAAAATCACGCACATGCTCACGCACTGTGGAGCTATAAAAATAAGAATAAAAATAAGAAGCAGTCGAGGGTGGCCTGTCAGAATTTTTTTGGGCTATACATGATACTATTATCAAGGCACATCAAGTTGAAATAAAGTGACCTAGCTGACATGGGGACTGAAAATGTCTTGAGAAGAACAGAGGGAACTGCGGGTACAAAGGTAGCTTTGCATAGGCTCCCCCTGGTCATTTTATTGACAAAGATGACAACGGTCCCATGATGCACCATTATCCTAGACATCAAATGGGCTCGGAGCTGTCTCTGTCAGAGCGGAGGACAGGGCTCAGATAGGCTCGGCGGCCTGCGAGCTTGTTACATTCTGTTCCACCTAGGTTTGTCAAAACACAGTGTTATTCAATGTGTACACAGGCCTTCAGGGATAAGTCTTTCAAAAGAGAGAGGGAGGGAGTGAATAAGTGCATAACATGCCGGAGAGACAGATACTGTTCTTGAATCCAAAAAAGACTTTCACTCTCTCTTCAAGAGGCATATATTCTGCATATGTTTACCAAAACCTTTACTTTTCTGCTCTGGAATCAAAAAAGGAGAGCTCTTTGAACGCAGATGAAACAGTCCTCTCCTATGTTACACAGGAATTTGTTTCAGTGATGTCAAAATAATTGATAAGCCGGACCCTTTTTTGGGACTGTCGCACACTCAGGGTCAGTGGTACTTTCATCATTCAGACGGTGCCATGAGGGTCCAATGCCGCCATACACCATAAACATTCACTGCTTTTTTCCTGTGCTCTTAATAAACCACACTGTGTGAATTAAAAGGACTCGGCCCCAGGCTTTTCCCTGCATTGTTGCGACCAAGTGCGTTGAGAATACTTACAATGAGTTTGGCCCGAAAGTATTCGAATTGCTTTTTGAAAAATAAGCCGTTGTGTACACAACGCCACAGCATCTGAGATCTTGCTAGCATTTTTATAACATAAGTTCAAAAAGTTTTTTTTATCCATGGCAATGCCATACTGACATTTAATGTGTAAATGACAGATGCACCTACGTAATCACACAATGTGCACTATTTCTATTATTTGAAAGTACATAGGTGATCACCAGAAAAAATAAATGCTTAACATATAACTGGGGGGGCCTAGCAAGCCAAATGACAACCCAAAATATTGTTCATTTTAAGACGGGGCAACATGGGGAAAAATGTGCATTTTCCAAGCCATTTTCTCATTAAACTATCAAATACATGAGCCGTTAACCCTATACACTGTAAAACTGACAGGAAATTTCAATTGAAAAAAATGTTTTCCCCAGTATGTATTAATTCATTTTTTCAGTCTAGAGGCTGCGCCCTTCCCTCTAAAATGCGTTCCATTGACCCAAAGATGTTCCTCTGTATTTACAGGGCTTGGACACAATGAAACGGATTGAAAGTAGCCTGCCCGAACAAAAAGAATAAATTTATATCAGGGGTTGTAAAATATGCACATTTTAATTCCTTAATCTATGCTTGCTGTCAAGTTTACTTTATTAGGCCTCTGGTGAATTGGTGAAGATTATTTTGACTGTCTGTTGCACTTAGAATAAGCAGCAAGAGGCCAGGGGATACAAGCTTTGGGTGGGTTTGTTTCAGAGCTCCTCCAAGCACGAGATGAACCCCTCTCCTCACACACTTTCACTTTTGGCTGTGCTCAACATTCCCCAACTCCTCTAATGAAAGATTATCTCCATGAAGGCATGACTCAATCTTTGATGACTATAACTATTTTCTCAATTGTTTACAAATTAACACTGGCACTTGAGACAATAGGACCAAAACATGAAACTCTTGTACTTTATCTTACAATAATTCTGCACAAGTATAAATTTGTTCCCAGATTTTCACACATTTTGCCGTTGCAGGCCACACTTTTTGCAAAACACTGCTCACAATTCTCAACATTTGCCACTACGTTCATTGATAAAATCTCTTGTCCTCACCTGGAAAATGCTGTCGCTCAGAATGATAAGCTCAAACCACCATTCACACTATTGACTCCTCATATGGTCCAATACCTGTTAATTTGGCAATCATGTGTGGGAAAAACAGGACCAAAGGTGACTTCTCCTGTATTAATAGGTGCCAATTTTGTAAAAAAAAAAAAAAAAAGGTTGCGCAAAAGGGGTGAGAGTCGGAGAAGGAGGGCGAGAAGGACAACCAAGACTACAACCTAGGAAAGCAATTGCCGCAGATGAACTTTGGGTCACTTTGGTTGACCATGTAGTCAGTCATGGTCAGATGATGAGGGAGGCAGGCCTGAATATGAAACCAGACTTGTAGCACTTTGATGTGGCTTCAATCATCCAGGCATACAGAAGTGACAATGGGAAAGAAATCTTATCGCCTTATTTTGTTACACCATATCAAGACAGTACTCAGTGACTGCCACCGAATACTGTAAAGAAAAAAAAAAGTGTTTCACGCATGAAATTGGGAGTTGTACTTCTAGTTTTTTTTTTTTTTTTCCCTGTTGCTAATACACTATATCTGGTTCTCTCAGCAAGAAAGCCTTGGCTCATTTCTTAAAAGGTGCACATTTTTCCCACAACTGTAAACACTATTCACGTTTCTCATTCACAGTTTCTATGTGTAAAAGCCCTTTTTGCAAAACTCAATGCAAAGGTGGCCAAAAGAATCATTCACTGTACTGTATGTCCATTCTGCTAACTTACTCAACTAAAACAATACACTGAAGTCATTTCAGACAGGACACTCACGTCAGATTTAACCATTTATCTGGAATGACATACATTTGAATTTGGCGGTGACTCTGCTCAAGTGATACTCTGGAACAATCTGAGCAAGCATGACACAGACATTCCAGGAGATCACAACCCCCCCCGGCAGAGCCTGGTTCACCGTGTTTAAAATTTCAATTCAATTCAATTTATTTGTATAGCGCTTTTCACAGACTGTCACAAAGACGCTTTACATTGAGAGATTAAATAAATGAAAGGGCAGTGCCCAGCCTATTCCCCACTTCAGCAAACGAGGCAAAAAACTCCCAGTAGGGAGAAAAATCCTCAAACAGTGGTGAGAAAAAACTCCCCAGTGGGAAGAAATCTCAGGAGGAACCAGACTATAGTGGGGAAGCCCATCCTCCATGGCTAGCTAAATATTAACAAAATAAAGTCAAAATAGAGTAAAATAGCAAAAGAGTTCCATTTAAGTCCATCTGAACAGTGGCGTCTGTAGCACCAGGAAGTGGCATGCCGAGGATGGTGCAGAACTGGATCAGGACCGGATCAGGACAGCAGGACAGCAGCAGCCAGCGCTCGAAATGAAATGAATGACAACACAGATTACAAACAATGCCAATACCATACAAAACAATGCCAATACCATGTAAAGACAAGAGTACGAGTACAAGTACTGCCAAAGACTGTGCCGTTGGAAAGGAGGAGGCTGGGGAGGTGGAGGGGATGTTTGCGCAGATCTGTAATGGGTCTTGGTGGGAATGGTAGAGCTTGGTTAGTTGAGATGGAGAGCGCCGCCTTATTTGAAAAGACGCGCAAATTAAGTACGTGACGCTGAAGTCCAATGCGATTGGACAAGGGGTGGAGCCAAGACTGACTTCCGTGCCTGTCTGAACTAACACTGACGCTCCATTATCATATGAACTGAAAGTGCAGGCCTTTCCCCAGGTGTAAACACAAAGCCACTGAAGTTCTGGCACACCAATCAAAATCACAGGGTACTTATGAATGAGGCTATTTTGCATGTGCTGTGGAACAATGGATCGTAAACATGCAGAGGTGGAAAGACTTCAGAGAGGCAGTGAAAGTCGAGCAAGCAGATATGGAGGAAGAGGACAAGTAAGAGGAAGACCAAGACGACAAAGAGCATTTGTTTCTGATGCAGTGCTTGCTACTATATGATGTTCTAATATACTATTCAAAAAAAGTAGGGGATATTGGATTTACAAGTACCATGAAATGCAGATCATGAGGTCAGGAAGGAAACAAATGACATAAAAACATTAAGGAAACATTTGTCAATTTATTCGAAACCCTGTGTACAGTCAGTAAAGGACAGATTCTCCAGAATAAGGGTCGACACAAACACAGGGTCACACAGCAAATTTACCACCATTGTGAAACAGAGTCAGTAGCGGGTAAAACCCCCTCGGTTGGCTAGACAAGCTCGAATTCGGCGTGGCATACTCCTAACGAGACGTCCCAGGTCATTTTGGGGAACGTTATTCCATTCCTGTTGCAATGCTGCAGCAAGTTCTTGGACATTGGCAGGAGGTTGTTGACGTTGGCGTAGCCGCTGTCCAAGCATGTCCCAGACATGCTCGATGGGGGAAAGGTCCGGACTGAGTGCTGGCCATGGTAATGTGGTGATATTCTGCTGCTGGAGGTAATCTGTAACGATCCTGGCCCTATGACATCTGGCATTGTCATCTTGGAAAATGAAACGGCGGCCATAACGATGTGCAAACGGCACAACATGGGGTGCCAAGATGTTGTCCCGGTAGTACTGCCCTGTGACACGTCCAGCAACAACATGCAAGTCTGTTCTGCCGGCAGCAGTGATGCCTCCCCACACCATTACAGATCCACCCCCCAATGGATCATGTCTAATGACGTTAACGTCATGGAAACGTTCGTTACGTCGGCACCAAACCCTCCTGCGTCTGTCAAGGAAGTCCACAGTGAACCTCGACTCATCTGAGAACATTACGTTGTTCCATCGGCGATTATCCCAGCGTTGATGATGACGACACCATTGGAGTCTGGCCCTAGTGTGACGATTCCTCAAACAGGGAATGACACGAGGGGCGTCCGGGCGTGTAAGTGAAATCTGTGCAGACGATTCCTGATGGTCTGGCCACTCACTACCAAGCCAGTATCCCTTTGAAGTTGAGACCTTATCTGATTTGCTGTTACCATACGATTTCTCAAGACAATAGTGCGGATGAATCTGTCCTGAGCCTGAGTTGTTGCCCTTGGTCGACCGGATCGTGGTCTATCCTGAACAGACCCTGTAGCACGATGTCTGGACCATAATCTGCTGATGACAGACTGGGAAACATTCATTGCCCTTGCCACAACGACCTGTCTTGTGCCAACCTGTAGCATGCCAAGGGCACGTAACCTCTCCTCCTGTGTTAGACGGCGCATGGTCTCTGTTTAATTAACGACTTCAACCACTGATAATCTGATGCTTTCTCTTCAAAATCTTCCTTTACAGTGGATCTAACCTTCCAATTCAGAGTCATGCAAATTTGTGGCACAACCCCCTTGATCATCAATAGCATCCCGTGCAGATCGTGAGAGTGTCATTGATGTGTTTGGGTGATGAATTTCTTTGGAAATGCTTCCTCAGTAAGGAACTATACAACATGGTTTCGTATCCCTTTGTATATGTGAAAATTTTGATCTCAAAATAAAATATCCCCTACTTTTTTTGAATAGTATACATGGGATGACCCTGAGAGAGGCTGGACAGAGGGAGCATCCAAACATGAGTAGCAATACTGCTGCATCTATTTTCTGTACGTTCATTAGAGAAAATAGGTATTTACATTGGTGTTACAGTAATGCATGTATACATGTACAGTAATGCTGTAGTGCATGTAAAGACAATAATTATACTCGGACCTTGTGGTCTCACTGTGGTTTTGTCAACTCAACAGTAATGGATGATTGTTAGCAATCAGTATTTTTTATTTATTTATCTTTTTGTAGAACTGGAAGGCAGCCCACTTTTGGGGATGGGCAGTGAATACTTACAGACGTGCAAGAAACTGCAGTCAACGTGGTCATCGGTAATAATGCCATAGGATTGCAGGGAATTCAGACGGGTATAACTGAAAGGCCGGGTGGTGTTTCAGGGTGTTGGTAGTGTCAGTAGTTCCACTATTGATCATTGTTACAGGAAGTGAACAAAACAGTTGTATCGTGTGCCTTTTGACCAGAATTCTAGCAGGGCAAGGGCCCAATCTTTCCAGTATGTACAGGTGAGTACAGGTCAACTTTTTAGGTAATTTTTTCACTGTATTCAATGACTCTCCACTCCATCTCTAGTGGTGTCTATGTCATGGGCTTGGCTTCAATAAACTGTATTGTGTTTCTTTATATTTGGCATGGCTTCTTATGTTCTGTTGCCTATTGCTCACAATAAATATGCCCATGAAGCTTTTGTCAACGATCTGAGAGTGGTTCCCTCAGCCTGCTTTGTAACATGAGTGGATTCATCTTCACATGAGTAATAATTATTCTGTCTGTCCCCATATTTGTAAGCGATGGTCCTCTAGGTCTTTAGAGTTTCTGAGTTCACCAGTGCATTGTTTCTTTTCAAGAATTCAACAACTTGTCTTTTTGGCTATTATTAATGCTTTTGCTCTACCTATTTCTCAGATGTGTTTGGTTTGATTCTTTTCAGCCTAAAGATGGCTTGCTTCACCAGCACTGACAGCTCTTTGGACTTCATATTGACATTAAAAAGCAGTAGATTCAAAATGCAAATGCCAACCTTGATATAAACTCTTGCTTTTTTTTTAATGACTTGTACAAACTAGTACACTGAGGAAGTGTGTGGCATAGTGTGGCATTTTTAGACGCTCTGTAATTCCTATATTTTTCAATTGGAATATGAACACTGAATGAGATAGATGAATAGTGGATAGAAATATAGTTCATCTATATACTTATTAGATAAACATGGAAGCAACATGAGGTTGAGATGCAACAGTGAAGGGCTTTACACAGCATATTTATGTTGCTTTCAGAAGTGGATGCTTATAGCAGAATTAAGACTACAGCCATTCATACTTCTGGATTAACGACCTGATGGCCAACAATTTATCAGAATGTGAGGAGTGACACCCATGGGAGCCAACCAAATTTATGTGCCGGCATTGTACTGGTGAAAAGCTATATCCACTGATTTTTGCCCAGGTCACGCTCATAACATACACATCATCATCATCAAAATAATTTTAATCTATCCTTATTGAAAGGCAATTATAATGAAACTGTATTGTACATACAATACCTGGACTGGGGCTACCATATTGATCTAAACCATTTATTTACATTTCTTTATCAAAGCTAAGCTTTGTGGGGGAAGAAGAAATTTTACAAGAGCAATAATCTTTGGTTACTGAGTAATTTTACACCAGGTTACATGAGCTTCAGTTGACTGAACGCACAACAAATTCATCAATAAAAAGGGGATATATAAATAAATACAGCAATGGTTGGGTTACTATTTGGCAGGCAAGAATTTGAAGCAACAAAAGAAATTATGGAAATTTTGCTTTAAGAACAGTGTGAACAAACATCAGATGAGCCGTCTTTCCAAAATGTCTGGGCTTGTCAACCAGCTGTCACTGAACTCACGACAAGAAATTCAAGAAGCAGGGGGGTAACGCAAGATAGGGAAATGAAAAATGTACAAACTCTTTACAGTTTTTTCAGATTGCATAAAAATTAAATCAAAAGTATTATTCAAAACCTTACACACAAAGAGCAAAACATTGGCCCAGATTTGCACAACTATAAGCACAATGCCAGCCTCACACTTTTTGCAAAACAATACACTCAGTAATTTGAAAAACACTGAACACACTTGCATACATTAGACACAGAAGTATATACTGATGCCACTTCCTTGCAATTCCAAAGCACTGACTATCAAATGACCACACCTATGAGCCAACTGGTTAAACACAGCCATCAGGTGCGGAAACACATGATTGCTTAATTGTAGACACACCAATCAGGTTTAAGCACTATAAAAATACAGCAGGTGAGTTCACCTGTCTTCAGCTAAAATGGAAGGAATCAGAAGAAGAGGAGTGAGGGTGTGAGGGGGAATCCAGCGAGGACGAGGAGAAGGAGGTAGAGGAAGAGGCAGAGGCCTTGCCAGAGGTAGAGGCTGAAGTGGAGGTAGAGGAAGAGGAAGACCTGGAGCAGGAGGAGAACGTGCTCAAAGAAAACGAGGACCAGATTTATCAAATGAAATTCGCGACACACTAGTTGACCATGTCGCGAACCGCAGATTGACGCTAAGGGAAGCTGGACTAAGAGCTCAGCCAAATCTTAGCAGATACACATGTAAATTGATTAGTGTATACTTGACCAGTGCTGAACTACACAATCTTGTCTTTCATTGTATTTCAGAGAGTTTTACAAATTGATGCTGAGGAAATCCTGCATGAATTCATTTACATTGATGAGGCAGGGTTTAACCTCACAAAAGCAAGAAGGAGTGAATATCCCAGGGCAACGTAGGGGTAACATCACAATTCACTTTGCCATTACACAGAATGGGGTCCTCCACCGTCATGCCAATATGGGCCCATACAACACACCTCACATTCTCACATTTTTGGACCGATTGCACAACATCGTCACAGCAGTAAAACTAATCGACCAGATGCAATACATTGTCATCTGGGACAATGTGTCTTTCCATGGCTCTGCTCTGGAACAGAACTGGTTTCAACACCATCCACAGTTTTCAGTACTATTCCTTCCACCATACTCTCCTTTTCTGAACCAAATCAAAGAGTTTCTCTCAGCATGACAGTGGACAGTTTACGATCTGCGGCCCCAGGCTCAGGTACCCCTTATTCAGGCCATGGAGGAGGCCTGTGACCAAATCGACGCTGCAGCTGTGCAAGGATGGATTCGACATTCAAGACGGTTCTTCCCACGTTGCCTTGCCAAAGAGGATATCGCCTGTGGTGTTGATGAAATTCTCTGGCCAGATCCAGATAGGCGAAGAGGTACATAGTGTCTAATATTTCCTGTACTACATTTTTTTTTTTTTTTTACTGTAATTGTAACCTGTACTGGATACAGTATTACAGTATTGTATGTTTGTCTGATATTTGCTGAGCTAACAGTGTTATGCACACTACTGTAGTAGCATGAAAACTGGTACATGGTTTGTTGTGATTCTCCGTGATGTCGACTGATTTGGGTATATGGAGAGAAATAAATTATTAAATTATTAAATTAATTATTTTCATCAGTCTGCAGCATTGGTCTTGAATAGTGTCTGGTGAATTTACCGTATATTTATACTTTCTCTGTGTACTTCACTTACAGTACTCTAATCACTGGGAGGTGGAATTGCTAGAAGTGTTTTAGGTTAAGCGCAGCAGTGTGTAACTGGTTCAAACAGAATTAAGTTATATGAAATGTGTGTATTTCATATGGAAACAAAATATGGTTTTTATAAATTAGTGTATATTTTTTACGAGAGTGTTTCATTTTGCAAAGGATCTGAGGTGTTCTGTTTATTGGGTGCATGGTTGTGCTAATTGTGTGTAGTGTTTTGAAAAACCGGGCCCTGTTTTCAAAATTGTGCTTAAGCAGTTGAAAAAAAAACTGTAACGATCCCATTACCAAGAGTAAGAGAGGCTGATTTAGGAAGGGAAGGACCAAGCAGGAGACAGTCTACATTTAAACATTTCAGGAAATGTCTCAGAGCACCTCACCCAGTCTGGGCTCTCCAGTGCGACAGATGAGCCGGTTCCCCCCGGGAGATGACAACATGGTACTTCCCAGTCCTGGATCATTAAGAAGCATCTGCTATGACCAAAGGGAAGCACTGTAAGCAGCAGAGTATGTCTGTCTGTCACCAGGGAAATATGGACTGACAAAAATATGCTGTTTTTTGCCCATGTCCGGTACTATATCATAATTTTTCCCCTTTCAACATAACAGAACCAAAAGTTTTTTTCATCACTTTCTACATCTTATTCACTCCATCCTCAAATACAGAAGCAGTGCATTGTAATAGCAAGACTGCTTTGTCAAGTAGGGCCTCTGCCCAATAGCGAGATGTACAGTGAGATGCACCGCGCTTTTGTATCACTGAAATACATTTCCTTGGTTTTGCACATTGGTTTAAAGACAGAATGAGTGGTGTGTTGCAGTTACATTGGGTGTAGTGGTGTTTGCAAATGGTTGAAGGCACTCATTATGGCTCAGTATGATTCAAAATGATTTAGACATGGTTGTGAGACATGTGACTATGGTAGGTAGTCCAGGTAGACTATGGTATAGTGTTGTAGAGATGTAGCATATCTGTGCCGATGATTTCATTCTGGCAATGACGCAGTCCTGAGTTTAACCACATCTTGAACTACACCATTTACTGCGATCACCTTGGGTCAAAAGCATTTCTTGGTTAAAGCACATTTTTGAAATTTTCCGTGTATTCTATTTGAATGAGACTCAACAAAACTATTCAGGGTTGTGAAGCTGCATTTTCACATCCACATTTGAAACTCATTTTAAATGTGTGATTTCTTATGTTAAATGTGCCGAGTGAGTCTTGGTTGGAAAGGGATGGTGGGTTGAACACTTGGTTGTGACAGGCTAAATTACATGTTGCTAGCTAAATAATGATCTTGATTCGGCCTTACATTTTTCATCCCTCGATTTACTGCTAAGGCGACATCATCTTTAGAATAAATAAATGGAATAAATGCATTAAAACTTATTCCTTGCCATAAACTGTTTTGCCATGCTCCCAACTCCAGCCATTCTACAACATGCTTCACATGAGTGTAAATGTCAGTTCACTGGCAGAAATGGCATCAATAAACATTGTCTATTTGGACTATAATTTGTTAGAGCAATTGGACATTTGGTGCATTTTGGGACATAGCAGAGCCTCATTGCCTGCTAAAAGGGAGGTTTTCTGGCCAGCCATTTAATGTTAGTTACATCAGAGAAATTGTGTGTCTTAATTTTCTTATTATCACATAGGTATGGGTATGAGAGGTGTATAGCATCTCTTTAAAATACTTTTCTCCTCCAGTGTTCCTCTGTACAATAACTGCCTCATGAGGATAAAAGGAAATTAGTATGAGTGGCTCATTCTGATGCAGGATTTCTGAAATTCAGCCCTTTTGATGCATTTAGCAGGGCATTAGCGCTCATTTATTTCACAAAAGCTAACATAAGTTAGTATTTTTCCCTAAGCTACACAAGTTGAGAGGAGTGGCACCTATCTCTACATTTTGAGCTGATATACCTGAAGTTACTTTCAAACCATTCAGGATAGCAGTTCACGGAAACATGATTGTGAACTTCCATCAAATGGTTCATGAAAGCCGAACTTTTTGCTGAGATTTTTTTTTTTTTTTTTTTGTTTTGGCACCTGAGCATGGACATTGGGTACCTGAGCATGAAGAGAAGAATCGGGGTTCAACATATTCAAATACCATCTCGGGAACGATTCAGAGAAAAAAAAACTGTATGGTAGTGTGTGTGTTTATATACTCTAATGGAAAAGTTCATTTCTTAAAGGGATAGTTCACCCAAAAATACAAATGTATTCATCATCTACTCACCCCAAGGCTAATTGAAGGGTCAGTGAATTTCTATCGTCCTCAAACACTTTTGGAGTTAAAAAGAAAAACGGCATCGAAGACAAATCCAAAGCAACTGAAGTTTATGGTGACCACTCTTTCAAGTGTAAAAAACAACATAAAAAACACAAAATGCCTCCATTCTGCTGGTGTGGCATGATCCAAGTCCCAAAATTCAAATTTGACTTGAAAATACTTCTTTTTTACCATGTTTTTAGCCTAAATGTCTAATGTAGCCACTTAGCGAGGAGCTTGTTCTTCTTCGCGGGATAAGTCCACGACTCAGGATCTGTTATCATGGTAGACTCAATAAACTACAGATGATGAAGAAGAAGAAAGGAAACCTTGCAGTGGCTGCAAACTTGTGTTTATATGCAAGCCGGAACTATCACCGCACGCAACAGAGAAGCCTGCTGGGGTTTCAGCGATCAGCTAGTGCCTTAGTCACATTTATAATAATATCGCTGAAATTCCTGCAGACTTCTCTCTGTTGTGTGTGCTGATAGTTCCGGCATTACGGATCCACTGGTTTGCCTGTTAACTGGTGACCTTTGTTTATAAACTTCGGGGATATCTGCAGACGTTCCCACCACGGACAAGAAGCGTAGTTGCCCGAAACTTAAACAATATGTTTCAACATTTGATATATTTTCTTGAAACCATTTTCGATTAAAAATAGGGTTTAAATGATATACAATGATTGCATTCTGTTTTTATTTACATTTTATACAGTGTCCCAACTTTTCTGGAAATGGATTTGTCACATTTGGGATAATGGTGCAACAATCAGAGAAGCATAACTACGATTCTGAGAATCGTCCAAGGGCCTAAAGAAGAACAATTCTAGTTTAGATGCTATTTAACGGATTTTGCCCCAAGACTTATCAAAAACTCTTAAGTGAGTCAAAACATTAAACCACCAAGCATATCTCGTGTTACATTGTCGCTTTGCCTTGCTCTTGTCACGTGGCAATGCAAGTTTGTTTGTGACCTGTGGACAGCCAGCTCCCCTCAGGCTTCACATGACAAAAGAACAAGGCAGACAAGTATTGTGTTACGTGACTCATGCAAATAACCACACCTGGTAAACATTACATGAACGACTCGAGGGCCCACTGGCCCGAGAAGGGGCCCAATCCAGTGGTATTTAAATCAGGTATGGTCAGCCCAGGCACATCCTGTCCTCTGGTCCAAAAAAGGCCACCCCAAAAGTCCCAATTCAGCAATTTTTCAAAAGACCACAAATGTTTCAAAACCTCAGGGAGCGTGGCATTGGCATGCTTAATGCAGGAATATCTCCCAGGGTGTTGCAAGACTCTTAATGTCCACGTTTCAACAATAAGCCACCTAAAACACTGTTTTGAAAAATTAGGCACAACAGCAAACCACCCACATGCACGAAAACTACATGTGACAACCTCTGCCCAAGACCGCTATGTCCACACTCTCCATCTCTGTGACTATCTAAAACCAGCAGCTGCCACTGCAGATGAAACCGTTGGTCTCCCCAATCCCTGCATATCTGCCTAAACCATGAGAAATCGTCTCCGGGAAATCCATCTCTTGTGTGCGTCCTCCTCTTCATGGATTGGACCTCACCCCTGCTCGACAAAGAAATCGGCTTGAATGGGTGAACAGACATGTCCAGTCACCGATGGCACTGACAAGTCACATTTCCAGCCTCACTGCTTGGACGGACGGCAACATGTCTGGCGCTGCTCAGGGGAACATTATACTGATGTCAACATAGTGTGCATGGTGGCATATGGTGGTGGAGGAGTGCTGGTTTGGGAGGGAATATCCCATGAACCTTGCACCTGACTGCTTTTCATTAACTGTAAGTTAAATGTTATGCAATGTAGCAATGAGATACTGCAGCCTATTGTCCTACCATTTGTCTGTCAAAACAACGCCATATTTCATCATGGCGCCATGGCCCACATTGCCCATGTATGCTCGGAATTCCTTGAGGCTGAAGACATTTGTGTGCTTGAATGGCCAGCTTATTCCCAGAGTTATCCCCCATCGAGCATCTTTGGGATGTCCTCAACCGATGAGGTCATCATCGGTTCCCACTTTCGGCCAATATTGCCCTAACTTCGTGCAGCTCTTGAAGAGGAGTGGGGAAAGGTCCCCAAGACCATTTGGAGCGGTCCATATGACGGAGATGAGTAGCAGTGCAATAGGCCAATGGCGAATATGCCTAATAGTGATTTGTGCAATGTGGACAATAGACCCCATTCCCTTTATCATCTGTGCTGCCGTGAGTTTGTTGTTTGTCTGTTTCAATTAGTGATTGTAATATATTGCAATGTGGTCATACAATCTGTCAACACTCAATGAATTTATAGTGAGTTTCTGAACATGGTCATGTTTCTCACAATAAGAAGTGTTGCATTTATATTTTTGTTCAGCGTTTTTATGGGGGACACGTGTAGTCTAAATCTGGGAAATTCTTATGCTCCATGAAAAACAAAGTATTTGAGGGATGAACTATATAAAAATGGGCAATTTTTGTAGATTTTTTGGGACACTAAAACATTAAAAAACAGGCCTGTTTTGGTCAAAGAATGACATCTGGTCAGAGTATCTCCAAACCTAGTGTGCACAAATAAGGATTATATCCCATTTTATTTTAAGAATATTGCCTGTGTTATCGTGAAAGAGAAATTACATTCTGTCCAGCAACCTGCATGCAATATTTTCAGTAATTGTGAGTCATTCTATATCATTATCATACCCATATTTCAGTATATTTCACATGAAGTGGAGGTATTTAATGAGCTTGATCTGAAATTCATAGCATAATTTTAAGGGATTGCAACAGCTGCCGATGTCCCCATCTTAATCAGGCTCCGACGAATTACATATACAGTGTACAGCAATATACAAACATCAAGTTGATCATTTATCTCTGCAGGTAAAACTCGAGCCCAGTGGAGCAGTGTTTTTATTCTTATTTTTTCCAAAGACAGCTTCATCTGAGCTGTCTACCAACCCACAGTACAGCTGTAAAATGCTCATTCCGCTGCTGTGCTGTTAAACTATTCAGTTTTGTGTACATGTTATTAACTTGAATAATGCCAACTATCTTAATAATTTGCTTGTGTGGACAGCAGCAAAAGTTTAGCCTCATCTAAAATAAATTAGAAAATTCTTTCAACGAGACAGTAATTTAGAAAGTATTGCATATTGTTCTCTTTGTTTTGCTATAACAATCCATGGCATCAAAAAAGAGCCAAACCCAAATGTCACAATTTCCAGTCAGATGCAAAACAAAAAGGTCTTACTTATTTTCAAAGACAACGGAGAATGCATCGAGAAGAAGTATGTAAAATTCATTAAAAACTTAATAAGACAACCACAATATAAAAGTATTTAAAGGGCCTATATTATGCAGGTTTTTCAAGCTATTACATTATTTGGTGTCCAAGAGGGAGGTTTAAAAACTGTAGGGAAAAAAACCATAAAAATCCATAATTTTGAGGCCATTCACCACCTGTCAATCTCTTTCGTTTGAAAAGCGGGCTGTTTTGAGTGGGCATCCGCTCTCTGAAAATGAGTTCCTCTCTGATTGGCCAGCAAACAGAACTACCAGCCCCTTACACCGGGTGTCAACAGATAGTGACCCATACATCTAAATTCACAGGCTAAACCAGAGCCACATAGAGAGAGTCGCGTCACTGGAAGTTAAAAATGCTTTGCCTCGGAAGCATCGACCCACTGCCCCCTTTGGTTCTCTTTGTCAGAGAAGATCAGCCCTCTTGGTCAAGTTGCACTGCCTCATCCCTGGCCAGAGAGTCTCCTCTATGCTTTCCTGCCCCTTACTCTGATCTTGCCAATACTTCAGAGAGTCCTCCAAGGGGGCCTCAGGGTTCTACTGGTGGCCCCCTTTCGGCCAGCGAGGACATGGTTCTCCCTACTTCACAATCTCTGCCACAGCCTGCTCTGTCACCTCCCTGACAGAACAGACCTCCTGTCTCAACTAGGGGGTCAGATCTAGCATCCCTGTCCTCACTGCCTCCAACTATGGGTTTGGCCACTTGAGGGCCCGAACTGCTGCTGAGCAGTTGTGTAGAACCTGTCAGGCGGACTATCCTGAATGCCAGGGCACCATCCACATGATCCCACTATCAGAGCAGGTGGAAGCTTTTTTTTCGGATTCGTGTGCAGCCTGGAGCGAGGACCCAGTGCATTACTCTGTGCCTACGATCCTTGTGTTCCTGCAATCCCTCCTGGACAAGGGTGGTCTCCCTCAACTCTGAGGGTGTATGTGGCGGCAATTTCGTGTTGGCATGCTAAAGCTGACAATGGTACAGTGGGGAGCCATAGCCTGATATCCTTGAGGGCCCGGAGGTTGAGTCCCCCAAGAGCCCTGAGAGCTCCACCATGGGACCTGCCCCTGGTGTTGGATGCTCTACGCCAACCTCCTTTTGAGCCCTTGGCACAAGCAGAGCTGAAGTGGTTATCTTCTAAGACTGCATTTCTCCTGGCCATAACTACAACAAAGTGTGTCAGTGAGCTGCATGCCTTGTCTGTGAATGATTCTTGTTTGGTGTGGAACTCTGACGGGTCAGGCATCACTCTTTGACTGAATCCAGTATCCCTGCCAAAAGTACTATCTTGCTCACACCTCAACCAGCCAATCAAACTTGCATGGTTTGACCCCCCACCAGGAGAAGGGAAAGGAAAGCCCACACTGTTGTGCCCTGTGCGGGCCCTGAGGGCCTATGTTGCAGCTACGACATGCATATGGCAATCATAGCAGCTCTTTGTCTGCTATAATGGACCCTATGAAAGGTTGCACATTCTCCCAGCAGCACCTCTCCCACTGGATTGTGGACATCATCTGCCACGCATATAAAATGAGCAACCTCTCCATGCCATATAGTGTAAAGTGCCACTCTACTAGGAGTGTCTCCATGTCATGTGTAGCTGAGAAGAGTGCCTCTGGAGGATATATGTGCCGCAGCCTCAAGGGCATCGTCAGGCACATTCTCCAGGTTCGACAGTGTACATGTGGCCACTGCCCATCCACTGGTCATGGTCCTCTTACCAGAATCCTCTGCTTCTACCCAATGAGGTGGATACTCAGCATCCCTCATTTCTTTGTTGGTATAAGTTACCCTGTGCTTGAAGCACTGCCTCTGGTAGTCATTCAAGATTTGTAGCACCATAGTTACATTCGTAACTTTTATTTGTCTGTGTCTTTTCCTGTGTTGTCCCTGTATCGAGTTTCAGCCAAGGTTTGCTGTGCTGCACGGGGATGCTCCAATTTCTGGGAGAAGAGAGTAAGAATGTGCAGTTTCCCAAGTGAAGTGGAGAGGTGAAAAAATGGCTGACTCAAGTTAGCAGGAGCAATCTTAACAATCATTAAAAATTACAACAAAAAACGTGTGGTAATCATATTTAAATACTGCATTTGCTCTTTTTCGCAACCAAAGACCTCTCAATTGGGAGGTTGAATGCCTGAATAAAGAATAAAGAACAGGGGAGGGCTTGCAAACTTTAGGAAGTTGAGATTCAGGGTGAGGGTGTTGTTGGTCTCATTGCACGGAATCCTTTGCCTCGTACGGAATCCCCTGTGGTTCTTGTACTGAAAGAGAGAAGGAGAAAAAAGACCAGAGAAAGGGTTAGGCACATCTATACAGGCTTGGATGGTATGCAAATTTCTGTAGCTTTTGCTGCTGATGTTTAACAAAGTATAGCAAGTGGCATCAGTTTGTGATGCGATAGGAATTTGTACAAAGTTGTCTCATGTTCTGTCCAGTCTTTTAGACATGTAGTAAGCCTATACATGTTCAATAAGTATTACTTGTTCCCTAATACTGTTCGTACAACCTCTGCGGATATGTATATGGGTATGCGGATATGTATATTCCTACCCAGCAAGCCTACAGAAGGTCACGAATATACCCTAACAAGATTATTTATCAAATACAGTAATATACAACATGTTTAGTACAATTACTTACATAATACAGTTGCTTAAAGCTATAGTGCGTAACTTTTGCCGCCTCCTAGAGGAATTTTGCGGTATTAGAACAATACAGCCGGCACTTCCAAATGACGAATGCTGCAGTTTCTTTAGTTTGTCATGGCACTGTTCTACTGTTCTGTGGTAACTACGCAAATGCAAGTACTCACGGATTATTCCATAAATCTCCGAGTCCGTAATATTTAACCGATTTAGTTTTTCGACATAAAGTCCAACGTCGTTCAAATTAAAGTGAGTTGTGAACTCAGAAGGCTTGAAATTTGCGGCGCTGGTCTAAACGAAACAAGTCACATGGGGTCTGGAGCTCTCTTGATAGGAGACTCTCCACTCTTCCTCCCCCTCCCTTCTTGTTTTGAAATAAAACGCGTCATTTCCTGTGTGCCAGCGCGGGAATGTCGCCGGTCGACACGCAATACAAAACAACAAATTCTGAAAAATACAGTGAGATGTTAAAGGAGCCGATCGGCTTAATCAGCATTGTGTCATTTCCTCTA
Source organism: Gymnothorax javanicus (assembly GCA_029692085.1). NCBI lineage: Eukaryota > Metazoa > Chordata > Actinopteri > Anguilliformes > Muraenidae > Gymnothorax > Gymnothorax javanicus. Next base: position 28,992,172 of record CM056205.1, on the reverse strand, counting down.
GTAGTGGCTTGGATGAAACAGACATTTACGGACATGTAAAAGTTACATACTATAGCTTTAATACTTTTATTATTTAGTAATTTCCCACTTAGCCTGATATGCTTTATTTTTCAAAATTTTTGACCCATTTTGAACCTTTTGTGTTCAATCCTGTGTTTAGTTCTCCAGCTTCCCTCTTGTTTTGCCATTAATCTAAAATCAGCTGAGCAGCAACATAATAAAGACAGTTAATAGTCAACAGAATCACAAATCTTAAAACACTCAAACCATAAGTTGTTTTGTTGAATGTATAGAGGTCAAAAATATGCACTTAAAATAAATATCAATAGCAATGGATCACAACAAAAAAATAGCTCTCTTCCTTATTATTGGGTAACGTTAACTTCATTATACTGAAGTTAGTTTGTACTCCAAGATGGACCTCCATCCACCACTACATTAACAAGCCCATTGTCATATTTACTTCAAATTTCGAATATAACTCCTGAACCCTACCCTGCAGAAAAATCATGTTTAGAAACATTGCTCTGATTAAATGGCATTGAGAGGGCTGAATTTACAATAAACATGCTGTTCGTGGTTAATGTTAGTTAGCTATGCGATGTTAACTTTATCTAGCTAGTATCCAAGCCTAATTTGTTGTCCATTCATGTTTAATAAATCATCTAATTTAGTGGGGGATAAACCAGTAAAAGCTTTACTGCACCTTTAAATTTGATCTAAATGTGCAGACAATATACAATGTAATTCTTTAAATGTCTTACCTTCTGACAGTGCATCATGAACACTCTATTCTGCCTCAACTCAGCTGTGCAACTTGTTCTTGTTGTCGCTAACTTCCGGGAACTATTGAGAGACTCCACAATCCAACATCTCTGTTAAAAAGTCCATTAGAGTGAACTGAGATGATGCGACTCTCTCTCTAAATGGCTCTGGGCTAAACTAGACCCAAACTCCAAATGCAAATGAACTATTCAAGTCCTTTAGCCGATCAAGCAGACGCTGGGAAGCCAAGCCACTCTGTTGTAACACATTCAGAATATAGCTTGCCATTGTACTGTTGAAATAAGCAGGGGCTTCCCTGAATAGAAGTTATCCAGAAGGCAGCCTATGTTGCTCCATAATGCATACAGTATATGTCTTTCAGCATCAATGTACTTTCACAGATATTCAAGATACCCATGCCATGGACACTAATATGCCCCCATACCATGACAGACACAGATTTTTTAGTTGAACAACTGGTATGGTCCTTTTCTTCTTTGACCTGGAGAACACAACGCCCATCATTATGAACAATTTGAATGACTGATTGGTCTGACAACAGCACAATTCAACTGTGCATCAGCCCATTTCAGATGAGCTCAAGCCAAACAAAGAATTTGGATACTAAAATTTCTGGACATTTTTTAAATTTGGCTTTCCTGGTACTTAGTACAGTCTTCACTTGCATTTGTGGATGCAATGATGAATAATGTTTGCGCGCAAATGATTTCCAAAGTAAACCCAGCCCTTGTCAACCCTCTCTGAGAATGTAAGGTACTGTATACAAGAAGACTTAACAAGAATTTTTTTTCATTTCTGGCAAGTGTGGCTTTTATTCTGTAATGGATGGGTAAAATGTAACCCTGAAACACATGGCAGGCAATGAAAGCTGAAACTGAGTGTTCTGCATGACACCTATAAAATATAGTATTCTCAAAAACATCTTCAAAATTCCTTCTAATAGGGTGTTTATCATACAAGACAGGTTTATGGGGTGCCGAATGGGACATTTTATGCTGTTATTATTCACTGCATTTTTTCCTGCATTTAACAAAAAATATCCTTTTTTTTCCTCGCATTAGCGAAAGAAATGTTCATTTTCCCCATATTTATAAACTTTGAAGAGGCAAGCATAAATGTTAAATGTGCTGCGTAATTGTCAAATGTGCTATTCCAAAATTATACATATAAGTTACAAGTTTTATTATTTAGTGGTTTCTATTTATTTAGCTAAATGTATGAAACATTTAACTAAATATTTAACTAAATGTATAAAACATTTAGCTAAATGAATGAAACAATTAGCTAAATATTTAACTAAATGTATGAAACATTTAGCTAAATATATAACTAAATGTATGAAACATTTAGTGAAATATTTAACTAAATGTATGAAACATTTAGCTAAATATTTAACTAAATATATGAAACATTTAGCTAAATAGCTAAATATTTAACTAAATGTATAAAACATTTAGCTAAATGTATGAAACACCCCCGATATGACCCCCATTTAAGATATGTAAATAAAAAAATAAAGTGCAAACTAACAATGTACAGTTTCACAAATTATGAGAGCACCTGTCCCATAAACCTAGAAATCGCCGAGCAGTGCGACGCCAGTTATATGCATCTAGCACGGGAACTAGCAATGATTGGATACAATCCAGGACAGACACGTTCACAAACAGTGCACCATTATCTACTGAGCCACAGGAAAACTCCGCCTGGAGGTGGAGCTCATTAACATGAGTTTCAAACATTTATAAATGTACAAAACATTTAGTTAAATATTTAGCTAAATGTTTCATACATTTAGCTAAATATTTAAATGAATGTTTCATACATTTAGCTAAATATTTTATACATTTAGTTAAATATTTAGCTAAATATTCCATATATTTAGCTAAATATTTAGCTAAATGTTTAATGCATTTAGTTAAATATTTAGTAAATGTTTTACATTTAGATAAATGTTTTAAACTTTTAATTAAATGTTTAGATAAATGTTTCATACATTTAGCTAAATATTTTATACATTTAGTTAAATATTTAGCTAAATATTCCATATATTTAGCTAAATATTTAGCTAAATGTTTAATATATTCAGCTAATTATTTAGCAAATGTTTTACATTTAGATAAATGTTTTAAACTTTTAATTAAATGTTTAGATAAATGTTTCATACATTTAGCTAAATATTTAGCTAAATGCTTCATACATTTAGTTAAATATTTAGCTAAATGTTTCACACATTTAGCCAAATGTTTTGTACATTTAGCTACACATATAACTAAAAGTATAGAACATTTAGCTACATATTTAGCTAAATATTTTATACATTTAGCTAAATGTTTATTACTTTCAATTATATATTTAGCTAAATGTTTCATATATTTAATTAAATGTTTATACATTTAGCTAAATAATAGAAACCACTAAATAATAAACATTTACATTTACGCTTGCCACTTCAAGGTTTATAAATGTAGGGAAAATGAACATTTCTTTCGCTAAATGTGAGAAAAAAAGGATATTTTTTGTTAAATGTGGGGAAAAAATGCAGTGAAAAACAACAGCATTAAATGTCCCATTCGGCACCCCATACAGGTTGCACACATTAATGTACCATGAATAAGTTCATCAAAAGGAAATTATATCCACATTAAGCACTCAAACTGACTCAGAAAATGCTGCAAATAGATAAAGAATCTGCTGTTTAGCTCCAGACCTGTCCTATATCCTTGTCTTGCCATGCCAGTCCAAACAATCTAGAAGCAAAGCCACTAAAAATAAAATTGCACTGAACACTGTCAGTTCATACTTCCTCCTTATGTGTTTTTGCGCGCTCGTGTGTTTGTGTGTGTGCAAGTGTGTCCATATATGTTTGTCCGTTTGCACAACGTTTTTGTGTGTTTGTGTGTGCATATGCAAATGAGGGTGTGTGTGTGTGTTTGTGTTTGCGATTTTGTGTGTGTTGCGTTTGATAATGTGTGCGTGTGCGTTTATGCTTGTGTGTTTTTGTGTTTGCGTACGTGTTGGAAGTCTGTGTTTGTGTGTTGTGTGTGTGTTGCGTGTGCATGTGTGAATATGTCTGTGTGTTAGTGTATGTGTGTCTTTGTGTGTGTGAGTGTGTGTTTGTGTCAGTGTTGTCTGTTTTTGTGTGTGTGTGTGTGTAGGTGTTTATGAGTGCGTGTATGTGTGTGTGTGCGTGTGTGTGCGTGTCTTGTGTGTTCATGTGTGCTCGTGTGTGGTGTGTTTCTAGGTCACGTCTTTGCTCATCTCCCAGGCGGGCCCTGGGCCATGCTCCCCCAGGCAGTGGGACAGGAAAGCAGTTTTACCAGAACATTCTCTAAGACCCTGACAAAAGCGGGCTACCTAATTGGTTTTGTTCCAGGTTACCTGCCGTGGCAACCGCGATGGCGGGGATGAGCAAGGCCTGGGGACCGTGTTTCCTGCTGCACTCCCACTCAGCTGCCGCTGTAAGCTTGATGATGCACTGCCCTTGATGTTGGTCTTGTGCTCATATGCAAAGCTATCATTATCCATGCCTCCTGACAATCCAGCCAGCCATCTCTCTCTCTCTCTGCTCTACCCTAAGGCTAGAACATGACTGCATGGTTGATCTTTCCTCTGCTACAGCTACCCTTGCTCTGTCTTGTTCTTTAAGAGCATTCTCCGTCGGAACTCTCTCATCGTGAGTGCATGAGTGCACTTATGATTTTACGGAATGATTTTCTCATTGCCGGTCAAATATAAGTGACTGTGACTGGAAATGAAGTTTGGCAGCTTAAGTTGCCTGTGCTTTGTCCAAACATGAAGATTGGCTCTTCAAGTGATAATGCCAGAAACCCTTTGCTCGCTTAATTTAGAAATGTATTAAAGGTCCCATATTACGAAAATCATATTTTTCTTACCCTTTGCAGGCACTTCATCCTTCCTCTACCCAGCAAAAAGATTTTGTGATTTTTTTTTTTTTTTTTTTTTTTGCTTGTTTGTTTTCTGGCTCTCATTTCAATATTATATTTTAGAGACACAATGGAATTGTCTTAAATTGTTAAAAAGAATGCAATATGGGACATTTGAAGCCAGATAGATTATGATACCAGTGTGCCCTAAATATCAGCAGAGTTTGGGACTGTTGTTTGACACGATGTGAAACCACAAAAGAAATCATGTTACCCCACAGGTTCAAGTCCCATATTGCTTTCATAACAGTGTAAGTATATTTTAGGCCTTGTTGGCTTTTTATCGGACTAGTATTCATTTTCCCGTTATAACATTGCATTATTCATCTTCTGAATGTTCCCCCATTTCAGATGTGGTTTTCTTTTGAACTCTTCCTATAAGCACCCCAGATTCATCACAACATTGTTGCAGGAGGTTATAGTTGGCAGGTATGATGCAATGAAGCCACAATCTCAGGACCTATAAATGGCCAAAAAGACACAGCTGTCTCAGAAAATTGTCAGTCAGTTGTTATTTTGAGAAATCAAGGCTATTCCAAGTATGACATTTTCATGAAACTGAAGCTTTCATGAAACGTGTGCATCACTTTCTCAAAGGTAAAGTAAAAACTGACATGTCTCGTACCCCCATTTATTTGTTTTGCAGTGTTTCTGGCTTTTTGTGCGATCTCTGTGTCATTTTGTTAATGGGTTTCAGTTGATTGATTAATTGTCTCTTAATCTCTTCAATTACCTTGTGCAATCCTCATACCTTTTCCTGCACCTGTTTCTCATCGTACTTGGTGTTCCTGCATAATCTGTTCACTTGCGTCTCTGTTCAGGGCCAGATTGTCTTGTTCTCCCCTCATGCCAGTGCATGCTTACTCACATTCTTATCTCTTTGTTCTCTGGATTCGTAGTTCCACGTTCCTGAGGTAAAAAGTTCCAAGTTAATAATTTGTTGCAGAGGGGTGGGAATCGCCAGAGATATTACGATATTATCGATACGATATTATCGCTGTATTTCTGTCACACTGTGATATCATTGCGATACTGTGATATGTTACTCCGGTTGCACGTCTCCATCCTCCATCTTTGTTCTGGCCAATATCGGGCTACATCATGTGAGAATCACACCTTTGGCGTGCTGAACTGAGCACCATCTAAGCACTCATTTGGACTGAAAAGTCAATTGATTTTATTCACTCTGGTACCCTTTCAATCTGGTAAACTGTCAATCATTAGTTTACACCCCCTTTTTTAGTATCCAATGATTAAATAAAACAAAACTTATTTTAAAAAATGAACAATTGACCATTTATCAGCATAGGAGGAGCTACTTAAAATGACACAAAACAATCTTCGGAAAAAATTTATTTAACACGGACTTAAATATTTTAGTGAGGCCCATGTCCCATCCACTAACATGGACAGGGCAGGCTTTTAACTTGTATTTCAGCCAGACACTAGATGGCGATCAAGATGTTTTGGCCTCAGTTTTGGGGTGCTGTTAGGTTGTCCATCTTTATATACAGTCAATGGTATTGCATTAGAGACTGCTGGACTTAAACATTTCCTTATTCTGTTACTGCATGAAGAATCTCAATGACCTCTGACCAACATGTTATATTCTTGTTGCAGGAAGCTGGATTTCAATCAGGCAAAAGATCCCTGCTTTCCATATTTGGAAGTAAAACAGCCCCATGAGGAAAACTGGCTGATTGGCAGTGGCGTAGCCAGAGGGTGGGCAAAGACACGTCCCTTTATGACAGCAATTAGTCCTGGCTAGTTCTCAATCATTTTCCTTTATTGACGTGTTTTCCAATAATTGTAATTGGCAACTGAGGACAGGGTTTCTCTCCATATGTGATCTAACAATGATGAAATCATGGGCTAAATTCAGTACAGCAAAATAATTTACTTATTAATAGGCCAATGCTTCGCGTTGATTGAACTGGTCTGTGTTCCAATGAAACGCAGACTTTCATAAAAAAAAAGTGATAAAAAAAAAGTGGCACTCGGCAGTTCCATAGGCTATAAAAAGCGTGCGGCTCCAGCTATTCGCGTGAGAGTCGACAGGTATGCAACTTTGAATAACGTTGATTGAAATACAGCAAATATGCGTCCAGATGAATGACTGTCATCTTACCTTATCGGGGAGAACAAGCAGCACCTGTTAAGTGTGGAGTGGTCTCAGAGTGAACCTTCTTTTATGAAAATGACTGAGAACAGGTCGGGACTAATTGTTTTAAATGGATGTTTTGTGCGACCCAATTCTCTGTTCTTGTTCTGCAACTGTACTGAATTTTGCCGATGATTTAATTGCTGTTAGATCGCTTATGGAGAGAAACCGTGTCTTCACTTGCAAATTACCATAATTGGAAAACGCGTCAATAAAGGAAAATGATTGAGAACTAGCTAGGACTACTTATTGTCATAAAGTGACGAGTCTTTGCCCACCTTATGGCTACGCCACTGCTGATTGGGGTATTTTAACACTTAAGATGGTATCTCAAGGCTAAAGCTCTTATTTGTTGTTTGTGTGTGTGTGTGTGTGTGTGTGTGTGTGCGCGCAAGTTTGTGTGTGTAGGGATATGTGTGTGTGTGTGTGTGTGTTTTGTGGGAGAGTGTATGTATGTGTGTTTGTGTGCGTGTGTATGCTTGCGGGCGCGTGTGTATATGCATGTGTGTGGGTGTGTTTGTGTATGTGAGTATATGGGGGTACATGTAAATTAGAATATTTTTAACCATTTAACCATATGTGATAAATGCATAACCACTGCATTTGTCTGAAATAACAATGGGCCTCATGCAAGAAGCGATATAAGAACACATTTTCTCTTATTTTTGTTCGTATGCCCGATTTTTTCTTATTTTGTTCTTACCCATTGATTTCTGGGATGCACCAATGTTTTCTTATTTTTGCGCTTCTCTTAGGTAAGAGAAAATTTTACGAGTGGTCGAGAGCACTCTTACCGAGATAAGAGAAAACACAAAATTGTTATCTCTGTCCACAAATTGCTTGTCCAGTGCATGGTAACACAAGTTTTAAAACCTAAACATTAAAAATGCATCATGTAAACACATTTTGATTGTTTTATGTTTCTGAGAAATTATAATGATTTTATTATTTCATTCTTGGGCGAAAGAGTTCGGCCAGTTGATCCTAATTAAGATTAAGCTATAAAAACCCTTAGATACCTGCGTGCGTTCTGCTTCTGAATGGCTCACCTATTGCTGTTGGACGCTTTGGCCATCCAGGCCGTGCGCAGCGAGCGGGTCTTTAGAGATTGCGCAGATCTGTTTGCTGAGACAGATGAATGGCTGCTCGTACCAAATGTGAAAGCAACCGTACTTGAGCACGGAGGATTACTGTTGTGTGTTACGGCTCTCCTGTTCTAACAAATGCACTGGCGAAATACATTTAAACGAAGAAATTCAATGCTTGCTTGAAATGTAGGCGGACGAAAACATACAATCACAACGGGATACTACACGCAAAAATTCAGAGATTTATGAAATAATTCGTGAGTAGTTACATTCGCGTGGTTATCACTGAATAATAGATCAGTGCCGTGACAAACTAAAGGAAATGCGGCCCCGATATTTCAAAGTGCAGGACGCGGTGCGAAAGTCTGGCAGCTCAAATTATGAGATGGAGAAATTTTCATGATATGAAGCAGTGGACAGCATAACCGGCCAAAAACGCAAGGGCGAAAAAATTCCGTAAGCAACATCCATCTATAGCGAATGTAATCAGTACATTTTTCGGCTTACCTTTATGTTTAGGTACCCAGAGAAAGATTTGGATGTGTAAAAACATCAGGCACTCAGTCAAGAAAATTTCGAGTTTAATTTTTCGTGCTGCTATACGTGGTAATCCATATTACTGATGACACACCGGGTTGCTAGGGCACACGCAGCATATGCATTCGCAATATTAATATTCTAAACCCCCTTCTCAGTAATAAAACCCCCCAAAATATATTGGCACCTCCTTTTCAAAATCGTTTCCTATTTAAACCCACCTAGGTGCATAATGCAACGCACTGTATCGGAATTTTGACATCTATGCGAGCAGGTATGTTACGATATTACTAGTTTTAAAGCTGACCAGCGGGGGGAGAGGGGAGGGGGGACAATCGTACTGTGGGACTGTACGGAACAATCGTACCAAATGGGAAAGTGCCCTCGAGCAGCCACGAGCTGTCTGCTCTTTGCACACGTCACCTGCCCTTAAATGGTGTTTAGTGGGTGTCATATTATGCTAATTTGAAACAACCGGGCACGCGCTTCCAATTTACGATCAAGTGGGATTCAACATTCTGCACACAAAGGTAAGAGCAGACTTGGACGGTAAGAGAGTTTGGTGCATCCGGAGTATATTTCTCTTATTTTTTCTCTTAGCAAAAAAATAAGAGAAAATATAAGAGAAATTTACGAGAATGTTGCTGCATGAGGCCCAATGAGAGTATACTGTATTAAATACACACTGCCCAGCTCTATTTCAATTTTCAAGTTTAATCACAGTGATATCACTGAAAATCACCGCAAGAACATTTAGGAAATATTCCTGTAATATTGCATATGTAATTTTAACATTTACAGTATATAAAGGTACAAGTAAGGCTTTATGCAGAATGGACCATGCCCTGAAGTTCTTTTTTAGTAGTTTTTTCATGAATCATCCTGATGTCAGGGAAACATAAATGTGACTCTGTGGGAAATGGGAATTGCTGAGGAGTAAATTCATGGATTTAGCTGATGAAATTCTATCACAACATCCACAGAGAGCTTGAACCCCCTGGATTTTATTTTTGCAACCTTAAAGATGACATAATAACCCTTGCAGGTAATTAATTTAAGAGAGAAAGAATTCATAATTCATTTGAAATGCAATGCATTGGAAAAGAGTAGGCCTTGTAGCAATGCTTTCATAAAATTACTTTTTACAGAGTTATTCATCACTTTTTCATGTTTTAAATACATAATTTGTTTCATCTTATGTGCATCCAGAAATTCATATATTTTACATACATGAATGTCATTTCATTAAAAGTATGGCTTCAGGAACCATAAGATGCAGTTTGCATGCATGAATATGGAACTTCCCTGAAAACAAATATGGGGTAATTATCATCAAGCTGTCTCACAGCATGAATTCCAAAGGGGATTGAGATCAATTGGTCCAGGATCATTGGTCAGTTACAGACATTGTGGCAGTGGTGAAGAGGTAGAACAGGACCTTAGGTATGAAACCATTTGGAGAAAAACAGAGTGAATGAGCAAGAGGCAAGGCTAAAGACAAGTACATCTCAAAATGGCTTTTAGTCATTTATGCAAGCTTTGTGAAATAAAATGCCAAGCTTGCCTTCTCTTTGTTGGACTAGTAAAGCTTTGTGCTCCTTATGGTGTCAATGGCGTGAATATCCCAGAAGGCAGAACGAGGCAATTAGGGCCTGAATGGCGCTGAACGGTGGTCAAAACAGAGCTCTGTGGCCATGCCATACCCCCTCACAATTTTTGTTACAACACAGCACAGCGTCGTGGAGGCCGATAAACAGATGATTATTAGTTCCATGAATGGGTGGGTGCGCCTCCTGTATTGTAGGGTACACTCAAAAAAATGAAATGTTAGAAATGCTAGATTTACTTAATAATGTTATATTAACTGGTTCCACAAAACTGAGTTAAGTACATTCCACTCAATGCAATTAATTAAACTGGCCAAAAATGTCAAATAAAGGTTACACAAAGCAATTGCGTGGAACCAGTTGACATTACATTGTTAAGTAAATCTAACAAAATCTAACATTTCATTTTTTTGAGTGTACATTGCACACTCTACTACATTACGTGCCGCTTATTCCATTAGCACCATGAACGCAAAATGCAGCATAAATCCACCGTAAGTAATTTTACCAGTCTTGCTATGTCTTGCATTGTAGAACTTGCTTGATGTTTCATTGTGTTAGCAAAGTTGTTCAATCACTACTTTTTGATCATAAGCCTTGTCACTCCATTTCAACAGAGGTTTAGCCAGACTTATTGAGACCTCCAGGATCATTTCTGAGATTGAAGCAAATCCGAGGAGAAAATGCAAGTGGTGAGGGGGTGTTTCAATCGGGGCTTTGTTCCTTATTTTAACTTGCTTTCGGGAGCCATACGCGGCCACTTCGTTTTCCTTGTTGTCAAAAGAATTACCTTTGGGCAGAAGCTGAATATTCGTACTACTGCGCATTCTAATAAGTTGTGCTTCCCCCGATTAAAACAAATCCTGGTTGACCAACAGTAAACTGCTTTTTCAAGTGGTCGAAATTTTTTAACTGCGTTTAGAATGCCCTTTACATGCTGCCTGAGCAGATTCTGCCATTGCACTTAAGAAGTTGAAGAGTTACCACACAAAAGGCTAATTCTTTTTTTTATGACCAAACCATAACGCATTCCAATTCATTGGCTGTTTTATTTAATAAACCTGGTTGATTTCATATAGATTTAAAATCTCTTTTGCAAGAATTTTGTTTTATCATAGGCTAAACAATCCAGAAGGCTGAAATTCTCGTGGATTCTGATAGTGTCTCTCAAATAGACGCAAAGTGGAAATAACATCAAATAAGGAATAGGATTGGTTCAAAAGTTCTTTTTATTTTCATTAAGACAATTTGTTGCTTATGGCTTAGTTTGATTTGTTTTCATTTGTGCATAAAACAGCTGGCATTACGCAGGGCTCCCAACTCTCCCGCAATCGGCATGAGATTTAGTGGCATATTCACGTTCCTGCGCTGTATGTCAGCAATTATTCAATCAGTGCGTTTGTAAGAGATTCTCAGGTGGAATTGAAGTCCTTATGCATGGAGGTTTTATCAGTTTCACATGCGTCACGGTGGATTTCACCACTAGTAACATGGAAATCAATTATGACTTGGACGCACTTGAGCAACAAACAAAAGTTATAATCTACAATCTCAAGCCAGCAGTCCCTCCCAGTTTATTTCCCTGCAGCACAAGGCCAATTGTGCGCTGCTCTGAAAAGGCAACAGGCAAGGCTGGCTCGAACCTGGGTCGCGGTGTTCACTACTGCTCCGCAAAGCGGCACCTTAACCGAGTGAGCTTCCTGGTAGCCAATTTAGAAATTTTACATGATTTTAAAAATGTGGTAGACCACAGACATAAAGACAGATTTAACCAATTTTAAATATTTTAATCTCACACCAGACGATTTGGTCAAGGGCCTCACACTTGAGGTTTTTATACTCAAGTATTTGAGAGAGGTGATTCCAGGGACTCACCAAAACTGGCATGATGACACAACGGTTCAGAACTGTCAGTTTGTATGAGTGCTGTTTCTCAGAAACAAGCAAAAAAAGAAGATATGAATATTTCCTCAATTTCAATGATTGGAGTGCTTCAATGCAGGCACTGTAACAGTAAGTGGGTACATTAAAAAGACATGGAGACATGGCATCATCATAGTATTTTTAATTTAATGTTTTTATAGTACTGTACCCAATCACATATATTTTTTTTCATTATTCCATTTCTTACGAAGTGCTCTGTATTAGGCCTATACACTTGGTTTCATTTAATCCAGGTGAGAGACTTCATATCTTTGGCAAATTAATTAAATTTCAGAAATGCATGCAGAATGTGCAGATCACTGTCTCTTCACTCGGATCACTCTTTTGGGCTCAGCCCCAGACGATTTGAATGTCGATACACGCCCCTGAAGCTCAGAAATAAAATGACCAAGTTGAATTCATTCAACTAGCTTGATAGTCTCTGTCGCCTGTAACATCTGTTTCGGGGCACCAGCATGCAAATACTTCAATCCACTGCTCGGGTATTCAGCTACGTTAGGTGGCACCAATTCAGTCTAGTAGATACTGATCATGTAGGAACCAGTGCTGTATTGGAAAGGGGTTTCATTACTAAACCCTGATTCCAATACGTCACTAGGCTGTTTATTGTCACTGGCCATGGGATGGCACACCTAAGCGAAGTAGCTACATTAGCTGTGTAACTAATGCTCTGCTCACATCATGTTCACATAACTTTGGTCTCATATAGACATTTACTGAACTTGTATTCCTGGCTCAACATGAGGGGCATGTTGTACTTCAGCGTCAACCATTTTACAGGTAAAAAAATCAGCGTATTTTCATTTTGTTCACCCTGATTGTGCGAGACCAGCTTTTGGCACTATAACTTCACATAGGCCTGTTGGCCAATAAGAGAAACTTTGGCATATTTTCCTGTAAACCCTCTCTGACTAGTCTTTCTTGTCTCTGTTCATTGAATAAAGAAAAACGACCCCACAGTCTCCTTTTGCTGACATTCAGTTACATTGTGGCAAACTGCTCAATGTAAGGAATTATTCAGGGCTAAAGGAAAAATCTTGAGGGCTACCGCTCCGAATAGCCAGGCCATTGCTTGTATTTTGTCAGAGATGCATGCCAAGGGGAAAATATCATGTATTTCAATGTCTGGACTAAAATGTCCAACACTTTGATCCCATCTCACTTAATCAATGAAAAAACACATACATTTTCTAACAGCTTTTATTATCAAGGACCTATTTTTAGCTTGTCACCGTCTCATCTTTATCGTGGAAAAAAGGACATTGAAAAGCTATTTTTGTGGAAGAAATTAACACTGCTATCCATATGGCTTCTCCAGTGACCCAAGTAAACGCCTTTTATTAAAAAAAAACCCTAAATGCACATGCGTTTTTTAAAAGCAGTTGCTGGCATGCTATGTCCCACATAGCAGCGTAAACGACAGTAAGTAAAAGGCATTACATCATCAGTAAGCCTCTCACCTTCTGCAATATAAATAAAACCTGCAAATTATTATGAACAGGTAGTGTAATTACTTATTGACATTGCAAGGCCTAATTCCAGCTCCATATTACATTCTCTTTGTAAAATTTTTTCCCCTACTCAATTAAAATTAGTTTTATTCCGAAAACCTGGTTAAAAAGCCCTCTGAATAACAAGAAAAATATTCTCAGGGAAAATGTATTCAGATAAGCCTGTTTTCTCCCTCTAATGTTTTGACTCTTTAGTATTTCCATACCAGGACTAAGTAGCTCTTAAAATGAGCCTGGACGTCATGTCTCAGTTTTATATATCATTTTCAAACACTATTTCACAGTGCACATTTTGTCAGTGGTCTCAGAACCATGCAGCCAAGTTGCGTCTTTTAAATACGCGTTTCAGCACGTTTTAATCCTGGAAAAATACCCTCATTCACGTAACTCTTCCTGCCAACTGTCTACCAAGCTTTGGCGAGGTTAGTTTAACCTCCTTTGGGCCCTTTTGTTTTCTACAATCAATTAGTTTCTGATCATAATTTCTGATTAAGTAGGCCTTAACTTTGGCCAATGATATCACCAAAGTACAATTTTGGAAGGTAGATTTGACTGGACTAAAATGTCAATATTTGCATTTTTCCAGTTTTATTTTGACTTGAAGTTGGCTGAAATCTGCCACGACTGCTGACCAGTTGTAGCAAGCACATGGACCTGCTCATGTTTTTTAATTCTGCCAGCACTCAAGTCAGTCTAACCCGTAATCATTGTGTTTACACTTTGTTTTATTTCCCATTAAACACCAGTGTTAAAAGTCTTTTAATTTTATTCCAAAGAAGGCCTTCCCCAGTAGCAGTTTTCAAACGGAACTAAATGAGTTTGGAACATTCAAATACATAAATGATGAAGAAGGACAGGTATAATAATTGTGTGAGTATAATCCAAGGCCATCAACTTACAAAATACAGGACAGCACAGTGTTAGCAGAGCATGCACCCCTCAAAGAATTTCCTAAAAATGACTGGAGTGAAGAAATATCTGGCGGGGACTGCAGCCATTTCTCTGTTTCACATATTGCTTATAAAATCCCTTTTAAAAACACAAAAGAACAAGGTGCTGGAAGAAACGCACAATTTTTTCAACAAAAAAAGAATAAATCCTGCAGAATTGAATGAGTACATTTTGTAAAACTGCATTTGTGTTCATTTTCTATCATGTTTGTTTGTTTGTTTTTTCTTAAATCATAATCAGGGTAAACATTGTTTGGGAGAGAGGACTGTGTCACCATGTAGTGGAGTAGGTGTGAATTATGCAAATGCTCTGACACATACTTGGACAGGATTGGATGAAGGCATATTTTCCCATCATACAGTGTGCCCAACAAATGAAGCCCTACCTTGAGGCATCGGCTTATCTCACTTGTGCTTTTTTAAAGTGAGGATTAACTTAAGCACCTCAGCCTTTGTATTGCCTCTCAAAATAATTTTATCTGTACTGCTCTCAGCAAAATTCTGCTTTTATCAGGTAACCAAATATCCTCTACACCACATGAAACGGGCGTTTGTGTATCCTGTTCATTAGCCAGGTTATATTTAGAAATGTGCCACTTCATTGTGGCAAACAGAGAGAGGGAGAGAGGATGAGAGAGAGAGTGAGCAAAAGAGAGAGGGTGAGAGAGGAACCAGCTCAGTTGGTTAAACCCAAAGTTAATAGGTATCGTCAGAGAAGTAAAATGCTTATACTGCCCCACAATCAGAATGGTTATTGCAGTTGACAATGCTCAGTGGTCTTGACTTTTTGAAAACTATCTTTGTGACAAATTCCTTTTCAGCACCATAAGATGTTAGATGCTTAGGCAATGCATATATTTATCACGGCAGTGATGCAAGCCTAGTGAAAGAACATGTTCGGCCTTACTTCAGGAAAGTATTTCATACTCTTCATTGCCAAAGCTACGGAATCCAGAGTTACTTCTGCCCTCTTAAGCTCAATTTCCATTACTACAGTCTTTTTTTTCTGGACAGAGTGCTTTACTGCTACCTCTGCCTCTTGGCCATTTCCTTTGCCGTCTGGAAATTGCCCATTAAAGGCAAAGCTGACAGGAAACAGAGCAGGAAATGACATAATGGCGGTAGAAACTAGCTTTTCTCCCATGGCCAGCTGCTCGGCACTTGACCTTACAGTTGACTGGGAGCAGTGAGGTGGCATTTTTGGCCCTCTTTCAATGAACTGAACCTTCCAGAGATTTTTGTGGGAGGGAAAGAGAGTTGTGGGAGGACTTCCTGTGCTTTGACCTGTGGAAAAGGCTTACTCCTCCAGTGGGTTAAAAATAGATGCCCGAGATATGCACTTTGTTATTCCTGAGACACAGTTGAAGTGTCAGTTACAGACTGCTGTTTACCATTAATGCAGATCTGCTTTCATGGCTCTGAATTAATGGTAAATAATTGTTTTAATGATTGAAAATATAAAAACAAATTTAGCTATTTGTATATTATATGATACATAATTCATTGTTTAAATTCATAAGGATATTCATTCAACAACTGACAGCTGCATTATGCTTGTTGTACTGGTCATATCATTCATTTTTTTTATTTATAATATTACTATATCACTGTACAATACATACAATTAACAAAGAGTCCAAGTGCCTTGACATAGCTCACTTAACATGGCCAGTTTTGCCTGTCATGTTTATAGTGTCCCTTATCACTGGTTTCTGATTATATTTAGTGGCTTTGGATACTAAAATACGAAAGGCAAATGCTACCATGTGCATTACCTCAAATGTTTGAATGACATTCATTATGATTGCGTGCATCACTTTTGTTCTTGTGCTAAGCTGAGGCCAATATTTAATTGATCATTTAGCTCGTATTTAACCGGCACACGTATTTTACATGCAATATTATACTACACAATAAATGTCATAACAAGTCCATTTCTATGGGGTGTTTTAGAACAGATAATCAGGGGAACCAATAAGCACAAATTACAAATTGACCCTCCATAGGAATTTTCTACTGTCATCGTGTATATAATAATAATAATAATAATAATATTTCACTGAGTTGCACTGCTGTGCCGTTCATTCTGATTATTTTGTTCATTCAAAAATATTATCCCCATATTTTCCCTTTGATGGGAGATGTGCTGTCTGATTATAGATTTAATTAAGAGGGACACAATAGCCTACGATTGTTTTCTGCTCACTATCTGTCATAACACGGTGACACAGAATGTGTGCACTCCGTTGCACCAGACACTCCAGAAGAGCCACGGTATGCTTGCACCTGAATTTAATTTTATCTGCTTTCAGAGCTGAGCACCCAAAAAAAAAACCCCAGATGTATTAAATGTAATATGCATAAAAGAAGTATAAAAATGCAAAAAAAAAAAAAAAAATCAAAATGAACTGCTGAGAGCCCTGGTCATGTGGTGACACTTGCTCAGTGCTCTCACAAAAAAAATTGTGATGATAAAACACCACAAAGAAAAGCGTTATGAATTTTATTAATGACTGTAAGACAGTATGCAAAACATCAAAGGTCCACAGAAAAGATTAATGACCCCGTGTGAGACTGTTTAATTACCTCCAGCTAATTAGATTCTTGACCAAATTTCTAATATCTGCATTCCTTCTAAAGCCTAATTGAGATTCCACCATATTTATCAATCTTTCAAAAAAAATCCTTAGTATGCTGCTTTTTTTTCTTTTACCCTCTGGTCTTTGCCTCATTTTATAGACAATTATTAAATAAATATCACAAAAAAACTATACTGACAAAACAGAGGGAAGGGAGAAGGCATTATCCTTGCTTACTTTATGGAGGGCTATCATTGCAATCTCCTGTTTATAATGAAGTACTCAAGCTAATAAACAGACTAGCAGTGCTGTAAACTCTCAATGTCATAATTCTCTTATCTGGACGGAGTTTAGAAACCCCTTGTGTGCCTCCTCAAAATCATCCTTTCTTCCTTTTCTTTTTCTCTCCCTCTTCTCCTTTTTGCTTAAGATAATCTCCTGTCTGCGTACCTTGGTATAGACGAGGCCAGCCCAAACAATGCTTTTATACTAACATTTTACTCTGCCTGTATTCGAACTTTGCTCCCTCACAGTACATTCTCTCTTGCTCAAATTTTATGACTGGTAACTTTGGTATTAGTTGTGAAATGCTGTATAGAGTATTGGGTCCCCGTGCAGGCATGAGGGCAAAACGCAGGCTGTAACTGACGTGATTAATAATGTCAGCGGAGTTCTGCGTAGCCGTGGTGTTGATTTGATGGCAGCATTGAGGACTGGCGCGGAAGGGCCATTTTTCCGCTGCCTGCTGTTTGTAAGCGACACTCACAGCTCCATCTGGTGTCTCTTCTTTAATATTACAAAATATAGCCACACACTTAAAATCAGACATGCCATTATCACATAAACAATCTCACACACACGTGCGCACACGCATCTTTTTTAAATCAGGTACACCAGTCTTCTCATGCAAATACATATGCAAACACGAAGATATGACTTTACACACTCTGATGCACAGGTGCACAAAAATAAGCACATGCATGCAAGATCGCATCAAAACACACTAACACCTCTGTCCTTTAAATGGCATACACCAGCCATCACACACAAATGTACACACAACTCTCCTGCACAAGCACACAAGCACACACACACTAACACACTGAAACACATGCATACCCACATGACTTTCCATTAAATGAGATACACCAAGATGACACACTAGCAAAACAGCAGAAAAACACGAAACACACTCTCACACACTGACACATGCATATACAGGCACATCAACAAAGTCAAGAAAGACTGAGAACTTTTTTCATTGTGTTCTACTGCCTCCAATGCTATGGGTTAAAACTATTTGACAGAGATCTTGTATTGTGAGTGTCTTTTTTTTTTTTTTTTTTGTTCAAATTTTTTCTACTCCAGGGAAAGGACACAAATGGGAACACATCCAAACCCTCACTATTATACAGTATATTGCCTATGCTTTGAGATACCTTTGAACAACTGCAATGATACATACAAATATAATGCAGAAATATTTAATATGATAACATTCAAAACAGCGGGAATAAACAAGTAAACACATAAAAGTGGGAGTGCTAATGAAGTCAATCAAAGTGTTTTCAAAAATGTGTTTTCTTCCAAACCGTTGCATATTGCCAGACCACACAAGGCTACTGCTACAGAAATAACTGACATCTGCTGTTTTATGTCTGGTAGCCTCAGGTTAAGTTGTACCTTCTAGCTATGCCCAATGCTCTCTGGACTGTGTATTCCTGTGTACTGGTTAAGTACGATGCTATATACCAAATATTTAACCTGGTTGCATACCAATAAAATGTGAAAAAAATAAGATTTTTTTATGTTTCATGTTCAGTAAAGGGTTTTTCTTTGGTGACAGAGGATAGGAAAAGTGGGATTGGAATGCCTGCTTCGCTGTACAAGTACGACCTGTTAAGAGCTATTCAGAATCCCATTCTATTGAGTTCCTACCTTATATGTGCTTAATTTTAGTTTGGTAGCAGACATTGTTTTACATTTTAATTGCTGCCTCTCTCCTAATGTGTTAAAACTCCTGAATACTATTACTAATGGAGGTGCAAAACTGCGCTAATATTGACCTTCCTGTTCAACTAATGCTTCAGAATAAATCAATATTTACACATTTTTCTTTTTTTATTTAGGATTGGTATGTTTTCAAAATAGTTTACAAAACCTTAAATCACCGAAGCTGTCATATTTCTACGTCCCAGATTTTGTATTTGCTAACTGGAATCATAGCTGTTCATTAGATGCCAGAATATTCCTGCAACCATTTAGACTTCTCATAACCATAAATATTTGTTTTAAGTGCCTTGTCTCGACAACTTGCTGACCACCGTTAGCATTGTGTTGGGAGACACAAGCATGCAAGCAGCTCTGCCAACAGTCTGCCACTAGAGGCACTGTATCCTGCACTGAAATAGCTACCTGGCCATCACAGACTAACTAAATAGTCACTACACCTTGGGTACTGTGAAAATTTTGCAACCATGTTTTATCTTTTTATCTATTTATTTATTCCAGAACAACCTATATTTTTGGCTGCATTTTGGCAAAAAAAATTGCTCTGTTGCTTGAATGCACTATAGCAAATGGGGTTGGATTAAAGTGGTCAGTTAGCCTTTATCTCATTACAGTTAAATTAATTCAATAATATTACCAGTTATGCTGATGCAAAGGCTCGGTTACAACTACTCATTCCGATTTCCCCACCCATAAGATTCCAACATTTTCACGAGGAGAACTGGATGATGGCAGGAAACACCCAGAACTCTCTCTCAGAGGGAAGCTAGCATTGAAAAAATAATACTAAATGAGCACCCGAGCACTGCAGACACAGTGAGCAAAGACACAACACTGACCAATAACCAATACATTATTAACATAGAAACTTATCTTCAAACGCTCAAATATGAGACTTTATCTTATTGATTTTTAAAAATATATTCCACAACCCACACATAATAATAATAATAATAATAATAATGATAAAAATAATATTACAAGTTACAAGTAATTGTTTTAGAGTATAATCATACAAAAAGTGCAATAAAGCATTTCAGTAAAATGAAATGAGCCGACAAGATGCATAGCCTGCATGTGATAAATAAGTCACTCAAGTGAGTAAAATACAAACACAGCGCACTGCTGAAAGCTGATTAAAAGAAAATGCTGTTGAAAATGAAGAGACACATATGGAGACGATGCTCTGAGCATTGAGATAAGAAAAAATGAACATTCAATATTGAATTCTGTGGTGGAAAACTTAGTAGACAAAAATCCAAGAATGAGAATGAGAGGATCTGAATTTCAATGTTTTACAAAAATATTGGTTTGTTCAGAAAGTCAGCCGAAGACTGCATACATACAAAGTACATGAGAGGGACAATATATTTCTTTATAATAATAATAATGCTGTAAGGAGTCATACACTATGACAGGATGCTGCATGGAGGCCGACTGCAGTGCTGACTGCAGATGATTTGTATTGCAAATATGTGAGGGCTCAGGCATGCAGGTGATTCAGATGATCTGATTATGAGCTAGTCTGCTAAACTTCAGATATGCATGCAGTAGCCGGATTCCATATTTGTCAATCTTTCTCTGTTGCTTCTTCAACAAAGGTCTCCTCACTCTTAAATATGTAAAAACGTTAGAATGCGCTGAAGGGCTCGTGGGAAAATGGTTGGCTTTGTGTCACATATGCGAAACCACAATTATGTAATCTCCAGGGAGCTGATGCTGTCACTTCGCATTTACCTTAGCGTAGGTTAGGTTTCTGTTCCAGACTGGCTTTCAGCTGATGGCTAGCTTTAACCTTCAGTCGTTCACTGAGGTGCACTTAACAAACAGATAATGCTAGGTGCAGCCACCAATTAAATGTAGGGTACTCACAGAGTGGAGAATGTGGATCGACAGCAGCATTAAATGCTGGCTCTCTCATGCCCACATCCTTAAGAAAATATATTCAGTATACTACATAATCTTGAAACCTGCATTGTGTTACCAATAGAAACTCCAATCAGGATGGGTTTTTACGGATATATTTTACAAAGCCTATCAAGGTGAGTGGTGGATGCATTGGGTTGATGCAATGAAATAGTCGTTTGTCTCAAAGCCTGGCTATTGCTGCCATAAGTGGCTGTAGTCTGACAGAGGGCTTGATATGGAGCGTAAAGGTAAGTATTTAATTCATGCTATGTAGAGCATCATACAGTGCTCAACAGAAGCCCTGATGTAGTCTGTGCCTGTATCTCCTCAGAACTGGCAGCCTGATATGTAACTCCTCATTAGCGGGTTTACCTCGCGGCTTTGAGGCACACGGCCTGAGAGGAAAGGGCTTTTGGGGGTGTACTAAATAAGGGTGAGGTCAGGCAGAACCCTGATCTCTGATTGGCCCAGAGGCTGGCGCCAATGAGTATGCCATCAATGCCAGTTCCATCCGTAATGCAATGCCCTTGGTGTACACACTGGCAGCCGGCATGCCAAGGATGACACGCTAGTCCGTCCAGTCCTGTTTCAGGTCAGTGACGGGCCAGCTCCTGATTGGACCCTGTGGCAATTAGCCGTCTTCTAACTGAAGCGGAAAAGCAGGATGAAGTAAGTGATGATGCTGATGTTAAATTCTTCTGTCATTGGCTGAGGTGGGAATGGTGAATTTGCTCTGTTTTTTTTTTTTTTTCAAAGATATGCAGATATTAATGCATTTTCTATGTTTGAAATCCACTTATGAGTAATTTTTCTACCTCAGAAGTGAAAGAAATAATGGACATTAGGAGCTGTTTGCATTAACATCTAAAACTTGAACTAAAAAGCTATTTGAGAGTTTTCAGTTTTTTTGCCCATTACATTTTTTAAAAAGTGTATGTTAAGAATCAATTCAGTTCCAGCTCTCAATGACTAGTTGGCCAAGATCAGGAATCACACAGACTACGTCATACATCATGTAGTCTAAAACGACATTGTTTCCATGCAAAAGCAAATCCCCTGCCTAATACCTTAGGTCGACATCCAGTAGAAGGACAAAGTGCCTGTGCAGTCCATCAAAATCTATTTTGTGAAATAGAACAGGTTTTTTAAGTTCATGAGTCAATATTAATGGTGTCTGCTGTAATATTTTAGAAATGACAAGGCTGAAAACTTCAGCGCTACTTGGAAGACATTTCTGTTGAACCTCAGAACACATTAATGGAATCATTTATAGCTCAAATTGAGGAAAGACTGTGCAGATCTCCAGGAAAAGGGAAACCAATGCATCAATCTGTCTGAGATTTAGATGGAAGATCCTTGCAAAAGTGGCTCAATATTAATAATTATGTACTGTGTCCATCTTGAGTGGAGTTTATTTTATTTCTGCACTGTGAAATGTCGGTTTTTATTTTTGAAATGCAGACCTTGAGGAAATGAACCGACTGAGCTGAGGCCCAGCGATTTTATCTCAATAAATGAAATTTTTCTCTCTTCCTCTCTCTTTGCGATGTTCAGCTTCATCCTGATTACGTTTACAGCAGTGATGGTAAACGTTAAAATTTGAGATGGGACAATGGGCTGCGTTTCCTGTCAGAGCGGATCAGTAGACAACATCATAACAACATCATATAGACACAGAGTCGCAATAGCTAGCCGCAGGCTGTTCTCAGCTCCAGAACACAAACTCATTGGTGCTCCTCAGCTCCAGCATGCGTTTGCTCAACTCCCTCTGTTTATTTTATCATTACAATTTTTTTATTGATTTTTCTCAATGAAACATGCATAAACCCAAAAACATCTCAGCAACACACGTAAAACAAAATCAGTGGCATAGAAACATACATGCTAACACACAATATTGGGTGTATTATGCCTGATTATGAAAGGGTACATAATGTGACAGGGTTATACAAAGTGATAATAGGATAATGTGTCAAAATAATGATTAATTACAATTCCTGAAAAAATAAATACATAACCCAATTAGTCAAATTGGCTTTATTGTTTTAAAAAAAATCAGTAAAACTCTTAAACATTCACCAATAAAAGCACTAAAAAGCATTCTCATCTTAAAGCCATGAAAAACATCATGCAAAAATTGATTCAACAATTACATGTAATTACAATTCAAAACAATGATCACCAAAGCACAAATTAACAAAAAATTACAAAACATAACTCAATCAGTAATACAAACTGTAAATCACAAAAACAATGATACAAGAAATAAGGAAAATACCCAAACAAAATACGAAGCGGAAAACAAACATAGCAGGTATGATGAGACGTGCTTGGCCTTAAAAATCCGCAGGTGTCCCTTTAGTAAGGAGTGAACTAAATAACCTGTTCCTTCCAATGCTCCACCCCCCATTTCTTTGCAGCCACTGTCAGTTTTTTGAAAGTCCACCAGTCTGCTGTCCTGGCAGATAATATTGTTAAAAGAGTCAGTGAATCTGGAGAAATGTCTCTATAATGGATGAGGTTGGAAATCATTACTAAGTGCCCCTGAACTTATATCATTAAGCTGGCACAGCAACCATATCTTTGTGATGGATAGAACCACATGGGCTATGGCCACTTCAGGAAACCGTTTGCCAGTTCATTATTCCAACTACAGATGCAAGTGAAGACTGTACTACACACCGAGGAAGCCATATGTTATAAAACGTCCGAAAACACTGCCGTCCTCTCTGGGCTTGAGCTCCCTTGAAATGCATTGATGCAAAATTTTCATATACTGTTGTTAGACCAGACAACCTTTCAAACTGTTTACGAATAAAATGGTCATTATGTTCTCCAGGCCACATAAGAAAAGTACAGTACTGGTTTGTTAGGTTCAAAACCCAGTGTCTTTCATGGTATGGGGATGTACTAGTGTCCATAAAATAGGTAACTTAAATATCAATGTAAGTACCATTGATGTTGAAGGATATTTATGGGCTTTTGAGCAACATGTGCTGTCTTCTAGATGATGTCTTTTCAGGGATGCCGTTGCTTAAGAAGTACGGAGAACCTGACAACTGTGGAGCTAAAGATATATCTAGGAAAACAGGGGGAAAATCCTTCATAACTGGAACCAGTGGTGTCTTCAGTTCCCCAAGCAATAACCTGGAGGGCTGTTAAATGGAAAGGTGATGCAATGTAGGGGTAAACACACTCCTGTCCCAGCTTTTGTGGAATGCGTTGCTGGAAAAAAATCAGAACGACTGTTTATTTTTTAAACAAGACTAGGTGCAACCTAGTATATGGCTGGGCCGCCAAGTGCTATATGAGAATGTGGGCCCAAGAAAAGGGTGCTAAATGAGGCAAAGCTCACGCAGTTGTATAAATTGCAAGTTTAGTAATGAGCAGGAGCTGATGAATTATTCACAAAGTGGGTGGGGAGGGTGGGAGAGTGTGAGATTAGGTGGGATCCATGACATTAAAGGAGCTTACATTAGATTTTATTCAACAATTTCAAATTTATTTTTTGCAAATAGCATTGTCATAAACATCTTTTGAAGAAATTAGAAAAATGAAAAGAGGTACACCCTTACACATAAGAAAATTACTTGAGTAAAAGTCTTAAAGTAGCTCACATTAAATGTACTTAAGTACCAAAAGTATTTTGCGAAAAAAATATACTTAAGTATCAAAAGTGGAGTATAAGTACAAAGTATTTTCATAGTACGCATAGAAAGAAGCAAAGCAACCACTCTTCGTTCTCTCCTTGTGCTCTTTAATCAATTTTCAGGTGAATGAAAAATACAGTATTCAAAAAACAAATGGGCAGTCTCTCCTTTATGTACTTCTTCTTCTTCTTTGAGTTTACTGGTGGCTTAAAAACCACTATAATTAATAGTAGAATTACATGGTATCAATACAATGTCAAATTTTTGCTTCAGTAAACTGATTTTTCTGAACTACTAATTGGGATACCATTGGCTCACTATAGCTGAAGTGGTTGCTGCAGAGGACAACGATTATTTCTGTAGCAAGAGATAATTTTTTTTGAACTGCTGGAAACATACTATGGGCAAGTATATTAAGCAGTTTGCACATCAGGCTTAGTTGAGGAGTTTTATTCAGGTAACTCCTGAAAAAAAGGGATTGGAGTGAACTCGTCCTTATTCTAAATCGTGTTCAAGGTCGGCTTGCTTGTAAATATTCAATAACTGATCCTGGTGTGCCATCTAGTGATAGAATATTATAACTGCGTGCATAAATTTGCAGCTCCATGTCCAGACACATCTGCACAAAGATACCCTGCCGAGCACCGTTGCTCTTCTCGAACACGCCAAATCCAGATAATCCTTAAATGATGAATTACATTCATATTTTAATTTGTAATGAGTAACAAAGTGGCCAGTGTCAAAGTAACGAAGTGAAAGTATACTTTTTATCTTTTAAATGTAGTACAGTAAAAGTAAAAGTACCGGTTTAAAAAAGAACTCAAGTACAGTACATATCCTGCAAAAAACTACTTAAGTACTGTAACGAAGTACATGTAGGCTACTTCATTATTGTACACCTCTGATGATAATGTATCCAAGTCACTTCATTGTACCTGTTTTCTCTCATATGGGTTGCGAGATTCAATAGGAAGATTAAGGAAATAATCCTGGTACCGGCTGCGAAATTGGTTGCGAGCTTCCATAGCGATATAGGAATGTAACACATCGTACCAATCTAGCGTGAAAGAATCATAACAATGGTCGGAATGTGTTTTTAATTTGGAAGAGGCTATTCGACCCGTGGCTGTTCAGCGCGAAAGATCAAAGAGCGGGGCGGATAATAAAATGAAATCTCTTATGGGCCCAACTGCGGGGCAAATAGCAGAAGTGCTTCTGTTATCCGTCCCACCGCGGTGCGAATAGTTGAACTGCCTCTCTTGTCGGCCCCGTTGCGGGGCAGATAGCAGATCTCTTTCCCCCCATTCACCCCACTGCAGGGCGAATAGCCACTTTCTTTTAATCTCCCTCTTCAATCTTACAACCGATACTGTCCTCCGTGCTTGTTAACTGTCATATCGGTTGCGAGATTGTATAGGGAAATGAAAAACACATTCCAACCACTGTTATGATTCTTTCACGCTAGATTGGTACTTCCTCTATCTATATGGAATCTCGCAACCAGTACCAGAAAAAACAAGCATGGAGGACTGAAACAAACCGAACCAATCTAACGTAAAAGAAGATTAGCCTAGTAATGGTCGGATTATGCTCATAATGCAACAAAATTGAATGGAACTTTTTAAAAGACTGGGATGCTAGCTAGGGCAAGCGCAGCATATGCATCCGCTATATGAATATTAATCCACCTTTTTCTGTCGATTAGAAGAAATGACGCATTAATTTTTGAAAAATGGCGACCAATATCTCCAAGAAACATTCATTGGCATCAAAAATTGCACATTGTGAACATTGTATATGTACAAATATGTGTTTAAATTTAACTGTGCATTTGCCTGATTATTGCAGTGTATTGCTAGACTGGATTCAAGTGCTGGTCGTGTTACATTGGCGTAGTGGGTACAACAATGTAGTGGAGAAGTAGCTACTTCAATAAGGGGGTGTCGAATCCAGCCTGGCGCGATCTTTTGAACTTAATATTTTCTTAAATTTATTATTTTCATTGGTGTTGGTTACAGTCGCTGTCATAGATACAATCAAAGCGGCCACCACAATTGCTTCCGTTCAAGCGGACCAACTCCTGAACGCGCAAGGGTAGTTAATTTGGAAACCAGTCTGGGCACTATACCGGTATTCTTGAAAATACTGAAACATAATCGTGACGGCACCACTTCCACCGTACCGACGTGAACGTCCGGCCAGCTAGCCAGCCAATCGTCAGCCAACCAATCGTTGAAGTGCTTCCCCGCCGGCCGACCGTTCGCTGAACAGCCAGCCAGCCAATCATCGGCCAATCAATCGTTGAAGTTCTTCCCCGCCGGCCGACCAATCGCTGAACTTCTTCCCCGCCAGCCAGCCAGTCGTTGAACTTGATCACTAAGGCACTCACTCACTCAGCGACATTCGCGTTTATAGGGGCCAGGCCGCTGCTCGGCCCAGCCCAAAAAAAGCAATGTAGAAAAGGAAAGACATTAAATATCTTGTCTGCGCTGTTTGCAATTTTACATGTCAAAGATGATTTACAAATCGCTACTTTGGTTTATTATTTGCATTTTCCGTCTCATCCCAACTTTTAATGGGGTTGCACTTGCAGGGCATGGAAAATTGGATTATGGGCACAAACTAGTGATGTGTCGGTAGCCAACAAGTCAGCCAAATGAGTAGGCTCGTTTACGTGAACGATGAGAGCCAGCTCCTGTCTCAGAGCCTTTTTTTGAATGAATACAAGACGGAATAATGGGATGATCTTTTTGCCACACTGCTCGACCACGGGCACTCCATGCACTAACTAACAAGCCCTTTGATGTCTCCGCTAGGTGGCTAAGTCCAAGCGAATAGGTTCGGGCAACAGAACATATAGATGTCACCTCGTGTACTGACTGAATGTTGTGTGGATGTGCATACTGTGCAACCAATCACGTGTGATGACAGACAAGGATCATACCATCAGGTTAAAAGGGGAAGGAGGGCTGACAGTTTAAACAGTTTGATGCTGTTGTTTCGCACATTATCATCTTTGTTATATGGCAAGCCATGTTTCATTTAGAGTGTGATTTGTGTGAAATGGTTTGTGTTTTGGATAGTTAATTTTTTATTTTAATGTAGTTGATATGGACGTCGCAGCATTAGCATTAGAATTGTAACATGCATTTATACACAAAGACCAGATGCATTGTGTTAAGTTTTTCCAGCAAAATGCCAATGTTCAATATGAATATAATGTTCAATACGCATGTGTAATATGTTTGATGGTTTCACATCAATGTTTGTACGCTAAACATAATGTAAAATAATGACATTCTAAAAATTATACATTTTACTATTATTACATTGAACGACTTAAGTGACATGCATGCGCACACAGTAATCATAGGAGAAAACATTGCTGAATTTGGCTGAATTATAAAAGTCAGAAGTGGCACTAAATGAAGAGCTGTTTGGGAGCCAAAAGAGCTGGCTCTCTTTGCTGAGCAGAGCCAAATGATCTGGCTCACTAAAAAGAGCCGGTACTCCTATGACTAGTACAATCCCAAACTCTGCTCATTGGGCTCAGTGAATTGCATTGTGGTATTGGGTGCAGTAAATTGCAATCCAGATGGTATTCCTAGTCCTGCTCATCACACTGGATTGTATTCTAGGTAAGACCAGCAAGAAGGGCCTAGTGGATTGCATAGAGGGTACTATCTTTTACTCGGCACACAGGATATGGTGAATTGCATCGTGGGTGTGATCCTTGGTCTTCCTTGTAGGGCCCATTGAATTGCATTGTGGGTATGATATCCTTGCCTTGCTTGTGGGGCATGGTTAATTGCATTGTGGGCATGATTTTTAATGATGACTGTAGGGCTTGGTGAATTGCATTGTGGGTATGGTCTTTGGTGGTGTCTGTCTGGCTTGGTGCATTGTAGATGTAATCGCTGACTGTATTTGATACCTTAAAGCAGAGCTATTCCATGGCCTGTGACTCACTATGTAGCAACCAGCCTCCTGGACTGGGAAATCCCATTTGTGTAATGAACAAGCTTCTGTCTGAGTTTGCAGATTTGGTGAGATAGAAAACTGGGCAATGTACTGAAACTGATGATTCCTTAACCACAGGATTGAGGCCAGATTGAAGCTAACTTTTTTTTTTAGCACTTTATTCTTTTGAACTTTAAGGGAATGTCAATTCAACCTCTGGAAGTGTTTTGTACATGTTAGTAACCTGCAAGCACCAAGTGATGCATGAAAGCAGCAAAGAATAACTACAGTTTAACCTTTATTAACTTTGAGGCATAGACAATTACTTTTACATAAAGATATTTTGATTTGAAAGCAAATAACTGACACAGACTCAATCTGGTAAAGTAGTCTCAAAAGGCCAGACTCACACATCACATCTCGTGTCACCACTAACTCAAACATCATCAATACTTTTCTGTTACAACCAACCAACCAAAACATTTTTTAAGTATGCATCCCACTTCGGACTATTTCTCTGAATTGGGTGAGACGTTTGACATCTTTCATCACAAAATGCCCTCATGTTAACACTGGGGACTTTGAATGATTGTGGTTCCACCTAAACATAATTGTTCCTTTGTCTCAATTGCGCTGCGGTACTTACAGAGCAACCCAATGCGGTTCATGCACCCTGAGGATTGTTGAAACAGAGATTCTTTTCCTGTCTCATTGTGCTCTAGGTTAATAGACAGTGTTTTGGTGAGTATTAGACTAAACACGACATAATGTGTAAGACACACCTGTTCCTTATCTGATATGGGACCCAACCCAGTGATGAGATCCAAATAAAACCTCCTCCAAACACTTCCTGTGTGAGCGTACAAATTGGCTGCCGGGTTTATTCCTCCCGAAACCAGTCACCGAGCATAATTGCATTGCCAAGAAAGAGAACAACATATTTTTAATGAGCGAGTTAAGGATAAATTGTTTATAGTGCTTTTACGGACTTTGCATCCCAACCGCTCTGCATATTCGGTGAATAATTCACATAAAAAGGCGTTTGTTTCAGGACGGAAGAGAGGCGTCTGAAACATATGGGGTGAAGGAGGGGGAGGGTGGGTCACATTGAAAGCAGTGAGCAGTAAATTAATACTAACAGATGCCGGGATGTCTGGCTACTGTTTACTCAAAGGAGTCCTGCATTCTTTATGTTTCAGAATAATTCTATTGTGACAATCTCAGTGTGCGCTGTTTGCTTTGGATTCACTTGGCAGCAGTGGCTAATTTCCAGGCTTCTGGGCAATATTCAGCCTTTGGGATGTATTTCATTGTTTTCTCCACTTCTGGAATGTTTGAACCTTTTTACTTTATTTTGATATAAGTTTAATGCTGGGGCTTGTTTTTATATCTTTTGTGGACTGAAATCCACTGATTCTTCTTAAGATTTAGGTCCTCTTTATTATTTACCAAAGGCAGTCAGGACTACCAACTGTTTACATTGCTGTGCATGGGTTTGGCGGGGGAAATAATCAGGCCCCAAACTCATCAGCAGCTATTCCCATCCTCTCATCTCCAAAGAAGGTGCCTGAATAGAATTATCTTGCTCACTGTCGATATTGTCTATGACACATTAGTCTGTGGAAATTCTCATTCACCTTTTCTCTCTGTTACATGCTGGGACCTCTGCAATATGACAGCACTCTGTCGTTTATAAGCAGAACATCTGCTCTTGAATGTAATGATCTCTAAACTTGTCTGCACTGCATTGGTGCACGTAACACATTAAGGTTTGAAATGACACTGTTTAAGCTCAATCCACTAATTTTAGTTAAACTGCTTGATGTTTACAAAAGTTCTTTTGGATTCCGCAGTGGCTTGTGAAGTGGCTTTCTTCCGTTTTCTCTCAAAAATCTGTGTGAAAAAAGAACAAGTAAGATCATAATTAAGTGGAGCATAGAAACAAAGTAGCCTTAACTTAAACAAAGGTACAATGCTTGTCATTGAGTAGTTCCGAATAGGTGAGTGAAACCATCCCCCAGCCATGGGCTGAATAATCAATTAATTTGCACCTTTTTTCAAGTGAGAGGCACTAAGTTACAACCAAAGACAATTATTATACTTTTCAGAGTACATTTTGAAACTTTGCTTCTTAAAGAACAAAGGTGTTCCACATCCTATTTCTGAGAGTATAATGAGTTAAAAATGTACTCAAAGGAATTAAATTTCTGGGCTTAGCAATTGAGTTTATCAAGTAAAATACAGCAGTGAAGGAAACACAGCTGCCGTGCAGTGTGTTGTTCATCATGCGCTGGCCTGGCCGCGGGATGGCGGTTTGCGAAGGGCAGTGTGTGTGGTACTGGTGGTGGAGCGGGAACATGAACGGGAGCACTCTGAGAGGCTCGAAACAGGCTGGTGCTCAACTTTCTCCGGCCAGCTCTTGGTCTCTGAGTCGCTCCCGCTCCACTTCATTAGCTTCCCTTGTAAGACAACTCCCAGATCTGTGTTTCAGGAAGCACAGTGCGGCGATGGGCCCGGGAACAACCCTCCCATCTGTCGATGTTCCTCCTGCTTCCTGCACCCCACTCCTGCCGATCCATGACGCCAGCCGTATATCTCCGCCCGAGCTCTGAGCCTCCCTGCTTCATGGAAAAACTCTTCTATGTCTTCGTGTAGCCCTGTTATCTGCACCCTTTAGATAAGGATCACGCCTAGATCTGCTGTTCACATTTAACAAGAATGCCTATTTGAAACCCAGAGTTACCTTGTGACCTTTTGAAAATCTGATCTGATTGATTGATGTTGCTATGAATTGTATGTCTTTCAGATCTGGAGAGCGGAGGAATAAGTAATCCAAATTTCTCATAGAGATATTCTCACCTCTTTATACAGACCAGCACATTAACAGTGTGCAATTCTGTTGGTTACGTAGAGGTGCTGAGTGCTTGCACGCGTGTGTGTGAGTGTGTGTGTTCATGTGTATGCTTAAAATTGCTTAATTGAAGAATCACGACTAGTATATTTGAATTATTCACTCCTGTTCAGCAGTCAAATACAATAGTTCATTTTTTAACATTTAACCATGATTAAAAGACGAATAAAAATTAATATTTCCGCTTTACGTCCATGTCCTGCAAAATGTTTAATGTCCATACAGAAATCTCATTCAGTTCTGTTATGGGCAAAAGGCAGTGTGTTCAGCACTGTAATATATGCAGGGCTATCATGGTGAGAAGAAACAATTGGTAATTAAAATCTGGGGCTTACAGTTTATGTTTTGTCATCCGTGACAGTGTAAGGTGTCTTCCATCTCAACCATAATGGAAAATAAGTCAGGTAATTGTCATGGTGCATTACATGTCACTATTTATTAAATGCGCAATTCATCTTCATGCAAAAGTGACTGAAACAGGTACTGTAATTTATAATGAATAGCACTGTGATGCTCAGGGCATGCATACTTTAATACAGGTCACGGTACACTTTAGTGCATTTAGATAACCACTCAGTCAGTTCCATTCTCGCACACACAAAGAGACACACACACACACACACACACACACACACGCACACGCACACACACGCATACACACGCACACACTCACACACACACACACACACACACACACACACACATATTTCTGTGCACGCCGGAGGCTCCGGAATCACTCCAGAACTGCAGGGGCTGAATATATTCGAAACTGCGCCCCCTGCCCCGAACAGTCATGTGACTTAAATCGCACTCAAGAAAACCAACAGCTTCAACCACATGTAATGGAAAATGGCTGAACTTTGGCATTGAAAAGACAAACATGAACAGGTAATATTATAATAAACAACTTAGTGACTCAGAGATGCACAGACCTCCACACATGGCAGGCACCTGCTTTTCCAGTGAGGTGTCTAGAGATAAACACCATAAAGAATAAATAATCTTTTGTGAATAGCATATGATCTTAGTCTTGTTGCCTTGTACTCTGGGGCTCCTCCGTTGGGCTGACAAAAACAAAGCATTTTGTGTTTAGTGCGCACAAAGTCAGAATGCAGTCTCCCGTGGGGTTACGTTAGAAACAACACCTGTCAAAGCAGATGGAGCATTTAAATGCGATTATTTTGGAGGTTTCTCTAAACGCAATGCCTCAGTTCACCTGCTGTGTTCGGCAATACCTCCCCTGTTGTTCTTCCTTTCATAGTTTCTCTTGTAAAAACATGTAATTCCCACTAAATGATCTTACCTCAAATTAATAAAGGATGCGCTCTATTTTTATTTATCTATTTTACAAAGTACAGGCCACAGTATAATTGTTTCCTGGCATAGAACGCTACAGGATAATCCCCTGTAGAAATTTTATTTATTAATATGGCCTCGATCATGTTCCATTTCTACCATTGAAATTCTGTTTCATCTTTAAAACTTCACAAAAGAATAAACAATGTCTGTGACCCAAGTATAGAAACTATCCCCGCACTGGCGGTAATCACAAACACCTTGCTGACAAACTTCCTAGTCATCTGCAGCCTTCCAGACTTTTTGAATAACTCTTTAAATCCCTATTCGGGATGCCACTGGACAACTGAACAAAAAAAAAACAGCACAAGTTCAGGGAGGTGGCGCGATTGACAGGCGGGGGTGGGGGGTCCAAGGAGAGAATTCGCCCCTCCCGAGATGGCCATGCTGTCACTTTACTTTGCAGCTCCCCTGTTCTGCCTTTTTCCCTATTTCCCCCTCTGTGACCGCCGGGGGAGCGCAGCGTGAGCCCGAAGGTCGCTGTAGACGACTCCTCCAGTCGTGCGCTCCGCTCCAGTCATCTGGTCACCGCTGCCTGATGACAGAATGAGATTTCCGTAATGCACCGCTGGGTTCAGCCACCGGCCTCCCTCCCTGTCATTTATATCTGTGTCCCTCTCACCCCCATTGCACCGGAGGAACAAGAGATGCCCTCTCGTTCTGAGCATGCTAAACTTCATTCGCATTGTCAGACACTTACGAACTGACAAAACGCTTTCTCAGCTCACTCTCTTTGCGGAAATAAAGAAATAAATAAATGAAGAAGTGGAGGTCCGCCAAGGATGGGACAAGTAAATGGAATATCAGCAAAGAGAACTGAACAATGAAGGGGCACTGCAGGGAGGGGGATTTTACATGCGCTCAGGACAGGAGGTTTTCCCACAATGCCGAGTGATGAGACTAATATTAAGCTGTCCAGGGCTCTCCATTTCCCTGCTTGGGTTTGGTTATACAGGTCTTATTCAGCAGGCTGGATTTGGGGGGTTGGAGGATGAAGATGGAGGTGGGGGTGGGGGTGGGAAGATAACCCTCAATCCTTCTTCGGAGAGCAAACACCAGACTTGATTTCCCAACGCAAGGCCACAAAAACCTTAGCACTCACTGGCACAGAGCTGGGAAATATCAGTTGGGCAGAAGAAACAAAGGACCAGAGAAAAATAAAAGAACAAATGAATAAATAATGGCATTTGTGCAAAATTTTAAAAAAAAAAATGCCCACACAGCCCCACAAAGGACAAAAAAACCCCACGAAAAACAAATGTCAAGATGTATTAGTGGTCCCAGACATTGAATGTCCTTGATTTGTGGGGTTTGCAGTGGCTTGCTGGTGAATGAAGGACAATTGGTCCTTGGTGTAAAGTAAATGTCTGGCTTTTAGAGGGCCTGCGCATGCCAAGTCCTCAGCAGGCTAGAAATTCTACCTTCACAGTCATTCAAGCCCATCTAGACACTAATCTTCTTGGTGCAATGAAGGAGCTTAACAGCTTTGCAACTGTATCCTTTCCCAAATGTCATTATCACAATGTACTGTATAACTGACTCACTGCCTACATTTCTAATTTCTTCATGGAAAGTTAACGGCTCTCCTATTGACATTCAGAAAGCCTTCACCATCTCTCCCGCTTCTTGATAAATTGCCACTGTGAATTTTCTTTAAATAATTGATTCTGTTTTGAATAAACATGCGCTCGATGTAATTTGATACAATGTGTAGATGTGCAGACGTCTTTAGCACCCTAATCAGCTCATTAGCTGCCGTTAGCATCGCGCTATATGAAAGAGCAACGAAAGGGTCATTCGTTTAATGTTGCTGAGGTTCCAGCACAGGTACGGAGGGAATCTGGGCGGCATTTCTTTCCATAGGGTTAATCCCTACGCTGTACACCCTGTGAATTCACTTCCCTTCATACTTTGAAGAGCTGCAGGAAGTAGGGTTCCAAGTAATGGCCGTTTGAAATACTCTTTGACGTAATTTTTTGGGCCATCACATTCTGTGAAGGCAAGTGTAAACAAAGGTTTGTTTGCCTTCTGTAGTCAAGTGAGTTGGTTAATAACATGAACAATCTTAAGTCTCATAGAGAGTAAATATTTAAGTTTTTAATTTTCTCAAGCCTGCAAAAGGGGGGGAGGGAAGCCTCGTGGTTGCTTGCTTGACTGATAACTGAAGACTTTCTGATTCGAGCCCCCGGTGGGACTTGGTATTCTGACTCGCATCAGGAGAGATTAAGTTAGGATGAATGCTGCATTTGGGTCGTTGAGCAAAGCCCTTCACCCCAAAATCACTCTCGGGGCTATTCCCCTGTTTCCGTCCGTCCCTCCTCACTTGGAATTGTTCTATCTAGCATTTCCCAAGACTTGCTTGGGGAAAAAAAAAGGCTTGACCAATTTACATGTTTGTCCATTGTATGTTGAGTCAAGATGGAAGGTTGTTGAGCTAGTTACGTAGCTACTTTTATGTAAACTGGATCGTGTTGCCAGGCACCACCATCACCTTTTCTGTTTTCATATCTGAGCGTCATTCATTCACACACAATACTTGGCTTGTGACATCACAAGGAATTGTAGGAGCAAAGTGGATATTGCCTGCTCACTTCGAAAAATAGCTGTTACGTAGGGCCCTTTGTGGGGATTAGTTTTACATGCTTTGGGTTGGAGTGCCCTTCAATATGGCTGCAGTGAGAGTGGCCCTTATTCTCTTCACTTAGAAGTGATGAGCCCTACATTTTGAAATGTAGCCTCAGTCAGATCCAGGTGAGGCTACGCTAAGCAGGGTGTCCTCCAATCAGCAGCCAGATGCTGGGATGAAGTCAGCTCAGTTACAACATAGAGAGCCGTGTTCAGGCCTGAATTTACCGCTAACAAAATGAGGCTGGTAGACCAGTGATGAAGTGAAAAAAAAAAAACCTCAATTTAAATCCGATGAATTCCAGCACATAACATAACAGTCTCCTAACATATGACAAGTCAGAAAACATGTCATTTCGCCTCAAAATTGCATTTCAATCAACTTCGTTCAACTATGGATACTTGCAGCTAATTTTTGTTTTATTGTTGTAATTGAAGTGCTGGTTAGACAGTCTGCATGGCAGGATGTGTTAAAAGCAAATGTGGAAATTAACAGAGTAGTTTATCCTTCTTTGTAAAGCTGTGAATTTAATTGCTGATGGATTTTTTAAATCATTGTTAAACTTGTTAATCAATGACTGGAAACAGGTCAAGACCTGTTGTTAGTTTAAAGGGGCTTTTGTGCCTGCTCTAATCTTAGCCAACCACTGATAACCATGAATCTAGCAAGCTCTGTTGACCTCTGGTACGATTTTGTCTTTGGCATCTTTAAATTGATAATTGCCCAATGATTAAGGTTATATTCATGGAGATAATATTTTCAATAGCTTGCATTTGTAGGAAGGCTGGACAATGGTCTTACTTTTTTTTTTAAGATTTTTTGGGGGATTTTCTCCTTTATTTGACAGTCACACAGTACAGAGAGACAGGAAAGTTAGGGAGAAGAATGGGGAAGACATGCGGCAAGTGACCCAAGCCGGAATCGAGCCGGGTCGCCGCGGGAGGGCCACAGTCTTTATGGTGCGCGCGCTTAGACCGATGTGCCATCGGGGCACCCGGTCTTACTTTTAATAGCAGGCCAATCGTGGGCATTCATAATGTTTCTTGTTTATTGCAAATGTGTTAATCCATTAAAACTGGATGCCACATTTGCATGCTTCTCCCTTTATGGTCAGATGCAAAGTTTGCGGGTTTAACATGATATCATTGTTTTAAAGAAACGTAACCGGTGAAATACTTTGTTATTAACTGAAATACACCTGGGGAAGGAAAAAAAAGTTTCCAAAGCTGCGTTTCAGACAGTGACAATGGCTGACGATCTGTGCAAGGGGAGCAACATTCATACTGAGTACAGCAGTTAGTTTGACAAAAACAATGAATTAGAAGATTCTGACCAGATTCAGATTCAGATTATGATGTAATTGCCATCCTGCAAGCCAAGTCTCAGTGGGTGAGATACATGTTTGAGGAGGAGGAGGGAGATTTTGGTGAGTTTGCCCGATTTCAAGATGACCAGAAAACGGAATATCAGCCACACCATAAGAGCAAGTATTGATTTGCAATGATCTGGATGTAATAATGATAATAATAATAACAATAATAATAATAATAATAATAAATGATAGTGATGATTATGTATACTAATAATAATAATAATAATCATTATCTGTTTTGTTTATTGACCTTTTAAGAAATATTAGTGAGCATTATGACAAAGATCCAGATTCCTGGTCTGGATCATAACAAGAGGCTATAAGGTCTAAAATAGTTTTTATTTCATGTTTCTATCTGCTGCCAAGGCTGAGAAATATAGGTTTTGGTGAATGTCGACAATTCTGTCAAGTTTTTCAGGTTTTTAGAGGTTGCTTTCAAATAATGCTATTGGATATAGAATGGTGCCTTATGTCTTAATGGGTTAAACGGGTCTGGCTGTGTTCGACATAGGCTGGCCATAGAAACAGCATAGCATGACCTACCACACATTGATTACAGCTACAGTACTGTAATATATCTTGGAGACTCCAGATATCAAAGACAGGACCAGTATATTTTCAGATTTTGCACTTTTATTAAGCATGCTACATCCACAACATGCTAATGTGCACTATTTGCACTAAGTGTCCGCAAATCTGCATTCATATGTAGCCTATCCATTTTAAACAAGAAACTATTTGATTTGCATCATGGTTTATATTTAAAAGTGCATAGCTTATCCTTCATTCAATTAAATAATACAGTCTATAAGTATTTGGAAAGCTGCAATTACAGGGATCAATTGAAAATAAAAAGAACAAAGGAAAAATTGGCATCGGCAACTCTTTGGTCCTAATGTTAACCACCATCAGCAACAGCCCCTTGATAGAGATTTCGCACCAATAAGTGAGATGAAAAGGTTTTGTTTGATTACTCTCCTCCAAGAACATAAGCTACAAAGACACACACCATCGGCCTAAAACAGCAGAGGAGAAAATGGTCCCAATACTTTTGCACCCCTGGAAAGGAGGGATTATTCATAATCATCCAACATAAATGTAAATGCTATAAGACAGAATCTGGTAGCCTTCATAGGTGAAATTTTCTGTGCCGGAGTTACAGAGCAAAAGCAACAGAAACTGTGTCCACCTCTGATTTTCTTTGAATTTTGCATGAAAGACAAGTGTCCTGTTGAAAATATTGGTTGTATTAATTCCTCATTTAGCATCTTACACAAAACAAGTCACAATAGTTCAGTCTTCTCTCATAACTTCACAGTAATTTAGTTTAGCTCTCATTTGTTAACCGAGTGTGTATTATTCTCCCAAATTGATATTTCACAATGACGACTGCTTCAGCAGCACCACTCTCATGCATTGAAAACCTTCATTTTGGATATGATGATGATGATGGTGGTCACGATCCCACTTTAACTGAGACAACTCATGACAAAAATGATAATCACTATCTGCATTATCATCCCGTATTAATATTACCATCCGCAGCATGAATATCAAAGCAAAAATGAATCCAAATCCTTCTAGCCCTCTCAAACAAGTAGTCTTGACTGTCAGAAGAGAGACAGTAAAATTCAGTATCGATGATATGAAATTGCTAATTTGCAGTAAGAATGGATCAACTTTAAAACATGCTGTGAATGAGTGTGCACAGTCATTTAATCTCAGATGAAATACTTTTTATCACGTGCAGAAAAACAGACCATACAAGTTACTCACAGATTTATTTCTTGCCCTATATTTCTTTTTACTAATATCAATAAAATGAATTTCTTCTTTATGATTATTTTCAAAATTCAACCTGGTCTTCTCAGAGCTTGACTGAACTCTTACAATGTATAGAGTATGTATGAGTACATACTTATTTTTGTTGCCCTAACCTTGAATATGTTACAGTCCAGCACAAATACATCTATTTTTAAGGTAACTTGTGAAGCGTAAACAAGATATTAGACTGGAACCTATCAGTAATGAAATTTAATAATTGCTGCCACAGCAAGCATCAAATTGTTGCACTGTGAATTTATGCACATTTTTTCCCATGAAGCCCGTCAGTGTAATCCTAGGAATGTACATTTTGTAATTGAATATTATAACATCACTAGCGTATTTGTAAACAAACCATAGCACGGTGTCTTTCAAAATTTAATTCTGCAACACAAATAAATTCAAAGGAAATGTGTGGATGTCAGGAAGATTGTACACTGGCAGTATAGAAGGCTTGTAAATTTAAACTCAGTTGTTGAAACCATCTCTGTGACATATAATCCAAATCTGACCAACACTTGTTTAAATTTGTCATCATATTTTTATCTAACAGTGAGCACTTCTGGATGTATTATTGTCTTACTGTTTATCCCCAGATTTATCTCCAAATGTTACATTGCAAATGTGGAGCTCACTGTAATATGTTCATCATTTTATTGTCAGATGCATCAACATTATACATACATAACTTCTCAGAAGAGACAACTGAGCGCCAAAAATCTGAGAGAATTGTATTACGTGCTTTGGCATAAGTTTCATTATTACAAGCTTGATTGCCACAAATTAGGTGGAGTTCGACAGTCTAAGAAATTATACTTAGTTAAAGAGACTCGCTACTGCACAAATAATTGTGATTAAAAGATATTTGAGTTTGGAAAAAAAAGAAAGGTATTATTTATTCAGTAGTTCATACTATTACCTTGGCGACATAGAAAATATGGTAAATTTTCTGTGATCAGTATTGTGGGTTATAGCGAAGTTGAATGATTGTCTTGGAAGAGTGCACATCACCCTGGATACCTGACGATTTAGTCGCATATTTATTTTATTTCTTTCCTGGCTGTGTGGGCCGCTGTTTTAGTATCGCTTGTGAAACATGATTATTACCCCTTAATTCTAAAATTACCAGGATTTTTTCCCCCCTCCGTAACGCTAAATTTTTCCTGCTCCGCACCCCATGGCATTAACATCTTTATCTCCCCATGTGTTTTCTACTTTTAAACCCCTTCCCCCTGCTGTTTGAAAAATATTTCTCATTTTCCCCCCCCATGGTGCAGAGAAATCCCCAAAGGCAAGCCATTAGTGATCTCCCTGCCTTTTCCCAAACACTTATACCCATCACCCGCGCTCCCTGCACTCGCTGCCTCATTGGCTTTTGGTAAATTATGCAAATAAGGTGATGTTCAACACATATAGTTTTCTTTTTCTGCAACTGCGCAAGTTTGCACAGATTTCCAGAACAAGCAAGGCCATTAAAGTGACTCAAACTGTCAGCAAGATTTATGCATCGATGACAAATTAGATGTTTCCTTCTTAATTTTCCAAGCACTTTGCACAGGTTATGTATTAGGAGCTGTGTATTTCCCTTTCGGGGCATAACATTGTATTTTTTCTTTTTTTTTACAGTCCATTATATTTTTAGGGGGTGGTTGTATAAAATATGAAACTTTTTGTTGTTTATTTTTTATTTATGTAAAATCAAGATCTTTGGGGAGGTTTGCATAATAATGTCTATACCGTAATGAAAAAGCTCATTTCTTTAGCATAGTGACAAAGCACATGAGCACATTTTATTTATTGGTGATGTTTTTTTGTTTTTATAATTATCCTCCACCATTCATTACATTAATGTATTATTATCAATGCATATTTGTAATGATGGCACACTTGTCTTATCACAACGGTTTTACATATTCACAGAGGCAAGCTGAAGTGCAGTGTATGGTTTTTTGAACATACTGTATATATGTGACCTTCCAGCACCAAACCAGTCACATGGGTCAATTTTTCAAATATGAGTTTTTGGGCTCATATTAAATGCCCTTTCAGATGAGCCCAAAAACTCATATTTGAAAAATTGACCCATATGACTGGTTTGGTGCTGGAGGGTCACATATGGGGTGAAACAGATATTACATAATAAACTTTAGGCTATAAACATGGAATGGCCAAGAATGAGTAGGCACTGTCATTGAAATAACTCAATTTCTGAATAGCTTTCAATCTCTTAATCTGGTGATTTTTGTTTTGGGGAAAGGTATTTAATGTGATGTTTTGGTGTTTTAATTTTTAGATGGCAATCCATTGATCAGTATGTTTACTGTAACTAGGGTCTACTAGCTCAAATCTCATCTTTAGCCCAAATGTATACGTTTTTAAGTTAATTTCTTCTTGCTGTTTCAGCATGAACTAAGATAATTATAGCGCATGATATTTTTTAATGTTAATAACCAGAATAGCAATAATACATTTGCCAAAGAGGAAATTACTATGCAACTCATTTATTGTGTTTCATATCAGTAAAACAAATGCTCTGGCTCTGACTAGATAACTAGGAGTGCTTGAGAAAGTAAGGGACGATGGAGGGATTCTGTCAGAGCACGGCCAGAAAACTCCAGCGTATTTCACCCCGCCATCGTGAATCCTTCTCAACATATAATTGTTTTTCATTCGCTTTACCGTGGCTCGTCGGGAAAAAAATAGGCCGTTTCAATGAATAGATTAGGCCCTGTGAGTGCAAACAAATGACAAATCCCTCTTAACCCCATGAGCTGTTCAACCATCAAATATCACTCTCAGCATCATTATTAAACACAACTTTGTAGATTTACTTCCTGCAAAGTGCCATTTAAAAAAACCAAGGCAGGAAGAAAGAAGAGAGAGGGAATTACAGGTTGCCAGAGAGTCTCTTTGCAGGAGGAGTGACAGGGGATGATTTTGCTCTGAGGGCCACCTCCCGAGTGTTGTGACAACCGGTCATTA
The DNA here is from genome assembly GCA_029692085.1 of Gymnothorax javanicus. Lineage (NCBI taxonomy): Eukaryota > Metazoa > Chordata > Actinopteri > Anguilliformes > Muraenidae > Gymnothorax > Gymnothorax javanicus. The sequence continues at coordinate 28,950,463 of CM056205.1, read as the reverse complement.
CACCTCGAGAGTCTCGCTCAGCTGCAGGTTCCTGCAAGACTCAAATGGACACAAATGGGCTCTGACTGTGGAGATGCAAATAACGCCTCTTCCCTTTTTATGCTCTCTCTTTCCCTCTCTCCTTTTCGTCCCTCTTTCCTCTGCTTTAAGGAGGAAGGGTTCTACAGAACGTTCCCAAAAACTTAATTAGTGCGCTTTCATTTTTGTGTTTACTTGTTTATGTATTCCAAAATGTGAGGTAGAATATATAAAAGACAGACATCCCAGTGAACCAAACAGCTCTGACCAGCTTCATCGTACAATCCACTAAAGTACAGACAGCTAGACTGCAGCTCTGCCACACAAACGAGTAAAGTACAGACACAAAGACTGGGTAACTCAATTATACAGACAAGTAAAGTATAGACACCAAGAGCAGGAAGCTCTGTCTTCAGACCAGAAGGTTAACAAAGCCAAGGCAAAGCGGCTGTGATGTACAGGGCAGAAAAATACAAACATGCAGACTGAGTAGCTCACCCAACACTTTCCCTTCCTGAGTATTTATTTATCAGTCGCCAGCCACCACCAGCATTTTTAGTGATATTCACTGATTTTTGACCCCCCCCCAGAATATTCAGTTCTATAAAAATGGAAACTGAAAGTACAAAGCTTCCAGTTTTAGACACAAGAAACCATTCTAGCTAAATTCAGTCTGTTTAACAATCACTTGAATGTTGGTCATTTTCATAAAAAAACTACATTTCAGACAAAAAGATGAAGAAATAAAATGGTTGATATTTAACATTGACCCGCTGCTTTGTGTTCAGGTTGTCACCGTGTTTCAAGGAGATTCATCGCAGCACATGAAAAAGCTTATGTTCATGAGACTTACCCACGAAAAAACGTAATTTCTGTCTTTACACATTTGCATGGAGCAGAAACCAACTTTTTCTTTTCATTTTGCCTTTTTTTTTTTTGTCAAGAATATCCATAACAGCACCGCTGCCATATAACAGTGAAAACATTAAAAACAGTGAAAATCTCATTAATGGCGGGTGAAGTGTCAATCAAAACACTGAAGTACAGACACCAAGATTAAGCAGCTTCTTAAAACAAGCAAGTAAAGCACAAACATGAAGACTCGGAAGCTATTTCTGCTGAATAGTAAAGTGCAGAAACCAAGACTGACCTCTGTCATACAGACTAGTATACTCTTAGAAATAGGGGTTCTTGGGGGTGCCATATGGAACCACTGAGGTTCTTAACTCATGAAAATAGAACCATATCACAATAGATGGTGCCATACGGATCTGGTTCTTTATCAAGAACCTACAAAAAAGGTTCTATTTGGAACCATTTAGGGTGCCTTATATGTATCAAAGGATGGAACCCTTAAAGGTTCCATATAGAACCTTTTTTTCTAAGAGTGAACGTTAGACACACCAAGACTGAGCCGCTGTAGTACCCTGGGTAGTTCAATGTGGAGAGATAAATACAGACCATTCAAGTCCAGACAGCAAGAGCTGCTCTGTTATATTGAAAAGTAAAGTCCAGACACCAAGACTGGCCTACAAACATCAGAAAGATCGAAAAACCAAGACTGAACTGCTCTATCATAGAGGCCAGTCAACTGAAGACAGCAAGACTGAGCGGCTCTGTTTGACTGACCAGTAAAATACAGGCACCAAGCCTGAGAAGCTCTTTCGACAGACCTGGAAGTTAGAGACACCCTGATTGAAAAGCTGTGACACACAGACTGTGCATGACTGTCCTTCAAAGAATATCAGGGGACAGCAGCTGAATCATGAATAAAAGAGCCTAAAAATTTCAAGGAGCAGCCATGCAAAAAATGCAGGCAAAAAAAAAGCATTGGGACATTTTTCAGTGTAAGTGAAATCCAGTATAACAGTATGATGCAGCACTGAACTCAAAAACCAAAATGGGTGCAAGATGATGTCACATGACACAGAGGTGACCTTGAGTCGGAACTTGAATGGGAGTGCTTCCTTTCCTGGTTGTTGCTCACGTGGAACGTCTGTCCACAGCTAGTCTGTAAGGTTGATACATTTACAAAATGATAATGGTCAAAAATTCACATTACAAATGCAAATAAAGCTCTTTTAAGGTTTCCCAATGTATCATTTATTGTTTCTGCTCATTATTGTATTGCCCATTAGAATTATCCTGTATGAGGCATAATGCAAAGCATATGGTATTGTGTGTTAACCTTGCATATTTTGCCATTGACTTTATTTGCACCCCCCCTTTATAATTTACTTCCTTTTTATCCATATTGCTGGGATGATTGTGTTTTGTATGCTTTATTGTAAATCCTATATTGAAAAAAATAAAAATTTCAGAACAACAACAACAAATTCATATTACAAGGCAGTTACCTGTACCACACATATACAGACAGATGACAAATGGAAAAATCAACATAAAGTTTTAGTCAGATGTTGGGCCACCACAAGCTGCCAGATAAGCTTAACCCTAAGAGCACTGAATAAATTTTCAAGGAATTATAAATGTAATTATCCTGAGCTGTTGAAAATCTATCATGTGGCAACTTGTTTAACGGAGCTTCCCTGCAGGAGCTCTTGAAATGACAACATAGTTGTTCATAAAACAATTAAACTGCAATGTAAGTAGTATTGTACATGATAAAATTTAAAACGTAACACAAGCAGAAGCAGTATGTCCACACTAGACACTCTCCGAATGAAACGTATCCTACTTCTGCATTCCATAGTTTTACATAGTAAGTATTAAATAATCTTGCAGCCATGTATACTGGGCAATGACATAGCTGCATTATTTTAATAATTTGATCAAATTGGATCATTGGTTTCATGTTGCAAACTACAGAGATCTTAGTTGAGGTCCCACTTTTGACATCAATCACAACTGCTGGTAAAACAGTTCACCATTTTGTTTTTGTATGGGAAGGAATTTCTCGGAGCAGTCTCAGGTTCATAATTATATATGTACTGTACATGTATACTCGGTATTAACAGTACTAAACAGTAAAAAAATAAACAACTCCAAATCAGAAAAAGTTGGGAGGGTATATTAAAATTGAAATGGAAAGAATTGATTTGTAAATTTTCTTTGACTTGTATTATGTATAAAAAAAATACAACATCACATCATTTTATGTTTCACCACATTCAGGCAACATATTTCAAAAACAATTGGGACAGCCAAGTTTCTATCACTTTAATGGAACTGCATGTCCTTGAAGAGCACTGACACAACCCCATACCATGACAAAGCATGGTTTTTGGGCGTATCAGATGGTCAATCTCCTTTTTCCCTTTAGTCTGAACCACACAGCATTCATTTCTTCGAAAATAGACATGAAATATTGATTCATCTGACCACATACAGGTCTCTGCTGCGCGATCGTCGATCACAGATGCCTCTGATACCAGAGAAGTCGACGGCGCCTCTGGACACTGTTACTATAAGGCTTCCTTTTTCTACAGTGAAGTTTTAACTGCCATATATGGAGGTAAATACTTATAGCACGGTGCTGTGTAGAAGTATTAGCCCCCCTCTTGATTTTTTTTCTATTTATGCTTCTTTGTCACATTGAAATGTTTCAGATCATCGAACTGACTTTAATATAAGACAATATCATTAAAGCTTTTAAATGATCATTTTATTTATTGAGAGTGAAGAGTTATTCAAAACCCATATCACCCATGTGAAAAAAAAAAATCCCCTCTAGACCTAATAACCAGTTGTCCCATCCTTAGCGACAACTACAATCAAACGTTTGTGATAACTGGCAATGTGTCTTTTACATCCCTGTGGAGGAACTTTGGCCCACTCTTCTTTGCAGGATTGTCTTAATGTAGCCACATTGGAGGGTTTTTGAGCATTAACTGCCTGTTGTACTTCTTGCCACAGCATCTCAATCGAATTCAAGTCAGGACTTTGGGCCAATCCAAATTTTTCATTTTAATTCTTTTGTGCCATTCAGAGATGGACCTGATTGTGTGCTTCGAATCATTGTCTTGCTGCATAACCCGTGTGTGCTTAAGCTTTAGGTCACAAACTGATGGCTGGAAATGGTCCTTCTGGATTTTGCGGTAGAGAGCAGAATTCAAGGTTCCAACAAATATGGCAAGTTGGGCAGGTCTTGAAGCAGCAAAGCAGCCCCAGACTGTCACACTACCACCACTGTATTTGACTGTTTGTATGATGTTCTTATTGTGGAATGCCGTGTTTGCATTATGCCCGATGTAACGGGAACTATGGTTTCCAAAAAGTTCAGTTCTTGACTCATCAGTCCACAGACTATTATTATAATAATTATATTATGTCTTGAGGGTCATTAAGATGTTTTTTTCAGCAAATTTGAAAGCAACCTTTGTGTTATTTTTTGTCAGCAATCATTTTCACCTTGCAGCACTCCCATGGGTGCCATTTTTGCGTGATTTGTCTTATTGTGTAATAAGGAACCCTGACTTTAACTAAGAAAAGAGAGGCCTGCAGTTTTTTAGATGTTCATCTCGGATGAGTCATTGATGCGCTCTTGAAGGAATTTTTGCAGCCTGCCATGCCTGGGAATGTTCACCACTGCTCCTAGTTTCATCCATTTGTTGATGATAGCTCTCACTGTAGTTTTCTGGAGTCCCAGAACCTTAAAAATGGCTTTGTAATCCTTTCCTGACTGATAGATGTCAATGACTTTGTTTCTCATCGGGTCACATCATGTGCTGCTTTTTGCCTACTTCACAGGCCAGACAGGCTGTATTTAAGAGATGTTTAGATTCAGCAGGGCTGGCAGTAATCATTCCTGGATGCGTCTAGTTAAATTGAACCCAATTATCAATTCAATTTGTTTAATCAGGTTAAGTAGTAACTAAGGTGCAACTGCTTTTTCACTAAGGGCCATGGAGGGTTGGATTGCATTTTCATTCACTAAATGAGATCATCATGTAAAAACTGCATTTTGTGTTTTGTGGGGTTATCTTGGTCTAATATCTGCATTAGTTTAAAGATCTGAGACATATAAGTGTGATAGATATGAAAAAATAGAATTCCGTAGGGAGGCAAATACTTTTTCACAACACATTAGTTTATTTGTAAACATACATCGATTCTTGCCATTCAGGCCTGTAACACATAGCAAAACAAAATTTGAACCAGGTCAGTTTAGCACAAGTAATGAAGTAAAACATTATTTAAAAAAAAAGATGTGATTTGAAACAGCTAATATCAAGTGGTGATAGAAATCATGATATGGGTCAGCCCGCCAGGACCAAAGCTTGACGATTGGCAAATTATTGCCAACTTTCCCTCAAAATGCCTGAGAAAATCATTGAAAGGTTTAAAAACAATGTTCCTCAAAGAAATATAGGAATAGATTTAGATGTTTTACCGCCTACAGTGCGTAACATAATTAAAAGATTAAAGGAATTGGGAGCAATTTCTGTCCATTAAGTTGAATACCCATAATCTCTGATCATTCGGAGGGCACTACATCAAGAACCATCATTTATCTATGATTGATATAACCACATGGCCTCAGGAAAACCTTTGTCAAGTTATGAAGTTGACCTGACAAAAAAATTAAATGATAAAAAAATTAAATATTGTCTTCATAAAGTCTGCCATCAAATACAAGTCAAAGTAAATATAGAAATCACTGCGTTCTGTATTCATGTGATTCCACATACCGTCCAAACTTTCTCTAAATTGTGGATGTATATTATCTTCAGTCAGCATCATAATTTATTTGATTTTTTTTTATTATGTGCTCTACCACTCTGAATTTCAAAGGGTACAATTACAATTACAATTGAAGAGCAGACTGTCTGCTTAATATTGTAAAGTCATAGCCCCCCTCCCCGTATTCAGGGGCATGAAACATATTGGACAGTTGAACATAATGTAGAGTAAAGTTATCATCTTAAAAATTCTGCCTCATATCCTTGGCATGCAATGAGTGCTTGAGGTCCATGATGCATAGACACCACCAGACGCTGGGTATCTTCCCTGGTGATTCGCTGTCAGGCCGGTTCTTTGGCCACTTTCAATTTTTTCCTTGTTTCTTGGACTTTTTTTTGCCGACAGCACGTAAAATACATGATTGATAGAATTCAAATCCTGTGATTGACTTGGCGAACAGAACCTAAATAAAAAAAATGTGTCACTGCCCAATGAAATGTTTCTCACTGTTTATCACAGGCATTTGCATCTTGTTCTATGTGGTATAAATTCACATATGAAAACAGAAAGTTGTCAGATACAGGCTATTAAAATATGAAATATCTGAAGCTGGCACCAACACACATATTGTAACACATCTAATTACATGTTAGAAGAATGTCAAAATTGACACAATTTAACTCGATAAGATGGTCCATGACATATTTGCAGCACCACCATGACAAAAGTATTAACATTAATGAACATTAATTGAGTAGTATAAGGCTCACATTTGATTTGTCCTGGTTTTTGAGCGTTATAAATTTACACAAATTTTCACTTCTTCCTCAAGTCACCTCAGTGTCTGATTTTAATTTGATGATAAACTGTAAATTCCCAAGCCTTTCAATGAATATTTAATGAAGGATCCACCAGTGGTGTTTGACAGTACATTAATGCAAATATTTATAAGAATTTCTTTAATCCATGGGCATCATATTATTATTATTATTATTATTATTATTATTATTATTATTCAGAGCAGTAATTCTGAACATGGAAATAATACTCATGTAAGGCAAATGTTGAAAACTTAGGCATATTACAGTTATAGTGGCATACTGCTTAATTTCAAACACTGAAATATAACTATAAAGCAAAGAATCTCTGTGTGTATGTGTATATCTTGACAGCCATCCATCCAATTTATGTCTCATTTGGCAGGTGTATTGCTGAAGACGCAAGGACTTGCAATGTCAAATGTGGACACTCGACACGTTCCATATTAATAAATTTTGAAAAAACAAGCAAACAGCACTCCCTGCTACAGCGGAGTGGGGCTTCAGGGATCAGCAGACTGAGTCAAACATGTAATCTACATCCACGGCAAGCCTTTACAGGCCACGGCTCTCAGTTTGTGTGTTTTGAATGGGGCGCTACACTAGGAGTTACTAACTACATTGAGGCAAAACCTATTTTGAATTGATTCTGGGAGTTTTTATGCTGTGAAAATATCCCTTCATTTCATACTCTCTGTTTTAAATATTTATTTGATTTGTTTAATTTGCACAGTCTTAGTCTGCATTAAACGTGCTTGTTCCTTTATGTTTGACGCAATGATCATGTTTGTCCAGGCAGACTCCAGCGCACGTCCTTGGCTTTATAGGATAGTCTACTGCTTCATCACGTGAGGAAAACCTAAAGCTACAGTTCATGATTCTGCGGGAAAGAGGGACATGTTCAGCTGTTTGTGTTTCTTCAATAGTCCCTCTGCGAACAGACAACATGACTATATTTATTAATGTAAGGCTGAGTAATGGTAAAAGCCACGCAAGTCCTTGCCTTAATTGGGTAATAGCATGACACTTCAGTAATCCATACTGGAAAATATATAAATTGAAGTTGGGTGCCAATGTGAAATTGGCCTTAGATTCAGGGAAAAGCAGTTACGGCTCTCATTTGTGTGATTTAACCCCACTCTATGGCTGAGAATACTTTACACACACGTATAGGCCTTGAAATGTTCTCCTCAAATTAACCTTAATCTTCCACTCCAAATATTTATACTGATAAAAATGTATACTTGTATCCTATACAAACATCCAGCTGCAACATTGTGAGGGAATGTTGCATTCTGTCTCATTTCTGGTATTTTGCTATGAATTAATTCACCTTAAACCATGCAAACCTCATCCACACAAAGGAATAAAGGCTCTATCATCTTAATAACCCCTTTTATGCCCGTCTTACACTCATTTTCTTTATCTAAAAGACTGTAGCCAAAGGAAGCATACACTTTATTGCCATTTTGTCAGCTAAATGAATAATTTTATTGTTTTGATAATGTGTGCTTTTATTCGGAGGGTCAGATTTTATTTAAATCTCTGTCCATTAGGAGCCGTAAAACACTTGGTTTTTTGATAAACAGAACCAGCAGGGGAGGACTTCAGCAGGCAGGAAATGTTCCTTCACTCTCCCATGGCCTTTGTATTAAATGCAAACCAAGTGACAGGTATACACAGTGCTCCGTTCTGTTTACTTGAGAGATTTATAACAAACAAAGGATGCTTACAGTGCACACAAAAGTGGGAAAAATCCAGAGGGAAAGAGAGTGAAAGGGAGTGAGATGTAGAAGGCTGTCAAATGGTAGATCCAGATGTAACCAGAACACAATGTTCTCGTATTTGAGGGCTCCCATGTTAGTGCATGCTTAATGGCATAAAGATTCAAATAAAAAAGGTTATTGAAAATTCACCAGACGGTGTATTTTCCAGGTAATTTAAAAATAAGTAGATTGCATGCATCAAATTATTACATAATGATTGAAAAAAATTAAAGACATACCCAATTCCACTTCAGGAATATTACAGGTTTTGAACTGTGATAATTTTTAGAGATGCCTTGGGGTTTGTTTCAGAGGTTTCCCCAAGTACTATTCGTGGAGCAGTCGGCAGATATTTATTGCTGTAAGAATAAACTTTCACTTTTGTCGCTCCAATCAGGTGGAGACTGTTGCTCATCCGCCTGTGTATCCTGCTACTTACTGTATGCCATGGAGGCAATTGCAGGGGATATATCTGTTTGCCACAGGACGTGTCCCCAGGCCTAAGCTGGTCCACAGTTACAGGCCTACAGCAGAACTACTGCACTCTCCAGAAATCTTCTCAGGCTGCCCTAGTATTTTACAAGAGAAGTTCTCTTCCTGAGCCTGACTCCAGTTTACACTGCTGGGGACATGCCAGCCTTCCATGTTTTACATTCTATTGTTTTACTTTCCATTCCTCTGACCGGAAAATTCATGAGTTTGGTGAGTGGCAATTGAAATTTCATAAGTACCAAAGCCAGGCATTTGAGTTTGAATGTTCAATATAGTAACTAATCAGCAAAGCAATACATTCAGTGTTGGACAGCTATCAAGTTCATTGAATTTGTCTAAGATAAAAAGAGTTTCATGGTTATGAGTAGCAAGTATCTATTTCAAATATTTGGACAAGTTGCAGTTGGTTATGAAGCTATCAAGCTAAAAACACAGTAAAATGAAACCTTATAGGCTGGTGATGATGATGAGATTCAGAAGTCATGACTACTGATGAACATACTCCTGGTCTACTGTCAGTTTTATACCATTTATAGGCTTCAATGTGCAGTATTTTGGCATATGAACAAGACCCTAAGAAGTTTGATGGCTTAGAATGTGAATATATGGTTCGATACAAAGGTCTTGACTAGTGTTGAATACTTCACCTTGAATTTGCAACTTGCAATGAAGAAAAAATTGAATGTAATACAACAGAATTACTCTTCATAACATTTAAAATGAGTCAGAAACAGTTAAAATACAGTATTAAGTCTCCTCAGTGCCTAAGTACTCCAGAAATAGAATAATTAAATTTCTTCTTCCGCAACAGTTTCAGCATGGAATTACTGAGCGCTTATAAAGAGATGTTGACAAGTAGTTCCTGCTTTTGAAGACCTGAATGTGGGCTGTGGTCTCGCAGATGCAATAGCAAGGCCTCACTTACAGATTCACATATCTGATTGCACAACACACTCCACATCATTTCAGTCAAAACAAATGGATCTACAGTGGACTTTCTTCTCGCTCCAATTAAATTTTTCTTGTCTCATCCCTCTTGACAGTGCTTTGACTTTAAGTATTATCCACAAAATGATTTATTATCTACCATATTACGCAAAATCACTGAGATGAAACTCACTAGTAGTTCACAGAAGATATTGCGCTCACATTGAAGGGCATAGTTGGGCCAGAGGTGGATCAACCCTTATGAAAATATCCTGTAGTTATTTCTTAGGAATATCATAATATATATGGCATAACTATCGTATTACTATAGTTTGCATTGTATAACTAAAGTAGTACTATAGCCATCACCTTATAACTATAGTATTACCACAGACAACAGTACCATGATATTACTATTGTCCACACAACTGTATTGCTGTAGTTTCAGTAACTATAGTATCACTATAGTAATACTACACTATGGTGGCAAAAATACCTTCTATATATACTATTCAAAAAAAGTAGGGGATATTTTATTTTGAGATCAAAATTTTCACATATACAAAGGGATACGACACCATGTTGTATAGTTCCTTACGGAGGAAGCATTTCCAAAGAAATTCATCACCCAAACACATCAATGACGCTCTCACGATCTGCACGGGATGCTATTGATGATCAAGAGGGTTGTGCCACAAATTTGCATGACTCTGAATTGGAAGGTTAGAGCCACTGTAAAGGAAGATTTTGAAGAGAAAGCATCAGATTATCAGTGTTTGAAGTCGTTAATTAAACAGAGACCATGCGCCGTCTAACACAGGAGGAGAGGTTACGTGCCCTTGGCATGCTACAGGTTGGCACAAGACAGGTCGTTGTGGCAAGGGCAATGAATGTTTCCCAGTCTGTCATCAGCAGATTATGGTCCAGACATCGTGCTTCAGGGTCTGTTCAGGATAGACCACGATCCGGTCGACCAAGGGCAACAACTCAGGCTCAGGACAGATTCATCCGCTCTATTGTCTTGAGAAATCGTATGGTAACAGCAAATCAGATAAGGTCTCAACTTCAAAGGGATACTGGCTTGGTAGTGAGTGGCCAGACCATCAGGAATCGTCTGCACAGATTTCACTTACACGCCCGACGTCCTCGTGTCATTCCCTGTTTGAGGGATCGTCACATTAGGGCCAGACTCCAATGGTGTCGTCATCATCAACGCTGGGATAATCGCCGATGGAACAACGTAATGTTCTCAGATGAGTCGAGGTTCACTGTGGACTTCCTTGACAGACGCAGGAGGGTTTGGCGCCGACGTAACGAACGTTTCCATGACGTTAACGTCATTAGACATGATCCGTATGGGGGTGGATCTGTAATGGTGTGGGGAGGCATCACTGCTGCCGGCAGAACAGACTTGCATGTTGTTGCTGGACGTGTCACAGGGCAGTACTACCGGGACAACATCTTGGCACCCCATGTTGTGCCGTTTGCACGTCGTTATGGCCGCTGTTTCATTTTCCAAGATGAAAATGCCAGATGTCATAGGGCCAGGATCGTTACAGATTACCTCCAGCAGCAGAATATCACCACATTACCATGGCCAGCACTCAGTCCGGACCTTTCCCCCATCGAGCATGTCTGGGACATGCTTGGACAGCGGCTACGCCAACGTCAACAACCTCCTGCCAATGTCCAAGAACTTGCTGCAGCATTGCAACAGGAATGGAATAACGTTCCCCAAAATGACCTGGGACGTCTCGTTAGGAGTATGCCACGCCCGAATTCGAGCTTGTCTAGCCAACCGAGGGGTTTTACCGCTACTGACTCTGTTTCACAATGGTGGTAAATTTGCTGTGTGACCCTGTGTTTGTGTCGACCCTTATTCTGGAGAATCTGTCCTTTACTGACTGTACACAGGGTTTCGAATAAATTGACAAATGTTTCCTTAATGTTTTTATGTCATTTGTTTCCTTCCTGACCTCATGATCTGCATTTCATGGTACTTGTAAATCCAATATCCCCTACTTTTTTTGAATAGTATATATTTGAGGAGTCCACTTGCAAAGCCTTCTAAGTCAAGTTGGTCCATTTTTTTTTTTTTTTTTTTTTTTTAAAATCAGATTTTTTGGTAGGCATAAAAATTATTTTCCATAGATATCAATTTTCACTATACTGAAACTATTAGCCTTGCGGACATAATCCCTGAGGCAATTTTTTTAAGGAATGACTTAGATTTTGCAACACAAAGTTTTGACTTAGCAGATTTTGAAAGTGGAGTGGAAATTAAGCAGGTTTTGACAGTGTTTAAACCAGCCCCGTTGCTCAATAGGTGAAGGTATTTGACTCAGGACCCACTCTACATGCAACTCAATGCTACAGACAGCACAGTGGTTGAATAGCTGCTCTGACAATGACAACATAAACATGAGTCCATGGGTTCAAATCCCCCTTTTATGGTATCACTATCATCACACTTTTCTGAACTGCCCAAACCAGTCAGAGTTAGAGAAAGCAAAAGCTGAACAGGCTATAAAAGCTCGACTGTGATTGGTTCCTTCTAGCAAACGAAAACAAAATCACGTTTCCACATTGGCTGATGACTTAGGAGAATTTGACAGAGTTTTCCTCCTTGACTTGGCGGGTTTTGACAGAGTTTCACTTTTTCTGTTGTACTTTATAACATGATTTAGTAGGTTTTGAAAGTGGAGCTTTCAGTGGGACATGCGCTGGTGCCTGAAAGAGAGGCTACTGGAGATGACGTATTTATTTTCAAAACTTGACTTAGCAGGTTTTGCAAGTCGACTCCTCATTTACTATTGGATAACTATAGCTTGGAACTATAGTAATTTTTCAAAAGGGTAAGTCTCCTCAATAGTACCATTCACACCTGTTTTACCTTTCTTTTAACCGACCACACCTAATTGTATACGCCTGCTAAAATAGGTCTGCCACATCTAGGCAGTTCTGGCCCACCTTGTTCCATATAGGCCCAGACAAAGAAATACAACGTATCTCTGTCTATTCTACTAGTTTCTACCTCACAGTAAGTGATACTTAATGGTTCTCTGAACCAACACCTACATATTGAGTTCTGTTTATTTTTACTGTCTAAGCAGTAATACTCCTGCCTGTAGCTCCTCTGGTCTGAAAGCTTTTGTTTCACAAAGCTTGTTCAGGGCCCTTTGGGCTGAATAATGTGTAATGAATTTATATGGCTCTTATTCTGTTATCCTTCAGGAGAGGCTAATTCCCTTAACTAAATACTGTACGCTTGTCCTCCAAGGTAGTGCTTATAAATTAAAAAGAGTATATGACAGTGAAATCAAAACCTACCCGACTCAATTAGACATTCATTTTGGAACAAATGCCAGTGTGTTGTGACAATAATCTTACTATGCCCAACAGAAGACTGTGAACAAAAATAATTGTTAAGACAGCTGTCACTGCTTCCCTTCAAATATGATAACAGTGTACGATAATAAAGCACAATCACAAATGTGGGAATGTTATCCTATTACAAGAAATCTTTATGAATATCATTGTAGAAATGATTTCGCCTCCTTCTGTAAAAGTACTACCCAGAGTCTATCCACACAAAGTGTGTTCCGTTAAGCCTTACATTTGAATATTTGGCAGGTTATATGATTCAGTCAGGGGCTGTACTCCATATTAATTGCACCCCAGTCCTGGAAGGCCTATACACAGCCACAATGGAACCCATGTCCTGATATAAAGACCGAAAATAGGATTTAAAATGGCTGGGTCAGAATTTAGACTTCTTCCTTCTGTGATAAAAGTGCTTCTTAATCTGCAAATGCATTTTTCTTTTAAATATTTGGATTGAAAAAAAAAATAGCTCAAAGCAGGCTTCTTAATCTAATAAATTGATTTGCAGGATCCTCGGAGCACAAACTGACAAATGTAGATTCCCTGTAGTTTTAGCTCGCCTTCCGTTTCCTGCTTAATGCGTTACATCACGTTAGCAGACCCAAAGACGCCCCAATAGTCTCAGCTATTTTCAGCCTGAATAGTAACTATTCATCTGGGTTTTGCCAGTGGTCACCTAAGGATTAAGGGCTGTGCTCATAAGCTCTGTTTTTACCATTTTTATTTTTTGACCAAAAGCCCCCAATTCTCAGCTGACAAGGTATTAACATCGCTAGCAAATGAAAAACAGATTATCCTTGGATATGAACTCCCATGGTCTTCAATCGCCGGACAGCTGTACTAAAATGAACAATAAGCAGTTGACTTGGGGTCTGAAGCTAGTATCATCTGCACCAACAGATTGTGAAGAAAGGAAATAAGATCCAGTCACTTCATAGGCCCATTATAACACCATGCAGGCTGAGTACAAAAAAAACTGAGCTAATCTGAAACCCAACAGACCAGCGGCTCATTTCTAAGTAGCATGTTTTCTGTACTGGGGGAAGGCTTTACCACCCATGGCTCCGTCCGCCACATCAGAAATATGTCGCCAGCTTTTGCTAAAGAAAAAAGGGGAAAAGAATTGATTTTAATCCAATTTCTAAGTCTAGCATGAAAGGAGAGGAAAACAAAAAGAAATACATCTGAATGCTTGATTAGACCCAGTCGGAGAAGTGAAGCTCCATCAGGAATTTTACGTTTACATTTTGAAGTCTTTTGCTCAACAATCGCAGGCGCCTGAGTGTGGCAGAACAGGTGTGCATCAAGACGAATGTCATTCTGTTCAGTCGAGCCAAGCAAGTGATTGGACGTGGACGAAGGTCTCCCTGGTGCGGAGATATGTGAAATGTATGATGCTGGCATTCTGTCTTGGACGGAGGAGGCTCATCGGGGACGTTCCCGCGGAAACGCCTTTCTCTTGCCACGTTTGATGGATGCCACTTGACACCGGAAGGCTTTTGTGGATGTCTCTGTTTCGGGGGGAAGGGAGAGTAGAAGGACTTTGCTGGATTTGGCCAGCCGGCTGAGCCTATCTCCAGCCCAGCAGCAGTCTCCAGGGACTGGTTGGATATTCGCTCTCGTCATCCCATCCCGCCATTTGATTGCGGCTCTACCACTTCAGGATATGGCACCTCCCTGCACCGGTCGTAGGCAGCCTCCATATCTCTGCATGTGACCATAGGGGGCAGTCACATTGTCCTTACACACCAACGTAAACAACACACGCAAATCACATGTAGAAAAAGAACATGGCCTGTCCCAGTAGACCATTGTAGGACGCATTGGTGCATGGACAGTTTACAAGGTGAAAATAAAGGTGTTTGACTGATTGTAATTTCTCGCATATCTGTTCAGGCAATGACCCTAGTTGAGGAAAGTCGGCGAGGTAAATCAAATTATGTTGATAAACATTATACTCTTGAAATCGATGCAGATGTTTTGTGTTGAGAACAGCTGGTTTTTCTACTAAAAAAAACAAGCCATGTCATAGACACACCTGCAGCTTTCTGGGATTATAATAATGACATCCTGTTTGCGCTAAAAACTGCAGAATCAAACACTTAATTGCAGGTCAGGAAACTTGCATTTTTGCTGAAGTTCTTGACTCGAAGAGGATGCTTTTAAGTGGTCCGTGTGTCTCCACTGGCCCAGTTAAAGGCCCGATGGTATCAGTATTCCTGCCTCTCAGACAGTGTGTGACCACTTATTAACCCCACTGTGGTCTACTGTCAGTCTTTACCATCCTGTCATTTGTTGAATTTACATGCCTTTGGTAGGATGACAAGTGAAAGGTTTCTAGAAAGCTGTATAAATAACTGGGATCTCAATGTGTCTGTGATTAAGGCTGCTACTCACCACAGAGGGAACGGAGATCAACAGAAATCGCAGCAAACTGAGTTCTCATGGTCACTGCGGTCAGGGTGTGTCGAACCGTACTGCACCACGAATACGCCTTCTGCCTGCCAAACCAGTGGTACCAGAAAGGAATGCAGGCTGTTTTTACTTTCTAACAGTACAGGTTATATCTGTAACTTTTGAGATGCTTCTATCCATTGACTGGTCAGTAACTATTTTCAGCCTCCAAGAAATAATATAACTGAGAATAAATGTAAGCTATGGAAGTATTTTCTCTTATAATGTTAACATGAAAAGAAAATAGCAAATAGTCTTCATATGGGTCATTACAATCCAAGTCTAAAAGTACATTATACAGCAAAAAGTATGTGGACACTTTGCAGAAACTTCACCGATATACTTAGAAAACTGTAAATAAATAAATAAATAAATAAATAACATTTAATTCTCTCACAACTATCACGTGTCCTTAATTGGCTGCTCCCCTTTTCCATCAGTCTGCATGTGTTTTCGTGGTTTTGTCCCCTATAATTGATTTATTGTCTCGTTTCCTCTCTTGCTGTAGGGATGATATCATTTGTTGGTCTCACCCCTTTTGTGAATGTCCTGTCTGTATAATTTCATTGTAATTTCAGTATGGTTGCTGGATTGACATGCTTTATTCCCTACAAAGCCTAGCGGTCAGTATGAGTCTTCTAAGACAAAGATAGGCTCTTCTCTCGTGTTTTTTTTTTTTTTTTTTTTTTTTGGTAAATTAATGACAAAGAAAAATGTAATTACTCTTTGGATTCTTAATAACAGAAACTAGCTCCCAAGCTTTTATTTTGGTCTCCAAAGTTTTGGGCTGGGATTGGGATTGCATTCAGGGGCAGAAATACCGCGGCTGCAGTTGCGCCTGGGCTTGGATGTGATGGGGCACCAATGACAAGTAAGCACATGACTGTGGCAAAACTGTCATGTATTATGGACAAAGGATTTATCTAATAACAATGTCAATACTGCAATCAACAGCAGCATACTTTAACAAATATCATGGTGACGAAGACTTTAAAGTATTTAATCAATCTAAGTTAGACCTGTGTCATGATTTTTTTAATGTACAGTGGTTGGTGCACATATTTTCTGTTCATATTATGGAAAAGATCTTTCCTCTTGCTTTCCCGTCGAGGGGATTAATGGGAATATGGTGAAATAACAAATGTCCGAGAAAGCTGTTTTATTTCACTAGCCTTTCTCAGTGACATGACTAAACTGAAAATGGGGGCATCAAAGAACAAACACAAGAATAGGAGCAAAAAATTAAAGGAGAGAGGAAGAGGAGGTGAGAGTAAAACTGCCTAAATTACATTCTTATTTTTTGTCCTTGTGTGCGATGCACAGCAGGACAGCTGATAAACAATGAATGGTGCACCTGTTGGTAAGATGATCTTCACCCTAGTCAGCCGTGATGCAATCTAGCTTGCTAGCGAAGTAAGCTAATTTGCTAAATAGCTTCCAAGAGCGACAACTGCAAGCATCGGACTTTGCTTTTTTAGATGTCATTAGTTTATTATTCCAAGCTCAACCATTTTGCCTACTCAAGACTGTCAGCAACATATGTAAGGTTAGGTACCTAGCTAGCACCCAGGTTTTCAAATTGAAGATTTTATTTTTTCAAGTATACCTTCAATGATAAATAAATATCTGCATAACGTAAATTTGCATGGGTCTAAAAATGCAGAAAGAATTTGTTTCGTTCCCCCTGCAGAAATGGGATGAAACGCCAAAAAGCGGTGCTAGAATTACTTTTTGTTTCTATTAACATTTTTTTTTTTTGTTATTAAGATTTCCCAACTACTTCAGCATTGAAAGCCATGCTTTATTTTGTCATATATGTCTGGTTATAGTTCATTTAAAAATTTTGATCGGGAAAAACACTAGGAACTCTCACCAAAAAAGGCCAAATCTGGGTTCTTCTTAGAAAATTCCAAGTGCTAAAACAGCTGCCAAAGTAAAAACTATGTGGGATGTTATGGCTACACAGAAATAGACAAACTAGCTAGCTACAAGCATTTCTTGGTTGGTGATCTGTGCAGCAGGTATTATGAGGTTGGCATCAGACTGTAGAGAGCTCATTAGCTAGCTAGCTAGCAATCTAGTGATTAAACTATATAATGATAGATACGTAGGCTAAAAATGCAACATATTACAAAATGAAACAATAAATTGCAAAATGATTTAACAATTGTTTGACATTGTGGAGGTTCCTAATAAATGTTCATTACGTTAGCAACTTTTATTAACTGATATTTATCATTATTACATGGCTGGTCTGCTAATCTGTAGAGCAAGATTTTTGGAAGTTATGTTACATTGGGCATTTTATCTTACATAGGGCAAAAACAGCGAAGACATTATCACATTGTGCTTTTCGTAATACACAAACTGATGCAATCCCTTTAAATTCTGCTAGTATATTGCTGTTAGCATGTGCATTAATATGCTGAAATTAGCGGGATTGGATCAGGTACGCATTATGTGAATGCCCGGGCTTGGGGGGCTGGAAAATTATTCTTGCAACTAGTGTTGTGCCGATACCGATACCTCGTTAATATACTCATACTCGTAGACACATCTGCCGATACCACGCACCGATACCACTTAATGTAAGACGTAAAGTAAATGCAGACTCATGGTCGCAAAGGTGACAGTGTGTTGTACTATCTGACTTCTCTGTCTAAGGAGAGACAGCGAGTTAGAAATAAGAGAAAGAGAGCTTTATAGGCCTAGTCATCACATCACATGCAGGCACGCATACACACCAGAGGTGTATATTAACGAAGTACATGTACTTTGTTACAGTACTTTAGTAGTTTTTTGAGGATTTGTACTGGAGTTTTTTTTTTTTTTTAAACCGGGGCTTTTACTCTACTACATTTAAAAGATAAAAAGTAGGCCTATACTTTTACTTCGTTACTTAGACACTGGCCACTTTGTTACCCATTACAAATTAAAATATGAATGTAATTCATCATTTAAGGATTATCTGGATTTGGCATGTTCGAGAAGAACAACGGTGCTCGGCAGGGTATTTGTGCAGATGTGACCGCCAGCGGACAGGGAGCTGCAAATTTATGCACGCAGTTACAACATTCTATCACTAGATGGCACACCCGGATCAGTTATTGAATATTCACAAGCAATTGACTTTAGTTGGATTGAGTGCCTATGAATGTGTGTGGAAACTATCTGTGCCAATTAATACAGCGCCCTCCATAATTATTGGCACCCCTGGTTAAGATGTGTTAAAAACCTTAAAATAAATTCAATTTTTATTGCAGAAGCATACTCTCACACTGAAAATTGTAGAAAAATGTAACCTTCAACTCAAGTGAATTTTAAGGGAAAAAAAAATCCCTGACTAAGAAATAATTATATTTCATAAAATCACCTGTTCCACAATTATTGGCACCCCTAACAATTCCTCGGAAATAAATGTAATTGAAGTATTTCTGTCATTTCAACAGTAGTTTACAAAGTTGGTCAGAGTATCTAGGAACATTTAATTAGTAATTCATCACTTCCTGTTTCCCTGGGGTATAAATATGACGTGACACAGAGGCCATTTCTCTTATCCACTCTTCAACATGGGAAAGACAAAGGAACGCACCATTGAAGTAAGGCAGATGTGTGTCGACCTTCACAAGTCAGGCAATGGCTACAAGAAAATAGCCACTCGCCTGCACCTGCCCATATCTACTGTCAGAAGAATCATTAAGAAGTTTAAAACAACTGGAACAGTGATAAACAAGCCTGGACGAGGATGCAAGGTTATTTTGCCACCATGCACAGTGAGGAGGATGGTAAGAGAAATAAAAAGTTCTCCAAAGCTTACTGTTAAAGAATTGCAACAAATGGTAGCATCTTGGGGTCACAAAGTCTCCAAAACAACCATCAGGCGCTATCTACATGCCAACAAGCTGTTTGGGAGGCATGCACGGAAAAAACCTTTTTTCACTCACAATCATAAACGCAAACGTCTGGAGTTCGCTAAGCAGTACTGGGACTTCAACTGGGACCGTGTGCTTTGGTCAGATGAGCCCAAGATAGAGCTTTTTGGCAACAAACACTCTAAGTGGGTCTGGCGGAACACAAAAGATGAGTATGCAGAAAAGCACCTCATGCCTACTGTGAAGTATGGGGGAGGATCGGTGATGCTGTGGGCCTGTTTCTCTTCCAGAGGCCCTGGGAACCTTGTTAGGGTGCATGGCATCATGAACGCTTTGAAATACCAGGACATTTTAAATCAAAATCTGGTGGCCTCTGCCTGAAAGCTGAAGATGGGTCGTCACTGGGTCTTTCAGCAAGATAATGACCCTAAACATGTGGCCAAATCAACACAGAAGTGGTTCACCAGACACAGAATCAAGCTCCTCCCATGGCCATCTCAGTCCACAGACCTCAACCCCATTGAAAACCTGTGGAGTGAGCTGAAGAGGAGAGTGCAGGGGAGAGGACCCAGGTTGCTGGATAATTTAGAGAAATTGTGCAAGGAGGAATGGTTGAAGATCCCTCTTTCTGTATTCTCCCATCTTGTGAAGCATTATAGGAGAAGATTAGGTGCTGTTTTGTTGGCAAAAGGGGGTTGTACAAAGTATTAACATCGGGGGTGCTAAAAATTGTGGCACACATGATTTGATGTAAAAGAATTATTTCTTAATGTGGGATTTTTTTCCCACTGAATAAATGCACTTGAATTAAAGGTTGGATTTTCCTCTTTTTTTCATTGTGGTCCTATATTATTTAGAAAAAAACTGAATTTATTAGAAGCTAAAGAACACATCTTAACCAGGGGTGCCAATAATTATGGAGGGCGCTGTAGTTCTACTTTTTATGAAGTTGGGTGTGTTACGTTGCCTATGCAGCGAGTTTAATTTCATTTGTCAAGCTTCAGTAATGTTTTGCCTCATTTGATGGCAGTGCTCAAAAGGCTTTTAGTCAGCCCTAAATACAGAAAGATGTTTAGCAGTTAGGCCTACTCTTTTTTTTTTTTTTTTTGGCAATAGCCATGTGTGAATTGTTTGATATTGGCCTCCTTTAGGCTTGTTATAAAAAGAAAATAAAACCTGCACTCCAAGAATTGTCATTGTATTTTCCTGGAAAACATTTCAGAAATATCGGTATCGGTACTCGGTATCGGCAAGTACACAAGATAAAATACTCGTACTCGTATCGGTTTTTAAAAAAGTGGTATCGGTGCATCCCTTCTTGCAACCCATCATCATACGCTTCTGCCACTGCCTGTGCTCCTACTGAACCCTTCAGTTCAACTGTCAAGCAGTCCTGCTTTTGCGAGGGGGATTTACCACCTGGCTTCTGCCCTGGGACCGCCACTGGACTGGGCACCGACACGACCCTACCCTCTCCAGTCATTACCAACTCAGCTGGACTGCCCCTTCCTCTGTTCTGAGCTACAGCCTTTCCCTCCACTATCACCATATTCTTATAAATAAATACTACGTTGTGGATTCTACCCTAAATTTGCGTCTGTTTCCTTTTCTGGATCGTAACTATACAATCCAGCGAAGGAATGGGACTAGCAAATTTGCCTAGCCCAGTTGATGCCTTGAGTTACCAAGGGGTTTGGATTAGTCACCGAAAGGCAGAGCAGTGTCAGCTACCCCAATCCATTGGGGCCATCTTCAATCAGCAAATATTATAGAAAAAAAGGAGGCTTTTGGCCTCCTTATTTGGTGTTTAGGGTTTGGGGCCGAGTTAAGGGTCAGGGGTTGGGGGGTAGGGTTTGTTTTAAACTGTCGTCAAATGAAGACTCGAAAGCCCCATTTTTTGTCATATATCAATGCTTGGTCAGGAAGTGTCACTATTTGTTGAGTCGGTATGAGATTGGGCTCGTTTCTGAGTACTCTACCGATTTCTAGACACTGGCTGTCTCTTCGCATAGGGACCCCTGGACTATCTACGACATCATCTTGTTCAGCCTGTCCGATTGGGTCCAGGATGAGTAAACCATCTGTGTCCTCCCCCCAGACTTGGATGGTCTCATTGATTTGGAGCTGAGGATAGAGTCGGCTGGATTGATGGGCAAGGTTACAGGCACCTCCACCACCTATGTGTCAAGGCACCCTGCTTTAAGCCAGGCCCCGCGGGTTCCTTGGAACTTATGGCAGTCGACCAAACTCAGCTTTATTAGTTGTCCCCAGCAGCACGTGCTACATATTCGGCAGACTCTTTGCCTGTACTGCAGAAGCGCAAACCATGCTATTGCTGAATGCCTGGTCCAGAGGCCTCGTTTTACCTCTCAAAGGGAGGTTTTCTTTGGAGCTGTTGTTTTGATCTTCTTGGCAACTCCTTCCCATTCGCTTGATAGAGCCCTTGCCAGTGCCTCTCGCTCCTTAGGCCTAACAGGCATTTCTCTCCCAGATGTCACTAAAGTGTCCAAGGTTGGTGCCTTCGCTGACCGCTGGTAACCACTCCAAAAAGTTGGAATTTCTCCTCAGGGAGTCACTGTATGCGTCTGTGGTTTTGGGAAGGCTTTCTCTGGCATGCCACAATCCTTGTGTGGACTGGCCCTTTGGTTCCACCATGGAGTGGATTTCATCCTTTTCACAGTCTTGTTTTCAGTCAGCTCCTAGTCCTGTCGCACCTCTTCCCGAGGACCACAAGGAGGAGGAATCAGACTTGAAAGGAGTCCTAACCATGAACCAAGACAGCCCCCAGGCAGCTTCTGCCTCCCACCAGCTTAAAGATCTACTGTATGTGCTAATACTCCCATCCTCACGCTCCCTGACTCCCAGCACCCATTCGCTGTGGAAGTAGATGCCTCGGTTGTGGGTGCTGGAGGGGTCCTCTCCCAGCAAGTGGCCAATAGCAAGATCCACCCATGCACCTTTTTCTCTAAACGGCTGCAGTTTTTCTGTTCATTACCCATATTTTTACATCAATATGCTAGTAGTTATGTTTTTTTTTGTTCCCATTGCCTACAGTAGTGGTGCTGTATAATCATCACTGCATACTACTGTACAGTATATATATAGACACACATACTGTGGACAAAAATATAAACTCCATAGTTGAATCATTTGACTTGGGAGGGTTTGTGTCATAGTTACAGGTTTTCCCTTTGAATATTTTTTGCCTTAATTAGAGCTGCTTTCAGCTTCTGGGTATTTTTTCTTTTTTTTTCTTATTGAAACGACTGGTTTGGTCTTATTTGTGGGGTTTCTCACATCTTTGTTCTTTTGTACTATTGTCGAGGAGCTAACAACGTTCTTTTTGCTAATCAGCTATCTTTTCCTATCTGTTTGCGTTCTTTCTGCTGACTGCTAGTGTGGCTGATTAGTAATTGGTTTTAAGTGTTTCAAGTCTATATATTACCCAGGGCTCCAGCACTCCTTTGCGTTAGTGTCGTCTTGCACTTCGTCGGTTTGGGCAGAGGTTTTGTCCGCCGATGTGCGGTTGGTATTTGCCTAGAGTTTAGTAAGCCGCGTCTTACCTTTGGCTGAATTCTTTATTTTGCTCGTGGAATTTGTCTTCTTTTTCCACCGAGCTACTTTGGTGTTTAAGTATCTACGTCGTAATTCGCCCCTAGCTCTTTCTTTCTTAAGGGCTGTTTGTAGGTATACTCCTGAAGCCTCAGTTGTTCGGTTTTCTTTGCATTGGGATTTTCCCACAAGAGTGTACTTTTTTGAGCTACTTTATTTTAGGGATTGGTCCCTTCCGTCTCCTTCGAGACTTTAGT
This sequence comes from Gymnothorax javanicus, assembly GCA_029692085.1. Taxonomy (NCBI): domain Eukaryota; kingdom Metazoa; phylum Chordata; class Actinopteri; order Anguilliformes; family Muraenidae; genus Gymnothorax; species Gymnothorax javanicus. Next base: position 28,927,280 of record CM056205.1, on the reverse strand, counting down.
GGTTCAGGTCTTTGTGCCTTAACTTTTCATCTGAATGTTGTGCACTCTAGCGAGTCCACTTTTCACCATCCCTTACAGTTTGATTGCATGACTAAGATAGTGTGCTTCTGATCTATGCACATTTTATTTACCTTCACCATATCATTGTCAATTGTATGCCCTTTGTCAAAATTTGCTCATCAGACAGATGGGGCGTGATCCAGAGCTACTGAAATCAGGTATGGTCAGTCCAGGCACACCCAGCCCTCTGGTGAAGAAAAGGCCACCTCAGAAGTTCCAGTTCAGCCATTTTTACAATGCAGGAATGCCTTTCAGGGCTGCCGCAAGGGCTTTTAATGTCCATGTTTTGAACTAAGACATTGTTTTAGAGAATTAGGCATGACTGCAAATGACCTACATGCACAACGACCACGTGTGACGACCCCATCCAAAACTCTTATATCCGGACTCTCCAGAAATTGCCACTATCAGATGAGACAGTTGGTCTTCACAATTGCTGCATTTCTGCCCAAACCGTGGGAAATAGTCTTTGGGAAGTTGTCGTCCTTGTGGATAGGACCTCACCCCTGCTTGACAGAGAAATCTGCTCAAATGGGTAGAGAGATATGTCCATAGGCCAGACCCCACTTCACCCCCGTATGCAAAGAGATCCTTCGGGCTGAAAACATTTGTGTGCTTGAATGGCCAGCTTATTCCCAGGATTTATCCCCCGCTGAGCATTTTTGGAATGTCCTCGACCGATGAGTTTGTTGTCGGTTCCCACTTCCGGCCATTATCCCCCAACTCCATGCAGCTCTTGTAGAGGGGTGAGAACACATCCCCCAAGTCACCATAAACAATTTGGTACAGTGCATATGGTGGAGCTGTGCTGCACTGCAGCAAGTCAATGGTGGAGATACGCAATATTGATTTGTGCAATTTGGACAATTTGACCCCATTCCCTTTATCATCTAGGCTGCCGAGTGATTCTTGTTTTTCTGTTTCAAGCAGTGATTGAAATGTTTTGCTGTTTAGTCATATAATCTGTCAACACTTGAAAGTATAGTGAGTTTCTGAACATCTTCATATTTCTCACAATAAGAGGTTTTGCATTTATATTTTTGTTGAGTGTGTGCACACACACACTGATCAGCCATAAGATTTAAACCGCCTGCCTAATAAGGAGAAGGTCCCCCTTGTGCTGCCAAAACATCTCCATCAAACCAATGTCACTTGAATTCCAAAACTCTGGGTAATATTCTGCTCGGACACTAGCAGAGTATTACACTCCCTCCACCATCTTGTCTTCTTTGCACTGTGCATTCAGATGCCTTCTCTTCTCAGGTTAATGGTGCACATGTACCCAGCCCAAGCAGATGATGTAAAAGAAAATTGGACTCACTGAACTAGGCGACCTTCTTCAACTGCTCCAAGGTCCAGTTTTGATGCTCAGGTGCCCATTGGGGGCACTTTTAGAGGTGGACCACGGTTATAGTGGGCACTTTGACTTTTTTTGAGGTAAAAAGTGCAATACCGCAGCAGAGTATGATGCCCCGTATGTTGTGACACATTCCTCTTGTAAATTTTATTGAAATTCTCAGTAAAGTGTGTAACAGTCTCCCTTCTGTCGGTTTGGATCAGATGGGATAGCCTTCATGGCCCTCGTGCATTGATTAGTCTTGAGTGCTTTAACCCCCGTCACCAGTTAATGGTATGTCCCTTAGTGGATTAATGCAGTAGGAACTCACGTGCTGACAGGAAGCACCTCAGAAGTCTTGCCACTTCAGAGATGCTCTAATCCACAGGTCAAGCCAGAATGATTTAGCCCCAATCATATTTGTTCAGTTCCCATTTCTCCCACATCCAACACGTTGAATACGAGAACCGACTGTTTGCTTACCGACTAAGACCTGCCTGCAGACCTTGACATGTGCTGTTGGTGTTAGATAATGAACATGATTTGCTCCGTGTATGAGTGGGTTTAATCTTTTGGCTCATCAGTTTGTGTGAGTGTGTGCGTGTTCATTACAATAATTATAACTAGAAAAGGCTAAATTTTCTGAAGAAAATTTGTTTGCTTGCTTCAGCGAGAAAGGTTGAAGGGGTTGGCTTATAAAATGCAGGTGCTTGGAAACTGAGAGGCAAAGGAAATTGCTGAAGAAATGTTGAAAAACTGCTGAAATGTCAACACAAGACTTTAAAGCTGAAAGTAATTGTTTAAGGAATTCTGACTTTTCAGCTGCATCATGACCGAGTCTACTCCGCTTCAATCCAGCTGTAAAAAAAAAAAAAAAAAAATGGTGAATTGGAGTCATTGAGGTTGATGCATCTCTCTCAATGTCTTCACTGGAGTCTTCACTGGAGAGGCAACAACACCAAAATGCAAATGCTGAGGGAAAATATTTTTAAAAATGATCATTAAAAAAATATAGGAGTTACGAAAAATTTGAACAGTGAAGAAATTATGCAAGCTTAATTTAACATTTTGCAGTTTGAATAACATTTCTTGCTAAAAGTATGACAGAGTAAAAAAATAGCAGAAAATAGCTGAATCTACTGAATCAGCAGAAAAATGGCTTGATTTAATAGGACCCCAAAAAATGACATTTAAAATTAAATGTCAAAAACTAAAAAGAAAATCAAGAATCTGTACAGATGCAACGTAATTCAGAACAAGCTGAATTTTTTAGAATTTAAACGGAATCATTGGCTTAAACGGTGTAGGAGGAGTTAGTCGGCCAAATTTTGGTGGAAGAAAAAGAAGAAGAAGAAGAAGTAAGAGAATAGAGTGTGCTGCTTCACTGAAGCAAACACACAACTATAACAGTATTATCATTTAAAAAATAGTGCTTTCAGCTAAATCTGAGCTGGTTTTTGCATGGTTGCTTGCAGTTTTATGGGTTGGATATGAGCAAATTAAGTTATTACCAAAAATCTTTCAGGGAAAAGCAGACCACTCTGCCAGTTCACTTATTTTATATCACCGTGCCAGTACCTCATCAAGCTTCTCATTAATTATGATGGAAGTCACTTGTTGAAAGGCTAGTTGCTTAGTGGCCCTCAGAAATGTAACTAAAGCTCAACCCCAGGCAAGATGAAGCACAACTCCACTGGGGCCCAGTTCTTCAGAGAGACTGTGGCAACAGCCTGAGCATCACTGGGGAGTGATACTGTGCTGTCTAATTTAGTTACATATCACCAGCCCTGTAGGTGCCATTTTATGCCAACAGTTGCATTTATCAAAACAGGAGTCCGGGGAAACATGAGGTCCATGCTCCAGCATCCTAAAGGGCCCTCAATAAAATCAAATAGCCGTATTCCCAATGAAATGTATTAGGGTGCTTTTTGTTTTATTTTTTTCTTTCCTCTATTTCATTGATTTAATACTCTCTACCTTGAAATGTAACAATGACATACTGTAGAGTTTAAATGAGTAATTTAAGATTGCAAAATTTGAATACTTTGAATAAACCTGCATCAGTAGAGTGATGGTCATTGCATCTTTTTATGAATTACATTGTACTGAACAGCTGCATGTCAAGTAAGATTGCTTAAAATAATGATACAACTTGGCAAAGCTTCCATTTGCTGAAGTGCTAAGTAGCCACAATGCTGTAATATGCTGAGGGTGCTGCGTATAGGTGAAAAACATTACCCATGCTATTGAGATGGGGTTATCTGCCACGAGGTGGCCATTTTGGGCAAGATACTGATAGAGGGTTTTGAGACCCCCTGACCAGTAAGATATAATGACTAATCTTAGTGTCTATGGGCCAAAATGATTCTTTAAAATTGCTAATCTGCCCCACGTCCTCAAATTGCACAAGATATTTCACCATGAGCGCAATTTGAAAACTTTATATGTAAGCCATAGAGCTTAGAGAGCTCAGAATATTGTTCCTTGCGGTGTCAGAAATTACCCACAATTCACAAATCTTCCATGAGTGATCTCAAGCTGCCTGCTCTGGAACGAAGACAAATAAAACCGTAGCACAATAAAATGACATCAGGAGAGTTATGGTGCGCATTTCAAAACTCTGAGGTGTTCTTGCAGCATGTGACGCATTTTCTTTTCCTGAGTAAAAGGATACAGCAGTCTATTCAATTCCACCTTTATGCGAAGCACGGGGTTTCAATAAGACGTGATAAAAGTTAGCTGTAGTATTTCCAAATATTACCGTATTTCTCCAATGTTAAGGGAAAGAGAACTTTTAAAAAAGCATGTTTTTTACAAAAGGTCCTGAATGATGTTGCATATGAACTACATTTCTTAATAAATCAATCGATAAATAAACAAATAAATAAATAAATAAAGAGCAGATTATGATTCCATTTCATTAACCTTCTTTTAAGCTGTCATCCGTCTGTTTTATTGTTGAGAAAATGGAGCAGTTGATAGACTTCGCATAAATCTACTGCCATAATGCTTTAAAAGGATGTCTGCCTCAATGGAAGGATTACAATGAACAATGTAGTTGATGGGCAGCAAAATATGGCAAATGGCCTCTCAGGATGACTGAGTAAGATGTGAAACAGGCGTAACTCTGGACAGATCTTAGAGCTGTACTGAATGTTGCTTGGAATGTGAATTTAAGGAGGGAAGAGGAGGGATTCTGAGATGTTCCATTGAAAGTATATTATATTAGGCTGATGCTTACCTGATAATACATGATCACTGTCAACCTGTTCCCATTCCCTTCGCTTGATTAGCAGTCAAACAATTGATTTGCTCGATAACTGAGAGTGATAGATATAATGACAGGGCAATTCATGTTTAGTTAGCAATGCTGTATTCATAAAATGCTCATGTGCAGGTTTGTGTTTAAAATCAGGACTGTTCAAAAAGCAGTATATATCGCATTCAACGCTGCTTTGCGGTAAAAAAAAAATGTTACTATGATAGATGGAATACACAGAAAGTTTAGATTTAATTCATAATTATTTTTTTCTGAGAATTTCATCCATATAATCTCATATTGTTTCCTTGTTACCTCTTTGTTGTTATCAAGTCTTAATCATTATTGGCTGCGTATTGGTATTTTTAATTCAGTTAATTAAATGTGATTCATAATTGGGAATTGGTTGGAAGTAATGTTGCATAAAAAGGTGAAGTTGCTGTCTACCAGGACGGCGTGTCTCCGTAGGGAAGATGCTTTTTGGCTTTTTTCAGACCACAGAACAGGATCCAGTCTGTGCATTAATGTGATTACTGATAACTGTTTCCTTCGTTCTAAAAAACTGAAATGAAGCCTCAGATAAAACATCATTAAGCCAAGTCTCTTCAAGCAAATAGGTCCATTATAAAGCTATGAAGTACAGAAAAACTCCAGAGATGCAAATAAAGAAAACTTAAAAAATAAAAAGTATTTTACAGTCTGCCACTTCCTTTGTGTCATCAATGCAAAGCAGAGGGGAAAGTGTTCTAACTCTGGGCTTCATGACTTAAAGAGCCGTCAACAGGTCTTAGACTATAGTCTATGCCCTGAAAGCAGTCAGGAAAAGCCACTTTATCAGAGAAATAAGCTGTTGTGCCATTTCATTCGCAAACATACGTCCTTCTGCCGACCGTTATGAAAAATGACTCACTCGGAAATCTTTAATCAGAAAGAAAGAAAGTGGAGTGGGGAGGGCAGGGGTAATGTATTGGTGAACTTTTATTGGTTAAAAGAAGTTTTCAAAAACTGCACCATACTCTGCTGGTTAGGGTGAAGGCAGAGCTAGCTGATCTAAGCCTTATGGGGACCATGCTGAGATTGTAGAAATTAGGCCTTCCTGCCAGGCCGCTAACCCTAAAAGAATACGATTTGACATGAATCGTTCGTCTTTTAGCGCGACGTCTTCAGCTTTGATAGCGTAGGGCAGACTGTTACCCCGTTACGGTGCGACTAAATGTGGAATCAACTCCAAAGCACCCTGCAGTGAATCAGCACAGTGTCAAAGAGGGAAGGTCTTTTAAACAGCTACTGACAGCAGCCTTGTTACCTGGCACTCTTTGGTTGAACCGGTGTCACTCAGTGATATATGATGACTCCTGATGGACAGACTGAGAGACAATAAATGTAGGGCAGTCCCATGAAGACCGGAGAGATGATTTAGCCTGGGGATCTGGGCAGGGGGGAAGGTTAAGGGGTGTTAAACTGCGTTAAACTGTAATCTGATTGGACAGGCTGTGAGGAGGAAGAGCCTACCTTCACAACAAAGCAAACAGGCCTAAAATCATGTTCTTCTGTGATGAACATTATTGTTATCCCTGCATTGAGAGAAACATTCAACGATTCTGTTCATGGGAGATGCTCATAAATGTACTCACAGCAAGTATATTTAAAAGGGGAACATTTACAGACTACTAATATTTCTGCTGATCTTACACGCTTCTTCTATATTTATCCCTGTATGCACCAGATGACAAATTTACTGGTTTGGTAACAGCTTATGCTTGTCCTTGCCACCTTCTCGTTTTTTTGGCCGAGGTACTTTATCTCAAGAAAAAAGTGTGAGATTTGTCTGTTTACCTGAAAATAGCGCCATTCTGGAAGACTGCAGTGGCTTCCTCCTCCAGACATGACACAGTTAGAGGAATACAGGAAAGGCTAAATATTAATATATGCTCTTTGATGTCTGTCTGCATCTCAGATTGTGTATTCCCATTAACATTTTTTAACTGAAACATCAGATTCATAAAAAATGAATCTTATATCCCAGGAAGATGCAACATATTTGTGTCCATCATATATAAAAGATTTTTGACGCAAAAAGTCCAATTATAAATTATTTTTATGTAGGCCTAAATGAACTGCTTTATGTTCTTCTGTAAAGGGCATAATCCGGGCCAGCAGAGTGAGCCAATTACTTAGCTCCCTCTAGTGTTCGATTTCAGTATGACATACCAACGACAGTCTTTTTCCTCTTATGCCAGCTTCGTTATGTGTTATACTGAAAACAATTTATGATTCCAAATAAAATATTCAATGTGAGTCGGACTGTTGTTGCTGTGCCTATGCTGATAAACAGTAATTCCTGTTCCAGCTTTGTGTCGACTGGGTAAATTAAACACCACGAAGAAGCAGATTAGTCCCCTGATTTTATCTTTGCTGAATTCTAATTCATGCCTTCATTTGGAAATCAGTTGATTGCAAAAAAATACAGCATTTTAGACATTCACGTTTGAGAACTGTAATGTCAAATGAATAAATAGAGCATATAATGCAACATTTCTTTCAGCTTAAATGAAGTCATTGATAGCCTCATGTACAAAACCCAGGTCAGGCACCAAAGTTGATACTGAGAAGACCAAGAACAAAAATACAGCCTCTTAACTGAGTGAAGAAAATAAGCCTCCAGTTACTGGCAGGGAGCAGTGGTCTGCATTCTGGTAAAGTTCTGAGATGATATCATTCACTCCTGAGCACAAAGGCAGCTTGTCTCTTGCCACAGAAGATGTAAGTTGTCTGTCCATTGCAGCGATCGCATGTCTTTGATTAAAATCACAGGACAATAGGATAGGGAGCAGGGGGGAAAATACCATCCTAATTGATATAATCTCATATACAGTAGTTAGCACTGTTCTGAGAAAAAGGTTTGCGACCCCTGAGGAACTATTTTTATTTTGTTCTGGAACCCTCTATCATAAGTGTGAAAGTGTGTGTGATAGAAAGTGTGATAGCTCTCAGGCTGAATTATTTTGCCCGATAAGGAACACTTCAAATATTGGTCCTTCTATAGAGACACAGAGTAGTCTTTAGGGACCACATCCAGGCAATGCATCATCATTATTATTATTATTATTATTATTATTATTATTATTACGCAGATTACTTAAGAGGTATGGCTAGATTTGACAGGGCAGCTCTGCAATATAGTTATGACCCAAGAATACAAGGCATTATTTAAAAAATTGAAGGATAAATTATAGCTTCTATTGTATAATGAAATCAAAGATAATTTCATTGATTTTTTTTTTTTTCCAGAAAAGAGGCAGCCAAGGCCTTGGATTTTAATATTTTTAAATTCACAGCTTTCAAAACACATAATACCAAATAAAACCAAGGCCCATTTTAGAGTGAGAGTAATGTTCTTTGAATGATAAAAAATGCTTTTTGAGTAACATGAGTAATGTGGTGAAATTAATCAGTTTATTAATAAGGAATTAAACGCACAATATGACAGTGACAAATTCTATCATCGCTTTTCTGATGTTGGAGATGATAATTGCACCCTGATCATCTCATTTGTCAAAGGGTGAAAGAAACATGGCAAGCCTTAGACAACCACTCAGTTCCTAAAATAACACAATCGTAAGGAGATAAAAGACTCACAAAGTTTTCAAGAAGTGAATAAGTGTTTTTTTTATTATTTAATAAAAATGGCTTTTCAATAGTCTAGGCCACATTGTAATATGTTGAATTCCATGACTTCCACTATAAACAAAACCAATAACATGAGAGGAAATGTAGTACATTTTAATGCAAGGCAGCAAGCAGCTATTTTCACTCTAATACAACTGAGCAGTAAAACAGAGCTGGATTTGCGGCATGCTGTAGAGCCGGGGGCAGATGGAGTTTGAGGTTTTGCACAACTTTCACACAAAATAAACTACATTTCAGTGGGGAGAATACCAGAAAATTGGGCTATTTTGCTTATCTACTTAAAAGCAGCTTGCAATCCTTTTTCATGCATTCCGTTTATACATTTTATGGAAGAAATTGATTTTAAATGTAGCACTCAGGAGTGCAGTAGCACTGTGTGCAGGTAATTGAACCAACGACCTTGGAGTTGCAAGGCCAGTCTACCTATCAGGTACAACTCTATTGCTGTAACCATGTGAAATCCTTATAGTCATTTGAACATAATCGTGACATCAGTGCATTTTGTAACTTTAAAGCTCACCACTTCCTGCTCAGATAATGTCCATAATTCATAGGTGTTTATTGTGTGCAGCTGTCAGAGAAATATGCTTCTGAGGAGGAACAGAAAAGTGACCACCACATTCCTGTGTCTATGCTGTGGCCCCTTAGCAGTATTGACCCCTTTGGCCCCTGATACCAGACAGCAGTACTGGTCCCTGAGACAGGACATCAGAACTTCCTTCTATGGTCCCTGAGACAGAACTGCAGTGTTGGCCTCTGAGACAGGAAAGAAGTATTGGCCTCTGTGGCCGCTGGGATCAGGCAGTAGTACTGGCCCCTGAAACAAAACAGTAGTGTTGGCCCTGGAGATTATTGGCACCTGAGACTGGACAGTTTTTCTGGACCCTAAAACAGGACAGCAGTATTGGCCCCTGAAACAGGGATAGCAGTATTGGTCCCTAAGATGGGACATCAGTATTGGCCCTGAGACTGGTAAGCAGCTTTGCCCCCTGAGGGAGGACAGCAGTATTGGCTCCTGTAGCCCCTGAGATCAGACGACAGTATTGGATTGAGAAGCAGGAATGGCCCTGTATAAAGGAGGGTAGAATTGGCCCCTGAGACAGAACAGCAGGATTGGGCCCTTTAACAGGAAAGCAATATTGGTCTGTGGGACCGGACAGCAGTATCGGCCTCTGTGCCCCCTGGGACCAGATGACAGTAAAGGCCACAAGACAAAACAGTAGTATTGGCCCTTGAGGTTGGCCAGTAGTATTGGTTCCTGGGACTAGACACTAGTATTGGCCTGTGAGACTGGGCAGCAATATTAGCCCCTTTAACTGTACAGCAGTACTAGCCACCGAGAAAGGATAGCAGCACTGGCCCCTGGGGCCCTGAAACCAGATAGTAGTATTGGCCCCTGGGACAGGACAGCAGTACTTGTTCCAATAGCCTCTGAGACAGTAAAGAAGTGTTGGTCTCTCTGGCCCCTGAGACAGGACAGCAATATTGGCCCTGTAAACAGGATGGCAGTTGTGGCCCTTTTGGCCCCTGAGAAAGGACAGCAGTAAAACTTCCTGTAGTCCCTGAAACAGGACTGCACCATTGGCCCCTGAAGCTGGACAGAAGTATTGGTCCTAGTTTCCCCAGTCAGTGCACTAATAAGAGATCCTAGCAGGTCTCGTGCAGTTCCTCTGTGCTCTTTAAAGCCTCATCCAGACCACTGGAGCACTGATCTGTACCACGCTGAAGCACTTGATGCCCACACCCCCATCTGCATGTACTTCTGTCTTTATTGGCTTTGGGTTATCCACAAGAGAGCCGTAAATAAGATTTCCCACAATTACAAACACTTACTCTACAATGGCTGATGATGTCTTCCTGAGAAAGCAACAAATTGATTTTTTTTTTAATTCCAGTTCTGGAAATCAACTCCCATAATTGCCCCAAGAAAAATGGGCGAACTGTATCATTTTTTGGGGGCCATTTTGACTAATGATATTGAAATAAGATGCCTAGCAATAGACTTCAAATGGAAAATATAATTACATGCATTAGTTTGTCTAAGCATTTATAAGATCACAAATCCATCAGTTTTTCAGAGCTAATCTTAAAATCCATACATCACTGTCAGGGCTGGTTTGATAATAGAAAATGTGTTCATTTGTTAGCTTAGCTGAAGAGATGCGGCTCAGAATCATTTAGCCTGTGACAGAGAAGAGTAGTTATGACAGCGCCATTATAAAATGCAAAGGTTTCAGTCCATGTACTTTGTCTTGCCAGCTTCATTAGAATTATTACTGTTTGTCCATTACAAGCAATTTTGAACTCATGACTGGAAGCTGCATGTAATTTCTGGTTGGCCTAAACAAAAAAAAAAAAATGCCGCCACATGTCATATAGCCATGATCGCCTGTGTAGATACAAAGTGCAAGTATACAGTGACGAGCTGTTTTACTTTAAAAACATTACTTTGAGATGTCCGAAAAGGGTACACTGTTTAAATATATATCCAAAATATTAAATATTTGAATGCGTACTATCTGCTCGTGTCCCATAATTCTGGTTATAAGTAACTCACTTTAGCCATCCTTAAAATTGTTTCCTGTAAATTTAAATTTCCTACAATATTATTGAAGTACTAAGGCCACATTAACGGCTTCCTGAATAATGTTTGGAGATTATTAAATTGCCACACTGCATATCCCTATATTATATATATATATATATATATAAAAAAGTCTCTGCACCGTGACTTGTAGTATGTCCCCTCACCCAGTGCCTGCAAACTCTGGCTTCCTGTCATGTTGCCATGGAGCACTCCCTGCGCCATTTCACTTTTAATAAGTAAATTGAACATTCTCCTGGTTTACTGGAGACAGCAAATCCACACCTAAATGGGAAAAACAGGTAAATCTCTGAAAATGTGGCGTATTTAGGACGACTAAGTTCACTGTACAACATCTTGGTGTCAAAGTGTAATGTTCTTTTTAAATCTTTTTACAAAGTAAGATCAAATTTCCTGCTTCTTAGCCAAACTCTGGCCTGTTAAATTTTTTGAGTCTTCATCACTTTTTTCAGATGTTTGAATGAAATAGATCAAAAGCCTTTCTGACTTATTACTCAAAGAAGAATTTTCACATTCTTTGTAACGTTTTACAACGTCCGACTCAACATAACAACGCAACCTTAAGGACGAGCACTCAGTGAAAATGCTTTCAAAAAACTTCAAATTTGCATTTTTTGAATCAATATTTTTTCGTTATATCTTTTTTTCCAGTTAATAGATGACATTGATTAGACAAGCCAAATGCATTTAGAAATTAGACATTTGCTGTAATTTCTCTTAAGTAGTCAGTGAAAAACTGGCACCATTATACAGTGTCCCATACTCTATTAGAGATTTTGAGCAAGGCTTCTCATACCATTAATGTGCATTATACTGGGAACAGGAGACATATATGTTTGTGGAATTGAATTAAAGGGCACTTACTGAGATAACACAAGAATGTATTTGAAAAACAACAAATAAAACTCCCCGACAATTAAGTATCATTAGTACAGAAGAGTAGTTCAGAAGGCCCTTTTTTTCTGTGGTAATTCTTGATTAAAAAGTGAAAGCTTCATACGTGTGATTCCATGCCATTACAGCATTCTTGAAAAATATATACTGAAAAATACCATAATGATGTAGAGGAGAATATTTAATAAAGTATCCATCATTGCTGTTAACTCTTGCCTTGAACGTGATTTAGTCAGCATTACTTTGTCAGCTTTCTGTCCCTGCTTTTTTTTATTACTGGAAAATGCAGTAGCATGTTCATTACACAGTGATTCATTCTTTACTGTAGTTTTTCACTCTAGTTCTTTGTGTTTGAAAGGATGCAATCACAATGAAGTTGAAGTGCAGACTGCAGTTTTAATTTGGGGGTGTTTTCATCTATATTGGATGAACCATTGAAAAATGACAGCACCTTTTGTACATGGTCCCCCATTTTCAGACACATAAAAGAAATATATGACAGTTTCACATAACGTTGAATACAGTAATTACTTTTAATTTTTGATCGCATATCCTATGCATGGCATCCAATGACTGATTGAAATCTGTGACTCACAGACCTCACTAGATACTCAGTATCTTTCCTGGTGATGCTCTGCCAAGCCTGTACAGCAGCCGTTTTTAGTTCTAACTTGTTTCGGGGATTTTTGCCTTCAGTTTCCTCTTCAGCATGTAAAATGCTGGCTTAATTTTTGTAATTCAGGTCCAATGATTTACTCAGCCGTGGAACTGAAAAAAACAATGAATCCAATGTCCCATGAATTATGGTGGTGACTTTTTATAAATTTTTTCATGCTCTCCTGCTCGAGAGAGTGGACTGCAGAAAAAGCAGGAGTTTGACTTCACACTGTGCAGAGTTCTTAAGAGAAAAGCCAAATGAGTCCATTGCTCCCTCTGCTGGCTGTTAAGAGAAAATACACTTTCTGGCAAATGTGCTTTCAGCAGGATGCACTTTTATCGTTACTACGGAAGCAGCGATCTAAAACTCTTCACTGTAATAAACAATTCGCCGCTTCAAAAAGTAAGTTATCGGGCTGCCTTGATATATTGAGTTGCCCTGACTATCACATCTCCAAAATATTAAATAAAATAGGTTGTATTTCACCTCAAGTACAGTTGTCACCGTAAAGCTAGTGAACTTAAATTAAGTTCCAAAAAATGATAGAAAACTTATGAAAAGATGTTGTAAATGCAAAACTTATGTTCTGGTAATAATAGGTTTCCTTAGCAGAACTTTATAGACGGATATAACGAAAAGGTAGTGTCTTTTCCTGCGCTTTATTTGAGAGCCTGAGACCTGACTCACAAGCTCAAACTTGATATGCAAAATACTGCACATCTGTCGGGAAACATCCTCTCTGAAATTCTGTAGTATATTATGGTTGATACAGCATGGTTTTTGCAAACTGTAGAAGATCCTGTAATTACCCAAAGCTATATATATTTTTGCGAAATTATTGTATATAATACTTGTGTTAATAATACTACAAGTACTGCTGGAGTGCAGCAAATAATACTATACTACCACTATAAATAATAATAATAATAATCATCATCATCATCATCATTTCATCATCGTCATCATCATCATTATCGTTATAACATATATTATTAATAGTATTATTATTGTTGTTGTTAGTGTGACAGTAATAGTATCAGCAGTATGTTCACAAATACTTTTTTGGATTATTACAGTATACTTTGAATATGCAAAACCAGAACATTCTTGAGTGCATTAGAATCCCAATTTGGAAGTGAAAACAGAGACGATGATTCATTCAAATTTATGTGTAGAATTATCATCCTGACAGGTTGAGAAAGGTGTATTTCCTACAGAATCCACATTTCCTCCCTCAGACTCTTTTGATTGCACATAATAGCTCACAAATCCCATCGTAACTCCAGCTCGGGGTCTGCATGATGTCAGATATCAAGATGGCAAGGCAAAGCGGACAGAAGAGATATGGGAATTTATATCTGTGCGTGCGTGCATGTGCGTGTGTGTGTGTATGCTTGCGAGCGTGAGTGTGTGTGTGTGTGTGTGTGTGTGTGCGCGCGCGCTCGTGCGTGAGTGTTTGGGTATATATTCCCCTGTGTGTGTATAATTGCTCTAAACAAGATTTAAAGTTTGTGTGCATGTGTGTGTGTGTGTGCGCGTGTGTGTATGTGTGAGCTATTTGTATGCGTGTCACCTCAAATTTGTGCTTGTGTGCATATATGTGTGTATGCATGCAGGTTTGTGTACAAGGTGTATATTTGTGTCCATATGAATATGTACTTGTTTTTTTGAGCGAGTGTGTATGTGTTTTGCAGGTCCGTATGTGAGCATTCAGATGTACCATGTGCGTACTTCTCTTTATGTACTGAACACCAAAAGAGTTGACAAGGCATACTGTATAAGCAAACAGCAATGGTATCACTTCTGTCCTGCAACCAGAGCAGTTACATAATGTGGCAATCTGTCTCGCCGCTCTTCTGCAGCATTCTGACAACGGCACTCAGAGCGAAGGCAATTAAAAAAAGGATACACTGATGAAGGGGAAAGATGAAGAAATAAAAGAAGACAAATGTTGGAGAGGAGAGAATGAGAAAGAAAAATGGAGAAGGCCGTCGAGTGCGAGGAGAGAGCTGGATTCCGATTTGATTGTGCCTCACGGTCTGTATTTTTCTCTGCTCAGTTCAATCAGGCTTGTGATATTTTCACCATACGAATGCACTCTCAAAGTGCTGTTAGAGTCTTTGTGCAATGATCTTCTGTACTGCATAAACTATCCCTAAGCCAGGCAGCATTGCTCTGAGATGTATTAGTGGAGAAATGTAGACTGTCATAAACTCTGAATCCCGTGCAGTTTATCTCAGTATGGTGAGTCAGTGCCGAGGAAGACTAGCCTGTGCGATGAAGAATGGTCTGGTCTGTACACTCTTGACAGTTAGTGTATTAAAGGCAGCTGCAGCCAATGTAGCTGTGTCAATTTCATGCAGTCAAGTGCTCAAGGCTGTTCACAATTTTTTTAAAATACAATTATTACTTTTTTCAGTTCCCTAACCCGATGGCATGTGGTTTAAAAGCGTGTAATTTTTATTACACGGATATTATGAAAGAGGTTGGGTAAACCATGAATATCTGAGAAGAACTCGACATCGGGAAGGAAACGGATAATTGCATAACGAGAAACGGGCTGCGCCGTACGCTGCCTCTGGGATGAAATTTAGCCATTAACTATTTCTTCCATGTCAGCAAGTATCCCTTTTTGGCTGCTACTCTCGCACGATTCATAAAAGACCGGTAAAAGGCTAATTGTTCAAATTAATTTGCGTAAACGACTAAGCAAGAGATAACAGAATTACATCTGCACTTCTCTGGCAAGGATTCAACAGAGACAGGCCCAGACAGCCAGCTGCTTCAAGACAGAATCATTGCCAGAAATTAAAGGCACAAACATTTAATTAATACACTTTTTGTTACATTATTAATTTGCATGGAACGCTTTGATTGAGAAGATGAACCAGGATAATTGCAATAAATTGGTATGATGCTGAAATTCAGGAACTGAGAAAAGGGGAGCAAATTGGGACTAAGGACCAGGGGTGGGGGTGAAAGGGGGGTCAGGGAGAGTGGGGGTCTGCAAAGAGAGCATGAATGGGATGCTGAAGTTAAGTTTTGACACCCTCATTAATCTCCATGATAATGTAGCCATTACAATTAGAAGGATTAAGTCCCGTTGCTCCGCTGTTATCCATCACATTGTATGTTACCAGCCATCTGTCATTGCTCAAGTCAAATGGCGAAGGCTGTCCTTGAAAATTCAGTGAGCGAGAGAAGAAGAAAAAAAGCAGAGGTCTGGGAATACAGGAAACGTGGCAATCAGGCTCGAGTTAGAATCTCCAAGCCCATGGTCCTGTTAAGCAGGGGGCGTGGCCTGCATTTTGTATGCTTTATGCTGCTTGCATGTAAATCAGCAATGCCACAATGCTGCTTGGCCAAAACAAACACAGATTTTCTCCACCTGCAGAGGACACATAAAATAAACAAAAAACAGACAACACACTATCACAAAATTGAGCAAAAATTGCTAAATTAAATGTTCATCCTGATATAATGGTTGAAAATATGAGTCAGTAAAGCATGTTATACCGAATTTTGCCGGCGACACAATTGCATTAGTTTTGGCTCTGGACTCAAATGTTTTAGATTTAAAATTTTATAAAAGGATATAAGGTTAAGGAGCAGACTTCAAACTTATATTGAAGGGCATTAATATCTATATCAGGTGTATGTAGGACCACAACTGCCAACATCCAAAATAAATGAAGAAATGTATAAATGACTCTATAAATAAATGAATACGCCATTAAATGCACCAAATATAAAATACATATTGTCTTTTTACTTTTATTTGTGCATTACTTTCCCATTGCATTTTCCCCTAAACTTAGATTTACTACTTAACATATTTATTTCAGTGTTGTCTTTTTACATGTCTAAATGCATTATTTTGCCATTGCGTGTTCCTGCCTACTTGTACTTCCAAATGTTTGTTTTTCAGCCTCATTTTTTTCCACCTTATAATGCATTACTTCCCTGTAGAATTTTCCCCCTCTTCTATTTCCAAACATATTGATATCAGCGTGGTCTTTTCACTTTTCGTAATGTATTTTTTTGCCGCACCATTTGCCCCACCTTCTTATATTTCCAAACATTCAGCATAGTGTTTTTAAATTTTGTAAAACACTATTTTGCCATAGCTTTTCTCCCTTGCTTATTTGGATTCAGCGTAGTCTTGCTCCATTTGCTCAGAAGGAAATGAGGGTCTCATTCAAAGTATCATTTCCTGGCAATCATATTTCCGGTTTCCAGTTGACACACTGACTCGTAGGCTACTGTTCGACTCTTACGTGCTGAGTTTACAACTCAGTTCTCAATAATTGTCATTTATTAATTTGTTTATATTTATCATTTGTTTTCGCTTTTTTAGTTTTTAGCTATTTTTGGTTTTTAACTAGTTTTTAAAAACTTTTTAATGGCATGTTGATGCTGGCTATTTAACTTTTAATTGATTTTTGTCGGATTATTATTATCCCCCGCCACAAAGCGGGACAGGGGATATTGGATTGGGGTCCATCCGTCCGTCCGTCCATGCATGCATCCTGTTCGGTCCACAATGGGGACAAGATTTCTCTGAGACTATTATACTTAGATGCGTAAAATTTTGTATGCTTAATAAGCTAGTCATGATATACTTTGAGTTTGAACATGGATATCGAAGCATATGTTTTCATTATGGCCCTTGATTGTGGCAGGGGATAGTGATGACACTGTCATCTTGTTTATTTATTGGTTATCCGGATTGTGAATTTAATTAACCAACAGATCTTGCATCAGCAAATATATTACTGTCAACACTCACCTCTCCCCTGGACTGCTCTGCATGCCCTAGACTAAGCTAAAAAAATCGTCAAACTTGAAGGTCGGATCTCCACACTTTATCAGATTCATGAGGATGAGCGACTTTTGGACTTGCTGGTCATCGAAGCATCCTGCATTCCTGACAATAATACCATGCTTCCTTTGCCCAGACCCACTGTAACAACAGAGCCGGAACCACTCACCGCCACATCCATTTAAGAGGAGGACACCTGGCCCAGACTTGGAGCCAAACCCAAGGCATGGATCTGTTCTATACCGACTCTTTTGGAACCCTGGACCACCATCCAGGGTGACAAAAAGAAAGGTAGGAACTCCTCCCATACCCCACCACCAGGGTCTATCCAGCTAGGTATCAGGTTCGATGTGCTGGAGAAGCTGGAGCAACATCTGCTGGTTGTCGCGCTGGAGCCTATAGCCAGTCCAGCGCCGCTGCCTACAAGGTGGAGTGGTTCCATTGTTGATCTTGATAAAAGGAGTGGAGCCCCTAGATTGGCACTTTTGCGTCCCTGGGGTCTATATCAGCATGCTGCCTCCTGGGCGACTAGTTCCAAGTTCACAAAACAACACCTACATCAGGTCACAACCTATCTCCTACATCGACCGCAGTTATTTAGTAATTGTGGCATACATCCTAGTTGGCTTGGTTCAGAGCTACTATCTACAAACATATCATACCGGTACTTTGTATCCCACATATTTGTTCCTCTGTGCATACATAACAGCAGCATGAATAGACTGAAGGCAGAGAGAATCATATTTCAAAAGACAGCAACTAAAACTAAAATACATAAATCAAAAAATAAATAAATCAATACAATGCAAAACAAATACAGATTTGTGCGGATGGAATCAGATTTTGACTTGCAGTGGAGCAGATTCACTTTGTTAGGCTAACATCTTTCAATGTTCTGAGCATGTGCAGTAATCGTGACGAAGCTCCTTTAAGGAGCTGGCAGAGATAATCTTCCTATCAACTATAAATCAATGTTTATTCAGTGTAGCTGATATCATTGTCATGAGCTGTCAGCTTTCATCAATAGGTTGATGTTCCAGCTTTAAGCAATGATATATCGAGTACATTCATGAAATTGTTCAGTCTGATGAAAAAACACCCTTGTCCAGCAGTCTCATCAATTAAAGTGGCCATCAGTAGCAAGTGTCGTGTGGAATGAAGGCAAGGATGGTCTGATGTCAATCCAGGATAGGCAAAAGTTGACCCCAGGACACACTTTCAGTGATAGGCCCCACATTTTCTTGTAAGCAAATGGAACAAGTCTACCCTGAAATACAAACATTTGGAAATATGAGTGGGGGGAAAAAATCTATGATACAATAATGAATTACAAAAAGTCAAAAGACCATGCTGAAATGAATAAATGTGGAAATGCAAGTTGGGGGAAAATGCTATACCAAAACAACAAATCATGAATGTAAAAAGACTGCGCTGAAATAAAGACGTACATTTGGAAATACAAGTTGGGGGGAAATGCTACGGAAAAACAATTAATTATGAAATGTAAAAAAGACTATGCAGAAATAATAATGCTCAAAGACATAAAAAGGGGAAAAGTTCTACAGCAAAATACTGCAACACAAAATGTAAAAACACTGCTGAAAAGAATACATTTGGAAATATAAGGCAGGGAAGATGAGACAAAACTAGAGGCACTCGTAGAGTGTAAACCTCCGCCAAGGCAGCACAATTCAAATCTTCATGAGTGGGAGCAAAGTTGAGTTATCGCGTGTCATATCATTTCAAGATGGCTGCCGTGGCGGCCAAATTGTTTCACTGATCGCAGTGAAAATCAATAGGGTCCATCCTTGATATAATGGCAATGCACCCACAAAATTTCAGCCAAATCAGTGCATTACTTTTTGAGTTATGTTGTTCACAAACAGACAGACAGACAGACAAACAAACAGGGGCGAAAACATAACCTCTGCCCCAACTTCGTTGGCGGAGGTAATTATGCATTGCAAAATGTAGAAAGATGACACTGAAATAAATGTTTGGAACTACACTGTTCAAAAAAAAGTTACATACTATAATATTTTGTTGGGCCACCTTCAGCTTTGATCAAGGGCATTATGCCCTCTCCAGCACATCCGAAGACTTTCAGTTGGTTATGGTCCGGACTCTGAGGTGGCCAATTCATGCGTGAAAATGATTCCTTATGCTTGATGAACCACTCTTTCGCAATTTTAGCCTGATAAATCTTGACATTGTTATCTTGAAATACGCCTGTGCCATCAAGGACAAAAAAGTCCATTGAAGAGTAACTGGTCATTCAGTATATTCGGGTATCCTGCTGAATTCATTTTACTGCTGCAGAACAGAACTGAGTCTAAACCTGACAAACTGAAGCAACCCCAGATCATAACACTGCCTCCAGAGGCTTGAACAGTGGACACTATGCTTGACAGGAGCATCGCTTCATGGGCTTACTTTCTTACCCTGACAAGCCCATCACCCCAGAATAGGGTAAATCAAGACTCATTAGACCACATGACCTTTTCCCATTTCTCCTCTGTCCAATCTATATGCTCCCATGCAAATTCAACTCATTTTTATCTCAATTAGCCTCCCTAACGAGTGGCTTTCTTGTGGCCCTGTGGCTGTTTAGTCCCAGGCCTCCAAGTCCTTATTGCATTGTTCCTGTGGAAATGCTCTCACCTTTGTCATTATATCCCCGAAATACGAGTTTCGGGGATATCATGGTTTCGCATCACCCGCCGCCGCCGCGTCCGCAGATTTTAGCCGTTAGCACGATAACTCAAAAAATACTTTACATTGGCTTCTCATTTTTAGCATATTGGTAGATATGGTAGAGAGGATGAACTGATTAGATTTTGGGCAAGTATGCACTCCAAGGTTTGCCACCAGGTGACACTATATATTGAAAAAAATCAGTTTTTTAACCATATCTCTAGAACAATTACTTACACAGACCTCAAATTTAGCTCATATTGTAGGTCTAGTAAAGGGGATGAACTGATTAGATTTTGGGCAAGTATGCACTCTTAGGTTTGCCACCAGGTGGCGCTATATATTGAAAAAATCAGTTTTTTAACCATATCTCTGGAACAATTACACAGACCTCTAATTTGGCTCATATTGTAGGTCTAGTAAAGGGGATGAACTGATTAGATTTTGGGCAAGTATGCACTCCTAGGTTTGCCACCAGGTGGCGCTATATATTGAAAAAATCAGTTTTTTAACCATATCTCTGGAACAATTACTTACACAGACCTCAAATTTGGCTCATATTGTAGGTCTAGTCAAGGGGAATCTAATAAAGGGGGCTTCAAGGATTGGGGAATTTCGGGGATATACCCCTTGTTGTCGGCCGCCGACAGCATCGGCCTAGTTAAATATAGTCATGAGTTCTACTGTTGATTTTTTTATGATGAGATGTCATTGAGCATTTTAGTGATCTCTGATCAGGATCAGTCACGATTTTTCTCCAACCCATGTCTTCCGCATAGTTGACAGCTCACCGCTATCCTCTCAGGTTGGAATAAATTGTTTGACAGTTCATGACCCAATTCTATAGATTTTGATCCAGTGTTTTCTTTGCTTTATGCGGGCCAATTATTTGACCCTCCTGAAACACATTAACATGTTTTCAATGACCCTGAGATACATCCTCCGACATGGTTGTTTCAGGAATGAGAAGTTCTGTACTGAATCAGTCAGGATTAAAAGAATTATTGCCACCTGAAACGTATTCAACACTGCAACAATGATTCAATAATAAGCTCTTGAGTATTTGTTTATTTAAATCCAAATGGCGACTTTTTTATGGATGGGCAGTGTATAAATGGGGGGAAAAATGCAATAGCAAAACATTGCATAAATAAATGTAAAAAGACAATATGTTTTACTTTTGATGCATTTAATGGTGTATTAATTTATTTATTGAGTATTTATTTATTATCCCCTGCCACAATGTGGACGGGGATGTAGGAATAGGCGTTGTCCTTCTGCGTGTCCGTCACGGTTTTTTACTGGGTCAGAACTACACCATTCAATATTTCAATCAAACAAAATTGAATATCTGGATACATCTCATTGTTTAGATGTACCTTTTCATACTTCTGTCCGCCCACCTGTCCATCTGTCCATCCCTCCATCGCATTTTGTTTTCAAGTCAGATAACAGCCATCCCATTCTTTTCCAGCCCAGAACTCCAAACCCGTTCAAAATTTCTCAACAAAATATGCGGATATGCGGATACATTTTATGGTGTAGATTCCGTCCGTTTTCCTGTCAGTCTGTCCTTCCCTCTACTGCAATTTGTCTCCAGGCCAGTATCACTAAGACAAGATAATGTACATGTGTCACTGAAAAAGACTGCACAAACAGATAAACAGCCACCACAAGATGCCAGGTTTACCAGGACTAGTGCAGACCCCGTTCAATTGCTGCTTGCGCAATAATGTGCAATGCCTGTTCAATTGCTGCTTGAACAGTATCGGTGTTCGAAGCTTACTCGATTTCTCCGGAGCTGCTCTGCCAACAATTTCGAACTCAACGCACTTCTTAGGATCCTCAGCAATCTACCCACCAAGTTTGAAGTTGATAGGATGATGGGCTGTCGTGATATGTGACAGAGACACATATATAAATATTGTACATACATACATAGACCCACACACACAGATTCCTGGCTTTACAGCATGATGATGACCAGGTCACAGATAAGGAAATTGTTGTTAACTGAAGTTCAGGCAAATTCCTCCAGACAGCATTTCATACAACAATGCCACTCAAGCACCTACATTTAAAGGGCATGTAAGCCCCACAACATGATCTGCATTTTAAAGAGCTGAAACGTATCAGAGGAAACAAATACACATTTCTTTCTGCTGAAATCAATCCCCAATCAAAGATAATCAATATTATTAACAGCTTGGAATGGTAACCGCCGACCATGCCCCGAGCCGTATCGAGTAACCTATTATGTCAGCAATGGAACACATGGACACAAGCCAGTATATCAACTACGGCAAACAGTCGATTTTAGGATGAGGGTTTGTATTCCCATTTGGAAGACTGGAGTGACATTGTATTTATAGTCGTGGAAGCGAAGACTTTGGTCGTAGTGAGATGGAAGAATACGAAGGGCCACAGCCCTATAAATATAAACATTCAATAAGCTAGAGGTAGTGTAGGTGCAATGGGATTCAAAACTTGGTTTTGAAAAATTGTTAAAGGGATATTATCATCCAATACAATTTGCATCTTAAATCATTCCCAGATAACAATGCATTCAATTTTTAACCTTTTCTGGGTGATTCAACTCCCATGTAATTCAAATATCGCACAAAGGGCGCGAGCAAACAGGCTATTCTCCCTTGAATGGGGCGCGCCATTTTATTAGAACAGTTTTTCGGCTCTTAGCTGTAACGTTACTCTTGCTGCTCTGCATATAAGCTACATACAGCATACTTACAGTACAATCGCCATCTTTCCACTGCAATTTTTGCTAAATGAGCTCGCTAGCCAGCGTGCACGGAGTACCTTTCCATAACCACTATGTAACATTAGTTTGTAAGCTAATTAGTTTGTTGGCTAGTCAGTGTTGACTGTGAATTTAAAAACCATGGCAAGTTCAACTGCAAATGGTCTGTGACTCATTATGGTGTATCAGAGTGATGTAGCTCAGTACAAACATAAAGCTCGCAACAAACGCAAGATTTACTCAACTCGTTTCATAACTTTCATATGGCACACTTACTTGTGTAAGATCCTCTATATCATGTATATCCCCGGGGTAGGCTACTGTACCGCACAGAGAGTATGTGTCATTTGTCATGTGTGTTTGTACGTCAGTCATGCAGGCATAGTTGAGGTCTTGGTGCAGGAAATCTAAATTACCTGCTTTCTTTCGAGGCAGGCCATTCGTATCAATAGCTGGATATCACATGGAAGGCGCCTAAATGTTCGAGTATTATCATCACAATGCATAATACATGAATGCGATACAATGATCAAAATGACAGCCAAAACAAAGGCAGAGAGCCGGGATAGTGTCAATATTTACAGCGCCCCTTGCGTTATTTCCTTAAAAATACTGTCTGCTGGAAGTGTCATGGTGTGTCCCTAAACTTTTCTAAAACATCCAAACGATTCGAACGGATGAAAAATTTCCTCCACGTGATTAATTTTGTGTATTTATGCGGCTATTGAGTGTGACTTGCTGTACTATGACAATGTCCCTTTAAGCAGTTAGGCTTTAAGAAAAGCAATTTTAATTTTTTATTAAATTCTCAGTCATTTTGATATAATTTTCTTAAGGTGAAGGAGCCATGCATCAAATTGCTTGAATTTGAAAGTGCTTTGACAAGGATATGGTGCTTTATCAACAAAATGTGTGTCACCAATATTACTTTGGAAGACAAATTAATTGATCTACGAGTTAAAATCAGATTGTGAAGCAGGGTTTACATGCTCTTTTAAAAGTGACTCTAAATTGCCCATAGTATGAGTGCGCAAGTAAATATTGTGTGATCCTCCATGGATTGGTGAGCTGTTCTGGATATATTCCTGCTTCCTCCTTCATTGTCCACTGGCCCAAACCCACATCTCCCCTCCCTCCTCGCCCACCCCCACAGGGAGAAATAAGATGTATAAAAATGCTCTCATTTTTACACATGTATATGACTGCCATTTTTAAGCCACTGAGAATCTTCTATTTCATTTGCAATGTTTGTTTGTTATTACAGATCTAAAATTGTGGATAACTGAGCCACAACTCATCGACATGTCAGTCAGTGATTTGCCATCACGACCTCTGTGACTCCACCATTTTAAGAAACTGAAAACGGCCAAAGGCCGATTACCTGACTCTGTTACAATATTTTGTATTTCCTTGAGAACTCTGTGGTCGTTCATTGTAGCACAGTGCCATTGTTTAGTCTCACTGATCAGCTGCGCCATAAATTTGGATCATCCTTTGAAATATTTTCGACATTATTTGGCCTCTTTAATTCACACTGACACTTTTCAGTTGAAATCTCTGGGTAACCTTCTTTAGAAAGGCACAACCAGTCAAACAACCCAGCACATTGTGCCCGACCCCCAGAGTTTAGACAAATACACTGCTGTATCATCTCTGTATTCCCAGAAAGCATTTGGATCAACATCATTACCATAAATTAATTTTGTAATTACGAGCACCAGAGAAATAAAAGTCCATTTTAAGTGCACATTAGCAGTAACAAACTTCCATGTCAGGCCTGGCTCCCGATCACCCATTCAGCATGACTATTTTATGCTTGACTTAGCCAATATATGAGAGACAGAGGTCCATTTTTAACTCCAGTTCTCATTGGAAGCAGATGTGGCTAGCTGCACAAGCAAGGCCGTAGTTCCCGTTAGGCTTTCACACCCTCTTCCCTCACCCCACCTGTAGCCCATTTCACCTGTGTATCGCACCCTCATTATTTCAATAGACATTGGAATTGCATTATTTACAATGCATTAATATAGCTATATTTGCAATAATATTTGAAATATTTTTGATTGCTTCTTTGAAACTATTTCCATAGTAAATTTCACTCATGAAATAGAATTAAGTGTTAAAATTTTTTGACAAGCCTAGAAATTCAAATGAATATGTCTCAGGCATGTTTTTTTTTCCCCATAAGGATCAGCTAGCATAACACAGCCAAAAAAAAATGAGATCAGCACCATCACAGTGTGTCTAACAACAGGTAGCATAACAGAGCTATTTTTTTAATGCATGTGGCTCAATGGGGCAAGCAATTATCACTGCAGATTGTTTAGTACTGCCAAAAACATTTTTTTAAGGTACAGTGGATCGTGTGACTTGGTTAGCAATTTTCAATGCTGATAGCATAGCAGGGCCTGCAGTTTTCAAAGCTGATAGTGTCACATAGCAAGCAATTTTCAAAGCAAATGAGGTTAATGTGGATAGTGTAACAGGGCTTTTGTAATCCAGTTAGCATTACAGCCGGTGTAATACATGCACTGCTGCTCAAGTTCAGACTTATTTAACTCAGTTTTAGTAGTTCTCGTTATTTTTTAAAAATATATCCATATTCATGTCCCTTTTTTTTAAAAATAATAATAGTAAATTACCTGAAATTACATGATATAAACACCAAACTGTATTTTAGGATGTTTTATTTAATATTTCATGTACTTCTAGGAAATGACAGATTTCAAATGATAAAGAAAAGTTGTTTATCTTCTGATTTCTCATTAAAACATCCACAGAGGGATTCACCTCTTTGCAAATTTTTGGTCGCGAAGGACTAAAAAGTCAGTCCTGGGAAGGTTCTTACTAAAGTGCAAAGAATTTTGGAATTCTAAAGTAGTATCTTGAGCAAAATCATTTGATTCTATAAACTCATGGGCTATGTATGGACTGCATACCTCCATGCTCCACACAAACACAAATACAGGAACATGAACACAAATACAGGAATGAGTCCAAACCAAAGTATGATGGTTCAGGGGTGGATAAACCCCATTAGCTCAAGATTAGGATTGATGAGTGTTCGGACTGGAAGTCCTAGCATTCATTTCAAGAGAGCTGGAAAATACTGCAGAAAAAAAGTCCCATCTTGCCAAGTACTTTAGACCTGTATTTAGATTTAAAACATTTATGTCTATTATCTTTTTCTCAGTCCAAAATTCTGCCACTGACGTGAGATTTCTTCATTTGCCAATGGGAAAAGAAAATTTCACTTGTCAAGTATGTGGTAACTCAAATTTTTCTAGTAATTTCTCCATTTTACCTGTGAGGGAAAAAAATTAAAATTAGGTTTCATGTAAGATAAATTCACGAGGACAGACATGTTTTGCAGTGAAGAACAAAACTGGCAGATTACAGTGACAAAATTGCAGCCTTTCTATAGTACATGAACAAATTAAAGCCATTTTATCAACATCCTTAAGCCAATACTTTCACAGGTTTGAAGACACTTGTCGCAGGATTTAAAATGCTGTCATACAGAGCAAGCTCAATAATAAATTAATCTTTTCAGTCTTTACCTCTTGGTAAAGTTGGCCAATTAGGCATAAAAGCTCCTGCGAGCTAACCTGGTTATCCAAAATCACAATTCATCAAGCCATATAGCTAAAATTAATTTTCTTATTAAGCCCGTTTCTGGAGTGCAAATTACCTACACCTGCGAACAAACTTTCACAAAAATGTAGGTAGTGTTACCATTGTCTCAGGGCATTTTTTATTTGCCTGATTTCAACTCTGCAGGGTTCAGACAAAAACATATATCAAGGGATCACTAGCTCTCAAGAAGTTTCTATGTGAATTAAACGGTAACATTAATCTTTTGCACTAAAGGCATAAAAGTAATAAAAACAGACATGACTGTGTGCAAGTCAATAAAAACTTTATTGAGGGGTGTATTTTCACTGGAAGTTATTCAAAATAGATACGAATCTTGGGAGCTACTGCTTTTCCTTGCTCCTGAGTTGTGACTGGAGTGCATAGTCAACAGCACAGTAGTGCGGGGCTTGCAGGTATGCAGTCCCAGTCACAGCCTTACTTTCTGGTATCTAAGGAGATATATGCTCTTTGGCACTGCAGGTTTAATAAATGGCAGCATTAAGGAAACACTGGAGCTTGCATGTACACTACTAGAGGAATGTCAGTTTGCCAGAAAAATAGATAGTCTAGCAGTGCCTATGTAACAGATGGCAGGACACAGCTATACAAAGGGAAGCAAATGAAGTTCAGAGAGGTGCAACGAAGTGAAACTGTTGTGGCAGGTTACTGTGGCCACACTCTTCTATGACTAAACAAGGGTGCATGCAGAGTAACACAGCAAGTGTGGCTCAGAGAGCATGCCCAGTAATGGCAGTGTTCTCATATTCCCAGTAAATTTCACTCCCATCTGCATCTTGCTGTTTGTCTCTAGTTGTTGTTTTACACCTGAAAATATTACTCCACTGGAACTATATGGTGTGTGTGCGTGTGTGTGTGTTTGTTTTTGTGTGAGAACAAGTATGAGCGAGCATATTTGCACATCTGTGTGTGTGTGTGTGTGTGCTTGTGCATGGGTGTATGAGCATGAGTGTGTGTATATTGTCAACATGCATGAGTATGTGCGTGTGTGTGCTATTTTTGTTTGATTACAGTTCTCACAGTTAAATCTGTGCTCTGTTGTTTCTGATGCCAATTAACTACTCAAGCAACTAGAGTTCATCTATCAGTCTTAAAGGTTCTCTGACACGTAATTTGATTATTAGGTCAAGTATCTGAGGGGCCATTAATTGCAATAATGAAGTCTACAGTGAGTGAACATCAATGCTTTCAGGCTGCTATTAATTCCTTCAGAAATCATATTTTAATGTTTAGTTTTATCTTCGGACGAAGACCACAGCAACATCTCATTTACCGGGCGTAATAAACATCATGGCTGCCTGATCTTCAGCACTCGTACAGTGGCACTTCGGGTCTGAAGCTTTATTTTTCCTGCTTCACTGGACAACTGTAAGATATATCTGAAAAGCTGGCATACAATTTTCTCTGTATAGAGTCTTCAATTCATTTCCATGCCAGTGAGCAGACAGCTTTAATAACTGAGATGACAAATAAACTGGAAATCATTCCAGGTCTTTTCACTTTACAGACACGTCGAACACTCTCTGTAATGAGGAGACTGTTGTATGCCCAACATTCACCCTCCCCCACCCCTTACGCCCCCCACCCCACCCCTCAACCCCCCAACCATAATAGGTTCATTTAAGAGCGTCAGAGCCTGACACTTCATCATTTATCTACATTATTTCCCATCTTCTTTCAAATAAATGACTGGATACTACACTGCACACATAAATATAAACCCCGCATCCTGGCTATAAACAGAAAGATAGATTGTTCTAAGTTTTTTGCTTCTTTCACTCATTTCCGCTCAATTTCTGGTGGTGTTCTTCAGTGGTGGGGCGCTCACCGTCTGCATGTTTTCGAAGGGTTTGGGCCACAAGCCCTACCAATCTGGTTCCATAACAAAGTACGGCATTTCAAAGGGCAGTCTTGCAATATGAGGTGCAGGCCAGAGCAGAACAGTGTGCCGTCCTGTTATTTGCCCAAGCCACACGTTGTACTGCACATGGACATTGAGTATTGGCATAGGCAGGGACTGACAATGTTGATTTTTCCATTTTCCCAAATTGAATACGTTTACGTGCAAATTTAACATCTTTACGAGCATTTTTGGCAAGTTTTGGCATCGCCCAAAGTCTGCTCGTCATTGTTCGCATGCATCCTAAGGTGCGTACCTGAATATTCAAAATTTACGGAACTCACCAATAGTCATGAAACAAGATTTAAACATTCCACTGCAACACATCCAATATGATATTGTTCCACAAAAACAAAAAGTGCAGGTTTAACTCTCACGAAATGGAGGACTTAGCGAATGGTTGTTGGAGACATGAAACCTAGCTGCTTACATTGCTTTGCTCGAGTGAAATCATTCATTTTACCTCTAATAGTGTCATTCATCAAAATGTGCTCAAGCCCATTGATTTGTGTGATGAGACTAATAAGATTTAGGCAAGGGCACCAGGGCCTTTCGCATCGTTTATGTTCAGAAACTTCCGAATAGAGTCAGGAGAAGCAAGAAATGACCTCACTTTCAGTGCTGGGGGTTTATATCACTATTTTGCTTTCAATGTACAAACATACATTGTACAGTATGCTTCTATTTTGAAAAAGACTTTCCAGTGTTAGAGATGTATATTTTTCTATTTTATTTCTGATAAATTATGAAGGATCATCTCTATTGTCGTCATCATCACAAGTATACGGTGAGGCCTGTAAGTATTCAGGGAAAGACGCCATTTAACGCCATTGGTAGAGTCTGTAATGACATTTTCTCCATATGGGTGGACAAACTCTCAAATTGTAATGCAAACTGTCAGCTCTAAATTGAGGTTATTGAAATCCAGATCATATGTTTCAGTACCATGCAAGTATTTTTTGCCTTTTAAATCTGTCTATGTCCAAGCATTTATGGATCTCACAGTAAAGAACATTGTAGTTCAAGAGGAGTGATGCACATATGTGGTAACAAAATCTGTTCATGTCAAAGTGGTTTGATTTATACTGAGTTTTTTTAATAGACTCAAAACGTTTCTGGAATAAAGAACATGGATATTTCAAACTTGGAACGGTTGGAACGTTGGAACCATGGGACAGTTAGAGGTACAGAAGAAATATCCTCAAACGACCTGCTCAAGAATGTTTACACTGTCTGAAGAAACAGCTTCAACACCTTTTGCAACATATCGCAGAAGAGAGTATTTCTTGTGCTGAGTGTGTACGCGCAATGCTCATACTCCAGTTGGTATGGCTTTTATAAATCACCCTGTGCTATGCCTGTGTTCCTGTTTGTATTCAGTGTTGGAATAATGGTTTGGGTATAGCTTTGGGGTCAGAGTGTTGTTGGGTTTAACTGCTGTTTCATGGAAATACATACAAGAATTTGTCATGGCATACTGTGCTTCAACAGGACTCAAAATTCCCTGCTGTTACCTTCTTATGAGGAAATGCATCATTTACAGGCATTCACCAGCGATGATATAATCTTCAGTGTGATCGATTTAATCATGCGAATGTGAGCATCTTTAAACCAAGGAAATAAAATTGGGAAGTGGTCTGTATGGTTGCCAAGTTTCGGAGAGAGGCGTTGGGTGTGATTAAATGATACAGAGAAAAAATGTTTTTAAGTTGTAGAAACTGAAACGCTCTAAATTACAAACTTTTATTAGGTTAGGAAACCCTAAAATTATATGAAAATTTATGACAATAGAATAAATTGTCGAGGAATGCTTCCTGAAAAACTGTTCACTAAATAACTTTTTAATCTTCAGAGTTTTAGAAAAAATGTTGAATAAATACAAACCAAAGCACTAAAATATAGCTACAATATAGCTAAAATATAAAATATAGCTATTAGGGTAATTTATTATATTACTTGCTAAAGCTAAATTTTATTGACTGACTCAAATTCTTGCACCTCAAACTTATGTGATTCTGAAACATACTTTAGAGTGGTCCCATATTCTGACAGCCAGAACAGTTCTAATGTCAAGACTGATATTTGGATATTGTTTCCTCTCCACTTGAAGCATTTGATTGCTAATTGTTTGCATTTTTGGCACAGAATCTAAATCTGATTTGATATCTATTAGACAAATTAAAGCTATAAAAAATCTTAATTAAAGTAAATGGGAAAAGCTATTGTATTTTTTTAATTTGTCATTCATTATACTCAAATTCCCTCTGCTATTGCACTAAAATAAATAAAATGCAATTTGCCAGTTTAAATCAAAGGTTTACTGATGATTATGAAAATGTTGCTCCTACTGATGGAAAGATTAATTGTGTTTAGATGGAAATACGTCAGATCCAGCAGTCGTGATGCACACAATTTATCATCTGAGACATATGTACTGCAAAACATCGTCCCTTGACATCTCTGTCATAGGAAGTCACCTAAAAATGTCACCTGTTGTCCTCAGGGTTTTCCTCAGTATATAATCTCTTTAATTTTCTAATTCAATTTCACCCCCCTGCCCTGTCCTCTTACCGCCACCTCCCCGCCGAAATCATGCGGCACTTATATCATGAACCAGGAATAACAATTACTGCCAGACTGCTGCGAACCTGCGATTCCCTTAAATCAAACGAAGTAGTGCTTTATTAAGCTGCCCTGTTAAATCAATCTAAATCTAAGCATAATAACTCTCTAATCAGGTAGTAGAAAGAATAATAGGTTGTCATGCATGAGGAAAAATAGGCAATCATGGAATGTTTTCTTTAATTAGGCGCCGTAAAGTAGAAGGGCATGATCGGAACAGGCGAGACATTCATCATGGGCAAGGTGGGAAATTACTTCAATTACTCAGGAATTGCAGGGGAGAGCAGAATAATGGAACTGGTGTGTGGTAGGAGCGGAAGAGATGCTAAGAGCATCAGGAAGTGGCGAGTCGGCACAGAGACCTGGATCGTCAGACTCGCGTGGTTTGATAGGCCACAGAAGCCTGTGTTTACTAAGCTTTAAAAGTGCTTTGTCATTGTTTTCCACCCCAGAAATAACTTCCTGCAGAAGCATCAAAATAATAAGTGGTTTTAGGCCCTTAGGTTTTTTGGGGGTGAGGTAGCAATACCCCAAAGTAGCAATGTGAGCTGTGCTCGTGAAATCTGGATTTATATTTGATGAAATAATGAAGCATGTGCAAACACATGCCATAAAATGCTATGCAAGAAATATTCAAGTTTAAGTTCTAAATTGCATAAGATATAATGGGTTAAAATGACAAATTTTAACACTTTTACTGTCTAAAGACATTTCTTGAATGAGGACCAGGACATTTCAAACTGAACTGCTGGGTGGATAGATGGGCAGGAGAAATTTCAATGAAATCAGCAGAACAATTTTACTTCCTGCAGAACTGCAGTTGGTTAAAAAGAACTCAGGATAGTTCCTACTGTATGTGTAAAATACACATTTCAAACCGTTTCTTAAATCAATAGCCCCCCCACCACCACACAGCCCTTCTCCGCTGTGCCACTCTTCACTCGCAGGTGCGGGCCGACAGGCAGCCGCGGCCTCTTTGTACAATGACAAGATAAATGAGCTCTGTACAGTAACTGGATTTATTGACTCAATGAGAGAAACCCTGGCTGAGAAATTGGAGCCTTTTTGATGGGTTTCCTGCCAGGAAGGCCGCCCAGCAGATAAATATAGAGATTATAAGTTTTGATAACTGCAATTGAGGGCCTGCCTGCTGCTTAAGCGCACGATGGGTTCGAATCTTAACCCACACCAATGCGTGCGCCTTAGCGGAAAATAAGTAACTGTCTTCAGGAGACAAACCGAAAGGAACTGGTGACCCCTGCGGAATCACACTGTCTGGAAAAAGTACTGTATGGTAACAAAATGAGACAAAGCCAGATGGTACGCTCAGAAGCATATATATATTTTTATTTCTTTTTCAAAAGCATAAATATGTTTGCCTTTGGGATTGAACACAAACAGACAATTTTCTTTGCGTATCAAGATGAGAACTGGGGAGGTAATGTGCTAATAAGATTTAATTTTAGCGAACACTTAGTGAGCAGGTGTAGAAAAAATATCAAAACTCCATTTTTGGTGGACAGCATCAGCAAATTAATGTTCCCTCCATTTTCTTCGAAGTGCTGCTCTACCTATTCCTGTGTGTTGGTACTAACACAGTGACTCCTGGTTTAGGTATGTACAATACAGGCAATAATTGTGGTCTAGCCAGTGACTGTATTTAAAAAGAGAAGAAGCATAAATAGGCCTCATTATTGGGAGGCAGTGAACTGTGAACTAGTGAGAGTTCCTAGCTATTGGTTTAATACGGCCCCCTCTGGTAGCTTGGCCACGTGCCGTGTTCCAGTCCTCGAGGACAGCAACCTTGTTGGGTTTTTACAATTTTTTCTCTAGCTGGTAGTTTTAGCCTTGGAAACAAGGCAGACACGTTAGCCACTCAATTTCTAAAATTTAGCTGTGTGCTGTCGTTAACTCAACGGAGGCATCAGAAATATGGCATTCTAAACTCCAAAAAACTGGAAGCTTACTGGTTTAAAAATGACCAGTTTATCCAGCATTTGTGCTTGTGCCAATCATAATTGATAAACCAAAATGTGTATCAGTTGCCTATTACCAGAAATTATGATACTTCAGAAAAGATTTCTTTTAAATCAAAGGAATTCTGCCAACTACCACTCAAGAATAAGGTCTTAAACCTACAATATAAATCTTGAACTGCAAAAGATTTACCTCCCAGTCATTGATAATGACTGATATTGTAATATACACAATTTAAGAAACATGGCTGCAGTGTGTGCATTCCCAGGAGGTGTTGCAGTATGAAAAGTCTCAAGTACCTTCTCTGACACACATGACCCAGCAAGAACTCACACAATCAGAGCACTGACTAAGGGCGATTGGGAAAGTCATTCTAAACAGCGAGTCACTAGAACAATTTCCCTTCATTACAACAAAAGGGGATTTGTGGGTGAAGGACAAGCTGTGTTTGATTTCGAGCCTGAGGGTGGCGCAAAACCATCCTGTGCCCACCCAGACACACAAGGAGAGCCACTACCAGTGGTTACAGAGACACTGCTACAACATACTCCACCAATCATATGTAATCATTCCTGTAACCACTTGTACTCCACCAATCAGCAGCAGTCCCACCACCCACCCTGCTCTTCCAGTCACCTGCCAGGAGTCCTGTAACCAACCCCCCTCCACCAATCATCAACCAGGAATCTTGTAACCCAACCTGGTCTGCCAATCACCTGCCAGGAGTCCTTTAACCCACCCTACTTAACCAATCACCTGCTTGGACTCCCATGATCTGTTTTATCCATCCTTCCATCCATTTTCTATACCCGCATCTTCCTCGCTAGGATCACATAGGGAGCTGGAGCCAATCCCAGCTGACTCTGGAGGAAAGGCAGGGACCCACCCCAGACAGCTCGCCATTCTATCGTAGGGTGCACACACCATTTACACGCCATTCACTTTCACACTCATACCCATGGGCAATTTAGTGTCTCCAATTAGTCTGATGTGCATGTCTTTGGACTGTGGGAGGAAACTGGAGTACCCAGAGGAAACCCATGCGAACACAGGGGGAACATGCAAACTCCGCACAGAAAGGCCCCAGGCCGGATTTGAACCCATGACCTTCTTGCTGTGAGGCGGCAGTGTGATCTGCTTTACCCTACCAATTTCCTACAAGGATCAGCACTCTGCATTTCAGGTGCATTCGCTCCTGTCTATTAGTACCTCAGCACAGATCGTGAGAATGAAACAGGGCCCCTCCCCTGGCCCCCAGTCCCAGCTTCTCACTCGCGCAGCGCTCCACTGACCCCAGATCACCATCGTACCGCTCAGCCGCCGCCACGGCAATAAATCATTTCAACTTTCATCTATTGTTATTGATGAATGGGCAATTATTTGTCATCTAATATGCTGAAAATGATGACCTAAGAAATGGATCAACTTTTTCCTCCACAGCTAAGGACAGCATTGATGGATTGTATCCTTAAACTGTTATTACACTTTTAATGCCCTGCGCTGGAGTGACAGCTCACACTGACTCTGCTGCATTCTCTCTCTCTCTGTCTCTCTGTCTCTCTCTCTCTCTCTCTCTCTCTCTCTGGCTCTCACTTTCCAACAAATCATGTCCATTGTAAAATGACAAGGGGCCGAGCCTCATAATTTATGTTCTCTTCCTCTTTCGAGGCTTCAGCGGCCAGACAGAGATGAAAATGTTCACAATCCCTCCTGGTTTTTTTTTTTTTTTCTCTTTTCTCGCTACCTGACTTGGCCCAAGAGAGACAGCCGCACGACTGTAAATAAATTGTTGTGAGCTGGGGCAAAACTGAAGGCTGTCATATTGTGCTTTTTTCATTTCACCCTGAGAAGTTCATGAAAGTGTCAAAGGATGGGGGGCATAAGAGCACAGAAAAGCGAATGTTAGAATCCTTTTAGAATCAGCGTACTTCTCTTTTCTCTGATGTATGATTGTGTTTTTCTACCACAGTTTTTCCAATAATTTTAATGGGTTGACATGCATTATCATTATTCATTATTCCGTTATTAATAATAATAATAATAATAAACATTGGTTATAAGCATATGCCTGTAGAGTAGAAACATTAATATCTCTCCATGCTATCTATTCACATTGTAAATATGATAAATATCAATGGACATTTTTTAAAATTAATTAATTTATTTATTTTTTAACCATTTCTGGGGACAGATTCCTTAATGGTAAAGAGCCTTTTTTATGAATTCTTAGATTTGGGACAAAGTTCATTTGGAGCTCCCTTCACAAAATATTTATTAACAAAAAAAATAATTACGTCTCATATTCTGCAAACCCCTCAAAAGAACACATCGTCCTGTCCTGATACTATAAAAGGCACCCAGACAATATCATCAGTTCTGAATCAAATTCTTGAAAGTTGTAGCACACAGTTCTATATAACCAATGCATCCATCCAAAAATAAATAACAGCAATACAGCCCACTCTCTCATTCAGGACTGTAAGGCCATGCCTCCAGCCTTCAAACTCACCAGTCTGTTAAGACCTGGACTGCATTCTCATCCCCGCAAATACAGCATGCAGCTGTTGTTCATTTCCACTGTATGGTAGTGTTGCACTATTTAAGACTGAGCTTCGCACTTAGTCTTTGCGAAGTCTTGTAAGCCACATGCTTGTGTTGTATTTATAGTTTTATATGGACTTATTCTCCGCATATCACGCGTATATATTCTAACTTTTGAACGTAGTGCTGTTTATCGTTTATGTCAGCACTTTAACTTAATTATAAGGAACCTCATTTCCTATTTTCTGTCCCCTATTTGTAATACATTGTTACTGTAGCTAAAGCCCAGTGTTTGTTTTACTCATAGTGTAATTCAGGTACTTTTGTTTTGTATTGCTCGTGTTTGCCTTCTTGCTGCGCAGAGGGCATAATAAATACAACCAAGTCCATCCTCGCAGCCGAGTCCAGTCCTCAACTTCCTGTCCTCTGTGCACATCACCAGTGTGCGAAGCACAACCCTTACAAAGACCATATATACACTGCCTTTTAGATATAGATAGAAAAATAATAAACTGCTGAGAGACAGCAACAATATGCATTTTTAATAGCATACATCTACATTGCAATTATACCACATACAATCTAAGTGTTTACAGCAGGCTATCCCTGGTTTGCTTTTCAATATGCTTATTTTTTCTTTCTTCTTTTTGCAAGGAAAATACAAATAGTCAAATAAAGACTAAAAATAATAATTTCTCTCGGGGCATCTGTAAGCAAGGCCATCACTATGGGAGGTGATTGAGGTGTGCATGTGCCACAAAATTAATTATTTGTCAATTTTACATTTGCAGGAGCCAAGGGCTTCGTTTTTTTATTTTACTGAAAATGATGCTGCTCTCCATGTTTGAGCATAAGCATTTAATATTTAATAAATGAGTAGATAGTCAGTGGAGGGTTAGGCTGATCCCAAACACTCATTAACCTTTCCTTTTAATAAGTGCTGTAGTCCATATGGCTGCAGCTTTGTATACTTTGGCTCTGATAAGAGACATACTTTTTATTTTGATATACTGTGGCTCATTCCCAGAGAAGAGAAAACATCTCAACAAGCCTAAAGGAACTCTCTCCAGGGGATCTGTGACTGTGGTTTATTTGACTGATTCTGAAAATATCCTAGGCTCTCATTAGAGGCTGAAGCTCTCTGGTGTAAAATATTCAATTTCAAGAGGTCAGGTTATACGGCATTTGCCCTTTTAAATGATTCCATGCAACGAGATTAGTTTTGAATAACAGTTTTTAACCATTTGAAAGGAGGGTTTTTGTTCTTAAAAATTATTCACTGTTGTAGGACTGTGTTTTATTTTTAAGAGTACAATGTAGAATTTAAAATATTTTGTCAACGGTCTAAATCAGTGAGTGCCCTAGACCTTAAGTGCTTTGAGTTACCAGTAGTGATCATTACATCAGCATCTATTTAAAAGAAAGATGAGTTGAACTTAACTGATTGAATTGTTTTTCTGCATAGCATACCACAAACGAGCACTGGAACTGGCTCAACCAGGATGACTTAAGTTCAACACATTTTTTAATAACATATAGTGACTCAAAATCTGCTCTACCCATTACAACCCCTGTGTAAATGCCTTCCGTGTCTCCTCCCATTCA
Organism: Gymnothorax javanicus; assembly: GCA_029692085.1. NCBI lineage: Eukaryota > Metazoa > Chordata > Actinopteri > Anguilliformes > Muraenidae > Gymnothorax > Gymnothorax javanicus. The sequence goes on along the minus strand of CM056205.1, from coordinate 28,890,205 downwards.
GTAATTTGCATTAGAAGTAATGTCTCCTTTGATTGGTTAATGTCTCTCGAGTGCCCCTATTCCTGGCTGTGTCTTGTTTCATTGTTACTTCCTCATGTACCTGTGACGTGTACATAAACCCCCTGCTTTGAGTTCCAAGTTGCTTGATTGTAATTCGCTATTTGTGCTTAGAACCAGTCTGTGTTTCCTTGGAGAAACTCTTTGTCTCTAGAAAATTAAACGCAACCTTTATTGATAGTAAGCTGCGGAAACTTTCTTCTTTACGTGGTTAATTTGAGCAAGCTCCCAAGCCTTTTCAGGGTCCAGGATTGGGACCCCATTCTTGTTGACCCATTTCAAGTCCCTTCCTCTGTCCAGTTTGTTAGGAACAAGCTCACAATCCTTCTATGATTATCAGAATTAGAACCATGTTCCTCTCAAGCTGCTCGATCCTGCCGCTGGACAATTCAGCTCTGGCGAAGCGTGCACTCGATCTTGCAGTAATCCAGGAAAGCCACCGGCCAGAGATTGACAACACCCTGCTTCACCCACAACATCTGAACTGAACTGTGTTTTCTTTTTCTGGGCACCATCCAACGGCTACCATATTACTATCAATAAACCTTACAATTGACTGTGCCTCCACATTTGACTCCTGGTCTAGATCATGAAAATGCCAAAAGGTTGAGGCAGGAAAAAGGTTAAGGACATATTGGTCACATATTTGTAATCATACTCCCTAAGGCATTAAATTAAGTATTGAATTGTCATTTTATTTATTCATCAGGTGATTTCTGGGCTGGGGCTGCAAAGTATGAACAAGCTTTTCTTGTTTTTCTTCTTTTTTTTCTCGTAAAGTCAGAACATTTTTCCTAAAAGAGGGATACTCGGTGTGAAATCCAAAGCACAGTCAAATGTGCAGAGTTTTTCCATAATTTAAATGGATGAAGTGTTTGTTGATAGCATAGTGCTTATTAAAGTCTGATTAATCCATTTTCTACAACTGGTCATAACTGCTGGTTTATCAGTAAGATCCTGAACAACATTGTGTAAAAAGTGTTTGCACGTTGCTTTTAAGTGGTTATTTTTTGAAATGATGGCTTTGTTATCAGTCGTCTTGGTCATGTTTTTGTATATCAAGCCAGTACAGGACTCTAAGTCCAACGATGTGATTCCAGGAGGCTCTCAGGTGATCAGGAAAAAAAAATCTAATGTTCTATATCCAAGGGCTGCTGGATGTTTTATGTTCATAAATATTTGCTTGATAAATTAGCCTTTTCACATGCAAAAATGAACATTTTACATGTAAATTCAATGTTTTTGCTGACAAGGTAGTAAACTCAGGAGAAATGAAATTTCAGACCATCTGAAATTGACATCAGCTGGAAACTGGAGCACAGCTGAAAAATTTGTGTGTGTCAGAAAAAATGGTATGTAGTGGTATCTTCACGTCTCCTCACTGATGCAAATTTTTTAACACGTGACCTACATGTAGGTTTCTGCCTTTCACATTTTGGATGCTGCAAAAGACTCAAGCACTCTCCAGGGAACCAGACTAGCTGATCCAAAGCTGGGAAACCAGACCAAGAATCAAAGAGTTTGGTCGTGGATGGATGGACTTTGGATAACCGCCCCTGCTATGCACGTAAATGCAGTGAGCATCGTAATTCACAGGATAATGACACAGTTTTTTATTTTGGCTCTGTACACAGAGACTTTTAGTTTGAGAGGATTCAATGACAATTAGGTTGAACTTTATTTTTTAGGGTGCTTTTATCGGATACATTTTTGAGAATTGATAACAGCTTTTATACATTCCCACCCCCCACGCCAATTTTGGGGCACATATTGGACAGTTTAACATAACGTAGAATAGCCATTTTTGGCAGCATTAAGTCCTATATTCTTTGCATGCAATGAGTCCTCAAACTGTGATGCATAGATATCAGACATTGGGTGTATTTGTATGTGATGCTCTGTCAGGCCTGTACTGTAGCCATCTTAAGTTCCTGCTCGTTTTGCAGACTTTCTGCCTTCAGTCTAATCTTCAGCATGTAAAATGCATATTCAGTTGGATTCAAACCCAGATACTGACTTTGCCAACAGAACCATAATCACAAACAGTGGCGGGCGGTGGACGGAAAACTGGGGGGGCGGAAAACATCCCTTGAAACGGATGAGATTAGTGACCCGATTTCAATCATTGTTCTTGGTCAACATGTTAGTTTCCCTTATAATGAAATGTTTAGGCGAGTGAATAATAAATTCTATAAAATGTTTAATTCACATGCCTTAATAGGCAGCTCTTCTCGAAAAAACCACTGTGGATTTTCCACGTTAAATTTTGTCACATCCTAAGCAAGTCGTCAAACCTGTGCGTAATGATTGTTTAATTGAAAAAGATTGAAATGCGCTCTTTTTTGTGTTCAACCGGTGCGTTTGATTTCTCGTCTTAATTAAGACAATTAGCTACACCTGAGAGGGGAGAGTTCAAGTGTCTTTTACCAGGGAAATTGACTGAAAACAGATCAAGACTAATAAGCAGTTTAAAGACATGTTTATGGCCCTCCTTGTTCTCTGTCCACCGCCCGCCACTGATCACAAAGAATCACAAAGAATATGTCAGTCCAATAAATTATGGTGCTCACTTTAAATGTCTGTCATGTCATATTATGAGTAATTTTAATTGTAAGTATTGTCTTCATTTTGAAAATAGCAGACGTTGCCACATTTGGAGACATTGCAACACCTGAGCTTCTTTGTTAGTCAAGGAATAGGACGAGCCGCTATTTGTATAGGGTCGGGGGAATTTTTACACGCAGCGGGCAACACTCCCAGACCTGCGCCGAAATAGTGCAGTTTCCCTTTTTGTACACTAGAGGGCGCCAGTTCCACATGCGTAGATTGTCATGCTTGCTGGTTCGATCCATTTTAATTGCGACTGCTTTTTGTTCCGTACTGTTTCGTAAGGTAAACGGTCCTCCACTTGCGCCCTTTTACTGTTTCAAAAAGGAGTCAAACGTATGGTAGGTGGATGCATACATGCAGAAATGTATACCTTTTTCTCAGCCAAAGGCAACACGGTGTTGAGGCACCTGATTTAGCATCTCAGTAACAGTTACAGTCCCGATGATATAGATGCACGCGGTAATCACGGCTGCGAGAGATGCCTCTTCCATGGAGCAATCACCTATCTACAGATAACGCGCATGTGTCTGTTCTTAAACACAGGGTCACATGATTACAGGGTTCCAGGACCTCCCTCTGAGAAATTATAGACCCATGCATATGAAAGTTGAGGAAGCCCCATAAATAATGAAAGCTTGAATTATAGATTTGATATTTCTGCGACATCGCGCTAATTATATGGTGATAATTAAGTCATTATCATATGCTTGCAGGCATGCCATTTAGAACAGAGCCACTCGTTCCAAGAAAAAAAAATGTTTTCATAAATTGTGGGTCAGCTGTTATCTTGATGTTTTTATGGTTTGGAAGATAGAATATTGTTGTCATAGTAATTACATTATAATGGATCAAAATAAACAATGGAAACTGTATTAAATGTGAGCGATTAAAAGGTATTGGATACAGTCATAGCCCACCAAAAAAAGAGTTGCATCATTGAATCACAATATTCCAAGGAACAAGACTGCTTTGTGCATGTCATAAACTAATGCACTTTAAAATAATGTATACAGTGAACTCATTATTTCCCATAAATATAAATATGTGACAAGCCAGACAACAGACAGCATCTATTAATGAAATACTAAAAATATTCCAATAAAAGACGATGGTGTTACGAGCATTATGATATGAGGATGTTTACAACCGTATGACAGTTTCAGGCCAGCGGAAGTGTTGTTTAAAGCTTAATTCAAAGATAAAACAAAGTTATTAATCAATAAATTATAGCCATCACAAGACACTCAGAAAAAAAAAGACGAAGTCATTTTTGCACCCTCTCACCTCCAGTTAAAAACAATGGTCAATTTAAGAATCCTCGGCAGAATGCTCACGTTAATCAAATGATTTTAATTAACTCCAAATGGTGTTGAAAGCCTAACTGAAATAGCAAAATTATTTGCTAAGTTTTCTGCTTGAGGTCATAATGACGGTAATGATGAAACTACCACAGTTCTATAACAGGGCCTCTCTTCTAGTCAGTTGCATTTGTTGCGTAAATATTTAATTGAATTATGATACATATATTATGATACATATTACAACACTTAATCATATTGTATATTTCATTTATTGAAGTATGCATGTGCAGTAGGTGGATGATAGCCAGCAACTGCTTATACCCTATATATAGTATTTATACTATAATAATTTACTGTATTTGTTAATTAATAAAAATATATCTGTATATAATGTGGTATGAAAAATTTTTTCAATTGGAATTCAAATTTGTGTGTGTGTGTGTGTGTTTGTGAGAAAGAGAGAGAGAGAGAGAGAGAGAGAGAGAATGAGAGAGAGCAATGATTAGAGCATTACAATGATTATCAGACTGCGAGGCCCATCAGACACAAACAAGAACATTTTTCACAAGATGGCAGGTGTGGACTTAGAGAAATACCCCAGGCTCCTTCCTCCTGTAGACAGGTCAAAAATGAACACTTGAGGCAAAACAGGGATCAGTATTGAACACAGAAAAAAAGCAATCAAATTATGAAACTAGTATAAACATTATTAATACTATTGACAGTATGCTTAATATACACTCATTTTATCAGGCACCCCTGCATATTGCCTGACACTGCAGTTTTTCCTTTTTTTGATCGTTGGCATTCTGTTTCATTTACCTTGTTATCCTCTGCTTTCCTGTTTTGTTTATATTTCAGTTTTTGCTCATGTTGGTAGTTTCTGTTTTCTTTACCATTGACCACATCCATGGTCTTCAGTGTATTTTCACTTTTGCGTGCCATGTCTTGGTGTTTGTGGTAAACTGGTTGTCTTGTTACCTCGTCTTCCCCTCAGTTCTCTTCTTACACCCTTTCGCTTTAGTGTTTCTCATTTGCTTGTTAGTCCATGTGCTTTTGCTTTGTTTCCCTTGTGTTGGCCCTGCCATCATCCTCATCATCAGTCCATCTGAGTGCTCATTCCTCTCTCCTGTCCTGGAATAAAATACATTCACAGCCTTTTCCTGCCACAGATGAAGAACAAGAGCCATCAGGAGAAGGCATATCCCCCCGGCTCCACATCGGATTAGCAAAAGGCACCACTTCAGGTCACGATTAATGTGCACACCAAGTTTTGCTCTAAAAAGAAATGTTCACAGACAGACGGACGGACGGACAACTGCACCCATGACTATATCGCCCCGCATTATATGCCGGTAGGATGTTTTCATGCTACAGCAACGGGCAGAATGTAATGTTTGAAATCGCAGGGGTCATTTTTTAAACTGATCAAAAATATTACAAACTGAGAGTTTTGATAAACTATTTTTAATCACAGTTTTGTCTAAACCGATGAGCCAAAATATGAAAACCATCACAAAAGAAGCAATTAACACTGATTATCACATAACAATGGCCCATGTTAAGGTCAGCAGACAGACCATAGACTGCAAACAAATAGCTGGCTCGAAAAAGTGGACATGTTTGATATATTAGAAATGGGACTTTGACAAGAGCCAAATCATTATGGGCGGATGAGTGGGTCAGAGCACATCCAAAGCGGCAAGTCTTTTGGCATGCCGAAGGACAGCAGTGGTGAGTACCGACCGACAGGGGTCCAAATAGGGGCAAACAATGCCGAGAGGGCATTTAGCATCTAAGGCTCATTGATGCTCAAGGGCAATAAAGAATATCCTGTCTGGCCCCAGCACACAAATGGGCAACAGTGGATCAAGTCACAGAGAGTCTAAATGATACTTACATGAGGAATGTGTCACCACACAGTGCATCCCACCTTCTTACTTATAGAGCTCTGTTGCTGCATGTCCAATCTAACCCCTGGTCCAATGAGCACATGAACGTCAGAACCGTACCTTAGAGCAACTGAGGACCATTGAGTCTCGTTTCCTTTTACATTATGTGCATTGGCCTGGTACTTGTGCACTGATGACCAGCAGAGGAGATGGCACTACTATGCATTGCGGGAAGAAGACAAGTTGGGGGAGGTAGTGTGTTGCTCTGGGAAACATTCTGCTGAGAAACCCTGGGTACGGGAATTCAGGCGGATGCCAGTCTGACTGAGCTGTTTTTTCAGCAGGAGGGGGGACCTTCACATCATTAAGCAGGTGGTCTTATCGTTGTGATTTTGTGCCCAAATGGTTGTTTATCCTCACAGGTTATCAAAATGAATGAATTATACTATTGTGGCAGCATGCCTTGTATGGCCACTAGAGGGCACAATCCAACAAAGTATCAACTAAGCATTGTGTCTGTTCATGCATCCAATATCTAGCTGGCTCAGGACATCACGATTGCAGATTGCGGTGCGGGGTGGAAGGGGTGGTCTGGAGGCAGTCCCAGGAATACACCATGGGCAATTTGCCGATCCATTGCGAGGCAGGATCTTAACATTAATTATAATAAATAGAGCAGTACAGAATAGAGAACAAAAATGAATAGTATTCCTGATTCATTTTCTGGTCTATAAAAATTCTGATTCTTTAATCATCTCTTTTACCTTAATAAGATACAATGACATTGTTCTGTCAGTTTTATATACTACCTAAGGTGATGATGACATACAGAGTTGTGAAAAAGTATTTGCCCCCTTCCTGATTTCTTAATTTTTTGCATATTTGTCACACTTCAATGTTTCAGATCATCAAACAAATTTTAATATTAGACAAAGATAACCCGAGTAAATACAAAATGCAGTTTTTAAATAATTTTTTCATTTATTGAGGGAAAAAGCTGTCCAAACCTACCTGGCCCTGTGTGAAAAAGTAATTGCCCCCTAAACCTAAAAGCAGGTTGTGCCACTCTTGGCGACAACTACTGCAATCAAGCGTTTGTGATAACTGGCAATGAGTCTTCCACATCACTGTGGAGGAATTTTGGCCCCCTCTTCTTTGCAGAATTGTTTTCATTCAGCCACAAAGCATTAAAGCATGAACGGCCTGTTTAAGGCCATGCCACGGCCAAGGTCAAGTCCGGACTTTGACTAGGCCACTCCAAAACCTTAATTTTGTTTTTTTTACGCCATTCACAGGTGGACTTGCTGGTGTGTTTTGGATCATTGGCCTGCTGCATAACCCAAGTGCACTTGAGCTTGAGGTCACAAACTGATTGTTGGACATTCTCCTTTAGGATTTTCTGGTAGATAGCAGAATTCATGGTTCCATCAATTACTGCAAGTCATCCAGGTCCTGAACCAGCAAAGCAGCCCCAAACCATCACACTACCACCGACATGTTTGACTTTTGGTATGATGTTCTTTTTATGAAATGCTGTGTTTTACGCCTGATGTAACGGGACGCACACCTTCCAAAAAGTTCAACTTTTGTCTCGTCAGTCCACAGAATATTTTCCCAAAAGTCTTCGGGATCATCAAAATGTTTTTTGGCAAATGTGAGGCGAGCTTTTGTGTTCTTTTTGGTCAGCAGTGGTTTTCACCTTGGAACTCTCCCGTGGATGTCATTTTTGCCCAGTCTCTCTCTTATTGTTGAATCATCAACACTGACTTTAACTTAGGCAAGTGAGGCCTGCAGTTCTTGAGCTGTTGTTCTGGGCTCTTTTGTGACGTCCAGGATGAGTCGTCGATGTCATGGTTTAGTCCTGCCGGATACAACATGCAATCCGGCGGGCACTGGCACCATGTACCCAAAGGCTGATAAAGGGACCCACTTGCACAGGCTGGTACAAAAAATAGAAAGATATTTAATAAATATACTTTAAAAAATGACAAAGAGACAGGGGAGCAGCAGCAACACACACGGAGCTAAAATGCCAGAATGCAGCAGCTCTTAAATACTCTAAACTTCACCTCCACTTCAACGAGCAACAGGTGTGGCTCGTTGAAGTGGAGGCGAAGACAGCAGGAGGGGGAGGGACTGCAGGGCAGAACCATCACAGTTGATGCGCTCTTGGGGTAATTTTGGTAGATTGGCCACTCCTGGGAAGGTTGACCACTGCTCCAAGTTTTCTCTGTTTGTGGATAATGGCTCTCACCGTGGTTCGCTGGAGTCCCAAAGCCTTAGAAATGACTTTGTAACCCTTTCCACATTGATAGATGTCAATGACTTTGTTTCTCATCTGTTTTTGAATTTCTTTAGATCGTGGCATGATGTGTTGCTTTTTGAGATCTCTTAGCCTACTTCACTTTGTCAGACAGGTTCTATTTAAGTGATTTCTTGATTCAACAGGTCTGGCAGTAATCAGGCCTGGGCGTGGCCAGTGAAATTGAACTCATAAAATGTGGTTAATCACAGTTAATTCATGAATTAACAAGGGGGGTAATTACTTTTTCACAAAGGGCCAGGTAGGTTTGGATAGCTTTTTTCCCTTAATAAATGAAATCATCATTTAAAAACTACATTTTGTATTTACTTGGGTTATCATTGTCTAATATTAAAATTTATTTGATGATCTGAAACATTTAAGTGTGACAAATATGCAAAAAAAAAAAAGAAATCAGGAAGGAGGGAAATACTTTTTCACAGCACTGTATGTGCGTACAAAGAAAAAAATAATAAAATGAGGCCACCACAATATGTTATCCAATTTGCCATTGTATGCATGTGTATAAATGAACCACAGGAGAGTGAAGTGGAGAAATCTTCTGTAGACTATGCCACATAATACAGTTGACAGGTGATGTACAGTATATGGGTTCCAGACTTCAGCCATCCACTGCGAAAGATTAAATCAAGTGTTAAAAATTAAAATTTAATTAATGATTTTGTTAGTTTGCCTAATAACTTTCGAACCCCAACAAATAGGGACGGGGGCTTTGTACAAAAACAGTTGTAATTTTCACACGGTTCATGCCATATTATTTTAAAATACCCAGAAATTAAAGCAGAAAGTCTATTGTTATGGCAAACAGAGCCAAAATGATGAAAATTGTGTCACAGCCCAAATATTGGTTTTCTCGCAGACTTACTATGAGCCACTGCTAATCAGAAGATATTCCTGTTTTTGTAATTATAATGTATTTTGTAATATTACATTCAATTAAGTAAATAAATACAGTAAATACATACAGTAATATTAAATCTTGGTACGATATCCAATAGTTTCAATGTCACTCTAATCCATTCGCCTAGAAATCCTTTGCCCATTTTTCTGATCAGGGCAGAAGAGGTGAAAGGACAGAGTTCCTAATGTACTCCGCATGAAGATCAGGAGGTACAGCTCCAAACCAACTCAGAGATCAAAGTATTCTCAACTTTCATACTTCAGGTGTTCCTGTTTCAGAGAGCAGTAATCAGTAATCTGCAAGAAACATCTACTAGGGTGGGGGAGTTTACATCAAAAACCCACAAACCTGCTTAATCTCCTATTCAGCTCCCAGATAAAAGCGCATAAGAAAGAAACTGCCCACAGCTATACCTGCTGTATTTTAATATGCGTCACTTTTATCCGCGCTTCAACTTTTGAATAAAGGGCTATAAATAGTTTTGTTCGTTACCCCAATGTAAGGATTGCCTGTGTAAGGTAAAGGCATCACCAATTGCTGTTTTACAAAAAGGACTCAGTAAAAGAGCTCTTTTTCTTTTGTTTAGCAATAACAGCTTCGGGATTGTGGTACGGTATACTTATCCTGCCTTTAGCTTTTGTGCTTGCCTGAAACTTATGTTTTATAATAGGACGCTAAGGGATTAGCAGTTAGCATTTGCATTTGGTGCTCGATGTGATGGGCCATATCAAGCGGTGGCAAAAAGCCGATGTTTTGCCATTAAATCCACACTCAGGGTTCTGTAGGCATTGCCTGATGTGAATACCTGTGCAAATATCTGACAGAATTCATCTAACTAGCAATTAACAAACTTGCTAATTCATTACTAAATCTGTCAGTCCATCACAGAGATCACACATCATTCATTCACGCAACATAGAGTCTCCAGTTAGCCTGGCATGCTTATCTTCGAACTGTAGGAGGAGACTGTATACTGCCCACGTGAACCTGTGTGAGCAAGGGAAGAACATGCAAACTTGATTCAAACCTGCAGCCTTCTAGCAATGAGCTGGCAGTACTCGCCACCATGGTGATGTGCTGCCCATTCAGTGAAATCTTTAAACACTATTAACTTTACAACCCCATTTCTGAAAAAAGTTGGAATGCTGTGCAGTTAGTCTCCTCAGTATTCAAATGAACCTACATTGCCAGCTGTACAGTGTTTGAGCTGACAAGAATAAAATGGCATTAGCGGAGGAATGCTGTGCTGGGGTTGGAGGTGCTGCTTAGCATAGCTGCTGTTGTTTCAGCTGCACCGGACAGTGCTATCATTATTGCCGGCTGACAACGGGTAGCGCATACCAACACACACCAGCGATGCCCTACTTCTCCCTCAGGGAACATCCACCTTCATGGCACTTCCTCTGCGCAGTGCATGGACTGAAAATGGGACCTAATATGGTAAAATATAGACAAAAGATGGCCGCCGGTGAGGTTATCTACATTAAGGTTCTCATAGCTCTCCTTACGGCACATCAGCCATGTCCTGGTGTTTGCTGTGTTCTACCTTAAAGGGGCATTGTGAGGACACGCGCATGCAAGAACTTTAATAATACAAACTCAAAGATTCACCAGAACAATCTTGTGGATATTTTGAACTGTGTATTTGAAAGGATTTTCAAAGTGTTTTGCTGTTCAGCTTTTGCTAACTATAACAATAAAAAGTCAACCGTACAGATGTACTTCTAACTAATGGTGACAAATGAAGATACGATTCCAGAGGAGAAAAGGCAGGTAAAGTTTTTTTCATTGCTGAAAAAATCAGTTTAGCTTACTACCTGCAAAGCTAAAACTAACAAAAATAATATTACCTGAAGGAACTTGTGATCTCCACAAAGAAAACAGGACAATCGAGGATGCCTGAGTAAAGGCAAAAATGTTTGCCATCGTGGCTTCACGTCTAAACCGTTAAAAAATAAAAAATAAATAAATAAATAAATAAATAAAAACTCAAACCAGTTGAGTCTTGTTTGCAATAGATCTCCATCTGATAAATGAACTAACGTGCAAAATCATAAGCAAAGAATTAGAGTTAACAAACACGTTAGGACAGCTATATATTTAAAAAAAACAATAATCAATCTAAATGACCAAACAGCTGAAATATTCTACAGTGCAAGTACTGCAATGATAACACTTATGACTCTAGGATCCACAAAATTCTTTGCATCTAGGCTATTAAAAACGGTAACCGTTTCAATGTTGGAGCAAAAATTTGCGCGTGAATATTTCGAGATGGTGCCCCTTTAAGCACAGCTGATAATTCTGATCAAGGGTTTAATAAATTACATTGTTAATTACGTTGTACATTAGCATGTTAAGGTGGGAACAGACAACAGGACTTGGCCTTTGTACCTCGGAGGGAGGCTTGAGAACTACTGATCTATGCCACAGAAGGTGAAAATGAGTGAAAGAGAGAGGGGGGAAAAGAGTAAATGAGAGAATGAGAGCCTAGGGGAGAGAAAGGCACAGACAATGGGCTGGGGGGGGTAAGAGAGACAGCGAGAGGGAGGGAGAGAGGAAGAGACTGCAAGAGCAGGTCATGACGTGGTGTAGAAGACAGGACGCACAAGTGCAGGCCCTGTCCTTTTAATCTTTTTAAAAGAGAGAGAAGTAGAAGGATGAGGTTGATAGGAGTGCTAATTCGGTATGGAGCAGGAGTTTTTCGAAACGAGCCCTCTCTGGTAATGCAGCCCCCTTAAAATCAATCAGCTGAATGGGGAAACTGAGCCAAGGGGGGCTGATATCATCTGTGTGTGATTTTGGGGGGGTATAATTAATCAGGTGCATAACGTGCATAACGTTACCATGAGCCAATCAATCAGCCCAAAACCCCACATTTCCAATCTAGGGAGTCTGCCAAAGCTGGCCATATTCATCAATCAACCTGCTTATTTCTTTAAATCCAAAATGCAGTGCTTTGCACTTGAACTCAATGATCTATTTGTTGGTTTTCTCATACTAGACATTTTTTTTCTTAATATTGATATTGGCAAATTAACCTTGGAGAAATTGTCCTGAATCGCACTGCTGTGGTAAAAAAGAAAAAAGAGAAAGTAAAGTGTATGTATACTGTCTCTCTCGCACGCCCACCATCCCACCTGCACACATTCTGTAAAGCATCATATTAATTTCCTGGCAAATTATTCAGTTCTTATTTGTCCAAGAGGGAGGTTTAAAAACATTTTCATTGAAAAAAAGACCCCTGTAGAAATCCATCATTTCTTGGTCATCCACAACCAGTCATTTTCGCGATTCTCGAGGAACGGGCTGTTTTGAGTGGCCAACTGAAAATGACCTCTGCTCAGATTGGCCAGCAAACAGAGCTACCAGCCCCCTTCATTGTAGGTCAACAGATAGCAAATAACAAATGGAAATCTCCTGGTTAAACAGGCAAGAGTCTCGAAATACTCATAAACTGATTTAGTTGTAAACTACACAATGAGTATGGAAAGGTAATGTGTGCAGGCTAAGCAAGTCTCTATGCAAGTATAACTACACTTGGATTTCTGTTTAAATTTTCAGAGCAATCAGGAATCGCCTGCTTAGCTATGGAGTCTAAGTTTGCTGTTTCTGTTTGGACACTTTCAATGGAGCTGTCCTTCCGCCGTAGCTTTTCAGGGTCTTGTTGTGTTGTACTGGCCTTTATTCAAAAGGCAGTCCAGCGTAAAACGATAAGCATCCACAAGCAGACGTGAATGAAATTCAGCTGGTGCACAGTTGTTGGCATACAAGATAAAAGTAAAATGCAAAAGTGGAGAGAGAGGAGCAGAGGTCTAGAAAGTCTCCGGGAGGAAGACCGACATCTAGTGAGAGTGAACTATGCAAAGCAGGTCTGTTTGTGATGTACCAAACAGCAGAAATATCAAACCAAATTTTTTTTGGAATGCTGAAGTTGAGAAGGGGGGTCTCACAGCTTTTAATATTGCTAATCCCTTTGTATCCAGCTCAGAGTGCGGGCAAATAACATTTCTTCTGTCATTTCATTTTCCCGAATGAATCAATCATAGCAGAGCAACACTGCCTCCATGCAACTTATATTCGTCCAGCGGCATGACAAATTTGTCTTTTCTCCGTTCACTGCACAACTTGTCTTCCACATCTGATACAGGATCATTGCTGAAAGGGGTGGAAGCGAGTACCAGTTTCAGGTCTTGACCGCAGACGGCGAGTAAAACCCTACCTCTCCTACGGCAGGTTTAATCAGATCTCCTCCAATGGTATGTTGCTCTCCAGACCTGGCAATTAACAAGAACAGTTTGAAGGATGCAAACGATCCTTTTTGTGTGAGTTTCTGACTGGTTTTGAACATGGCTTGCACTGTGGAGCATTTGTCATATTTCTCTTTGAAAGCAATGGATGTCTTTGTTTACCCTATCGCTGCATCGCTAAATCAGATGTTTGCTTAATGACAATGGCTTCAGTGGACAACGTCATTAAATCCATACTTGGTATAATCCACAGAATATTGCTGGCATTTTTTCTTGGCTGATGACATCTTTCTCGAATTTACTGAAACTTGATGAACCTGACTGAGATGGAACTTATTTGATTAAATACATAAATAAACATGTGGGCTTGCTGCAGCCTGGGTAAATTGGAATTCCAGAATGTTGGTTTTGTTATGTAATCACTTCTGGTGATCCTTATCCTTTATTTATTTAACCTTTATTTAACAAGGGAAGTCCCTTTGAGATTGAAATCTCTTTTTTAAGGGAGCCCTGGGGTTTGAGATGGGGACGGAGAGGACAAGTTGCACAGCCAATTAGATCAGGGGATGATTAGGTAGCAGGTTGAAAGAGCCAGGTTGGGAATTTAGCCATGACACCGGGGAACCCCCTACTCTTGTCAAAGAGTGTCATAGGACCTGTAATGACCACAGTGAGTCAGTTTAACGTCCCATCGGAAAGACAGCGTCTTCTTCAGTACAGTATCCCCACCACTGCCCTGGGGCATTGGGGATTATTCCACCAGAGGGAAGATCGCAACCTACTGGCCTACCAACACCTCTTCCATCAGCAACTCGGGTTTTCCCAGGTGGTCTCCCATCCAAGTTCTAACCAAGCCCACACCTGCTTAGCTTCAGTCACGCAGCTGGAGCAGATTGAATAATGGTATGGCAGCTGGCTTCTGTCACACGATGCAAGTTAGTATTCATCAATCTGCAAAATTTTGCATCAGTATGCTAGTAGCTGATGTTTACATTATATTATTGTCCGCTTGCACTGAAATAACTTCTAGCTAGCTAGCTAATTGTAGTCCGCTTGTATTGTGATAAACACCAGCTAGCTAGCTAGCTAATTACTTTCCACTTTACAGCTGTAATAACAGCAGGCTAGCTCGCTAACTAGCTAATTGCAGTTCACTTGTACTGCACTAATCGCCTGCTAGCTCGCAAACTAGCTAAATACAGTTTGCTTGTATTGTAATAACCGCTATCTAGCTAGCTAACAAGCCGAATAAAACTAAATGTGACATAGTGTTCTGTGGAGCTCTTATTTCAAAGCAAAACTAGCTTACTATTAAATTATTTGAGAAAAAATTCATAATTACTTTTTACCACACTTCATGGGCTGATGGGATATTGTTATACCCTGTGGCATCTGGGCAGGCGGGCAGCGGCTCCGATTTGTCCTGGTCATATCTCCGAAAGTGTTGGCCACAGGCGCTTCCAATTTGCTACGCAGGTTCTTTGTGAGGAACAGGTGTGCATCATGAGGGTCATGAGTAGATGTGACCTTTGACCTTGGCACAGTGACCTTGAACTGAAAAATTTAGAATTGCAGCATTATTCGTTGTTCAAGCGCCTCCTGTTGGCCAGCCGGGCGCTCGTCAGTAAAATTCTAGGCTTGTTCATGTTCAGGTATCCTCCGCCCTCGTTCTGAACTTATGAAGTCTTGAGCTACGAGTATAAGTAGAAGCAGTGGCTGACAGGGCGCGTGTGCTTCCAAGCAGACCCGCGAACTGTCTCGCTGTCTCCCGAGATGGCCACATGGGGTCACATACGAGCAAACTTGTGCACCTAGTTCACTAATTGGGCATTCCAGATTCAGGTGGGATTGGAGATGCCAAATTAATCCAAATAAAAAAAAGAGATAATAATTAAGTTGCTTTCAGAATACTTATGGGCCAGACTGTACTGAGAGTGTATTATCCCAAATTAGCCAATGGTGTATCTCAGGTCTCTCACACCGAAGTACAGAAAAAATTGCCTTAGGAAACATTGTGGAAGAGTGAAGCATTCTGGTCATGATCCAATGTACTTGTGCGTGCTCTCTAATCTCTAATGGATTTTCCCCTCCTCCAGAAACTATTCATCTCTGACAGCTTACAAATGGACCTGTTCTGCAGCTATTCCTTCTTACTTTCACAAAATTTCCACTCCCCTGCAGATGCTATAAATACTGATTTTCAGACCATTCACAGTATCGATATCTTTCCTAAAATAAATCATCGAAATTCATTGTTTTTGTCGACAATAAAAGACAAAATAAACAGGCAAATCATGTCCACAGTGAAGGCTGACTTTTTTTTGCGAATCCTGTGGATTATGGGATACCTACGGGATGAGAGTCAATTTCAAAATTCATCACGTCATCCGGATGGGGCAGGAGAGAAGTCAGTGGGAGCGGATGGGACCGGAAATCAATAAAAAAAATGGGCTTGATCAGTTTTTATGAATGAATATGCAGTTATAATATAAATGACCATCTTTATTTTGGACATAATGCAAGTCGTATTGTTGTCTTTATTTTATTTTTTATCAAATGCCAACAATGCAGTCGGGGTCGAATTCAGGGAAGACAGCATTGCAATGCTCAGGATAATCATCCATGTATCAGACAGCGAATTTCCGGCAGGTTTGAGGTTAGAAAGAAGTTCCTTAGAGTCAAAAGTGACTGTTAAAAATCTGGACACCGTTTATTAGACGTAAAAAGTAGTTATCAAATACAAACAGATTCGGGCACGAGTGGCGTTCAGAGACACATAAAGCAGGTGGTGATGAAATGCAGCCAAAAATGACCTCAATGTAAGTTCCCAGTAGCTGTCTTCCATCTCTTGTGGTGAAAATTTGAGGGGAATTTTTTTCCCCAAATAATTTCTCAATTTTTTGCACTGAGTATTCTACTTGAAATTTTTTTTCTCACAGGATATTATTATGGCACGTCTTGTTATGCTGCAAAGCCAGTGTTGAAAGAAATGTTACAATGCAACCTTGCTTGTGATTTGATTATTAATTAATGAGTAGTAGAATGATTTATAGCTTGAAATTTCAGCTTGCTTGAGAAGCAATACCAGACTGATAAATAATTGAAATGGATATTTGACTTCAATTTTAGAGTTATGAATAATACGCGGAGGCTTTGTATCTGAAGATGGCACAGAGGTGGGTTTCCTTTGAACACAAAAACACGCACTGACACACACACACACACACACACACATGCACACACTCAAATGCGGACACAAATGCATATATACAGAGACACAAACAGACGCGTGCCAAAACTCACACGTGTTATCACACACACACACCCACACTCTATGTATATTGACACATTCAAACACGCCTACATATACACACACAGACTAACAGACATGCAAATGTCACATCAGTCGCTGAACTTTGTCAGTTGCTGGGGGGGGCTTAAAGGCAGAAGAACCGCTGTCCTCTTCCATGCTGATCTGTCGGCAGCTGTCGTCAGGAGATTTGAGTCGGTCATTCCTTTCCACTCTTTAATGTTGTCAGACCAGATCCTACATTGCCTCCCACGTTGATGTACTTGTTCAGCATTGTCTTGCAAGATGGTTTTAGACAGAGTATCATGCCTTGTGACACAGCCAAACCATTGTAGTTTGCATTGTCTGACTGTTGTTAGGAGGGGCTGTTGAGAACCCACAAGATTTCTCACCAGATTGCGCACATGCCCATTGGTTTTGTATGTTCTCTGCACGAGGTATGGAGAAGCTGCCTCAGGCACTTGGTTTCAAATGCCTGGATTCTCGTCCCATCATCAGCTCGTAATGTCTATGTTTTGCACCCATACAGACGGACAGTGACAACCAGTGAGCTTGAATTTTGTTTTGAATCTGATGATGCACATCCTGTGCAGCCTGACCAATGCTGCTGTGGCTGTGGCAATCCGAATGTGGATTTCTTCCGTACAGGTGCCATCTTTAGACAGGGTCGCTCCTGGGTATCCTCTGCAAGTAGTTCCCCAGCTTTTGATTTTAATTGGAAGAGAATCACTTGGAAAGTAACCCTGCTGGGGTGGCTCATCATACTTATATTCCTGTAATGTTGTCATCATTTGAGGGTGCATTTTTTTTGGGAGGGGGTATCACCTGTGACTGTGTCTTCTCGCTCGGCCATTTTTTTTCCCTTTAAGGCATCTATGTTGTATAACGCGCTATTAGGGCTTTTGTTATTGCTTTAACTCTGCTTTTCAGCAGTTCTGAAGGGACATTGTCCACACCAGGTGACTTTCATGCCTTGAGGCTGTTTATAGCTACTTCTTCTTCTCCCTTCAGTATAGGTGGACTGTCCTCACCATCCCTGATAGACTGTGTCTCTTGTAGTAAGGAGGTGTCAGGACAGTGTTCGTAATTGTATAGGCCCGAGTAATATTCTGTCCATCTCTTTAGGACTTCATCATTATCTATCAGAAGCTTGCCATCTTTGTCTTTGATGACAGTTGCTCATAGTTCACTGGTTTTAGTGAGTGCTTTGAGAAAGTTGTAGGCCTGTTTGTTGTTTCCAGTTTTCAAGCTTATCTCAATTACCTTGCACTGCTTGTCTGTCCACTTCTCTTTTGCTGTTCGCATCTTTTTCCTGACCTTATTATTCACCTATTGATACTGTGTCCATGTCTCTTGACTGCTCTTTGCCTTTTAGTTCTCGTCTTCTGTTGCTGCATTGCCTGAAACCAAATCTGGAACGTTGGAGTTCACTACCCTTCTTAGCATTCAATCAATACAATAAAATGAAAGTCCCCAAATTTGCATATGCAGTCCAGTGCATTCTTGTCTTTTTGTCAAGATCTTTTTCTCTGTCCATGATAAATTGATATCGGGCTTAATATCAAACAGGAAAAACCCTCAAATAGGCAAAGGCATACCACAGCATTATCATTAGCACAGAGGACTGTTGCTCCCTAATTTTCAGTTTTATTATTGGGCCTCTAACAGAAGGACAAAGCCATTGAGGAGGGAGTTATCATCCCATGGCACTGCCCCCAAGTGGGTGCATTTGAGAGCTAGTCCTGAGGTCCTGCCTCCTTATAGAGGGATTATCAGTCTACGTCACTACACAAGTCACCCCGCTCTACTGCGCATGTCGACTGCAGAAAGAGAGCAGGAAGAGCCGCGACCATGTCTTAAACGCGCAAGTTTTGCAGACTTTGAGCATCAGTGCTGCAGCATGCCTACAGCATGACCCCAAGCTGAGAGAAAAAAACAGAACACTGTTATTAATTTTGAGCAATATAATATGTTAGACTCATTGGTTAGAATGGTGATAAAGCTAGATATGCCCGCAGGCACAGCTATATAATTGCAACAAATGAGTTGTAAAATGTTTACTACAATAACGACAGTGACTGAAAACGAGGTTACATAGCAATGGAAAGATAAGATAAACTTTTATTGATCCCACAGTGGGTAAATTTCATTGTTACAGCAGCTCAAAAAGACAGTGATATAAGAGGGGGGAAAAAAAAGCAAATGTGTACAACAAGTACAAAGGAAGCTAAGATTAATTTGTAACGTTATATTATTCTAAATTACATACCCAGCCATGCAGGTGCAGTTCGCAGTCAGGATGCAGTTGTTTTTCTTGTTCACAATGACCCAGACTTAATACATATTTATATTATTTCAGAACTCTTTTGCGAATGAAGGTAATTTCGGCGACAAGTACCTACACCTGTTCTTGCAGCACGGTCACGCAACTTGCTGTAAAAAATAGACAGCTGTCCGATTGGAAAATGTAAACGGACGAAACCACGTACTTGTCGCCAGAATTATCTTCATTCGCTGAAGAGTTCTGAAATGCTGCTCTCGCTGGAAAAAAATTACCGTCGCTGAGTGCCAGTGCATAGACCTAATTATAATTAAATTATTTTTCTGTACTGAATATAGCCCATTATTTGCTGTTACATCAAATGGGGAGAGAAGCCATATCTTCAACTGCCACTTGATTATTCTTGAATTGGAAAATGTGTTAATATAGGAAAACCATCTAGAATTAGCCAGGACTAATTGTTGTCAATGAAGGGATGGATAGCCTAATTGCCCCCCGAATTTTCAGATCTAGCGCTGGCCCTAACCCGCCATTACGAGTTATCTCGTAGTTGGCAGTCAACGTGTTAAGACATATCCCATTCACTAATGTTAATTTAGCAGCATAACTTGTTTTATCTCTCGGTGATAAACTGTTGTAGTACGCTGACAACATCGCTAGCTAGCTAACATCGCAACTGCAAGATAACCATGCCAACCTGTCAAACGGGGCTGCTCTTTCTGCAGTCAAGTTGCGCGCGCATCCACCATGTTGATAAACAAATAATCCCTCTATATGTCCTGCTCAGCTCTAAATTCCCCCTGTTAGAGCCTATATTTAGGTAAACTTCAGAACCAATAGTGAAACATTCTATTAAGATCTGGACACAATTCAGACCATTTTTTGTCACTCAAAAACCTCACAACATATGCTCCTATAGTGTAAAACCACCTATTTACACCATCAATTATAGATGCAGCTTTTGATGTTTGGGTATGAAAGGAGTCAGCACAATAGAAGATCTCTTTATTGACAATAGTTTTATATCCTTTAACCAGCTAATTCTAAAGTTTAATATTCATCGCTCTCATTTTTGCAGCTTTTTAGTCTCATATCAACATTCTCTACTTGTTACCCATCTTAACCACCTTGTTCACTTTTAGATTCCATCTTGAAAATTAACCGATGTTGCAAAGGGTCTATTGGGGTGGTTTACTTATTGTTAAATTTACATAAAGTGGAGTTCTTGAGGAGGAAGAAGATTTGGGGCAGTTTCATGATAAGGTTTGGAAAGCAGTTCTGGGTAGGATACACTCCTTCTCTATCTATTAAAGAAATACAATTATCCAATTTAAGGAAAAAAAAGGAATTTGTTTTGTACTCTGGGTACCTGCAATAGACGTACCCTCTTGTTTTGTGCACTGAAATAAAGGGTTTTGTATGATTAATTAAATAGAATGCAAACAAAAACCAGATTTTTCTTCTATAATTTCTCCAAAGGTATTGTTAGTTTAGGCACAATACATATATCGTAAGACAAAGAGTCCCATGAATATAAATGAGCTTGCTTTGTAAACTTTCTACTGGTACATAAAGCATTTGAAATGTGTGAGACAGTGAACCCTTCCTTTGGTTTTGTGGAAGTGAAGTGAATCATTTTATGTAAATAATCAGTATTCAAACACAAACATACCCACAGAGAGTATGGAAGAGATTAAGTTTAAAACAGTGAAAAGCCTAATAGACATGATTAATTTACATGTGTATTTGTGACGTGTACATACCACATAGGCAGAGCAGGTTTTTGTAAAAATCTACACTGCATACACGGAGAGATACTCATATACTGCATGCATTTAATACATGCAGTATAAGAAATGAGTACGTATTGACAGGCATAGATGATTTGCTGCCATTGAAGCATGATAAGAACAGAATGTTATGTATGGCTTTCAGTCACAGGAAATGCACAAGTCCATAGTTTTTCATCTGTAGCACCTTTAAGGTCTCTGTGTCATTGCATTGTATCACTTTATTGTATATTACACCTGTTCATTCTCCAAGCGCATCAGTGTTTGTCAGGAATGAGACCCACAGATGTGTTTATGGAAAATTTATACCTGCAAGCATCGTGCAACAAATATCAGTAGCTCAACCTGCCCTCATGTCTGCCAGAAAATCAATATCTCCTAAATGGCTAAGAGACCAGGTGACCTCTACAATGTAATGGGAGTCCCAGTTCAATGGCACAAAACCACTTCTAAGTCACAGGCTTGTATGACAGTATGACACATGGCTATTATTGACTGAACTACAAAACGTTTTTTACGTGACTGCATTTAAATTGCTTCCCAGCAGAGGAAGATATTTTTGCAGTAGCATTGGTTTAGACACAAACTGCACTTTAGCGCGTGCGATAGCTGGCAGTAGCATGAATGTATCCAGCTATGGTATATGTGCAGCCAGCTGTTGTATTAACACTGCCAGCTGAAGTGCACATATAAGACTGAATGCACTGCAGTAACCTCAGATGACTGATGCAATGATACAGGCAGCTACACAGTCTATTATGGATATGAGGAGTATGTATTCAGTACTTCTGGATGCCGTGCCACAAGTGTACGTGAGTCTGTGTGGCTGCATAAATGTGCGTGTGTGAAGGAGCGCATGGGCGCGTTTGAGTGTGCGTGTGTATATGTGTGTGCTCGAGTGCATGAATACAGTATGTGTCTGGACCTGTATGCATGTATTGTTCACTATATATGCATTTTTGTGTGTGTATTTATGTGTACCTGTGTGTGTGTGTGTGTGTGTGTGTGTGTGTGTGTGTGTGTTTTGTATGCATGGATACTATGATTGAATTATTTATTTGTGAGTGCATCTGCGACTGTGTGCGTGTCTGTCAGCCTGCGCCCACCCACATCCGTGCAGGCTGAGTCCTGTTCTCAGGACACTCAAGGACAGCCGTCCCTGTGTGCTGCTGCGTTTGACAAATTCCAAGCCTTTCTGAAGGTATTTCATTACCTGAATTTCTCAGAAGCAGTTTCAACACGACAGCTCCGTTTGCACTCAGAGCCCGTTGGCTGCAGCTCACATGAGAAGGATTGAGCTCCCTGTGCAAAGTCAATCACACTCAAGTCCCTGGCCCCCATTCATTGAAGACGACATGGAAGACAACGCTGCATTAAGTGCCACACGGGACTGCAAGGAATCCAAAAAACATTGTGTTTCCTGCAAGTCAAATCACTGCATCTGTGACAGCAGAGATGTTTGCTGTTACTGAAAGCAGAGCAGAGTAATAACCCAACACAATAAGAAAGATGTTTATTGCGAGGCAACGTTCTTCAGGGAGCGTGACAAATCGCTGCATTGCTCAAGATAGTTTTAAGTGTGAAGATAACAAGATAATACTGGTTCCAGGAGGAAAAAAAATGTTTATGGAAAGCATTCTGGTCCTGTTTGAATGCAAACATTCTCTGTAGCTCTTGAGAGATACCAGTATAAAAAAAACACTTAAGTACTTTTTTTTTTTTTTTGCATGTTATCGGAGATGTTTTCTTGCACTAAGTCCTTTGCAATTAACCCAGCAGTATCCTAACGTGTGTTAAATTGCTAAGTTATGCGTTATAATGCAACAACATTTTAATTGTGATTTGTGATTTCATGAAATCTACCCGTATTTACATTTATTTGTGGTTTTGTGCCTTTATGCCAGTGATGTACAACATCCATGTGTCCTCTATTCAAAATCCCTGTTATATTACACAAATACATCAGGGTGCTATACTGTTGTCTTCATATTCTGAGCTTTATTATTTATAATCAAGGGGGCTAAGATACAGTATCAAACAACACTCTCAGATTAATGAAAACACCATTTCCATGCACAAACTCACAGAGCCACTTTCTATGTTTACACATTTAGTTGAGCTAATACTGACATGGAGGCTATAGATATGTATCATACCGAATAATTTATTATGAGGACCACTGCCTCCACAAAATGGCATTTCTCGTGTGTTATTTTCATCCTTGACAGAATTCTGACTTCACAGCCAACAGTCAAAGGCCTGAATCAGATTTGATAAACCTTGCCAAATTCAGTCTGATATCCCAAAATATTTACATGACAAAAAAATACATGGGGAGAAATGCTCACCCTTTTTAGGAGAGGGAGGGGGGCTATTTTGGGGGTCTGAGAATCCTTTCTGTGTTTGCTTATTGCTCAGTTCAGTGTGCTGTTTGGATTGTACATTTCCCTTGTACCTTCATCTTCCACCTGCAGGACATCCTTAGTCATGATAGCAAGCATCCCGGTTCCCTGCGGCTTAGCCAAGCTCTAAAAGTCTTAAATGTGTGAAAATGGAAGAGTAACATAAAGTCAGATGGTTCAAAAAAGGCCATTTTGCGTAAATGCTAGAAGAACAGTAAGGAACAGCATGTACTGTTCAGTTTTAAGTGCTGTAAATCTTCTTCTGGTCTCCAGCAGGCAAATGGTCTCTTGGGAAAGTCTTGTGCAGTCCAGTGGAAAACTAAGTTTCAGTCAGTGAGTTGAATCTCATCAGCGTTATGTAAACTGCATGTCCCTTTGTTACGAACTTCAGAGATGGAACCAGGCGCAGATCCCAGAAAAAAGCCGCACTGGACTCTTTAATGAAAAAGCAGGTATAGCCACAGTTGGCACTTAAATGGAAGATAAGCAATACAAAAGGCATTGAGACAAAGAGTAGTCACAGGGCGGCCCGCGTTCAGGCGAGAAGGGAAAATAAACACAATGGATTAGGCAAGACGCGCTTAGGAGGCTGGTTTGCGATCGGTACTGGGAGAGCAATCCATAGTTAACAGGGCACGCTGGACTGTGCACACTCACAAATTCAGAGGTATGAGAAACTGGAAGGAACGTCACTCTAGGAACCGCTGACCCAGGGTGACACTCCTAAGAAATAGTTACTGGTTTGCTTTAAGTTTCAGTATTGAAGGCGTAAGATTAGAGCACTTAGAGAAAGCAGCCATTAAGCACAGTGAAAGGGTAACAATCCAGCAAAGTTGAGACACAGACCAGGAACTTAAACGTACATGAAAATTAATGACAAACAGGTAAGAGAGATAACACAAAAGGAAAGGCGAAAGATGAGACAATACATAAATATTGAGAACCAAACAGGGAAACTGAGGAGGACAGCTGCTTTGCAGGGGAAAACAATTAAGAAAAACAGAGAACATGACAGTATTCTCCCCCCTGCCTGAGGGGGCACCACCTGGCAGCTCTGTGATTGACTTCAGACGACCACGCAGGAAAGCTTAAACCAGGAAGGGGTTGAGGATGTTGTGCCCCAGCACCCAGGACCGCTCCTCAGGGCCATACCTCTGTTAGTCAACTAGGAACTGGCGGCTGCACCCCCTGCACCGAACATCCAGTATGCAGAACTCTGTGTAAGCATGCCCATCATCAATGAGCTGGGGGAGGTAGAAAGCGGGTGAGACAATTGTAAGGAGAAGAAAAAAACAGGTTTAATATGGGAGACATGGAAAACTTGGTGGATACGGCGGAGGGGAAGAGGAGGATGAGTTGATTGGCTGATTAGTTGGCCGATTAGTTGACCGATGTCACAAAAACATAGTCATTTCATAAAATCTGTGACTGCATAGCTACTTCAGGTATAACATCGCTTTCTTTGATTGCAAATCTAAAATCCTTTGTTTTTGAGCAAAAAAATGATTCCCTTGTCTCAAACATTTCAAGCAATATATTGATTAAATATATTGCCTAACCGCAATGTTTTATATTATGCGTTATAATTAAAACAACTGTCCAGCAGCATTGTCACTTAATCTTTATCGGCTGTACATTT
Organism: Gymnothorax javanicus; assembly: GCA_029692085.1. NCBI lineage: Eukaryota > Metazoa > Chordata > Actinopteri > Anguilliformes > Muraenidae > Gymnothorax > Gymnothorax javanicus. The sequence goes on along the minus strand of CM056205.1, from coordinate 28,865,449 downwards.
GGTAAGTCAGCTGGGAATACCATGAAGCGAGACTAATGGGTTAGCGAGTGTATGTTTAACCTAAAGCTGGAGTTTTCAATGTCATGAAGATGGAACTCTCTTAACCTGCTATGGCAACTTGTGGTATCTCAAATGAGCGAGCATGCATAGTAGGGAAAGAAACAAGGCTGAAATGATCGATGTTCCCTCTGGTTTGCTGTCTCAGAATCAGTGCTTCATTCAGTCTGACTCATGACAGTGGGGAGTAGCTTGCACTGAATGTAATGGGCCCTAAAAAAACCCCAAAAGTTAGGTGCAGCTGGAAAAGAGGGCAGCATTGTTGCTGTCAGTCTCTGAATTGGAGCGTGTGTGTTTGCACAGTGGACCAACCTGGGAATGAGCCCAAAGTCAAGTAAATTACACTTTCACAAATTATACCGAACTTTGCACTAGATTGGGCCTATATTTCCCACGTTTGGGGGGTGGGGGGGGGGTGCCGGTTTGGTCCTGGGCTCTGTGATCCAGTCTTGCTCCCTCACCAACTCTCAGCAAAAGGCCAGCTGTCAATGCAAGGGAGAATCTCCCTTCCTCAGGGTCCGTTGAGCCCCGACTGTATTCAGTATGTTGGTGCCTTCCCTCTTTTGTGTTGCTCTGGCTCGGAAGCCCATATTTGTGACATTACTGGAATGTTCTGTCAGTGTTATAACATTGTCATGTCTTTGCAGCAATGTGGTAAAAATGCTTTGTATTTGTTGGGAGTGCAGCCGACAAACTGCAGAGATTGAATGTTGGATGTCTACAGCTCTCCAGCCAAGCGCACATTTAATCATGACAGGGACTGTCTGTGCATGTAAAATTGGAGCCAAGAGAGAGAGTGTGGCACTTTTCTCTGCCACTGGCACCGTTTGGAGAAGGTCTGTAATACTCAGCCATTACATTGCTTCCCGTTTCACTAAGGTGTAAAAATGCGGTAACACTAATGTAATATCTTTTGTCCTCCAACACCATGAAGAAAACAAAACAACTGTCAGTTCAAAGGAGGCAAATGGTTATAGACCTTCATGAATCTGGTAATGGAAACAAGAAGATTCACAAATGATTGAATATGCCACTGAGCACTGTCAGGGTAATTATTGAAAAATTCCAAAGGTATGGAACTGTTGAAAATCACAAGGGTTAGGGTTAGGGTTAGGGTTAGCCCGGGCCCTAAGCCCCCCCCCTTTTTCTGGCACATCAAATAATATTTGACAGTTTAACATCATGTTGAATAAAGGAACCATTTATAGCATTTGGTTGCATGCAATGACTCCTTGAAGTCTGTAAAGCAAAGATATCACCAGACGCTGCGTATCTTGGTGATGAGCTGCCTGGCTTGTACTACGGCTTTCTTTAGGTCTTGCTTGTTTGGAGACTTTATGCCTTCAGTCTCCTTGTCTACATGTAAAATGCGTGATAAATTGGATTCAGTTCCAGATATCTATTCTGCCAACAGAACCATAGTAACAAAATAATGTGCCACTGTCCAATGAATTATGGTGCTCACAGTAAATGATTGTCACCTCACCTCACAAATTTTAACTGTTAGTGTTGCCTGCATTTTGGAAATAGAAGATCTTGCCAAACTTTGTGAAAGGCAACGCCTGAGCTTATTTATATATCAAGGTTTAGGGTGAGCAAAGATATGCATACGCAGGCAGTGGAACAACACTCGCCAAGCTGGCTGCAGAGTACAGACATTTTGCGGTTTCCCTTTCTGTCCACTAGAGGGAAATAGTTCCCCAGCCACAGATTGTCATGCTTGCTGGTTCAGTCTCTCCTCACAGCAACCATTATTTTTTCTTAGGGCTAAAGGAGCTGTGGCACAATTTCAGCGCATGCTCAGAACTTACATCCTAGGAAAGTGAATCTGCTTGACTCCAAGTCTTTATATCATTCCATCCTTGCAAATCGGTCTTCGTTTTGCGTTGTATTTATACATTTTAGTTACTCTGGCATTATACTTTTTATATTAAGGAGCTTTCTATGGAAATTTGAGGATTCAAAGTGCTATCTTTAACTTAAGCCAAGGGATGTGAAGAATGTGAGCTGGTAACCATCTCCAATAATCATAGAAGAAAAAATACCTTCTAGATTTTGACTTGTAGTTGAGTGGATTTACTTCGTTCAAAGTTGCGAGCACGCACAGTAATCGTGACACAGCTCCTTTAACGTGTGTGTGGTCGACATACCTTGTTGCCTCATTGTTTCATAAAGAAGGGACTTGAGGGGAGAATAAGTGGAAACATTTTTTGACTTTTGCCTCTGAGCTCAGAAATGTGTTCCTTTTCCTAATCCAAAGACAACATGGTGTTGAGACATCAGCCTTACCATCTTCAGTGCAGGGCCACATAATTACGGAGGTCCTTGACCTGCGTCTGTGAGATTATACAGCCATGCATATGAAAATGGAGCAAGCCCTGTGAGTAATGAAAGCCTGAATTATAGATTTGATATTTCTGCAAACATCGCACTAATTATATAGTGATAATTAAGTCTTTATCATATGTTTGCATGCATGCTATTTAGAACAGAACCACTCTTACTAGGGGAAAAAAAAGTCTTAGTAAATTGTAGGCCAGCTGTTATCTTGATGTATTTATGGTTTTGAAGACAAAATAATGGATCAAAATAAACAATGGAAATTTTACTAACTGGGTGCACTTAAAAACATCCTGAATACGCAGTCATTGTCCACCGAAAAGATTAGGATATTCTTACTGCAGTATTTCATAGGAAGAGACAGCTTTGTGCCAGACATAAACTAATGCTCTTAAACACAATGCATACAGTATACTCATTATTTTCCAAAAATGTAAATATGGTGCAGACCAGACAACAGACCGCATTTATTCATGAAACTCCAAAAGTATTGAAATAAAAGATGATGGTATTACGAGCATTATGATGAGATGTGGGTGTTTACAACCATATGACAGTTTCAGGCCAGCTAACGTGTTCATTAAAGTTTAATTCAAATGAGATAGACTGTGTTATTCATCAATAACAGCTGGTGCAGTTAATAACAAAAAAAGAGAAGATATTTATTTTTGCACCTTCTCACCTTTTAAGAATCCTCTACAGAATGCTCACGCTAATCAAATGCTTTTAATTAATTTCAAATGGTGTTGAATGCATAACTAAAATACCAAACGAGTCTATAAGTTTTCTGCTTGAAGTCTTCATGAATAGCACAGTTCTACAGCTGCATTTGTAAGGTAAATATTTAATTAAATTGTTACATATTATACATTTCATTTACTGAAATATATACCATATGTGCTGTAACAGCATGATATACAGCTATTGTAAATATATGGCAGTATGTATCATATTATTATAATATACTGCATTAGTTTATTTTTAAAAAATATATTTATGTATAATACCATACAATTTCGCCAGAAGGTCAGGAGAGAGAGAGAGAGAGAGATGAGCAGGGCATTAAAAAATATTAGACTATATGGCCTATTGAAGACATAAACAAGAACGTTCTTCTTGAGATGACAAGTACAAGCCAGCTAGGTAGCTAGCATTCCCTTTATCTCAATTAATTCAGCTAACTGCGGTTTGAATATGTAGCAAGTTAGCCTTGCTAGCCAATGTTGCTGCCAGAAGCAATGGTACTATTTAAAACACTACTATACACATTCAAAATTTTTGCTCGACATAATATTTTGAGGTGTAGTGAAATGCGAATATCATACATGCCGTTTGGGCGTGCCTATCTCATCGCATTGCATTTCCCGCGTCTTTCGCTCATTGAGATGCACAGAGCCAAAAATCATGGAAATTGTGTCACAGTCCAAATATCAGCCTGACTGTTCATGAAAACTTTGCTTTCTCTCGGCAGACAAGCTGTGAGCCACAGCTTATCAGAAGTAATTACTGTATAATTGACTAATATAAAATTGTGAATATTTTTTCAAGACTGTGAATAAATACAGTAAATACATGAGTAAATAATTTTGGTATGATATGTGCTTGTCTCAGTGTCACGCTCATGCCTTTGCCGGAAATGCTGTCTGTATTTTGAAAAATAGGAAGGAGGCGGGAAAGGTCTACACTGAGCCCTGTTTTCAAGTTCATAATGTACTCCGCATCGAAATCGGAGGTACAGCTCTGAAATATCACTGAGACATCAAAACAGTTCTCAACTTTCATATTCTTAAGGTGATCCTGTTTCAGAGAGCAGTGACATTAAAGTGCAAGACACACTGACCAGGGTGGGGGAATTTACATCAACAACCCACAAACCTGCTTAATCTACCCTTTTCTCTATAGACCCCTACACTCCCATTCAGCTCCTGGGAATAATTTCCCACTTTAATCGTGCATAAAAAAGAGACCGCCAACGGCTATACCTGCTGTAGAAAAATATGCTTCAATTTTATCCAAGTTTTCATCCTTTCAACGGAGGGCTTTTAATCATGTTGTTCTGTCGCTCTGATGTAACGATTGCCCACAAGGTAAAGGCGTCACCTGAAGTGAGACTATTGCTGTTTTACAAAGAAGACTTGGTAAAGGAGCTGTGTTCTTTGGTTTAGCGGTAACAGCTTTCAGGATTGTGGTAATGTATGCAAATTCCGCCTTTAGCTTTTGTGCCTGCCTGAAACTCATGTTTTACATTGGGACGCTAAAGGGTTAGCAGCGAGCGTTTGCATTTTGGGCCTGATCTGATGGGCTCTGTAGAGAATGGGATAAAACCCAATGTTATACCATTAAATCCACACTCAGGGCTCTGAAGGCATTACCTGATATTAATACCTTCACATACGTATATCCAGCCACTGACAAACATGCTAATTCCAGGTCAGGTTTCCTGTTTGGGGGGGAGGGCTGGAACTCTCTCTGGACCATCTGCCAATCCATCACAGAGATCACACACTATTCACTGATGCGATTCAGAGTCTCAAGTTAGCCTTATGTGCTTATCAGTGGGAGGAGACCGTTGTGCCTAGAGGAAACTTATGCTAACACAGGAATAACTCGCAAACTCCCCTTCATTCAAAGCTGTTGCCTTCTAGCTTTGAGGCAGCAGTGCTACTCACTGAGCTGTTGCATGCCTATTCCAACACATTCTCATCCTGACTCATCATATAGTGACTCTTTTTGCCCGGGCATTGATATACAACGAAAATAGAGCCTTCTGGTGTCCTTATTTGATGTTCAGGGTGAGGGTTCGTATTAAAAATCGTATCCAAGAAGGACGCTAAAAGGCTTTATTTTCTTTGTATATTGACGCTTGGGCAGAAAGCATCACTATGACCCATTGGGTTGAGAATCCACTCCCCATTCAGTGAAATCTGAAAGTACGATTGAATTTGGGGCAAAGGCGTAGCACTTGCATTGTGCATTGTGATTCACAAGAATTCCTCGTGATAATACAATTCAAGAACATGTTTCGAAGTCACTGGATTAAAGTAACAGGAAATTAGCCCACATAGCTAGCTGTGCAGTGGTTGGCCTGACAATGCTAAAATGGCATTAGCGGAGGAATGCTGTGCTAAGGCATGGGTGAGGGCTGCTCAGCGTAGCCGCTTTCGTTTCAGCTGTGCTGGATAGAGCCATCATCACCGCCTGCTTACAGAGGGCAGTGCATCACACACCAGTAGTGGCCCACCTTTCCTTCAGGGTACATCCACCTACATGGCACTTCTGTGCAGTGAATGGACTGAACATGGCGATCTAACATGGTAAAGTGCACATAAGCTCTCCCATTGCCATCTGTTGTCTACACCAGTGTTTCTCATGCATCCATGTCCCGGTTTTTGTTGTGTTCCACCTTGAGCACACCTTATGATGTTGTGCTCCCCCTAAAGCACACTAGATGATACTGATCATGGGCTTGATGAATTTGCTACATTAGATGTGCTTAAGGTGTAACACAACAATCACCAGGACATGGCTGGTGTGCCTCGACAAGAAGCTTAAGAACCACTGATCAATGCCACAGAAAGTGAGAATGAGAGACTAGGGGAGAGAGGAAAACAGAAAGGGGGCAAAGAGGGAGAGCGAGAGGGAGGGAGAGTGGAGGAGATGGAGAGAGCAGGTCATGACGTCGTGTAGTAGATGGGGCACACAAGTGCAGGCTCAGTCCTTTTAATCCTTTTAAAAGAGAGAGAAGTAGAAGGAGGAGGTTGAGAGGAGTGCTAATTCGGTATGGAGCAGCAGCACCGCTTTTAGAAACACGAGCCCTCTCTGGTAATGCAGCCCCCTTAAAATCAATCAAATGAATTGGGAAACCGAGCCAAGGGGGGCTGATGTCATCCGTCTGTGATTTGGGGGGGTTATATAATTCATCAGGTGCATTACATCACCGCCAGCCAATCTATCAGCCCAAAACAACCCCGTTTCACCCCCAACATTTCCAATTCAGAGTCTGCCTAAAGTGGCCATACACATCAATCAACAAGGTCATTTATTTAAATCCAAACCACAGGGCTTTACTCTTGAACTAAATGATCTATTTGCTGTTAGCTTTCCAGGACATGTTTTTTTTATTTTGTTACATATGCAAATTAATCTGGGAGGAATTGTCCTGGAATTCACTGCTGTTTTAAAAATGATAAAGTAAAGTATATATATTCTGTCTCTCTCGCACAAACGCCTACCATCCCACCTGCACACATGGTGCAAAGTTATTCAGTTCTTGGATGTCCAAAAGTGAGGTTTAAAAGCATTCTTATTTAAAAAAAAAAGTTATAGAAATTCATAATTTCTAGACCTGTTATTCTCTACCGTATGAAGAATGGGCTGTTTTTTTTTGATAAAGTGAAAATGATCTCCGCTCTGACTGGCCAGAAAACAGAGCAACCTGCCCCTTTTACCCCAGGTCAAAGATGATAAATAACGCATCTAAATTCAATGCAATTTTATTTGTGTAGCACTTTTAACAAAAGTGCTTTAAATGTGTCAAACCACTAATAAGAGATTCCCCAAGAGCATGCCAGAGGTGACAGTGGCGAGGAAAAGCTCCCTTATAGGAGGAAACCTTGGGCAGATACTGGCTCTGTGAGAGGTTGCCCTTCTGCCTGAGGGTGGTCTGAGGGGGTCTGAGAGGGGGAGGGGGCTGGGACTGGGACATGAGACATAGGCTACAGCTAAAAGTGTAGCAGTGGCTAGATCCCCAGGCTAAACTGGCAACAGTCTGTAAATACTCATGAACTGATGTAGCTATGAACTGCACAATGAGCATGGAAAGGTAATGTGTGCAGGCTAAGCAACAGTGAAGATGGCACTTACATACGTAATCTAGTGCGACATGTAGTCGCTATACAAATATAACTACTTTCGGAATTTTGTTTGAATTTTAAGAGCAATCTGGAATCTAAATTTTCTGTTTCTTCATGGACACTTGGAATGGAGCCATCCTTCAGTATTGATTTTTTTCAGGGAACTGTTGCGTTGTTCTGGCTCGTTCGAAACGCAGTCCGATGCAAAATGACGAGCACCCACAAGCAGTCGTGAATTAAATTCAGCTGGAGCATGGTTGTTGACTAACGAGATAAAAGGGACGTGCTCCAAGGAAGATGGAGGCATGTAGACAGAGCTGATGGGAGCGAACTATGGAAGTCTATTTGTGATTTACAAAACAACAGAAATTTCAAACCACATTTTTTCAAATTCTAAAGTGAAATGGAGGGTCTAACAGCTAAACTGGAGGGTCCTCAAAGTCAACCTTCGCTGGGCAGTGGAGACCTCTGTAAAGGATGTGTAAACTGAGAAAAAGTTATGGGTCCTCTAATAACTGAAATCTCACTCTCAATTAAGCTATGGAATGGTGGATGCCACACCCCTATGACCAGATAAATTCCTACACAGTTCTTTCTGCTTTTCAAACATAATCAATAAGACATAGGGTCTGATTTTTCTGCATATGCTATTTGTGACAATGCTCACACAGACTGATCGCTCCGTCTGCTCAGGAGTATTTGCCTCCAGCTGCAAGCTCTAACTAGTATTTTTCTGCTGGGGTTGCATGCCTCTGGGCAGAGAATAAATATTGAGGGCATATTGAAATTTCAGAGGGCATTTTCCATGTAAATTAAACTGCACTAATGGACATGTCACTGAAATGCAGTTATGCAAAGCAATGCTTGGTATTTTCTTCGGACCAAACATCCCCCATGACGTAAAAACTTGCATGAGTTGATGTAAAAACTAGTAAAGTATAATTTAAATAATGTATCATGATTGTTTTCCATTTCATTGCTTGATGAACATAAAATTGGTGTCTGCGCTTGCAGGCATACATTTGACATTTATAATAATAATCATGTAACTGTGGAGCCTCTATGCTATTTCTCACTACAGGCTTCATCCCACCACAGGTGTAAATGAGGGTAGGGTTGAAGAATACAAAACACGTCAGTCGTGACATTAAGTGAAACATTAAAAAAAATTGTTTTCAGGATTTAATTTGTTTCAACCCCCTCATTTATAGTAATTTTTGAAGTAGTCAAAAGAATTCATTATTGCCTGGAAGCAGAGAATCTTATAAGGATAAAGAGTGTTCTAAACTGATTAACTGACAAGGAGTATAAGTGGCCAGTGTCAATAATTGTAGGCTTTACAGTATGGTACCAACACAAAATTCTCTGCAAAGGCTGGACTGTTCTGTATCCTATGTAGCCACAGCTTTCTTTGCAGTATGCTGTATTCCATAATACAGTGCAATCAATGTTTACTGCCAAGACCCTCATGATTTGACTTGGCAGACTGTGAAGAATGCGACTTTGTTCTTTTTCTCAACACAAAATATCCGTGCAATAACTTTCTTTATTATCATGAATAACAAAATAAATAAAATGCTCTGTAAAACTCATGTCCTTTAAATGAAGGTAAGCATCTTCATGAAAGAAAATGAAAAAGTAATTATGCAAGCTCCATTCTCTTGCGTGAGCGCCAGAGGCACCGGCATAGGGTGGCAGTATTGATATTAAAGTTTACCCAACCCATATAATGGATTGCCCTTCTTTCAATCACGCCTACTTGCAGCTATCACATAGCCCCTGCTTGTTTTTAAATATGCTCAGAAGAACCACTTTGACAAATCATGGAAGAGCTTGCAATAGTCCTTAGGATATGATAGAAAAAATTGGGTCCTTTGTGTGCAAACTAGTGCTCACATTATCCAATGACTAGATTGTGCTCGGTGCTATATGTTCCCTCGGTGTGCCGTAAAGGTGGGCATGCCTGACCTTTGACCTACAAAAAATGAGGTCAAAATTGGACATATGACCTTGACATCAAATATGCTTCTGGAGACACCCAATATGCATAACCTGTATACATTTGAGCGCTGTCCCTCCAACAGTTCAGCAGCTAGAGTGGCATCCAGTGATGGAAAGACAGACAGACGGATGGACGATGGAGGGGACAACAAAACCCCATCGGCCAGAATCACTGAAGGGTAAAAACCCACCACCATGATTTCATATCATTTCATAGTTCTTGCAGCATGTTTTGCAGATAAAATGAAGTCATGTTTGTACACAATGAGAGCCATGAGCTGTGAAGTTGTGATTAAAGGCACTCAGAGATATTTTTGCAATCTGACTCTGAGCCGAGTACAAGTCATTTATGCGCAAAAAGCCTGTAGAACCACTGTCAGTTCAAATAACACCCTGCAAAAACTGTCACTCAGTTACACTGTGGTGAATTTTAAGGAGATATGAACTTGATGAAATGATTGTGATATAAACTTACCTTGAGGGCGAGGGCCACACTATGCCCAACAAGAAAAATAGCCTCAAACACTCCAAACAAATTAAGTAAATTATGAAAGAAAGTATTTGTTTCACCTGAGGAGAAATGCTTTTTTGAATTTATGTAATTTCTATGAAATTCTCAGTTGATTTAAAATTTCTCGAGTGACCTCACCATTTTGTGCGTACTTTGACTTTGGCTACTATCAGCCAATAACCTTAGCTTCAATCACACCATATGTTGCCCCATTAAAGTATCCTGGAACAGCAAAAATTTTGTATTTTATCTGGTGCAGTCAGATAAAGTCATGTATTTGGATTTTTAAAAAATTATTGACATGAAGATGTAATGACATTTCACTTTGGAGGAAGGTTCTGCTCAAGAGGCACCTCCTACCATGGCATAGCAAGAACATACTAAATGACAATAAATTAGGTAGGGAGCAGAACTTAAGAATCCCCTCACTGTCAGACAGAGCAGAACCAAACAGGTGGAGGCTGGGGTGGAGGCGGCATGTGAAAACATTTCTCACCTTGTGCAAATTAAGGAAACAAATTAAGCAGCATAGGTGAGTGAGCTTGACTGTGCTTAAACAAACCAACATAATAAGTTCTGTGTTACTACTGATCTCCAATTGGTGTACTCTCTTTGATGGAAGGGAGGTGCTCCCTTGCATTGACAGCTGGCCTTTTGCTGAGAGTTGGCAAGGGAGCAGGACTGGATTACAAGCCCACAGCAGACTGTAGAGCCCAGGACCAAACTGCCCCAACAACCCCCCCCCCCAGTATCTGTACCTGGTAAAACCAGAAAACATAGTTTCAGTGATAGAGGCGCACTGACTGAGGTTAATATGGTCTTCCAGGAAGAGCAGGCAGAGATCCCCTAAGAGACTGAAAATAGCCGAAAGCTCTGAATGTCATCAAATCACGTGAAGTGAACCCCATAAAATCCCATGTGCCTGTCTTCCCTCATAAATTAAACTAAATTCAATGGCCTCTATAACAAAAGAAACATACCAATGTAAATATGATCTGCCCGGCTGGCTTGTGTAATTAAACTCAAGCAAATCAGTAAGCTGTATACTGAACGCAGATTTGAAAAAATGTTCAAACTGTCGTAATTCTTCAGAAAAACATACATAAATCTGTTCATACTGGAGGCCTACTTATGGTTTGGATTCTGGATATTCTGACACTCTTCAGTGTCAATTAGTAATTGTGCAAATGTCTTCGCTTCAAATTTTATAAATTGCGGGGTCTGGGTCATGAAATCTGTTTCCAGTTTTTCAAGTTTTCTTTGAAACCCTGTGTAAATATTTTTGTTGCGATGTAAAATCCAGTTTTTATGTAAAGAATTATAATTTGGATTCAAATATTAAAAGCAATTCTCTGATTGCTTACCGTATGGTCTTCTTACCCCAGTGAATTTAGCAAGATTAAAATGATATTCCATTTCATTTGGCACTGCCTACAAAATTTAATAGTGAGCACTGTGATTGCAACAGTATGTACAGCATGTGATGTGAGCAGCCCAAGTTTGCATAGCTGCAGGAAATGTTACTGAGAAAATGTTTTTATATAATTTAATATAAAATCTTATTGGTGCAGAACCCTCAATAGTTCAATAGTAAAATCAAAGGGATTTAGAGCTGGATCTGACAAGAAATCAGACAAGAAATAATGTACTGCTTATTTGGGTGATTTATTAGTACAATAGGCATGGGCAATACAAATGAATAAAATGACAACATTTCTTGAGTTGCTGAGAAAAAAGTTTTTATTATTTTCAAATGATTTTTTGCAGGTAAGTACAGAAGACACAGACGAAGAGTTTGCCACAAGTCCAACGCCTTTACAGGAAAGGGTCTCAGAGCCACAGGGTCCCAAAAATGGCTGATTTCGGCATTTTATCAACAAAACCCATTGTGAAAATTTGGGGGGTGAAGCCTGAGGGCATTTTCGAAAATGCAGTCTACTCAGAAATAAACCTGGCCAAATTATCCATTAGGGTACCCTAACAGAAATAATTGATGCTAAAGTCATCAACCCCTTTTCTGAAGTACAGCAGCGCCCCTAGGCCCTTTTTTAATGGAAAATGCTTTGAATTTCACCCAATTATGTTCAACAAACATTAGGTTTTGCATTGATAAAAAAAAAATGGTATGAATGGGTTGCCTGTGAAGTTTTTTTTTTCAATGGCCTGCAAAAATGTCAAAATTATCGGTGGGAGGGCAAACTTAACGGCCCATTACTGTATAAAAAATGCAGTGGTTTATTGTTTGCCCTACTTTTAAACGTTCCCCCTTCAATAACCCGTGGTGATTTAAAAAAAAAAAAAAACTTCACTGTTTTTAAATGTCCATATACCCTCCTCCCATGATAGTTTCAATGAGCTACTGGAATATTCTAGTCAAAACACAACTATGTTAGGTTCAGGCAGAAACCTCCCCTTTGCTTGAAAAATCAGGCGATTAACTAGTCTAGTAAAACTATTCTTTTAGGTTTCATTGCGTTATTACTCAGTATATCGAACCTGAAATGCTCACAGGACAGCAGATTTGTGCGTTTCTGCTTCCAGGAAGCGAAGCAATGTCATCAACAAATATTAAAACAGTTCGACTTATGCAGAGTTCAATGCTTAATCAATATACAATGTTATTCTCCTTTAAATCTCCCTTTTACACCCAAACAAAAAGGTCTTTTTTAGTCTTCTTTCATAATCCGATTAACAAAATGTTTAAACGATATACAGAATTAGATGGCCTAATTGATTATTCAATTTCCATCCTCAGTCTCCAATTGAAGCATATAAGTGAATGAATCTTGGACTGGTGTTTGCGAGAATCATAGGTAGCAAAATTTGTCATGGTAGGTTTTGAACGCCTGGCGCTGGTTTATTCCTTGAATATTTTACTGAAACCAAAATGGGTCATATTCTGTCAACTAACTATGTAGGTTCACAGTAAAAATACACTCACCTTTCTTGTTTGTTAAAAGAAGTCACGAACGAACTTCAACAACTTCTGTCGAACTAATTTCACATCCCCTGAGATCTAGACTGGACGAACAGACTCGTAATTTCTCAAATTAGATGGCTGTAATTCAATCAGCGCCGTAGCTGGGATATCATGTCATCGCGGGCTATTTGAAATCTACCTCCAAAATGGATATTTTGCCACGCCGTGTTGACAGTTTGTAAACACGGCGCAAATTGAGGTCACGATTCATCCAACGGGCGAATAATAGCTCTGTTCAAATCGTTATTGGCCGTAATACGCAGAGTTCATGTATGAAATGCGGGTATCCTATTGAAAAGGTTGCTTTTAATCAAACCATGGTGTTCTTTTTGTATGAAAATGGTATTTACATCATTTTTTTATAAGTTTTCTGAGGCTTGTTTACCGCCCCAGTTCAGCTGTTACGCATTCCATTAGAGTTTATGCAGAGCGTTGCCCATGCCTATACAATATCTTTGTAATCATTTTGTTAAAAATGATAATTTGATTTAATGTAATAAGTCCTTGACTTTTACTTGAGGATTGTCAGTCTATTTAGACTCTGGTGTTTGTGTGTGTGTTTGTGTGTTTTTATACACAAGTTTATGTATTGAACATGTGTGTCTTTGTGTGAGTGCGTGTGTTTTCATGTGTGTGCATTTGTATGTTTATGCCTGTGTGCATGTGCATATACATGCATGAGTGTTGCTGTGTTTGTGTTTTTGCATGCTTGTGTGTATGTGTGTGTGCTTGTGTTTGCATGTTTATGTGTGTGAGTTTGCATGCACGTGTGATTTTGTGTCTTTGCATTCATGTGTGTTTGTGTTTGTGCACGGGTATGAGATTGAATGTGTTTGCATGGATCTGACTGCATTTGTGAGAGTGTGTGTATGTGTGCCACTCCCTTGAATGCCATCATCCTTTTTTTCAGGCTGCAGGACTCCATCCAGACACAAACCGTGGTTAATGCCATGCAGTCAGAGATACCATATGCTTCACACACTGTGGGAGAATGGTTAATGAAATCATACGGAAAAGTGTGATTAAAGTTGGAAAATGAAATTGCCGAAACTTAGAAAGAGATATTAGAACAGGGAAGGACAAGAATATTGAAATGAGTTTGTGATGGAATGAGCAGTGGGCCGCACAGAAACCCTCGTCTGCATAATCCATGGCTGCTGCAAAGCGCGCATCAGCCCTCAAATGACATGATCCAACTGCAAGAGCCCTATAATCCAAGTATGACTGACATAAGAATCCTATAATCAATGTGAGCTTATATAAGAGCCCTTTAATGCAGGTATCATCACATCTGGCCCTACTGTCCAAAATAAAGCCCTGGTTTTCTTTCCTCCTCTGTAATTCCTGTTACAACACACTTGTCCTCCAACTTGAGTTTTTTGACCTCAAATTTAGGTAACAAAAGATCCCTACTATAACCTAAATATGCAGTTGGACCATCCAGATACAAACATTTTGAGCCATCGCCAGTATTTTACTCCAACCAACTGGATTTGCACTCAAGAACAGCTTTGCCAGGAGGCTGAACTAATCACTGAAATCAGCTGGCTGAATAAATGAGGCAAGTAAAAAATGGCAGGACTTGAGAATGACAATGTGCCCCACTGCCTTCATATGACTGACATATGAACTATGCAACCAAAATATGTCTCAGATGTGAACTTTATACTCTAACCTACATATGACAGACAAATCATAAAATTTAACCTGTGTAGTTGTACCTTATATGAACTGTATAACCCTTGCACTTATCACTTACATATGAGCTATATTCAACATGTGATTAACAATGTATATTGATGTTACATAATATCATGTGCATGCAAGAAGTAACTTTTTATACATAAATTAAGAGTGTCACAACTTTTATGAATCCCTACCATGTCTCTTTACAGTTCAACAGCATTCCTGCCTATTCAGTGTATGTGTGTTGTGATTGGTGTACGTCTTATGCCTGTCTCCCCTCTCTGCTGAATCTTGTTATTCGCTTGTTTCCTAATGTTCGCTCTTGTTATTCGCTCGTTGCTGGATTGTAAAATTGCATTCACACAAAGAATTTTTAAGATACACTTTATTGAACCCCGTGGGGTAATTTGTCCTCTGTAATTGACCCATCCTATAGATAGGAGCAGAGGGCAGCCATAGATTAGTGCTCGGGGACCAACTCCAGTTCTAAAGCCAGTACTTTGGTCAGGGAACTGGTAGGACATATGATGCATTTTTTTTTTTGCGGGTGGGGGAAACTGGTGTACCCAGAGGAAACCCATGCAAACACGGGGAGAATATGCAAACTCCACACAGAAATGCCCCAGGCCAGATTCGAACCCACGCCCTGCTATGAGGCGGTAGTGCTAACCACTACGCCACCATGCCGCCTTCTGCTCTTAAACTCCAGTTCTCAAGAACAAGCTTCCAATCCTAATCAGGGACCAGGACTGGGACTGCATTCTTGTTAACCCATGCAAGTCTGCTCTCTTTCTCAAGTTTGTCAGGAACAAGCTTCCAACTCTGAGCTGGGGCCAGGACTGGGACTGAATTCCTCTCAGGCAGCAACCCACCTCTTCATTAGCAGTTCAGTGCTGGCAAGCACTTCGATCTGATCGCACACCAGAAGCCACTGGCCAGCGACAGCAGCCCAAGCATTGTCTGTTACACTTGTGCTAAAGTGTCTCTCTTCCTCCTCGGGAGTCCGTCCCCGTCATTATTGTACTGCTGCCAATAAGTTACCAGTTATATTGCAGGTATGTCTCCACACTTGATTCCTGGTCTGCATCATAACAAAAGGATAACTTTCACTGAATATGATTGTTCTACTTAACTGAAATCAGGTCAGTTTACATGTGATTTAATTGAAAGAACAATTTTAACTTTGTGAACTACGACATGGAGGCAAAACTTAATTTTTCAGCTTTTAAACTGAATTCCTCCCTTCAAAATTATAAAATTTCATTTTATGGGTATACTGAAAACAGGACAAGGCTATTTAAGGGGAAATGGTTTCAATCATTTGTTAAGCTTCCCCCCAACTGCTATATAAATAATTATTGAGATCTTAAGTTAATCACACTTTAAAAACACTATGTTAACTGGTCAACTGAAAATTTAAAGTGCAATGATGGCAACTTACTGAGCATACGAGATGTGTGTTATATCCAGAAGAGAGCTGCCTGTCAGCCGTAGGGCTCTGATACTGAGATTATATACAACAGCCAGAGGCCATGGGCTCACTCCATCACAGTAAAAACCTCCATCCTCTCGACTGCAGGCGTTTATGTGAGGTCACTTCACCCCCGCTGAACCTACTGCTTGATCAGAATTTTGTGCCCTTTAGGAAAGAACATTCTATACATTGCGGCCAAAAATAGGGTCCACAGTGCATAATATGCTCTTCAGGGGTGCTAGACAGCGACATTTTTCACCAAAAGAAATGATAAAATGCATAAGGAATGCAATTTTAAAGCTGCCGCAATTTATAAAGCCAGTCGGTCCCAGAGGGTGGTGGTGGGTGGTGAAAGAGCAGGAGCAACCAGTGTCAGGTAGAGAATTAGAGGGGAAAGGAAAGTACAGGTATGAGCCGATGTCAGCTGGGGTGTGTGTGGGGGTGGGGGGTGATACAAGCAGATGCAAAAGTATGAGGACATTCCATGGTCTGATTCTGTGGTTCACGCTAGACCTCTTGGTTTCAGTGACGAACAATCATGACGCACCTACATCAAACCACATTCCAGCTGATTCTGTGCTTTTTCGGGCAAGCTTTTTTGCATTTCAATAGGACAGAGCAAGGTCCACACACAATCCCACAGACAATCAATTGGGGTCAGTGTGGAAGAACATGCTTGACCGAACACTGTTGGGATCAACTGGAAAGTTGACTTTGTGCCTGGCTTAATAGGCCAACGTCGCTGCCCAAGTTCAGGAATGCACTTCTAGCTGGACTAGAAGGAAATTCCAGTAGCAATGATGTCATATGTCGTGAAAAAGCCTGAGATCTTGGATGAGCAGATTTGGGGAAGCAGGCTGGTGTCGGTAGCACTGATGGGGTGATAGGGAATGAGTGAGCGGGGTTTAGGGGCCAAGGTAGGGCTCTAACTCATCTAAAATAACTCTCTGTCTGGTGGAGGCAGTGTATACCCTTATGAAAAATAGAATTACTATAGATATACTATAGAAACTCTCTAGTTTATGTAAACCATGCTGGGAAGGTAGGGAGGACTGTGTGCCCCTTGTCACAGACACATGACGTTGGTGAACTTATCTTACTGGCCCATGCATCCTGACAGAAACACTTCAGGGCCGTGAAATGCAGAGTTAACCAAACTCAAGCGTTTCTCACAGACTCTGTAGGACTCTATTAAATCTACCCCCTAATGTCTTAAAAACATCTGCATCCTGCAGAGATATTTCAGGACTGTGGGAGCATATTGATCAGAGTGTCCCCCAATTCACCCTAAGACGGCCTTCCTGAACTTACCCTGTGCCGAACAATGCCACAGGGTCATCAACCAGAGATCTACAGAACTGCGCCGTAGGAATGGGAGATTCGAGGGATCAAAGTGTGAAAATACTAATTTCACCCACAATGTTACAAATATAATGTGTATTTCTGTTATACTGCAGGATAAGAGCTGATTAATGACATTAGTACGGATTATCTTTGTAATTCTGTATTGTACCGGACGTTTCATGGCAAACTGTAGTGTAAGCATATCGTGTTTGGTATCATTTTACTCCACTAAAATTCCGAAATCGCATGGTGCATATTTCGAAGGGATTAAATTTGTACTAAACCCTCATTCAATAAGTATGAAAAGTAATATACCTCTACTTCTCCTTGTGGTAATGTCCCCTCCCAAATTCCCTCTGAGGAGGAGTTGCCTTCCTGATTACCCTATGATTTATGACCCTGGTGTAGGAAGCGCTTCTTGAGTTTGAGCATAAAAGGTAGGAAAACAAACTATTCATGGAGGATCGCAACAGACTTCCCACACGTGCATCTCTATGCCATGTGTAGCCAATAGTAGTTATGGAAGATCGTAGACGACTTCCCACACATGCATCTGTATGTGTGTAGCCGTTCTCACAATGGAAGATTGCATTCATCTTCCCCCACGCATGGAAGATCTTGGGCGATTTCCCACACCTGCTCTTGCAGCATGTGGAGATGGAATATAGTTATGGAAGCTTGTGTTCATTCTTCCCGCATTGTACATTTTGTGCATAAGTGTAGTTGTGAGCTGCGCCAGGTATGATTTGACTTCTTCTTGATGTTTTTTGTAACAGTATAATTTGGTTTCTAATTTAAGCTTGCGCCTGCCTGGCGAAATAAATTGATAATTGCATTTGTTGTGGGATTCTGATTCTGACTAACATATTTCCTTCCAGTCCTGGACTGTAATCGCATGCCTGATTAACACGCTTGGTCTGTGTTATGAGGTGGATTTTCCACGCTGTGATGAGTGTTATTTTGATAGGCCTTATACTGAGCGGTTGGGGCGACTTTCGTTACCATCTCAGTCACTGAACGGAGATCTTAGAATTCTAACCCCCAAGTCACTGAATGGCGTCTGTTAAACTTTGGAGTTACTCGTTTTGGGCCCCGGTAATCCCTAGTCATAGCTATTTTCTTTGTCAAATTATCGTGCTTAATAATACCGCCAGCCTCTGTGTTAATTCACAAAATTAAGCTGTACAGATGTTTTAGTCCGGCGGAGTAAGGTATAGACCATTTATGGGTCCGATGCACAACATAGCCCTAAATTCATAAATTGGATTCAGGTCAATATTTATGCAAACACATAATTTAATCATAACTGCAAATGGTTACACCTAAAGTTTATGTTCTAAATTTGATATGGAGTCAGATGTATTGTAACCGCTAAGATATGAGGGCTGCAGCATCCGCGAGTCACGCTTCAGGCTCACTTGAAAGCGGAATGTGAGTGACGTCATCACGTTTGGCCGGAGGCAGTGGCCTAGTGCTGACGTGGTAGTCAGACCCCATTTTTATAATGGAGAACGGAAAGACTTTCTTTTCCCTGGCTGTTTAGGCAAACACGCTGAGACCTTCCGCCTCAGCTAGGACCCTCCTTGGCCTAGTTGCACGGTGTTTACATTTACTTTAGTGATGCTAAAGTAAATCACAAAAGTCAAACTTTAATATAGTAAACTATAGCAATGATATTCAATTACTATAGTATATTTGCAACAAACTATAATTTACTGTAATAAAGTGTAGTTTACTATAGTTTACATCAATTTTACTGTAGTAAACTATAGTTAACTATAGTTAATTTTTATAAGGGTACTGGGACAGCTCATCATCATCCCAGATCCCAATGCTAATCTCTGCTGCTGAGGACCACAGAGGCTATTTCTGTGCTTCATAAGAAAAAAATCCATGCATGGGCACACAGTGAAAGCCAGTCCTTTACCCACTCAGCTTTCCGCATCATGAGAAATGGACCTCCCTCCATTGCCATGAAGATCCTGCTGTCAGTTGGTTGTGGCATACCAAAGAGAGTGTTTAAACAGTGTGAAAACGAGCGGAACAGTGTGTCAGGTTACTTTGGGTCAGAACGCGCGAGCGCTGTCTCACTCCTGAGTCACATTATTTTTACTGCAGGAGACTGATTGCATTTCCCCATCTGCGGGTGATAAAATGCGATGTGACAGCGCAGGGTAAACCAGCACTCTGCTGGGGAGACACACAAACAATCACAGCGGCCGAACATGATACAACTCCAAGGTCACACTCTCACATTCATATCCATGGTAGGCTTGGGTCCCCAACGGCAAACCTGCTACTGCTTCCTCTCCAAGATAAAGGCAGATAAATTAAGAGATTTCTGTTAACTGTGGTTCTGTGTGTCGTGTGTGTCATGATGAGAAGCTATCGTGGGTGCAAAGATGGATAATATTCCATTTAACACACACAAATTCCTTTTGTTGTTGTTGACATGCAACATTATAGCAATATTCCATTGACATGGTGCATTTCATAAAAAACAGTGGTAATTAATCCTTGGCCTTTTACCTCGTTATAAAGGAAGAACACTACTGTGTTTTCTGGAATAAAGGTCACAGGCTGAGAATTGTAGATAGTATTGAAGTATGTGCTTCTGAACAATTTCCATTTACATATAATTACAGAAAGTTAATTAGTGATAATTTGCAGTGATCATAGCAAGCATATATAAACAATATGTGTTTTAATTGTGTTAAAAGAAATAAGCATTTTATACTTAGTCAATGTAATTTTTATTGGTGGTTCAAGCATGGTTGTTCTTAATAAATTGATAATTAACTGAAAATGGATAAAAACTGGAACACAAGACAAATTGGAGAATCGCTTGACTCTTTCTCGACAGCACTACCAAATCCCGGTCAGGTATGACCGGCCAGAAAGGAAATCAAAACTCTCTGTGATTGTGTTTCTTCTGTATTACAGATTACTGTGTGTTACACACCAAAAGAAACCTGACAATCTGCTCTTAGTGTGGTGCTCTGCTCTAACACTCACACGCTAGTCACCCTGGTTATTTGGGTCAGGCAGAAGCTGTCGCATTCTTTTGTGTTGACAACGCATGACAACTTTTCCAAGAGGAAGATGTAACAAGCTCGACCACCCTCAGATTTGACTAAATTTGAGCAAATTTTTGTTGCCGATATCCGACTTGTGTGGTATCAGAAAGCACAGGATTTGCTCTTCTTGTTTCATCCTAAAACATTAAGTTATGCTTATCGTATGAATTATTCAGCAAATTTGGCAAATGTGTCTGACACCATCATGTCTAACGAAGCTCCTTTCATAAATATCCCATGATATCTTTACTTTCTGTTTTCCCATTTTCTCCCAAATGGCATAGTTGATAGACAACACTCTCTGTACCAAAGTTTATCAAAATGGGTTGATTCCTTCGTCTGTTATGCCGTGTTGTACTCTCGCATGCAAGGTCAGTGTGGTTTAGATGCGACCCATGTCCCAAATCTTTCATCTCTTTGTATGTAACAAAAGCCAAACGAGACTGTTTCCCTCCTCATATTATTTAATACAATTAAAGCATCAGGGTCCGTGCACACATGAGACGTGTCCATTTTTTAGTGTGTCATTTTCTGATTATTTACCAGTAGTCACATGCACCAGACGTGCATCTTTTTACCTCGCGTCTCGCGAAACACCGAGCACTCCTACTTTTAAGATTGCATCCAAAGTTTAAAATGTCAGGAGAAGCACTGCACATCATGGGCAGTTTCACTGCAGGCAACCAATCACACAAGATTAAAAAAGGTGAGATGTTTATTTCCATTGGTCTACTTTTGAAAACAGTTTCAATAAAAATGTCACAATATTAAGCTGTCTTTGCATATGGCGTCAAGCATCAGTTGGAGTCCGGCACTTGTCCGTCATTCATCAAGGCGTGATGCGTCAACCTGCTTTCCATACTTATGTTGCTTTCATCTAGGTCTGCATACGACGGCATATATTTGAAAATTTCACATTTGGGCTTCCTTTCCTTCATCTGACACCATGAATACTACAACATTACTTGCAAATTGCATATTATTTGAAGAAAAAAACTATTTTATTTGAAAGCACATGTCCACAGCAGTCTGGAAGTCCCCAAGGAAATGCCGTCAGGGTGGGGAAGTCCCTGCCCGCTCGGCTGTCCGACTATGACAAATATGCTCCTGGTAGCCATTCCATTTTTGACATACATCAGGCATGAGATCACGGGTCACGGTTGTAGGACATATGGAAAGGGGTTCATAAGTTAGGCAGGGATGTGGAGTAAACGCATGATGGCTGATGCTGACGAATGGCAGAAAATGTACATATGCAAAGTCAGCTTTAGACGCAGGTAGCAGGGCTGTCATGAGTTGTCATGGCAACTTTTGTGCGCCTCCTTTTCTCCTTGCTTTTAAAAGATGTGCATGAAGTGTCGCGCCTCGCGTTTTTCCACACAAAATGACTGCTGTGTGCTGAGCCCCTAATATTGTATACCAAGTGTACGGCGAGCTCAGGTGGTCATCAGACTTACAATGAATGAAGTTGTGCAATGGTTATCACTGTAAATATACTTAGACAGATAAAATCATATACAACCAAGGTTATAAAAAGGGCCAGTTTTGAACCACTGACCTCACATGCAGGAGTATAACGAGGCATAATGAGGCATAACAGAAAAAGGAGTCGTCTCATTTTAATAAAATTTGCCGCAGAGATTCTTTGGAGTATCTCATATCAATTCTGCGATTTAGGAAAAAATGGGAAAACAGAATGTAAAGATATTGTTGGATTTTTTTTTTTAAAGTAGCTTCCTTAGAAACAATGGTTTCACGCTCGTTTGCTAGCTTCACTGGATAGCCTAATTCAAGGATTTATAATATTTTAGGATGGCACAATTAGTCCTGTGCTTTCTGACAATACTACACAAGTTGCATATCAGCAATGAAAACTTGCTCAAATTAAGTAAAATATGCAGGTGGTTGAGCGTGTTACAACTTACTCCTGGAAGTGGAGTCACATGACTCAAAATACATGATGGTGACAGCATCTGCCTGACCATAATAACGAGGGCAATGAGAGTGAGAGTCGCGTGGATATCTAGCTTGGTACTGAAAATGAGTGATCCCGCTGGTGTGATCCCATCTTCAGATGGTCTCTAATTTAAAAAATACAAACGATTTGTTTGCAAGTTGATGTAAATGCAGATAAATCGATTAGACGTGAAACATACTGTATCTCAGATTTGAAATCATTTAGAACATTTTCATTTTCATATTTGAGTATAAAAGATCATTCTTCAAAAGGTTTATTATAATGAAATGGTTTGGCACTGTTCGTCCATCTGTCTGTCCATTCATGAAGTTCTCGTAGTTCTGGAGTTTTTTTGTAAATTGTTTCCAAATTAATGTTCCATAATACTATATGGGTGAAGGTATGTTTGTGTGTTTTTGAGAACTCCACGTTCTTTTTGCTAAGAGTCATTCCCTTTACCAATGTCAACCTTGTAAATGCCAGGTATAGATCTTTTGTTGATTCCTTCCATATTAAGGTTACATCACTCCCTATGGGTAAAGTGCTTGAGTTTTTTTTTTTTTATAGTTCTGTGATGTTTTTACTGTGCGTTATTCCACCTTCTAATGCCAACTTATACATGCAACTAGTTGTACAATCCTGAGTGGATTTTTTTCTAAGGTTACCCCACCAACTATGCTAGAGGATGCTCCTCTGCATTTTTGAGAGTTCTGTGATGTTTATTGAGAGTCATCCCCCTTCCAATATTATTATGCTCAATTAATTGCCTCCCATCATACTTTCCATATTATGCATCTAACGTGAGATATCACTTTGTACAGTCTTATACTTCTAAAGACACCACAGTATGTTTTACTGACAATGTCCCTGATGATGGGCATATTTTGAGTATACTTAAGTTCTCGCTTAAATCATGGAATATACTTTCATTCCTAGTTCAGTCCAACAATACAGTGGTCTCCACTGTTTCTAACAACCCAGGTTGACTTTGATGACCTCCTACAGTTTAGCCGTTAGGCCCCTACTTTTCCTCTCTAGCATTTGAAGCACCTGGTTTAAGATTCCTGCAGTTTTCAACATCGTTAACAGGCCCACTATTACCCCCTACCAGCTCTGCCTGCGTGCTCTGCCCCTTCCCACAGCCTTTACACACCTCCCCACCTCTCTCTTCCTCATAGCACTCACATTACTTTATCGGGTTTAGCTCTGTTTGCCAGCTGATCAGAGTAGAGCTCATTATCACTCAACGTCCAGCTTGTTCTTTAGAAGCGAGTGAATGACAAGCAGTGCATGGCCAAAGAACAATGGCTTTTTATACATTTTTAGCCAAAAAGTTCACAAATTTTCCATTTTGACATTCTGGAATGTAATAACTTGAAAAAAAACAACAATATTGGAGCTCTAGAAACTCTATTTCTCAGGTGAATGATAGCAAAGGTTGGCCCTCATACTTGCTAGTATGACAGTTGCCACAGATAATATACTTCTAATGAGCCAGAGTCTGTATGATTCGGCTAGATTACTGCGCCAGCTGCATAACTGCTCCAAGTAAAATGGAACCAATCCAAATCTGGAACATGGACAAAGGAATTTAGAAAATTTGCTTAAAAGAAAATTCAGATTACCAGCGTTTCCATCAACTGGCTTGGAGCAAATAAACGCCAATAAATTAGGCCAGTTTCGCCACAAGATGGCAGTAGAGGGCACACGTAACATGTATTGAACAGCAGAAGAAGAAAAGGTGGCAAAATGGAAAAGAAACAAACTATAGAGAAACAACTGGAAGAAAAATTGCAGGAGAAAGGACTAGAGGAGAAATGAGATGATGTAAAAAAGGAGAGAGGTCTACAGGAGATGCTTGCAATCCAGCAAATCGTTATAGAGCTTTTCTTTCAGTTAATGATTGCAATGTTTGACAATGTCCAGGGGGCGATGATGGAGTCGAATGCAAATGCATGCAGCGGCAGTAGTGCATCATCAGAACTTAGTCAGCTAAGCTGATTCCATCCCACATTTTGCACATTAACTCTAATTCACATGATGCAAAAACCACCTCAAGCGAGGGTATAAACTTTAATGTGACTTAAAAGGAAGTTTGTTCGCATTTTTCCGTTTCCATCTGCTTTTTCCAATGCAAATTTTAAAAATGCGCATTAGTGAAATGGAAACACAACTAATTAAAGGAGACAAAACCACAAAATACATACAGGCTGCTGAAAAAGGGAGGAACTAATTAAGGACACACGAGGGTTGTGACAGTGTTTTTCATTTGAATGTTTCCAAAGAATGACTTCATTTTAATAGTTATAATTATTAAACTTAAAAAAGTAATAATTCTTGGGATTGGTTTCATAGAATTAAGGTCTGTAACACCTATAGAACAAACAATTTCTTTTTTTAATTTTCAGCTCAAGGAAATGAAATGATTAGAAATGAACAAAAAGGGAAAAAAGTCAGAATTTCATTTTCTATGGAAAAGAATTGTGAAAACATCTTTTGATAGGCTTTTCATTAGTGTTTGTAGAAGTGGCCTTTGTTTAATGTTTCATTTTTAAAATAAACATTTTTATTATGCATCTTTCATGTGGTTTGATTTGGTATTACTGAGCACCTAATGGAAAAGTTTAAGTATTCTGTCTCATTTACGATATTAAGTTCATTGTCCTGACTTCACGAAATGATAGGATATCTAAACTGAGTATTTGAGAGAGAAAACATTATTGTTAGTTGTTTATGACATTATGTTTAAACCCTCCTGGCACAATAGCTCGTCCTCAATGGTAAACAATCATTCAGAGAATTCATAGTCTCGCCCAACAGCCCAAAATTTATGTCATGCTGTGAGGTCAGCCCAAGGTGTTTACATGTGAAAGATGAGCAAAATCGGTCAAGTGGTTCTGGAGATATCTGCCTGGAAACACACATGCACAGACAGACAGACAGACAGACAGACAACAAGGTGATTACAATAGTCTCGCAAACCCCTCCGGGGGCTCGACTAAAAATAAAAAGCTGTGAGGGTGCTGGTAAACACAAGACCTATCGACCTCCTGTCCTGGGGCCTCACTTATAAAGCTTGCTTACACACAAAACGGGGCTTGAAAGTGGCGTATGCCATTTCCCACGCAAAGGCTGTGATTTATAAAAATAAACTTGGCGGGAGAATGTGCGCACCGGTATGTCAACTTTGATCCTTGCGCACAAACATTTTGGAGACGGGGGAAACTGGGGGCGCAGATGGTGAGGTGGTGAATTGAAGCCAGATTCATCTCATACATTTAATGTCATCACATATCAGACTTATAGACCCGCGTAATCATAAACACCCAAGTCTGCAGTGTAATAGATGTGTTCCTTTAGTGAGCCATTAGGCCTACTACTGTATGCACAATGTTCATATATCATACTTCCATCTTCAAATGATATAGAGCGGTGGATAGCACTGATTGATTAGTATTAATTGTGACTAGGTGTGTAACACTCAGTGTAATTGCTGAGTAAGCATATAAATAGTGCGGTGACACTCGTGCGTAATGCTGCACAATGGATGCGCGGGCATTGCTGGAAGATCACGCAAATGGTAGGATCAGGATGGAGAGAGTCTTTAAGGACCACAAAGATTTCCTGGCCCATGATGATGACAGGCTAATAAGCCGATTTAGATTCCCTAGAGCAGAGCTCTTGGATCTATGTGCTGAACTGGGCCCAGTGTTAGACAGAACCACCCGCCTGAACCGCGCCATCCCGGTGCATATACAGGTGCTGACCACTCTGGGGTTTCTGGCAACCGGCTCCTTCCAGCGGGAATGATCCGACAGGTATGTGTTAGATATGATTAACAATATATATTTTTACATTTTCTGTCTAAAGCCCCTTTTGGGTATGATTTAATACAGTTAAATTCTGTCCTTAGGTCTGGGATATCGCAGCCATCCCTCAGCACAATAATGCCAGCCGTTTTGGATGGTATTATAAACACGACCAGTCGATACATCGGGTTTCCTTACACTGTGGGTGAACAGGCCAACATGAAAAGGCAATTTACAGCAATGTCCGGTTTGCCAAATGTAATCGGCGCAATTGACTGCACTCACGTTGCTATTAGGGCACTGAGTGAAAATGAATTTGTCTATGTGAACTGAAAAAAATGTGCATGCAATCAATGTTCAAATTATTTGTACCTCAAACATGGTTTTGACAAATTTAGTGGCACGGTGGCCTGGGTCAACACATGACTCATTCATCCTGACGCACAGCAGTCAGATTCTGACGAAGGTCATTTGACCGAAAGCTTGGTTTTTTTGTTGCCTCTTTTTTGGTTTAATAAAAGTTCAGCTGCATTATCCTGGGAGTGCCCTTAGTACTTTTTTGCATCAGTCTTTATCTTCTTTGGCTGCACCTCAGCAGAGTCGGATGTGCGGAGGATCTACTCGAATGCACAGCAGTGTAGGGAACAGACTGCAGGCAGGCGCTGCGCGTGATGGCTGGCTCCTGGGTAAGTACATAAATATCATAGTAGAAATTCTAACCATTAAAGCCTGATTTATAATTACTCCTCTGTTATACCTTGCAGGTGACAGTGGCTACCCCCTAAGGCGCTGGCTCTTCACCCCTTTCGCCAACCCGCAGAGCGCAGAGGAGGTGCGCTTTAATGTGGCCCACTCTCGTGTGCGCTCCATTGTGGAGCGAGCTATTGGCCTCCACAAATATCGGTGGAGGTGTTTAGATGCCTCGGGGGGCAGACTGCTCTATCACGCTACAAAGGTGTGTAATATCATTAGGGCTTGTGGACTTCTGCACAACGTAGCACTGAGGGATGGCATTCCCCTCCCGCCTGGCCCCCCTCCCCCACACCATGAGGACCCCGACCCACAACCACCTCCCCGACATGAGGAGTTTCAACAGGGTGCAAGGCTCCGTGAAGGTGTCATGCGGCGTTTGCAATAAGACCGCAAGTGTGTTTCATTTTTTAACAAGATCTTTAATGGAGCTGGCAATGTCTGACATGACATCACACATGTTACTCATCACTGTACGTATTATTTGGAGTTCGTCTCTGACTTCATTTATCGCACTGATGATGTCCCTTTGTGTTTGCAGGACAGTGTCGGTCAGGACACGGCCACTTTCAGGCGCGCCATGCGCTCCGGACGCACTGGTGCTGGGGACAGCCAGGCCTTCAGCCACGCCGTGCCTGGAACCTCCTCGTCACCCATCGCTTCCAACTCTAGAGTGACTGAGAACACAACACATAAGTCCACTGCCTTTTCACAAGTCTCTGTTGAAATACTTAATTTACACATTTAATGAACAGAAAACTGTACTTTACCGGTCTCCTCTGTGGTCTCTGCCAAATCTCTGTCTCCTTCCTTCTCCGACACTATGCCACACACGCTGGCCGTCCCAAGTATGGAGGCTATTTTGGTGTCCAGCGGTGTGGGCTCGGATGTGCCCTTGCCCCCACCTGTAGCAGACAGGCTTTGATGGCGCCATGCCACTCTCCTCTTGGCCTCCACCTTCAGATCTGACCACTTCTTTTTCACCTCTGCCACAGATCGCTCTGTGGCAGTCACACTATTTACAGAGGTGATGACGTGCTGCCACTCACTTGTGTTTCTTTTATTAGTGATGCCACTACTGTGATCACCAAATAAAATAATTTTTCTGGCCTCCACCTCACCCACAACCACCTCTATTTCGGTCTCCGTGAAATTCCTTTTCCTTGTCTTCTTTGCCATGATTGAGCGTAAAATGCAGGCTTATTTATATGCAAATACATTCATCAGGTACTTTGCATTGACCAATCATGGTAAAATGTGGGTGTGTAGAGGGCGGGATGTGAGATGAATCCACCTGCGCAATCTTCCAGGTGGACAGTGATTTATAAAGGGAAAAGTGCTTGCATGTGTGCGTACGTACAGTTTTATAAATCAGATTACTTTTTGGCGCACGCCATTTTCAGCTTTTGGGCGCAGGTACACTTTTAGTATGGATCCTACGCAATGTTATATAAATGAGGCCCCTGGTCTATAAAATGGCACACCGTATTGCAATTGGTTATTACCACTCGCGAACACCTTTGCAAATCAGCTTCCAGCTGTGTATATGAGGTGAGTCGCACAACTTCTACAAAACTAACAGCTGCGCTAGCTTTTTCCTTCGATGAAATGTCCTTTACTGTGTTTCTGTGTTCTGTTTTAAATTATGTAATGACCAGCATACAGCTGTGTTTGTAGAGCTAAAACACTTCCTTTTTTTCCTTCTGTGCTCATGTTTGCACCAGTCTGAATCATGGGTAAGACTGCATGCATAAACTACAACACTCATCGTATATGATTCAGTGTTTTTGTGAAACGCACCACCATGTACATCTGAATGGAATGAGCAATATTTGACACCTCCACATGCATTGAGGTTGCAGTTCATCTATGGACGGCTTTATTTCCCCTCAGTCCTAATGTCCTCTCTAAAGCTGAAATCAACGGCAACATTGTGTTTACAGAGGCTATAAGGCCCTGTGTAATTGATCTTCACTGATGAGTGACTGAGAGTTGGTCACTGTCCTGATCCCTGCTCCACTTCAATGATAAACCCATTGCACTACATTATGTAATATTTGTTTGTTGTTTCCCGCATCCCACACACTCTTTACAGGTACACGTTACGCGGCTTTCCTTTGGCAGAGTCCTCAGTTCTCATCATGTAGTCATTGATTTTAGCTGTATTTTGTGCAGGTTTCTATAATAGAAATAATAATGATTTGTTCCTGAGAGCAGGATGGCATTATAATTTTCTGTTCTGACTAGTTACTGAGTTATGACAACCTTTATTTATTTCACTTTTATTTCACCCGGTAAAAGTGACGATGTAGAGGTGTTGTTCATGAAACTGGCATGGCCAAGACAACATGGATCATAAAACAGTTACAAAGATTTCCTTAAAGCAAAATACATTATTGCACATTTTTAGAGGAAACAGGAGATCACATTAGTTTTAACAGAGGCTGCCATGCAATGGGAAAGCAAAAATGTGATTTTGACGCATTCAATTACCCATGAACGTAATGGAGATTTCCAGATTTGGGCCAGGTCATGATGTGGTAGCCTCCGGAACCAGCCCGGTCAAAATTATTTCTGATCGATAAAATGCAATGAAATTCCTCAAAATTTAAGTTGAAATATTAAATAACACATCTACTTAGCATTTATTAGTATCTGATCAGTATTTTGCGTAAATTATGCGCCTTGAAAACAACCTTAAATACATACATTTATAAAATTCAAAGATGAGGCTATAAAGGAAATTTCCGACTACTATATACCCAGGGAGTTCCAGGGAATACCCCAACAAAAGCCAATGAGAAGCAAGTTTTCTGGAACACGTCGGAGTTCAGGCAGCTCTGTGCGGAAACAGCAGTCAGGCAGAGAATGACTGGTGCAGATCTGGGGTGCGTTTCCCAGAATCACAGATGCTAACTTACATAGTTGGAACAATTGATTGTTAATGGACAAACTATGCTGTTGGGAAACGCACCTCTGGTCAATTTTCACATACCTACTTGACAGAATATCCACCGAATGCATGGGAGAGCAATGGGGCACAACCGACGTCATGCTTGAAGCAGTAAACAGCCAAGATGGCGACATACACAAACTTCCTATGGCTTTCATGATTTTCCTAAGTCAGTGGAGAAACTTGTTTTAAAGTAATATAACCCCAATTCCGAAATAGTTGGGACAAAGTGTAAATTGTGAATAAAATCAAAACGCAATGACTTTCAAATCATACCAGCCAGTATTTTATTCACAATAGAACAGAGATAACATACCAAATGTTGAAACTGAGAAATTTTACAATTTTATCCACAAAATGAGCTCATTTCAAATTTTCTGGCTGCTACAGGTCTCAAAAAAGTTGGGACAGGGGCCTGTTTACCATGGTGTAGCATCCCCTCTTCTTTTTAACACATGGTGGAAGCGTCTGGGCATTGAGGAGACAAGTTTCTTGAGTTTAGCCATTAGAATTTGATCCCACTCTTGATTAATACAGGCTTCCAGCTGCTGGAGAGTTTTGGGTCTCCTTTGACAGACTTTTCGTTTAATTATGCGCCACATGTTCTCAATCAGTGAAAGATCAGGACTGCAGGCAGGCCAGTTCAGCACACGGACTCCTCTACCACGAAGCCATGCTGTTGTAATAGCTGCAGTATGTGGTTTTGCATTGTCCTGCTGAAATACACAAGGCCTTCCTTGGAATAGATGTTGTCTGGAGCAGAGCACATGTTGCTCTAAAACCTTTATATACCTTTCATCATTCATGGTTCTTTTTGAAACATGCAAGTGTCCCACATCATATGTAATAATGCATCCCCATACCATCAGTGATGCTGGCTTTTGAACTGAACGCTGATAACAGGAGGGGTGGTCTTTCTCCTCTTTAGCCCGGAGGATACAACGCCCATGATTTCCAACAAGAATGTGAAATTTGGACTCGTCTGACCACAGGACACTTTGCCACTTTGCTACAGTCCATTTTAAATGAGCCTTGGCCCACAGAACACGGCGGCACTTCTGGATCATGCTCAACAATGGCTTCCTTTTTGCATGATAGAGTTTAAGGTGGCATCTGTGGATGGCACGGCAGACTGTGTTTACAGACAGTGGTTTCTTTAAGTATTCCTGGGCCCATCTAGTAATATCAATGACAGAGTCATGCCGGTGAGTGATGCAGTGGCGTCTGAAGGCCCGAAGATCACAAGCATCCAGTAAAGGTCTTTGGCCTTGTCCCTTACGCACAAAGATTTTTCCAGTTTCTCTGAATCTTTTGATGATGTTATGCACTGTTGATGATGAGACCTTCAAAGCCTTTGCATTTTGACTTTAAGGAACATTGTTTTTAAAGTATTCCACAAATTTTTTTACCCAAGCCTTCACGGGTTGGAGAGCCTCTGGCCATCTTTACTTCTGAGAGACTCAGCCTCTCTAAGACATCCCTTTTATAGCCAATCATGTCACACACCTGATGCCAGTCAATGTAATTACTTGCTAAATGTTCTTTCAGCTGATTCCCTTATATATTAATTGGTTTTTCACCCCTTTTTTCCTGTGTCCCAAATTTTTTGAGACCTGTTGCTGCCAGAAAATAAGTACGGTTACAGCATTTGTTGTCTTTTCCTTTAACCCTCATCCAACCAAGGGTTTTTCTACTACAACCCCAACCAAGGCCCCGATTATTTCGAAATTAAGCGATAAACATCATCTTGTTTGGTATCAGTGTACAGCTACAGATGTCCTCTCTTCAAATCAAGTACAAATAAAACACATTTCAACATTATGATGTCATAGTGATGTCATAACTAACACCATATTAGGAAAAAACATCAAAATGACAAAAATCCATGTTTTTTTAATATTTTTATTAGTTTTAGCTGAAAATAAGTAACTTTCTGTAACCTAGAACTACTGATATTACAATTAATATTTTAGTATTATTATAATTGTTATAAACTCATGAGTAACATAAATTTGACATTACTATGATGTCATAAATAACTAATTTTGTGAAAAACACAAAAAAAGGAAAACAAATAGTTTTCTGAACATTTTTCACATTTTCTTTACTTTGTTTTTCCCTATGATAGAACAAGGCGTATAATATCAGTAATATGTCTGGTACATATGTTCTCTTTCAAAACAAGAATCAAACATCACAAACTTCAGCACTGTGATGTTACAATGACGTCATTATAGATGTCATATCTGAAAATAATACAAAAACACACTTGCATAAAAGGTTTATCTATGAATTATGAGAACAACTTTATGAACAATTCTATGAACTTGTATAATAGTAGGCCTATAGCACAGTATAAAAATAGTATACGGTACAGTTACCAGCCAAACACACAAGTAAAAGTATGTCGGTCATGCACTTCTAATATTATTAGGTGAAGATCACTTCAAGGTTACTGGTCACTGCTGGTCATTGTAATTCCAAGATTTACTAATACAAGGACAAGCTACATCAATAAATCAATAAGGATGACAATCAGTGTGGTCTACAAAGTTCATTGAGCATGAAACATAATAATAGCATACTATTTGCAACTAATTTCTAAGCACATTTTGTATCAAAAACAGGCAAAAATTGACGCTGGAGGCAACCCCCCCCCCCCCGCCTTATACTTTGACGGCCTACCCTACCCCCAGGGGGTGAGGTACCCTCATCGTTTTTTCATAAAAATTAGCGCAAAGGATGAATAAACAATTACCTAGAAGCATTAGATCATATCTGTTAACGTTTTTGTGTGACAGGAAAAAGTCCCTTGGTTGGACAAGGGTTAAGATGTCAAAAACACACCCTGAACCAGCTTGACCATCTCGGGTTGGTTGAAGCGGGAATTTCCAGCAAGGTTATTTTAGACACTTTAGCTTCAGCAGTACCATCCATTTTCTGTCTGTCAGATTTTTGTGGTGACAAGCCAGCTGCTTTTCCAAGTGGCTATTCCACTAAACTTATGCTTTAATCTCAAATCTCATGTTGAGTTTATGACACAGTGTATGAAATGGAATGAAATACAGTATGTTTAATTGAAAAAGTGAGCATTTACATAATAGGTTAAGCAGCATTTATAGGCAGTGTCCCGAATTGAAAAGAGCATGATCAAATCCAATCATAGCGTTCCCTTCTATAGGATAAGAGGTAAAATTACAGACCTTTTCAAAACAACTCACTCTGTCCTCAGTTAAAACATTCTGGATTTGTTTGTCAGTTCTCAAACAGTAGCCTTTCAGGTGAACAGGGGCATAAGTAGAAAAAAAAATAGTCCGTGTTCAGTACACTTAATTAGCGCAGCAGCCATTTCCAGGGCTTTGCATGGATGCTAGAGGTGGGTCTGCACATTGGAAGTGCACTTTGAATATCTTCCCATCTATAAATACCCGCAGATCAAAGTAAAGGATGAGGGAGAGAAAAAGGAGAGTTACAGCAAATGGTAGCACATCTAAAACAGTCAGAATAGCACATTGCTTAAGTTTAAATCACAGATCTGGCACTCAGGAAAGGCAGGTCGTAATGTACTTTCAGATGGTGTGCCAACAGTTTTGAAGAAGATGGATCGGAGGGTGGAGAACATGTAAGCTAAAGCATATCGAGCACACCCTGCCAAGCAAAAACACTTTGTATCTCAGATCGTGAATGGATCCAGCTGACTGCTGCCATATAGGTACTGTTATAAATGCTTAAAGGGTGATGAGAGCTAGTCCAGGTGGCCCTTGGAGAGCTTTCAATGCTAATATATAGTTGTTTTGGTCCGGAGTGTCCTGCTGTTCAGCTGCATAGTGGTCCTGCAAATAATAAAGATGTCCAGTCACACTGACTGATCGAGGATTGGCCCATAATTTGGAACGCGTAACTGTTAAAATTTCCAGTATGTTATAGTTTCTCTAACCTATTCCCCCCTCCCTCCCAGATCAGTTCCAACTCCAACACTCCCTCCCCTCCCTGAGCCACTGCAATCAGGGCGTATAAAATGGTTTTCACCCCATTTTGACAAGTTCTGATATATCTGGCAACCACGACCTCAGCACACAGTGATGTGGCTCAAAAAAAAAAGAATCTCATTTTAACTCCGCCTCATCCAACATCCCCATGCCATGAGCAGTAAAATATTCAGTGTTAAATTCACTCTTGTGGAGCATATTTAACTATGACAGAGTACAAGATCTCAGGTGCACACCCGTAAGGTATGCCCATGGAGAAATAATACAGAATGTTTTTCTGGGAAGGGAAGGCTGAATTTTCACTGCCACTGCGTAACCAAAAAGGTCATTTGAGGACTGGTCCTCTTTCAGCTGGATATTTTCAAGGTGCTCACTGACATGTTCACTGTAGCCTGACACTAGAAACATAGAAGACAAAGGTTAATTTAGCCACACTTATGCAAACCAATCCACAAAGCCTTTAGTACTTTCGGCAATACACTGAGTGGCAGTTTTAACATCAAATGTTTTTGAAGAACTAATGTTGATATTAGCTTGTCTATTTGATTCCCAGGGCCCAAGAGGACATAGAGTTTGCAACCCACAGTGAAAAATGTGCTAATGTGGTTAATTAGCTAGAACTGCACACTCGCTTCATTTCTCTGGTCAATTACCCAACCTTTACATTGTCATTACGGGGAGCGCCTCAATGTGCAGTTCAATTATGCTAAGTGCTATTTAATGTTAATTATATCACCCATTTGTTGGTAATTTTATGTAATGGAGATTTTTAATCCCTAAACGTTAAATGCTTATTCAAAAAAGACGGACTATTGCGGAAGCTACGGATCAGTTGAAATGACACAACGTTTGTGGATTTAGATTCTTATGAGGTGGGTAAAATATTGATAAGGAGTCAACTTGGCCCCATTCAACCGAAAACCAATAACCTCCCCGCTACATGGCAAACTCACCTGTACAAGCAAAGAAAAGAATAATTTGAATGAAATTAAATTAATTTATCACAGGCAAATTAGTGAAATATTCCAAATACCTCACCTGGACTTGAACTAAAGACCGTAAAAATATTTGTCCAAACAAAGTAACTTTCCAAATGTTCCTCAATTAATGTTTTTTATTTTCATTTGAAGGCAGCCAGATATTTCTATTAACACAATAAATTGTAGTATTCTTGTCTTGTCAAGTGCATATTGGTTGATAAGCCTGTCACTTTTGAGGTCACAAAGCAGGCGGAGGTCCAAGGTCAATCGTCAGACAATCAGTGTAAGTTAAGCCATGTTCAAAACTGCTTCCCACCGGCTGAGTATGTCAATTATGTTCTGCCAAAACATCCTGCAAACTACCCGTTGTTGATAATTTCTCATTTTTACTTCTCAATTTTCTGTAAATGTTGCTGACTCGAAATCCCAGATTATGTATGCATTTCCAGGTTTTGTTGAGCACATTCTGAAATGCATTTTTCAAGAAGTGAACAACATTTTTTGGTGGTTAAAAAGAGTGGAAGAGGCAGAGCCGTCTAAGGAGTTTTTGACAACCACTGCCTAAACTAGGACCCTTTTTACACTAAGCCACTTCACACGTCTTGTGCAGATCGGATAGCAATCAAATAGCTAAATGGTCAAGTGCAAATGAGTCCGCATACATTTGGCTGGATTTAAGATGGGTTTCTAAAACCACCTTGGGAGGAGGCCTGAGACAAATTGTGGCTGCAAAGTGGATTAGAGTAAATTGATCACTCTACAATAGCTACCTCTGTCAGCTCTATGCTCCACCCAAAATTTGATGTCTCCACCTATCCCGACAAGCACCGCTAGCTTTAGCACGCGTATAGGCACTGCAAAATCTGGCGCCGGCGTTTTCTTTCATGGACTCTCTACGACTGTGCAAGATTTTATATTTCGCCCACCGTTTTCATGCGTTGGCTACAATCCCAGTAACATTCACCTCCACCCAAAAAATGACTGTCAATGAACTGAAATTTCCATTTTGTGCCAGGAACTGCAAATCGCATTCGTATCTGTCTCAAGAAGAATATATGGAGAAATATGGAGGAATTGTATCGGTATAGTATCCTGAAGTAAGTTTCACACCTGAGTGAACGAGTGAATGACCTCACATGTTAAGAATCAGGTTTTGGGAGGTATTTAATCCTCTCCCTGCCATTTCAGTTTGTCATGTCTTGTTAACTCTTTGTTCTGCTCTATTTGTGTTCTAAGTGTTCCTGACAGGAATCGTACTCGGCTGATTCAAAGAGGTAGATGCAGGTGATATTTACTGCAAGCGCGGACCTCTTATGAAACATTTGTCCTACTGTAGGAAAAAATAGTTTGGAACATGTATCAGAAAGTTGTTCTATGTTTTATAATTCCAAAAAAGTAGGCACATCTTTGCAAATGCAAATTAAATCAAAGAGACAGATTTGAAAAGTTCATTCACCCTATACTATATTGAAAACAGCACAACAACTTATTATTTTTGCTCTAAAGTGAATACAATTGCTTATTGAAAATTTACAATGCAATGATTATGATGAGGTCAAACAAGTTGGCACAGATGATTGTTTATCACTGTCTAACATCACCATGTCTCTTAATCACAATAATTTAACCTTTGAGCACTGAGGAGACCAGTTGATCAAGAATTTTCCCTCATTCCTCCTGCA
The DNA here is from genome assembly GCA_029692085.1 of Gymnothorax javanicus. Classification (NCBI taxonomy): domain Eukaryota; kingdom Metazoa; phylum Chordata; class Actinopteri; order Anguilliformes; family Muraenidae; genus Gymnothorax; species Gymnothorax javanicus. Next base: position 28,829,006 of record CM056205.1, on the reverse strand, counting down.
TATTTTTTTTTCAATCGCAGACAGATCAGGACTGCAGGAAGGAAGATCTTGCACCCACGCTGTGTTTATGCAGCCATGCACTTGTGAACTGTGCAGCATGTTTTTTGGCATTGTCTTGCTGGAAAGTGCAGGTATGTTTCTGGAACAGATGAGGTCTAGATGGCAGCGCATGTTGCTCAAAAATTTCCACTTATCTTTCTGTATTAATGGTGCTTGCACAAATGTGGACGTCACATATGCGATGTGCGCTGACACACTTCTATAAAAAACTAGCTTCAGGACCTGACACTGTGAAGAGGTTGAGTTGTCCCTGTCATCTTTGTTACAGAAAATACATGGCAGATCTTTCCACTTGAAATGTTGACTTGAACCATGAAATACAGTCCTACTGTGCTGCTATTCATCTCAGGTGACACTGAGCCCAGAGAAGTAGGTGGCACTTTTGGACATTTTGATTTATGGATTTGGCTTTGCATAGTAAAGGTTGAACTTGCATCTGTAAGGCAACCGGGAATGGTGCTGACTGATAAAGGTTTATCAAAGTATATTTTGTCCCACGTCGTGAGAGCCATCCCCGATGCATGACAGTTCTGAAGACAGTGCCAACAACTCATGTCACACCGGAAATGGTGAGGGACTGTTCTGACTGGGTAATGCTTTGACATGGCGGTGATTATAAAGGGAGTCTAAAGATGAACTTAGGTGACATTTACTGTTGATTCATTCTGTGAGAAAAAAATCTTACAAAAAATCATTCTTGTACATTTTGGAAATCAGAGGGTCTGCTCTTTGGCAGTTCAGCACATATGTTGTATCCCTTGCCATTTCCTAGAAATAAGTGTGTGAACTTTGAAGGAGAGGGAGCCATCACCATGGATACAGAAAGCGTTGCCTTGTATATGGCGCATCTTTTGTCATCCTGTTTCCAGCGAGGGAGAGTGAGATGTGAGATGCGCTTTGAGGGTTTCACCATCCACTCCCAGTCTGCAATAATAGGATTGGAACAGACTTTACCATGGCGGTCCGTCCACAAGGACGCGCTAATGGAGGGGGCACTGGTGTGGCAAGGGTGTCGCGGGTTATTTAGGATTGAGCCCTAGAGCGACCTAGCGCTCAAGGGTGTTCATTATACGTGGTATTTTGGACTCCCTCTAATCGACAGCACTCTGCTTTTAATCACAAGTTGTAGGTCTCAGTGGCTGTTCACATTGAACACACTTTATCGGCGTGGAGACACAAGGGGCGTCTGTCCTGATTTTTTGAAGCCTACATTGTAAAAAGCGCTGGACGCTTCTTTGCTGCGGTTGATAAGTAACAGTCCTGTCACTCACTTTGCAAACATGCTGCAGAATGTTAACAGCTGTGGCGAACTAATTCCACCGCAAAGTCTGATGTTTTGTCTTTTTTTGAAATACAGATAAGCAGTTGGCACTCTCTTTTGTTCTTAAGGAGAGTGAGAAATAAAGTTAATAGGGAAATTCAACAACTTTTGTGAAATTGCTGTTTTAGGGCCAAAACATTGCTGACGGTAACACAGATTTCTCTGCAATCTTCATTGACAATGGAACTTAATGTAAAATTAAACTCCACCCCTGCTTTCAAGTAATTGGACAGCGGGGAAAGACTGGCAATGGCGTCAAGAGCTTTTTATCAGGTCGCCTCAAAGTAGGACTTTTTCCTGCTGGAAGTGCACCTAAAAACAGCAAGACGCGTAGGACACATAAACACAGGGTGCCCAGCGCTCAAAAGCTTCAAATCATTGAAAATATTAACAAAAGCAGCGCCCCATGCCGATAAAGCACAGCCCCTTAAAGTGGCGACACTGGTTAATGCAACTTGATGCAGTAAGTTAATGAACATTCAATACTCTAAGGGCCCGATTTACTAAGACCTTTAGCACATGCAAAATCTTTTTGCCCATGCAAAACCAATAACATTGCCCATGATTGGCCAGGGTACTTGCCTTGCACCAATCAGTGGCAAGGTTTCTGGTTTTGCATGGGCAAAAAGATTTTGCATGTGCTAAAGGTCTTAGTAAATCAGGCCCTTAGTGGTGTATTTTGAGCGCTTGGCAGATTATGGGTTGTTAGGGGGCGCTCATGAGCATGTGGAACCATGGAATGACACGTGGAACTCCACGTACATGCACAAGTGCACAATTTAAGAGTGTTATTTTGGGAATTGGCCAGAGTTGCCTCAATGGCTAACTTTATGCTTGCAAGTTTGATGGTACTGGTTATTCACAAAAATTTAAAAACCAGAGGAGGGAATATCAAAAGCAGCAGCAGGGAAACCACGCCACCCCTATGCCCTCCAGAAATAATAATAATAATAATAATAATAATAATGCAGCTTTATCTATAGAAGCATCATTTATATAATCATTTTGCTCCCCAAGGTCTTTATAAGGGAAAAAATTGCAAAGAATGCCTCCCATAGCACTTTTGACTTCATAATTCAAAATCCACTCACACCTACAATGTCACAGATCAGACTTATTTAAGTGAATATCTACTGCATATAATATTGCTGACATTGCATGTGTGCCAGTGAGCTTGATGTCAAGCTGTGACTGACAGCTGGAAACTTTGCTTTGAAGCACAGGTTACAGGCAGACACTCTAATGCATCTCATATTCACCTAATTCCATTTGTGTTTCAAAGATGATTTGAGAAGCCAAATTATTTGGGTTTTGTTTATGACATTCCATGAGCTTTTGTTGTCTGAATTTGACACAAAATTCTGTATTTCTTTGTCACAAATGGAATTACATGGTAGGTCTGATGTCAGCTGTCATTCTGAAGGAAAAAAATATTTTTCTGTTATCATGGCAGCAAAGCTGATGATGCCTTCATTGCACATACTGGATTTCTCTTACCACAGTGCTGCTAGTTCACTAATGGCTGAAGTCATGAAATAGCATAAAGTTGAGTTGGACATGCCTTAATTAACCAAAACTGTCAGCTATCACTGTGAGTCATTGCTAGAGTTTGACAATTGCCCCTTGAGTGTGAAAATTTGGACCTTTGCATTCAATAAAAACTGAACTTGACACATTTAGTGCCCCGCAAAATGTATGCCGAATCACCTTTTCACTCTTGTAGTGAGTCAAGGGCTTAGAAAGAAATTTTTTCACTCTGCAGGTGTTTTTCCTGTGGTAACATCTACAGTGTGTGCCGCTAGACCTCTGTCGCATTACCCTCTGCTGCACCCTGTACAGAGCATCCCTGCCAAAGCTCAGAGTTCAAAAAAAAAAAAAAAAAAAAAAATGGTTCCAGAGGCGGACAATGAATTGTTTTTTCTGTCAGATTAACTGAGGACAAGAGTTCTCAAAGGGTCCAGAATAGCTGAGGATCTTGGTTTTCCAAAGATAACTGTTCAACATGTTGTGGTTCATGAGATGCCGTAAAGCATTGTATCTCAGTGCTGTTCTTGGGGCCTCTGGGGAATCCTGGTTTTTGTTCCAACCACAACTGCAATTTTAGAAATCTAACGAGCTGATAATTTGAATTATTTTGGTGCATTTGATGTAAAGAGCAGTTATTCATCCTCTTAATCCACATTTTGAAAGAAATGTCTATGCATGCCATGAAGAATAAAAGATACTGGAACATTTTGTGTTTATTTTTATGTACTCTTAGTAATTTCAGATGTTAAAACTTTCAAATGGCTCAAATTAATCTCTAACAAAATCAGTAAGCTGCAAATTATGTTGCTGAACACAAGTGTTATAAGTTCCCTCAAAACGCTTTGCTTGAACTTAATAACATAAACATGACACTGAACAGGTTTGACTACCATTTGCATGTCTAATGAGTGGTTAGTTTTTAAGACCCTGTGTCCTCTTTAATTTGATCGATAAAATTTTTTTCTTTCTTTTAGTGCAGTTGTTTCCACTATATCACCACGTGAGTATGGATTTTTTTTAGTTGTACAAATAGTCATTTCAGACATAATGTGACGTTAAAGCTTGCGCAGTCCTCCCAGGTATGTGAAATTAGGAATTGTCTAATTATGAATAATTAGCAGTTAGTTAAAATCCTGGGATTGCATTTGTAGATGGAACAGAAACCAGCATGCAAGGGGGGGGGGCAGGACTGACGTCAAGAACCACTGGTGTAAAAGAACACTCGGTGGAGGCTAAACAAAATAATCTGTGCTTTAGTGTGCTTACTATTCTGTTGCTGCTTTCAACACATCTCCATAATCAAACTAATCCCCCTAACTGACTTTGTGGGCTGAAATGACCTAGGCACATTTAAAGTGCCAGTGAATGTGGTCAGTTTGTTTCTGATGGAAATAAACCACAAGTGTTGGTAGGCTCTGAATCTGTGCCAACTCTGAATATGCTTTCATATCCCACTCAGCTGACCTTGGCTGAAATTCATCTCAGATCCTTTACTTGTCAGATATATGCAGATAGAGTCTTTTACCCGACTGTGAACAGCTTGCTTTAAACACCTAGAAGAATAATGGGATGGCCTCAGAAGATATTATTCTATTCATGTCAGGAGGAATGTATGTTCAGGAAGGATCTTTCTTTCAACTGAAATAGCTTGTCTGACGTAGAAGAATTTGTGGTTGCTGGGACACCTCTCCTGTTCCTACGGTGAAGCTCTTTACACCGGATGCGAAACGAATTTTTCGCATGACAGATTACATTCAAAGTCAATGCAAAGACGCAAATCGCGTCCGGTGTGAAAGCGGCTTGAGAAGGAAACATGGGGTGCTGTATGCAAAAGGTCACCCACTCTGTAACCCTGCCCATTTTTACAAGGTTTAGCATTGCCAAGTTCAAAAAGAATTCACTTCAATAGCAGTTCAATGATAATTTAGGGGAACGTTTGCCTTAAAAGACAAACTTTAAGAGCACTTTTTACATCAAGGCAAAATTTATAAAATTCTTTTATATCAATTCTTTATATAAATGTGTGCTGAAATATTTTGGTGATGGGATGGGAGCAATGTGGGGTGCTGTCCACCAGAGGGCTACATACAGCCCCCAAACCATAGACTGTATAAAAAGATGGACGAAGCAACCGCAACATCACCCATTGGTTTCAGCATGCCATTTAGGAAGCCTCGATTTTGGCAATTTGAAGAGTGCCACTTTGTCAATTTGAAACCGGATCTGATTCCTATTGGACAAGAGTGAAATGAATATCCTGGGAGGAGCGAGGGGTGGATCAGTGGGTGGATCTGACTGTATCAGACAAGGACCAGAGGATAGCCTCGGCCCTAAAGCGTATTCTGGGTTTATCCTTTATTCTAGTCTATTTGGGACCATGATTTGCAAAAATGAACATCATGATATATCAAAGGAGACTTTAAACTTATGATAAATACCATAAAGTAATGTGGAAAAGCATTATTGATATAATAAATCAGGTGGGAAAGTAGGGTCATTTTCTCATAGACTTCTATAGGATTGAACTTCTTACTGCAACCACCGATGTCGCCATCTGCTAGCCATTAAATAGAGTGCGAATTTCAGAGATTTCTGCATTGGCCTCACTTTTCAGACCCGGGTGCTGCGTCCATCTTTTTATACAGTCTTTGCCCCAAACAGGAAGGGCCACATAATCACGTCAGCTGTAACCGATTACCTAATTGGGGCCTCCATGGAGGTTCAGCTTCCAAGCTTAGGTGGGTGATGACACTGGTGATTAATTTTTAAAAACTTTGTGCCTGGAATTCAGCTGGAATATAGACATTTGGACATTTTGTGCCTGGGACATCATTTTCTTAGAGGTCTGCATTTTTAGTTTGGTAACTCAAAGGTTTGAGGGTTTTTGACTTCAATAGAAATCCTGCAGCCAAATATTTCCTCATGACTTCACACAAACCTGTTTGTGTTTTTCATCCCTGTCCACTACATGGTGTCATTGCCAGTGCCTGCCCAGCACTGCAATGCAGTGCAAATGTTGAAATTATGTTTGGAGTAAATGCTAATTAGTCAGGTCCAATGTATGTGATGCAAGTTTTTGGATATACAAGGGGAATCTTAAACACAAGCAGCTTATCTGGTTAGCGGTTGCCCATAAATTAGCTCAAGACATTGGAATGCTTGCAGCCAAAGTAAGAGCTGCAACCATTTGGAAAACCCAAGCACATGTAATCTTCCACCATCTACTGACAGCATCTGCTAACCACTGGGAGTGGAGGTACAGAGGTACGTTCAGTACGAGAGGACGCAGCTGAATTTTCTCTCCAGGGTAGTGTAAGCCACAATGGACTCCAGAGAGAACTGAAACTCAAGCACTTTTACAAATGTATATGCTGGTAAAACTTATCTTAAGGGCACTGGTATCCTGAAAAGGGACACCTTTGGGCCTTGAAACTCAGAGACAACCAAACTCATTTGCTTTCTCACCGGCCAGATCTTTGAGAACTTTATGCCCCATTGCCTTAGGGCCACCTGCATCCGCAGGGGTATTTCAGGGCTGTGGGAGCTTATCGATTCGGGTGTCCCCCAATTCACCCTAAAAAGCCCCGTGAACTCCCCTGTGAACTCATGGCCCTGTGTCAGACAATCACACCACAAAATAATGCCATCCACTGTATGAATTTTCAAAGGACTTTTCTATTGGTTTAAAATCCTGATTTCACCCACACTGTTACAAATGTAATGTGTATTTATGTTATTTTGTACAACCAGAGTTGATTGGTAACACTGATGCAGGTTATCTTTGTAATTTTGCATGGTATTGGACGTTTCATAGCAAACCATAGCACAACCATATTGTGTTTCGTATCATTCTACTCCTCAAGATTTCCAAAATGCATGAGACATGTTTCGAAGGGAGTAGAATTATACCAAACCCCAATTAAATAAAACTGAAAAGAACACACTTGTGTAAAGTTCCCCTCTGGAGATATCCCTGCCCAGCATCCCCCCAGGGAAGGGGCCACATTCCTGAGTTGGCAACAAATAATTTATGACCGCACTATAGGAAAACCATTGTATAGTTTTGGGCATAAAAGGTAGGGAAACAAACAGGTCTAGGAAGCTTGTATTCATCCTTCCCTCATATACTTTGTGTGTATGTGTAATTTTGAGCCGCGCCAGGTATGATGTGACTTCTTCTTTTTATCTTTTCTGTAACGATGTATTTGGTTCTTGGGATTTAAGCTTGTGCCTGACTGGCGAAATAAATTGATAACTGCATTCTGTTGTGGGATTCTGATTCGGACTAACATATTTCCTTCCAGCCCGGAGTCCTGTCTTCTAATTGGGTAATGTAGGACTGTAATCGCATGCTTGTTCAACATGCTTGGTCTGCGTTATAAGGTGGATTTTCCACGCTGTGATGAGTGTTATTTTGATTGGCGCCAAGAGAATCCGGTATACCGAATAGGAATCGGTCCCTGAACGGAATTTCCGAGGAGATATCCGTTATATCGAATAGGAATCGGTCACTGAGCGGAGATCTCGTTTTGGGCCCCAATAATCCCTAGTCATAGCTATTTTCTGTGTCAAATTATCACGCTTAATAAGACCGGCAGCATCTGAGTTAATTCACCGAATTGGGTTGACCAGATGTTTTTGGTCCGGCGGAGTAAGGTATAGACCAGTCATGAGTCCGATGCACAACGGAGCTCTAAATTAAGTAATAAATTAATTAATTGGAGTCAGATCAATTTTGTGCGAACGCATAATTTAATCGTAACCGCAAAATTTGTATCCTAAATTTGATGTGGAGTCAGAAGCCTTGTAACCTCCAAGATATTAGAGCTGCAGCATCCGCTAGGACACGCTTCAGGCCAGCTGAGAGCAGAATGTGAAGGACGTCATCACATTTGATCTGGGGCCGTGGCCTTGTGCTGGCGCTGTAGCCAGACCCCATTATTATAATGGAGACCGGTAAGCCTTTATTTTCCTTTGCAATTTAGGCAAACACGCTGAGACCTTCCGCCTCATCTAGGACCCTCCTTGGCCTAGACGCACAGTGTTTACAGTAGCAGTGCTTGATTTAAGAAGTTGCCCATGAGGACCTGCAGGTCTTTAGAAGATGAAATAGGACTAATAGTATTGAGTACATGATACTAGGATTTGTATTTCTTATTTTATTTACATTAGTTGTGTAAATGATTGGTGGTTTATATACTTTTTGGTCATGTACACCATTAATCATGGATGCTTTCATACATACTCCTCTGTTCTTGTATGTTTTAGTATTTCAATTTCATTTTGTGTTTGTTGTCACTTGGTACATCACCATCCTTTCTGGATCACACCTGAATATACAGGTAAAGCACTAGTGCTCAGTTGACCTAATAAAGAGGCTTACACAAACACTGAGAGTTCTTTTGAGTCATGAATCTTCATTGAATTATTCAGTTGGGAGCTGTAAGCAGTTTGTGTACATTACATATTTCATGTGATTCATCCCGTATGTACCACTTGCAAAGTGACTTTTTTTGGATATGAGAGCTGAAAATGCTTTTTCTTTCCTCAACAGTGCGAAGGTCATTTACTTTTCAGACACTATACTGTTCCCTCTCACCAGCCCCATTTGTCAGGCGGAAATGTCACACTGAAATACTTCCTTGCAGACGTCAGTCCGTCAGCAGGGTGCAAAATGTTTTTGTTTCCCACGTTGGGGGTCACTTCATTCGTAATCATTGAGGTGGGGTACTGGGGATCCCAAACAGGGGCATGTCGCCTTTCCAATTGCCTCCAATCTATAAACTCTTGGGGTATCAACCACCATCACCTGACCTCTGCTCCACAAATAACATCCCTTTTCCTCCTGACTTTCCATCAATCCAAGGCAGCACCACTGTTGCCTCTGTGACCTCACTATACTTAGCACCCAGTCCCTAGAAAAACAGTCACATATATTTACTATGCTTGTCTTTTTTTTTTCCTTTCTAAACCCGCCACCCCCCCACTCTGGAGCACAACTTTGTTAATTCAGTCAGATATATAATTGTGTATGAGTCCTCCTACCATCACCCGACAAAACAAAACACGCAATTAAAAAAAGAAGTATTATATATACACATGACCGCTCAAAAGTTTGGGATCACTTGGAAATTTTCTTGTTTTCCATGGAAACACTCATGAAATTAGTCTGAATAGGAAATATAGCAAATGAACAGAACATGCTGACATTGTCTGAGTTAGAAATTATGATTTTAATGGAAAATGATGAATATGTACTTCAAACTTTGCCTTCATCAAAAAAAAAAAAAAAAAACACCTTCACTGTTGATACTGAAACTGGTGTTTGATGGGAACTATTTAGCGCAGCTGCTAGTTGACAACCTGTGAGGCGTCTTTGTCTTAAACTACACACTCTCAGATATTTGTCTTCTTGCACAGTTGTGCATCGGGGCCTCCCACTCCTTTTTTCTGTCCTTGTTAGTGCCAGTTTGTGCTGCTTTCTAAAGGGAGTAGTTGACAGCATGGTAAGAGATTTTAAGTTTTCAATTTCTCGCATTGAATAGCCTTCTTTTCTAAGCACAACAATAGACTGACAGGTCTCTAAAGGAAGTTCTTTCGTTCTGGCCATTTTGAGCCTGTAAACAAACAAACAACTTCTGATGCTTCAGGTACTAAACCAACCTCAAGAATGCCATGCTCCCTTTTGCGCTCCCTTATTAGTTCAACGGTTTTCAGCTGTGCAACACATTTGCAGAAGGGTTTTCTAATAATCAATTAGCCTTATAAAATGCTTAACTTGGATTAGCAGCCATACCAGGAGATTGATGCAGAGGACTGACAGTTGCTGATAATAGGCCTCTATGCAAAAATGTAGATCATTCTTTGAAAATCATCTGATTAATTTTAATCGTTTGTGAAATGGATAAAAATGTTTGTGAAATGGAAAAAAATGTTTGTGAAATGCATGAAAATGTATTTTTCTTTGGAAAACAAAGAAATTTGCAAGTGATCCCAAACTTCTGAGCGGTAGTATATATATATATGATAAAATAAAACAAAATAATGATTACATTCACGATGCTTTTCTGCCTTTGCATTTGTAATTATTAGCTCATCTATTCCATCTCTCCTTATTCCCAACCTTCAGCCTCCCTTACTGTATCCCATCTTTTGGCATAATCTACAAGTCCTCTCTCATGGGCCATCACACACTCAATTCTTACTGTAATACTTGACAAAATTTTTGAATTTCTCAATTCTTAATGCCTCAACAGATGTCAATCCGAAAATAAACATTTTTGCCAAATATATAATTATATTACAGATTAGGTGTGTTCCTTCTGTTACATCACCCAATAATACTTTAAATAAATCTAATTGTATTCTATTATACTGAGATATCCAGTCTTGCACCTTTATCCAAAATAAGGCTATTATAGGACAGTACCAAAATAAACGGTCTACTGACTCCACTCCTTCCTGGCTGAATTGACAAAGGGGTGATGACTCTATTCCCCATATATTTAGCATCTTTTTAGTTGCTAAAAACACATATATTAACTTATATTTAACTAAAATAAATTAACCAAACATATTTGTTTATCCTCAATAATCATATTTAAAATGATTCACCTTCCTTGAGGGTCAGTTTCTAAAGCTTAGAGAGTATAGTTAAAGTTGCTTTTAAACATGATCATAACTCCCCTCAAATTTTTTAAACCATGTGAAAATAATATTTGCCCACCCCATTCCTCCATCCATAACATTTCATCTGTCATTACTGAGTGAGTTTCTTGTAGACCAAAAATTGCATCATCTTTCTCTTTTAACCAAGTAAATATTTGGTGTCTTTTCCTTTTATCTGCGAGGCCATTGCAGTTATAACTGGCAATACAGACTACATCTATTCCCATTTTTAAAGACTAGGCTTTAAGATTAATAGAATATAGGTTTTGATGGTCAGATATACCATAGAATGTTCTCTAGGGATAACAGAAGAGCTAACCATAATCTATGCAGATACAAAAAGTAAAGTAAATTCAAGGCAGGTTCCATGCCAGCCAATATTCGTGTGGCAGTTGAAAAGCATAAACAAAAAAATTAACATGATTAGGTAAGAAAAAACCACAAACAAAAACAAAACGACCTGCTGACAAAGACAAACAGATAACATATCAACACATGAAGCATTTTTTGTCCCAAACTCCATTTCTTTGGGTAACTCACTATTGTGTCCCATAGGATTATAATTAATAGTCATAACAAATGATGGAAGAAAAAGAAAAAAAAGTAACACTTGATATCCATTACTATTGTTATGAATGAAGGCCATTGTTGCAACTGAAATGGAAATCACAAAAATAATAACAACAATAACAACAACAAGCATTGTTATCATCAGTATTATCATCACCATCACTGTACCATGATTATCATTAGCTATAATAATAAAAACAACAAAAGCACCAACAACAAATAGAAAATAAGATCGGGTCTTATTTTTATTTTGGGAATTTTTCCTTTATTCGACAGTTATACAGTGTAGAGAGACAGGAAGGTTGGGGAGAAGAATGGGGGAAGACATGCAGCAAATGACCTGAGCCGGATTCGAACCCAGGTCGCTGCGGGAAGGACACAGCCTTTATGGAACGCGCACTTAGACCGATGAGCCACCGGGGCGCCCAAGATCGGGTCTTAGAATTTTAGCTAATACAGCCAAGGTGTAATTGTTGCGTCCCTATATAACTGATTATTTATACACAGCTTGTCAACTGATAGCCGTACTTTAAGTTTTTTGTCCCGGTTCTCTTTCATAATGGGAAAAAGCTTCCTTCTCCTTTCCATTATCTCCGGAGGGAATTGGTCATTCATTGAGAAGGGCTTGCCCTTCAGTTCTTTTCCTCTATCCAACACAGCCATTTTTCTTTTAAAGTAAGTGAATTTGGCCACAACTGGACAAGTTCTGCCGGTAATCGTTTTCCCAAAACGATGAACTCTTTCAAAGCGAACCTCCATGCCTTGCCCATTCGTCATTCCGAGTTCCTCCTTCATAAATCATCTGACTTTGTTTTCAGTTTCGGCATAACCTTCTTTTTCATCTTCCTTTATACTTGTGAGTACCAGATTATTTCTCATACTCCTGCATTTTAGATGAAGGAGCTCATTTTGTATTTGTCTGTTCTCTTTTTTAAATTTTTCTGTTGTATTTATCAGCGCGTCTATTGTAGCTCTAAGCGCTTTATTTTCCTTCTGTAGCTCTTGAATAAGTTCATTATTCAAGCCAACAGCATTTTTCAAATGAATAATGTCTTTACTCACCAAAGCTAGGTAACTGACCAATTTCTCCAACAAATCTAGCTTTGACAGTTTAGCATTTATTTCTTCCATAGTAGCATTCACGGTACCCCTGCTGAATTCAGCTGAATTCAGCTTGATCCAAGCTGAGATCGCGTTTTCTTGGGCTCTGGCTGGTTTGGCATATAGTTGTAATATTTTTCCAAAAATTTTTCCAAACAAATAATTTAACCAGTTTGGAATCCTGGAGGTTTGTGGTTACACCTTATTAGATTAATTTGAGACGTTGTGAGCAAACAGTCTCTCACATCTTCCTCAAGACGGCAGCCATCTCAAATCCGGGTCTCCCCAAGAAACTCCCCTTCCTAGCTAAGACAGCTAGACTCAGCCGCGAATACACGCCGGTAGATGCCTTCTGTGCGTAGATACGAGCAAAAAATTCCTCCGAACCGACCTACTATGCTTCTCTTTCCTCAAGCTAATTTCAGTACATCATATTTTCTTTAGTAGATAAACAAACAGTCCCCTTTTAACCATGATGGTGTCATCAGACAATTTCACAGCTAGGTCATAATTAGAAACATGAATCTAACTCGATGCGAAACTAACTGATAGTCACCATAGTATTTGGGGCCGCGTGCTGGCCTGAGTCAGCGATATATTCAGCAACGGAACCACCACTGCGGTTAAAGGCACAAAATGTTTGGGCACACAATGTGGTTCAATCTGTAACAAAGAAAGGAACAACTTCACAAAATGCATCATTCATTACAGTCATTTATATGAAAAAAGGAGCCAGAAATAAACCTTATTTCACTGTGTGTTCTTAATGTGGTTTTATCAGTAGTTTTCAGAGATTTTTGCAGGCGCTCACGCCATTTATGCTAAAATGGAGCAGCTCCATGGTTACAGTGAACCAGAAACAGAGGACTGTGGTGCCTTCACAATAAATTATCTCTCTACTCCTTCTACAGAGTCTGAGGGAAAAGCCAATAATCATCAACTCATGAGAACACCATATATTTAGTCACTCTTGGCCATTTCTGCAGGTTTCCGAATTCCCGAACAGCAAAAGCTCAGCAATGATCATCATCTAAGAGTACTAGATAAAGCAACGCTTCTTGACAGTGAGTCTTTCTCTTTGTATTTCAGAGGTTCCTAACCCTTCAGTGCATGCTCTATAAGGTTTTAAAGGGATCTTATTAAACCCATATCCCAGTTAAATATTTCTATTTTGTGGTCTACTTACAAGCATATGCTTTTTTTTTTTTTTTAATGATCAAGAAGCACTGAGTAAAACCGCTTTCACACTGGACACGAACAAATTTTTTGCACAACAGATTACATTCAAAGCCAATGCAAAGACGCGAATAACTTTGCATTGACTTTGTATGTAATCTGTCGTCGAAAAATTCATTTCACATCCGGTGTGAAAGCAGCTTTACTACCGTTGGGGCGATGCGTGCAGCTCCGCAGAATCACTCAGCCTGGGCGTGACTTTTACTTTCCAATCATTCACCTTCAGGGCTCTAAATTCGTTGACCAGGCGCAGGCACAGCGAATGGGGGGAGCGCCACACCAAGGGGGTGTATCCAGGCATATTTTGCAATTTCGTGCCCGGCGCAAGTACTCCTCTGTGCCGGCTCTGTCCCTCCTGCCGGCGCAAGTGGCAAAGAGGGAGGAGAGAAGGCATGAGTGGGTTTAACACAGCCGAGTCAAATCTTCACCAATCAATTGAGCTCCTCTCCTGACCTTTGAAATGTTGGAATAAAGAAGCCTCTGTCCTATATCTGCATGATGCGTTAATGTTGCATTTTACTTTGCTGCTTCAGGCATGTTTTCTGCACCGCTTACATCTATATTAAGCATTACAAATATGAGTTAGCTGGCTAGCTAGGGCATTCGCAAATTACTACCATTAGTGAACTTGCATGGAATTTCTAAAACGAAACTATGTCAGATCATTCAAACTTATGAAGTTGGAATGAAATACGACGGTTGCTCATTTATTTCTTCTGCCTGCATCATTCAATCAATCAATCACTCAAATCCTTTATTTAACCAGATAAAACCAGTTGAGACCAAAGTCTCTAATGGTGATCTGGCAGTATTCAGCAAGTCACACACAAGTATTACATAAACACAACACAGTTCAAGACAATATTGACAAAACAGTACAGTATAATACAAGAACAAGGGACAGAATAGAAACTACCATCTGACAGGACAAGACTAAATATAAAAAAAAATCATAAGTTCTAAAAATGGCTCAATACAAAAACGGTGGAAAAATATATCTAAACAGTACGACAAGAGCAGCTAATGGGAAAGGTCTCAGAAATCTTTCGTCTGAAACTTGGTATGGAGATGGGAGCAGCAATTTTAAAATGAGTTTGAAGGTCATTCCATGACCAAGGGCCAAAGTAAAACAGACTCCTCTTACCAGAGTCAGATCGCACAGGAGGCACCTTGAATCGCAACCAGGCATTGGATCTGAGGTTGTAAGAGTTCTGAATTAAAACAAATTTAGAGCAAATGTACTGGGGTAATTTGCCTAAAATAGCCTTGTATATTAAAACATACCATTGGTGCAGCCTGCACATAGCTAGTGAAGGCCAGCCGACTAAAGTGTACAGTGTACAGTGATGCGTCCTATAGGGCAACTTAGAAATGTATCTCAGTGCAGAATGATAGAGCGGATCGAGTTTAGCCAGGAAAGTGGGACACGCAAATCGGTAAACAGTATCGCCATAATCAAGTTGAGACAAAAATATATTTTATTTACAAGCCGTTTGCCAGAAAAAGAGGAAAAGCAAGATTTTAATCTATATAAGAAACCCAGTGTAAACTTGAGTTTCTTTGTAAACATATCAACATGGTAATTAAACTCTTGTCCAGCCATAATCCTAGATATTTGTATTTATCTACAAACTCAATTGGAGTTCCATCTAGGGTAATAAGAGAAGGGGAAGAAACTACAGACCTATGTGGTGCAAACAGCATAGCTTTAGTTTTGCCACCATTCAACAGAAGTTTAGAATCAATGAGCGCATGCTGCAGAGAGATAAAATCAGACTGAAGATTTGAGACAGCTGCCTCGAGAGAGGGAGCACTAGAGTACAAGATGGTGTCGTCGGCATACATATGATGCAATAAATATGGTCACAAATATTATTTATGTATAGTAAAAAAAGCAATGGTCCCAAAATGGAGCCTTGCGGAACACCCTTATATATCATCACAGGGTCAGAAACAGTATCACCAAACTTAACACGTTGAGAGCGGTTGGATAAATAACTCTGAAACCAGCCAATTGTACTATGGCCAAAATCGACCTTTGAAAGAATGTTAATTAATATGTGGTGATCTATTGTATCAAAGGCCTTGGTTAAATCAACGAATAATGCAACACAAAATAATTTATTATCAACAGCTGCTTTAATATCATCTAGGACTTTCAAGCTAGCCGTAACAGTACTGTGCTTGGATCTAAAGCCAGATTGCATGGGATTTAAGACATTATGCAAATCTAAAAATAATTTAATCTGGTCAGAAATTAAAGACTCCAAGATCTTAGGTAAGGCAGAAAGATTTGAAATTGGTCTATAATTGTTTAAATCAGAAGGATCACCACCCTTCAAAAGAGGAGAGACAAAGGCTTGTTTCCAAACTACAGGTAAAGTTTGAGTGGAAATGGAAAGATTAAAAATATCTGTAACTGGCTGAGCCACAACTGGTGCTGCAAATTTTAAGAAGTATGGATCAATGCCATCAGGCCCGGCAGCCTTTTTAGGATCTAAAGTTGATAGCGCATGCAAAACTTCAGAGGCCAAAAAGGGAGAAAAATTAAGAGTTCACAAAGTGCCTGATTGCCCTGGAAGCTAAATATTATGCCTTGGATCATGACTAAGACCCTGTTCATCAAATAAATGCCCAGCCTTTTTACTCGGGCTCGTAGGCCACGAGTCTAAGTTTCGGCTCCGTTCTTCTTCTTTTTTTTTTTTTTTTCGGGGTCGCGATTGTCCTGCTCATGCGCACGCTCGGTTTCGCGATTGGACCAGGCCTAGACCCGGCCCGAGTACAGGCTCTGAGGAGCCTCTTGTTGAAATGAGTATTAAAAGCATTAGACATCTCCTTATTGTCCAAACTACAAGAATCACTAACCTTCAGCTTTTGAGGAGGACCAGCAACTTTCTTATTTTGTAAGGTTTTGACTATTTTCCAAAATTTAGAATAGTCATTGCCAGTGTCAGAGGTTAAGGTACGATAGTAATTGGCTATAGATTTTCTGATAAGGAACGTACATTTATTCCAAAGGGAACAAAAAAGGGTCCAGTCTTTAGTTGTACCTGACTTTCTGGCTAAAGACCATTGCTTATTACGAGCATGAATGATATCAGCCAGGTCCCTAGAAAACCAAGGATTTAACCTATTTTCAATCCTGATTTTTTTTAAGAGGGGCATGTTTATTAATGATTTTTAGAAAGTGATGCTGAAAAAAATGAACAGCATCATCAACAGACGGAATTAAAGATATTAAATGCCACTTGACAGAAGCCAAGTCATGCAGGAAAGCCTGTTCACAAAAATGTTTAAAGCTATGTCAAAGTATAATTAGACCCTTGGATTTGGGCAATTTGGTGCTTCTAATACAAGCAATGGAGCAATGATCGCTAATATCATTAGCGAAGACACCAATAGCCAGATACTTATTGACTTAATTCTTACTAATGCAGCCCATAAGACTTTCACTGCCAGGTTTAGTAGGATTAATACGAGTAGGGACGTTTATGAGCTGAGTTAAGTTCAAAGAGTCACAAACCTGCTTAAAGCTTGCAGATTTGGCACTCATCCAATCCCAGTATAAGTCACGAAGCAAAATCAATTCGGATGTAATTAAATTAGACAAGAGATCAGTTAAATTAGAGATAAAATCATTAATGGCAGATGGTGGCCTATAGCAGCCAACAACCATTAGAGGGGCATTTGCTACAATGATCTGAACAGCCAAGAACTCAAACTGTTTTGGTATCGAAACCGATTTGAGAACAGACCCGTGAAATTTGTTAGAAATATAAATCGCAACTCCTCCAGCTCTACCTTTGCGGTCAGTTCTAAATACATTGCAACTGTCAATGTGTATTCCTTGATCAGCGATTGATGGTTTCAGCCAAGTTTCCGAAACTAAAACAATATCAGGTTTAGCGGTAAAAAACCATGTTTTCAAAATATTGAGCTTAGGTACAAGGCTCCTTGCATTTATATGGAGAAAACCCAGACCATGTCTGTTACTATACTCATAAGGAGTTGACAAATGACATAAATTATCTAAAAGAGGCTCTGGGTCAGGATTAGTATTAATATTACCAGAGACAAGCAACAGTAACAATATCATTAACCTTGAGATTGCATTTTGGTCACCCGTTCTAGAAAGATCTTTTTTAAACACAGAACTGTGCCCTGTCTTAGAAATGAGAGACTTGATAATTAACAGCGCATAAGGGAAAGTACCTTTAGTGCTACTGAATGCTAGCAAATTATGAAGACATCCAGCAAATGTCATTTCGCTAGAAGTTACACAATCACAATGGTAAAAATGAAAAGAATGATACCGTGAAGGCAAGTCGATGGAAGCACCGAAGTGCGTCCTGACCATACAGCCCATGAATATAACAAATAATAACCTGGCTTTGGACTTCGTTATTAAAAAGGACTGACTCTGCGGCAAGAGTTTTTCAAGACAGAATTAAAACCATAGGCCAACCACGCATTTAGGAGGCAAAATTGACGCGGAACAACACGGCAGTATGGACGACTGCCAATGTCCCACAGCACCAAGCCAACAGTTCCACAAACTGGGAAGACGATGGAAGAAAACCACCAAAGGCGGCCAAAAGGCCACAAGGATCCCGGCAGGTCCGGAGGCAGTTGACGTCTGCGGCAGAAGAAACCGATCCCTCCGAGCTGCCCCGCAACCCGACAAGGCAGCCAACCTCCATGCGAAGGAGGACACACGGCCAGCCGACAGAAGAGATCCAACAACCGCGGTGGATTCCGACTCAGTGGTTGAAATGAGGAGGTAGCGATCCCAGCCCGAGAGAGCACGTAGCACCAAGACCGGTGAAGTCAATCCACTTGTCTAGCCCGGAAGCCGAGTGAAACAGAGCGACTCTCTGCACACCTCTGCCCAGATTGTGTGCACCAGTCACTCAAAAATCTCGCCGGCGTATTCCATCGGAGTGGGGGCAAAATGCTGCAAGAACAAACAGGAACAGGATCTGGCAATCAACTCACCTTAATACACTTAATGAACAGTGCGAGTGCCATTTTGATTGAATTGACAGAAGTGGGTCTAGTCATTGGGAAGAGAAACGATGGATAGCGTGTTCCTATTATTACACCCTGTTGCTGCTTAAAATTTTGGGATTAACATGCATGGACAACATGCAAGATACGTTACACATTTATTTTCAATATGTGATCTTCACTCAGTACGAGATCATAGAAATCAGGCTGTATTCCCTTCCCCCACTAAAAACGATAAAACCTAAGTGACAATAATAGTAGTATTTTTCGAATTGACTTTCAAAGTCAATGCAAAGTCTTTGCATTGACTTTGAAATTAAGTTTCAAGCGTCCAAGGTGTAGTGTGCAAGCTTTACTGAGCACAGAACGCAAGCATTATACGCACTGCCTGAAGCCAAGGCAGTTTGTGGCTGGCTCAGAAAGATGTGAAGTCGTTAGTTTGCATCACAGATTCAGCTGCGTTGATTAAGCCAGGTCGAGTTTCCATTGCGCGTGCTAACCGCCTTTGATCTGACATCAGGACAATCGATATAGATACAATAATTTATGTCTTGATTCAGATAGTTACATTAAATAGTGGACGCTGTAATTATTTATTGCATTGAAATGTGCCTGACATTCTGGAAACCTGGCTGTGAGGTTTCGGTGACATGTGCGCACAGTGCGCTGGTCAGCCAAATTACCACTGCACAGAAAGTAAACCAGGTTGGAGCTGGCGAGCTCTCTGCGCACTTTCGGCGGAACCTTTATCCACGAAATTGTCACTGCGTCATAATGAATATGTGACACCTCCCCCTACTACGCCGCCACACCCATCTCGGCGCGCATCCGTCTACCAAATTGCCAAAGAGGCTGCGCATGGTGTTGCGCCGCACGAAATTACCACTGCGGGGGCTGCACCGGACGAAATTACCACTGCGTGGGCTGCGCCACCCTGCGCAGCGCCAAGAAATTAGAGCCCTCAGTCTCAAATGCCCCGACTGCTGTTAATGACTGTGGAAGTTTGCACAGAATTTGCTACTTAACCACAGGCAAAATTCTTGATTTCAAAGCTGAAATTGCAGAGCACAGAAATAAGTTAAGCCCCATTCCCACCTTCACGATTTTTCACGCCGATTCACGCCGATGTCAGATTGTGGCAAGTCATGGGGGTGTCGTAGTTGTAACCGGGAGGAGTCCTGAACAGTCGCAAAAGTTCGCAACAAAGTCGTCGTCTCGTTTTCGTCGTGGCACAAGTTTCAAAATGTTCAAAAAAATCGTGGTGGTTCGCAAGCTTGTCTTGGATCGTCATATATCTTAGCAATGTCGTAGTGGTGTCGTAATGGTATCCTGACAGGTCATGTTAGTGTCGTGATGGTTTGAATATTCCTATGCAATCGTCTTGTGGAAAATGGCCATGATTGTGGAAGATGTAGTCACGATATGCTACGAATGCCCACGACATGACAAGAAGTGAGCACGAACGGAATGAGACAGACCTACAATGAAAAAAGATAATGTGATGTCAAACGGCTTGGATGCGAATAGGCACGACGCCACCATGACTCTATCACGATTGTGCCATGAAGTCAACATCGTGGCCGTGACAGAATTTTGTGCTTTTTCAGGCGGACGGATCACAACTCGCTACGATAATAGGTCTTAGTACATCGGCATGAATCGGCGTGAAATCGTTAAGGTGGGAACGGGGCTTTAATAATACTCCCAAATATTACGGAGGGTACAGTGTATTATTATTTTCATCGTGTGAACGAGAAAGAAACATTTGTGGCAGATATTAAACCGCATGCAAGTTGCAAGGCTGTGTCTCTCCTGCGGGTGACAGGCAAAAAAAGCGTATAGCTTTTCGCCCTGCGAGTCTAATCCTTTGTACTGAGTCTGATTGATGTCTTATCCAGGCAAGAGCCCATTTTATTCGGCACACGCGATCTCAAACTTCAAGGTCTTCTTTTGCATGGCTACCTGTGATGTTGCATCCTACTTGACTATCTGGGACCTACCTTGCTGTATGACTTAGATCTTGGAAGAGAGAGTCTTTGAGTGAAATTTATCATTTGCAGCATGTGCCCCTTTACCTCAAACACCCTTCACCCCCAAATGTTCTGGGGCCACTCAAATTCTTTCTGATCCTCACAGTGTTGTTTTCACGACCCAACAAGTGGCGCCAACAGAATAATATCTGCCATATCTGGTTGCGGCCAATTTCAACTGAATCCCCCCTAAGCAGTCTCCTAATCCTCTGGCTCATAAACACTACACATACACAGCTCCTGTAAAGCAAACACTTATGTCTACCTCACATATCGAGGGTTTGGAGCACAATGGTGAAATGTCCAAATTTTGTGGTTTTGAGATTTTTACCCCGTCACAGCTTTCTATCAGCTAATCCTTGCAGCACAATAACTATATGTCCATCTGCATTCATTTTTAAACAGAATTCACATTTTCATTTTGTGATATGTCTCACAAAATCTGCTTAAATGAATTAAACATTGACATTTTGATGAATAAACATGAATTTTATTACAGAATAGTCTGTATTCCATTGCAAACAAAACTTAACTTCAACCAATCACCATTGTGTTACGTCACATCATGTGCTAGCATTGTTAGCAATGTCCATTTTTGGCAATTTTGACCATAATGTTGCAGTTACACTCCTATGAAAACTTAGGTGTTCAATATACTTCTGAACCATGCAGCTAAAGAGTGGCTGGTAAAAAAAAAAAAAGATATGAAATACCTGATTTAATAGAACACTTGGAAACCAAAAATCAATTTTCCTCAAAACCTCTAAAATGGACATATATCTATTGTGCTCTGACCCCTCGATATGCACTCCTACAACTACCCCGGTCCTTATCGGGTCAGCGCAGTAGAGTCTATGGAGTGGTGTGTCCAGGCCAGCGCTGGAGCCAGTTCAACCAGGCCAGGCTGTTTGTGTCGACTCCCCCTCTGTAGAGCCACCTCGCTCTCCCCATCCCTGCATCTTTTCATTGCTCTCCCTCTCTCCTTTTTTTTCTTATTCTGTTCTTCTGGCTCTCGCTTCGCAGTCTGGGGTCACAGCCAATGCAGCCGTCCGCCTTTCATTCTCCGCGGAAATGCCAGGCAAGCTCCTTTACAATGCGCAAGGCTATTTTGCGAGGCTTTTCTCCGCCACGTCAGGACAGGTCTTTCCAGTGTGATGAGTGTGTACAATCTGTTTCGACATCAGGTATTTTCTGAAGGGGAAAAAATAACATAAAATTTTGAATGTAAGCTGTTCTGTAATTGAGAGCATTGCAAACAGTTCCATTGAACGCGGGTTTGCTTTTCTGTTTCCAGCTGACCCATCAGTGACCCCATGAGCTGCGTCTGATCTAGAATATGGAGGAAGGCCGTGATTCCTGATTGGGCATCGGGGTCGGGGGGCAGGGTCCCACGTGGACCATCTGGATGACAGTTTTTCCATGTGAAACAATGTTGACAATTGAGCCCCTAAGAACCATACCGGGCCATCCCGCACTTTTGGCGAAATTGAGTTGAGGTAGTCAGCATGTGCAGAAAACTGAGATCTACATTTCCTAAATGAGCCAACCCAATCTACCCACATGGATTGCTCATATAAGCAAACGTCCTCTCTGCCACTGTAAATATGCAATGCGCTGCCTTAGCCATAGTGGACCATCCCACAACTTTTCCATAATTCAATGTAAACATGGCGGCTAGGTATCGCACTGATGAGGAATTGCTTGCTATGATTGATGATGATGGTGAAGTGGAAGATAATGGAGACCCAGAGTTTGACCCAAATGAATCAGAAGATGATGGTTCCTCTTCAGAAGGAGGTAGGTTTCACTTTAAATGAAACAGAAGGGCATCCAAAACCTGCATAAGAAGTGCACTACGTAACTGTACATATCTTGAGTTTTTAACAGAAGCAGTGTTTCTAGTTCCCAGATACTCTAAATGACGCAGGAAGCTGGCAACTTTGAGTCCCATTTTCTCAAAAGTTCCCCAACATGGGTTGGCCCAGTATGGCTCTTAGGGGCTCAATTGACCTATGGCTAAGCCCTGCCCTCAAATGCGATGAGCCAATCACAGTGCGTTTTCTCTCCCCATATAACTTGGACATTCTGAGCCTGAACTTCCATTGAAATGCATCACGGAAACTCCGAATCGTTCGCTTTTATGGGATTTTAAAATGTTTCTAAGTTAAAAAAAAAAAAAAAGGTCAAACGCTGCGCTTGGGGTAAATATAACTCCGATACGAGGTATCCCGAGAAGCTGGGCGATGGAGTGTACTTTATACCCTTTATAAGCCACATCATAACCGAGAGAAATGTCTCCTCTGGATAAAGCTTTGTGGAAGACCCCACTATCAGCTTAACGTAGCTAACAAAGGTCAACAAGAATGTCTACATTTGTTCCAAGTGAAATCAAAATCGTGTTTAAGGCGACATCTTGTCACTTCGCTGGAGATTAATGTAAAGCTTTCTTTTACATCGCTAAGTTAGCTAACGTTAGCTAAAGTTATTAAACTCTATGGCTAACTTTAGAGCTGACGGACGTGGGCTTAACATGAGCTCCTGGCTGCATTGATCACCATGTCACCTTGTTTACTTAGAAGGAGTTCAGTCACGTCAGGTTATATTTCTTAAATTCGGTCGCAATAATAATACGTAAATTAAATTTATTACCCTGCAGTGCACAAACAATGCTGATCCTCTATCTTGTTGTGCGAGAGGGTGACGGAAACGAGATGTGGTTAATTGCGTTTGCACTGAGACCTGAAAATTCTAATTTAAACTTTTCATTGACCTTCTCCACTCTAAATTCATTAATGTATCCCTCAAATGCATAGTGTAACCCTTTTTGCTGACTTCTTGATGATATTTGAGCCTTCTATCGCCAAAAATCATCGATAGCATCCTGAAAAAAATCTCCGCCTGTGATACCAGCCATTAGCGCCTGTTCTAAAATGTTGATTCTTTGTCCCAGTCAGTGGAGGGGGCGGGGCTTAGCCATTGATCAATTTTAAAGGATAAGATTTTGCCCCCTGGGGCGTGGAATTTAGCCAACTCTCTGACTCTCATCATCTTTCTGAGGGAGAATAACGGTGTCTTTGTGGGACCTGGCGGATCGTTTTGCCCGCCCTGTCCTCTAATGAGGAGAAACAGAAGCACATCAACGTCTCTCCCGAACACCGTCCATCTGTTCCTCATAACTGTAATCCAGGGACTAAACTGCTGCCCTTTCGCTCTGTTTTTGGACAGGCCACTCAGGAGGTTGTTCAAAGTCTCACTTTTCATTAACGAGGACGCGCAATTAACGAGGGAGCCCAGCTGGGAAACCGCCCAGACTCATCAGAGTGCTCTTTGTGCCACCAGGCACTGAGTCCGCCTTTGGTCCACTGTTGTCCAAGTTGATTTGAGGTTTTAAGTGCTCTCAGGACTGACACTTATAATAATGCACAATGTATGTATGTTACCCAAATGCTACATCTCTCCCTGTCATCTCCAGCAGCCACTGAGTGCATTTGAAGGACTATTGTTCACTGCCTTGTCTTGCAAACCAATCAGCTGGGGCATGGGGAATATTTGCCATTTTGGCAGAAATTGGGCCATCATGAATAATGACAGCCATACTGAAGACATCCTTGTGGATTTATATTTGACAGCCTTGCTGAAAATTATAAATGCTTCTGGCGGGTTCTTACTTTAAACAACTTGCTGCGGACACTGCTCGCTTGAACGACATTAATGATCCACAAGTGAGTCGGCCTATCCACGGATGAGCGTGGAAATCGTGTGCGATCGCTTCTATGTCAACAATGTGAAACAGGTACTGGGCCCATTCTCATACAGTATCTCAGGCTAAAACAACTGATTTTTGATCAAATTTCCCCAGTCCACATCCTAATGTCCTTATGTCACAATAATGATCAGTGTTCTTACTCACGCTACAAACTATTGTCCTGATGTAACATTTTGACATAAAAAAAAGTTTTACATGTATAACATTTATATTATGTAGATGCCTTCATGAATCTGTACGAGAGACAGCTCCCAGAAATTTCTTTGGAGTCAAACTGAAAGAACACCTTTACTCGTGGCTTGAACTGATATTGCCTGCAACCGGTTTCTTGGTTGTTGGCGCGCTGCACTCCCCGAGACTGCCTCCATCTGTGGAAGTGTCATGTCCAAGGGAAGAACTGGCAGATGAGCAGGAGTTGGCAGCATGACTGAGAAAAAGAGTGTGGGAGTACGAGTGAACGCCGCTGGGCGCCAGCAGATCGCGCGTAACTGCTGGCTCTGAGGCCTCTTGTGCAAACAGAACAGTACAATCACCGAATGCAGGAACAGCATATTTGTCTCGCATTGGAGTGCAGACTTCGATGATTATGCAACCTGACTCAGATGACTACGGGTATAGAGTGCCAGTTATTGTGGTACATTAAAATGACAGAGCGTCCCTCAAACAGGGTAGCTTGGGATGTGGTGCAGTCTGCTGAGACACACTCAGCAGGTTCTGTCTCCCAGTGGCTCCTGATACTAGGTCAAATATATAGTGTTCAGGGGCAACAGCCACTAAGTTTGCATACCAAAAATATTCCGGTTTTTGCCCTTATTTCAAAAAAGACAATATTCCCACTAAGCTGTTTACATGACTAATGAAAGGAATATTCCACTAATATTCCCTCTTACATGCAGCTGTGCACACTCCAATTAAAGTAGAATTTTTTCCGTTTTCGCCCAATGGCGGACTTGTTAGACCATACGAACATAGCCTCTGTCTTTTCTTGATCCAACCACCTTCTTGAAAAGGTCAGCGTTGCAATATTTGTGCATATCCAAAACCCTGTTGATGTTATAGACTGAATAGAAAGATGGACACAAACCTCTGGTCTGACAAAAGTGAGGCCAATGCAGTTGAGCCTTGAACTGTTCACTTGACTGAAATGCATTTACGTGTATTTGCAAAGCGTGCAGTAATTGTTTTAAATTGATTTAGTTTTGTATTATGATTAACAGTTAAAAGTTGTTTTTTTCAGATTGTATATATCTTATTATTATTTCTTGTATAACACCAAGTTCTATATTGTATTTTATTGTGTTTTATTCATGCATTCAGCAGTAATTGGGGACAGATCTCTGATTGTTTGATATCCTTATCATTCATTTGTAATTGCTTTTGGTGTTGATATTCTTGTTATGAGAATATTGATTCCCTTTATGGGATATATTAATAATTACTCTTTTTCTTATCGACATGCCAATCATGAGCAAAACTGTGACAATAGCGTTATTATTCCATTATGGTTCATGAATTATGGGGAAACTACAGGAAACTTTGTTATAATTCTGCTAATGGTTAGCTGACATTAATTAAGGACATTGAAAAACCCCATTTTGCATTTTGCTGTCACAACACTCACTAATTTAGCTGGGTTACATTACCTTAGATTTGCAGAACCAATTTTAAAACTTTATGTTAGAATATCTCCTACTATATGAAGTTACACACAGTTTAATGTAAACTTACACTAGGTCACCGTTACAAGGTTAATCATCTTATATGTAATCTTTTCCAAATGTTAACTTGTGGGCAATTAGCTACTAAGATTTCTTAAAGACTGTCCTCAGGTCCTTGTCTGATCCACCCATCGCCCCTCCTTAGATCCTGATCCACTCTCTCATCCAATAGGAATTGCTTCAAATAGACGAGATACCTAAATTGAGGCTTCAGAAATTGTAGTCCACAAACCAGTGGGTGATGTCATGGTGGCTATGTCCATGTTTTTATACAATCCATGGTTGATATCAAAGTCTTTCATTATGTTTAAAATTAGGTGCATCACTCCCTCCGATCAGATATTTGTGGGCTTTGCTGAAGGTGAACAGGTGGCAGTGTGTAGTAAACTGTGCCAAACCCCAATTATGATGCATATTCTGGATGCGCTGTGCACACATTCAAAGAATGCTCCGAAAATCCGAATAATATTGGCATATCAGACATCTTAACCAGAAAATTCTACATTCAGAACAAGGCCTTCTCCAGAATTACTGAATGGAATATGTGGTTTATGACCCGTATCAAAATAGGGATATTGTTCTGTTTGAATGAATAGAGGTAAATTAGTTTGCATCTAACCATTGTCACTGAATCAAATCCATACAATATTGTGATAATTATCCCAGTCTTATGAGCATTGTTACGAGGGGAAAATCTATATGACGCCGACCCAGCTCCAAAAATGATCAGCCATATAATTCTCCCCAGAGGGAAGAGCCCATTTATATACTGCAGGTCTTGCATGTCTAGCCATTTCCCCTGAAGTGATCAGCAGCTACTTGTTCACTGATGAAACTTCGGGAAATAATGAGAATTTTCTGTTATAACTACAGTCACCTGCTGTTTTTAAATGTTTTTAAATGGTTAATTACAACCCAATTCGAAATAGTTGGGACAAAGTGTAAATTGTGAATACAATCAAAACGCAATGACTTTCAAATCACATCAGCCAGTATTTTATTCACCATAGAACAGAGATAACATACCAAATGTTGAAACTGAGAAATTTTACAATTTTATCCACAAAATCAGCTCATTTCAAATTTGATGGCTGCTACAGGTCTCAAAAAAGTTGGGACAGGAGCCTGTTTACCAAGGTGTAGCATCCCCTCTTCATTTTAACATAGAGTGGAGGCGTCCTGGCATTTAGGAGACAAGTTTCTTGAGTTTAGCCATTGGAATTTGATCCCACTCTTGTTTAATACAGGCTTCTAGCTGCTGGAGAGTTTTGGGTCTCCTTTGACGGACTTTTCGTTTAATTATGCGCCAAATGTTCTCAATCGGTGAAAGATCAGGACTGCAGGCAGGACAGTTCAGCACATGGACTCTTCTACTATGTAGCCATGCTGTTGTAATAGCTGCAGTATGTGGTTTTGCATTGTCCTGCTGAAATACACAAGGCCTTCCCTGGAATAGATGTCATCTGGAGGGAAGCATATGTTGCTCTTAAACCTTTATATATCTTTCAGCATTCATGGTGCTTTTTAAAACATGCAAGTGTCCCACACCATATGCACTAATGCATCCCCATACCATCAGAGATGCTGGCTTTTGAACTGAAAGTTGATAACAGGAGGGCTGGTCTTTCTCCTCTTTAGCCCGGAGGACGCAACGCCCATGATTTCCAACAAGAATGTCAAATTTGGGCTCGTCTGACCACAGGACACTTTGCCACTTTGCTACAATCCATTTTAAATGAGCCTTGGCCCACAGAACATGGTGGCGGTTCTGGATCATGCTCAACAATGGCTTCCTTTTTGCATGATAGAGTTTTAGGTGGCATCTGTGGATGGCACAGCGGACTGTGTTTACAGACAGTGGTTTCTTGAAGTATTCCTGGGCCCATTTAGTAATGTCAATGACAGAATCATGCCGGTGAGTGATGCAGTGGCGTCTGAGGGCCCGAAGATCACGGGCATCCAGTAAAGGTCTTCGGCCTTGTCCCTTACGCACAGAGATTTTTCCAGTTTCTTTGAATCTTTTGATGATGTTATGCACTGTCGATGATGAGACCTTCAAAGCCTTTGCAATTTGATGTTGAGTAACATTGTTTTTAAAGTATTCCACAATTTTTTTACGCAAGCCTTCACAGGTTGGAGAGCCTCTGGCCATCTTTGCTTCTGAGAGACTCAGCCTCTCTAAGATATCCCTTTTATAGCCAATCATGTTACCTACCTGATGCCAGTTAACTTAATTACTTGCTAAATGTTCTTTCAGCTGATTCTCTTATATATTAATTGCTTTTTCAGCTCTTTTTTGCCTGTGTCCCAACTTTTCTGAGACCTGTTGCAGCCAGAAAATTTGAAATAAGCTAATTTTGTGGATAAAAATGTAAAATGTCTCAGTTTCAACATTTGAAATGTTATCTATGTTCTATTGTAAATAACATATTGACTCGTGATCTGAAAGTCATTGCATTTTGATTTTATTCACAATTTACACTTCGTCCCAACTATTTCAGAATTGGGGTTGTATATAATTGATTGCATTGTGGCTCTGCGTGTTCTGCAAGCCACAATGGAGACTGCATCATGTTTCCTTATTTTGCCAGGAAACTGGAACTTGCAACATGATAAGCTGTTGCAAAAGCATTTATTGAGCTGGACTTTTTTGTAGACAGATTAGATAGCTGAGCTGGCATTTTTTGGGTCTAACAGCCTACAGGAAATAAGCAATATTTCTCAATGTGCAAGTACATGGCAAGAATTGTCATATTCCAGATCAGGAATCTAGTGCAGAGGCAGAAGACGATCCAATAGGTAGGTTTGTTGACAGCAGTGCAGTTAGGAACAGTACCCTAGAGGAAGAAGAGGAAACAGAACCCCAGAGGAAGAGAGCACCATTCAACACAGATGTAATAGGTGAAGCTGGGCTGCCAATCACTGGCCAGGGGCTTTTGGGATGACAGCCAGGCGAAGTACACACTTTGGCAGATACGAACTGTCCTAAAGGAGGATGGAGTAGCTGGAGGGGAACTTAGTTCCAACACTGATGACCGTGGAGGGATTGGGAGCTTGTTCTTAAGAAACTGGACAGAGGAACAGATTTGGAAGGGTTAACAAGAACGGGGTCCCAATCCTGGACCCTCGTTAGGCTTAGGAGCTTGTTACTATTAAACTGGACAGAGGAACTGACTTGAGCTGGGTTAACTTCAGCACAATCCCAATCCTGGACCCTGGGTAGGCTTGGAAGCTTGTTTGAGTTGACTTAGTAAAGAGGAGTGCTACCATGAATAGCTGTCATTAAAGGTTGCTGACTGGTTCTGAGCACAAATAGCAAATTACTGTCCAGCACCTTGCAACTCAAAGTTGCGGGTTTCAATGCACGTCACAGAGCCATCGAGAAGTAAGAATGAAACGAGGCACAGCCGGCGAGGGGAATGCACGTGAGACATAAAGCAATCAAATGAGACAGGTTTCTAATAGATGCACAAGTTGCTTACTTGGAGGAGGAATGGAAGGCATTCACATGAGGGTTGTGTCAAGGATAGTGAATTAAGACCACAAAACACCATTTAATAAAGTTTATTACACATCCTTTGACCTGTATGTGGAAGCAAGCATACTGTGGCACTATTCAATGACATTTAATGCCATTTCCAATGCTAATTTTTACAAAGAAAACACTTAACTTCTTTTATTTCGTTTTGAGCTTTCATTTTCTGTTATATCAGTCTCATTTACAGTCAATATATAATGAAGTATAATAATCTATCTGGACGGTGACACAATAGGATAAGGCTATAATTCTGACAGAGTAAATATATGCGGATCGCCTCAAATTCAAAATGACAGCCTTGCTAGAAATATAAATATATATATATATATATATATATATATATATATATATACACACACGCATAAATATTGAGTAAACAGTGTATGCATTGCAGCCATTATAACAGTCTCACAGTCTGAATGCTTACAGAATTCACTGTATCTCCTCTGAGTGAATATTGCTGTTGTTCAACTGAATTATTAGAGATTCTACCATTCATTCCAGCGAATTGTGCATTTTGATTGGTTAACACCAGGTACGGTAAACTACCTCGCACTGGGTCAAGACCTCGTCATGATTACGCCGACAAAATAAGGCCGCAGTTTGCGTACAGTCTTACTCGCTAGCGAACTAGTTGGCTACCTTGCAAGCAATAGTACAGCTAGCGCGCCAAATGTATTTAGCTACATAGCTAACTGGCTAGCGAGTTAAAAGGCTGCAGTTCGCTTTCAATGCGTACACTGTCATACTCGTTAGCCAGCTAGTTGGCTTCCTAGCTAGCAAGCCAAAGTGATATCGAACTGTGTGTCATAGCTAGCACGCCAATATTTTCGTAGGGGTGTTGACAAGAGTCATGGTAGAATGGAGATAAACCTACTGTTTTTTTCGAGCACTCGGTATTTATCATTGGCTAGATACCTGGAAATTTACATTTTAGACCTCGCGCAAGCGCTCAGTTTCAAATGAAATTTCCAGGTATCTATCCTACAATAAATACCTCGCGTTTGAAAAAAAAAAAAAAAATGTAGGTTTATCTCCTAATTAAATAGGTTTATGCAAAGATTCTAAACTGTAAAAGATTCAACAAGATTCTATTTGATTACACTACCCCTGGAAAATGTGTGATTGAGAATTAAAGGCTGTAATAACCACACATATCACCCAATGTGTACATTAACATTAGTAGATGAAAGGTGACAGTCTGCACTCTGATCTCATGTCAGTTTTTAATAAAATGTCTAAAGTGTGGACCCAAAACAACAAAAAAAATCTGTCAGTGTGAGAATATTGCATTTTGCTGTACATTGTATTTATGCTATCTTATTTAAGTGTGGATGAAACCAGGCAAAAGCAGTCTTCTGGGTGCATATGGGTGCAACTGCTGGCCCGCGTTGATGATGTAACGCCTGAGTTTGCAGTCTGTGTGCCATTTTCAGCTCCAAAATGTGCCTGTATCAACACAGTACATTGAATATTAATGTGATGTAGATGTGGGAAAGAGACCTCCCTCTTCTCTCTCAAGGCCGACTTTCTACACCTATGCATGATTACGCAATGCATTACCTCCCTCTGAACAGCTGCAAGGTGACTGTAGTCTTAATACCAAAGACACCATCCAGGTATACTTCTACTGGGGCAAGTGAGTATATTAGAAGTGAAGAGGAACATTTAATATTTCTACTCAAAGACCCATATCATGCACTGCACTGTAGAAATGTGGCCATTTAGCTTTTAAGCTGGTACTGCTGTATCTACTGAGAAAGAGAACCCACTCTCTCCCTCTCTCACTCTCTCTCTCCTTCCCTTTCTCCTCTGGCTTCCACTGGCATTTGCCGCACAGGTGAAACAGGCCACATTTGCTGCTCATTAAAGGTCAGGGATCATGATCAGATGTGAACCAGGAGTTGCTGATGTCCCGAGAAAACTTCTGCCACACACACATTCGCATGACACGCACAAACACGCATGTATGCACATACACACACACACACACACACGCTCGCACAAAGTGAGCTATGAAAAATGCATGACTCCTCAGTGCAGATATGCACTATATTCTCACTGATATAATGAAATTAATTAAGTTGATAAACACTGCCTGTCTGGCGAAAATAGTTATTGGTTGGGTGACCCACTTTAGAGAATAAAAAGGTTGCCGAAGTTAAGTTTATATTCTTCATTTCATGTATTGCAGCACAGCTGAATATGATGAGTGTTTTTAATGCCAACCAATCTCACATAATTTCAGCCTGTTGTACTCTCACAGAGGTGTGGGAGCCAGGCCACACCATCTCACTCCCTCTCATTCTCTCCCTCTCTCTCTTTCTCCCCTAACTCTCCCTCCCTCCCTCCCTCCAAGTTAGGCTGAGGTAGAGCCCCTGCATTACTCCATAACCTCACATCACCTTGGTAGAGAATACATTATTCTGTTCAGAATGGTGAGAGGGAGCAGGAGAGAGACAGAGATAGGGAGAGCGGTAGAGAGTAAGGGAGCGCTAGAAAGAAAGAGGGAAAGACTCCACAAAACTTCCATAAATTGCATTCAGGTATCATTCAGAATAGTCATCAGGCAGTGGGTTTGGGGCATGCCTTAAAGGAGACCCCTGGTCTCTGTCAGTAGATCTGTGGCACACACAGTGGAATGTGCTGTCATTAATCTTTTCTAAAGTGCCCCATTACAGTCACAGTAATTGGACAGTCACAGGGAATTTCTGATTGGATGATAGCTTTTAGATTGTCCTCGCAAATCTCCCATTTTGACTTTGAAATTAAACATCAAGGTAGTAGCCCGCATGGCCTACCTGAGCAAGGTTTCTTATTGGCTAAAGTCTCACCAGTCTGTTTGAGCAAGGCTTGTGGTTGGCTATAGATCACCCGGCCTGTCAGAGCAAGGCATTTGATTGGGTTCCAGGTTCTCTCTTGAAAAGTCAGGATGCATCAGATTTTGTGGAGCATCATGCACACTGACTGAAGATGAAAGGCCCCTCGCATTAATTCCTAGCATTAACATTCAGTAATGAAAAACACATGCTAATACATTGTTTAAATGCACACAGAACATATTCAGATCAGATGCAAACCGAATGCATTCCATGTGGTATGGCTCGCAGAGAGATTCGATCTCATCCATGAGAGAATGAAATACACCTCAGACTCATTCGGGAGGTAAAACCTGTTCATACAAACTGCATGCTAACATTTCCACATTCATTGTCCTGTTAGCTGTAACAGAATTTTTTTGAACTGGTAACATAGTTATCCATGTGGCCTACTTAAGGGATGATCTGGGGTTAAACGAAAAATGACACCAGGAAACATCTCAGAATTAATCTAAAGAGGTATATGTAATAACCACCAAAAAAGATACAAGTTGGCATTTTTCTGTTTATGCGGTTGCCATGGTAACCGAGCAAGCTCATTAAATATGCAGAAAACTTCTGGCACCAATTCCTCTTTAACTCCATGATAGAATTCAGTTTTTCTTTCATCATTTAAAAGCCATTGCTTATCCAAATGCAATGACATAGCCATTCTTTGCCCAATTTATCAGTTTTGTGATTTTGGGACATTTTACTCAAATTTTGAAATTATTTTGCGCAGAATCTGATGAATACTCAAAATATTCAAAGTATGTAACAGATATGCAAAATTTCCCTATGTCATTGCATTTCTAATGAAGTAAAGTACCTGCAGCCCAAATTTAATTGATTTTCAATGATAAATAAAAAAGTTACGGCTGCTAGAAACATGAGAAACGTGGAAAAAGTAATACCTTAGGAAATCAGTGGAAAATGCATTAGACCGCATTGAAAAGTTGAGTTCAGTCTTAGTCTGTGGCTAACACCCATTTTTCAGACTGTATTATCTGATTATTCCAATGTTTATCACTTTCCTGGAGTGAAAAGCATAAATTTCATCATCACAGTTGCTTTTAAGTCATGATTTTATGGCAAAATTCAGTTTTTAATCCTTGTAGCAATTAGTGATTATTAAAGGTGGGTTATTATAGAATATTTTTATTCAAAAAAAAATTTTTGGAAAAATAATCAAATTTTGCCCATTTAACCCCAGATCACCCCTTAATTCAGTAGATATGACATGCTTGTACAGCCATAAGTTTGATTTTTTTTTACTTTACTGGCTACTAATTATTTTAGTTGCAGTGAGTGAACAACGACCGGCCTGGCAGCCTGCCTGCTGAGATCTGATCTCAACATACGACATTCAGATAAGGAGAGCACATGTTTAATTCAAGGTGTAAATACTGTACAAGTCTCCGCATCAGATCTCTGTACCCAGGGTAATGTATCTGGATACAGAGATTACAGTGTAATCCTAAGGTGTAAATTGGGCAAAACTCTTTGAAAGTTAATACGGAATCTCTGTGATGACCTTTATTTAAAAAACCTCCTGACTGGATTTTTTGAGTGATCTGTGTGGAGATTATGCTTAGAAACACTGAGCCATGCTATTTTTGCCAAGTGAGCCCAGGAGCAAGGGTGTTTCTTTTATACAACTGGTCAACTGATGTGAAAATCAGATTTAATTAATTAATAATAGTTGTAGTAAATTGAATTACATGACAGCAAAGCAGTATATGGATTTCTTTTTAGTATTTAACTGACAGGTTTTTTACTATTTGTACCCCCGGTGTAAATTCTAGTAAAGCGTGTCCTACTGTCATGTTACATTTATTCTTAGGCCCACAAAAAACACTGAATTGAATATCAGCAAAGCATTCCATGTGGCCTCAATGAATTGCATTTCAGAAAATTATACAAAGAGAGTATGAAGACTTATTCGTCTAAAATGACTTCAGTGTAACTGAACCTTGTTCTCTAAAATGAAAAGCTTATCCTGGCTCTGAAGAAAAAAAATGCTGATGGATTTTTTTTTAGTGGAAAGAAATGTTGTAATTTATAGAATTCTGTAGTCTATTCATGTCATTTTGACATGTCATGTACTGTATTGTAGTAAATGGTTGCATTACCACTGAAACTTGTGATAATTAATTCCATTTTTAGCACTGTGGATTACTCTGAGATTAGTGGCGTTTGCACTCGTGAAACATTGCTGCTTGCGTGTCTCAACTAAATTCCAAATGGGCGCAAAATAAAAGATCATCAAGCCATCGGTTTATGCTGACTTGGATGTCTTTCCCGATTTATTAGAACAGAAAAACCTTATGGGACCATGGATCTGTGAAAAAAAAAACATCATTCAGACCTGATAAATGCCCACTTCAACTTTCAATGCCATTTATGAAATAAAACATATGCAAGAGATGTCTAGAACTGGTCTACACTGCCCCTCAAAGGTTAAATGCTTTGTTAATGACTCTCCTGCAAGATTTATGGCTGTCTACAATGTCAAGGACAGCATTACTTGCTAGGGCAACTGTGCCCCTTGTAGAATGAATGGATCTGTGAAAAGTGTGGTGTGGGTTGTAATGGCTGCAAAGACATATCTCCATATACGTTCTCATGGCTGACCTCTGATCTTGAATTTATTTGTGTTTCAAAAAGCAGTGGGCTATGAGCCACGATAAAGCATACAATGTAGTGACTCGGTGATAGAATTTAAAGTAGATTTTCATGTATCACTTTGAATAGAGCCCCCTAAAGTTCCACGAAGTCAGCAGGAAGCTCAAAGAACATCTTATTGATATTGATAAAAAGTACCTTTGGAGATATGCAGGTCAAACTCTGAAAATTAGTTTACAGGCAAGTCCAGTTAATAAGCACAATAAAGATAATTAAGATACATAACCTTCCACCTCATCCCCCCTCTTTCCCACCTGAATACAAACACACACACAATCACAATGGACGTAGAGCATCATTATCAATAATACAAGCAGGAATTAAATTTCAATGCTAAAATACCCTCAACTGTTTAATTAGCAGACGTTGATCCTGTGAGCTGGGAGAGAGTCCCGTACCATGGTGTCAGCACCTCCAGCTCAGTAATTCTCCCTCTCTGAAGCGATGATTTAACCCATGGACTTCCCTCTTTTGAAAAAATATCCAGATGAAAAGGGTGTCTCAGTGGCACAGCCTACAGAGAACTACCCATATTTCTATTACGTTCTGCAATGTCGGCGGTTTCAATGCAGCCGCCAACCGTTTGTCGTGTGTCTCTTCTCTCTTCCCATTCTCTCTGTCTCTCTGCACTACCCTGATAAACTAAAGCTTTAAAATGGCAAACGTTTTAGTATGGCTGTGTCTCAAACTTCACGCATCTGCATGCTCTGTTGTACTGTGGTATGTTCCCAGCAGCAAACTCCAGTAAGGGCTTGGGAACAATTGTCACAACACCTGATCCATTATATTCAACCTCTGTTGTCAAGCAAATTCAATTTGGCAAAAATGTTGCACTTACATATCAGACAAAATCCTTAATAATGTGCTGTGAGTTACAGGTAAAAAATTCAGAAATATTCAGAAATTCACTGAAATGAAGGAACTCTACTCTGAACAGTCTGATTCGTTTTGTTAAATGGCCTTGAAGATATTGACAGCAGCGTCTAATAACCTTCAGTGAAAGTCAAGTCCACTATCAAGTTGTTAGTATCTAGCTGTCTTGTTTGTTTTTTTTTTAAATTATTATTTTTGCAAAGTTTATTAGCTGGGTAGGTTACAAGTAAAAAATGGACAAAGATAATATTTGTTGATGCCACCAGTTATTGGGAACCATTAATGGAGACGAGTAAAACTGAGTTGTGACAAGGATCTTCGCCATAAGACGGTCATAGCTGTCCAGTCAAAACGGGACATGACCTTGGCTGGCATGCCTGAGAGTTGCAGTGAGATTGAGAGATTTGTTGTCGCCTACTTTCTGGGACAATAAACTGCTCTTTGCCGTAATGTGAAAGAAGCAAGTCCAGGGGCCTAAGGCTAGGTTAAATTGTCCTACCTGTTTGTCAGCATCAACACGCATTTGTGTATTTGCTTACATACTCCTCATGTTCCTGCCTAGCTCTCTGCCTCCCCGAACCGCTGTCTGCCATGCCTATCACCTGTTACCTATTATTGCCTAACCAGCCTATTCCTCATTTTCTCATCATCCTCAGCCTACTTATTTTATACCTCGCTAGTTCTAGGTTAGTTTATTAGATTGTCTCAGAGTTTTTTCTTTGACATTTTGGTGCCATGGTTTTTCAAATTTTTTGGCATGGTCTATTTGGAAATATGTCTGTTTTCTGACTAATTTTTGCTCCTTATCTTGGATTGTTTGCCCAAATTTTCCCAGTGTCTTGGTTTTAACCTTGCCCGGTTTCCAGATTTCCAGACTTGCTTGCTGTTTTCGGATCTGGAACTTAAAATAAAATTCAAAAATGTTTTATCCGTTGGTCTGTGATTGTTTCCCTACCAGGGGTGTCACACATGACATCTTTGGAAGCAATGCTGATCTGGACAGAACCTGGCCTTGTGGACGTTAGAGATGTTTTTTGAATCCAGGACTTTTAATGGCCTTTCAAGTACTATCAATGCTGTATCAATATATTATATATCATATAAAATATATCAAATACAAAAGTCATACTCAAGGATACATTTTTATTGAAATTGCTCACAATGATGCACTCTACTATTATGACGCACTCTCAATGGGCACCACAAAGATTCTTTTCAACATTTCATCATTGCAGGAAAGCTCAAAAAATGTGCAACATGTCAATGAATTACTTTTTTTGTTGGGGGCAGGGCATAAGTTTACTCACTGGAATATCTTTGAAGTGTGAATCTATTACGGCATGGTTTGTTTTTAATTTGGTCTGTTTTTAATTATGACCTGCAAAAGAATCGTATCCATGCAGAGAATTGAATTATCAGTTTTTGTTTTTTTTTTTGCTTTTGAAAGGTTACAAAATATTTCATGGTCAGACCTGAGCAACTAAAAGGATAGACTAAGCCAGCTATTAAGAAATGCGGTGTTAACTACTGTAACCATTCTTGTCATTGAGTGAGGGCAGAATGTGATGCGATGCATTTCATGACATCTTTTGGTATAGTGCACCACTTTGACCCTTCAGAGGTTGAGCCTCTTCTTCTAAGTTTGAGTCAGAGATAGCAAATTCAACATTTAACACTTTCATCATAGTTTCAAATGGGAAATAACAGGCATTAACAATAAACTTGGCACACCTAATTTTGGCTCAGAGGTTTCCGATAATTAGCTGGTGAAGATGACCAGTAACAGCTGAATGACAAGTGCATTATAGGGTTGAACTGAAAATATATTGGTGGACCTCGAAAAACAGGGTGGAGACACTCAAATGAGACATTAAGCAAGAAGAATAATGCATCAAACAAGGTGTACAGATGTGATGAAATTAATTCTCAAAAAAAAAATTCTCTGTTGGGAATTCTTTTTTACTTCATGGTGGAACATAGTATGCCCCTAGGTGGAAGCAGATACTGAGGAAAATATTTAATTTTGAGTCATGCTTTTTCTTGGATGTCATAGGTAGGGATTCTGGAAATAAACATTACATAGTCAAGGGATAATGGGGGCCCAAGGTAAATCAGTCGATTTGCTTTTGAATCACTGTATACTGCTGGTTTACGGTCGAATCAAAGTGGTTCTCGAAGAATCCGTACTGACAGTGATGGATGGGGAAGTCGTTCAGTGAGCCTTTCCAAGATGGTGCATTGTCTCCTCAGCCAATCAAGCCTCTTCTCGGGAGTAACATTGAGAGGAATGCTTCGGCTTGCTAACAAGTGTCCTGTACCCCAAACTTCCTGAAAATCTGAAATCTTGCCGATTCTTTTTACAGCAGGCGTTGCAGTTATACCCTGGCAGAGATGACTTCTGGCCTCTCAGCTCTGGACAGGAACTAGCCATCAATGGAAGATGCACAATCAGTTAATAGATTGAATGGGACATTAGGGTGCCATAATTCTGGAGCATCTGGTCTTGTAGCTCCACGTCCGGGGGATTAGGTGGGCCGCACACTCTTTGGCCTTGCGGACAATATTTAACACTAGTTGCTTCTGTAAATTATCCTGCAATATACTGCAAAGGGACTGTTACTAAAGTGTAATCTGCATAAACTGCAATGGATTTGCTAAATACAGAACTGTACATGGAATAAATGTCGAGAAGAGGTATCAGGATCTGACTTGGCAAAAATAAAGAATGACCCAGCATTTTGAGAGTTTAGCAGTCTACATTTGATTTGTAACTGACACAGTCAGTTCTGTTTTCCTAGCCTTTTGGACAAAATTGTATATAATCAAAACAAGCACTTTTCCTTTCCCAGGTCATCAACAGACAGTAAAGAGAATCATCTTTCCATGCAAGCTTGTGCATTGCTTTATAAATTATTTATCGTAATTGAGGCAATTCATTGCTCTGTAACAAATGTGACAAAATGAGTAATAACTCAAAATAAATCTTGGTAATATTACTGAAGATTTTGCTGAAGATTTTACCCAAATTTTTAACATAAAAATCTATTAATAATGATGTCTAAAATCATGTGAAGTTGATTTACCTCTGCTGTCATACACACTGATAAGTACGGTTATGTTCACAAACATTCTCTTATCTTCTCAGAATCAGCTAGAAATGGCAATATGAGAGATGAACCAGTAATTAAAGCTCTGAATGACTGATGTAATTGAATGCAGTAACAACTAGAACAGCCAAGATTTTGACTTTTCTCAAAGAAGCTTTCAGCACTCTGGCATGTAACCTGTTCCAGCATGTCCACATACAGTGTAGTAGACTTGTTCTCCACAGAATCAGGGGCCAGGACACATTTCCCATATTACGGAGTCAGGAGCACGGCGTTAAATGTAGGGAAAAAGTGGCCTCTGCAATCAAACCATAATCTGCAGCAGAGACATTATTAGGATGAGCATTTGTGTCACGGTGAAAACTGTTTTTACATCCTGGAGCTGTGGTTCTTTTTTTTTTTGTCGTGCAGAAATGGTTGGGATCAGATGATCTGCTTGCTTGGACCACTTTCTCTTCCACATGCTCTTTCAAGGTAAGTTTTAGTCAAGGTGGGCTTTGAGTTTCAGAAGCTAGCATGCAGACATCAATAATCTCAGTATAACTTTACACGGCCCATGTCTTAAGTTAAAAATAAATATCTGCACTCAAGTACTTGAAAAGGAGCTTATATAAAGTAAATAACCTCAGGACCAGCAAAAGGAAATGACTGCTACCTGCCCCCCCCCCCGAAAGGAAATGCACCACTCTCGACAGAAAGAGATCAGAAGTAGCATATGTTTTGTGTAGCTGCGAGACTCAGAAAAATCACTGAGAGGAGGTCAAGGTGTATAAGAACAAAACCAGTCTGAACATGCCATGCTTTTGTGATTTTGTTTAGTTGCTCTGCCTCTCCTCTAAATGGGAGGTATATACACTTGAGCAGCTGAAGCGCCTTGCTTGTTTATATAATTCACAGGTAGAGAGAGAGTGCACTGAAGTGAGCGCGGTCGCCTGGTTATTCAGCGAATGCCAAAAAACCTCCATTGGCTATTGTGAGCATTGTATCCAGGGCATGAAAACTGACTGCAAAATCCATCTCATCATATTCTCCCAAGAGGTAAGTGGGCTTGCGCGTTGGGATTTACAAGAATCTATCTTTTATCTGCATGAAATGTTTATATTTCCATTAGCTCTACTACGTTAGATATTTTGCTACACAGCTGACATATTTAGCATTTGCAAATGTTATTTGACATTAGGTTTATTAAGAACTAACGTTTTGATAACGCTGAGTAACCCTAATGAGGGTCGTTTGACCAAAACGTCAGTTCTTAATAAAGCCGGAGCGTTTTTGTAAAGTTAGCAGTGTTCAACTACTTTCTTTTTTTATCCCCAACACTCAAACACCTTCTGTCAAAGCCTGCTTTGCTGGACTTGCCTATACCTCTATTGAATTTCCCAATGAATGGATTTAATTTAAAATACGACAGCTAGCTTGCTGTAGCATATAGGACTAGTTTTCCTGCCATGGGTCTTTGCTTTGCCTGGTCCAAAATGAATGATAATTGTTTTTTTTTTTTTCATTTACTGTAGCTATATCATTTCAATTTGCGTCAATCTGTGGCACAGCATTAATTACCTCTACCAAGGAGGTTATGTTTTCACCTCTGCTTATTACTCGCCAAAATCGTACAATTCCGCAAGCATATCAGCCAGTTGCGTTAGTCATCTGTCTGTCCGTTTGTTAGTTATGCACCCTTTTGCCATTTATCCCGCACCAATCTTACCAAAACTTGGAGACATGTTAGCATAGGTTACTTTCCACAGACATTTAAGTTTCTTTTTCTAGTTTCTATGTCAAAGGTCAAGGTCAAGGTCACTCAAAAGGTCGAAAACACATTTTGATCCAAAACTTCATTTCTAGTTAAGCTAGTGACTTGAAACTAATGCCATTCTTTTCATCAACGCAATGCGGGCCTAGCAGGTTGGGTCGCGATGACGACACTCGATGTAAATACATAAAAGAGGCATCTTTTTTTATTGAGAAAATGGATTTTTTCTATTCTGTTCTTTAGACAATATATCTTTTCACCTTTTTAAATTTCATTTTCAATAAGTCGTTGTTCTAAGAATGACCTTTCATTTGTTTGTTTGTTTGTTTGTTAACAGGATAACTCAAAAAGTTCTGAACTGTTTGCATGAAATTTGGTAGGATGGTAAGAGGCGGTCCAAGGATGAGATTCAACTTTGGATATGATCCGGAACATACTCTGGATACTGGATCCGGAAGAATTAAAATATATCTGTCTAACGCAGGTCAGTGTGATAATTCTGACCAGGTAAGCCAAAAAGTTTTGGATGGTTTGGCACGAAATTTGGCAGGATGATGGGTGGTAGTCCAAGGAAGAGTTGATTTAATTTTGGAAGTGCTCCAGCACATATTCTGTAACCAAAAGAACAGAAATATGAGGTGGCGGAGGGATCCGCTGTACTAGGTGCCCTCTAGTTATTGCCATGTTTCTATTATGGTCCGGATCAGGAATCAAGTGCAGAGGCAGTGTACCATCCAACTGGTCGTTTATTTACAGCTAATACCGTAATAAAGAGAATGGAATCCCTGAGGAATAGGCTGGGACAAAACCCCAGATAATGACAGCGCAGTTCAGCACTGATGCTTTAGACAAAGCTTAAGCTGTCAGTCGCTAGCCAATGGCTTCCAGTATTACAGCTGATTGGTGTGCAGACTTCGCCAGCACCAAAATGTCCCACAGGAGGATGGAGTAGTTTGAGGGAAACTCAGATCAAATCCTGATCACCATACAGGGAATGGGAGCTTGTTCCGAACAAACTGGACAGAGGAACAGACTTGGAGGAGTTAACAAGAACGTGGCTACAATTCTGGACCCTGCTTAGGCTTGGGAGCTTGTTCTTGTAAAATGGAACCAACAAACTTACTAGAGCTGGGTGAACTTGAACGCGGTCCCAATCCTGGACCCTGATTAGGATTGGAAGCTTTTTTGAATAAACTAAGTTATGAGAATGATATTCAGGAAGTGGTGTCATTAAAGTACAAGTAGCAATTAATGAAGACAAAGAGTTTATACCAGAAATACTGACTGGTTCTAAGCACACAAAAGCACATTATGATCCAGTAACCTGCAACACTGAAAGAGGGATTCATACCCATCACGTGGTTGACCAGAAAACAAGATACAACCGGGGTTGGGAAGATGCACACAACGTAAACCAATCACACAAGACATACACCAAATAGACACCCAAGAGCTGAATTGAACGAGACATAAAGGGAATTCACACAAGGGTTTTGACAGTTTATTTGCAATAAAAACATAAATCATTTGTTTGTGAAAATTATATTCACCAATTGCGAACTGTAGGCAGTGTTATTGACTTTTAATCTCACTAGCAGCATAACGTTCTCATGGCTGAGCCAAAGGGTTCTATGTGCTTTTTCCCAAATTAACTGAGTTCTGGCTTCAGAAAAACTGAATGGAATAATTAGAATGGAAATGGAATAATTTTTTTTTCCATAGACAAGTGACTATGATATAAGCAGAATAATGCTTCGAGATGTCTATTATAGTCCATTATTTCCTGATAGTTGACACCTCGTTGGTTATTATCCCTTACATACTGTATGTATTGATTATGAAAAATGTGTCAAACCTGATAGGAACAACATAGCAGCATAAATACCCAAATGAATGTAATATATAAGTGAGAAGCTGCATAGGGAAAACAAAATATACATGATAAATCCCTGTGTTGTCAGTGAACCATCAAAATCTTCTATTTTATATTCATATAAATACACAATTTTACCATTTTGGACCCTACCGAAAATCAGCATTCATTTTTTACTTCATTTGCAAGCCTTCCAGAAAAAAAATCATAAAATAAACAGAAATAGCCATTAAATAGAGCAGGAGACGACATTTGCTTTCAAATAGCTTGGGATTTGCAGAATGCCTTTTTGTGATCCCAGCACTAAGCAGGCACTCTGGACAGATCAGGTGGTGACTCGGGAGAGTATGAACTGGAGCTGACTGGGTCGGTTTAAAAAAGACAGCGCTGGGCAGATTAGGAACTCCATTCTAGAATCTGTAGGTTCTTCTTGTCAATGCGGCTACTGTGGCAGGAGAACCAGGGATTACCAAGCACAGCTGGAGCTCTGGGAGTTTGGAGAAGCAGCAACGGGATCTCCTCTTGATGATTGCTAGAGATGGGGAGTTTGACTGGTACCATGATGCGAGTGATGGTGACGAGTGGGGACCAGGAGATGTCATGAGCAGTGAGCTTGTACAGGTCTTTCAAGTGTTTGGAGTGGAAGCTGCAGTTGGTTTGCAAGCTGCTCCTTAGTGAAGTTGTGGTCTGCTCAGGAATCAATCAAGGCACTGATGGGAGGTAGTATGGAGCCACTGCAGATTTGGACGAGCTGGAAGGGACGAAGGTTGGGGGAACTGACATGCTGAATTTCGCTCACTAGTACTCTCTTCCACTGGTGAGCTGTGCCCTTTTACCAGGCAGCCGGCAAAGCAGTGGCCAAGTTGACTACAGTGAAGGCAGACTTGGGAATCCATGCAGCACTGGTGTTTTGCCGGAGTGGGTTGAGTGCTGTTAATCTGCATGGGCTCACTGGAATCAGGAACAGACAGCGTAGTCGCAGGAGGCGTCAGTGGATGAACCGGATCAGGAGCGGGGAGTGCAGAACCAGGACATGGAAGACATCTTTGGAGGGTTCGCCTGAGCTCTTTGCAGCTGCTGATCAGACAATTGTCAACTCAAATAGCCCAGTCAGTGAGCTTGATGAAGTCGTCTAGGAATTCCCCGGTTGGTAGTTCATCTTTAATATCGCTTGAGGGACCATTCAGGGAGGCCTCATACAGGGCATGAGTGTTCCAGCTGAACTGAGGGTCCGGAACTCAGTGACATTGTCGTATACGAATCGGGAACCCTAGCGCAGCTACAGTAGCTCTGTGGCCGCCTCATCGCCTCCATGAAAGCATGTAAGGTGCTGCAGACTGGAGACCTGGCATCCCAGACTGCTGTTCCCCACTCTCTAGCACGGAGTGTTGTTATGTAGGCTATGCAGATGTGATCAGTGGGGAATGCCTCAGGTTGCAGTTTGAAGGTGAGAGA
This sequence comes from Gymnothorax javanicus, assembly GCA_029692085.1. Lineage (NCBI taxonomy): Eukaryota > Metazoa > Chordata > Actinopteri > Anguilliformes > Muraenidae > Gymnothorax > Gymnothorax javanicus. The sequence continues at coordinate 28,784,860 of CM056205.1, read as the reverse complement.
ACACTGGGACAGGAGGTTTTGACAGGTGCATGCATGACCGTCATAGGGACCAGCCAGAGGAAGGCTAGGTCCGGTGACAGGTGGAGACAGGAACTGCTGGAGTTGTATCAGGTGGAAGTTGCTGCTGTTGCAGTTGCCCCTAGAGACTTCATGCTAGCAACCACAATTACTCCAGAATCTTGGTGATACTTTCTGGTCTCGCCTGGTGTTGTCCCAGCAGCATGCCCAGTCAATCCAATAAAGTTCAGAACTGGCTGTTGCCTGCTGAGTCCATCGTGGCGAGTTTGTTCTGACAAGAGGCAAAGTCAGAACTCATGTGCAGGCAAATTTCAGTTTTGGAATTTTATTCAAAGTCTTGGTCGTGCAGAATGGTTGGTTAACACAAATTAGAATAGCAGCACAGATAGGGAAATCCGGCTTGTTAACTAAACACAGTCCGGAGATCAAAAACCATACAATGGGTACGCCAAGTTTGGTGGGGAGTCCAGAAAAGTCCTCAAAAAAGCCAGCAGGGATCATACACAGAATACCAACAATACACATTGTTGACTGGGAAAAATTGTTAATGAGGGACAGAAAAGAACCGTAACCAAAGATTTGGGAAATTCTCGAAAAGGCTCAGGGAGAGCGGGGAAAATGAAGGCAAGAGAGAGCTAATTGGAAAGGGGGAACAGGTGAAAGTGAGGGAACAAGTATGTAGGGAGGTATAGCAACAGATAAGGAACAAATAATGGGTGCGCTAAATGAGAATAAAGAAAGGGGAGGGTAAGAGCAGGGGTGAAGAAAGGAAAATGGAGAGCACATTTATTGTAACTTATAACATGAAAACAAAAGGCCGGAAACAAGAAATGTAAACATGAACACAGACAATTCAGGAAAAATTATAAAAACATTAAAAATGCGTAACCAATATACAAATACAGACTCAGACCCTGTAAATATGGATGCACGCAACATGACAAAAAGACTGAGTAACATTGCACTCCAGAGTGGAACAGCATCCTTGGCAATGAGAGCATCATGATGGCAGAAATTCATCCATCCCTCCATCCATTATACAACCCACTCTGACCTGTTCAAAGGGGGGTTGGGGGCGAGTGAGAGGAACACATCCAGGACAGTTTGCTAATCCATCACAGGGATCACATATCATTGACTCACACTTTCATACCTATAGGAAATTTATTCTCCATTTAGCATATATATTGCATTAACTGCGGTAGGAAACCTGTCAAGCAGGGGGAAACCAACATCGACATGAGGAGAACATGCAGTTTTTACAAGGAACCTGGCACCATGCCAAACTCAAACCCACACCTTCCTTCTGAGAACCAGTGGTACTCTCCACTGCTCCATCATGCCAAGGCAGAAATAACAGATGAAATGCAGTATGAATTTGTCATTATGATTGTTTCCTTTCCCCTGTTCACATTACAGTTAAAAGTCTGTTTATTTGATTAGCGTGGTCTATGCATAAAATATGATATATTACCTTTTAGCTATTATTGTTTCTTTCCGGGGCGCATGCCTATTGAAAAGATGCATTGACACAACATGCAGTTACATTGATTAATTGGAATAATCAGCAAATAATGTTATGAGAATGGGAAATCATAAATTATGAGTGTTGCATGATTATATTAGATTGAACCCTCTCCAGAGCACCCACACACACATTCACAAACGCCTCAAGCTTGCCGTGGTTTTGTTCATTTGATGTTTTTCTAGACTGTTGGACCTGTATGCTGATAGGAAGCAAAATGCTTTTTAATCTCCACCACCAACTGCAGATATGATTCATTTTGAAGGTAATTAATTGGCAACAAAATTGTTCCATTAAATCGTTATGTTTTTATCAGTGTTTTAACACAGATGATTTTTTGTTTACATTTGCTCACTTTTATCATTTGGTAGCAATAAATGAAGCCTCCTCATCAATCACTTCTCATGCATGTAATGGCCGGCGTCATTCACTGCTGCTGGTTTGTGATGAGTTTACCAGATGAAAGAAAATTGACTGGAGCTTATTCTAAGGGATCTTCTCTGACTTGGACAGAAATAATAAATTAAGGCAACTTATGTCTATCCCCACAGTCATTTACTAACTATTCTTAAGATTCTAAACAGGTCAATAAATAAAATCTCACTTTCAGTTTTTTTTTTTTTTTTGTTTAATTTTACTTTCTAGTAAATCTTTTTTTTTTTTTTTTTTGGTACATGTATTGCTATTGGAGTATGCTGTCAAATGATTCACCGATAATACTTAGCTTCTGGACTATGACCACTGAGTTCAATTTGTAATTAGTTAAGCTAATTTGCCTCAAAATGACTGTCGTGGGATGAGCTAGGGAAAATTCAATTTTGGTTTCATTATTCCGACAATACGTATGGACAAAATCAAAATAAATCTGAAGCAAGAAATGTGTACTATAATCGCCTACTCCTGTCTCATTTTAAGCAAACAATATATAACTAAAAACATTTAACTAGCTTGGGCACTTTGAATTAGACAGGTCAACCCATGTTTAGTAGTAGTAATCACAAGGAAGATTTTTATAGGAACATAGATAATCGTGAATTATTCAGCCAAACGTAATTGCATTTGCTAACCCAACAGCAGCAAATGAAAGATGTTAGTTGTACACCATACAGGTAGAGACCTGCTGCTGTCTGTTTGTAAATCACACCTAACAAGCTTGAATTTGTTTTTAGGGCATTTAACAACTTCTTATCCTGGAAGTGCACTCTGCTGAGGACACAGACAAGAAAATTCTTCACGAGATTGCTGGAGCGACATTTTGCTGGCTTGACATCTTCGGACTCCAGTAGGTGTTCATCTGAAGTTTCCCTGACCTGTACAGACTCTTCTCTCAGGGAAGCAAGCATACACCTCCTGGAGTGCCACAAAACTGTGTTCTTCTGCTTGTGACTCTGTGCATTTATGTCATGAGTATGTTACATATGTAACAGGGTTCTTTGACTAGTTTTCAAGTAGAGGCTCGGGGAACTGTCAAGGAATGGCCTTAGCAAGTGTAGGTGAATTTAAGCTTTCCAGTGGAATAATCCACCCACCAAATAAGTGATGAGATGTTAAACTGAGATCGTGACTCACTGTGGCCAGTAAGGATGCCATGATACTATAGACAGAATTCACATTCCCCTTGCCTGTGCACTTCCGGTTTCAAACCGAGGCTCAGTGTGATCGGAGAAGAGATGCCATTGTTGTTTACCATGTAGCTAATTGACCCCGAAAAAACTCATTTGAGCTTGGTGGAACATAATGATTTGGGATGATCGTGATGTGTGTTCTTTGAAAAAGAGCTGATTAGGCAGAGGTTAGTTTTTTGCTATTTATAACAATGTATTCACCAAAAATAGCATGCATTTGAGGACCGATCTGATCCATAATCGTAGACGATTTCTTGCTCACTGTACTGCTGTGTTGAGTGCTTGGGCGGGATGCATTTTCCACAGTCCACAGACGAGTTGATGCCATTAATTTTGGAATATCCCTGAATTGCTAGACATGCCTGTACCGATCGAGCCTGAGGACAATGTATAATGCACAACCTATAAGGATGTAGCTGGCCTGTAGACATAGTAGGTATGGTAGATGGATTTTATGCTATTTTATTTGATGGACAGCTCGAGAAAATGTTTGGCTGTTATATTAAATGCATTTATTTGCAGTCAAGGGAGAGTAGCCTATTGCCTGGTTTTTCCTGATGGTGGAATATCATTTTTGTATGTATATTTCAGATATTACTGTCAGTGAGTCATACCTGCTCCTTATAGAGCATGGAAAGTGTGTATGCAAAATAACTGTGTGCTTGTGTACTAGGTGAATCCTAGCAGGCAATAAAACAGAAAAATAAACACAGATAAGATGATATTCTAAATATTGCAAGTGTCCTGTTTCATTTGAGCTTTTTCTCCCTCTTTGTCAAGTTCAAATCTAGAATTATTAAGCCTTTAATAGGGTAACACATGAATTGCACATCTGGCTTCTGTGCAAAGGGATTAAATAACACTCCCACTGGTGTCATTTACTTTTGGAAAACACCTTCTGCAATATAATTATGCCCTCAGTATTCATTTCTCTGGCCAAAAGTGTGTAAGGCTTGAGGAAAAACACAAGTAATTCCTTGCGGCAGGAGGAAAATGGGAATAGGCTTAGTGATTGGTCTGTGACATATTGTCAGATGAAGTGTGCGCAGAAAAATGTTTTGTGCTTGCTACAATGAGTAGGAAAATCTGAATTAACTCTGAATACTACATTCTAAGTCCAACTTTAAAGTGAAAGCCAATTACCTGAACAACAACAACAAAAAAAAGACCCAGAAGGCAAGAATGGAACAGTTTCTAATTATGTCATTCCCATGTTTTTATCTGAATGAAGTAAGTGATATTCTGATTTGCTATTACATTTTTATTTGCTGAAATCACTAGATGTTGTGGGCAAAGAATCAAATAGTGCTCTCGTAAACAGATCCCAGTGAAAAGAGAAATGATCCCTCTTTGTTTTTGTCATTCACTTGGTGACAGTGAAAAATCCATCAGAGCTGTGATTGAGCTGGTTGTTTAGACCAAAATCAAACTTTTTAGGACACAGTTCAGTTCATGTTATATCAGCTGTTATCCACTGATTTCATTGAGGCCTAGAGATATGCCCTACAAAATTACATCTAATTACATCTCAGTCGTAACACCAGTAAAATTCTGTAAAGTATACTGCGGGCTTGGTTCGGGATGACTTTTCTGGGCGGGGGATGGCGGCACGGTAGCTTGTGATCGATGGGCTGAGATTAAAGGGGAAACAGCGCTGGCTTCCATGAGAAAACAAGGCGCTTGCCAAAATGAGATGTCAGCGAGTCAGGGTTTCCACAGGGAGATATGCTATCTGGGTTCAGACAAGGACACGCGAGCCTCACACCATGATAGAGTGAGCTATCGTGCTACATGCAAGCGTTGCTGCTTTACATGCTAAATGCTGCCTCGGCAGAATGCAAGAGCGCTAGATCACCAAGCCATTTCATCCCACAAATCATTATGAGTTTACACAGTAGCTGGGGAATTGTAAATGCATTTTGAGTTGTCTAGATAGGCAGCATGTGCAGTACTTGCTTGCTTTTTGCATCTTATAGGCTTATCCTTTTCATTGCTAAAAGTACAACCCCATATATTTTCAATAAACAATTGAACTCACATATGAGTGTGTGAGTAAATGGTGTGTGAATGGTGTGCCCAGCAATGGATTGGCGAGCTATCCAGGGTGGGTCCTTGCCTTTCTCCCATATTCAGGTGGGATAGGCTCCAGCTCAACTGCGACCCTAGTGAGGAAGAAGTGGTATACATAATGGATGGATGGAATTAAATTCACAGGATAACGAGTCCACAAGTAATTTCACAGGTCAAATGATGCATTGTTTTCTTATTTTTAACAGAGGGCAAACAGACTCAAATCACTTCTATTTCATTTAATTTGCATTTTCCATCATGTGCTTACTCCTTTTTTTTGTCATTTGGGTTTTATGTAGAGATTTGCTCAAACACCATATCATGTCAAAATTATTAGCCATTAATATTGAGTTGATCCCCCTAAAAACAGCCATATTTGAGGAGTCCACAAAGTCTTCTAAGTCAAGTTGGTACATTTTTTAGAAAAATCTGTTTTTTTTGTAGGCATAGAAATTATCTTCCATAGGTACCAAGTTTCACTACACTGTAACTATTAGCCTTGCAGACATAATCCATGAGGCAGTTCATTATTTTTTTTTAAGAAATGACTTTGATTTTGCAACACAAAGTTTTGACTTAGCAGGTTTTGAAAGTGGAGTGGAAATTTAGCAGGTTTTGACAGTGCTTAAACCAGCTCCGTTGCTCAATAGGTGAAGGTATTTGACTCAGGACCCACTCTACATGCAACTCAATGCTACAGACAGCACAGTGGTTGAATAGCTGCTATGACAATGACAACATAAACATGAGTCCATGGGTTCAAATCTCCCTTTTATGGTATCACTATCATCACACTTTTCTGAACTGCCCAAACCAACAAACTCGAACCCAGTGTGTTACCATACTTTGATTGTCACCATAAGGCAATGAGAATTTATTAGTGTTATAGAAGGCACAGTGGCTGAACAGTTAAGGATTTTGCCATGGTTCAAATCCCCACAAAAAATGTCTAAAACTTTAAAAAAGCTAACAATTCAGTTTGAACAACACCAAGAAATTCTTTATTGGGTTTAGCAGGAGCGACATTGCTTCAGTGGTGGGGACGCCCCCTAACATGAATTTGAAAGCAACAATTTTGTCACAAGCTGAACAGGTTATAAAAGCTCGACTGTGATTGGCTCCTTCTAGCGAACAAAAACGGAATCACGCTTCCATATTGGCTGATGACTTAGCAGAATTTGAGTTTTCCTCCTTGACTTAGCGGGTTTTGACAAAGTTTTGCTTTTTCCATTACAATCTATAACACGATTTAGTAGGTTTTGAAAGTGGAGCTTTCAGTGGAACATGCGCAGCTAAGGGAGATAACTCATTTATTTCCAAAACTTGACTTAGCAGGTTTTGCAAGTCGACTCCTCATTTTGTTCTGCATAAAAAGCTCATCTTGCCATTGATCATTTACACCATGGGATGATTATATGCAATTTCGAAAAAACAGTTGCAATTGAATGTTCTTAGGATTTTGAAAGACTGAGGATAAATTCTCAGATAAGCTTGATTGAAAAGCCTATAGTTGTGATTTTGATTAAGATTCTTGGCTTTGAGTATTTTACCTCTGAATGTTCCCTCTAATTTGAGCAAATAATCTTATTTGACGGGCTTCTTTGCTTGGGGCCGCCCAAGAGTCAAGGATTGCCACTGACTGCAACATGTGTTAAAAAAAAAAAAAGGTCAATTATGTGAAATTCACCAATACGCACAGCAACTATCTCAGTATCAAAGTAGTTTTAGTGATGTTTTGCAGATTAAAAACTATAACAGGTTTTAATCACTGGACCATTACGAAAATAAGACAATATCAACATACCATGACAGATCTGAACAATGCTACACAATCAAACCTTTGGAACTGCATAGTCAGGCTGCAGGTTGTTATGACACTACTTTAAGCACTATTAGCATATATCAAAGTTTGCAGACAGAACTTAGGCAGTAAGTAAGCAGTCGGTTCTCGTATTTAATGTTTTGCATGAGGGAGAGAAGGGAACTGAACGATTTTGACTGGGGCCAAATCATTATGGCTTGACGAGTGGGTTAGAGCATCTCTGGGGTGCTTCCTGTCTGCAGATGTGAGTACCTACTTATAATGGCCCAAGGAGGAAAAAACCATGATCTGGCCACGGGGTTTTGGGCACCCAAGGTTCATCGATGAACGAGTGCTATGAAGGCTATGCCATCTGGTCCAAACCGACAGAAGGGCAAATGTGGTACAAGATGCTGAGAATTTCAATAATATTTAAATAAGGACTGTGTCACAACACACAGTGTATCATACCCTGCTGTGTACTTTTTAGCTTGTAGACCAGTCAAAGTGCCCACTTTAACCCTGGTCCACCTAAACAGCACAACACAATGGGCACCTGAGCTTCAGTACTGGACCGTTGTTGTAGTGAAGGTGACAGGTGTGGTGTTGGTGTGGACATCTGAAGGGGGAGAGCTTAGCTTGGTTGCATGCAGTTTCACATGGGTCTAAGCATTGTCCTGCTGAGCAGTAATCGCTAACTAGCGAGCAAGCATCATCATTTTGAAAACTGAAATGATGATGCTTGCTTGCTAGTTAGAGAAGTTAGAGAAGCTAGTTAGAGAAATGACACTGCTGGGGAGATTTAATGTCTGACGTTCAAACTGTTGTGATGGGATTTATTGCAGGGTAGATGGTGGAGGTGGGAAAGTCATGCTCCTCGTACTGGGGCCAAAGTAAGGAAGGGTGAATTTATGCCACCTGCCCCTCAAAGGTTTTGTGTTGTGAAAGGCATTTTCCTGATCTATCTCTACTCTTAATGCTCTTGGGATTTCCATCCAAAAGAGCAATTTCTCAGGCGTCAATGACTGCAGATCAACTTCTTCTGGCCAGAGAGCTGCCAGCTCTGTAGTCATCCTGACAGTTGTGTTTTTTTTTTTTTTTTTAGGAAGAAGAATCACCTGAAACTGTTTTTGATATGATGCTCAAATGTAGATTATTGACAGTGTTTGAAGAATGCAGGGCTTTACTGTGTTGTGTCAAAGTGTAGATCTACAACAATGTCATCTTTGAAATGAAAAATTCAGCCCTTTTGTACTATTTGTATCGTAACTGTGCCATTCTTTTTAGTACATACTCTAAACATGTTAAAGAAAGACCGAGTTCAAGGCAGAAATTTACTTAATTTTAAAGCTTACAATTGTGACATAACACTATGACAGCCTAATATTTGTCACCTTTTGATGTACTGGAATGCAAATAAATTGATGTTCCATCCCGTCTCCAATGTAGAACTGCGATGCTGAGGTTATGAAGGTTATCAAGAACAGAGCAGAAACCAGCAGGGTCTCTGTTCTGCAGACTGCTTGGGAAAGCCCCCAACTTCATTCCAGTCATTTTATGTTATTTATATCCAGCATCTCCATTCCAGGGTTGGCTTCATTGCACAGAGGTCCTGGACTCAGGTCCCAGTGGGCCTCAGTGTGAGCAGGTTTTTCAGCTTTCCTTCCTCTCAGTGGCCAAAAAAGGCCTTGGAACTGAGGTGTGTGGATTCTTGAGTTAATCAGCAATTTGAAAGAACAACTGACACTGGAAGTTTCCGGCAGACGCTGCAGCCCTGCAGGACTGGAACCTGACACCTGTGAGTTAAATAAAAGAGCATCTGGCAGAGGAAGCCAGCAGTCACAGGGACACACTATCAATCATTTCTCCCTTACAGCTGTGCCAGTGACAGGTCGTGTGTTTAAATTACATTTCATGTAAATTAGGCACATTTGGCAAACTGATCTCCTGAGAAGCTGCGTGTTTTGTAGCCTTCTATCAATTTCATTCAGATGGCACAGGGATAGTGGACATGCTATCTCACCAAACTGGCAGCGTTTTCTTATTTTACTCTTAGAAATGTATCATATGGTACATGCGGGATTGAGCGACACACAATAAATACTTGCTGACAAACAAATTTCTTTTTATTTACCTATTTTAAGATGTTATCAATGACTATAGACTGTTCATTGTACATCATGTGAAAAATATAAAAATTTATATTCCTCGATACATGTTACAGTCAGATTGTGAAACCAGTCATTTTGTGAATGGCTGGTTTCACAATCTGTCTGCCATTCATACAGATGGGTGAAAAATTAAAGGAAAAAAAAACAGAATAAATGCAAGGACAGACATAATGAATGCAGACCCTTCTGTTCATTTCCTGGCATAGTTTGGGTTCACTCATCCCCGTAAAGGCAGAGGGGTTGCTGCAAATCAATGCAGAGTTATTCTGTGTGATTATCTTTATACCCTATGATGAAGCATTCTTACCATGAAGGGTGTGGTCTCTTCCAGGATGACAATGACCCAAACCTCACAGAACTCAAGGGGTCACTAAATGGTATGGAAATGATCATTTAAGCACACACCACTGCCTTCAGTCACCAGATCTCATAGCAACTGAACTCATATGGGAGATTTTGTAGCAAAGTTGTGGACAGCGTTGTCCAAGACTGTCATCAAATCGCTAAATGAGGGAAATATCTTGTGAAAGACAGAAACTTCTTCCAGTAAATTGTCACACTTGTAGACTGTATGCAAAAGGCATGTTAAGCTTATCTTGCAGCTTGTGGCAGCCCAACACCTTACTAAGGCTGTGATCAGATACAATGCAGTTTCGAGCAATCCTGCAACTTTTATTGAATAGCTTTCAATACTTTGGACGTGTGTGGATCCGACACGTGCGTCTCTCTGCTCTGAATGTGCTCTGGGCATCATAGCACGAGAGGGCGCGTCAAGTGGAAAATGTTTCTATGTTTGGCACAGAGCGCTGTATGTAAACTGTCATGCTGTAGTCAACAACCAATGAAATGTATTGAAAGGAGGGACTAAATTCCAAAACACCAGACTTGACGGTGGTTCGCAAACAGCCGTTAACATTGTTCAGAATGTTCGCAAAGTGAGATACGGGCAATACGTTACTTAGCAGCAGCAGAAAAGACGTATCCAGTGCTTTTTACAATGTTCAAAAAATCAGGACAGACATGCCTCGCGTCTCCAAGCAGATAAAGTGTGTTTTGCGTGAATGCCCCCAAGACTGTTCATGTAAATTATTTTCATTATTTTGTCACCCATCTGTATTTGTATAAAAGAGAAAAGACCAAACGTCTGAAAACCAATAGCCTTCACCCTCCAAATTATGGATGTTTATTGACCCATCGCCAGCTACATAAAGAAAAATTGCTGAATGACGGTGGCCAAGAGCTGGAAGCAGAAATGATTCCTGTGGCTTTGCATAAGGAATACACATGAGAAATTGCAAATTTGATATGATAGGATATGCTAAAATCCTTTCATTTTATTGGTTTATCTTACTTTTAGTAACATATTTCTCAGTTGCCGTTGAATATACAAGTACCACTATTCATTGGACAGTGACTTATTTTTTATATTGGTAATGTACACAAGTACTTCGAGTTTGAAAGAATGACAATTAGGTTCAAGTGCAGACTGCAATTTTAAGTTGAGGGAATTTTCATACATATTGGATTAACCTTTTAGAAATAACAGCATCTTTTGTACAGTTCAATGTAATTTGGAATAAAATCATTTTTAACATTTGCCATCCTTTGCATGCAATGGCTGCTGGAAATCTGTGATATATTGACATCACCAGACGCTGGGCATCTTCCCTGGTTATGCTCTGCCAGGCCTGTGCTGCAGCCGTTTTCAGCTCTGGCTTGTTTTAAGGACATCTAGTCTTCAGTCTCCTCTTCAGCAGGTAAAATGCATGTTCAGTTTTATTCAGATCCAGTGATTGACTCGTCCAGCATAAACAAAACAAAAATGTTTCACTGTTCAAGGAATTATGGAGCTAGCTGTATATGTTAAGGATACATGAATTCCTTTCAAAAAGGATACTATCATATGAAACTGTCCTCACAGTCTCACTCCCCAATCATCATATAGTCAAGCTCTGCCCAAACGTTCATGTACAATGCGAAAGGAGTCCCTTGGAAATTGTTATTTGATGCCATCACTTAAAGGGATTCCGGGAGGGGACTTGCACTTTCATGAATTCATTGCATTGATACAAGATCAGGATTGGAGAAAGGGAATCATAATTTAATTTATCACATTGATCCAAGATTGGGATGGGGATAAGGTATCTTTTTTTAATTGATGTACCTGAGGTGGTTGGTGGTTTAGTGCTGTAGCCTCACAATCAGAGGGTTTTGGGTTTGAACCCATGCCTGTTGCTTTGTGATGTTTACCGTTGTCAACAAATACCAATGCTGTTGGCTTTATATTGAGGTCAACTGGGATAACTCCGATGTCCAAAAGTGATGCAAAAGGTCTGCTTAATTTGTACAGTGATGCCAGGGGTATCTGCCCAAGCCTTGATTTATGATGACTTGGGAGTGTGAATGGGTTATAAAACAGAAGGGAAATGATTTCACACTCTCAGATGGTTTTATTTTCACTGTGCTGGACCCTGACTAAAATTCTACCTTTGGCCTGAGATGCAGTGACACTCAATTATGAATCATTATTGGGGGCTATTGTATACTTAACCATTCACGTGCATAAAAAGGTATCGTCAATTTAGCTGTCTAACTCATGAAGTAAACAATGAATTTGAGCTCAAAGTGCAAACTTCCTGCTTATGAGGTAATTACATCCAAATTGCACTAACAGAGTAGGAGTTACTGCACTTTTTATGCAAGGCTCCCCTCTTTATCAGGGATCAAAAGTAATGGACCTTTCTGACTCACAGCAGTACACTCCACCCCCTAGTTTTTGTTGCTACATCCCACAAGCTTTGATGCTCAGTTTCTTAATGACAACTGAACAGCAAAAATTGACCAGCATTCTCTATCACATATTACTGATAATATTGCTGTGTGTTTCTTGCTGAATGCGTCTAACTTGTCCAAGAAAGTTTGACAGAGAGGGCTTAAATATGTTATGCAAGGATATGTGTACAAAATCAAGATTTTTGATTGAACTGGTGATGTCAGAGTCACAGTTAAGCGCTGGCAGTCTATGCAGAAAAATCAAACCCCTCATAAACTATTCATTAAAATCCAGCCAGACAAAAATTGCATTTGTTAACTACATGTTACATCTCCGACTGGTTTTGACTGGTTTTTTAAGTACTACAATATTACTTGTATTACTCTCAGACAGCTCATTTTGTTTCAAGTTACCTCAAAGCTATCTGCAAGGCACCCCCTTATCGGTCTAATGGATTGTTTTACAATGGCACGAATCAGGTATATCAGGTGCATTTTGTCTATGTTACAACCGATTAACTTCCCAGTTAATTTTACACCACCCGCTGTGTACATTTGGAGTCCTTGCCAATGTCAGCCGAATGTTAGTTACCTATGTAGCCAGCTAGCTAACGATGCCACAAAACTTCACCAGCTTGCTTATACACTGTGCGAAGTGTAGAAATGCTGTTGTTTAATCCAGCTCACACTGCACAAGTAAATTGTCTGCGATGTAAAGCCAAAGCTTACAAACTATGTGCTCACATTGTACCATCCAATCATCAAGCCACAATCTGAGTGCTCAATACTGTGCGCCCCTGTGGACCGTTCTGGCCATTACCAAAGTCAGCAACCTCGCCTATTACACACAGCTTATGATCGCTTTGTTTGTGGGACAATATAGCAGGACTATCGTGTCAGGGAGGAACTTAAATTAGGAAATCTGATTGGTTATTACTCTACACTTTATTAACAGGTTGAAAAGGTCCATTGGAAAATTGGTTGCTCGGCCGACTCTTGGCCAGGTGAGGTTAATTCCCTCCTAATTTAATTTACAAGTAAGCATGTAACTGGTGGCATTTGCATTCGGAATCTGTAACTGTTTTCGCTCGGTATATTCTCCAAGTGTGAAAAGCTGTCACAGCCAGTGAAACAACCCATTAATAGGCTGAGAAATCAAAACAGATCCATCAGAGAGATAGAAAAGCCCAATTAAACTATTTTGTGCATTCTTAAACAGAAAGGTGACAGTGATCAGATTAGGCGGATTCGCATCACAAAATGGGAATCAAATTTCTGCAGTTTTGACGAAATGCAAATCATCATAACAATCCCCGCGCAAAAAATGCAATTCAAAAAATCTTAATGACATTTCATTGATCCCGACTCACTGGCCTGCGAACTTCTGAGTTCCTGAGCCACATAGCAATAGGAGAAGTTTTAACAACTTTGCTTGGCTGGAAAATGATGTTCATTTGCATACCAACCAATCAGCATGCATGCACTAGGGAGGCTTTCTGGAATAGTCATGATGTCCAGACTGCAGTGTGAGCCATAGTGTATTAAATTCCGTTGCTCTTTGGATATAGCAACCTTGTTGGCTAGTAAGGTAACTAACGTTAACTGAGGAAAAACTTTGTAAATGATCATCATATTAAGGCGATATGATCTGTTTCTTGCTCCAACTTTTCTAACTTTGCCAGCTGTCATAGGTATGAAGTTATCTGAGGTTTTGTGGTAGTTTCGTGCGACCCAACTTAACTTTCACATTTTTGGGACGTTAGCTAGTTTGGTGGCTAGTTCAAAAACAATCACTTAGGTACAGCTAGCTGGCTGGTGAACTTATGGTAGCTATGATGCCTATTGGAGAAGTTGTTATAGCTCTGATTTGTCACTTTCAACGCCATCGCTTGCAGAGGAGCTCTTTCAACATTGATGACCTGTTTATTTTACCTAAAGAGCAAACAGACGGTTTGGGCTTGAGAAAGGTAATTTCACGGCTAGTTCTGGCTGTATTATCTTGTTATAAATGCTATCGCGTATTATTTCACTCTTCGGATTATAAAGCTAGCCATCTTCCTCCCTAGCTGACGCTAGTTAAGGGGAATCTTTGTAATCATTGTCATACTAAAGCGATGTGATTTGGTTTATGCCCTAATGGAAATAATTGTGTGTCCAACCTCCACTTTTTTCAGCTTTAACTCTGAATCGTCTTGACTGGATTTACGCTTTACGTTTTTACACACCCGAATGTTCCTCTAGCTACCCAAGCATCGCGGTAAGTTGATCAATGTCATCGAAACTTCTCTCATTGCGATGTAGTTTAGGGAATTGCAAGTTTGCCACCAGCGTGTCCCGAAACATGCACAGTGATCTCTGATCATTCAAATAAATGATGTTGTGATGTCAAAATGTGACTGAGTTGGAGAGTGCCTTGTGTGACTGGATTTTAATGGGATCAATGGATCATTTCACATCTCTAATCAGGTGCTAAACAACATCATATGCTATAGTAAGGTATAGATAAGACAGCTGTACTGCAGGTTACAAGTAGTTTACTGGAATTTCACAGGGAAACAGAAGTGCTGTATAATTTGAATATTGTTCAGGGTAAAATTGATGCCTTTTGGAAATAATTTGTTTTGCTCCCAGAGTGGAGTTGTATTTCTCTTGTAATTGTAATTTGTCATTCGGAAAGAATAAAAAAGCCCTATTGTCATTAAAAATCTGATTTACTGTTTTCTAATTTTTGCTAATCATTTTTCAGATGTGCAAAACAATTGCTAATCAATTGATATAATGATTAGCAAAAATGCTAATTAATTTTTTTCCCTTAATCTGATCACTGGGTCAGCTCAGGAACACCAAGGGGCCAGAAAACCACAGATAACAACTGTGGTGGATGAAAGATTATTTCCGCAGAGAAGAAAAACTGCCTCTCCAGAAGGTATAGGTGACAGATTCTACAATCATATTAAGACTGGGGGTTTACCATGTCATATTAACCATTTGTAGGCCACAAAAGCTGAAGGACCATATTATAGTCTTCCTTAAAACATCTAACAATATTAAATGGGCAGATGAGACGAAGATCAACATGCACTAAAATGACAGGAAGATAAGAGTGTGAAGAAGGGAAGTAACTGCTCATGATCGAAGGCACATCATTTTATCTGTGAAGCATGGTGGGGGCAAGGTTATGCCGTGGGCATGTATGACTGTCAATCACACTGGTAACTTGTATTCATTTATAACTGCTGAAAAAAAGCAGTATGCTGAATTCTAAATTGTATAGGGCATATATATTCTGAGATCAGCCAAATGCTTCAAAACTCAACGAACAAAAATCCAAAGCTAACTTGAAAACAACCCCAGACTTTTTCAGCCAAAGAAGTGGGATGTTCTGCAGTGACCTGATTTGAATCTAGTTAAGCATGAATTTCACTGGCTGCTGGTAAAACTGAAGGTAAAATGGCCCAAGAACAAGGAGAATCTAAAGACAGGCAAGTACAGTCAAGAACTGGCTGAGCAGCACCAGGTAAGAAAGCCAGTGTACAGTGATTTCCATGGGTTCAGGACTTTAGACTGACTTCTAAGGATTTGAAATGCAGTGTTAAAAATGACTATTTAATTTATGATTCTGCTATTTTGTCTGAATAACTTAAGTGCTTTTGCAAAATCCTTAAATAAAACCTGAAAATCTACCCTTCACGTCTTGATGGATGCATTTCAAATCCATTGTACTGGTGAATAGGGCCAAAATGATGGAAATTGCGCCACAGTCCAAATACTTCTGGACCTGACTATATTCCCGATTGAGACGGTGTTATAACAAATGTGCCAGCGGTGTTATACCAAATGTGTATCTCAGGTCTCTCACTGGAAACAGCTCTCACTCACACTGAGGCACAGAAGAAATTGCGTTAGGAGAAGGCAGAGAGGAGTGAAACATTCTGGTCATGTTCCAGTGAATGTGTGCGAGCTCTCCAGTCTCTTATAGATTTTCTCCTCCTCCACAAACTATTCATCTCTGACAGCTAACAAATGGACCTCTTCTGCTGCTCCTCCCACTAACCTTTGCTAAATTTCCTCTCCTCTGAAGATGCCATGAATTCTGATTTTGAGACCATTCACAGTGAAGATATTTTCCCTGAAATAAACCTTTGAAATACTTTGTTTTTGCGAAAAACAAAATGAAAGAAAAACAGACAAATCATGTCCACAGCACATTTTGAAATACTAATCTTATTGTTTTCTAATATTACATTGTCTCTTCATCGAAAACCATTTGATAAGTTAGATAGAAGGACCCGCCTTCCTCCCCTCGTGATTTGAATATGAAAGCAGATACCATAGAATTATTTATTTTATCTATTTATCCTTTATTTAACCAGGGAAGTCCCGTTGAGATCAAAATCTCTTTTTCAAGGTAGCGAGCAGAGCTCCAGCCAGCAGCCTAGTGTCAGAGGTTTCTTGGAGCAGGCCTGAATTGCCATAACAATTATAAAAGTGGTGGAAATTCTATTCTATGCATTTATTTTACTAAGTAACTGTTGGTAATACATCCTTTTTGCCATCTAAAAACCTGGCTTACAGGCACACTGCGAAGGCTTGCATGCTCTGTATATGAGCATCATAAATGTGCTTTTTCAACCCAGATAGAGTATGTGTGAGTCCAGTCGGGATCTGTTTGAGACTTAAAATGGTTTTGACAGTATTGAAAGTGTCCCATGGACAAAAGCATACTTGATGTTCATTCAGTGCATGATTTAGACCATTATGACTTTCAACTCAGGACATATTCAATATAAAGTAATGCACTCTCAAGCCCAAACCATACCAGAGGGAGGTAGTCCCGCGATGAAATATATGGTCATGCTGGCCATAGTCAGTTGGGAACTTTCAAGAGCTGTACTAAATTACCTGGTATTTGGTTACTTGATTTGGAGCGGGCGCATACGGTCACCAGGCTTAGACTGGGTATCTTGGCAGATGGTCGGCCACCAAAAGCTCCGATGCACAAGGGCGAAAGTGCAAGAGACACTGGGATGGGATGCCAGCTGAGAGGAGTGGCCCCAGGTCAGAACCTTGCCTCTCACTCTCTCAGGGATGAAGATACAATTAGGTGGAGCGTAGCTTAGTGGTGACCAGAAGACATCTACCTGGGAGGATGGTGTCTGGTGGATCTTTGACAGTGAAGAGTCCAGACGAGACAAGGAATCAGGCTTAGTGTTTTTATTACCAGGGCTTGTCTGGGATTCAGCCTCTTTGCAGTTGAGAGTTGACTGCAGATTGCAATAGTCCATCCAGATGAAGAAGGGGAACCTGGATCTCTCCAAAAAGTGCAGACACTATTCAAAGGCGAACTTCACTGCCAACAGTTTATGGTTGCCGATGGAATAGTTGCTCTCAGCAGCAGACAGCTGACGATAAAAGTAGGCACTAGCATGGAGTTTGCTATTATCAGCTTGCTGCAAGAGGTCACCCCCCAGCACCCACGTTGAAGGCATCAACCTCCAGGACAATCTGGTGGTGGAGGTCTGGGAGCTTGAGGACGGGAGTGGTATTGAACAGCCTCTTGAGATGGTAAAAGAAGGAGGCTGCCTGGGGGGTCCAGGCAAAGGGAATCTTAGTGGGAGCCAGATTTATTGGGAGGTCAACAATAGTAGAGTACCCTCAAATTAATCGCAGATAGAAATTGGAAAACCCAAGGAACCTCTGCAGCTCCTTGTAATCTTTAGGGTCTGGCTAATCCAACACACCATGTACTTCCTGGCGATCCTTTTCCAAGGTGACCTACATTACTGTAAAGCCCAGCAAAGAAAGGTGGTGTGATGGAATTTGCCCTTTCCTGCATTTACGTAGAGTTGTTTCTTCAAGGGCCTTTGAATAACTACCCGGACATGGCGTATGAGACCCTCCAGAGTCTGAGAGAAGACCAGTACATCATTTAGGTAGACATAGACGTAGAGGGAGACCATGTCTCAGAGGACGTCCTTCATGAGGTTCTGGATCATAGCGAAGGTGTTATCGAGCTCAAACGGCATCACCGGGTATTCACAGAGGCTCGATCACCAGGTATTCACAGAGGCTCGAGGGGTTTACGTACATACTATCTTCCACTCATGTCCTTCCTGCATGCACACCAGCTGGTAAGCGTTGGCTAAGTCCAGCTTGATAAAATAGCGGCAGCCCTGGAAATTGGAGAATGCCGAGTTTATCAAGGATAAAGCATAGTGATTCCTTATGGTAATTACTTTAAGCCCCGATACTTGATACAGGGACGTAGGAACCATCTTTTTTGGTCACAGAGAAGAAACCAGCTCTGGCTGGTAACAAAGAAGCCCTGGGGATTGATTTATATACTTCTCCATAGCCAGTTTTCCTCCTGGGTGGTTTGGGAGTATTGGTGACCGCTGGAGAGCGATGTTCTGGGCAGTGAGTTGATGGCACAATGCCTGGGGTCTGTGTGGGGGAAGTGCCTTTCTGAATGCGATATGGAGGTTGAGATGGGAGGGGGGGGAACGACCCCCTTCAGGTCCAGCAGCTCCTCCTACTTGCAAGACGCAAACCAATGAATGGAGACAATACTTCTTATTGATGCGCAAGTTACTGAATGGGAAGAGACACACAAGGCATTCATACAAGGGTTGAGATACTTTTAGCATTTTCTTGATTCATATTTTTCATTTAGATTGAAATCAACGCACTCACACACACAACATTATATATATTTACTTTAGGACAGTTTCTAATTTATTGTTCTGTGTATTCTTCTAGAAATTTTTTCTGACATGATATTATTGTGCCACATTTTCTAATACTGCTAAGCCAGTGCCGAAAGAAATGTTACAATGCAACCTTGCTTGTGCTTTGATTATTAATTAATGGGTAGTAAAATGATTTATAGCTGAAAATTAGAGCTTGCATGAGAAATAATACCGGACCAATAAATAATTCAAAAGGATATTTGACTTCAATTTTAGAGTTATGAATAATACGCAGAGGCTTTGTACTTGAAGGCAGCGAGGAGGTGGGTCTACTTTGAACACACACACACACACACGCACACACACACACCATGCAAACTGATGCATACAGTATACTTCTATACTGTATATACAGACACGTATACACAAGCATGTACAGACACACACATATGTACATACAAAAACACCCACTGCCCAACACCTTTGCATTCGCTTATGGCCAGAGGGATACAGATAGAGATAGTATTGTCTCTGCACTCAGCAAAATTTACACCTCCTATATACCCACAGTGCACGCTCACCGCTGGTAAAAAGAACAGATATCCTTGCTGTCCTGGTTGGAGGCTGAAGGCACACATCCATTTTCCTGACAGAGTTATCTGCAGCAGTTCCAGGCCCAGTGACCCGAAATAGGATTGTCACAGCTGAGTACACATGAGTGTGTTAGCTCTATGTGCAGTTAAACCCTGCTTCTGAGGGAGAAGCATGAGGGCACAATGCTGTCACTCTAACTTGTGAAACATTGCAGGTGGCCCACTGGAAACCACTGTGTTCCTCTGTGAGTACCACATGTTCAGTAAGGGGCCAGGGTGGGGCGTAGGGTAGGGTAGGGTAGGGTAGGGTAGGGTAGGGTGGGGTCGGCAAATGGGGCTTGCAGAGGCAGGATCCTAGACTTAGTCAGCATTAATGTTTCCTTGATGGCCTTCTCTCTGACTTCCCAGTATATGTGTAGGTGTTAGATTTTTTCCTAACTAATCATTTACCACTTTCACAATTTGCTGATGGCAGAAATTGTCAAAGGATGCACGCAAAACGGTTTTTGTGAATAAAAGTACTACCTGTCCTTATTAGTGCATCAAAGAAAAAATCCAACATGCTTTTTCATTGTTGGAAAATTCCTGCAAGTATTCCAAAAAAAAAAAAACAAAATTAATGCTTTGTTTTGATTAGAGAAATCTGTGTGGTTGGTCTTTCCAAGGAACTGTTTTACTGCGTGGGCAGTGTCCATATCAAAAGGGCTGCAGTAAAGTCTGGAAATATACTTGCTGTTTAACCATGCGTTCGTGTAGTCAACCGGCAGACATTGTGCACGCATTTGTTCTCCTACATGCCTGTACACTACGTGTGTTACTGGAGGATTCCAGTTAGGAGCACACCAGAAAATTCCATCAGACAGTTTTGTGTGAAGAAAACAAACATGACGACTCTTGACGAGTCTTGTTTATGGATGATGCTACTACAATACACCTACCGTTTTGCTGCATGTTGCAACTTACGCGTCCCATACGCGTTCCATTAATTTTTGAGGACATGCAGAAGTTATCTGCCAAATGAGCGCAGGATATGCGTGGCAGCCATCATTTGTACGCGTACGTGTATTTAAAAGCAAATATATTTCCAGCCTTAACCAGATTGAAGTTGCCATGCAACCATTGACCCCCTGCTCGTTACTCTGTTGTGCTAGGTTGACCAATTTATGCAGAATCTTCCTTCAACCCTTATCTGTGTGAGCCTGGCAACATGCAGAGAGTAACATCAAGTCAGCAGTAGAGGTGGTAATGGGTGGTAAAGAGTGAATGAGAATTGAAAATTAGGGAGAAATGGAGATTTTTTTTCATGCAAATTCGGGGAGCTCATTGTGATCAGTATGGCTTCTATCACAGTCTTCAATGAACAGCCATATATTAATCGCCATACACTCAATTAGGTAAGGAAAAGATCTTTTTTTACTCAATGATAATGCAAAGAGTTCTGACTCTTCAAAATATCATTCCAATTTTGAGTCAAGGAATACCCTCTCATTGTTCGACAGTTATTTGCATCAAGGAAAAGTAATTTAATTTATCTCATTTTGCACAGTCATGCACAATCATTGCATCATCAAAGAACCTATTCAAGACATTGTTTTTCAAGAAGAAATGAATTGGTGAAGACTCAAAGGACAGGAACAGTGAAAAATACCTTGATTCAGATATTTAAAACCTTTAAATCTCCAGTACACAGAGCCAGTCTGCTTATTCAAAAGGACTTTAGAAACATGATGAACAAAAAGATAAAAATCTGCACCTTAAAGGGCTGAAATAACACAGACAGGCATTGAAAGCAATGAATGGTTGTGGATTTTGGAAATAAATGTGGACACTCGTGTTGTTAATTCTGTCTGTTATTTAATACAGTAATGAAAATGAAGATGCCTGGAATCTATGAGTTCTTTGCCCATGGCTGCCAACTGTTTATTTAGCCACAGGGCATGGTTACAAGTAGAATAACACATTAGCTGCGAGGAGAACCTTGAACAATGCTCTCCTATTAATACCCCTGGTGAAACCAACACAATAACCTGTTCAGAGACTTACATTTTGTAGCACCAGTTTTTTGGCTTTTGTTTTGTATCAGGTTTACTCACTATTATCATTCCATAGTCACAACATAGCCACTTGCGGAAATGCATTTCAGTGCATTAAGCAGAAAAACTGGCTATATTAAGGCATGTGTTAATGACGGCAAATGCTAAGAAGTGTTGAGCTAATTTTCTCCAATATATCCTAAGATTTTTTCCTGTTTGCCTGGAATTTTTGCGCTAAAGTAGTCTTCCATGTCTATCAAAAAGTAAGGGGGGCACAAAGTTTCAAACTAAAAGGAATGATATCTTAAAATTATTCAACTGTAATTCTTTGCAGAAAACATAATTATTTGCAAAAGCTTGCCTTGTGAAATACATGTCCTATATAATAAATGCTAGTGCCAGCATCACTGAATGTGGCAGTGAGCTCAAGGGCAGAAAGTAAATGTGCAGTGGAGCTACCATCTTGCCCCATTAAGCAGGAACTAGATATCGGAACTGGACAGCATCTGCAGTTCTTTGCACACCAAAGAAATATGGTCTGATCCTACAGTGGAGTCGATGATATAATCTTGAGAAGGATGAGATCATATATATCCTACAAGTAAAGGGATGAACCTTTCTGAAAGAGGCCCATTCTGGGGGCCTCTTTTCTGGTATCTGGGGGGCCACAGACAACAGCAGTCTCTTTGTTTGTAGCTGTCGCACAATAATTTCCTCACAATTTGAATAGCAAAATTAATTGGATAAAAGACTATTGGCTTTAACATTCAGTTCCAGGACACCTTCTTTCTGCACCATAAATGATCACAAGTAGTTTGACATGATTCCCATCAAAACTGTTTGAGTTATTGCATTGTGTTAGGAAGTATAAAGTTTGACCAGGTGGTGGCGCTACAGAAAAAGTTGCAGGGTCACACAAATGCATAGGGTTCATCATTTATGCACTAGTGAAGAACATATTAAGTTTCATGCAATTTCTGTCAAAACTGTTTTTAAAAAATAACAGTTTGTTCTGGTGATGGCCCCATAAAAAAGGTCATAGGGCAACCAACATCAATAGCATGCCTTCTCTCTGCACCAGAAACAATCACAAGAAGTGGGATATGATTTCAATTGAAACTGTTTAGAGTTATTAAATTTTAAAGTATAAAGTTTGACGTGGTGGTGTTGCTACAGAAAAAGGCGTTGGGTCTCACAAAACAAAAGTACTCCTCCTCTATGCAATGGAGATGAACACAAAAAGTTTCATGTGATTCCCATCAAAACTGTCAAGTTACTGCAATTTTTTAAAAATTAAAAAAGTTTTGCTTGATGGTGGCACTATTGCAAAGGTCATAGAGTGACTAATATCAATAACATGCCTTATCTCTGGCCCAGACACGTATGTACAACCCCATTGCCAAAAAAGTTGGGACGCTGTGTAAAATGCAAATAAAAACCGAACGCAAAGCATTTAAGAGCCATTCCACGAGAGACTGACATTCAGGGTGCAGGTGACCCCCCTGGAATTGAGTGAAACTTGGCACATAAGTAGATATGGGTGTCTATGGGTGTCGGTGGCGCCACCTGGAAGCCACTAAAGTGGCTCAGTTTTGTCGTTCAAAAGCTGTTGACACCACATTTTACATCAACTATCATGACTTAAGGGTACACAGTACCAAATATGCTATTCCTTTATCATGACCCGTGACACTTCAAGTCAGATAGACATCAGCACTACTAGGTGGCCAAACTGGGTAATTACGTCTTTGAGCAGGAATTATCTGAGAAATAACATTAAAAATGGGAATGGGAATAAAATAATATCCCAGACATAAACCAATCTAGAATGCTTTATTATGTGTTTACTCACAATAAGACTATCATTTTCAGTGAATAGTACCTCGGTATCTCGCTGGGTTAGCGCAATGGACAGCCAGACAAACTGAGGGTAAAACATTACCTCCTGGGCAGAGGTGATAATAATTAGGAGGGTGATCAGGAAACAAGTGTCAATAGTCAGGAAGCTAATGAAAAACAGTTGCTAACAATTCAGAAACTGATCAGGAAACAGTTGCCAATATTTATGAGGCTAACCAGTAAACAGTTGTCAATGGTTATAAGGCTGATCGGGAAACAGTTGTCAATATTTAGGAAGCTAATTAAGAAAAAATGGCCAATAGTTTGGAGGCTGAAGAAGAAACAGTGCTCAGTAGTGAAGAGGCTGATCAAGAAACAGTTGCCATATGCTGAGTTATGACCAGAAGGGATCTATTAAACCTCTGTCAAGCATGATGCCATTTTTTCTTTATCTCATTCTGGCTGTGCAGGAAAGCAAAATGAGCCAAAGTGCCTGACGTTGGATTTGGAATGAAACAGTCACCATGGGCTGACAGGGTAGACCATTAAAATACCCTCAAATGAAACCTGTAAGTGTGTCCTATCTGGCCATACTGACCAATTACTTCCAAATTCAATTAAAATCTCAGATATTTAGAATATGTAAACGTCAATTTTCCATGTATGTTAATGAGGTTTCAGTGATGTGTCATACACTTTTGGAGCTGTAGTGTACCAATTTGAATATGCAGTGCATTGGGTACCTGCAATTGGCCTCTTCTACTGCTTTGTTTACTGAAAATAAAGTGATTTCTATGAATATTTAAATAGAATGTAAACAAAAATACCCTTTTTTCTTCAACAGTCATTAATTTCTCTGAAGGTACTGTTTGTTCAGGCACAATACATAAGACATAGACTCCCATAAATGTAAATTAGCTTTCTTTGTGAACTTTCTCCAGGTAAATAAAGCATTTGAAATGTTTGAGACTGTGAGCCCTTCCTTCAGTTTTGTGAAAGTGAAGTGAAACAGTTTATATATACACTGCCTAGCCAAAAATAAGTCTCACACACATAAATTTTGTCGGAAACCCTATATCTTTGATTATCGTGCAGATTTGTTGTGTCTTTGTTTTGACTCACGTTTGCAGTGTCAGGACATTTAATTTCAGGGTTGCATTAATTTTTGGCTTGAGATCTTTTGCTGACAATGAAATAGTTGCACCACTCTGTAGTTTTCTCCAGCACATCCCAATAACTTTCAATGTGGTAAAGGTCAG
Source organism: Gymnothorax javanicus (assembly GCA_029692085.1). Taxonomy (NCBI): domain Eukaryota; kingdom Metazoa; phylum Chordata; class Actinopteri; order Anguilliformes; family Muraenidae; genus Gymnothorax; species Gymnothorax javanicus. The sequence continues at coordinate 28,760,465 of CM056205.1, read as the reverse complement.
TACTTTGTGATGGCCAATTCATGTATGAAAATGATTCTTCATTCTTGTTTTCCTCATTTATTGCTTACTCATTTATTGCAATTTGCGAGCCAATAATTTGCCCCCTCTGAAATCCTATAACATTTTTTCCGTCACCAGGGGATTCGTCTTCCAACAAGATTTTTTGAGAAATGAGAAGCTACAAGATTCATTAGCTAGGGTTAAAATAATTGAAGACCCCACAGAAAAACGAGTGTTGTCACACATGACATGTTTTGAGAAAACGTAATTTTTAAGTTTGTAATCTGATCACCTTTGTTCTTACTGAGTTGATACACTGCCCACTTTTACAACATAAAGATGACTCAATTGACTTTAAAATAACCAATTTCTATGATGACTTAGGGCAATTTAGTGGATATTTTAACCTTGTGAGGAAACATGACCCCTGATGGATATAACTCATTTTTTCATTGGAGACCTTAGAACAGTCATATTTGAATTGATGAAATCTTAAACTCCTGCTTCAGGTATAAAATAGAATGCTCTTGCACAGATTTAGAATTTAAGATATAAGATTTTGGTTTTTTTTTTTTGCCGTTTTCCTCCTGGATTTGATGGTCTCTCAACTATGGTTCCACTTTGAATGCACGTTCCTTGCAGATTTAAATTTCAGGTCCATGTGTGTCAAGTTCAGATTGATGCATTAAAAAGAAGAACTCAAACATTCAGTCATTCATTTTTCAAGCAACTGTTAATTTGCAAAAGAAAATCACACACTCTTCATCTCTTCATACACTCCCTAGTTCTCTCTCCCTACTTGCCTTAAATTATGTATTATTCACTCTCTGAAAGACCACTTGTATATTTTTAAAAATCTTCACTGAATGTTTTACATTATCATACTTCATTACATGTGTACATCATAGCAAAAAGATACGGTCAGGAAAATATGTGTGCTGGGGATGGTCACTGATTGGTTAGTAACAGTCATGTGATATTTCACAATGTTACACGCATGAACGTCACTCACTTTTCCATGCTAACACCTGGACGTCACTCATTTTTTCATAGTTCTTGGTTTTTAATTTCTCTGGTCTCTGAAAGTCTCTCTGAAAGTCTCTCTGGTCTCTCTTTAATGGTCTCTGAAGAGTGACAACAATTGTTTTTACACGCCACTATTTCTCCAGTAGGTACTTAAGTAGGCAAGCTATGCAGCAAAGCATTAATTAAATATAGTCTCAAAATGTGACAACACTATTTTTCCCCGAAGAGTCTTAAATTACTGTCAGTTGAAACATATTAATCCCAGCAATAATGACCCAGTAATAGTATTTGTTTATTTATATCCAAATGCCAACTTTTTTTTGGACAAGCGATGTATAATCAGTATTCCCACAAACAGACAGAGAGAATGGCAGAGACTATGTTTGAAACAGTGAAAAGCGTAGTCTCCCTCTGACATGATTAATTTGCATGTGTTTTTGTGACACATGTAGGAAGAGCAGGTTTGTTTATCAATATACTCTGCCTTCACTGAGAGATACTCATAGGCTGCATACATTTGACACAGGCAGCGTGAGATGTTAGTATGTATTGTCAGGCACGGATGGTATTTTATTTGTTGCCATTGAAGCATGCTAAGAACAGAAATTTTATGTATGACTTAGAGTGATAGGAAATGCATGAATCCATGGTTTTTCATCCATAGCACCTTTCGGGTTTTTGTGCTATTGAATTGTTTCACTTTATTGTATGTGTATGTGTACCTGTTTATTCTCAAAGTACATGAATACTTGGCAGGTATGAGACCTACTAATTTATTTATTATATGTTTTCCTTTATTTAACGAGGTAAGAGTCTCATTGAGATTAAAATCTCTTTTTCAAGAGCAACCTGGCCAAGAAAGCAGCAGAAATAATGTTACAACAATTAACAACCAATACAAACAGTGAAAAATAAAACTGTCATATACTACAAGCAAATGAACTTAAAATCCAGTTATCAATACAAAGTCAAGGGTAAAGTCCAGTTTTGATGTATACACATGAACAGATTTCTAAAATTATTTTAGCAAAATTTAAAGCAATCACATTTACCAGGAGAACCAATGTGTTTATGGGTAACTATTACCTGAAAGTAATGTGGAACACACATCAGTAATTCCACCTGTCCTCATGTCTGTTAAAAAGTCAGTACCTCCAAAATGGCTTGGAGACCAGCTGACCACTATACTGCATAGGTGGTCCCAGCTCAATGACACAATGTCAATTTTAAGTCACATGTTTGTATAAAAGTAAATACACATAGCTGTTAGTGACTGAACTTCTGATCACTCTTTTCATGACTGTTTGCCTTGCAATGGTGTCCCAGCAGAGGAAGATATTGGTGCAGTAATATTGTGTTTGACACAAACTGCATTTTAGCGTGTGCGTTGGCTGGCTGTTGCATGAATGTAGCCAGCGATGGTATATGTGCAGCCAGCTGTTGTATTTATGCTGCCAGCTTAAGTGCACATATAAGACTGAATGCATTGCAGTAACCTCAGATGATCGACACAATGATACAGGCAGGTACCCAGTTTGTTATGCATACGAGGCATCCAATGCCACAAGTGTATGTGTGTCGGTGAGGCTGCATAGATGTGCGTGTGTGTGTGTGTGTGTGTGTGTGTGTGTGTGTGTGTGTGTGTGTATGAAAGAGAGTGTGTGCATGGGTGCCTTTCTGTGAGTATTTGTATGTGTATGCACATGGGTACATGTATATACAGTGCTTTCAGAAAGTATTCAGACCCCTTCACTTTTTTCACATTTGTTATGTTGCAGCTTTACGCTTAAAATTGTTAAAATTCATCAAAAATTTTCCCTCATGAGTCTACACTCAATACCTCATAATGACAAAGCAAAAGCATAATTTTAGAAATTTTTGCAAATTTAGTGAAAAGGCAAAACTGAAATATCACACTGACATAAGTATTCAGACCCTTTGCTTTGACACTTCAAATTTAGCTCACATGCCCTTCGTATCTCTGAATCATCTTTGAAGTGTTTCTAGACCTTGATTGGAGTCAACCTGTGGTAAATTCAACTGATTGATTATGATTTGGAAAGACACATCTGTCTATACAAGGTCTTACAGCTGTCAATGCATATTTTAGCAAAAATCAAGCCATGAGGTTGAAGGAACTGCCTTGTGTTGAGGGTTGTGTTGAGGCAGAGATCTGGGGAAGGCTACAAAACATTTCTGCTGCATTGAAGGTTCCCAAGAGCACTGGTTCTTCAGACTTCTGCCATTTAAAAATCATGCAGGCAACTGATGATTTTTAAATGGCAGAAGTCTGAAGAACCAAGACTCCTCCCGGAACTGGCCGCCCAACTGGACTGAGCATTCAAGGGACAAGGGCCGACGTAAAAGAGGTGACTAAGACCCCAATGGCCACTGTGGCTGAGCACCGGACATCCTACGAGAAGATAGGAGAAACTTACGGAAGGAAAACCATCACTGCAGCGCTCCACCGATCTGGACTTAATGGCGGAGTGGCCAGACAGAAGTCTCTTCTCAGTGAAAGACACATAAAAGAACATACAATGGGCAATGGCCTTAAGTACAAAGCCAAGGCAATGCAGGAGCGGCTTAGGGACGATTCTGTGAATGTACTTGAGTGTCCCAGGCAGAGCCCTGCCTTGAACCCAACTGAATATCCCTGGAGACATCTGAAAATGGCTGTCCCTCCTCAAAAAATTGATGTTGGAGAAGATGAATTGAAATAATTGAATCATATAAGGCTGCAACATAATAAATGTGCAGAAAGTGAAGGGGTCTTAATATTTTCTGAATGCACTGTATGTACATGCCTGCATGTGTATGCATGTGTTAAGTACTATAATATGATTTTGTGTGTGTGTGTGTGTGTGTGTGTGTCGTGCGTGTTTGTGCATGTGTGGGTGTGCTTGTGTGTGCGCGCGTGTCTGTGTGTGTTTGTGCATGTGTGGGTGTGTGCTCAAGGGTGGAATTGTTTATTTGTGTTTGTCAGCCTGCCCCCACCCACATCTGTGCAGGCTCAGCCCTGTTCTCAGGACACTCAAGGACAGCCGTCCCTGTGTGTAGGTGCGTGTGACAAATTCCAAGCCTTTCTTAAGGTATTTCATTACCTGAATTTCTCAGAAGCGGTTTCAATTCGGCAGCTCCGTTTGCACTCAGAGCCCGTTGGCTGCAGCTCACACGAGAAGTATTGAGCTCCCTGTACAAGCAGTCAATCAAGCTCATGTCCCTGGCCCCCCTTCTGCAAAAACATGGAAAACAAAGCTGCGTTATATGCCACTAGGGACTGCAGTGGATCCAAGAAAACATTGTGCTTCCTGCACGTCAACTTGCTGCATCTGTGACAGCTGAGATGGCTGCTTTTACTCGAAACAAGGCTGAAAAATAACTCAACGCAATAAGCAAGATGTTTATCACACAGTGGCATTCTCCAGGTGTCAGGAAGCATGACAAATCACTGCATTGCTAAAGACAGTGTTTTAAATGTGAGGATGACAAGATAATACTGGTTCCAGGAGGGAAAAAAAAACGTGTAAGATAAGCATTCTGCACACATTCACAACACCTTTGAAGATACCAATACTAAATAAAAACAGAAGTACTTATTTACATTTTTGAAAAGCCAAGGCGAACTATCAGGTTTCATATTAATTTGCTTTCAGGGTTTTTTTTTTTTTTTGTGGCATGCTATCAGAGTTGCTCGCAGGCAAAGGGTCCTTTGTGATGAGTACAGCAGCATCCCTGCTTGCAGTAAGTTGCAAAGCTAATTTATGAGTTATAGTGCTATGGCATTTTTTAATGTGATTTCTAATTTCATAAAATGTACAGTATCAGTTTTCATGATTTATTTATGATGGTCATTATGCAGTTAATCCAGTGATGTACAACAGCTATGTACCCACTATTCAAAGTCTCTGGAATGTTGTACAGTGACAGCATAGTGCTGTACTGATGCCTGAAATAACTGCAGTTCAAATTCTGGGCCCTATTGTTTATGGGGGGATATGATCCACCATCAAACAGCACATGTTAGGTTCAGGGAAACCAGGTAATTTCCTTGTACAAATTTACTGAGTCACTTTCATGTTTGCACATTTAGTTGCACTAGGGCTGACCTGGAGGTTAGAAGTAAGTATTGTCCCTAATCATTTAATTGGAGGGCAGCTGTCTCAAAGAATGGCTTTTGCTCGCGTGTTATTTTCATTCTTGACAAAATTATAATTTGACAGCAAACACAAAGATCTGAATCAGATTTGACAAACTTGCCAAATTCAGTCTGATATCCAAAAATATTTACATCACAAAGGAAGCATGGGGACATCTGCTCACAGTTAGGAGATGGAGGGGGGCTATTGTGTGGGTCTGAGAATCCATTCTGTATTTGACGCTATTTGTACCATCCAGTCAGCTTTTTGGATTGTGTGCTTCCCGTGTGCCTTTGTGCTCCACCTGCACGACATCCTTAGTCCCGATCCAACCATCTCAGCTCTATGCAGCTTATCCAAGCTCTGAAAGCCTTGAGAGTGTGAATATGGAACAGCAACAAAAAGGCAGATGGTTCAAAACAGGCCATGTTGTGTAAATGCTCTGAGAACAGCGAGGAACGGCATGTACTGTTTCGGTTTTAAATAAATCTCTTCTTCTCCAGGTCTCCAGCAGGCAATTGGTCTCTCGGGAAAGTCTTGCACAGTCCAGTGGAAAACAAAGTGCCGGAGAAGAAATGCATTTCTGTCAGTGAGCTTGATCTCATCAACATTATGTAAACTGCATGTCCCTTATTGTTGGTAGCCTTACGTTTTCTGCTAACATAGATATTAAAGGGTAAGTTTGGGCAGACTTTGAAGTGAAAAACCTCATTTTGACATTAACAATAACCAGTGCAGGAATTTGCCAATGATATCTTATTCTTTAACAGTGTACTGTATATATGCATGTATCATGATTCAATCTACAGTATTTGGCAGCTTTAAAGAAACAGTTCACCCAAAATGAAAATTCTGTCATCATCTTTAGTCAGTTAAAACATGGGTGAAGTTCGTTTGTCCATGCAACACAATGGAGGGATGCCAGGATGACTGCAATACAGCCTTCCCCAAAACAACTAAAGTCTCTGGGAACTTGTTCATTAGAGTTTTTTTAGAGTCTAAAAATATAAATGATCATAAAATTACTCTATACAGCCCCTGTGGCACAATACAAGTGTCCTAAAGCCAAATGATTGCACTGTGACAGGAAAAGACCCATATTACAACATAATTTTGCTCAAGTTTTCACTGCAGCTATTGATTTTAAAAAAATCAAAATAGTGTGCACCAAGGCTCGCATGACATCGCCCATTCTAGTTTGCAGTGTAAACAAGGAAGTATTAGAGAGATAGCGAGTTCTTGGCTAGAGGAGCGAGCATGGGTGTGAAAGCACTAAATAACATTTCAATATTGTGTTTCCATGCTGCAGTGTGTTAATCATGGTCTCATTTACATGACTTTAATGAAGATGCAATTCCATCACAACAGCTTTCAGGTTTATTAAAAAGCCTATTCTGTTGATTTTTCCTTTTTTAATATAGCTTACATTGTCCAGCATCTCAGAAGCACTACATATTTTTATCCTAAATGCTACGGAACTTGCTGTAGCTTTAGGATTTGGGCCACGACCGAAGAACATTCTCTTGTTCCTCCATAAGAGTGGAAGACACACCCTATAGTTGAGTGCCCTGAAATTTATCAACCTTTTTCTGTCAAAAGGACAAGTATTACTCAGCAGACCAGATGTAAGGTGACAGCTGGAGTCCATGCAGACTGTGCACGCCTTAATGACATCATCACAACCTCTCCCTCCCTGAACATTTTTCCTCCTAGGATGACATTGTACAAAACCTGGGACTCTCCCCTCTCTTGATTGAAGACCCCCAGGGCTGGCTCTAGTCCTTGAAGTTATACAAGCTGCTTCAAAGACACTGAGGCCAGCCCAGAAGAACTGATTTCATTGCTTGAGATGATTTATCTTGAGCCTGTGTTGCTGCAGGTTTGACTTTATTCTAAACTAGTAACAGGAAACCCTCATGATATCAGATTCTGCACCAAAGGATTACTCATTCTTGTGGTTATCCATGGCCTCAAGGAAATGTATACCAGACTTGGTGTCCTTGGCATTTACACTTAAAGGAAAAGTTCACCATAAAATTAACATTCTGTCATTGTCTGCGCATGAAATGACTTATTGTGTAACCATGGGCTCCAGATTTTTCCTATTCCAGAGCAGTAATAATTCAAAACATTGCTGTTTGGAACAGGTAAATTATTTTGCCCCTCGGTATTGTTGCTTGCAGCTTTCTCCAGAACCATGCAGCCAAACAACTTTGCAACAAACAACCTCAGTAATACGCCCGCCAATTCCAAAGACAATTGGATGAACGATTGTCAAGAAAATCGAAGGACATACATCTTGACAGACAGACAGACTCCTATTTTAGTTAGATCAAATTTTTCACGCTGCCTTGCACCTGAGAAGCAGCTTTTTTCAATGCTGATGCTTGGTAACCTCCTTGTTGATTTCTTGATTTGACTCTGTGCTTCACTGAAACAATGTGCAAGCTTATAGTACAGTAGCTTTGATAAAAATAAGTCAAATGTTTTGCCAAAACTGGTTTTATATGCATTTTGTTTTCATTATTTAGAAATGACATTAATTTAGTTTGCTGGGTTGGCTCACTCAGTGAAGGCGATGCATGTAGTGCAACAGTCACCACCACGGAATCGGTTGAATCCTGCCATGCCTGTGCCAACTGTGGCCAGCAGCCTCGTGAGAGTAGCACATAATTGGCTTTGCGCTGCTCAAGGATAAAGGAGAGATACAAGTGGTTTTGGTCAGCATCATTGATTGCTCTGGTGCCTCCTACTGGAACATCTCGGTGCTCTTCAGTTACATTCTAAGCAAGCATGTTAGGGTTTCCTCTGCCCTCTATCTGTGCTTGTGAGGTCTGAAACGGCGTGATCGCATTACTCCTGTACTCCTTGCATCTCTGCACTGGCTTCCTGTTAATTTTAGACCCAGTTTTAAGTTTTATTATTTGTTTTAAAATGTTTAAATGGCTTGGCGTCATCTTATTTATCAGAGCCTTTACATCCTCACACTACTGGCAGGGCACTTAGGTCATCAAACAGCTGCTTCTGACAGTACCTAGGTCTAGGCTCTCTACTCGAGGAGATAGAGCCTTTTCAGTGGTGGCCCCTAAGCTGTGGAACAGCCTACCTTATCAGGTTAGAGCTGTACAGTCCCTTGAGCACTTTAAAACACTGCTGAAAACTCATCTCTTCTCATTGGCGTTCAGTCCCAGCAAGACAAGTAACCTTGGCTTTTTACTTTCTTTGTTTTATTTTACTTTTTACTTCATTTTATTCTTTTACCATAATTTTATTGTTCCTTTTATTGTTTTTATTTGTTTATTTTATATGTGAATGGTCATTATTTTGTGTTTTAATTACTGTAGAGCACTTTGGTCAACTGAGGTTGTTTTAAATGTGCTATATAAATAAACTTTGATTGATTGATTGATTGATTGATTGAAACTTGGAATGGGCGGCTGACAGATGTGTGTTTCAGAGGAGAACCGCAAAATATCTGCACGCTCCCGAGAGCATACGATCATGCTTGTACATAGTTTGCTGATTGGACATTCCAGATTCAGATGGGATTGGAGATGATGATTTAAAAAGAAAGAACTGAACACATATTTTATAGGTAATCCCTCTATGTCGGGAAACCATAATGTTTGGGACAAATAGCTCAACTCGTATTTCTGTGCTTCCAGAAGTAATCATTTTCTTCTCCAGTGCAGGTGTACAAGACCTTCCAGTATCTAATCTTATGTACTTTTGATTCCCTTTGAAGTCGGTTACCAAATTTGAGATGGAAAAAGTCAAGACAGAGAAATAACAATACAGTTCTTAGCATTTTCCAAATCTAAGATTTCTTTAAATCAACTGATTAATTCTTTTCTTAGTGTTCTGCATTATAAAGGATTTTTGGAGCAAAAAGCATGTACAGATTTTTGTCTTATGTGTTAATAGACCTAGAACTGAGAGCTTATTTTCTATATCTCTTTCTTATTTTTCACTGTAATTATACATAGAAGTTAGTGCAGGTGGAAAGTGCAATATTTTGTGCTCAGTCCTACACAATACATTTATTGTACTGCTTAAAATCACATTATTGATTCTTCAGATGGATTAACACTTCAGGATGCCTCAGTATATAAAGGAACATTGGTATGGAAAAAATAGATCTAACTGGTCTTGTATCAATTCCAGGACAAGGTATCATTAGCAGTGAAAGGAAGCCCCAATATAAGGCAGTACACCGTAAAGGCTACACTGAGGGGTAGGGGTTATATTGCATTATTAAAACTGTACTTAGGGGTAAGGGGGCAGTGGTGTAGCGGAGGCTGTACACATGCATAGAGAGTATTCCCACTTCTTTTTCACATCACTGTGAGTGATAACCTAGTGAGCATCACAAACAGCTACACGTTTGCTGTCTCAAGGACGTAGAGTGACAAGGAGAGACAACACACCTCAACAGATGCATCCCCTGCCTCCCAACACCTGCCACACAGAGCTTAAGCACGCTTTGAAATCCATCTTGATAATCTTGTGTGCTTTTCCTGCTTTGATTAAAAGTTAATGAGAGCAACAAGGGCATAATAACCTCACGTGCCCTCATCGGTTTTTTTTGAATCTTATTCACTGCTTTCAGCTCATTAACATTTCGCTAATTAATTAGTACTAACAAATCTGCTACTAACATTATCACTTGCATGGAACTTGCCAACACTTGACCAAAGGAAAAAAATGTAGTTATTATTGTTTTATTATTTTATTATTGTTGTAGACTGACTGTATTATCATTCCAATTTGATGTAATGTTAGGTTTTCTACACCAGATCATCAGAGCATTCAATATGCAAGCTTTGGATTTAATTACTCACTGCAATAAAACCTGCCGTAGGGCAATTATAATCTTTTTTAAAACAAGGATGTATAGAAAGACTATTAGATACAGACAGGATCATCCCTCTGTTCCCTGGAATAACAACAATGTCCATAGAGAGATGTACAGTATACATATTGGTTTATGTATTTCTTTGTTTATTCTTTGCATTTCTGAGAAAGCTAGGAGTTCGCCTTTTGGTCATTTTAGACTTTAGAAAAAAGAAAGATCAACTTCAATCCCATCATTTCATTAATTCATTCTTAGTCAAGAAATGCTCAAGCAGACCATAGGCACATAACCCTCGAAGGAGAATCCAAAAAGAGGAAGCTGAAACATTTAAGGGGAACAGATGCACAAGTAATTCTGGCACTGAATCTTTGAAACTCATAGTTAAGTCACATTTCCTCAGGAACTCGCATATCAATGTGTATATTGCTATGTCTCTCTGGGATGACAACTGGAAATAATGTAAAGGTAGATTGAAATTTTGTTGAACAGTATTTGGCACATATTTTCGGCATTTTATTTGAGAGCAAGAGATGTTGGTTAGATCGAAGTACCATCAATTCTTTTTTTCATTTCTTTTATTGTCCAGACCAGGAATCAAGTGCAGAGTCAAGCATACAGTCCAAAGGGTAGTTCATTGACAGCAATAAGATACAAATCAGGGACGGAATTCCTGTGGGGGCAGAACCCGAGACAAGGATCCCACAGCTCAGTACAGATGTAACAGGCAAGGCTGGGCTGACATTCACTGGCCAGTGGCTTCTGGGATGCAACTAGAGGTTGGGCAGACTTAGCCAACACTGGACTGTTCCAGAGGATGAGAAGGTTCCTTGAAAGGAGCGCAGTCCCAGTCCTGGACTCTTAGTAGGATTGGAAGCTTGACCTTGATGAATAGATGAACAGGCTTGAATTGGGTTAACTTCAACTCGGTCCCAATCCTGGACCCTGATTAGTATTGGAAGCTTGTTCTTATTAACTAAATGGCAATAAAGACTTAGAGAGAATGCTGTTGCTAAAGTACCAACTGCATGAGACTAGAAATTTTACTAATCATAATATTGACTGGCATCTTGTATGAATGTGACTCTACAATCCAGCAATGTGCACATAAAGCAGACAGCGTAAATATCCATCTCACGGTCATTAGTAAACAACCATGTAATGAGATTCACTTGGGCAGGGAAGACACACAAGACGCAAACAAATCACCGGACACATACACCTAATAGACATGCAAGTTACTGAACTGTGAAGAGACACACAAGGAAATCACACAAGGGTTGTGACAATTTCATGTAAGTTTACATTAGTGCATATTTTGCTGTTTTATAAAAAAATTTAGCTGGCTGCTCCTCTGCTCGAGAATTGAGTCAAAACTATCAGCCAAAAGACTAAATCAGCAATCAAGCAACACAAATAATTTGCACAGGCATGGAAAAATGACTGTTTTTCCTTTTGATTTCATACTCAAAGTTGTTCATTAAATCAATGTATTATCTTTACAATGCATGATCCAGTGCTCTCATTTCTGAATGTTCTGCACCATACTTCTATCAATATCCTATGCCAAAACTATTATGTTCACTTGGATAGGTTTTTGTTTCCAATCAACACGGTCAGCATCGTCACTGCTAAATTATTGTAATACAAAAGCTACTCTGTGCCTCATTGCAACTGCTTCCCAGCGGAGTGTGACAGCGTGCTTACATCAGTCCTATTTAACTGCTGTAGAGGTTATAATTCTCATTAGATTACTTCAAATACTATCGGAAGCTTATAGTGCAGCATCTACAAGTAACGTATACTATGAAATCAAGTTAACACAGATTTGCAGGCGAGCATCCATGCACTCTCGCTTGTGCAGTTTAACAATGCTAAAAGACTATTTCATTTAAAATGCATGACATATTTTCAAATACAAAACATGACATATGACTCAATGACAACTGCTTTGTTAAGATATATTCACGGAGATTACTAAAAATAATGGATAGACCTATATGTATACTGCCTTGACACTGTGTGTGGACTTCCAGTTTACAAAGGGATCAGATCCAAATGCCTGCATGCCCTTCAAAGGGTTCAGCATGCTGTCATTTGCTTGTCTGTGATCCTGTGGTCAAATACCTTTCTCAATATTTAAAGGGGGAATCATCAGAAACATTAATGCTCATGACACACTTTGTTTTGCTGGGACTGCTTCAGACATGGGTTGACTCAGTTGTGGTGATTTTTAAAGCTGCTGTTCCGTATTATCCTACTAAGTGTTTGTCTGTCTCTTATAAGGATCTTTGACTTGTGGCCAAAGTTATTTTCAATTGCTTTTTCATGCGAGTCAAAAATTTTATATTTTTTTCTCTTGCTGCATTACTTGATTGTACCAATTTCATGAGCAACACGCGTACAATTTGGGCACCAACTATTTGGCCGCTTTTAAACTATGTTTGTACTGTTATCTTGCTTTGGAGACTTACACAGAAAAGCGCAGCTGTTTACATCTCCTTTAAGCAGATACAGAATGCTAATTATCATTCAACTAAATGGAAATGGCCTGTGCGAATGCTTTTGTAATTATGTTTAAAATGCTTTAAAATTAAACCCATTTTAGAGATGCTTCCAAATTTTTTCCATCAACTTTATTTCTTGTAATTGACAAAGATTGGTCATCAGCTATGTCATAATTGTTACCCCTTGTTTATGCTCCATATTGGCACTTCAACCCTGACTCTCTTTTCGATAAGGATCCAGGCAACAAAAGTTAACACTACTAAGTATGAAATGAAGACATTTGTTGGATATCGAGGGTTTGGAGCATAATGGTTATAAATCCAAATTTTGTGGGTTTGAGATTTATTCCCCCTGTCACAGCTTTCTATCAGCTAATCCTTGGAGCACAATAACTATATGACCACCTGCATTCATTTTTAATCAGAATTCACATTTTCATTTTGTGATATGTCCAACAAAATCTGCTTAAATGAATTAAACATTGACATTTTGATGAATAAACATGAATTTTAATACAGAATAGTCTGTCTTCCATTGCAAACAAACTTACCTTCAACCAATCACCATAGTGTTATGTCACATCATGTGCTAGAATTGTTGGAGCACTGAGGTGACTTGTCCATTTTTGGCAATTTTGACCATGATGTTGCAGTTACACTCCAATGAAAACTTAAGTATTCAATATACTTCTGAGCCATGCAGCAAAAGTGTGACTGGTAAAAAAAAAAAATGATATAAAATACCTGATTTAATAGGACACTTGGAAACCTAAAAATCAATTTTTCTCAAAACTTCTAAAATGGACATATAACCATTACGCTCCAAACCCTCCATATGTTAATATCTGATACATTTTATGAGTCACTGGTCTTGAACAGTACCCCAGTTTCAATATTTTATATAGCTGAAAAATTGAAGTTCAAGTACATGTCAGTGTTGTCATTCTGTTGGATTTATTTAGTTTTTTTCGTCGTTGTTAATATGTTGTATTTATTTGAGCATTTTTCATTGTTCCATTTATTTTATTTAGTTTGCTCCGTGTCCCATGTTCCCTTTTTCTTGCCCTCCCCACTCTGTTTTCTTGATTGTTCCCCATTTGTGGCCTCGCGCTCATGCTCTGTTCCCCTGGCCCTGTGTCTCACCTGGTTTAGTTTCCTGCCAGCTCCTTGTTTCCATCATCACCCATCCTGCATCCCCTAATTAGTGGCAGAATTTTGTGAATCTGTTAATTTTGGTTTTGTTTTGAGTTTTTTATATTTATCTTGTAATAATTTCAATGCTATATTAGGTTTCCAGGCGTCTTTGTTCCCTTTTACTCTCCTGCTAGCTCTCCTGCTGTTTATTAATTAGTTCATTGTCTTATTTGTTACCAAGCCCCCAGCCACGCTTCCTTACTCTTCCCACACCCCTGCTTTGAGTTTGTTTTTCCTGATTTGTTGGCTTTTTAAGTACCCTGTTCTCTTCTTCACTTGGCAAGTTTGTCTCTGAGTTATTACAAGCCTGTTTCCAGTGTACTTGTCCTGTGCTTGATTTTCTTTCATCGAGTTTTGGATTGCCCTATGTATGTGTATTTCTGCTTATTTGGTTACCATTTTGCCAGTTCACTGGCGTTACAATTTGCCTCTGTTTCTGTACTGCATTCTGCTGGGCTGGTTGTTGGATTTCTGCCTGCATTTCTACTATGATTCTTGCCCAGTGATTCTGTACTGCAATACCTCGTCTTGTTGTTGACCCGGACAATCTGACCCTGGTTCCTGCCTCATTAAAATTTTTGGACTTTGTATCATTGTTTGTGCTTGGGTCAATTCACAGTCCTGACAAGTTCATATCAAACCTTTCTAGGCAGATTAACCATGCAAGATTTAAAGTCACAATCTGTGTTGCCATGATATACCTCAATTGTAAAAAAAAAAAAAAAATATCATGCATCAATCCCAAGATTCTCAACAGAGTGTTGGCAAAAACTACAGAATTTTTTTTGTGAGGTAACACTTTCTTAGATACAGTATATACCAACGGTACAATCACCATTTATGCTTCAATTCAGTTTTGTTTGTTTAACGCTTTTCACAACTGTGATTGATCCAGAGCTTTTTACACAGAACAGGCCCAGAACCCCCAAGGTGCAAGCCAAAAGGTGGCAGTGGCAAGGTGAAACTTCCTGGTTGGAAGACACCTTGGGCAGAACCTGGCTCCAAAAGAAGGAGGGACCCATCTGTCTGAGGTCAGCCCCAGAGAAATGAGGAGAGAAGAGGAAGGAGAGGATTCCAGGATTGAGTGGATAAACGGGGATGGGAAAACAGGAAAAATGCAGCAAAATTTCACAGGGAAGGCAAGAAAGAAAACCAATCATTAACCTATTAAACCATGCAGTGCTCTGACCTGTTGCTGAAACTCTGTGTTGGCATGGACGAATCAGCTCCATGACTGCCTCAGTACAGAGTACATGCCTTGCCCCCTTTTAATACACAGGCTGGAGCACTGCGTAGGCTAGTTAATGGCATTTCACATGCTTGAGTGTCTTCAGGGTGTATAGCCCCTGTGTCTCTTCATTGCCACTCAATGTGCTCTGACATCGTCATGGGCTGCATTGTAGGTATAGCTCTGCTGTGAATGTGCAGCCACTATTTTAGTTCAACTCAGTTCAATTCATTTGAGCTTTATTTTCATGACATACACAAGAAAATATTGTCAAAGCATGAAAAAAATACATGGTCATCTTCCTGCACTTTCCATATCTATGGATCAACTGTGGTTCCATTGCTGCTTGCTGGGGTGCCGCAAGGCCGGGAAAATTTGGGCAGTTCCAAAATCTCTGATTAACATGAAAATATTTCAATATAGCATTTTCTAGAATGGTGGAGCCCAACATAAATGTTTTCAAAGGGCCATAAATTCTTGATGACTCCCCTGGTGGGTAGAGTAAGCCTCAATGAACCTTGGCAGCCCTCTGTTCAAGGGTTATTCTTATTCCACTTATTCACAGAAGTAACATTAGGCAAGTGCCTGGGCCCTCATTTATAAACAGCGCGTAGGCACAGAAAAGCTGCATATGCCACTTTCTTTGCAGATTTCCACTTTATAAAAACAAACTTGACATTCGAAACCTTTGGAGATTATTAAGATTATGCGCATATCAATACATTTCGAGTCATTCTGATTAAATAAATCAAATTTGCATGCATTTAATTTTACCCATAGTTTCATAAATTAAGATATTTTTTACCACAGTTTTTTTTTTTTTTTTTTTTTTTGTGTAAGCGTTTTTCAAGGTTTTTATAAATAAGGACCCTGGTGTTATCACCAATAGCAAGTGAGTTCGGGGGGATAGTCAACCAATTTATTCTCCCCACAAATGATTTTACCCATAGTTTCGTAAATTAAGATATTTTAACTATGTTTTTTTTTTGAGCGTAAGCATTTTTCAAGCATGAAATCCACACTGCTTTTTATAAATAAGGCCCCTGGTGTTATCACCAATAGCAAGTGAGTTCGGGGGGATTGTCAACCAATTTATTATCCTCACAAATTCAACAGCAAGGACTGTGCGCTTGATTGGTTGGGGGTCTGGCACCTGCAGCGATTGCTGCTGAACTCCTCTATTTTGATTGGCCACACGGAGATGTCAATTGCATATAATTTGCTGTGCAGACGTATTGTCGTGACGTGAAAGGAGTGGGGGCAAAAAACAAAAACAATCAGTGCTGGCCGCCATCTTGATTTCAGTCTACCCACCGAAAGGGAGAACGCGACTGGAGGAGAATCGTCTTGTCAAGGAGACCTATAAACAGCCGGAGGTTTCAGGGAATAGTTGAATGTGCCGCTAGCAATGTGAACGGAGTTGTTTTATTGAACAGTGGCCACCGTAGAACGTAATGCGCTTTGTAACTGAGTGAAATGATTTGAAACTCCGGGTTTGGTTTGAACTTGTCGCCCCGATCGGTCTTGGGCCACCCGCAGTTACCTCTTGCTTAACTTCTCCGACTGGATTCTCTCACACAGCCACCCTGGCAAAAGCAACTACAGCAGTGGAGTTCACTCATTGCCCTTGTGCAAAATAATTTGAAAACATTATCAGCTTGCAGCAACCTGGCGGATCAGTCATTTTGCTTGTCGAAAGTCTGGATAAATCTACCGTTGAATTGGGAACTTGGCTAATTTGCAGTGTTTCTGAACCATTGCTGGATGATAAAATCTAGCTTCCTTCGGGAGAAGTCTGAAATCTGGACCATGCTTACGTTGGCCAAATGAAGGCTCTTTGAACTTCACACTTTTTAAATTTAATATGTGATGATGGCAATATTGCATAATGGTTGGACAATGAATAAGAATCAACTCGGATTCATTATTTTCCCACGAGTTGCTGTATGAGGAGCTCAGATGGCATAATTGTTTCTTTTTGGCGTTAGCCCGTTAGCTAACGTTATCTGAATCGATGCAGAATTTAATGAGCATGAAAATCGGAAATATGTCACTGCTCTGGGACCGTGCGATGCCGTGTATCACTACCTCTTAGCTGCTGCATATGATTAGACAAAATAACGTTATAAAAGTAAACATTAATCTAACACTAACGGTGCTTTTTCGACATTTAAGATACATTTAAAGCTTGCTGGGTCTTTGTTTATTAGATTTATCACTGACATCTAGCCATCATTAACGTCAGTGAACACTATCTGGAAAGATGACAAGTATTTAGCAGGCTAACATTAGGTCTGTTTGCTAGTTGCAGTGCCTTTACTGGCTAGCTGTGTGGTTCATGTTTTTAACATGGGCAAGAATGTAATTTGCTAATAAAATAAAGAAGCTAACTAACGAGCAACGTACAAGCAAGTCTAACGATACATTAATTTGCTCGTAATAACATTTCGGTATTTACTGAGCACTTGTTCGTCTAATTCCGGACTGTCTTGTGTTTTTTGTTTTTTTTTTTCACGTTATACTAAGTATCCACCGTGAGTTTCATTGTATGACGCCTCCGATGGTAAACTTGCGAGCCAGCTGGTTTATTCCTGATCATCAACGCTGAATTCATATAAAGAAAAGCGGATATCTGCTAACGAGGTAGCCTATGCTGGAGAGCATGTGTTGAGCTTTAGGATACCTGCTTTACGATTCAAAAGAGACGTTTTTTGAGCGGAGTACGATAGCTTAATATTGCACCTAGTCGGGCCCTTTTCAGCACATTTGGGATTTGAAGTACCTGTCAGTTTTCTGTCGTCAGCTGACAATGAGTTGGTTTGATTTTGGTGTTTGACTGACATTTAAGCAAGCCAAAGCAAATACGGGCTTTAAAGAATGCGTTTTGTTTCTGAAATGGAAGTGGTAACGGTAACGTTAGTGGCCCAGTGAAGTCGGCTCTGAACTGGACAACGGCACGCTGATCAGAGCGGAACTGAAAGATTTTCTTGGAAATAAAGGATTGTCACACTGGATTGAACATGGGGACAGCAACCAAACTGGCCATTGCCGTTTTCCTAATTTCGTGTTCCTCAGGTGAGTGGCTGTCTTGTTCGCATTTCCCTGGTGCCTTATTTTCAGTGCAATGTGTCTTCGACTATAAACACCGACTTGATGAAGACCGCATCATGATTGTTCGGATGGTACGGAGTTGGGATTTCTTATCAGGTGTAACGCTGCTTTCACACCGGACGCGAAACGAATTTTTCGCACGGCAGATTACATTCAAAGTCAATGCAAAGACGCGAATACACGCGAAAAATTCGTTTCGCGTCCGGTGTGAAAGCGGCTTAAGACGGTCGCTGACTCCTCATGATGCCGGACTAACTGCCTCCTCCTTACCGTGAGTTGTGCGGGTCATTTCTCCTGACGAAATACGAGTTTGGTGGTGTTCGAGTCCTTCAGCTACCGATCATTGTTTTGTTTTAGACTAAAACATATCGAGCCAAACTGGACAGTTCGCAAGGTTGGTTGTACGACGACTGCCGAACGGAATGGATTGACTGCTGTCATGCAAGTCAAGCACACCAAGGAGTGTGACCCACAAAAGCCTTGCTTTCTAGCTAGATAGCTGATATGCATTTTTTTTTTTTTTCGTGGCGCTGTTTGCGTGCAATAATTTATTGGCAGCTTCCTTTGGGCATGTATTATACATGCAGTCAAGGCAATTGATGCATATGACTTGGGGTTAAATATGAAATCTGTCCTTGTCTACCCGTATTTCACTTTATCACTTGTATAATTAATGTTTGATTGCTAAAGCTTGACTTTAACCTGTCATTATTTGTGTTTGTTGTGGACCCCGTGCTTAATCCCTCAAAAAGGTTTATTTTTAAGATATATTTTTTGCTTGTTAAAATGAGTTGCCCTGCTAAAGAAGTTGGAAAAAAATATATTAAAATTTGACTGACCGCACCTTCGCTTGTCTGATCACCTGTGTCCTCACGTTGATTAAATCAGCAATTAGGCAGACTTTCTTCTTCTTCTTTTAGTTTGGCAGTCCTCCGCTCGGTTACAAACAAAAGTTTTGCTCATGAAGCTAAGAGGCAGCTGCTAGCGCCACATTCGACACCATTGGCCGCCTTAGGAATGTTTTGTTTTGAACAATTGTAGGTGCACATATTTTCGTCTTGCATTTTTAAAAATCAGTTTGGATAGTGAATACCAGCACTGTTTTGTAAATTGGTGCGCATTGCACCCTGCATTGAATTTGCTCGAGAAGCAGAAAGCAAAGTGGATTTGGCGGACTCCGTGGCAGCATGATTGGAAATCAGTGGCGGCCTTAAGCATCTGGGGTCCCATTTCAAAAGCAAATGTGGGGCCCTATAAAACATAAGAACCTCATTATTTTGCTGGATGAAAGCTTACACCTTAGCCTATCCAGTGAAATTTCAACTTTGCCGGCTGAAACTTGATGTTTATATTTGTAATGATTTATTAAAATATTGGCAATAAAAATATATGTGTATGTGAATGTGATAAATTTCTCAAAAACTGAAATGTGCAACTCAGCCCAACATGCTAGCTGCATTGCAAACTGCACTGCAAACTTACTGTCTTTTCTTCTTAGGGGACGGAGTTACTGGATAGCTCTACAACATAATCACTGGGATAATGATATGGTAAAATTTGGATGTAATTCTAACTTCGACATCCCACCAATATAATTTAATGTCGCTTGAGTGGACTAGGTTTAGAAGCACTAGATGACTCGTATTGCCTGACCTTAATTCAAAATCGCATTGTAGCTATAAACATTACACGACACAAGGTGACGGGATATCCCTCCGCTTTGTCAGAGAATGAGGCCGCCTTTGCCTTAGCCATGATTATAATGATGTGCACAAAACCATCAATACTTTTTCAGGCGTGTTCACCTTATTCATGTTTTCATTCAGTTGCGATGCCATGTGAATGAAAAGGCATGCTTTTTCGGCCAAAGTGCATCTAGCTAACTTTATATTAAAATGCGGCACAATGTGTAACGTTAATGTTACGTTCTGGTAACGGATATGCGAAAATCGAGCAGGTCCGCACCAGTAATATTCTGCTCCATTACTGTTTCTGCGCAGAGATGCCTGAACTGCGACTTGTCCCAGAAAACTTGCTTCTCGTTGGCTTTGGATGGGTTATGTCCAGAAACTCTTTGGGTATTGAGCAGCTGGAAGTTACCTTATAGCCATAACTTCTGATTGTAGAAATCTGTGCACATTATGCGTTTCGATGAAAGGTTTGAGGCATACCCTATGTTTGTTTTCAAGGTGCCCAATTTCTGTAATATAGGCTACTGATCAGACACCAATAAAAGCTAAGTAGACCAGTTCTTTAATTTTGTGAATTATAACCGCATCTTATTGATTAGAAACTATTTTGACTGGGCTGGTGCCGGAGGCTACCAGACCGTGACCTGGCCCGAATCCAGAAATCTCTATAATGTTCATTGATAATTTAATGCGTAAAAACCGCATAAAATTGCTAGATAATGCATTAAAATGTATACATCAAAGCTCACTGTTATATTAATTATTAAATACCTCCGGAATGAAGCGAGCGATTTTCTTTTTTTTTTGTTCACATGCCAACTGATAAGTCCGAGGCGCTAGCAACATTGGCTGAGGTGACGACTGCATTTCCGAAATATAAGCTCTGATAAGCCGTAATGAGTCACAGACATTCACGGTTGAACTTGCCAAGGTTTTTAAATTCACAGTCTACACTGGCTAGCCACCTAGCTAACAAACTAATGTTACATTAAGGTTATGGAAAGGTACTCCGTGCACGCTGGCTAGCTAGCTCATTTCACAAAAATTGTGGTGGAAAGAATTGTGTTGTGTGTTGTGTGTGTGTGTGTGTGTGTGTGTGTGTGTGTGTGTGTGTGCAGTGTATATGCAGAGCAGCCGGCGTAATGTCACAGCTAAGCGCTGAAAAAGAGACTGCTCTAATGAAATGGCACGCCCCATTCAAGGGAGAATAGCCCGTTTGCTCGCACCCTTTCTTCGATATTTGAATCTCATGGGGGTTGAATCACCTGGAAAGGTAAGAAGTTGAATGTTTTGCTATCTAGGAATGATTTAAGCAGCAAATTGTATTGGATGATAATGTCTCTTTAAAAAAATCTGGTACATTTGGCTCCGCCCAGTGCTTCCAATTACATTGGCAGGAATCTACCACACTACTCAAGCACGCATTTTTCAGCCATCCTCTTTTGCGCATGCCATCTTCCTTAGCCTGGAGTCTGGGCCCCTGGGCTAAGTCTGAATGGTCAAATCAAAGTGGCGCTATTGTTAACTCCTAGATAAGCTGTGGATCTTACCGCCCGTAGTCGTGCTAATGGCAAATTGATTGTTTAGTGAGTGACGCTTGAAAATAATTTTTGCACAAGCTTGTGCCTAAATTGTGACCAATGGGCAATTCCAGTATTACTCATGTTACATTTAAAGCACGGGACTTTTGAATAAAGGTGTCTCCCTATTTTGTGAATGGACTAAACATTCTTGTTTTTTCACCATGATAACCATAGGCCACTTTCAAGGTCCACATATGACAACATTAGAAAAATTCTGCTTAATGGTTCTTCCAGGCTGACTTTTGTCAGCATTACTCACGTTACGCAAAAATCTCATGCCGTTTTTTACGCTAAATTTGCTTTCAATATCTCGCTAAACTTGTAGAAAAGACACAGCAAAATGATTGATAATATTTTGTACTTTTATTACTAAACTTTTTAAGAGAACAAAGCAATTGGCGTAGGTTAATGGACTATTATCTCTACACACAGTTAAAGAAAAAAAGTCACGTTACTTATGTTACTCACGTTACAGGTAAAATGGAAGAACACAACATGTGCATGGAAGCCTCATTCCCTAGGACATCAATTCTAAAGAGAGACGTAAATGATTAAATTTGTAGTACTACAAGTAGAGTGATGATACTCAGAGTTGACTGTGAATGAGTGAATATTCAGGACTGATTTTTATCATGCATAATATTTTTACTGTGGAAGAAATTAATACTGGTAATTATTATGAACTAAGATGAACATTTAATTTAATAAAATGAAAATTGTCCTCATCTAGAATAAAGAGCACTACAGGAATTCAAGGTACAAATACAAATGTACATGAGTTCAAAATATGAATATAGCTTTCCTTAGACATGGGTCAATGACGTGACATTGTCAGAGTGAACTACTTTGGTTTAAAATAATTTTAAATGATTCATAATAAGCATCATTTTATTCTATATAACCTGTTTAATTTGAACATATTTCCAGTTTATCATAAAAATGATATATATTTTATGCTTTCCCATCTCAAACCCTCAAAATGTCAGGTGGCGCAACCATCCGAGAAAGTTAACACTATGTGAAATGTATTAAAAGTGTAATTTAAAACATGAATTAATATATTATTAATATGGGGGCTCAATTTTATATTGAAAACCTTTCAAATAAACAAAGTTTAATAGTTTAATTGTTCTTAAATTGTTTGGAAAACCTAAATACCCGCCCCCTACAATAAAGAATCCATAAGTTACTTTTAATACCCAGCTCAATTACAAATTAGTAATGTTTTGGGCAGAGTAGACACTCTCAGGTATACTTACTAAAAAAATCATTTAGAAAAAAAAGAGGGAAGTGTGGTGTTTTTTTTTTTTTTTTTTTTCCCCAAGAAACTTTTGGTTGCGCCACCTGACATTTTTTGGCTGGTGAAATTGCAAATTCTAAAACTGGACTAAAACCCTGTAAATTTTGTGCAACCATTAAGACTTGTTTAAACACACTCTTCCAACTTCAAATAAATGTATTCTGTACATTTTTAAAGATTTATTTAAAAAAAAAACATTTTTAAAAGGCTTATTTGTCATTGAGCCACACATATACACAACACTCATATATATTTACAGTTAATTTAAATTTTATTTTTGAATTTTATTTAGCTATTAAGAATTTCGTGACAACAAACAACTGTAAAAAAAATCATAATTTATTAAATAATGGTCGTGCTTGTAGGCTGATGTGTGACACCAATCCAGTGTTTTTCATTTCATTTTATCTAGTCGCATATACACATGTACAGCGTTTGATTGCGCAATTCCCCCGCCGGTTCCTTACAGAAGATAGTAGATGCTTCTCACGTTTTGCGGCTGGTTCAGCCAATGGCGTTGTCCACTCTCATGTTTTCTTTAGCTCTGTGGGCGGGACTGGCTCAGAGATGGGAAAATAATTGTGTCTTTCCACTCGCTACCATGGCTTCAGAGTTGCGCCGTGAGGTTATCCGTAGTGCAGTGGCGGAGGCCGATCAGGACGATATTAAGAGACTGTAGGAGCCCGTTTTTGTTCAAAACCGGACGAAAACGCTTATTCACATTATTCGAAGACTGTATCGCAAAATATGCGATGGGGATTTCAAAAAACAATAACTAATTGCTCCCACTCAATGACAAACAGGAAAGTAAACTTCAGTCTTTAAATCTCAGTGATAAAGTGTGTTACTCACGTTACAGACACTGTTACTCACGTTACATGTTACTCATGTTACAGAATTTGATACAGTTCCACTCAGAGCTTATGAGGGGTTTTTCTTATTTCATTTCATAAATGTAACCTGTGGAGGTAGAAGAGATGAATACAGGAATCTGACAGTTCTATCTAACAGCAGTGTGAAACGAGGGAACAGTTCATCATTTTTTGTTATTCACGTTGCGGAAAGAGACTGCACCATTTCTGTCATCCAGCCCAAGGAAATTCATACTTACTTCTGAAATTTAGATGATGCTCCTAACACTCTGGCATCCATACAATCAAACAGTAACAATAAATCCTGTGGTAAGCTAGAGGCTAGAGTGAGGGTAAAAGGAAGAAAAGAGGTGATTTTGGGTTGAAAAATGCTATTTTTCAGTGGCTGAAATTGGATGTGTAGAACAAATCTTAAGTTCGGTCAAGCTGCTTGAAATCCTTATTTTCCTTACAGTTAGGTAGCCAAAGTACATGACCAAATAGTATTTGAAGTGATATTTCTACTTCGAAATTTCAGTTGCCATGAGACTGTTTTGCTGGAATTGCCCCAATGAATTCTGTATTAAAAGTAGTTTAAGTCCCTTATACATGTTGGGAGCCACTTGATGACAAAAAAGGACTAATTGTCCTTTTAACACATTCATGTTTGCATTGAATTCTCCTTTGTACTTGTGACCATGTTTGTAGCCTCGTTGTATGCATACTTCTAGCATTTTAGCCCCATCAGTATCCCTCCATGTTATTACCAGGCCTCGAGAGTTCCTTCACCTCAAGAACCTCCTTGTTTTTGTTCAATGCTGAAATGATCAACATTACCTTTGGTTTGTGGTCTCAGGAGCAGGAGTTCAGCCCGATACTTTACAGTGGAAAGTAATTTGCACTGAATGTAATGGGCCCTGGGAACCCCGCAAAACCAAGTTAAGGGCAACTGGAAGAGAGGGCAGCATTGTTGCTGTCAGTTTCTGGATTGGAGCGGATGTGTTTATGCAGCAGACCGGCCAGGGAATGAGCTCTCGATCAGGTTGATTACACTTTAACTAATCACTCTGAACTCACTAGACTCTGCCTATATTACCCATATTTGGGGGGAAGGGAACCTGTTTGGACCTAGGCTTTGTAGTCTGCTGTGGGCTCGTGATCCAGTCCTACTCCCTCGCCCACTCTCTGCTGAAGGCCAGCTGTCAGCACATGGGAGCATTTCCCGTCTTCAGGGTCCGTTGTGCCTCAACTGAGTCGAGTATGTTGGTGCTGTGTTCCTTTTCCTTAGAAGCTCATGTTTCTGATACTACTGGAATGTGCAGTCAGTGTTATACCTTGGCTGTATCATTGCAGCAATGTTGTTAAAATGCTTTCTATTTGCAGGGAGCGCAGCTTGGGCAGCAATCTATAGAGACTGAATGTTGGATGTCTTCAGCTCCTCAGCCAAGTGCACATTTAAGCATTTCAGGGACTATCTACACGTAAAATCTCAGCAAAGAGAATCTGGCCCAAGTGTGCCTCTGGCACCTTCTGGAGAAGGTCTGTTAATTTGTGTGTTCCCTGTGGGTTACCCAGTCTAAATTCTTACAGCTCTCTCTCGCTCTCTCGCTCTCTCTCACTTTCTCTTTGTCTTTTTGTCTCTCTCTCTCTCTCTCTCTCTCTCTCTCTCTCTCTCTCTCTCTCTCTCTCTCTCTCTCTCTCTCTCTCAGCCTCAATCACTTTCTCTACCTCTCTACCTTTCTCTGTCTCTGTTTTTTACCTTTCTGAAGTGTGCCAGCTTTGTTTGCTGTCATGCTTTTCCTCACGTGTATTTCGGCATATTAAGCGGCACAAAGCTCTCCTGTCATAAAATGAAGCGGCTTGAGAGAAGCTAGTAAAGCTGACTATTAACTTGTTCTGCAGCTCCTAATTTCACCCTGAGATTGATGCATGGACCATTCTTGGGTTCTCTTCTGCATACCACATTTAGCCTGCTTAAGCATTGGGTTTCGCTGACATAAATAAGGGCAAATCTGGGAATTGTGCTGCATACTCACTTTGGAAGATGGCTGTTTGGTAAATCCCTTGTGACTCTTCAGAAAAAAGCTATGCCAAGTGTTGGTTGGTCAGGGACGGGTTATTCTGCGAAAGCCTGGTGACAAATGATGGGTAATTGTATTCGGAGTGCACTTTACCCTGGGGTCGGCAGTGGATTACCTTTGACTTGCCTGATAATGGTTTAGATCAGCCGAGTTAACTTTTGTGCAGTTTTCATGCCAGGTTTATTTTCCCCTTTGCTGGTCATCAGTCCCATTTGTTGTGTTTCCTTATTGACTGAACAGAAGTTAGACCATTGAATAAAATGTCCTATGTGCTTGAGCTGTGGTGCCAAAGTCTTCCACTGTAATTGGCATTCATTTTTGCCTAAAGAGCTTGAAAATTGCTACTTGACATTAGCACCATTTGTACGATTACATAAAGCAATTGTTGGCTTGTACAAAAATCCAGAGCTTGCTTTTGCCTTTGCTTAATATCAGGGAGCGTGGGCGTTTGGCGGTAGCTTGGCAGCGGAGCGGAACTGGGTGGGAGTGAGCTGAAATGAAGAGGGTCTCGCATAACTGCTGTTGTGTCTGGCCGCTTCTGGTGCTCTTTTATCTCCTGGGACTGTTCACCCATGAGCCTTGCAGCTATTCTCCTGGATGAGCCTTGCGGCTATTCTCCTGGAACAGCCATGCAGCCATACACCCTTTAGCCTTGTAGCTATTCACTTGGATAAGCCAGGCAGCCATTGACTCATGGGCATGCAGCTATTCACCCATTAGCCTTGTAGCTTTTCACCCATGAGCCATGAAGCCATTTATCCATGAGCTATACGGAAATTCACCCATGAGCCATGTAGCCATTCACCCACGGACCATGCAGCTATTCAACCATGAACCATGCAACCATTCACCCATGAGCATGCAGCTATTCACCCCTGATCCTTGCAACCATGCAGCTATTCACTCATGATCATGCAGCTATTCTCCTACAGGCATTGCAGCCATTCACCCATGAGCATTGCAGCCATTCACCCCCGTGCCATTCAGCCCTTTCACCCATGAGCTTACAGCTATTCACTGATGAGCCAGGCAACCATTCACCCTTGAGGTTTGTGGCCATTTAGCTATGCAACTAAGGTTCCCTCTGAGTGCTGTTTAGAGCTGGACTTGTTTCTCTCAGCGCTTTTTTCACGCGATTCCATCGTCTCACTAAACCTGGGCCAACATGGCGAGTTTAGAAATGTTGTCATTTAATCCAGCTCACAATGTGTGAATTAATACTCTGCAATGTAAAGCCAAAGCCCCGTGACTAATGTGCACACATTGTACGGTCCGATGGTCAAGCCACGATTTGAGTGCTCACACAGTGCATCCTGTAGGTCCCTGAGGCAGGGCTGTCAAAGTTTTGAACTAGACTGCCCAAATCGGAAAGTACATATGAAGCGCGGAAGGCATGAGTCTCCTTAGGGGTCTGGGGACATTTCCGCCCAGAAAATTTTTGAAATTTAGATGCTCGGAAATGTCATTTTCCGCATTTTCCAGGCAGGATTTGAACCTACAAAGCAATTAAAATTAGAAGGGCACTTGGTAGAGCGCAATCCTCTGCCATGCAATATATCAGTATTATTGGTTCTTCTGGATCTAGAATCCAAAAATATGTTCTGGATCAATTCCAAAATTGAATGATCTCCTCCTTGGACTGCCACCTACTATCCTACCAAATTTCATGCCAATCCATTCATAACTTTTTGATTTATCCTGTTAACAGAGAGACAAGCAGACAAACACAGGTCAGAACATAACTTCCTCGGCGAGGTTAACTAAGGATTCATTTTCCATACTTTATGTTTACTTCCATTCTTGTCTTCAAAATTTCTGCAGTCTCAATACATTAATTATTTTTAGAACATTTTCCTTCACAAAAATGCCATCAAATACCCTTCCATTTCCAAAAAAATCCCTATTACTGGCTTTAGAAAAGGGTAAAAACATAAGTCACAAGTTTATGATGTTGGGAAGTTAACAACATAGTGAAAATTTCAACGCCAACGAACGGTCTCAGTCAGGAAATTGTTCCTGAAATACAGGCATGTGCAACATGCACACGCATGAAAATTCCACGTGAAGATTTTAAGTTGCTTTTTGGAAAGAGAGAAAACATAAATCTAAAACTGCCGTTTTGCTAATTCAGTAAAATTCAGTGTTTTAAGTTCATAATGTTGCCCTTTAGATGATTGGATTTGTCCTTTAGTGACCCCTTGTACCACAAATTGCAAATGACATTGAAAAGGGTCATTCCATGTCAGATCATCAAATAGGTCTCACCACCACCTTCTCAATTTTGCTAATCTTTTGTATGCAGCTATATAAATATATATCACTGGCAAATCCAAAATTTCAGCTTATTCGGACCAAAAGTGAATTTTTGGTGAATTATTTTCTGAGGGTACTGTCAGTCAGTTTTTTTGTCAATTGACATTTTTCTTTTATTTAACACGGCATAACTTTTTTGTTATTACACCTATAGCTTTGAATCTTTGCATCTAAGCTCATATTATACTGCTTAATCAGAAAATGCAGTCCATTTTACCTTACCTTTCTTGGTTGTGGAGCTATGAGGACACCAAAAGTGCCTTTTGTTTAGGCAGTTCCATGTTTAGGTCCCCAAAGCACCCCCAATATAAACCCTAGCATGGGCTCTCAGGCATTTTTTCCATTCATTTGTGTCTGCTGAATATGAATCAGGCTGAATTCACCATGAATTCATCACCAACTGCAGTCAGTACCTTGCCAAATGTGGAAAAAAATGCCTTGTTCAAACCCCGTATCTCCAGGGGCACACCTTGGAAAAAAAAACTCCAAAAATTGTTGATGTGTTTTGACCGATAAAATTTTGCAGGTGTCTGAACAAAATCCCCATTAGTACAATTAGGGCACTAGTAGTAGAATTGGTATTTTATGTGATTCTTTTTTTTTTTTTTAAATGTTAAGAGGCTCTAGTTAAATAGTTAAAAGACCACTCCAAAATTGTTGAAAACACATGTGTTTTGGAGTGGCCGATATAAATTTTGCAGAATCAGAAAAAAAATAGAATCCAAGGTGTGCCCCTGGGGGTTTGAAAAATTTTAGCAATTTTTTTACTACATATGGCAAGTACAATTTAGTATGGTGATTGCCTAATGATTGAATTCATCCTGATTTATATTCAGCAGACAAAAATGAATGGAAAAAAATGCCAGAGAGCCTATCCCCACCCTTACATTGGGGGTGCAAAATTTATATTAACATGGAACTGCATCAACAAAAGGCACTTTTGGTGTCCTCATAGCTCCACAATCAAGAAAGATACAGTAAAATGGACTGCATTTTCTGATTAAGCAGTATAACATTAGCTTAGATGCAAAGTTCCAAAGCTATAGGTTTAATAATAAAAAAGTTATGCCATGTTAAATACAAGAAAAATGTCAATTGACAAAACTGACGGACAGTGCCCTTAGAAAATAATTCACCAAAAATTTGTTTTTGGTCCGAATGAGCTGAAATTTCGGATTTGTTCATCACTAATACATATTTTATCTAATGTGAAAATATGGAAGCAATCTATGACTACATGGGGGCAAATGTTTTGTATATCTGATGATTTGACATGGAATGACCCAAAAGTTAAAAGCTGCTTTATCTGCAGTAGGTTTCTTAATCAGTAGCTTGCATTCCAACTTTGCCTACATCATTGTTAAACCAATCATTATTATCAGGGCTGTACAGTGCGACATGAAAATTGGTCTGTGCGATGAATGAACGACCTGTTGTAACACCGGTGCGATGAGAGACACAGGAAGCTGAAGCAAGCAATGCCCTTCAGTTCTTATGCCGAGTTCAATGCTTGATCAATATGCAATATATTTCCCTTTAAATACACACTTTTTTTTTTTTAACCCCAATCAGAAAAATGGGGCATTTATTTTCAGTCGTCTTTCATAATCCGATGAACAAAAGGTTATAACAATACACAAAATATTGAGAGAACTGAAATTTTTTTCTACTAATTAAACGTATTCCATCCTTGCTGTCTTGAATCGAATCTTCAATACGTCAATGAATCTTTTTGTCGTCATCACCTATCAGTATACAGGCTTCCTATAGGCTTGGATTTAATAGTTTTGATAGTCAATCAGGTATAGTACGTGGGAACAGGTTGACAAAATCCAGCGATAAAAGGTTAGGCCACTGTCTCACATCACCGCACGTCTCAGGAATACACTTAGAAATAACAGCAATTATTAATTGGTTATGTATGTTATTGCCTGCATACAGTAAAAACGGCCTGCCAATATATCTTGTTATGGCCGAGCTGTATTGGCCGAGTTCAGCATGTGCACAAGTAACCATTTGCAACTGTGGCATTCGCTCTCTTCTGAGAAGCAGACGACAGTCGCGGACCTAGCATTTAGCTCTTTAATGAGTCTTGAAGTCGCGTACTTCAGAAGTCAGTCATAATATTGTCATGATAGCACAACATACTTAACCAATTAATAAAAATATTATAAATTGCTTGTTTTCGCATTGCCTAGTTATTGGCCTTTTTAATAGTTTTGTGCTGGAAGTTTGTTTGCTAGAGGCGTAATACTTGGCTAGAGGTCTGTGGTTCACAATAATGCTTACAGGGCAGAAATGTGCTGCCTTCGTCGTTGCCAGTGGTTCCCAAACTCGGTCCTGGAGGCCCGTAGTGTATCCTGGTTTTTATTCCAAACGCAGTTGCAACTGAATTATTTTAACAAGCTATTGATTTTTCAAATTAGGCACCATTAATGCAAGATTACTGAAAATTTTAACCATATTACCTCAGAAATGGCATTGTATGATGAGTTCAGTTCCATTTCTGTGGACATGTAGTGCTTCTTGGGGTGAATTGCGAACATATACTTAAAAGAAGGCAAATGATCTCTGATCAAATTGAGACTTATGAATCAATGGGCTGCTAATTACTGGACGTATAGACTCCTGACCACCAATCATGGCCATCTGATGGATAATGAACAATTCAAAGACAAAGTAAATGATCATGAGGCAAACCTGCATTGTATTGATTTTTAAGAAAGAAAAACAATGCCAACCACGTTTGGAGCCTATTACCTCACTGGTTCATGTAACCTCTTTTTTATGTGATTGTTTGGCATTTTGCAAGAAGCACCATATGATCTTTGGGATTACATATCAAGGGCTGACTGCAATAAGCAGTTATGTCCAATGTAAAACATCTGAACATAACTGTTTATTGCAGTCAGCCCTCGATATATTCCTGGTGGTAGTGCCTTTTTCTGGCATAATGGATTACTCGAAAGAAGTAATTCATCGAAAAATCAAAAGCAAATGCTCAAGAAAAATTTGCAGCCTGTTAAAATTCTTTCATTGCAATTGTGTTTGGAACAAAAACCATCATACACAGGAGTCCACCAGGACTGAGTTCTGGAACCACTATGCTGCCCAATATCCTGAGATTTCTCAAAGTAGAAAAAAAGAAAAGCTAAAGAGACGCTGGCATATCGTCCCATGAGCAATACAAGGTGGTAAGTGACATTTTGTATGTCAGTCACTACCTTTGTTCACGAGCAAAAGGGGGCGACACTGCATCCCACGAGCAACACAAGGTCGTAAGTGACCATTCAGTGGAAATTGAGCTTTCAGTAAAAATGGACAAGGCAGTGTCACCCCCTTTTGCTTGTATAAATAAAAAAAAAATGCAAAATGTCACTTACGACCTTATGTTGCTCATGGGACGATATATGGATTCATAGGTGGCTAGGCTAATTAGACGTGGATGGTGTGGATTGTCCTTTTTTTGAGGGAATATGCGGTTGCTAAACTTGGTAATGATGGGTTTTACTATATGATACCTACACTGCTCGGAGCATTTCTTTTTCTTCCTTGCTGTGCAGTTGCTACCAGTCAGAAACTGCACTTCATACATTATGACTTCTAGCTAATATTTGTTTTATTTATAGACAGACCGTAGCTTAGCTGTGCGCCCATCAGACTAATAAGATTTTAAAGGGAATCTCTAATGGCTGGTGAGCCTTGAAATCTTCGCTGACGAATAATATGCAAATGAGACCTTTGTTATTTATACCAAAGAGAGTAAAGGAACAAGACACCACACCCCCATATACCTCAATTGTAAGTAATGCTTCCTCTCTCCTAAGTGGGGGCAGTCGCCTGGTTATTGTGAACGTTGTGTCCCGGGAATGAAAGCTGACTGGGGTATTCGTCGCATCATACGGTTGGATGAGGTAAGTGGGCTTACAAGTAAGTGTTGGATTTACAAGTATCTATCGTATATCTGCATGATGCATTTATATTTCATTTTGGTTTGCTAAAGTAGATATTTTGCTACACAGCTAATGGGCATATAGCATTACGAATATGATTTGGGTGTTCGTGAATGTTACTTGACGTTAGCTTAAAAATTTGAGTTTGACTAATAAGCCCTAATGCTGGAGTAGTTACGTTTGGTTTTGAACAGGATAATGAGTGTGGGTAATAAATAACGTTAATCCGAATTATGTTCTAAAAAATGGAAGCACATATTCAACAGTTTTTTCAACGTTGTTTTATTGCATGAAATGTTGGCAAACACCACATCAACTCTGTTCTTTAGGTTGTACGTCAGAGTTACAGATCATTGGAAGTTGTTGCTGAAACGAAGTACAATAGCATTCAATTGTTGCATAGCTACAGATTGCAAGTTTATAACAATAGCACATTTGTAAAATGGCATGGTTAAAATTCATTTGTATTTCTGCTCATCTTTTGTTACAGGTGTTACTAATATTGGTATGACCACTTCATTCGTCAGGTCCCTAAAAGATGAAGATACAGCCTGGACTCCAACTGATCTGCTGATATTACTGGCTTAAGGGCTTTACAATCCATTTGTATCATGAGATGGGCAAAACCTCATCAGACATGTGAAAATGGTTGCAAATCCTAAAAGGATAAGGCCAGTGTCATTTTTTGTTTTCTTTTCATCCACATTGTCTATGAAAAGACCAAAATCTAAAATGCATTGTTCCTTTCACAAGTTGGTCCATGTAGCCGACAGCAGATTATAGAAGTCATAGAACTTGATCCAGAAGTAATAAAACTTTGTTGTCTAAAAAAGATTAAAACAAGTCTGAGATACTGTGGCATTCCAGTCCTTTTTCCTCGACTTGAGTGTAATGCGTAATGTAGATGCAATGCAATTATGATGTTCTGTGTGTACTACTGATAGATCGACAGAGCTTGTTGCCTTTGAAGTAAACTGTGTAATAACTATAATACCCCTGTTTTTGTGTAGTGCTTTGTGATATTTAAAGCAGGAAACGGGCGTTTGCAGGCTGTATTTTTTATATTTGCATATAATGGGTATGTGTGGCCTCCTAAGTGAGGGCTTATTAGGGTAAAAGAGAGCTGGAGGAGTATTTAGAGTACAGAGAATGCATAGTTGGTTTTTGTCTTTTCAGAGGATATATTGACATAAACCTCTCTGTGCAGATGTAGACGCCAGCAGACATGGAGCTGCTCTGTTTATGCACGCAGTTACACTGTTCTACACCTGGAACAGTTACTGAATGTTCACTAGCAAGCCGAGCTGGAACACTGTTTAGAATATGGATGAGTTAAGTCCCATCTCTGTTTCCCAGGAATTGCATGAATTAAACTTCTCAGCCAAGTCTGATGTGCAAACTGGCTATTGTACTTGCCCATAGTATCTATCCAGCAGTTAATAAAAATTATCTCTTGTGACAGAAAAACTGTTGACCTTTGTTACAACCAGTTCAGCTATAGTGAGCCAATGGTATTCCAATTAGTAGTGAAGAAAAATCTGTTTTCTGAAGCAAAAATTCGACATGGTATTGTTACTATGTCATTCTACTATCAATTATAGTTACCACATATCAAAAACGCGCAGTTCCCTACTGTGGACTTCTGCGTAGATTCCTCCTTCAATGAATTCAGCACTCCTTTTTGTCCTCCCAAGTACTCATGTTGATAGCCAATAACTCAGTTACTCACTAAGGCTCATCTGCGTAACGCACACTTATAGTTCACGCCCACGTGAAACTTGCGCGATAATAATGTGTTAATTGACTAGTTTCTTATCCAATTCCAGGGAGTTTAAACTTTCCACAGTAACTGAAAGACATTGATTGGACAATAAGAATAGTATACAAACCTGTGCGTAAAAGTAGGGTAGGTTGTATTCTCCTAATGTTGGGCATGGTTGCGCAGCTGAAAATGACGCGATTTCAAAGAAAAAGACATCCAAAACCGACCTGAAGTGTTCAGTTACATTTACGGGATTTAAATGAGGTACGGAGATGGTCAATGGGAATTATTCCGAATGAAACAGAACTGAAGGGTTCCCTCTACCCAATACATATGTGTGGATGGGGGGATCTGGAGGAAGGATTCAATGAAGAAAGGCTACACTTCCACTCGGTTTGCATTTGTTTTACAACCCAAAACCAGTGAAGTTGGCACGTTATGTAAATCGTAGATAAAAACAGAATACAATGATTTGCAAATCCTTTTCAACTTATATTCAATTGAATACACTGCAAAGACAAGATGTTTAATGTTCAAACTGAGAAACTTTATTTTTTTTTTTGCAAATAATCATTAACTTAGAATTTAAAGGCAGCAACACATTGCAAAAAAGTTGGCACAGGGGCCTTTTTACCACTGTGTTACATCACCTTTCCTTTTAACGACACTCAGTAAACGTTTGGGGAACTGAGGAGACCAATTTTTGAAGCTTTTCAGGTGGAACTCTTTCCCATTCTTGCTTGATGTACAGCTTAAGTTGTTCAACAGTCCGGGGTCTCCGTTGTCGTATTTTTACGCCTTCATAATGCGCCACACATTTTCAATGGGAGACAGGTCTGGACTACAGGCAGGCCAGTCTAGTACCCGCACTCTTTTACTACGGAGCCATGCTGTTGTAACACGTGCAGAATGTGGCTTGGCATTGTCTTGCTGAAATAAGCAGGGGCGTCCATGAAAAAAGACGTTGCTTGGATGGCAACATATGTTGCTCCAAAACCTGTATGTACCTTTCAGCATTAATGGTGCCTTCACATATGTGTAAGTTGCCCATGCCTTGGGCACTAATACACCCCCATACCATCACAGATGCTGGCTTTTGAACTTTGCGCCTATAACAGTCCGGATGGTTCTTTTCCTCTTTGGTCCGGAGGACACGACGCCCACAGTTTCCAAAAAACAATTTGAAATGTGGACTCGTCAGACCACAGAACACTTTTTCCACTTTGCATCAGTCCATCTTAGATGAGCTTGGGCCCAGCGGCCGGGCGGCGTTTCTGGGTGCTGTTGATAAATGGCTTTCGCTTTGCATTGTAGAGTTTTAACTTGCACTTGCAGATGTAGCGACGAACTGTAGTTACTGACAGTGGTTTTCTGAAGTGTTCCTGAGCCCATGTGGTGATGTCCTTTACACACTGATGTCGGTTTTGATGCAGTACCGCCTGAGGGATCGAAGGTCACGGGCATTCAATGTTGGTTTTCGCCTTGTCGCTACGTGCAGTGATTTCTCCAGATTCTCTGAACCTTTTGACGATATTACGGACCGTAGATGATGAAATCCCTAAATTTCTTGCAATAGCTCGTTGAGGAATGTTGTTTTTAAACTGTTCGACAATCAGCTCACGATTTGTTCACTAAGTGGTGACCCTCGCCCCATCCTTGTTTGTGAATGACTGAGCATTTCAGGAAGCTGCTATTATACCCAATCATGGCACCCACCTGTTCCCAATTAGCCCGTTCACCTGTGGGATGTTCCAAATAAGTGTTTGATGAGCATTCCTCAACTCTCTCAGTCTTTTTTGCCACTTGTGCCAGCTTTTTTGAAACATGTTGCAGGCATCAAATTCCAAATGAGCTAATATTTGCAAAAAATTACAAAGTTTACCTGTTCGAACATTAAGTAACTTGTCTTTGCAGTGTATTCAATTGAATATAGGTTGAAAAGGATTTGCAAATCATTGTATTCTGTTTTTATTTACGATTTACACAACGTGCCAACTTCACTGGTTTTGGGTTTTGTAGAATTTATACAGTGTTTAACGAAACTGAATGCCTAGGTTTTTGTTTCTTCGAAATGCAGGCAGCTCACACACTTCAGTAGACCCCCTGGTACATTCATTGCACCATTCTGTTCAATTTGGGGTAGAAAATTGCCTGATTATTCCTGATAATGGAATGTCTATTCTGTTAAAATAACGTATATTTCAGATTTTACTGAGTTAGTCTTGTTCCTTATAAAGTGTGGTAAGTGTTTGTATAAGGTCGCGAGCTTGGAAGTGGGAACTGCTAGCTTTTCATTGCAGGGTGAATGTTCTTACCATTAAATAAGCAGTTCCTTTAATGAGTATGTGTGCTGGCTAGTGGGACTCTGAAGAAAAAATTGACAAAATTATAAACTTCATCATGGAGAAAAGGCATGTTTTGTGTTTGGAGAGGTTACTGGAGACCATTGATGTCCAGCTGCACCTATATTGATAAACTAAATTCAACGAGAAAGTCATTCCTTCATATTGAATTTCATGCGTCAAAAGTTGATTTGTGTTAAATATATGATTACTTTATGATGTGACAGTGCACCATTTTGAGGGATCTTAGACTTTGGGGAGCCACCTGGATAGCTGTCTTATTTGGGTCCTAGAGAGTAGGTAATTTAGAATTCAATGCTCAGATCACTTGCACTTGTGGTCAAGGAGTTTATGATCCCAGAAATTTATAGTTTTAAGCCCCAGCAATTTTTCGATTCTCATTATTATTTTTTTTTTTTTTTTAATTTCAATGCTGAATTTTCATTAAGATTTTTTGTTTGCAGCACTTTCTCTCTACCAAAATCACGAAAATAAACTGAAATACGATGTAATTCTAAATGCTTCAAGTGTCCTGACTCAGTTGAGCCATTTCTTTTCTGTCTGTGAAGCTGCAGTCTTGAATTATAAAGCCTTAAATAAGGTAACACATAAATAGCCAGATTTGGCTTCTGCGCAAAGGGGTTAATCAACCCTACTGATCAACTCAAGTGTGTCAAAGAATCAGATATTCTTCACTTTTAATGCCATGTAATTGTAATCAATCAGCTGCCAATTGAATTGATGGATCCAGGGAATGCAAGGGTCCCACAATGTCTGTTCATCACAACAGTAGTATGAACAATGCTGTGTAATGTGTTAAGATGTACTTTGATCCACCTGAGCCCTTTCACCTGTTTGATGTTAATGTGGTCACTGAAGTTAGCAGAGTTGTCGTTTTTATTTTAAGACCAGAAATGACGAATTCCCAATGTGGGAATGTCCCACATTGCTGTATAATGTGTATCATGCTGTATCATGTGTATGACATATTAATAGATGTAGTTTGATCCACCTGAGCCATTTCACCTGTTCGGTGTTAATGTGGTCATTGAAGGTAGCAGAGTAGTTGTTTTAATTTCCTCACTTGTATCTCAGTGTTTATTCAAAATAATGTGATCTCGTCACTGTCTATGCACCTGATGCCAGATAGTCATCTTAAAGGGTGCCAGATGTACGCACAGTGTTCAAGTTGTTGTTCTTCTGAATAAAATATCCATTGCAAACACGAAGAGTTTTTATTTGTTGTGGATTTTACTGCTGATCATAAAACTGTCCCACAGTGCCTGTCCATCACATGTCCACTGTCCTACAATGTCTGTCCGTCACACACATTTAATCCATTTTGCCTGCTTTATGGTAGACTTCCTGGCAAAATGTTTTCCATGGGGCTTTAGCTGTACTAAGTTATAGTAACCTGAATGAAGTTTCTTTTTTCTGCACAGTAGTTAGTTGGATCGTAAAATGAAATGATGCAGCTGCTTGCAAATGACAAAGTTATGGAGTTGTCAATGCCAACTACCCAATGTTGAGAAAGAATCCTTCATTTGATTACCTCCGATAGAATTGCCCATTCCCTAAACTAACTTAAAAAGTTTGTCTTCCTCCTCTGTGTGAACATTCGGTTTTGTGGTTCAGTGATGACTAATGTGGCAGGAATATCAATTTTAAGCCTATTTTCAATAAACATGAAGCTTAAATTGATAGTTCCAGTGAAAAGGTTGTTTCCACACCTCTTGTTCTCCGTTGCATAGGTTATGCACTTCTAAAAAAAAATCATAAGTTTTTGGAATATAGAAGGGTTTATTTTTCTCTCCTGGTGTTACACATGACCAGCATTGTGAACACGCTCACAACAAAGCAAGATACACTGCTCATTTAATGTTTGAGCCTTGAGGTTCTCTGCACCCTCAAAGTGGAATAGCTTACTGAGGGAGACTGAGTTTTGAGATTTAGTAACATTCAGTGAATTTAAATATGTTAGAACCTGCTTCCATACACTTTATTTCAAAACCTGTAAATGTCCATTCTAATTGTGTTGAGACTGCTGCGCTTTATGTATTGCATATGGTATTGCTTAGTTTGTTTTTGTCTTGATGTGAGTTCGTCGATGTATGATATGGACTGCTGCTAGTCTTGGCTAGGTCTTTCTTGTAAAATAGGTTTTAATCTCAATGGGACCGACCTGGAGCGGTGCGGGCACTTAAGTTCCTTATTCCAACCACCGTACTGCCAATAGAGGTCCCCTTTAAATTTACTTTATGATATGAAGTTACCGACAATAAACTTCAGCACAGTGGAATACTGCCTTAATGCCTGAGCATGATCGCTGCACAGTAATTTCTTGTGCACAGAGACAAATTATCGGCCTTATGTCATCTGGAAATTGTGAAATTATTACCTGTACCAAGGAGGTTACGTTACTTTTCACCCGTTCGTTTGTTTATCCATTTGTCTGTCTGTTAACAGGGTAACTCAAAAAGTTATGAACTGTTTGGCATGAAATTTAGTTGGATGATGGGTGGTAGTCCAAGGATGAGTTGGTTCAATTTTGGAAGTAATCCAGAACATATTATGGACTCTGGATCCGGAAGAATTAAAATGTTAATGCCAGTCTGTGTGATATTTCCGACTATAATTCAAGAAGTTATGGACGATTTGGCTTGGAATTTGGCAGGATGATAGGTGGTAGTCCAAGGAAGAGTTGATTTAATTTTGGAAGTGATCTGGAGCTGATTCTGTAACCAAAAGAGCAGATACATAGCGTGGCAGAGGTATGCGCTCTACCGAGTGCCCTCTAGTTTTATTTTTGAAAGTCTGTCTATGTTTACGTATTAATTTGGACGCGCAATATGAGGGGGTTTCGTGTCGCCATGGCCCGTTCAGACGCTCTGTTTGCCACTTCGCGCAGTGAGAAAAAAGGCTCTCACCTTGGCAAATTGACTCATAGCTTTGCTTCAACTGTGCGAGAGCCTGACGATGGCTGACTAAAATGTTCACTTCAGAAATGCATCTGAACGTCTGATGACTGGTCGGGAGCGGTTGTTCAGGCCTTGCTACCCCCAGTACACTGCACTGCAAACGACGCCTGACAAAGCCGATATTCAGTCAGACTAAAAATGAGTCGTGCGGCTCAAAATTGGGTCAGAAACGGACTCAAATTATAAATTTAGCGCCCGGCTCAGGAAGTTGGTCATAGACGTTCCATGCTCACGATTGTGCAATATCTTCACAGCATTTGAATGAAGTTTTTATGTCAAGTGATGTTTTTTCACGTATTAGTTTCCACTTGATCCAAGTTTTCCCAGTGGTGAACTCATGTTTTGTTTTCACTTCTAGGCAGAATTTACATGGAACTCCTGTAACCTTTATCATAGCTGAGTATATTGGGTTGTTTCACCATTCTACCTGGATCATCGCTTGAATGTCTGCTTGAATCATTTCATTGAGCCATTCTTGTTTAAATGTGAAATCGCCTTTTAACTTGGGCACCTGGAATGGTAACATTCCCTCTTTTTGCTTCGCCATTGCTGCTCAACAATTGTGGATGTTATTGAAATGGACGTTACAGTGCTCAAATGGAGCTGGCTGCATACTTCGTCAATTAAATCATTGAAAAGTGTGTATGAAGCCTTCAAGTAAAATTAGCTTCACCGCTTTTGGCTGATGAACTGAACATCAGTGCTTCAAATGTATGCAGTGTATAACTATTTCGTCAATCATAGAATGTATAAAAATCATAAAGTTAAAAAAATTTGTTTTTTGCGTGGTCTGAAAAAATCAAGTGCACGGGTCCTTCAACGGATCTAGCGCAGCTGCGCATGCGCGCAGTTTACAGGGAACATCACATGCAACCTTTTGTCCTTGAGTCATGCACGAATTCACCCATGTGCTATGAAGCCATTCCCCCTTGAGCCTTTCAGCCATTTGGTTATGCAGCGTAGCGGTTGTGCAGCCAATCAGCCATTCAGCCATGCAGTTGCTCGGCCATAAGGCTGTTCCACCAGGTAACCATTCTGCAGCTGCTCTGCAGGGCATCCTTCTTTTTTTATGATCCCTTCTTTTTTCAGCTCTGCTTCTTTATATCCGCTGGTTAGAGCCCCGTGGTGGGGCTCAGGATTCCGGCTTATGTCTGGAGAGATGACGTTTGTTAGAGATCTGTGCCTGGGTCTTTGAACTCAGCCCTAACCCCAACATTGCTCCAGGGAATTTTTCCCTGTTTCTCTCTCTGCTGATGGTTCTGTCATCATGGCATTTTCCCCAGGGTATCCCTTGCGATGGGACCTTACATTCTTATGTGCCTCTTGGTACATGTCTGAATATTGATCTGAGCCACCCTCCATTCAACTGGAAAGCTGATTGATGATCTACAGCCTCCATTTTGGACAAATTTTGAAAACTTTCTCATATAAATGGTGTCCTCACTTTTAATTTGCATCCTGCTCTCCTTTTTGGTGTCCATTTTATTTTGTAAAAATGTCATGAATGGACACTGATTGCTGTTTCGGCTTTGTCGGATTTTTGGCTTGTCTGATTGGCAGGAATTCCTGTAATTGCTTATTTTGTGGACAGCCGCATCTTGGGTAGTTGTGTGAAGTGCGTCATCATTCATTTAGTGCAACTCCAGATGACGTTAATGATGGTGCCATCAGATAAAGTGTTTGTTATTGTTGTCACATCATTATATAATAATTATGCTTCTGAAGTGGCTGTATGGTATTTTCAGTAAGGTCCTAATCTGTAAATTGCCATTATTGGCGGTTAACTTCAGAGAAACAAAGGATGAGTACCCTAAGATGATCCAAAATGCTTCATAATTGGTTTGATTGTTGAGAAAACTGCTAAAATTTGCAGGCTTTGACCATGTGGTGCCACCTGACCAAATGGTAATATGCAAGCCTTGTTTGATTCCCCCCCCCTCTTCCCAAGCACCTCGTTTTGATTTTCACTTTGCCTTGAGATAATTGAACCTTGCAGGGCACGCTGTACTGAGAAGTGAATTCCAGTGAATCTTTAGTTGTGACTGGTAGAGATTGACTTGTTTAGAACCATTGTTGTCATGAGCTAACTGCAAGCCTTTTTTTCTATTTGCCTCAGCAAACTCGCTTTAACAAATTGCCTAATCGGTCTGCCATCAACCATATTTATGGATGTTCATTTGGATACTATAACATAATATTACAAAGACAACATAGCATTTTCTTTTTGTCTGTCGTCATAAAATTAGTAAATGCATGCTTAGGAGTTAAAACTCTTCTGCCGGATCACTTGCACATTCAATTTTATTTTCTTAGTTGCTTGCTATAAGCAATGCCACTGAGTCAGGCCCAGGAAATCATAAGGAGCATCTATTGCCTGGTTCAGCTGGCATTTGAAGGCTGCTCGGGTACTTATGGCTCATGTTGTGGGTGGTATATTCTTTGTATTAATCAGGGAAGAAGGAGCCTCGTTTCTGCTTAAATTTTCATTTGCCATGAACTGATTCTCATAGTTATTTGTCCATTTAGTGGCTCTACCATTCCAGCCTAACCACTTGCATTGCAAAAGTCAAATTTTATGCCCATTACAGAGTGTGTAGTCCTTCTACCTTCTATTTGTAGCCCCCGGACGAAGTCGGGCGGCTACTATGAATTCATGCTTGTCGTCTCCACCGCCATGTCCATTGACACTTCCTTATGGGCGCTCTACAGACTTTAAATGTGACCTGTCACGCAAAAAGGGAACTATCCAACCAAAACATGGATTTTGAGATTTTTACTTTTTTTTTTTGTCTAAAAAATTTGGCATCTCCAAAACCACCCGAATCTGGAATGTTCAATTGGGAACTATGTACAAGGCTTTTCGCATATGCGGCCCCCTATTGCCAACTCAGGAGAGTGAGACAGCTAGCGGCTCTCCTCTGAAGCACGCGCCCATCGCCACCGCTTCTTATACACTCATTGGTTGAAACTTCGCAAGCTCAGAACGAGGGCGGAGGATACCCGAACATGAAAGAGCTTAGAATCCTCCTAACGAGCGCCCATCTGGCCAACAGGAGGCGCCTGAGAACTTGTTATTTACAATACCCTATCCCGACAGACCCTTCCCAGTTTGCATCCCTATAGCGCATTGGCCAATTGCGCGTTTCGCCGCTATGAAAAGAGCTGCCGACCACTGCCGGCTGGTACGAGGCGGGGATCGAACCCGCGTCATGATAGTCACTTCTGCTTTGCAACGCGATGCTTTACCGAGTGAGCTATGCGGCAGCTAGATTTCACCAACAGCTGCTTCTTTCGATCTGAAATGAATTTGAATCTGACCTTTGAACTTTGCTTTTCTATTGAAGCGAATATCTCAAACACTACTTCCTGGAGGATAGTATTCTTTTCGCGTGACAGGTCACTGTTATGTTTGACCGATTACTTTCATATTTCGTGTGGACGTATGTTATACTATAGTTATGACACCTATCGATTTTGGTTGCTATGGAGACAGTATTGACCACGTAATGCGCAAAAAATGGGAGAAGCGGGCTTTCAGGGGCTACACCCATGCGGTCGTGGAGACCAGACTGTCAAGTTATTTGTTGGAGAAATTGTGGCTTGACAGAACTTGTGTTTTGTTTGATTTTTCTTACTGTTGCAGTGAAGGCTTTTTGTGCTTCTAAATGAATACCTAGCACTTTAGAAACATCAATGAAGTATTTTGGGCCTAAACAGCCAGTGAGCATCATGGTCATTTCATGGCTGTAGCCGTTTTGGAGAAAAGTGGAAGATTCGATTGGCAGTCTAAGACGATTTTCATGGAGTGGCTGATGGAAATGGAGTGCTGTTGCAGGACAGCTTGCAGTATAAAACATTTGTCCTTGTACAAGGGGCAGTATGATGACTGCCGTTTTTTAGAAGCTCATGCTGTATTAAGTGAAATTCTTTAGTATGAGGATGTTTGTCACAGTTATTGGCGTAGTGGTAGAAATTGGAGCCACAATATGAATCTGGCTATACAATGTCCTGGCAGCAAAAAGGATACAGTAAGGGAATAAGCATTGAATGCGTCAACATTTTTCTCACTATACGAGTATATATTTCTAATGGGGATATTGACATGAAATTTTCACCAGGTTGTTTGGTAACAACCCTAGCAATCCACACATGCAAAGAAATCAAAACAAATAAGTCCATAAATTATGTGTAATAAAGTGGATTGACAGAAGAGTCTGAGAAATTTGTCCTCCTCTTGAGTCAATGGGTGGACCTGTCAGTTCGGCTGAGTTCAGGGTGGGGGAAACAAATCTTTCAAAAAAAAGAATGAGTAGAATGACAATAAAAATCTTCCGTGATAAAAGACCTAGGCTATATAGTGCTGAGCAATTACACTGCATTTCTCATGGAATTTTTTATATCCCTTCTAAAGCATGAGCTGCTGAAATTATCATTAAAATATATACTGTGCTGTGTTTACCCTATATCTTTTTCAGTAGAGGCATTGCTAATTCAATTGCTGCGTCTACATGGTTCTCAGGATGGTTGGGTTTACATGGCTCTCATGTTTGGTGGAGTCGACACTCAATTTCCGTTCACATGGCTGGAAAAGGAAGGCTGCTTTGTCTGTGACAGAAAATGATGAGTTTTCAGTGATTATTTAAGTACTCAGAGTCATGTTATCCACAGTCTTGAGTTCCATTATATGGCTGTTTATTCTAATCTGTCACATGAATAGTTTGCTACATAGAGGATCTTACACGAGTGGGCCTGTCATACGATATGATTCCCACTACGACATTAATATAATGAAAAACTATAATAGGTGCACTTTAACAAACCTAACATTTGCTTGATGAGTTTCATGACTTTCTTGTGACACGATCAAGAGTATAAGATTCCATTTATCACATAGCTGAGCTCCGTAATTTCATGGAAAGCAGATGTAATTCCCGTTAGCGCCCATGATATGTTAGCACTGAGATAACTCAATCGCTCTGCTAATTGGTCACGGAGTTACAGACATCTGTGTTTGAACTAGCTGCGGTTCATAATTGTAGTCAACTGAGTAGCTAGTTAACATTAGCTTGCTTGCTAACAAACTACTGTTACATACTGGTTATGTTAAAGAACTGCATGCATGCTAGCTAGCTAGCTAGCTAAGTAACATTAACCTAGTTATGCAAGTGCCACTTAGCTAGCTTGCGACAGCGCTGAGCTATACCAATTTAACCTACACTTGTTATTGTTCACTTTCAT
Organism: Gymnothorax javanicus; assembly: GCA_029692085.1. Taxonomy (NCBI): domain Eukaryota; kingdom Metazoa; phylum Chordata; class Actinopteri; order Anguilliformes; family Muraenidae; genus Gymnothorax; species Gymnothorax javanicus. Next base: position 28,716,316 of record CM056205.1, on the reverse strand, counting down.
GTGACTGTCACGACTAATTATGTATGACGTCTTAAGCCGGAAGTCAGCCATCCTGGTGGTATAAACATGTGTACTTGCTTTGTTATGCCCTCGCCGACGAAGTAGTCGGAGGGGGATATAGTAACGCCGCAGTCCGTCCGTCCTTCCATCCGTCCTTCTGTCTGTCCGTCCGTAACAGATCTGGTTTCCGTTCAATAACCTTAGTAATGTTTGACGGATTTTAATTAAATTTGATGTGAAGGTACTTGGTATCAAAATACAGGCTGAGTTCGATTTCGGCGTATGTAGGTCAAAGGTCATAGCTCATTAAATATGCGAAAATGGTTTTCGTTCGATAATTTGAGTAATGTTTGACGGGTTTTAATGAAATTTGATGTGAAGGCACTTTATATCAAAATACAGGCTACGTTCAATTTCGGAGTATGTAGGTCAAAGGTCGTAGCTCATTAAATATGCAAAAATTGTTTCTGTTCTATAACTTGAGTAATGTTTGACGGATTTTAATGCAATTTGATATGAAGGGACATGGTATGAAAATACAGCCCAAGTTTGATTTTGGAATATGTAGGTCAAAGGTCATAGCTCAGTAAATATGCGAAAATGGTTTCCGTTCGATAACTTGAGTAATGTGTGACGGATTTTAATGAAATTTGATGTGAAGGTACTGTATATCAAAATACAGGCTAAGTCCGATTTAGGAGTATGTAGGTCGAAGGTCATAGTTCATTAAATATGCGAAAATGGTTTCCGTTCGATAACTTGAGTAATGTTCGACGGATTTTAATGAAATTTGATATGAAGGTACATGGTATGAAAATACAGCCCAAGTTCAATTTCGGATTATGTAGGTCAAAGGTCATAGCTCATGAAATATGCAAAAATGGTTTCTGTTCCATAACTTGAGTAATGTTTGACGGATTTTAATGAAATTTGATATGAAGGTACATGGCATCAAAATACAGCCCAAGTTCGATTTCGGAGTATGTAGGTCAAAGGTCATAGCTCATTAAATATGCAAAAATGGTTTCCAGAAGATTTAACAGTATAACGTGATGACTGTTTCATTGGACATTATCATTTTGTTGTCATGAATGCTGCTTCTTAATCACATCCAAGATTCCTTTCATGCCATTAGACTGTTTCAAATATTATACAGTACTAACCTTTGAAAGTTCAAGGATACGTTCATATTATGTTTTCACTTTTCACTCTTCTTTCATTTTGTCACCTTTTCATATATGCTTTAATCTTCTTCTGTAAATCCCTGATTTTATTTACATTCTTTTATTAAATCTTCATACCAATTAACATAAAGATTTTTTTCAGATCTTCTCATGGGCCATTCCGTAAAGAAGTAAACTTTCTGTACATCGAATCCCCAGGTATTAATAACTTCCTTGCCTCGTAATATAGTATAGTCTAATGAAAGTAACTTCTTCTGACGTATACACATGTACATGTACAACATTTGTACCTGGCGAGGGGATGCTACGCTTTGCGTTGCCCTTGTTAATATGGTATTTATCCATTCAGAGACAATCAAATTTGTTTAGTTGGCGTTACCCCTTCTTTATCTTGACAGCTGAAATCAACTGATTCACTTAGTGGAAATTCTTGTGTGCATGAAACCATACTCATTAAGTCACATACATGAGGTTCTAATCCAGCACCAAACTGTGATTCAGAACCTTTGTCATTACTCCAAGTTAAACTGTTTTTGGGAAAGCGGTCGGATTTGGGACTCTTCTTTTCGTGGAAGGACAGCACAGCGATGATTCAGCACTACTAATCCTAAATTTCACCTGCTGTACATTTGTCTGCTCCTCAGACTCTTTCTGGAAAGTAAAATGTCAGCTGGCTCTGTATTTACTGTCTTGGAACGCAGTACCAGGGTAATTCATTCTGTATGAATACCGCTTCTCTTTTTGTGCCTAGCAGATTACAGCGACTTTGCTCCTTGTTCTTTGTCTCCTTTATGAAGGTGGGTATTAAATCGTAAAGTTACATTTGTGCTTCAGTCTACCTCCACTCTGGAGTTGAGAATTAAATCGTAACGGCTGCTTCTGAGCTTCAGTCTTGTTCTATTCTGGAGATGGCGGTTATTGTAACGGCAGCATTTGAGCTTCAGTTTTTCGCCATTGTGGCGGTGGGCATTAAATCTTAACGGTAGCGTTTGAGCTTCAGTCTCTCTCCATTATGGAGATGATTATTACTGTAACGGCAGCACTTGAGCAACAGTACTCAATTATGGAGATGACAACAGCAGCATTCCGGCTTCAGTTCCTCTCCATTGGCTGGTTATGATTGTAATGAAAGCTTTTGCAATTCAACTTTTCTCCATCATAGAGGTGGTTATTAACATAATAGTAACGTTTGAGTTTCAGCCCTTCTCCATTATGGAAATGGTTATCATTGACACGGCAGTGTTTGAGCTGCAGTCCTCCTTTATGGGGATGGTTAGTATTGTAATGGCAGCATTTGAGCTTCAGTCCCTCTCCATTATGTGGATGGGTATTATGGTAGCTGCACTGTTTGAATTTTTGTCCATCTCCTACAGCAACCGCAGTATTTTGGTCCTTCTCCATTGGCAGGTGGGTATTAAATCGTAACAGCAGCGTTTGAGCCTCAGTCTCTTTCCATTCTGGAAATGGGTATTGACTTGTAACGGCAGCATTTGAGCATTAGTGCTTCTCCATTATAGTTGTCATAACGGCAGTTTCAGTTTCAGCCCATCGCGAGCTTGTGACAGATGCTGGAACAGCAATCTGGTTGCCATGGTAATGGATTACGTTCAGCTTGTCTATCACTCCCCAATTATTGTACCCCCGCTACGAAGTAAGCGGGGGTATATAGCGGCCCGCCCGCCGTCCGTCCGTCCTTCCGTCCGGGGTCATATCTCAAAAACCGTTGGAAATATTTCGACCAAACTTTGTACAATCGTGAACCATGTCACAAACTACGCATCCAGTCATTTTCAGCTTTCTGGGATGTCAATTTTCTGACGTTTCCATGGAAACGTCACATTTTCTACTTTATTCTATAGTGGACAATGGGGACAAGTTTTCTCGGAAACTACTACACCTAGATGAATGAAATTTTGTTTGTAGGTACTCCTGACGATACTTTGAACGAGTTCAAACCCAGTTCGAAACTTTATTTTTACGGAGTTATTGCCCTTGAATCTTTGATTCGACTTAGTGCAAAAAATCCGCCGATGCATCAATGGGGACAAATTTTCTCGAAACTATTACACCTAGATGAATGAAATTTTGTTTGTAGGTACTCCTGACGATACTCTTGAACAAGTTCGAAACCCAGTTCGAAACTTTATTTTTTACGGAGTTATTGCCCTTGAATCTTTGATTCGACTTAGTGCAAAAATCCGCTGGGATGCATCAATGGGGACAAATTTTCTCGGAAACTATTACACCTAGATGAATGAAATTTTGTTTGTAGGTACTCCTGACGATACTCTTGAACGAGTTCGAAACCCAGTTCCGAAACTTTATTTTTTACGGAGTTATTGCCCTTGAATCTTTGATTCGACTTAGTGCAAAAATCCGCCGGGATGCATCAATGGGGACAAATTTTCTCGGAAACTATTACACCTAGATGAATGAAATTTTGTTTGTAGGTACTCCTGACGATACTCTTGAACGAGTTCGAAACCCAGTTCCGAAACTTCATTTTTTACGGAGTTATTGCCCTTGAATCTTTGATTCGACTTAGTGCGAAAATTGGCTGGGACGCGTCAATGGGAACAAGTTTACTCGGAAATTACTACCCCTACATCAATGACATTTTGCTTGTGGGTACTCCTGACGATACTCTCGAACGAGTTTCAAAACCGAAGTTACTTAAACTGTATTTTTTACGGAGTTATTGCCCTTGAATCTTAATTCAACTTAGTACGAAAATCGACTGGGAGGCATCAATGGAGACAAGTTTGTACACTAAATGGACCTTTTTGGTACTTGATTTGAATATGACTGCATATTACATTTCCATAGAAGCGTTATTTGCTATTGACATTCATTGAGCGACAAATGGGGAGCGGGGGTACGTGAGCTTTGCTCGCTTTTTTCTTGTCAGTTTGAGAAAGAATGGTAACCAAAAACAATGAAATTAAAAAAAAAAGAAGGGCCATTACGTCACAGTGACAGCATTCAGATTTTGCATTCTTGCCTAACTCTGGTACCTCTTCTATTGAAGTTAATTGGGTGGGCATGACAGGTCTCATTAAAACCCATTGTACAGTAACTGTGTTTCACCTTTGACTGGAAAATCTTTTCTCAAAATAGAAAAACGACAGGTTGTGATGTGGACTGATGTTTATTTGAATGTATTTGTGCGTTTCCGTGTTACGGTCTCCAAACAGATCATGGCTCTGGCCAGCATCTGCATATTGCTCTACTCAAGCCCCTGTTTGGTCCAAGCTGGCTGACATAATATCATAATGCGTAACCATACGGGGCAGGTCTGACTTGGTATCCTTGACCAGACTGCAATTTTTGCTACATTAGTTTATTTTTGGCTCGGAGTTTGGTAAATATCCTTAAACCAAATTAGGACACGACCACCTGCTACTATGCCCTGCAATTTACCTCCTTGATTTATATTTGTGCATCTAAACATTAAGCTAGAGATGCTATAACCAGTGTTGTACCAGTGTTGCTCTTGTGACTTTTGCGCCAAAACGCTGCGGGGCGAATAGCCACTTCCTATCGCTTTACTTTTGAATGCGAGCGCCCATGACGAATAATGTAAGCTCACGCCATGTCGGACATTATGGTGTTCCAACACTTCACAATTTGACGTGAATAAATAACGTAATAAATGTTTACGGGGTTACATATGAAGTGTATATGTGTGTCAGCATTTTCCCCTCTTTACCAAACAAGAAGCGCATATTCTATTCATTGAAGAGAAATGACAGTAAGTTTGTGATGCGCTCCTGCAACTGTACGAACATAGTGGATGGGGAGGATTTTGTGACTGGACATTCCATGATGGGGATGGGCTAGCTTTGGCAAAACACATATTTCAGGGTGCTTTTAATCTTGAAAAAGCACCTTGAATACAATAAAACTCTCTCAAACTATTTTAACGCTAACCTTTAATAAAGCTATTTAACCTTAAGTTATAAACTTTACAAGTTTAAAAGTACCCATTCAGATCACTGTCGTCACTTCAACCCACTGAGGCAGAAATTACATTTGACCTAAGTGTGATGCTACCTCTCTAATTTTTCATTTCAGTTTTTCCCTTAAGAAGGTTCAACTTTGCTGCAACCCTTAAGTGGTCATTGGTTGCAGCACAGTGGTAAAAATTAGGACATATTATGAGAAACCGCATTCACGGATTTCGCTAGCTAACTTGGCTATCATCTGTGGCATTCCCCGATCATTATTGAGAGAGCAGGCCAGTGTTGGCCCTCCTGAATATTTTTAAACTTCATCAACAGTTTGATGGTTGGTCTGTTATTGATGATGAAACATAGCCTATTCAATCAGATTTAAGAAGCTATGCCAGTTGTAAGTTTCCATTGCTATTAGCCAATTGCAGGATCACCTAGCAATTTATTTTTTCCAAATTAAATACATTTGTAATTGGTTGCAGTGTGGTTTCGTAAGTTTGGCTTAGTGTTTATTGATGAGACAAGATGTTGGCTAGCGTTAACATTATTGAAATATTTTTGGTAAGGCACACTAGCAATGTGCATTGAAAGCATGTAATTGTAAACAGTTGACATCATTATTCTCCTTAACATCTTTACTTCTCCAGTATTACCATTAACACGCTACTGTACAGCGATTAACTTTGAACGACTTACAAGAAAACGTTTAAGTTATGACCAACACGATGTCTGTTTCTTGAGTTCGGTGGGGACAAGCTCCCGTTCTCAGCCTGGGTTGCGGGGTTGCCACATCCAAATAAATTCAAAATATACAAGACTGCCATCAGAGGAAGCGTATATCAAATGTAGGGCTCGTAAACATTGCAGCAGATTACCAAAGATACAGTCATTGGAGGTGAAATGACAGGTTGTGGTGGTCCAATTCACTTCAATATTGGCCGAAATTAAGTCTCACACTTGGTACATATGTGCCTTCACATGCTACAGTCATGTAATGACCCATCAACTGGCTGGAGTGGGGCTTTAATCGCCTGCTGTTCAAAACTATCATCATGGCTGCACCAGTTATTGAGATTTTTCTTCCGTCAACAACTGAATTATCAATGAATTGGCCCAACCAAGTGGAGCGGTCTGTCTTAAAGCAACTTACATACACAGGTCAACGAATATCCAAGAGATATCAAAAATCATTTTCGCATTTTTTTTTTTTTTTTTTTTTTTTTTTTTTGCCAGACAAGGGGCTATTTTCCCCTTTCACCATGGATTATCACAAAATGCGGATTTGCGAACGGGCTGCAAGGGCCCTGAGATGGTGATAACAGTAAGGACAGTTTTTGGTGTGATATCTAGGTAACATGCAGGTTCAGTCCTTTTTTATGGAGATGGTGATTATTGTAACAGCATTTGTTGCATTGCTGTGATATCTCATTGCCAGACGGGTTCAGTCCCTCGTGGACAGTGTGGTCACCCAGGTCTCAGTTGGGGCTGTTTTGTGATACTTCGTTGGTGTTTCATGAGGAAGTCTCTGTTATCGGCCTTGCTGTCTCTCCTTCACTCTCGGTCTTAAAGCTCTTTTCCCCCTGCTCACACTTATATTCCCTCTCTACCTTCTCTTTTTCCTTCTCTCCCCTCAGGTCTTTCCATTCATTCTCTCCTCTCTTTCCTGCTGTCTTTCTTTCTCACTGTTTGCCTGTAGTATGCAGGGCCAGAATTTTGCATGTCAGTGCATCATACCCCTGGCTGCCGCCCCCCCACTGAGAGACGTGTTTCAGAAGTCCCTAGGGCCATGCTCTCTCATTTAAAATCATTAAATTAAGCGACTGTACAGCGTTATCAATTCCACTACTAGTCTTTGGTAACTTGGCCCTTTAAAGTAAGAGGCAGCAATGTTTCTTGACTGTCCGGATCCTTCCCTGTGCTCACTAGGTCGGGGGGGGGGCGGGCAGTCACTGTTTCTGAAACGAAGATTGACATTTGAGAATGTGTTGAGTAAATAAGCTGTTATTTTTAAACACTGTACAGTAATTTGAACTAAATGAACTTGCTCACCCTGCACAGTCACCATTGGGAGTTCTTGGCTGGCTTTGTCAGCCCTCACTTGAGAGAACTGCTCAGGTGAAGCAGAGAGCGGGGGAAGAAATATGAAAATGTTGGTCCAGACTACTTAACAATATAAAGTTACAGTGCCCTCGGCTAGTATTTGCTCCCTTGGTGGTATATATGAACAAAAATGGTTATGAGTTAATGCTGTCCTATTCAACTCATCCCACAGGTTTTCTCTTGAGTTTAGGCCAGGGAACTGTGTTGGCCTTGGCAGAACCTTGATTCTGTGCTCAGCGGACAATTTTTGCGCTGATTTCGATAAATGCTTCGGTTCATTGTACTGAAGATCCGCAATGGTCAAACGTGAGCTTTCTGGCGGAGGCAGTCAGATTTTATTTAAGATCTAGCGGTACTTTATGGAATTCATTTGAATCCAAACAAGTTGTTCTGGGCCTTTGGAGGGAAAACAATCCCATAACATCAGTACTTCAGTTTTTGCACCAAGTCTACCATTGCAGTATACTGCTAAAGAGCTCTATTTTGGCCTTACGAAGCCATAGAACCTATGGGAAGTTCTTGTAACTTTAGCACTTCTGCATCTCCATAACATGACAGAAAGGAGCAACACATGGGATGGTCCTTTTCTTCTTCAACCTGGATACACAATGTCCATTGTTACTGTAAACAAATGGTAAAGTTGTCTGGTCCGACAGTGGCACATTTCCACTATAGATCACTCCTTTTCAGACGGACTCAAGCCCAGAAATGACAATGGTATTTCTGGATGTTTCTGGATGCACGTTTTTGTGGAAAATATTTAGTTAAATTGTGAATATTTTTCCTTCATTCATCTTTCTCACATCAAGGTTAGATTTTTGCCAATGTTTTTAATAAAGGACTAGGACAATGAACAGAAGCCAAATTTGTTTAGCCGTTTTGCTACTGTCTAACAAGGGTGCAAATATTAATGGAGCGCTCTGCATGTATTTTCAAAATATTAACGATTTCACCATGTAAATAAAGAAAAATGGAAAAAATAAAATCTGGGAAAATGAGAGCTATACACGCTGAAGCTTGTTTGTGGTTAGGTGCGCTGTAAATTTCCTGTTTGAGTCCTGTGATTATTGGGATTCAGATATCATTGTACTGTACCTTTCACCTATAACAGGTGTTGCTTCTCAGCCTAGTTTTGGTGTGCACTATTTTTATTCCTCAGTTAAATTTAGTCTTTCTTGCCCGTGAACAATTATTATTTACTTGTAGCTATTTCTAGAAAATGAGCACACGAGCAGTGTTCAACTTTTTGCCTTGTTTTATTTTTCTTTTATTAGCATTTATTGTGTTTTCTGTATGACTGGTCTGTTTATCTGAGGAGCATTCCATGGTATTCATTTAGTTAAGGACAGGACATTTAGAGAAGTAATTCCATTGCAGCTACTGATGTGTTGGCCCTCTGAATTGTTTGAATGGCTGAATTTGAAGTACCCTGGGAGTACTTCACGTGATATAAAAATGAATGTCATCAACGATAATTACTCCACTTAATTAAGAAAAACTTTTACGGACAGGATAGATTGCGACATGGTTTTTTTTCTAAGTGGTTAAATCAAAATTTCTCTTCATTTAGGTGATATTCTTCAAATTCAGCCATCCAGTGATGTACACTTATATGAAAGGAATATCATTCAGGAATTTTCAAAAAAAATATCTGAACAGAAGAAATCAACAGGGGTGTCAATGTGCGTTAGGGGCAGGACAGGGCAAAATGTAATGGACAGGACACTTTTGTCACTCCGGACGAATATCAATTAATTACCACTAAAACTTGTATTGATCAGTATTATGGATACATTTGCTTTGTGAGAGAGACAGCTACATATCTTTTAATAAGAAATATGTCGTTTTAATTTCAAATATCAAGACTTATAGCCTCATATCTATAAGCATGTAGAAAATTGTTACACAATGTAAATGCACGCATCTAAGTCTAATGCCTGGCATAACTAACTTGAAAAATGTAAATTTAAACAAAATTCCATATGTTGATGCCGGTCACAGCCATGAAATTGACAACGGTACATAATTGCCATGAGTCCAATGATCCATGAAGCCAAATACATTTTTTCAGAAACTTTAGGATGTCAACTAACATATCCACCAGGTATTTCATGAAAATCCGGAAAAAAAAAAAAAAAAAAAAAAATTTCTGGAGCCATGTTGCAAATACCACGGAATGCCCCATAGTCTAAGAGCAAAGAATGAATGACTAAATAAACAAACAAAAAAACAGGCTTGCATTTAAGTTCTACATTTGCTATACTCTCAAAGCTGTGATCTTTCTCTGAAGTTTAAGGGCTTTGTTTATCTGTCGCACAGGATGAGAACCACTTTCTGTTTACATTTCTGTACAAATTTGTGGAATTCTCAATGCAATATCAGGTCATTGTACGTTCTACTGTCGTTTCAGGAATACGGAGATGAAATGCCTTTGAGTCATTTTCTGTTCCAGCAGCTCTGAAACCTGAATAAAAGATTATCTGATTCAGAGCAGGGGCGAGACATCTGAAGTGTGAGATAAAAAATACATTTCACTTCCTCTGAGATGGTTTGCAAACTGCCACGTGCAAGAATGACGCACAGTTTTATTTTGGCTTCATGGGAGAGCTGAGTGTAGGGTGCAGGGAAAGGAGCTGATTGTGCTGTGGCAGTGTGCTTCAGCTCAGAAACATGCAACTCTAATACTCACTCCTGTGGTTAGCTTTAGCTCAGAAATGCGCTGCTCTCATAATCAGGCTCAGTAATGCACTGCTCTCATATTCACTCCTGTGGTTAGCTTTAGCTCAGTAACACACTGCTCTCATACTCACCCCTGTGGCTAGCTTTAGCTCAGAAACGCGCTGCTCAAATACTCACTCCTGCGGTTAGCTTAAGCTCAGAAACACGCTGCTCTCCTACTCACTCCTGTGGTTAGCTTTGGCTCAGAAATGCACTACTCTCCTACTCACTCCTGTGGTTAGCTTTAGCTCAGAAATACGCTGCTCTCATGCTCTATCCTGTAAGCTTAAGCTCAGAAACACGCTGCTCTCTTACTCATTCCTCCAGTTAGCTTTTGCTCAGAAACACACTGCTCTCTCGCACATACTATTGCAGTTAGCTTTAGCTCTGAAGTACGCTGCTCTCATACTCACTACTGCAATTAGTTTTAGCTCTGAAATGCACTGGAAGTAGTGGACAGTGCGAGTTCAGTTCTCTCATGTCTGTGCAAATAGTGTCTCGGGAAGAAAGGAAAAGCTCCACTTGGCCTTACTTTGACCAGATATCGGGGGAAAAAAAAGCTAGACCTTGCCCAAGCTAGACCAATGAATGATTGAGCTGACACTACCATTGCTGGATGTTAAAAAAGGGCTACAATAGCCAAATTATGCATTAATGTTTGCACTGTAATAACATTGCTAATGCTTTTTTCTTTCTTTGAAGGAAAGCTATGCATTGTTTTTTGTGGTTGTTCAAGGAAGACCTACACTGAAGTGGCTTTTCTTGTCCTGTTGTCCAAGACTTAATAAAAACGCTTTTCTCGCATATTATAGTTTGGTTTGGTTTGCTTATTTTGTAAATGTTTGTGTATCTCCTGTAGGAAGAACTTATACATTAAATGTAATGTTCATCTGGCCTTGAAAGATCATTGTGTTGTTCTTTTGTAAATTCTCTCTGAAGATAATGCAAGAAAGTGATTATTATCATTATTACTACATGTAACCACATTTTCTTGGGAGGCAAGAAGCTGTGTAGCCTATCGTTACTGCTCTCTGCAGCCAAATGCCTAACTGATGAGACAAGATCTTTTTCTTTGGCTTCATGACATTTATGCGTCATGTATTATGATTGACCTGTTTGTGCTCTTTGATCAGCAGATGACCAGGATTTTTTCTTTTTCTTTTTTTTTAAAGAATGAAACAAGTTCTTTCGCAGAGTGGATGTCACCCTTTACACTGCTTTTTATTAGACTGTGGGTTGTAAATAGAGTGAGAATTTGCAGTCTTTGGTCTTTGGAAGTAATGCGGTGTATAGGCTATACATGCAAAATATATCAAATAAATTTGGCTACAACATGCTTTCCGATGAGCAGTTTTATGTGTTTATATTTTTTATAAAGTGAGCCTAAAGTTGTCACTGGCGCTGTCTTAGTATAAGCATTAAATAGTCAATTCAATCCTGAGGGATCCTGGGAAAACACATTATTTATTATGCTTTATTTTACCAGGGAGAGATCTCCCATTTAAGATCAAAATCTCTTTGTCAAGGGAGCCGTGAGGCTTGAGGTGGAGAGGGAGAGGACAAATTGCGCCGCTCATTCGATCAGGGAATGTTCAAGTGGCAGGTTGGGAATTTAGCCATGACACCATGAACCCCTTAATCTTGTCAAAGAGAGTCATCGGACCTTTAATGACTACAGTGAGTCAAGACCTTGGTTTAACATCTTGCCTAAATGACGGCGTCAGCTTCAGTGCAGTGTCACCATTACTGCATTGGGGCATATCCCACCAGGGATACAATTGCCACCCACTGGCGCACTGACTCCTCTTGCAGCAACTTTGTTTTCACGCATGGTCTCCCATCCAAGTACTAATCAAGCCCACCCCTGCTTAGCTGCAGATCGAGTTGTGCTATAGTTGCTGACAGGGGGATTCTGACAAAGTTTAAAATCTGACTAAAAAGCCTCAACTCACAAACTGCAGCACTGATGAAGAGTTCACATTGCAAACAGGCCAAGCAATAATTCGAAGCAGACATCAGTTAGGGGTATACTGTATTTGTTCTGGCAACATCCAGGCTTAATGTATCCAGGACCCCTAAGGATTTTTCAAAGACCTTTCAGGGTTTTGCTTGGATCCTTAAGGATCCCCTAGGATTTTGCCAATATCCTTGAAGATCCCCAAGGATTTACCCGGGACCCTCAAGGATCCCTAAGGATCTTGCCAGGGTCCTTAAAGATCTCCAAGGATTTTCTCAGGATCCGCAAGGATCCCTTATGATATTGCCAGGATCCTTGAGGATCACCAAGGATTTTGTTGAGGATCCTTCCTGTTGAGGATCTTTTTTCAAGGATCCTGTTGGGCTGACTTACAGGATCCTTGCATGGATTCTCTTCAGGGAAACTGCGAGGATCTCTGTTTTTAATGATCTTTAAAGATTTTTTGCAGGATCCTTGTTTATTGTTGAAGATCCTGCAAGGATCCTTATTTCTCCAGATCCTTGAAGGTTTCTTGAAGGTTCCTGTCCTTGCAGGATTCTTGCTGGATCCTTCAGGATCCTTATGGATCCCCTGGGATCCTGCAAGGATTCCCACCAGGGATGAAATAAAAACCTCTTTGCTTGAGCTAGTTTAAGATGCAGGACTGTGATGATCTCTGAGATGCACTATGCTCACATGGAGGCTGTGACTTGTGTTCTTCCTTGCTGCTGGTTAAACTCTGTGTTTGCATACTGCACGACAGTCTGATATGCGTGACCTGGTCAGTGTAATTGACTGGGCGGCATGCCGGGGGCCCTTCTCACTCACTGGCAGTAATGGTATCGAATTTCTGCTGTAATTACAGCAGTTTTTCCCAGCCCTTTAGTTAGATGTGGCTCAGGAATGCACTGTCAGATTGGGAATTTGGAAATATCAGTGTGTTTCTCTTAATTGTGGTGAGTGCACCCTTAATATTGGTTTTAATTCCTGCAATATCGTCATCGGGCAGCACAACGAATTAAATATCTGACAGAACTGGCAACACTCAACCCTGTCCACCCGTCACTGCTACCCTGCTTTTGGTCTTGTTCTCTCAACTCTTGTAATTTCAGTATATTTTGGGCACTTGCATCATACGTGCAGGGACCGGGGATTTATTATCAGGGTTCGGGTAATTATGCCTTTAGAAAGAAACTAATTGTACTGAATCATTTTACTCATTGTAATTTGTGAATGTGCTTGTAGAGTATCGTTGTGCATGTCACAGTTGAAACTGCCCAGTGAGCTTTTGAAGAGGAAAAGCCCTTTTGATAAGTGGACCAGGCTGTTTGAAGGTGTGTGTGTGTATGAATGAGACCCTCAAGGCTGGGAGCAGCTCATTATCATCTGCATAATGCTGGAGCCGATTTAAAAAAAAAAAAAATGGAGCTGTGAGTGGTGAGAAGGTTCCACTTCTCTGGAGACTTTCTCTTAATGAAAAGTGGTGGCTTTGCTTCCGCAGGAACACTCTATGGGCAACAGTGGCTCTGTCTCCACAAGAACTCTCCATGAGCAGGAGGGCCCCTGCTTCCACAGGGACGCTATGGCTAACAGTGACTCCGCTTCAGCAGGAATGCTCAGTGACAATAGTGCTTCAACTTCCACAAGAAATTTCATTAAACAGCTGCCGCTCTGTTTCTGCTGGAACTCTTTTTGAGCGGCAGTGGCCCTGTTGCCTCAGGAACTCTGAGTGGATGTGACTCTGTTTCGACGGGAACTTTCTGTGACCAACGGTGGCTCTGCTTCATAGGATATTGCCAGAGATATATGGCTGTGTATGCTGTAAAAGATTGTAGGTGAGGTTTTGAGAATGGCAGCGCTGGCTTTCCTTGCCTATTTTCACAACAACTGTGTGTGTCCTTCAGAATATGTAGGACTGTGCTATAAACTGCACTGTGCACAATTTCTGTTGCACTAAAGGAGAATGATAAATGCGGCTTATACAGGTTTTTTTTTTTTTTTTTTGGTGGAGCCATTTTGAATCTTGAACATAACAGCTTGATGTACTTGGCCTGTTCATAGCTCATACCCAGTACCTTCAATTGGGAAGCTGCATCAACACTGTACGTCACAGTGGGCATAATGACACGGAAAATTCACAGGCTAACCAGCCAGAGCAGGATGGCATTGTCTTTACTGTGCCCCTGACATTTACTCAAATGATGTAGGCAAGACTTGCACCCTTTCTTGCAAAGTTTCGCAATACTGTTGGTTGAAAAATCGAAGAAAAAAAACTCATTGGGTGTTTTGGTATGGTGTTGCAGCTTATTAAGCCTCTGATGCCAAAATAGATATTTACCCATGGAAGTCAGAACTGTGAAATTAAAATTTACTTCTGTGAAATCATAAGATTTAAGTGGAAATGGTCTCTAGCTCTTGTATGTCACGTTGTTGCCAGTACAGGCAGTCTGGGAATGAAGTGGATATTCCAGGGGTGTCAGACTCCATTCACGGAGGGCCACTGTATCTTCTGTTTTGTGATGTACTTCGTCGCAAGTGATGAATTTCTGTCACTGATTTGCTGAGAAGTCCTCATACCTTGTTTTAAAGGCCTCAGTACCTTGGTAATTTAACAGGTGGCCGCAAATGACAGCTGACACAAGTCCTCCTGGACTGGATTTTGACACCCCTGGCTTCAAGGTGCAGTGGGTATTGTTACTTTTATAAAGAATAACTTTTTCCATATTTGGGCGTTTCTACAGAAAAGGGCATGATTACGGTAAGACATGTCCACCAATAATTTTCTCTGGGATTCCACTTTTTTTTAAATTCTTCAAATAGGCCTTCCAAAGTACTAGTCAGTATTAAAATTGCAAAGCTGGGTTATGGCTGGTTTCATTTTTTTTCAACAAACTTTAAGATGGTCAGATGTCTTTACCGTAATCAACAATTCCGGTAAAGATGAAGTGACATACCTCTTTACCTTAATCAGTGTTTTTGGCAAATTGCACTGAAGAAAGTAGTATCATAATTCCTGCATGAATCTTTTGGTCATTCAAACATTTCAAAGGCATTGAAAGGTTCATTGTTAACTCTAGTCTTGAGTGTGAGGAGGCATGTCTCCACCTTTGCAGTCCGAACATGCACTGGCTGTAAAGTGTGAGGAATCTTTGCAGACTATGTTATTTTGGGGGTAGGGCCCAATTGCCAAATTAAGTATATTCCAACATGCCCCTGCATAATTTTTTCTATACTGTAAAGTACCAGTAATTTATATGTTCCAAAATGGTCCGTTTTGCCAGAGCCTCAAATATTTCACCCTTCACAATCAATACATGCATCAAGACAGTGAGGAAACAAGTGAATCAATATTCTGCATAAAAAGTTTATTTTGAATAAATGCAAACTCGAAACACAAAAATTTTTAACATGGAAAACAGCAGTATCATCAGGACTACAGTCATACGTATGTAACTGCAGTATGTATTGTAAGTAGATTTTTTTTTTTTTTTTAGTTTTAGAAGCAGAGTTCAATTTTGAAAACCTTTTTGTCACTAGAACATCATGCTGGACTCTGATAAAAAGAAATTTCCACATTCCAGGATTTTTTTCCACTTATATACACAACACCTTGGCAGAGCAGTTGATAACGGTAAAGACATATAATGTAGCCCCATGGAAATTTGCAACCAATGTGAGGGCTGAAGTTTCCCTTATTTCCTACCTCTCTGAAAAGGCTTCTAATCAAGCATAACCTCATAAAGAAGCACTAGCTACTAAAACATATTTTCATGATTATGGCAAAGACATTTAATTTGTGTGACAAGTAAAAATTCGAATACTTCCTGAGCCTTGGCACTCAGCCACCACACCCAAAAGGTTTCAAAATGGCCTCCTCTTGTGCTTTTGTTGTTGTTTTTGTTTTAGGGCAGGATTGACATCTGGTGGACAACTGTAAAACTAAAATAGCTGACTGATTATGGTAAAGACAGGGAAAACCAAACTTAAAGGACACCTGCTTTTGGTCGAGGTGAAAGGGTTAATCCCATTTTTCCTGAACCAATAGCTTTTCTAATGTAACTTGAAATACTAAAGAAGGCTTGTTCCTGATGGCAAGTCTGAGTCATCAGTGAAAAGGGTTTGATTTTCAACTTAATTTTATGTTGGCTCAATTTTGAATGATTACAGTATGGACATTTGCATCATACTCTGACCTTGGATGTCAAGGTCATTGGAATGAGTGTCCCTTTAAAAGTTGCCCCTAATTGCGAATATCATGCCCAATATATCTAGCCCCCAAATGAATAGGAAAGCTAAGTTCAATTGTCAAAAAAAATGGGTGGACCGTCTTTACTGTAATTGTGCCCTTTTCTGTAATTGTGCCCTTTTCTGTAGAAACACCCATTTGCTGAAACAGTCACTCTGTACTGACTGTAGTACATGAGGTGGGCAATCTGAAAACAAATCAGGTAGATATGACTCCTCCCATTGCTTCTAATGGCATTGGCAAGAATCCACTGCGCGTTAGCAAAATTAACCAATCAGAGCCAGGAGAAGTTTCTTACCCTGTGTCAATGGCTTCTCATACACATGCTATTCCACCATTTTCCTCCATGCATACTCTGTTCTTTGGTCGAAACATTTGGCCAGTATTGTCTCTGTGTGGTTCCTTGAGGAGCTGTTAAGACATTTGATAAAAGAAATGTCATAATATCCTCCCAGCTATCGAAAATTGAAGTGGTTTGAGAGTAAATTTAGATTTCCTTGTGGTGGACCCGGACAGTAAAATTCCACAGACTCAAAATCCTTCCGTCTGCACTTCTAGTTCCTTTTTTGTCAACAATTGCATGACTGTTATAGCTTATATTACTAGCAAAAATAAGACCCATAACACTAGCAGAAAAGCAGCCGACCAAGAAAGAGGTGGAGCATAGTTGTAATAATTTCAATCTGCATAAACCGGGCATAAGTGTTTGGGTGATCTGCTGACATTGTGTTGGTTAGTAGCTTGTTGGCATGCTTCTAAATTAGCACTGTATCTCACTGGTCTGCATATTTATTTACAGTGACTGGGCTCCAGTTGTAATGATATTAAAGCAATCCTTTGGTAAAAGAATAGTCCACAGCAAGTACCTAATGCTTAGAAATGACAGTTCTAATTACCGGTGCCCACATGTGTTTGATAGCCTAGTGTAGTATCGTACATAACCTAGCCCAGTGAGACGGTGAAAATAATTGTCAATATAAAGCCAGATCAGCGGGTAAGTAGGTAGCAGCTGGGAAGCGGGCTTCACTCTAGTGTATAGGGATGTGAACTAGCTTGTCTTTCTGTTGTCTGGCCACTTCCTATTATTTGACCTGGAGTGTAGCTAAATTGGTTATTACATGAGCCGAGGCTCTCATCCATTACAGTCTAATAATGAAAAAAAAAGTTCATGTTATTTGTCGCTAGGTAGCTTTTGTAATATATAACACTAACTTTGGATAGTCACTAGGTATGGTTCCTAAAGCTAGCATTGTGAAAAGTCATTTAAGTTTGTTTGCTTGCTTGGCTCACACACAGATTCGTTTCTCTTGATTCGGAAACTAATGCTAACATAATGTAGGTGATATTAGTTTGCTCACTTGCACGGCTGATATGCCGCAGCTTTACTCCGTTTGATACCTAAGGCAGTGAGGGAGGAGGGTGGTGTTCCTGATTTTAAAAAAAAAACCACTTCCGCTCTTTTCTTCAAAATTACAGACTGCAGCTTTTATAGATTTGTGTAGACTATCTTCTTGTCTGGAGGGTAAATGTGAGTGGGGTTGGTCAGTGCTGAGCCTCATGGTGGTTCACGGAAGGCTCTGGAATTCCTGTTAACGAAGCTGTGTCACGATTACTGAGCATGCTCACAACTTTGAACAAAGTAAATCCGCTCAACTGCAAGTTAAAATCCAGGATTTATTATTCTTTTATCATTATTGGCATTGGCAACCAGCTTACATTCTTTGTATCCTTTGGCTTAAGCTTAAATAGCACTTTGAATCCTCAAAATTTCATAGAAAGCTCCTGAATACATAAAAAGCATAATGCTGGAGTAGTGAAAACATATAACTCAACTCAACTTTATTTATAGAGCACTTAAAAAAGAACCACAGCTGAAACAAAGTGCTGTACATAAAAAGAAATAAGAACATGAAACAGAAAACAATTAAAAACAATAAATATATATAAATACAATGCAAAATGAAGGTGGAGTAGCCCGGATGGAATCAGATTATGACTTGCAGTCAAGCAGATTCACTTTCTTAGGATGTAAGTTCTGAGTATGCGCAGTAATCGTGACGCAGCTCCTTCAAGCTGGTGACATTGAGTTCACTGTGACCTGTAACCTGTTGGAAACCCTGCTTTCTGGAACAGTGGGCTGACAATGTTTCTACTCACGACTAATCTTGAGTGTTATGGAAAAACCTAGCAAGTCTAATTTTGGTGGAAACTAAGTTCGGACCATTTTTGTATTCACTTGGCTTTGCCTCATCATATACAGTAAGATACATGAAAAATAATCATTGATTTCCTATGTTTCCTGTGGCAAAACCAAGCAAGTCATCGGTATTTAATCAGTTGTGAAGTAAATATCAAGCAAGTTGATCTTCCTTGGTTCTTCCACATAAAAATTTAAATTTTTTAATGATAAAACCTGGTCAGTGAATTAGCCAGTTATGAAGCAGCATACCTATATTATCTGATCTGTGAGGTAAGTCCCCATGTAGAGCATTGGATGTTCAGGACATTCATGGTCAGAATTTGTAATTCACGCAATTCATGTGCTAATAACGACTGAAAAATTGCTTGAAGTGGGAAGCAGATGGTGGAGTTAACACTGAAAAACTGTCAAATGCCACTGCAGCTGCATAATCGTTAGGTTTTTGTCCATCATTTTGAGATCTGACATTTTATATTTTCAGATGGAAAAATTTCTTAAGTCATATTGCCAGGGACTCTAATAAAAAAAAAAAAAAAATCCTCCATAAATATCTCTTATTATGTAATGAACAAATAACTACCATGTCAGTTTCATTGTTGGACAAGAGCTTAACCCCAGAGGGATACAGTTTTCTGTCTTTTTCTCGGAATCAGCGTTGTGTTACTTACTAGGTTTTTCCATAACACTCAAGTAATGTACTTGCGCTACACAGCCAAACATATGTTGACACCTTTTTTTTCCAACTACTCATTTCAATATTTGGCATTGATGTGGAATTTGCTCACTCATTGCTGCAAAAGAGCTTCCAATGTTCTTGGAAGGTTTTCCACTAGATTTTTAAACATTGCTGCCCGGATTTACCTCCATTCCAGGTGAACATGAATTTGCGAGGACAGGGAGTGATGTTGAAGGGATGGCCTGGATGAAAGTCTGCTTTCCTGTTGATCCCAGTAGCTTATGGCTGGGTTGAGTACTGCACTTTGAACCAGCCATTCAAGTTCTTTGTGCTACACCAATGCTCAATAAACAATGCTCAAATATTTCATAACTTTAAAAATAGAACCAATCTGATACTACAGATGAAACTTGGTATGTGTTATCCTTAAATATGTGCCAATACATGGTAAAAATTTCAAGGCTGTCATTCACTGTCATCCAGTAGTTTTTGTGGTGAAATATGGGCTAGTTTTTTGGAAAAACGCAAAATGTTCTAATATAAATAGGTCACTGGAGCTGGAAGAAATGGTTATTTAAAACTTCTATCTGCTTGCATGCATGCATAAACATCAGTTTAGACATCATGAAAAATTTCAGATCTAGAAAATGAGCCATTCTCCCTCAGCAATACTGCAAAGGTACAGCATAATTTCGCAAACCCAGCTTTCTCTCTATTTTGGGTAGTCAGTAGATGACCCGGGACTGAAGATGCACCTTTTATAAAGCCAAAAATGAAACATTCAGGAAAATTTAGCCCTATATGCAAAATTATAACCCTGCAGCATCATTACTTTGCTGTAAATAAGCATTTAAATTTGGTAAAAAATGCATTTTGCAAAAATCGAAAAAAAATGCCTTAAAATATAAATGGCCATATTTCAGCAACTACTGCACTTGCAGACCTGAAATTTTGCAAACATTCATTCATTTTTTTCTGAGACAGTGACCTGGGGCACTTCTCACATTCTGGTTGATTTGGAATGGAATTGACCCTGTTACGCTTGAGTAATTTTCCCAAAATGGCGTCACACAACTCACGCGTAGTGTCTACTGTTTTCTCTCTCACATAAGGACTCCTTTGTCTCTGAGCCAAAAACTCCAGCGGTCAGGTTTCGTTAGACATCAGTGATGTGAATGCTGGACAGCCTATATTAACAAGAGTCATCAGAAGAGGCCATATCCCCCTGGCCCCCACAATCTAATCTCAGAAATCCTGAGAATATCAGATGGCACTAGTCTAGGACCTGATTAATATGCACAGCAAGTTATATACCAAACTGTATTCCAGTTCTGCTCTGAAAACAACCGTATATGATTGCAGACGAACGGACGGAAAGACGGACATACCAAAGACTATATCCCCTGCATTATATGCCGGGGGATAATAACAGTAAAAATGGAGAAACATGCAAACCAATGAATTTGTGTTCTAGCCAACCTCCTCAAAAGCAACAGGCAACTGGCTATCGTTAAGCAGAGCGCGTCAGACTGCATCCGTCAGTCTGCCCGGTGGTTTGACTTCATCAGTCGGTGTTGTGCCGATTGTCAGCTAGGGCCCTTGTCATTCCGGGGGGAGGCTCAATAGATTTCAGCAGTGGTTTCCTCTGATACAGAGGTCTGATAAGAAGGCTCAAAGTATGATTAATGTGGCTTGCAGATGTTATTTTCTGTACTTTGGAGTCTCGCTGAAGTGGACCTCAGTCTGGAGATGCTTGCCCAGCACTGTTCCGCTTTCCTCAATGATTAAAACCCACTGTGATGCGTTCATCGTCTTCCCCTCTGAAGTCTCCCTTAGAGCTTTTCATTCAGTCCATTTTTCATACATTTTCATTTGTATTTATTGCTCAGTCCTGTGGGTTTTTTTTCGTTACTGCTGAATAGTTTGTTGGGGATATAATGGCATTGTCTCTTAGTTGCTTGGCTTAAGTGGGTTAATTACTGTACCTGTACTGTTACTAAGCAGATGCCTTGTTTAATGCAGATAAGTAAACAATTGGCCTCTTGGTACTAGTGGGGTTGGGTGCAAGTGTGTCTATGAGACCATGCTAGAGTATGGGACTTGACTGGGACTTTGGCACTTTGGATTCACTCAGTTTTATTGGGGCTTTTAGGCAACTTGTGACAACATATTTTCTTTTATGGAAGTTTTGTAATTCGATATGGCTCCAATTGTGATCCTATGGTTTTATTTAAAATTTCACATGAATCAGAGCTGGTTTTACAAAGTACTTTGTGGCAATACTTTGCTTTAAACTGGAGAAACTGTCTGCCTGTCTGTGTGAAACACTACCTGTGCGTGAGAATTAGTGTGTGTATGTGTGTGTGTGTGTGTGTGTGTGTGTGTGTGTGTGTGTGTGTGCGTGCATGTTTTTATGTAACTCCTTACCTGTGTGTATGTGTGTAATACTTTATGTGTTGTATGTGTGTTTGTGCGCACGTGTGTGTGTGCACCCGTGGAAAACACCACATGTGTGTGTAACCCATTATAAATGTGTGTGATGCACTTTGTATGTGTGTGTGCTCTTGTATATGGTAGATAGTGAGGGCCAAAATACCTTTTTAACGAACAGTGGGGAAATTTTTGTCAGTCCTCACAACAACCAGGGCAAACTGTAACTTACTGATTATGGTTTGCGTTAAGGTTAGCATTGAGGGTAGATTATGGGTTATTGCAAGGGTATGGGTCAGGCATGCTTTGGTCATGGTTAAGATTAAGGAAAGGCTGCAGGGACGCAAAGAATGAAAGTCACTGTTATGTCCTCAGAAGGATAGAAGTGCAAGGATATATGTGTGTGTGTGTGTGTGTGTGTGTGTGAGAGTGCGCGCGCACCTGTATGAAACATTTCCTATGTGCATTCTTAAAACACTGTGTTCATATTTATGTACTGTGTGTATGTGTGTGAGAGAAACACTATCTGTGTGTTACATACCATATTGTCTGCTGATGCAGATTTTTTTTTCCAAAGTGGGTAAAGCGAACGCAGATGATGGCTTTTTCAGTCCTTGAGGCAGTGTAGCACCAGTGTGCCAACCTGCTGGCATGTAACCAGAGCATTTTCCTGCCGCCGGCTCTGGCTCAGTGTGGGTTATGTCAGAGGCAGCTGTAATTACGCAGGTATGCGGCGCCTGTGCTGACCGCAGTCATTTAGCAAGCCTGTGCCTACAGGCCAGAAGATAACTGTGAACAGTAAACAAGGGCATTCGGTTCACTCTGACACACAGTTCCATCAGATTGCGTGCTTGTAGGCTGAAGGAAAGTTTTAGACAGTCGATTTGATACGTTTGCTTTGCTGTTGTCGTCGGAATTGGCATTACTAACGGGGCCGAATCCTCATGAATGCATCATTGAAACCCCCTCATGGGTTTGGGGCTTAAATGTGTTGGTATCCTTTCGCTGTCAGGTGGCCGTTGTGCGACCAGCAATTAGACAATTAAAGCAGTTATTATCTTAGATGTGCAGCTGCTGGAGATTCATTAGTATTGTTTAAAACCCCACGGCCCAGTTATTCTGCTTTTGAACACTCATTTCGTGTTGTTGGTAGTGTCTTTTCATTTTTTGCGAGTTTAAGAGTCATGCTGTGTGTGGTAATGAAACCAACAGCAGAGACGAGCTAGCACTTCAGCCGTCAAGCTTAGCCTGGCCCCGTTCGCTGATGTCAAGAGCTGAGTGGGAACTGGGTGGACCAGACATGTCTGAGGTCGCTCAGGACAGGCAGGGGATGAAGGAAACTAAACAGGCAACCCACAAAGGTCGTTTCATTAAATATCCAGACATGCAAACAGAAACCAGCCTGTAAATCCCTAATGGAATGCATAGCAGCCCCCCCTCTCTCTCTCTCTCTCTCTCCCTCTGCCTTGTAGAGTTATGCTGCCAATTGCCAGCCAATCACGTCTCAGTTGACAGGCGCTGTGCAAACCACCTACTGTACTGCTGGCTCCACCTCACATTCCACAGAGTCGTGGCTGATTGGCTCATGCACAGTGCGCATGTTTGTTATGTTCTTTAGGAAATAGCATGACCTGTGATGGGCCAGGATCTGAAGATTGATAAATTGCTCCAGGAAACACAGGTCAGTGGTCACTCTGGGCAGAAACTGTGGAAAGCTACTTGGAAAGCCATTTGGGGAGCCACTTGGCTACCATTCATCTTATTTGGTTCATAGACAGTAGGTCATTTTGAGTATCACACTCAGATGTGACACACTTGTGGTCAAGGACTTTATGATCCTGGAATGTATTGTTTTTTTCCTCAGTTTTATTTTTGTCTTTTTTTACAATTTCAATACAGAATTTTCATGAAGATTTTTTGTTTACAGCCCTTACGCTGTTCTAAAAGTATGAAAATAAACTGAAAAAGATGGTATTCTAAATGCTACAAGTGTTTTATTTCATTTAAGCTCTTGAATATAAGGACTTAAATAGAGTAACACATAAATTGCCAGATTTGGCTTCTACGCAAAGGAGTTAACCTTAGGGATGAAATTCCTGAAATGATGTCTCCAATGCTCATAACCTCAGACCCCTGGAAATACTATTCATAAAGGTTTTCTGTCTGCATGGGGTTTCATATTAACATATTGCAATTTTGCTGAAATATGTTAAGAAACCATCCATATGTAGGAGCATGCAACAGCCACTTTCTGTATTTTTTATTTCCTGTTTTGTTAGTATAGTGTTTTGCAAACAGTCTGCATTCTGTGTTTGTTGCATTTGTCAGCTGATCAGCAAATGGACTTGCAGAATTAATGGCGCAGTCAGTAGTGTCTGCTCAGGGCCAGACTTGGCGGAGTCGGGGTAATTGTCTGGATTAACCTCTGCTACCTCTTCAGTGACCCTGCTTCAGGATGCAAGATGGCCTCTTGTTGATAATCATTCTGCTAGCTGCAGTATAAGCCTTTTTCTTTAGGGCTTTATAAACGGTCTTTCCTGAGTGAGTTGTCCTTAAATGTTTGGATTTGCTTCAGGAAGTGAAAGTTTGTATTAATATCCATGCATATTGTAGTAAGTACATTGAATGTCAGATATGCAAATCTGCCATAACAATATGACCACCTGCCTGATATTATGTGGGTCCCCCTGTTGCTGCCGAAGCAGCCTCGACCCGTCGAGGCATGGACTCCACTAGACCTCTGAAGGTGTGCTGTGTTATCTGGCACCAAGACGTTCGCAGCAGATCCTTTAAGTCTTGTAAGTTGCGAGGGGGGGCCTCCATGGATTGGACTCGTACGTCCAGCACATCCCACAGATGCTCAAGTGCACTGAGATTTGGGGAATTCGGAGGGCAAGTCATCACCTTGAACTTGTTGTTGTGTTCGACAAATCATTCCTGAACCATTTTCGCAGTGTAGCAGGGTGCATTATCTTGCTGAAAGAGTCACTGCCATTAGGGACTACTGCTTCTGCAGCAATGTTTAGGTAGGTGGTACACGTCAAAGTAAACATCCACATGAATGGCAGGACCCAAGGTTTCCAAGCAGGACATTGTCAAAACCATTACACTACCTCTACTGGCTTGCCTTCTTCCCATTGTGCATCCTGGTGCCGTCTTCCCCAGGTAAGCAACACATACACACCTGGCCATCTACATGATGTAAAAGAGAAGGTGTTTCATCAGACTAGGCCATCTCCTTCCTTTAATCCCTGGTTCAATTCTGATGCTCATGTGCCCATTGTAGGCACTTTTGGCAATGGACAGAGGTCAGCGTAGGTACCGTGACTGGCCTGCGGCGATGCAGCCCCATACGTAACAAATGCACTGTGTGTTCTGACACCTTCTTACACCTCTATCAGAATGAGCATGAACTTTTTTTTAGCAATTTGAGCTACAGTAGCTCGTCTGCGAGATTGGACCACATGGGCGAGCCTTCGCTCCCCAACCACATCAATGAGTCTTGACCGCCCATGAACCTCTTGCAGATTCTCTGGTTTTCCTTCCTCAGACCACTTTTGGTAGGTAGTGACCACTGCAGATTGGGAACACCCCACAAGAGCTGCAGTTTTCGAGATGCTTTGAGCCCTATCATGTAGCCATCAAAATTTGGCTCTTGTCAAAGTCGCTCTGAACCTTACACTTGCCCATTGTGCCTGCTTCCAAAACAACGACTTTGAGGGCAAAATATTCAATGGCTGCTTAATATATCCCATCCACTGACAGGTGCCATTGTAAATGAGATGATCAATGTTATTAACTTCACCTGTCACTGTTCATAATGCAGGCTTTTATTTTTGGTGCGAACGATTGTTCAGGTTATGTGACGGTTACCCAAACTCAATTTCACGCGGTCAACGGTCGCTGTTCACGCAAAATTCTGTGGCTGGCACTAAGCCATAGTAAAATTGGTGTGCAGATATACGGTAGGTCTGCGTACTCCCCATTCATAGTGGTTTTACATGTGCAATATAAACCTGTCCAGCCATCGTCTCAGGACACGAACACTGGTAAACCTGCCACAAGCTGTGGAACTTTGGCCTGTCCGTTTCCAAGACGACAGCAGTGGGTAACGCGTGCAGTGATTGTCATCTAGCGACCGGTCTTTGCTTTTATGGATTTGTTCAGGTGCATTTGTCCTTCTGGCTCAAGATTGTGCCAAGCTGTTGGTGAAAATGTTCGCTCTAACAATGCCATTTGGCTGAAAAGTTTGAACTTCTGTAATGAAGACTGAATTTTGGCTCAAAAGCTGATTTAGTGCTTTTGATATAGCTATTGGTCGATAGATGCATTACTTTAAGGTCATACTCGGGTACTTCAGCTCCCTCCTCTGACACACAGTGCAAAAGGGTTGGATCTGGATATTGGCAATGTGCTTTACCAAATCCACAACAGAAACTGTAATTTCCCTGTCATTTTATAGATTTTTTTTTAATGCAGCTTTATCACAGGGCAAAAACAAACTGTTCCTAATTCTTTTACAAGTACAGTAATACAGCTACAGTAATGTACTAGTCAGATGTAAATATGATATTGGTTGTTATATATATACACACACACACACACACACACACACACACACACATATATATATATATATATATGCACACACAAATGTGTCTGCTCTGTAATAGGCTGTGGGCCAAATTTACTTAGAACTTTCATATGTGTGAAACCTGCTAACATCTGCAAAACCAATAATATTACCAATGATTGGGTGTGGCATTTGCTTATACCAAATAATCATTGGACATGTTGGTGCTTCTTGCAGAAACACCTGAGCGAATCAGGCCCTAGATGTCATAATGCATCAGCATGTGCATTTATTTACAGCTTGTACACGTAGCTGTAATTTAATGCAATTTGATACAGTATATGGAATTTCTCAATGCAGAGTTTTGAGCTGAAAGATGGTTTGATCTCATCACTATCTGCCACTATGTTTTAATTTCTGTAATATATGAGCCAGAAATAGCCTGTTATTTAAAATTTGGCTCAATATTTAGAAATACTCCTATCCTGCTTTATTGGTGTGGTTAATTTCTTCCACAATGTGGTTGGCATTTGAAATAAAGTGAGTGAGCTGTAGCTACCATGACCCACTTTGTTGCCTTTATTAGGAAATTAGGTTTGGTACAACATCTTCTGGCAATACAGTATATTAGGCAGTAACTAGTTACTGCAGCTTACTCATTGGGGCCGTCATCAAAAGTTACTGGCTCATTTCAAGCACCACGAACGTTCAGTTGACTGTTGGCCACTGGCCATATTCAATAAACAAATAAATTGAATCTGCTCAGAATTGTGCTCTCTTTTGCTCAGCTACAAAATACTGAAGCTCATATGGCCCTTTTCTCAGTTTTGCTCTTCATCTAGACATTCTTAAATTATTTACGATTTAAGATAAGTGTACTCATTTTACTCTATGGTTGTTCACATGCTGAGGGAGTTGTTCCTGGTGACTTTTGGTTGTGTCAGATGGCTGATGCTCACTGCTGTGTTTGCATCAGTCAGCTCTGGTCTGTAAAACAGTGCGTTGAACTGGAATTTCTCCCTGCCATTTCTTGACTCATTTCAATGCCATTTTGCTCATGGACTGTATTGACAGGGACTCCCAGATACCATATTTGGTATAGCTAGGTTTTGCCATTACGGTTTAGAGGATTGCCCTAAAAGAAATGAAGCCTTCTTTTTTTTTTTTTTTAAAGGGGCGATTTGCCCATAATGAAGCCATATATAGTAAGTGTAGGCTTTGTGTAAATCAGGTAGCACACAAACCGTACACATTTTCCCATGGCAGCTTCAGATGTTCACGTATCACCCCCAAGGTTTCCTCTGCATCTGCTGTAAAGACAACTTCCACAATGCATTGCACTTGCTCACGATGGAGAAGATCAGTGTGATTTCTTGACCTAATTATCAACATGGAGATGCACCATATTGGCTGTAACAAAATCGCTTGTTACACGTCCTGCCATATGCGAGGAAAAACTCACCATAACATTGTAAGTTCGATCGCTTGAGAGTTCCCAGTGGTGTTGTATCATCATCATGTGTCATGTGAGCCTTGGCTCCTCTGAAAAGAGTAACAATATGCCGAACAAGCTATCGGGCGCCATTCTGCATTTTGGTTTGTACCCATCTAAGGGCCATTGCTACCACGTGACATTTTGTTTGAGCGAAAGTTATGAAATTTCTCACCTTCCCCAATCTCTCAACCCTGTGCGGATCTGTGACCTACAACTGTCACAGATGGCTATTGCATTGGTGCACCGTTCACTTAACTGCGAAGAGGACTGGTCGTGACTGTAATGCTGACTGTTTGCTCTGTGCACAGATGAACTGGCAGCAAAAGGCCAAAGCTGGTGGCATAATTTTTCACTCTTAATCTGCAAATACAGTACGGGAGATAGAATAGAAATGGGCCATCGTAGACACAAGATATAAGGTAGATATGCCTGCAAATAAGTAAGAATGATATAATTATCAAAAGAGTCACAGAGTACAACTGTCTTGGAACTTGGATTGATGAAAATGTAGCTTGAATATCATATGACTAATCTGGTGGAGATGATGAGGGAAAAAATGGTTTCTTTTATAGGAATAAAACATGTTTTCCTCTGCATTGTGGAAGGATGCTTATTGTGGCAACTTGCCTATCAGTCTTGGATTGTTGTGATGTTCTATAAAGGAATGCTTCAGTGACAACTATGAAACCCGTGGATGCTGTTTATCACTCTGCGCTAAGATTTATTACCAGGGATTATTAATATTCATCATTGTGAGCTATATGCAAAGGTTGGGTGGCTCTCCCTTTCAGTGAAGTGTGACAGACACTGGGCTTTATTTATTACTAAGGCATTAACTGGTTTCTCCCCTCTTACATTATTTTATTGCTATTAATGCAGGCTGAAACCAAACGTGCTCAGATGGTCGGATCACGTTGCTGGTGCCAGCTGTTTTTGGTGAAATCAGAAAAACCAGTTTTTCTTATTGTGTGCCTGCAGCCTGGAATAATATGCAGAACTATCAGTAACTTGCGTCATTTTTATCTTTCAAGCTATTGAAATTTTTAACTTCATCTTATTTCACTTCCAGCTGTTCTTGTTTTGGTTGATTCATTATCTTAATGAATATATTTTTTATCTCAACTGCCATATCCACTCCCTTGGGTTCATTGTATTGTTCTGGCTTTTTATTATTTTTTAGCTGACCGGCCCAATGGGCCGATAAGCTATTGTCGTGGTCCGTCGTCCGGACCATTTTTTTTTTTGGCCTGATGAATTTTTGTGTAAATTTGCCTTAACATACTACTAGACCATATCTCCAGTCTTTTTTTTCGGATTTTTGATTGAATGATTTTTGTCCGTTTTATGGGCCCTTGAAATTTTGGCCCCAATGTTAAAGATAAGACTGAGAAATGTAAAAAAACAAATTCTCGAAAACCGCGTGATAAATTTTTTTCTAAATCTGGCAATCAACTTCCCTTGGTACCGTCAATGGTGCAAGCGCCATTTTGATTGAATCGACGGAAGTGAGTCTAGTGGGGGCGCTGTACTTAATGAATATGCAAGATGGCCTGTGGAAGCCAAATGGTTGCAGATAGAGATTAAGTTTGTATTGACATATAGGAAGTCACATATGACCTATACATTGGCTATGTTAAAGTTGACCTCAGATGACTTTGAAAGGTCAAACTTGAGGTCAAGGGAAATATTAACAACGTTAAAAGATAGGACTTGAAATTTCAAAAAATTATTTCTCAAAAACTGTCTGATAACTTTTTATAAATCTGGCAATCAACTCATCTTGATACACTTTATGCACCGTGCGAGTGCCATTTTGATTGAGTCGACGGAAGTGAGTCTAATGGGGGCCCTGTACTTTAACATTGGGCCTTATGGAGAATGGGCAAAATGACCTGTGGCAGCAAAATGGTTGCAGATAGAGATTAAGTTTGTATTATCAACATATAGGACATGACCTTTATATTGGTTGTGTTAAAGTTGACCGCAGATGACCTTGAAAGGTCAAACTTGAGGTCAAAGCAAAATGTTACAATTTTCAAAGGCTTCTAGGCTTGAAAATATTGAAGATTGGGAACATATGTGTGTTAAACACTTATGGGAAGTCATATATAAAATTTCTTTCGGTAGCCTTGAACTTGATCTTGGGTGACCTTTGAAGGTCAAACTTCACATAGCAAAATTTCAATGACTTCTATCAGCAAAACTATGATAAATAGAGCTTAGGTTTGTATTGTGGGCATATCATGTATGAAGTTTCATTTGGTGACCCTGAACTTGACCTTCAGTGACCTTCAACAGCCAAACTTAGCAATGAAATTTCAATTACTTATATCTGCAAAATCATTATATATAGAGTGTGGTTTGAATTGGAGACATATATGAAGTTAAATATGGACTTTCATTTGGTGACCTTCATTTTGACCTTCGAAGGTCAAACTTGACCGAGTGAAACTTCTGACTTCTATCACTAAAAAGGTCACCAATAGAGCCTAAGTTTGTATCACAGACTTAAAGGGAATCACACATGAACTTTCATTTGGTGACATTCAACTTGACTGTTGGTGACCTTTGAAGGTCAAACTTGACGTAATATGATTACAACGACTTGTATTGCCAAAACGGTTACAGATGGAGCCTAGGTTTGTATTAGAGATGTATAGGAAGTCATACATGAGCTTTCATTTGGTGACCTTCATATTGACCTTCGAAGGTCAAATGTGACCAAGGGAAGATTCAGTGACTTGTATCACTAAAATGGTCACAGATGGAGCCTAGGTTTGTGTTACTGACATCTAGGAAGTCACATATGAACTTTCATTTGGTGACATTCAACATTCAACTGTCAGTGACCTTTGAGGTTCAAGCTCGACAGTGAAATTACAATGACTTCTATCACCAAAATGGTCACAGATGGAGCCAAGGTTTCTATAGAGACATAAAGAAAGTTGTATATGAAGTCCGTTTGCTGACCTATACTTCACCTTCTGTAACCTTTAAAGTTCACAATTGACATATTGAATTTTCAGTGACTTGTATCACCAAAAGTGATTCAGAGCTTAGGATTGTATGGGTCAATGACAAATAAGCCTTTTAAAAATGTTTTTTTTAATTAATCTTTAAAAATGTATTTATTTGAATTTGGAAGAGTGTGTTTAAACAAGTCGTAATGGTTGCACAACATTTACAGGGTTTTTGTACAGTTTTAGACTGTATTTGCAATTTCACCAGCCAAAAAATTTCAGGTGGCACAACCAAAAGTTTCTTGGAAAAAAAAAAAACTCACTTCCCTCTTTTTTTTTCTAAGTGGTTTTTTTAGTGAGAGTTTCTACTCTGCCTAAAACATTGCTATTTTGTACAACCCCAATTCCGAAATAGCTGGGACAATGTGTAAATTGTGAATAAAATCAAAACGCAATGACTTTCAAATCACACCAGCCAGTAATTTTTTTTTTCACAATAGAACACAGATAACATAGCAAATGTTGAAACTGAGAAATTTTACAATTTTATCCACAAAATGAGGTCATTTCAAATTTGATGACTGCTACAGGTCTCAAAAAAGTTGGGACAGGGGCCTGTTTACCATGATGTACCATCCCCTCTTCTTTTTAACACAGAGTGGAGGCATCTGGGCATTGAGGAGACAGGTTTCTTGAGTTTAGCCATTGGAATTTGATCCCACTCTTGTTTAATACAGGCTTCCAGCTGCTGGAGAGTTTTGGGTCTCCTTTGACGACTTTTTGTTTAATTATGCACCAAATGTTCTCAATCGGTGAAAGATCAGGACTGCAGGCAGGCCAGGTCAGCACGCGGACTCTTCTACTACGAAGCCATGTTGTTGTAATACCTGCAGTATGTGGTTTTGCATTGTCCTGCTGAAATACACAAGACCTTCCCTGGAATAGATGTCGTCTGGAGGGGAGCGTATGTTGCTCTAAAACCTTTATATACCTTTCAGCATTCATGGTGCTTTTTAAAACATGCAAGTGTCCCACACCATATGCACTAATGCATCCCCATACCATCAGAGATGCTGGCTTTTGAACTGAATGCTGATAACAGGAGGGGTGGCCTTTCTCCTCTTTAGCTCGGAGGACACGATGCCCATGATTTCCAACAAGAATGTCAAATTTGGACTCGTCTGACCACAGGACATTTTACCACTTTGCTACAGTCCATTTTAAATGAGCCTTGGCCCACAGAACATGGCGGCGCTTCTTGATCATGCTCAACAATGGCTTCCTTCTTGCATGATAGAGTTTTAGGTGGCATCTGTGGATGGCACGGCGGACTGTGTTTACAGACAGTGGTTTCTTTAAGTATTCCTGGGCCCAAGATCACGGGTATCCAGTAAAGATCTTCGGCCTTGTCCGTTACGCACAGAGATTTTTCCAGTTTCTCTGAATCTTTTGATGATGTTATGCACTGTCGATGAGACCTTTAAAGCCTTTGCAGTTTGACGTTGAGGAACATTGTTTTTAAAGTATTCCACAATTTTTTTACGCAAGCCTTCACAGGTTGGAGAGCCTCTGGCCATCTTCACTTCTGAGAGACTCAACCTCTCTAAGACATCCCTTTTATAGCCAATCATGTTACCTACCTGGTGCCAG
This sequence comes from Gymnothorax javanicus, assembly GCA_029692085.1. NCBI lineage: Eukaryota > Metazoa > Chordata > Actinopteri > Anguilliformes > Muraenidae > Gymnothorax > Gymnothorax javanicus. The sequence goes on along the minus strand of CM056205.1, from coordinate 28,684,174 downwards.
TTAACTTAATTACTTGCTAAATGTTCTTTCTGCTGATTCTCTTATATATTAATTGTTTTTTAAGCCGTTTTTTGCCTGTGTCCCAACTTTTTTGAGACCTGTTGCAGCCAGAAAATTTGAAATAAGCTCATTTTGTGGATAAAAATTTAAAATGTTTCAGTTTCAACATTTGAAATGTTATCTATGTTCTATTGTAAATATAATATTGGCTCCTGTGATCTGAGAGTCATAGCATTTTGATTTTATTTACAATTTACCCTTCGTCCCAACTATTTCAGAATTGGGGTTGTAATTTAACTGGGTATTAAAAGTAACTTATGGATTCTTTATTGTAGGGGGCGGGTATTTTGGTTTTCCAAACAAGTTTAGAACAATTAAACTATTAAACTTTGTTTATTTGAAAGGTTTTCAATATAAAATTATGCCCCCATATTAATATTATATTAATTCATATTTTAAATTACATATTTAATACATTTCACATAGTGTTAACTTGCTCGGATGGTTGTGCCACCTGATATTTTGAGGGTTTGAGATGGCAAAACAAAATATATATCATTTTTAGGATAAACTGGAAATATGTTCAAATTAAACAGGTTTTATAGAATAAAATGATGCTTATTATGAATCATTGAAAATTATTTTAAACCAAAGTAGTGCACTCGGACAATGTCACGTCATTGACCCATATAACAGGAGGTCTTATGAATGTATGTTGAACTTTTATTTAGTGACCTTGGCATTGACTTTCAATGATTCGAATGTCAAACTTCATATGAAATTTTCATAACTTGTATCATCACTATAAGATTACTTGCCGGTAAGCTACAGGACCCTTGGTCCTATTTTTACTTTCTAATGCCATTATCTAATGTAATGTTTTTGATCATGTCTTTGGTGTCTAGGATCTCAATTATTGTTTACTTGACTATACTGCAAATGAGCTTTCCACCTCCATGTATTTCCGAGTTTAAAATAAAGGTTGAATGACTGGATGAATCTTCCCACAAAAAGTATAACGAGAGGTGCGAGACCAAAATTTGCATCAAGGAGGCTGGAGCTGACTTCAATAAGTCGGGTCTACATCTGCATAGATTTTGGGTAGTCTCAGATTGGTCTTATAGGTTTGGTGAATCAGTTTGCACTGAATCACTCCATGATTTGCACATATTGAGGAAGAGTGCACACAATCCACAATCTTCTGCCAATCTTCACCTCTCCCAAGTCGTCTTCCCAATATGATTTTATCACCAACAACGGGCTGATTTGGAGAGAGTTGATATGTAGATAAATGCTCATGATAATTTTCTTGAGGGAGGGGAGAGATTTTAAAAGAAAATGTGAAGGTGTAGTTGGGGTTTAGATGGCTAGTGTGCACTCAACCCTTAAAGCTGCTGTCTGTAACTTTGGTGTAAAGAGAGAGCGAGAGATTTGATCATAAACACCACTGCCCCTCCCTCTCTGCTCTTGATTTCGCTCCTGTAATCCCTGCCTCCAAGCTGGTTTAGAGTTCAGTTCAAAAGCCATATTGCCCATAGAAACACTTGAGCTCCAGTATGTGTTATAGCGAAATAAAAAATACTGGCTATAACAAGAAGTAAATATTAAGCATATGCATGTTACTCGCCGACACATACCACACCATCTCAACGTCATTTTAATTGTGCTTGGTAATCAAATGATGAGGGAAACCTGGCGATTTATCAGCCAAGCTAGTGAGTTAACTAACGTAACCGAACGTTACACAGCTTTGACATTAGCTACCTGACGAACTGAAACTAGGCTGTAAATCGGCAAAGCAAGTGAGCGAACTAACATTACCTATTACTTACCAAACCAAGAGAAGCAAGGCTGTGGATCAGCCAAGCGAGTGAGTGAACTAACGTTTCCTACACAACGTTGGCATTAGCTTTCTAACTGAGAGAAAAACAAGGCTGTATACCAGCGAAGCAAGTGAGTGAACAAATGTTGCCCATGGGGAATTAGCATTCACTGCCAAACCTAGTAACTAGTCATACATATTTCAAACGCTACCTAATGATGAGCAACATAAAAACTTTCTTAAATTATTTGACTCCATTGGGTGGAAGCCATGGCTCAGGTGATGAACAACTTGCATGCCAGGTCAAATCACTGGATGAGGGAAGAGGATAGACTGCAGAAAGGTAGTTTTCACCCCTGGACAATAAAGGAAAGTCTGCTTCTCAGCTGCTTGGTACCCAGCTACTGATCTAGGTTAATGTTGAATATTATTCTCACCACCTCACCAGGCTTGGCTATGCAGAGCTACAACACTGTTAGACTATCAAACACACGTAGGCACCGATTATTGGAGCTACAGTTTCTCAGAATTAACTACATGCTGTCAACTCTTTTTCAGAGGGATTGCATAATCATTATTACAACTGGTGCCCAGTTCATTCACTGTCACTTTGAGCTGGTTATCCCACACTCCGTGCAAGGGAGGGATGGTGAGCGCTGGCCAGAAAGATGGTTTTGGAAGCCATGGCGTGAGGTGCTTGCCTAGCCTGTAGCTGGCTGGACATGTGCAGGCGCTGCCTTGAGTCCCTGAGGTTAGACTAGGGTCCCATTCCTCACCAGAACGGAGCCTGCTCAGGAACACCCCGCATGGACTCTGGGCCGGCAATGCGATGCGACCTTGTTCCTGGAGTCTGTGCACTGCCGTGTTTGCGCTTGATACCTGTGCATGCACCTGTACATGTGTATGCGTATGCTTGTGTGTGCACGCTTGTTTTTTAAAATGCCTTGGAGGTTGCCAGGCTGATCAGGGCACATGAATTGCCCCTGACCAGATTCGGGCCATGAATCATGCACATAATGCAGTCTAGCATCAGGGTAGACGGGATGCAATGGTACTCCCATGGTCTTCATGGCATTAGGACATGCGCTGTAATTGGCCTCCATTAAGACTCTGAATGGTTATACAACATATTACCCAGGGAGGTGAACGAGATGCATTTGGAGTTGCTGTCTTTAAAATAACTGTCCACTAATGAGATTGGTTAAAATAATAGATGCTCATATTTGTCGTGTAAATTTGATACTATGGTTAGCTTAATCCACGCGGTATTATATGGCAAGCTTGCACTGTTTTGCGACTGACCATCGGTCAAGTGAATGTAAGTTCTGTCCCTTATTGAGGGTAGTAGACCTGATATAACATATGGTGATATTTTATTTTGCACAAGAGAAATGATTTTTCATTAGGTAACTTGGGGTGAATGTGTTGACGAATGATGGTTGATGAACTCAAGAGTCTACATCCCTAATATTAGCACCAGACAATGGGTGATCAGATTTTATATGGCTATAAGCAGTTTATGTCTCATAGCGGCAGTAACCTGCTTCTTACATTGCTGTCAATAAAGCCTGTGATTTGTGCATTTGGAGCTGCTCCTGTGTAATAAGGCTTAAATTTACTTGCCTGTTTTACTGTTGGCACCAGGCCCCGGTCCTCCAAAGAGTGCCCATTATGGCATCACGTCACGCGCAAAACACTGCATTTATTACAGCACTGAGTATCCACAGCCTCAGGGATCCCCTTAACTGCACTTTGGTGATTTCCCAACCTGGCCAAGTTTTCCTTTCTGTTCTACTTATTCTACCCTACCTTTTATTTCCTCAAAGAGGTTAATCTTCCTTTGAGTGATTACTGTTTTATGGGTGCATTTATCTGGCCGCCTTCTCCAAACGGATGTGTGCACATACCATAGTGAAAATATTACAGGGTGGTATTCTGCTTCTCTTAAAGTCTCAGAGAGCTACCAGAATGTCTAGCACTCGTCCCAGGCTGATCCTCACTGCCCATATTAATTACATTTCATTGTCATCTGCTCTACCAGCGAATGCTTCATTAACAAATTCTGTTAGACCTTGCCCTGTATCCACAGAGCTGCGCCATGTGACAGCGACTCACCACGCAGCAACTGGCTTCTGGGACGGGAGCCAGCACGTTCTTGCGCGCATGCTGTCGTACGAGACCTCAGCGTAGAGCGCTGCAGTGGAGTTAATGCGAATTGCGGTTTGGACGGGAGAGGGGGAGGGACATACAGCGCAGGGGAGTGAGCTCACCTCACATAACCCTGCCTGTTACTGCAGCAGAGTGTTCGAGCTTAAAGGCCTCCTATTGGCCACCTCCTCTTTACACCCACGCTCCTGTACATTACATCACCGATACCAGGCGATCCAATCTGCTTATTACCCACCGTCTGAGAAATGATAATGCATGTGTCTTGATGTGCTTTAAAACGTGTAGTTTTCATTTGCTGTCGTTAACATCAATTTCACAATCAGGATGCCTCCAGATGAAAGGATCTGTACGCATAATTAACTACAATATAGATGTGTAAAGGACAAAGTGATGTAATTACAATTGCTACAAGATTGATACTGCATGATGTAAACACCAAAGAAAACCTTGCAAATATAGAGCTAATATTTTTCATGAAACTGTAAAATGCCTCACTTTCAACACTTGATATGTTGTCTGTGTTCTTTTGTGAATAAAATGTGGGGTTATGAGATTTGCAAATCATTGCATTCTATTTTTATTTACAATTTACACAGCATCCCAACTTGTTTAGAATTGGGGTTGTACATAATTCGACATAATTACAGTCTTAATTCAGCTTCAGACATATTTAAAAGTCAAACTGAAAATTATATGTTACAGCCTTGAGTGGTGGTGCGTGATCCCATGCAGTGCCTGCTTTTGCCATCCATCCTTTGGTGTTTGTTCTATGCTCAGTATGCCGATCTTGACCCAATTTAGACATCATTAAAATGACGACATATCTCTTTAGTCATATCACTTTAATACTGCTATAACCTTTATAATTCTTTAATTCATGCTTTCTTTTTTGTATTTGTTTTGGCTAATCATCCACCTCTGTACATATTCTGAACGAAGACGACAGTATTGGTGTCGGAGCACGTATTGGTTTGTGTATGTAAGTGTGTGTGCATGTGCACTATGTATTTTCACTGGTGTGTTTGTGGTGTCCTCGGGTTGAGGTTCTGTTTTAGTATAAAAATTAAAAAAATAAAGAAAAAGGTTTAGTCAGTGAGAGGGTGAGGAACGCTTTGGCAGTCACGTGTCGGAGACATTGTGTGGTCATACCTTCCCCAAAGTCTGTATAGGCTTAAATCATTTGTACTAAATTTCTTTGACACAGATTCTGAGCAACCTGCATTTCCAACACAGGTACCAGTATGGTTGGGGAAGTGGTGTGTCCTTGTTGGAGAAACCTATTGCAATCCGGCATTCTTTTGGGGCTGGCTCTCAGTTGACCCAATTTAGTGATTCATCTGCAAATGTGCCACTATAAACACAAAGTCGGCCCGACTTACTAATGTTCAAGACTGGGATCCGAGAGTTCAAGACTGCGGATTAAACATAGACTACAGTATTGGCTCTTGCCATGGGTTGGTGGGTGTTTCACTGTCAGCATTAATATTTTCACCTTTTATTGTTCACGATCTGTGTGCACACATGAATTTAGCAAAAATAAAAATATTGCAAAAGCAGGTTTAAAGTATACTTTTACATCCAGTTTGTGTTGTTTTGTAAGAACAATCTGTAACAGCAGAATGTACAATTTCTAATGTGCATTGACGTTTTACATGCTTTTTATTGCAGTTGTGCTAAGTTACTAAAGATATTTTCAAATTGCTTAATGAACACTGAGTGCAGTGCCATGAAGCTCTATGACTTTCCATGGAGCCTCATGGCTCTGCGCTCATTGCTCATTCAGCACTGCTGGATTATTCCAAAAAAACAACCTGTATTTTGCAGAGTCACATGGTGACATGTGGTTACTACATAGTTAACTTCTACTATGTAGTTAAGGGACTGAAATTCAACTGTATATCATTCTTTTGTTTTTCAAAGCTGATTCGTGTTCACTTTTTACTCCTCTGTGAAACTAAAACAGATTGTTTTTCTCAAGTCACACCGGTCTGGTACTTGGAAGCTTTGGGATTTCAGCCCGACTCAAGCCAAAGTCCAGCATTTGGACTCTTAACCTCTCATTTACCTTGGGAGAAATGGCCCCTGGTTGACGTAATAAAGACTTACGTTTTTATGTTTTTTTGTTTGTTTGATGGATGCCTCAGCTAAAATAGCTTAATGTTTCAGTAAGCGCAGTGTGCTATAACTACAGAAATTTTGACTTTGTCCAAATACTTAAGGACTTACAGGCTGCACTGTATATGTGAGCATTGTTGAGCTCCTGGGTAGAAACCCCATTAACCGGAAGTTTCCGTCACCCCCATGTGTGTGTTGTAGGTGCTATCCTGGGCCGCACTGAGACGCAAGAGTGCGTGTACTATAACACCAGTTGGGAAAAGGACCACACCAATCGCAGTGGTGTGGAGCCCTGTCACGGCGAGAAGGACAAGCGCAAACACTGCTTCGCCACCTGGAAGAACGTCTCAGGGGCCATTGAGATCCTGAAGCAGGGCTGCTGGCTGGACGATATCAACTGCTATGACAGGTATACCAGCATTCCCCGTCTGTGGAATCTCTCCTCTGCAATTGCTCATTCTCCACCATTACAGCTAAAGAGAACATATTGGGGTAGAGACTGGAGTAAATCAGTAGCACCTCTGGAAAATAGTTTTAACTTTGAAGTTCTGCAATTTCAAAAAATATCTACGCAGGTCATTCCTATTAGTTTGAATGTTAATTAGCTGCATGTGTCCATTTTATAGAGGCCTAACCAGCTGCACACAGCTGGAAGTCTTCAAAGCAAGATGAGGATACAAACAGTGTTCCACTGGGGTCAAGTTGATAGTGCCCGCATTGTTGGCATACTCTTCTGCAACTACAGAAATGCAATCATTGGATGACAAAACGGTATAGCCCTGAAACGCTATAATTCTCCTCAGAGCCAAATTTCATAGTTTGGCCCGGGGTGGCAGCACAGGAAAGGGTGGAGGGTCCAGAAAATCAACAGGGGAACTACTCAGGGCTCCAGGAATGTTCACAGCAGTTTTTACCAAATTCCTATAGGAGCTGTTTGACTTATGCATTTTTTAGAAAGAGAATTTTGGCCTAAAGTTGGTGGTACTAGAATGGTCATAGTGTCACCAGAACAATGATTGCACTTTTATGCACCAAGGCGTTCATGGCAAATTTTCTCATTCCTATTAGAACACTTTGACATTTGGAAATGTAGTTTCTTGTAGTGATGGTGCTACAGTAAAAGTAATGGAGCCAAAAAATCAATAAGTTTCCTCGATGCCCCAGGAATGTTTGCAACAGATTTGTCTGGATTCCCAGTAAAATTGTTCAACTAATTTCATTCTAAACTTAAAAAAAAAGTTTGGCAGTGGTCTTCCTTCTTCAATGTTGAACTATTGACCACTTCTGCTAGATAATTTAGACAATGCAACTGGGAGACTAGTCATGAAGTCAAACCTAAATAAATGGTGAGCTATGGATCTTGATTGCAATTTCTCTTGGGTAAGTTAACATACTCAAAGAATGAGCCACAAAATTCTGTTGCCTATGACTGCTGGAGTATTCCCTGACTAGGACAAAATTCCTCCTTTGCATCTGCTGATCCTAACCAAAATCTAAGGGTGGCGTGACTTTATTGCCATTAATAATCCCACCAAATATGAGAACAATCTTATTTAATTTGTAGCCTGTTGATTGATTGCAAGAATCCTATACAAATGTGGAAGGGAGTATAATCCGGAAGCCCCAAAACTTTTGATTGGTGGATACAATTAGGAGGCTTCAGAGCACACAACATAGATCTAGTTACTGAAAAGACAGCAAATTGAAATTACAGATTTTACTGCTCATTTATTACTGAATATCTTGCGGCCTACTGTGCAAAAATCACTTACATAGGCTACCACAGTTTTTATTTTGCAATAACTAAATAATTTATTATGCAATAACGCAATAACTAAAGAATGCCTTGTCCGATCCATCTCATTTCTAGATGGTGTATGGGGGGTGGGTAGAGGAAGGTTCCTTCCAAAAACCAGTGCAGTGCGATATCCAATATGTCCGCTACGACAGCCATCTTGATTTCACTTTCCACACAATAAGCAAAGAACGCCTCATCCGATCCATGTCCTCTCTTGGTGGTGTATGCGGGGTGGGTAGAGGAAAGTTCCTTTCGAAAACCAGCGCTGTGCGATATCCAATATGGCCGCTACGGCTGCCATCTTCATTTCAGTTTCCACGCAATGAGTAAAGAACTCCTCATCTTCATTTGAAAACCAGTTTTCTTTTAACATGTTTAACTTTCAGTATTATTCACTCTCACTATTCACCATGCTAAACTAGCAACCTATTCAGTCTTAACCTCAATTAAACATACGGACGGAGACATATGCAACGCTCCGCGTTGCTCTTGTTTTCGGTTAATTCAATTTGGCTAACTTCCCAGGTCTGGCTGCACTGATTCTGGGGTTGAAGGAGCAGGGTCTAACAGAATAGTGGACTCAGGGAGAAGCAACATTATTAACGCTTAAGCTCAGTTTTGTTTGACAATTTTACTTTCTAAGTTCTGGTTTGCTTGATATGTTTGTAGAAGCATGCAGTCTTTTGAAATAATTGATAGCTAAAGTTAGTTCAGCTAGCAAGAATAAAGGCTCCAACAGAATTACGAAACTAACATGTAACTTTGAACACCTTTATTGGTTGCAGTGTGCACTGTATGCATCCTAATTGGTGTGACATCATCCTGTTTGATTGGATTACAATGTAAATATTCTTCCCGTTTGATTGAAAAGTCTTTTTACTGTAAGTATTACAATAGTAGACAACATTATAAATTAACTGACCCAACAAGCGCACTGGTCCTGATCCGAATGTGATCCTGATGGCCTCCCGCAGCCAAGTGGTTTCTCTAGAATGAGATGTGGGGAAGGAAGGGTGTTATTTGTGGTCGCTGCGATTAGGTCAGTCGACACCAAGTGACCTTCCGAATAGTTCATATGACAGTGATCACCTGTTAGAACTTGAAGGGGCCATATTTAGCAAGAGGTGCTGGTTTAATGATTACCGGCTTGTTTTGCTCATAAAACGTTGAGGCTAGCGAGTGCGTATCTACCTTATTGTGGTAGGAAGGTCTTTGTGTCACAATGACCTTGAAGGCTATTCCGTCGGGAGTGCTTGACTCCTGGTTGGTCCAACCTTGGCCGTAAGGTGGATTGATAGTGGCCAGAAAAAAAGATACCCAAAACTCCTTTTTTAGGTTAGGCATTGGGCTTGCAACCCCACCCTGTAAAAACCCCTTTTTTTACGGAAACTGCAAAAATTTCACTGACACCTGTTGAAAGCCTAGAGCACACTCGCGCCTCCCTGGAGGCAGAATGACCACCCATAGTGAAAGCCTTTCAGAAGCCATGGGTGTGAGAAGCAGCCTGCTGGGGCCGAAATGTAAGATCAGAATTGGCCCATGGAATGTTCGAAGCATGTGGGAGTCATCAAAAACAGCTCAGATCCTAAGGAGATGAAGAGGTACCATCTTGACAACCTTAGTGTTAATGAGTGCAGACAGACTGGCTCTGGACGTATTGTTAATGGTGACAGATCCATTACCATCTATACTGGTGATGATTCCACCCACAACCATGGTGTCAACCTTGATAATATCTAAAGAGAAAGCTCACGCTTGAATTGAAAGGGGGCCTATTCATCCCTGACTAATGAAAGCACGATTCTCTTCCAAATACTGTAAGTTCTCCATCTGGCAATGCCATGCCCCAACTAATGAAGCCTACCCAGAAGTGAAAGCTGACTAGTATGAACAACTGCAGTCTGTTGTTTCATAGGTCCCTCAGCATGACCTGAAACTCATAATTGGTGACCTTAACCCCAAAGCTGGGGCTGATAACACCAACAACAGAAGAGTAATGGGCAAGCACGGATGTGGAGTATTGAATGATAACTGAGAGAGGCTAATTGATTTCTAGCCACCAACAACTGCGTTATCGGAGAAACCATCTTCCCGCGCAAAACCATCCACTCACGTGGAGATCGCCTGATGGCAAAACGTCCAACCAAATTGACTATGTGATCATTAATACCAAATGGCAAAGATTGCTCCAAGATTTGAGTTTGCTGCGGTGCTGACATCATCAATGATCACCTCCTAGTACGAGCAGTCATCAAGCTGAAGCTGTGCAAGTTTGCCAGGACTGGCCAGAAATGTAAACACCTGGATATTTCAAAATTAAAATCCACAACCACCCAGAATCAGTTTGCCCTGGAACTGGGAAACCATTATTCTTTACTTTCCGACCCACTAGAAAATTTGACTCGTGACATTACACCCAGTGGGACTCACTAAAAATGGCTTATGCTGAAGTAGCAACCAAAACCTCAGGCCTCTAGCGGAGGTACCAGAAAGACTGGATAACACCTCCGACATGGAAAAAGATCTCAGAGCAGAAACACTTTAAAGCCAGAATGATGAGCACTGAATCAGCAAGACTCCATAGCCAGATCCAAAAAGCCTACCATGACAAAAACACGGAGGTAAAAAAAAGAGTGTCACAAGGGACAAACAAGCTCTTGTCAATGGACTTGCGAAGGAGGCAGAAAATGCTGCAACATGGGGAAATCTACGTACCCTTTATAAGATCACGAAGCTCCTGAGTGGAAACAAGTAGAGGCCTTCAGCTCCTGTCTTGGATAAAGGTGATAGGAGAATAACAACAAAACACCAGGAAGCAGCACGCTGGGCTGAGCACTTCTTAGATGTGCTTGACCTCCCAAAGCCTGTTGAACCAGCTAACCCCTCCCCTACACTTGATATGCTAAACATTGATGTTGGTCACCCAACTTCAGAGGAAGTAATGAAGTCCATCAAAGCCATGAACTCTGGCAAAGCTGCAGGTATTGACTCCATCCATGCTGAGATGCTAAAGGCTGACCTTCTAACATCTACAAAGGCCCTGACCACCCTTTTCAGGAGCATCTGGAGTGGAGAAAAATTTCCTTGAGATTGGAATAAGGGGCTAAAATGTGACAGCAGGCGCAGGATCGCACTTATTTCGAAGCGAACTCTTGTACCATGCCCGAGCATGGTACGCTTGTGTTCACACTTACCAAATAAGCTGGACTTTGGGGTGAAGTGTACTTGTATCCGTGCCCGAGTCCCTGGTGTGAGAGCACCCTAGGTCAAGGGCTGCCCTTGAATTTAAATTGCAAAAGTAGGAGCGGGGGATTTGGGGCAGTTGCCCCTTGGATCCAGTGCTTCTGGTGCCACTGGTCCTCACCGTCTCCTGTATGCACCAGAAATGATCACAAGCAGTGTGACATAATTCTGATCAAACCTGCTTGAGTTATTGTATTTGTAAATGTTAAATTTAGCCGACTGGTGACGTTACAGGAAACATTACAGGGGCACTACCGTCAACAACTTCCTACTCTATGCACCGGGAATGCTAAAAGCTGATATGATATGATTCCCATTAAAGCTGTTTGAGTTATTGCAATTTTTTAAAGATTATTTTTTTGGGGAGTTCTCTCCTTTATTAACCCATTTAAACCGGGACAGCATGTGCGCATTTTAAGAACATGTCGTTGCCGACACAGATATGCGCGTAATTTTGAAAATACCGTAATTACTGTAAGTTTTGCGCAATAGAAAAAAAATTCCAACTGTTCCTGAAAGCTGAGAAGCTGTGCTTCAGCCCAAATACAGGTTACTATGGTATACATGGCAGCATGATTCTCTGCTGGGATTTTTGTATTAGGCCTTAAAGGGTTAAAGGGTATAGAAGGGAGAGACAGGAAAGATGGGAAGAAGATTTGGTATGACATGAAACAAAGGGCCCAGGCCAGATTGAACCCAGGCTGCCGTGTGAAGTACACCCAGTTCTGTATGGTGCATACAGTGTAAACGGTGAGCCACCAGGGAACCCCAGTTACTGCTATTTTAAAAAAAGACGTTTGGTCTGATGCTAGCGCTACCGTAAAGGTCAGAGGGTGATTAACCTCAATAACAGCCCTCCATTTACCAGAATTAGTCACTAGACATGCGATTTTATTTCCAGCAAAAATTAACTTATTGCATTTGGAAATGTTTGACCTGGTGGTGGCGCTAGAGGAGAGGTTGTTGGGTCACAGAAAACAATGGGGTTCATGCTCTGTGCACCTGGAATAAGCACAAGAAGTTTAATGTGATTCCCATCTAAATTTTTAAGTTACTGCTATATTTAAAATTTTAATATTTACCCTGGTGGTGGTGCAACAGCTAAGGTCATGGGGTGACAAATATCTGTAACAAGCCTTTTTTCTGCACCAGATACAATCACAGGAAGAGTGACATGATTCCCATCATAACTGTTTTTAGTTATATTTGGATATGCAAAGTTTGACCAAGTTGTGGTGCTGCAGTAAAAGTTGTTGGGTCACACAAAACTAGAGGGTTCATTTTCTATGCTCCAGGAATGAACACTATACATTTTCATGCGATTACTTTGAAAACTGTTTGAGTTACTGTGCCAGCGTGAAGGGTCCGCAGCAGCCAAGCCAAATCCATAATTTCCCCAAGCACTCTGTTTAAAGGAGATAATTATGCTATAACCTAGAAGTTAAACTGATTTTATTATTCTCACAATGACATGAATTGAGATAGAAATCCTACATCAACTCAGTGGGGAAAGGAGAGGGCTGTTTCTCTGTGGTCATTTTTTTCCATTTTGCCAATAGAAGTTATAGATTCATGTTATTTATGTAATGAACATTTTCAGCCTTAGTAGTAGTTCCTCTGATGTAATGTTGAGTTCACTGCAGCTGTCTGCTCTCTAAGCCGAGGGCTATTTTTGTTTTTGTGAACGGATGTAGTTTTTTAAAAAAAAAAAAAAAAAAAAGTGGGGAAAGTGGGTTCATCAAGGAGTGGTCTGTCTGATGAAAGTAATTTTTTAGGACGAATTTGCCAGAAGGGAATGACATTGTAATTCAATTCCTTACCGTTAATCCCTTCACTTCTACGAAATCACTGGTTTTACAAACATTATCTTGGACCCACATCTCCATTGCACCCGAGTGACAGGAGATTAAAGAGCATCTCGGACTCTGCTGGCTTGTGTTCACATGCAGGTAAAGCTGTTTACTTTTCCCTCGAGTAACCTGATCGATTTGTGTTCGGATGGCTGCTGTACATGCCAGAACAAGACTTTGAAATGTTCTCCCTCTGCTTACTAATGTTGGCCTATTGGTTGCAAGGTCGGGGATCGACGTGAAAGTACTGCCATCTGCTCCTTCCGCACACTCATCCAGCACCTTTCTCTCAATAGTTCTACTTCCTGAAGAGCTTTGTTAATTGGCTAATTCAAGCAATTGGAGTAAATACTCGGGACTCGGGAGGACTTTCTGAACTTTTTTACCTGTACCTCAGTGTGTGGCCATGATGCAAACAAACATACTGCAGCACCTTTACCCCTGGATGGTTTTGTAGTTTTGGGGGGAAAAATGCTTTCAATGTGTATCTCTGAGTTGACCTCAACTTGAACTTTTCTGCCCAGAAAATGTTCCCAGTCCCAGAGGAGTGGAGAGTGTAGGCTCTCTTGTTTAGGAAAGAGCACAAGCTCGCCATTTCGATGTTTCTGACTCCCTGTGTGTGTGTGTGTGCGTGTGTGTGTGTGTGTGTGTGCGTACATGTGCGTATGTGTGTGTGTCTGTGCGTGTCTTTCTGTGCGTGTGTTTTCACTGCAGCAGTGAGTGTGTGGAGAGGAAGGAGGCTCCTGACATTTTCTTCTGCTGTTGTGAGGGAAACATGTGCAACGAGAAGTTCTTCTACAGCCCTGACATGCAGCTGGTGCAGAGTGAGTACCTACCTATCCTGGGCTCTGGGTGTGGTGTTGCTGGGTCCCCTGTCCTGTGTGTGGTGCTAATACTGTAGGTTCTGTGTGTGGTGTTGTTTGGTCCCCTGTACTATGTGTGGCACTGCTGGGTTCTGTGTGTGGTGCTATTTGGTTCTGTGCGTGGTGCTGTTGGGTTCTCTGTGTGGTGCTGCTGGGTATTGTGTGTGGTGCTGTTGGGTTCTGTGTGAGATGCTGTTGGTTATCGTGTGTGGTGCTGCTGGCTCACCTGTCCTGCCTGTGATGTGTGTGTGTGTGTGTGTGTGTAACATGATTGTGTGCAGTGACACGAGTTATGATTGTGTGAGATCTCTGCTGTATGATTGTGTAGTGATGTGTGTAGTATGATTGTTTGTCCTGATGTGAGCGGTATGATTGTGTGTAATACAGGGGTGTCCAATCTAATCCACAAAGGGCCAGTGTGGGTGCTGGTTTTTGTTACTCCCTGACACTAACACACCTGATTCTACTCATCAAGGTCTTGATTGACCCCCCTGATCAGTTAATTAGTGGTATTAGGTGTTGTGGCACTGGGATAAAGCAAAAACCTGCACCCACACTGGCCCTTTATGGATAAGATTGGACACCCCTGGTGTAATGACTTGTGTATAGTTGTGTGCGGAGATGTATGTGTAGTATTCTTGTGTTCAGTGATGTGTATGTAGTATGATTGTGTGCATTGAGTCATACAGTATATTGTATGATTGTGTGCAGTGATGTCTCTGTAGTAGTGTGCAGTGATATTTATACAGTATTATTGTGTTTGCAGATGTGTATGTTGTATTATTGTAGCCCCCGGAAGAAGTCGGGCAGCTACTATGGATTCATGGTCGTCGTCTCTGCCGCTACCGCGTCCATTGAGATCTTCTTGTGGATGCTCTAGAGGCCACGAATTTCAACTGATTGCTTAGATATTGGATATGGGCATAGGTTATGGTTAGGTCACGACACCTCTCGATTTTGGTTGCCATGGCAACAGAATTGGTTGAATAAAGCACAAATTCATGCTGAAAATCTGGCCGTTTCAGTGCATGGCTTGTGAAGGCTCTAGAGGTCAGAGTTTTCAACATCACAAGGCACTTCGTGGCTTCACCGATGTGGTAATGTGTATGTAGTATGATTGTGTGCAGTGATGTGTATGCAGTATTGTTTGCAGTGATGTATGTGTAACATTATTGTGTGCGGTGAAGTTTGTAGCATTATTGAGTGAAGTTATGTATGTATTATGTTTGTATACGTATGATACTGTGCAGTAATGCATGTGCAGTATGATTATGTGCTGTGATGTGTGGTACGATTATATGCCGTGATATTCGACTTGTTTGATTGATTTTAGTGGTGTGTGTAGTATGATTGTGTACAGTGTTGTGTGTGTTTTATGATTTTGTGTAGCAATGTGTGTGTAGTATCTTGATGTGGCGTCAGGGCTCTCAGATACCCGGACCCAGGCCATCCTAATGAATACAAAGTTTTTGCATGCAGGGGTCAGTCTTGTGTATTACCACAGCCCTGGCATGTCTCTGTTATGGGGGTGAGCATACTATAATTCATGGCCAGATTTCCCCTCCAGCGCTCGTCAGTCCTCCTGGACCTGAGCCGGCATGCATCATCGTCCTCTCTCTGCCAAAACGGCTGATTAGGCTTTCCCTAATTCCTCGCCTTGGCCCACTCAGCGAACTCCGATATTTTGATGCCTGCAGTGTGGTGGAATGGGGGTTGGGGAGCTTGGGCTGGAATTGAACAGCTCTCGAATCATGGTGTAATGTCTTAATGGCACTCACAGTGAATAATGTCTCGCCAGAGAATTCGGAGCTCTCCTGTGGTGATTCTGGAGGAGGGTTTTTCCCATCCCCCCCTTTACTATATTTCACTGTGGAATAATGATTAGGGCTTGTTTGAATGTAAAGTGAGTGCTCTGTTGGCGTCATTCCCTCCCTGTTTTAGCAGCAGGTAAATAAGCGTGGGTTCTCCAGTTATTCTCCACGGCCCATTTAAACTCAAGGTCTCTCTCTCAGCTCCTCGATTGACAGGCCTGCATCTTTGTTCGTCTGAGTCCCACCTTAACTCCGTATTTACACCAAAAGTGTTAAATCAACACTGATCACTCTAGTCGCTAGCTACCCTGTGAGTTGGGGGGGCAAGATGTTCGAGCGGCACTGCAAACATTAAGTCTGCATCATCCCTCTCTGAAAGTGGTTGCCGCTTTAGTGCATCACTGCTAATTTTCAGATAGCTCAACGTCAAATTGACGCTCTGGTCGCTTGCATCACTTCACCTGCTGTCGCCTCATCGTCAGTTGCTGCTTGTCACAATTGAGAATGAACGCAGTCGCTTTTGAGCTGCACAGCGAGGATGTCCCAGATTGAGAGCTTTCTACTCAAAGGCAAAAATGTTTTAATTCATGGGCAACTGTAAGCGAATTGGAGACTGGTCCTCAATGTTTTATTGGGAATGGTGAGACCTACAGTTTTGCTCTTTTTGAACCCATGTGTGGACTCCCCTTTCATATAACATTATAATCCCCCGGCATATAATGCGGGGGGATATAGGCATGGGTGCGGTTGTCTGTCCATCCATCCGTCTGTGAATATTTCGTTTCTGGAGGATAACTTGAAAACCGTTCAATATTTTCTCTCAAAACTTGGTGTGCACATTGCTCATGACCTGACGTGGTGCCTTTTGCTTGGGCCGGGGGGATATGCCGTCTCCTGTTGGCTCTTGTTGGGTTCTGCTACATAAGCCAATATGGCCAACGGGCGAATACGGCTGGGCAATCTTCATGCACAAATATTAGTAAGGGATGAGCTCTCTGGCTTTCAGCTTGGTGCTGTTGCAGGATGCCACATTTCCAACAACGTGCTTTCTGACATTTCTGCCCTGCTCGAGCTGCCTCAGTCAAATGCTATTCCGTTGCTGAGAGGTGGAAATATGTTGAAGCAACACCAACTCAGCTGTGCAGCAATGGACCTCTCTTGCTCAGAGAATGGGACAGCGCGTGCTGCAGCCTGAAGTGTTGGCAAATCATCTCTCTTCACTTGCTGCCAGGCTCCAAAGTGCCTTTGGAAATGATTGCAATTCAAGACCCATTCATCAGGATACTTACGGTATGAGTATCTGTTGCCGTGGAGCCACGCACAAGCCTAAGATCAGGAAGCACAATGCCAGTCATTGTCGAGAGTTCTGCCATTGGACTCTGGAGCAATGGAATTGCCTTCTCTGCAGTGATGGGTCATGCTCCACTAACTGGCAGTCTGGTGGATAAATCTTTGTAGGGCAAATTCCGGGATGAATACGGTTATCCTGAGTTTGTAGTGCCAGTGGTCAAGTGGAACGGCAGACGAGGATTATTGATCTGGGGCTATTTTCTGCGCTCTTGGCTTGGTCTCTTAGCTTTAGTGAAGGGAAATTTTAATGCTGTAGATATTCTCTGGAATTGCATCCTTTCGAATTGGATCAAATAATATAGGGAATGCTTGTTCCCATTTTAGCTTTACAATGCCCTCATGTCTTGTCCATGATGGAGTGGTTTGTCTCGTTTGGAGAGGTGAGCTGGTATTCACAGACCCTTGACCTCAACTTTAGTGACCTCAACCGACCTTTGGGATGGATTAGAACTCCAGCTATGGGGCAGGTGCTTTGGCCTTACATCGGTGTCTTCCTTCAGTGATGCTCCTTAGGGTGAATACAAGGGAATCCCCTGGGCCATGTTCCAAAATCTAGTGGAAAGCTTTCCCAGAAGTGTAAATAATGTCATAGCTGCCAATTGCATATTAATGCGTAGGATTTTTGAACAAGGTGGTCATCAGAACCCTGTGGGCTGACATTACGGTGTTCACATACGTTTAACCATCTAGTGTAATACAGAATCTGCCACATGAAATTTTAGATGTGGGTGACATTGTGGAGAATTTTGTTGGAACTCTTCTCACAATGAAAATGAAATTTTACATTGTACCTCCCAACCAAGAGACAGGGTCACACTGCAAACCTTGGCCAGGACCACGTTCTATCCTGGTTCTAATTGAAATTGGAAATTTTTTTTTTCCCCCTCATTGAATTCCAGGTTTATCAATGCCCACCTGGCTACTACCTAGCTGTCAAGCAGCTGAAAGTGCGGTCTCTGCTGCTATAAGTGTTAGCAAAGCTCATTTCCATCATGACTCAATCGACTGAATAAAATTCTGGCATACAAAGAGGGGCTGAACAAGGCTATGCCATATGTAGGAACCATTTATATGTGCTAAGATTATTCAGTATTGGAGAAGTACGTCTCATCAGTTAAAAACAAAATGGTTTTTTTTCTTTGGTATTTGCTGGGATGTAGTTTTCCTCGCCCACCGGCACAAAGCAGATAGTTAGTCAAACATCAGTGGTGCTGGAGAGTTTTTAATTGTGTCTGGCAGCAAGGGGTAGATGGGAAGTGCTGGAAGCGTCGTTACGCTCAAGCGTTCGGGGGTCGTTCTTTTTGCTCTCGGCCATCCCATATTCTGACAGCCCCCGTTTCTCAGCCGTTGTGCTTCTCGCTGTGGTGTAATTAAACTAGCGCAAGCTCCCCAAAAATAGATGGCGTTTTGGGCATCGGTGTTTAATATTCATGGTCTGGAGATGGAGCGTGCGATCCCTGGAGAGGTAGTGCAGGGGCAGGATTTGTCCTCCTCCTCAGTGAGATTGGTTAGATTTGCACATCCTAGCCGCTGCGTCTGGAACACTGGATTGCGGGAGGCTAGCTAGGCTTTGAACTCGGGTGCTGGTTATGCTGGTTTCGCGCTCAGCAGTGCACATCCACGGCTACCAGAGGGAGCTTCTAAGACCTGATAGTGCACAATGGAGTCTGCTACAGTCCTGTGCCAGAGCCAAGTGCTACATCTGTTCGCTGCGGTCACTATGAGTGTGATGAGTGTGCTGCAAGAGGGATGGGTGTGTGTAACAGGAGGGTGTGTGTGTGTGTGTGTGTTTTGTTTGCTACTGGTGTGATGAGTGTTTTGCCTGTTACGGGTGGGATGAATGCGTTCTGTGTGTCACAGGTGGGATGATTGCATGCTGCGTGTCACTGGTCAGATGAGCTGTGCTGCGTTTTACTGGCGGGATGAATGTATGCTTTGTACTAAAGATGGGATTTGTGTGTGCTTTGTGTTACAAGTGGGATGAATGTGTGCTGTGTGTCGCAGGTGGGATAACTGTGCTGTGTGTTACAGGTGGGATGAGTGTGCTGTATATACTGGGTGGGATGTATCTGTGTTCTGCAGGACTAGTGGGTTGTGTGCTGTGTTTCTGGTGGGATGAATGTGTGTTGTGTCACAGGTGGGATGAGTGTATGCTTTGTGTTACTCTTGGGATGTGTGCTGTGTCACAGGTGGGATGAGTGTATGCTTTGTGTTACAGGTGGGATGAGTGTGTGCTGTGTGTTAGAGGTGGGATCTGTGTGTGCTTTGTGTTACTCTTTGGATGAGTGTGTGCTTTGTGTTACTCTTTGGATGAGTGTGTGCTGTGTGTCACAGGTGGGATGAGTGTCTGCCTTGTGTTACAGGTGGGATTTGTGTGCGCTTTGTGTTACTCTTGGGATGAGTGTGTGCTGTGTGTCACAGGTGGGATGAGTGTATGCCTTGTGTTACAGGTGGGATTTGTGTGCGCTTTGTGTTACCCTTGGGATGAGTGTGTGCTGTGTGTCACAGGTGGGATGAATTTGTTTTTTGTGGCAGGTAGGATGGATCTGTGTTGTGTGTTATATGTTGGATGAGTTTGTGCTGGGTGTCACAGGTGGGATGAGTGTGTGTTGTGTGTTTCAGGTGGGATGAACTCTGTTGCGTGTTACAAGTGGAATTAGCTTGTGCTGTGTATTACAGATGGGATGAATGTGTGCTGTATGTTATGGGTGGGATGAGTCTGTGTTGTGCCTTACTGGTGGGATGAGTGCGTGTTGTGCGTTACAGGTGGGCTGAGTGTGTTTTGTGTTACAGGTGGGATGAGTGTATGTTGTGTGTGACAGGTGGAGTTAGCTTGCGCTGTGTATTACAAGTGGGATGAGTGTGTTTTGTGTTTTACAAGTGGAATGAGCTTGTGCTGTCAGGTACAGGTGGAATTAGTTTATCTCATGTCTTACTGGTGGGATGAGTGTGCACTGTGTGTTACAGCTGGGATGAGTGTGTGCTGTTTATTACAGGTTGAATGAGCGTGTGCTGTGTTACTGGTGAGATCAGTGTGTGCTGTGAGTTACTGGCTGAATTAGTAGGTTACAAGTGGGATGAGTCTGTGGTGTGTGTTACAGGCTGACTAAGTCTGTGTTATATGTTACAGGTGAGGTAAAGAATCAAGGGAATTTAAGAAGCTGGAATGAGCAGATTTAGTCATTTCTTTAAAAATTACTCCACTTGATTAATTGATTACCAAAATAGCTGGTGATTAATTTGGTAGTTGACAACTAATTGATTAATCAGCTAATCAATGAGACTCTAATGCATGTGTTGGTTTGCACGTGTGTGTGCGTGTACAGTGTCTGAGTAATGACCTCGTGTGTGAATGGCGCTGTGAGATAAAAACGCCTGTATTATTGTGCTTGGTTACACGTAGCACAAGCCATTTGGCAACTCCCCTGAAATGAGAAAACATAAGACCTGAAAGTTGATGGCTTAGCTGCTTGTTTACTGATTTATTCAGACTCAGAATTGGGGGGTTGAGGGATATGTGTCACTGCACTGCCTCCATCTACAGTACTGTACGAGTCAGCGCACAAAAGCACAAATCATGTTGTACTACATAGTACATGTACCATGGTAGCAGCGCTGAAACGAGTGCTAGCCGCACTTCAGGTGTGAAAGTGTTTAATGATTACACTACGTGATTTGGCTGGATTAGATGCTGTTATCTGAAAATAGCTGTTTTTTTCCGCTGATATTTTCTCTAATGTTTGTGTCTGTATGAGCAGAAAGTGGGCAAAACCTTGTTAATCTAGCTGGCTTTCCATCTTCTCATTTCCACGGAGCTTCATTGGCATCGGCAGTGGTGCAAAAACATCATTATTGTAATGGATACTACTGTCAATATACTTGCAGTAGTAATGATAATTGTAATGATGATGGTGATAACGCTCAGATTTTTCAAAAAATTTAGTAGCCACACTGAAAATGGCCATAAAATGTAGTTGCCACTGGTTTTTTTAAAAAAATATTTTTATTTTTATTTTATGTGGCAAAAGATGAAGACCAGCGATAACACTGGATACACAATAACTGCATAACATTACATTGAATTAATAATTCCTATTTCCTGTCTGTAGTTGTACTCTTCCTAAGGTTTATAAAAGGAGGTGCTGGTTGCATTGTGTTTCTGACACTAAGTATAACTGCCCTTAAAGATTGCAAAGATTTAACTAGTCCCTGTTGATTCCATATGTTCATCCTGCTTTGGTTTGGATTGGGGTTACGTGTACTGCCTTGTGATTGGCTGATTGTTCTCTGTCGCAGCAACTTCCCACCCTCCGAAGCCAGTGCTGTTGGGCACGCTGATGTACTCTCTGGTACCCATCATGGGCATCGCCGCGGTCATGCTCTTCTCCTTCTGGATGTACCGCCATCACAAAGTACCTTACCCGCCGGTGCTGCTGCCCACCCAGGTGAGTGAGGGAGTGAGCGTGTGCGTGTGTGTGTGTGTGATTGCATGTCCTAGTATGTGGTTTACATTGGGTGGGTTAGCAGTGGGGTCACAGTATTTGTTTCATATAGGATGTGTTGGGGGTTGTGTCTTAGTATGTGATTTATTTGCGGTGGATTAGCGTTTCTCTCTGAGTGTATGGTTTATATGAGGTGTTTAGAAGTTGGGTCTTAGTTAAGGGTTTGTATGAGGTGTGTTAGCGGTTGTGTCAGTATGTGGGTCATATTAGGTGTTTTAGCAGTGGGGTCTCAGTATGTGGTCTATATAGGGTGGGTTAGCAGTGGGGGTGTCGTGTTTTATGAGCTGTGTTAGCGGTTGGGTATCATTCTGTGGTATATATGAGGTTTGTTAGCAGCTGATTCTCTGTTTGGTTCATATATGGTGTATTAGCGGTTAGGTCTTAGTATTGAGTTTATATGAGGCGTGTTAGCAGTTGGGATTCAGTTGTGCTTTTTCTGAGGTGTGTTAGCGGTTGAGTCTCAGTATGTGGTTTATGTGAGATGAGTTGGCCGTATACGATTAAAATCAGGTATGTCTATGGGGGGGTCACAATATGTGGTTTATATCAGGTATGTTAGCAATTGCATCTCAGTAAGGCATATATTTGGTTTGTTGCTGGTTGCGGTTCAGTATGTGGTTTACATGAGATGGATTAACCTTTGGGCCTCAGTAAGAGATTTATGCGTGATGTGTCAACAGTGAGGTCTCAGTATAGGGTTTATATGACGTGTGTTAGCGGTTGCATCTCAGTGTGTGGTTTATATGAGGTATGTTAGTGGTAGGGTGGCAGTATAGAGTATATCGGAGGTGATTTAGTGGTTGCGTCTCATGTGGTTTATAAGAAGTGTGTTAACAGTTGGGTCTCTGTTTAGGGATTATCTAAGGTGTATTTTTTGTGGTAACATCTCAAGCATGTATTTTATAGTTGGTGTATTAGCGGTTTGCGTCTCAATGTGTGGTTTACATGAGGTCTGATAGCAGTGGGTCTCAGTATGTGGTTTATATGAGGTATGTTCACGGTAGGGTGGCAGAATAGAGTATATCTGAGGTGATTTAGTGGTTGCGTCTCGTATGTGGTTTATAAGAAGTGTGTTAGTGGTTGGGTCTCTGTATGAGGATTATCTAAGGTGTATTTTTTGTGGTAACATATAAGCATGTATTTATATTTTGTGTATTAGCGGTTTGCGTCTCAGTGTGTGGTTTATATGAGGTATGTTTGCAGGGAGTGTAAGCTGCGGAGTGTGAAAATCAGAGGAAACAGAAGCGTAAACAGATAAATAATGCAGCCTCTGCCCTAAACTTTCAGCTGCTCGGCTATAAAAAGGTAGTTTGGAGGCAGAGCTCATGAACATCAGTGTTTAATGAATAATTTATCAACTTCCACTGCACACGCTCATCGCCTGCGAGCACACGCCCTGTGGCATTTCTCTTTCCCTGTTGGATCTTAATTGCCGCGTTGTCGGATTTGCTTACAGCCCTCTTGAAACTATGTGCTTACTATTATTATTCTATAATTAAAAATAACTGAATTCGAATACTCGAATGACTGCCTAATCAAGGAGTTGCATTGCAATTTCAGAAATAAAAATACAATTAGAAGCTGTGTTTGGCTGCTTCTTTGTACCCTGCCGCGGAGTGGATGGGGAAATAGAATTGAGTGTTGTCCTTCCGCCTGTCCGTCAGTCACACTTTTCTAGGTCAGAACTCCTAAACTGTTCAATATTTCTCAACAAGATTTAATATATTGATACATCTTATTTTGAAGATGTGCCTTTTCATACTTTCATCTGTCCTTCCGTCCATCTGTCCATTCCTCGACTGCATTTTATTTTCAGGCCAGAAATCAGCCATCGCTTTTTTTCCAGGCCATAACTCCTAAATTGTTCAATATTTATCAACCAAATTTAATATATGGATAGATTCATTGTGTAGATGTGCATTTTCATGCATCTGTCTGTCCTCCTGCCCGTTAGTCTGTCCGTCCACTGCGTTTTTTCAGCCATCCCGTGGTAGGGGATCAGAGTATTTCATGCCATTGTCATGGAGGTTACATTTTAAAATCATATTAATCCATATATTCAGAGTGTTTTGAAGTGGTCTTGTATTTATTCTGTGTGTTATTTGTCCTATAAATGTCTACAGTAAATCAGTGTAGTGCATGGCGATTGTAATGCACAAGGATAGCATGAGGTGTTTAACGTACTTGTGCATTTAGGGAGACATCCCCAGATCTATTGCAGTATGGACAGCGCATATGACACACTGCTGTGTGCGGAGCTGCTGTGACTTTTTAGTTGAGCGGAGGCTAATACAAAGACTGATCAGAGTCATGCAAAAGTGTCTTTTGGAATAGTTCCTAATACAGAGACTAATCAGCATTCATATAGGGTCATACTCTTTTAGAGCAGTGTGTGCATTTATCCAGCTCGTAGACTGATCATAGTTCATATGGGGCCATACACTTGTGTCTTCTTGAGCTGTGCGTATGTTTATCCATTACGGAAACTGATCATTGTTCAAATGGGGTCATGCACTACTGGTGTCGCTGAGAGCAGTGTGTATGCAGCACTTAGACTGATCATAGTTTGTGTTTGGTCATACACTGGCGTCACTTTGAGCAGTGTGTGCATTTATACAGCACTTACACTGATCATAGTTTGTGTTGGGTCATATACTAGTGTCTCGTAGAGCAGTGAGTACGTTTATCCTGCAGAGACTGATCGCAGTTCATCTAGGGTCATACACTAATGTTTTTTAGAGCAGTGCATACGTTTATACAGCACTGACGCCGAGTTCATCTGGGGTTCTTGTGAAAGTGGCAGCATGATCCTTTGAGGGCCTCATTAATTAGCGCATGCGCTAAGACAAATTTCCCTGATTTATGGGCCCTAAAGCCACATCCCACACTGCGCTAATTAAAAGCATCAATCGGGTGCAGCGTGATTACCGAAGGCTGCCTCGCATTAGCTCTCCAACCCATTAATCCTCATTAAGTCACTCAAGCACACCCACGTCAGCCGGACACGGTCACTCATTCACTACCCAGTCATGCCCACTCAAAATCACAGTCCCTGTCTGAACTCCCAGTAAACTGTAATGATATCTGTCAGTTATCTGCACCCCTGATGCTAAGCTCATTGAAGAAGGATCAGGGTTGAGTATTATTTGGCAGGCCTGATTATGGGGAAACTATTATGTTCTGATAAAGTTAGCACGAAGAGGGTTAACCTGAAGAAGTTTTCAAATGGGAACGCTCCTCATTACCTCACGTGGTCATATGATGAAGGTCAGTCTTCATGGAGTTAAACTCTGGCCCTTTGCTCTTGAGGAGGAGTCCGCTAACTTTCAATTAGCCGATTGCTTGATGACGTGCTTACTTGGCATAACGGGATTGAAGTGGGGTCTCGTTGTCTCGCTTTGCGGTTTACCACATATAGTATAGTAGATGAACTGATTAAAATTTGGCTGAATCCGTGAAGTCGCAGCATACTACATGAATATGCAACAACGCACCGCATCGCATGGTCCTGAACAATGCAGTAGGACTGCACGTTACTCAGGTCAGCTTCCTTGCTATCCTAGCTAGCTGGTGCATTAGAATTATAAGCGATTCAGTCAAAACCTTAAGACGACACGGTTTTCATGTAGCTACATAGCTAGCTGGCTGTTGCAGAACAGAAATAAATGTATGCATAAGTAACATCAATGCAGTACTGAGCTAGAAACACAAGACAAACATCGTCAGCAAAACTATTGGTGAAATCGAGCCTTTACAAGACTTTGCCTGAATCGCTAATAATTTTAACGCGCTAGCTAGCTTGGTTAGCAAACTAGCTGATCGAAGCCTCGTGCAGTCCGGATTGTTCAAGACTATGCGATGCGGTGCGTTGTTGCATATTCATGTAGTATGCTGCGACTTCACGGATTTAGCCAAATTTTAATCAGTTCATCTACTATACTATAATTGGTAAAGCGCAAAGTAAGACAACGACACCCCACTTCAATCCCGTAATGCCTAGCGCGCACTTCATCATGCAATGGGCTAATTACTAATCTCAGGTCAGTGGAGCTAGTGCTGGTTCAGTCCCAAGCTACTCTAGCCGCTGATCCCAGATCAGTCACAGGAAACAGTAATTTTTTGCCTCCTTCTCTCCTTCACCAGCACGCCTTTCATATAATGATAGAGGTAAGAGAAGTTCATTTAAACTTCATCAGCTTCCTGCTTGGTCTGGGGAGGTTTTGGGGTGTATGCCTGGTACCTTGTCCACTCTTTTCATTTTAAGCCCCCATCCTGACAGATTTTTCTTCATGCCTCTGGTCCCTGTAATTTCTGTCTTGTTTGCATTTTTGTGATCTTTTCCCAAAGACTTAATTAATTATTTATTTCAGAGATGGGTAACTCTGCTCTTAGAGGGCTACAATGCCTGCTGATTTATTTTTAGTGTGTTTCCGCATACATGGTTCATACAAGTCAATGCTTGGTTAAAAGTGTCCTCGATCTCCGTTCTCAAGGCATTAATTGTCTGCTGACTGGAAGGAAACCACGGAAGCCCGCAGACACTGCTGTCCTCTAGGGCTCGAGTTACCCATCCCGGATTTATTGGATCTATGGCTTTATTCTGCATGGCTGTGCTTTCTCTTTCTATGGTTTAAACAGACCACTGACCCTATGAGCAGCATGTGTGCATGCAGTTCTCTGAAAGAACCTGAAGTCCCTGAGCATGCAGCTGTTGGTCTAATGGACCAGTCGTCTCTGAACACGCAGCTGTTCTAGTGAACCTGCGGTCTCTGAACATCCAGCTGTTCTAACGTACCTAAGCCAATGAACACATAGCTGTCCTGTAGAACTTGTAGTCTCTTAACGTGAAACCATTTTAATGAACATGCTGCTGTTCTAATGGAACTATAGTCTCTGAACATGCAGCTGTTCTAATGAACCTGCGGTCTCTTAACAAGCAGCTGTCCTGTAAAACTGTAGTCTCTGAGCATGCAGGTTGAGTTTGTATGGGGCCAAAGTCTATTGTCTCTTAGAGCGATGAATATGTTTATTAAGCGCAGGGATGGAGATCATTTGGGGACATACTGTACTCTAGTGTCTCTTGGAGGTCCCTCAGAAAACGTGCAGTCTGCAAACATGCAGTTCTCCTACAGTACCTGCAGTCTCTGAGTATGTAGCTCTCCTGCAGAACCTGCAGTCTCTGATTATGTAGCATTCGTAGAGAACCTGCAGTCTCTAAGTATGCTAATATCATACAAAACCTGCAGTATCTGAGTTTGCAACTCTCCTACAGAGTCCGTAGTCTCTGAGTATGCAGCTCATCCAGAACCTGCAGTATCTGAGTATGCAACTCTCCTACAGAGCCTGCAGTCTCTGAGTATGCAACTTTCCTACAAAGCCTGCAGTCTCTGAGTATACAGCTCTTACAGAACCCGCAGTCTTTTGAGTATGCAACTCTCCTACAGAACTGGAGATATCTGACTATGGAACTCTCCTACTGAGCCTGCAGTCTCTGAGTATACAGCTCTTACAGAATCTGCAGTCTCTTGAGTATGCAACTCTCCTACAGAACAGGAAGTATCTGAGTATGGAACTCTCCTATAGAGCATGCAGTCTCTGAGTATGCAACTCTCCTACAGAACCTGCTGTATCTGAGTATACAACTTTCCTACAGAGCCTGCAGTCTCTGAGTATGCAGCTCTTACAGAACCCGCAGTCTCTTGAGTATGCAACTCTCCTACAGAACAGGAAGTATCTGAGTATGGAACTCTCCTACAGAGCATGCAGTCTCTGAGTATGCAACTCTCCTACAGAACCTGCAATATCTGAGTATACAACTTTCCTACAGAGCCTGCGGTCTCTGAGTATGCAGCTCTTACAGAACCCGCAGTCTCTTGAGTATGCAACTCTCCTACAGAACCAGAAGTATCTGAGTATGGAACTCTCCTACAGAGCCTGCAGTCTCTGAGTATGCAACTCTCCTACAGAACCTGCCGTCTGTGAGTGTGGAACTCTCCTACAGAACCTGCCGTCTGTGAGTGTGGGACTCTCCTACAGAACCTGCAGTCTCTGAAGACGCAGCTCTCCTACAGAAACGTTTCCATAGCCTGTACCATAAACCTTCTGCTCCAACCTTACAGAACCCTTTCCAATTGTTTGTTGTCTGGGTTCGCTATGTTGAATTCCTGGTATTAAATCCCAGCATGAATTCTTGGTATTACAACCTTATTTCTGAAAAAGGTGGGATAATATGTAAAATTCATATAATAAAAAGAGAATAAAGTTTTGCAGATCATTCCTGACCTCTGCTTCATTGAGGACCATGCAAAGACGAGATACTAAATGTTTTTCCCTGTCTACTCTTTTTCCATTATAAACAGTCATTCACAAAAGCTGTCTGTTTTCAATGCAGTGCCATCTGAACGGTCAAACATCTGAGGCGCTCATTATTGATTTTCAGCCTCATTCTCATGCACTGTAGTGAGTGCTATTTTTTTTGTTTTGAATCTGTTGGACTATTCAGTCTCTCAGTTCTTCATGGCGAGCCTTAACTACTTGTTGATTGTGAATAACTGAGCCTTTATGGATGCTCCTTTCACATCCAGTCATGGTGGAATCACCCTTTCAACACGTTTACATCCATTTTTTTGTATTCCATCAATTTTTGAGCCATATTTTACCCCATTACCATCTTTTTTGGAGTCCATAGCAGGCAATAAATTCATATTGAGGGCATATTTCCAAAACACTATAAAATTGATAAGGTAAAACATTAATTACGTTGTCTGCTGTTTTCTGGCTAATACAGGTCAAAGATTACGTCCTAGTCACTGCTTTCATATTTTGTTTGGATTTTTCATAATCTCCTAACTCGTAAATGGGGTTTTAAATGCAGTGTTATATTCTTGGCTATGAATTTAGCATTGAATTCTCGGTGTTAAATAGTGTTGGATTCCCGGTGTGGAGTGTGGTTTTGAGTTTGTGGTGTTAAGTGCAGTATTTAGGTCCTGGTGTTGAGTCTCTGTCGCAGCTGTCCCTTGTAGCCCTGGCTGATGACGGTTATTGTTACACCTGATTCAGCACTGTACTCTCCGCCTGTAACCATACCCGCCGGGCTAAAAAAATGGTCTATGCCTCAAAATGAAATTGCTTGCTCAGATTCAGGTATTCAGTGGGAAATAAGACCGTTTAATGAGCGAGTTTCCGCCTTTATGCTGGCATTATCACTTCTAAAATAGTTCAAATATGTGTGAAATGTGAAACATCTCTTGAAAGAAACAGGGAGTCAAAAGTAGGGCATGAATGTTTACACAGTCAGAGCCTGACTGACAGGGCAACATGTTAGTAGCTGGATATTGACTGACGAATATGTGGGTAATTTTGGACTCTGACTGACCTGCAGATGTGTGGGTAACTAGGGATACTGACTGACAGGGCACCTGTGGGTAGTTATGGATTCTAACCGACAGGTATATGTTCGGGTTACTAAGGATATGACCCACAGGGAGATTGATGGGTAAATATGGACTCTGACCGTCAGGCAAATTTTGACTAACTTTAGAAACTTGCTGGGAAATGTGTGGGTAACTATGGACCCAGACTGCCAGGAAAATTTGTGGGTAACTGTGGACACTGACCTGTGAACGTGAGCAAGTGTGGATACTGACTGATATGGAAATTTATGGGCGACTATGGACAGGGGGTGACTTTGGACGCTGAATGACAGGCGAATATGTGGGTAATTCTAGACTCTGACTGGCAAATATGGGTAACTATGGACATTGACAGATACAATATTGCTTGAGTAACTATGGAAACGCAGTGACTAGCAAATATGTGGGTAACTATGGATACTGACTGACAGGCAGATGTGTGGGTAACTACAGACACTGGCAGACGTATGAATGTATGGGTAACTGTGAAAACTGACTGACTGGCAAATATGTTAGCAAATATTGACCCTGACCGACAGGCAAATTTGTGGGTAACTATGGGCTTTGTATGACAAATTAATGTGTACGTAACTACGGATACTGATAGGTGAGTTAGAGGGTGACTGTGGACACTGTCTGACCTGCAAATGTGTTTTTGAATGCATGTAAGTCTCTGTGCTCGATCCGTACTTTAATCCCTCTCACGTCTCATCTCCCCCTCGGTGTAGTTCGGTCTTCTCTGACGAGCTTTCTGCTTGCCTCCCAGGACCCGACTCCCCCCTCTCCCATCCTGGGCCAGAAGCCGCTGCAGTTGTTGGAGATAAAAGCCAGGGGTCGCTTTGGCTGCGTGTGGAAAGCGCAGCTGCTCAATGAGTATGTGGCTGTCAAGATATTCCCCATCCAGGTAATTATATAGTTTGTACTTACGGGTGTGCATGTGTGCCACGTGCGCATAAGCGTGGTCTGTGCCTGTGCCTGTAAGCATAATGTGCGTGTTTGTGTGTGGTATGCCGTTTTTGCCTCTGTCAGGAAGTAAATGGGAAACCATACGTTACATTCTGAGGTTAGAATGGACTGTTGAAATGTCTCCAGTGACGTGTGTTTAATCGCCCTCTGTAACGTCCTCTATTTAGTAGCCTCTGTGCAGAACCAGGGGAGACTTCAACAGCTGAAGTCCACTGCTGTACTATTGCTGCCAAGCAAGCTAATGTAATACCTTAGGGAGAGAGTGTAAGAGCTGAGGGACACGGCTGCTTTCTTTAGAGCTGTCACTGCTTTCAAATGAATCCATGAAATAATCGTGCCGGTGAGGTGCCTCACTATTTTTGGAAATCCCCAGAGGATAGAAGCTGGGGTTGATGTTTGTAGGACGCTTCACCATTCATTATACATTCATTATGCCGACACGCAGCACAGCCTGAAGAAGACCGGACTTCAAATCTCCTCAAATCCCCGTGTTTTTTATTTCCTGTGGCTTTGTCCCGTAGCTCTACACCCACTCAGTAGAGCTTTGATGTCACACCAGTGAAGGCCATAAGGCCACATTCGTGCCTTTGGACAGTGATGCTAGAATAATGTGATAGAATCCTGATGTGTGGTGATGGAAATACGCCTTCTTTCTTTGTATCCGACAGCCACATCTCTGAACAGTTATACTGCGCAATAACCGTCCTATAATGACCTGTGATTTGACTTGTGCTAGATGGAGCATGGAAGATGGTGTTTGTGTTTGCCTTGTTGCTTTATTGGGCTGATGTATTCACTCGCTGTTGCTGCTCAGGACAAGCAGTCGTGGCAGAATGAATACGAGGTGTACTCCCTTAGCGGGATGCAGCACGAGAACTTGCTCCAGTTCATCGGCGCGGAGAAGAGGGGAGCCAGCATGGACGTTGAGCTGTGGCTCATCACCGCCTATCACGAGAAGGTAACTCCAGAAACCTCAGTTAGCCTTAGTACCATCCCCGCAGGTCAGTGAATCAACTTTTTCTTCAATCAAGATGCTCATCTTGCAGCTGAAAAGGTACAAGAATTGGCCTTGTTTAATAAGGAAATTACGACAAAAGTTACAACTGGGCAAGCACAATTGCAGTGCTGGAATATGTGTCGATCGCTTTGACAAAGTGCTTTTCAGTGCTTGAAGTGTCTGGTGTTAGAGGGACGTGTGCGCTACGAAAAGTATCGGTTTCCATGGCCAGTAAAACCTTGCATGGTGCTGCCCTCCAGTGGTCAGGATGGGTAATTGTGGGCGATTTTAGCGCAGGTATGCACAATGGGAACCATATTCTGTGAGAAGCGAGTTTTCTCTTCTCCTGGTTTGACCAAACTGAATTCCCTGCAGGGTTCCCTGACTGATTACCTGAAGGCCAACGTTGTGTCCTGGAATGAGCTGTGTCACATCGCTCAGACTATGGCCCGGGGGTTGGCTTACCTGCATGAGGACATCCCAGGTCTGAAGGATGGACACAAGCCTGCCATCGCCCACAGGTGCGTCTCCACGGGCCAGTCCGCCCCCTCGACCCACCTGCTCTGTTTTAACCTGCCCAGCCCTCTGTTAAACACCCCCCTTCCCCCCAAAGTCATTGTTAAAGAGTCTCTCTCATAAGTGGAGTTCCCCCTGTGAGCCGCTAGCCTGTCGCGCCGCTAATGTCCTCTGACAGTGCGCTTCATTATGGGTGATGAATTACAAACACGCCGTGACTCATCCTCAAAACCCCGTGATTCATTACTGTCGGCCTCCTCTTTCTGCTCTTATTCTACATGCTGCTCTCTCTCTCTCCTTTATTTGCCTCTATCTCAATTCCCCTCTCTCTATTCCATTTCCTCTCTGTCTCTCTCTCTCTCTCTCTCTCTCATTCCACCTCTTTTGTTCTGGTCCTTTTCTTCCCACTCTTTCTCCTGTTCCCCATCTTTCTCTCCCCATTTCCTCTCTCCTTCACTGTCTATTTATGCCAGCGCTCTCTCTCTCTCTCTCTCTCTCTCTCCCTCTCTCCCTCAAACAGAGACATTAAGAGTAAGAATGTTCTTCTGAAGAGTAACCTGACGGCCTGCATTGCTGACTTCGGCCTGGCTTTGAAGTTCGAGGCAGGGAAGTCCGCCGGAGACGCACACGGGCAGGTGAGCTCCGATCAGCTCCCACGCTGTCTGAGACTGAGCTGTGAGCATCGCGGTCTCTGCTGTAGTGCAGCTGTGGTTAAACTCGTCTCATCAGTGAGCCGTTCAGACAGTTTAGGTTCTTGAAAGCTCAGGTCGTAAAGCCCCTGTAGTAACTGTCAACAGCTTGTATGATGATCGTGGCCATCATTTGGTGCATTGTGTCTCTTATCTTTCCTCTCTTTACCTATTTCTCATAGAAGGGGTGGATATTAGCCAACCATGGGAAAAATAGTTTTGCATCATTTTGCAATTGAGGGCGGTGCGGCAGGGTGGGTTGTGTATCGAAGTCCATGTGATTTTAAGATTGTATGTCATTGTGTTGCATTTTTCATAATATGTTCCCATTGAGTAAGTTATAAATTCTGACCCATCAATGAACAATTACTGAGATTTTATAATTGCAGATGATTTCAAAGGATTTCTTAAATCCAGGATCCAGGCTTGGGGCCTGACGTTTAAACTATGGTCCATTTCAGAATACTTGGCTAACATGCGCTTCCCTGGTGTCCATAACTCGTCAGTATGGAATATCCTTTTTAACATAGTTGCGACCTGGTCCTCAGATTTGATGTGTGTTGATGTTACTTACTCTGTTTCTTAATTTTAATCCGATAGTGAGTTTTTTGTTTCAATAAAGGTTGATGCAGAGCTGCCGGATAGCTCACTCGGTAAAGCATCGCGTTGCGAAGCAGAAGTGACTATCACGGCGCGGGTTCGATCCCCGCCTCGTACCAGCCAGCAGTGGTCGGCAGCTCTTCCCAGAGTAGCGCGCAATTGGCCAATGCGCTACAGGGATGCAAATTGGGAAGGGTCTGCCGGGATAGGGTATTGTAAATAACAAGTTCTCAGGCGCCTCCTGTTGGCCAGACGTGCGCTCGTTAGGAAGATTCTGAGCTCATTCATGTTCGGGTATCCTCCGCCCTCGTTCTGAGCTTGCGAGGTTTCGACCAATGAGTGTATAAGAAGCGGTGGCGACGGGCGCGTGCTTCGGAGGAGAGCCACGAGCTGTGTCACTCTCCTGAGTTGGCAATAGGGGGCTGCATATGCGAAAAAGCCTTGTACATAGTTCCCCAGTTGGACATTCCAGATTTGGGTGGGATTGGAGATGCCAAATTTAAAAAATAAATAAATAAATAAAGATTAAAAAATAAAGGTTAATGCAGTGGTTTGGTCTGCCTTTTTTGTGATCTTAAATGTGACACTGCTATAATTCAGAGCCTGCATGAAGTGTTTACACGGTAAATATTGAATCAATACTATCTGTAGGGTGGTGATTAGACACCCAATCAACTAAACGCTCAACAGCTTCCAGGCTGTGATGTCATTTATTTAATTTCATTTTCAATCCCCTGGAACCTGAAAGGTTTTATGCTGATGGACACAGTATAGGTACCTTATAAATCCACATATTGATGTCTGAATTCGGGATTTGATATTACAGCACAACAGAGGCAATGCACTACACTGTGGTAATAAATGGTACTGCGCCTGATTTTTTAAAAATTTTTTATTCATTTATTTTTTTAATTTGTTGCTAAGCCCATTATAATCTGATATTAATGTGACCGGTTGTATTGTGACGGTATATTGCATTGTTCATGTATGTAATGCCATGTAAGATGAGATATGTAATATCACTGTAATGTGAATGGACACTGAGTAAGGGATATAATGTGAATGGTATTTAAAGGACAATTGGAGTGATACAGATATAATGCACATTGTGCAGTGTAATGTCTTGTATGCACTGTAAGTGTTATCTGAAGGCAAAAATGTGAGTGTGGCTGTGGGTTTCCAGGTGGGGACCAGGCGATATATGGCTCCTGAGGTGCTGGAGGGGGCCATAAACTTCCAGCGCGATGCCTTCCTGAGGATCGACATGTACGCCGTCGGCCTGGTGCTGTGGGAGCTGGCTAACCGCTGTACTGCTGCAGATGGTAGGAACGGCATTAGCTGTTATACAGCATCCATGCATCACTGCCAGTGTGTATAGCCTGACTGTACCACTCCTGTGAAAAAGCCTCACAGTCTCACTGGCAGTGTTTACTGCCTCGCCATCTTACTGTCACTGTGCACAGCCTTCTTCACACCAGTCCGTTCAGCCGCACAGTCTCCCGGTCTTGCTGTCAGGGCTTACAGTCTGACAGTGTCGTTACTTGTGTGTACAGCCTTAGAATCTCTTCACTGCCGATGTGTAGCCTCACTATCTCACTGAGAGCGTGTACAGCCTTACTGTTTCACTGCTAGTGTATACATTCTCTTCAGAGAAATGTAAGCAGTTTTAACTCATGTGAATAACCTCAAATGGCACAGGACAATGTGTAATTAATGAATAGTTATAAAGAATCTGCTTTTTTCATTGGATAGTGACTGACATGTTGGAGTGGGGACCATTGTGTTTACTGGGTGTTTTTCCAACCACATCTGCAATTGTTGGATTATTTGTCGCATTTTTGACGAGTAGTTAATCTTTTTTAATTTGGTGCATTTTATGTTAAGAGAAGTTCTTTCACTTTTTACACCTTGGCTCATGGCATGAGTGTGTATAGAAGACAATTAAGCAAAAAAATGTTTTGCTTAGCACTTTTGTGCCCACATTCGGAAGTTTTACGCGAATTGACTACTTCGCCCGTATACAGATTTTTGTGTTTTTTGATTGCCTTGGGGTCCCAGGGCTGGCGTGGGTGCGGGGGTTGATTGTGATGAAACAATTAACCATCTATCCTATCAGGTCCCAGACTGGCCAAAGGCATAATTCAATTGCAATAACTGGATTCAACCAGTAGAGGGCAGGTGTTACGTATATTTACAACATAAAATGTAAAATTAAAATACTTTACACTAAACTGTCAAGAGGTGGACCTGAATCATTTAACAACACTTCTAAATGGTTCTGAGCTTAAAAAAGTGGTTTTTGAGTTTAGTTAGAATTAAGGCAGGGCAGTCATGTTTGGTTCTGGAAAAGCTGGGTGTCAAAGGGTTAATTTAGGTGACTGTGACCTTTTTATGCTAATTATGCAAAAATATATTTTGTTCAAATTAGGTCACTGTGACCTGCCGGCTTTTATATCAGGTATTCATATGCATCTTCTTGAGAATCCCAATCTATTTGATATCATGGCAGGGCCGAAGGGTCTCAAGTGCCTTGCATATTATCCTTTGGCCACATTTTGGCTTTGTACATGTGTGTAGGGGAGACTGGAGTCCAATGAGCCATATCACTATTTTGTGATCAATCGATGACAGAGCTGCTTAAAATAGGCAAAATATTTTACCATTGACTGAGTCATGGGGATAAATGAGCCATATCACTATTTTACCTATTTTAAACACCTTTGGCATCGATTAATCGCAAAATAGTGACATGGCTCATTGGTCCCCATGGCTCATCGGACCCCAGTGTCCCCTACATGCTGTGGAAGTCTGCATGTCCTTTATGTCCGCATGTTTTTGAGTGTGTGTACAAAATGGGAAGCATTGCTCAGTGCCGTCCTGTGACCCACCCAGGCCCTGTAGATGAGTACATGCTGCCGTTCGAGGAAGAGGTCGGTCAGCACCCCTCCCTGGAGGACATGCAGGAGGTGGTGGTTCACAAGAAACTACGGCCCCCACTGAGAGACTGCTGGCAGAAACACACTGTGAGTACCTGCCTCCTCCCCTCTCCTCTTGTCTCCTTTCCTCCTCTCCATTCTCTCACCTTCCCTTCTCTCCTGCTCTCATCACCTCCCTCCTTCCCTGTCATCACCTCCCCTCCTACGTCCTTTCATCACCTCCCTTCCTCTCCCCCTCTCATCAAATCCCCACCTCTGCCTCTGCCATCACCTCCCCTCCTATCCCCCTCTCTTCACCTCCCCTCCTTTCCCCCTTTCATCTACCCTCCTCTCCCTTCTCATTACCTGGCCTCCTCTTCTCTCATCACCTCCCCTCCTCTCATTCTCAAATACTCTCCCTCTCTCCCTCTCATTGCCTTCACTCCTTTCCTTCTCTTATCTCCTTCCCTCCTCTCTCCCTCTAATCACTTCTTCCCCTCCTCCTTCCCATCATTCTCACTCCTATTCCCTCTCATCACCTCTCCTCCTCTCCCGTCTCCTCACCAGCCCTCTTCTCCCCCTCTCATCTACCCTCCTCCCCATCTCATCACCCCCTCTGTCCTCTCTCATATCCTCCCCACAACCTCCCTCTTCCTCTCCCCCTCTCATCTACCTTCCCCTCCCATCTCATCGCCTCCCCTCCTCTCTTCCTCTCATCACCTCCCCTTCTCTCCTCCTCTCATCATCTCCCTGTGTTTTGCAGGGTTTATCCATGTTCTGTGAGACCATAGAGGAGTGCTGGGATCACGAGGCTGAGGCTCGGTTGTCGGCGGGCTGTGTAGAAGAGCGCATCGTCCAGATGCAGCGGCAGACTGGCAGCTCTGTCCCTGAGGAGATTGTGACCGTGGTGACCATGGTGACCAATGTGGACTTCCCACCCAAAGAGTCCAGCTTATGATGGAGTCTGCCTGTGGCACCGGGAGCTCCCTGACCTCCAGAGCAAGGCTGCTGACCTGCTGAATCAGGCCGCACGTCCGTTTGTGTACAGAGGGTCCAGACCACTTCGCAAAACTCACACGCCTGCGTTTGTGTACAGAAGGTCCGGCCCTATCCACAAAAATCACACACCTGCGTTTGTGTTCAGAGGTTCTGGCCGTGTCCATAAAGCTAACATACATCCGTTTGTTGTACTCACGGTCCAGTCCTCTCCACGAAACTCACACACCTGTGTTGAGCACTGAGAGTTTGGCCCTATACACGGAACTCAGAAACATGCGTTTGTATACAGAGGGTCCAGCCCCATCCACAAAACTTGCACACCTGCATTTGTGTACAGTGGGTACGGACCTCACCGCAGAACTCGCACACGTTTGTGTGTAGAGGGTCTGGCCTGATACACAAGACTCACACACCCATAATTGTGCACTTTCTACAAAACTCTTAACATTTGTCGTTGTGTACTGAGGGTTTCGGCCCTATTCCTATCTCACGCATTTGCATATGTGTACAGAGGATCTGGCCGGGTGCACAAAACTCTCACAGCCGCGTTTGTGTACGAAGGGTCCAGACCAGTCCACGGAATTGACACTCCTGCATATCTGTACTTAGGGTTCGGCCTTATCCACAAAGCTCACACGTGCGTTTGTGCAACAGAGGGTCGCGACTTATCCACAAAACTCACACACCTGTGTTTTTGTGCTGAACGTTGGGCCTATTGTAGAAAACTCGCATAGGCCCCTGCATCTCTGTATATTGGGTTCAACATACAGTGTCCAACCACCTGTAGAAAACTCTTATCCTCTCTTGTTTTTGCGTACAGAGGGTCCCACCTACTATAGGAAACTCACACATACCTCTAAGTTTGTGTACAGTGTCCACCCTACTACAGACAACTCATATCTACTCTTCCATTTGTGTACAGATGGTCCCTCCTACAATGGAAAACTCACACAAACCCCTGCATTTGTGTACAGAGGGTCCCTCCTACTATAGAAAACTCACACAAACCCCTGCATTTGTGTACATTGGGCCCCTCCTACTATAGAAAACTCACACATATCCCTGCATTTGTGTACAGAGGGTCCCTCCTACTATAGCAAACTCACACAAACCCCTGCATTTGTGTACATTGGGCCCCTCCTACTATAGAAAACTCACACATATCCCTGCATTTGTGTTCAGAGGGCCCCTCCTACTATAGGAAACTCACACAAACCCCTGCATTTGTGTACAGAGGGTCCCTCCTACAATGTAAAACTCTCACAAACCCCTGCATTTGTGCACAGAGGGCCCCTCCTACTATAGAAAACTCACACAAACCCCTGCA
Source organism: Gymnothorax javanicus (assembly GCA_029692085.1). NCBI lineage: Eukaryota > Metazoa > Chordata > Actinopteri > Anguilliformes > Muraenidae > Gymnothorax > Gymnothorax javanicus. The sequence continues at coordinate 28,646,230 of CM056205.1, read as the reverse complement.
TTTGTGTACAGATGGTCCCTCCTACTATAGAAAACTCACACACATCCCTGCATTTGTTTGTGTACAGCGGGTCCCTCCAACTATAGAAAACTCACACACACCCCTGCATTTGTGCACAGAGGGCCCCTCCTACTATAGAAAACACACACAAACCCCTGCATTTGTGTACAGAGGGTCCCTCCAACTATAGAAAACTCACACACACCCCTGCATTTGTGTACAGAGGGTCCTGTCAACTGTAGCAAACTCACACAAACCCCTGCATTTGTGTACAGAGGGCCCCTCCTACTATAGAAAACTCACACAAACCCCTGCATTTGTGTACAGAGGGTCTCTCCTACTATAGAAAACTCACACACACCCCTGCATTTGTGTACAGAGGGTCCTGTCAACTGTAGCAAACACACACAAACCCCTGCATTTGTGTACAGAGGGCCCCTCCTACTACAGAAAACACACACAAACCCCTGCATTTGTGTACAGAGGGCCCCTCCTACTACAGAAAACACACACAAACCCCTGCATTTGTGTACAGAGGGTCCCTCCTACTATAGAAGACTCACACATACCCCTGTGTTTGTGTACAGAGGGCCCCTTCTACTATAGAAAAGTCACACAAACCCTTGCATTTGTGTACAGAGGGTTAAACCAACTCCGGAAAACTATAAACACGTATGCCTGCTCCATAAAACTCACACACACCTACGTTTGTGTACAGAGACTCTGACCACCTTTATTCAGGAATATCAGCAGCTGATTGACTCCTGCCAGCACCATTTTAATTGCATGTGTGCCTGAGAACTTGAGCTGGACTCCGGCACGATGTGGGAGAAGACTGTGTTACAGCCACCCAACTGGGATCTTTCACCAAAGTCATCTACTCAGCAACTGGTCAGCATCATTCCAAACTTGGATGTTTTTCATTTTGATCAAGGACTTCTGGAAAAAGAAGGACCTTATTTTTTTTGGAGGAAAAAAAAAAAAAGACTGCAACCCACACCGTACATTTCAGTGTATAAACGGTGACTTGCATTGGTTAATTTTATGTTTGTATAATTAACTATTGTAATGCTCATAAGAAACAGCTTCTGAATGTGGCGCATAGCTGCTGTGCCTCCATCAATGGAATAAACACGGTAGTTAAGAGTATGTGTTGGGATTCACCCCCAAACATAACTTTAAATTACCAGAAACCTCCCTCAACAAGGAATACCTCAGTCCCACCTCTAACTCTAAAATAAATCCAAAAGATTCCGAAGTCTGTTCCTACTGAATGAATTTTATTCTGCAGAAGAAAGGAACGGACAGAAGAAGTTAAAACGGCATTTTTAATGGAGTCTGCCAGTCATCAATGGCCGTTTGTGACTCTCAATCTTTATTCCAGTCCTCTTGTTCATGACTTATTTCATTATATTGCCCTACTATTTAAAAAAAAAAAAAAAAGTTTTTTAAATCATTTAATTATTGTTATTTTTTGCTTTCATGAATGTAGTTTGGAGACATGACACCCCGAAAATCTGAATTCAGAAAGATTTTATTGCACTTTCTGATGTAGTTTGCTTTGTCAGTAATGTTTATAGATATGCGCATGCCTTTTTACCCCCATTTTGTTTGTATTGTGTTTAGCCTGACTGTGACTTGCGTCTCTCTCTCTCTCTCTCTCTCTCTCTCTCTCTCTCTCTCTCTCTCTCTCTCTCTCTCGGATTAGGGTGCTGGTACTAGCATACCGGACACATCTCAGGAATCTCTCAATTCCCTCTCCTGTCTGCTTTGTGCCACAAGTGACTTCTCTTTTGCGCTCTCTCTCTCTCTCTCTCTCGCACTCTTGCTCTGAATCTCTCGCTCTCTTGTACTCTCATTCTCTATCTTACTCTCCTGCTCTCTCTCTCTGTTGCACTCTTTCTCTCCCACTGTCACTTCCTCTCACACTTTAGCACTCTCACTCACACTCTCTCTCTTTCTCTCTCTGTTCACACTGTCACACACTCACTCATTTTGGTGCCATTAACTCCTGCTAGTCCTCGGTGCGAAAGCTGCAGCTCGGATATAAGCCAACGGTCGCATCTTAGTCTCATGGTTGGGCTCGCCGCTAGTAATTGCTGGCTTCAGGTGAAAAGGCTGTAGGAGCAAATTGTAATATCCTGGGGAAACATTCTGTAGGAAATCTCCAAGTTCCAGGTCCCATGATGCGCAGAAGGTGCTTTTCACGCTGGGCGCTCTTGCAAACGTGATATTTGGTGCTGGCTTTTTCTTCGGACAGGAAGTGCACCTGCGGCAGGGATGCTGTACTATGCTTTACTAAATTAACGATATGCAATCAGCAAAGGTTTAGTAACATTGCCGCGGAGGCGAATTTTACATAAACTGTAGCATTTTTAAACCGGTTGTGTTCGTTTGCAGGCCCTCAGGGGCCGAATATCTTTACACCTTTGCTCCAGCAATGGCCCTGATGACCAGCAATGGCCCTAATGACCAGCAGGGTCCCTTAACTCTTGCAGCACAGGAAGAGAGCAGCGTGTGCCTGACATTATCTCTACACTTCATTTTCATTGTTATCATCACCACCTTAGCACACAGGATCTCCGCCGCCCCACCATTGCCAGTCAATCACAGCCGGAGATGCAAAACTGTCACCTGTCTCTGAGCAGGGAGGGGAGGGGCTAAGGCAGATATGCAAATTTTACTGTGTGCATTCCTGGATCATTTCAGTCTTTGTCATTATGCTAAAGAGACTGAATGTAGCTATGCGAATGGTTTTAGTGTTTCACACACACCCCCCCAGTATGTTTATAGCTAATACCAAGTTTCCTTGGACAATCTGGTCCTTCAAGTGTGCTGTATGGATAATCTACATAATTAACCACATTTAACCAGACCAGTGCATAACCACCCCCCCGCTCTTTACTCCGTAATTATACGACTGCCCGCAAAAAATTCACGGCTCAAGCGCAGATGATCAGCGCATCGTGAAAGTGAAATTTCTATTAACATAGGTTTCATCATGTAGAAATTACAACCCTTTTCGTACGTGGTGAACCTGTATCAGAGCTCTGCAGTATTTGAGCACATAACTTGGTTCTGTGCTGTTCAGAATTTGTCCATAAAGACATCTGAGCTTGCATCTGTGGCCGTGATACATGCCGAATCCTCACTGCAGCCCGTTACTATTTTTCACAGGTGAAGGGGGTGCATTAGATCTCGGACAATTCCTTTCGGACTCACAAGTTACTCTCTCTGGCTTTCCCTTGCCAGCTACTCTTACAAATTGATCCTGGCCTCACCTGTCCACACAATCTTTATGCAGAACTCCATGGCGTACGCTGTATTAGGGACTTCTTGGCAATCTGTCACCTGGCTGTCCTGGTATTGTTGCCAACTAGTGGTTGCATCTTGCATTTTAGCCTCCATCTCTGTGTGTGATGTCTTCTGCAGACATTAGTTGAGGGAGGAGTTTTCCTCATCTGTCAGGTATTTTTTAGGGTGTTTTTCTCATTTATGATAATATTTCATTAATCATGAGTAGAGGTCCTTCTTGACTTACCAAGCCCTTTCCAAATACCAAATGAATCAGTTTGGTCTCCTTAACGTTTTTCCAAGGACTTGATCTTTAGCAATTCTAAGGTTTGGCCATAGTTTGTTATTCTTTTACTTTCTTTTTTTTAATTAAACTTTTTTGTCTTTCAGTTGCATGACACCGAAACCTAAAACAGAGTAAAAAACTCCAAGACTGCATTACTCGGAGGACTTATATATTTGCGCAGAGGGAGAACTTGGAAATGCATTTGAGACCATGTTTTCTGTGGAAAAAAAAAAAAAAAGCGTCTTAATTTCCACTGGCTAATGCTGTTGTAAGTAAATGCATTTCAGTTTAAATTGGGAATCTGCACTTTGACCTCGTAAATGGTCTGATTACAAATCAAGGGTTATGGAGAAAGGAGCCAGATTGAGAAGTATCTCTTTGTCCCAAAAATTATGGAGTGTATATAAACAGTATTTGGATCCATTTTTCTCTGGTGCACTGGATCTGCGCCCCCCCCCGTGAAGAAGCATCTCTGAGCATTGGCTGTGGACTTCGCAGTAGGCACATTCTGTAAATATGAATGCATTTTTTAGATAGTGAATTTAGCATGCAATTTTATATCTCAACGCTAAAGACAGTGTTTTAAAGAAGGAAATACTTCATAAAGTAAATATTCTGAAATGATTGCTTTTTTATCATTTAACTGTTAATATTTTTTATCTTACAAATTTATGTGAAACCCTATGGTCTGCTATCGGTACAGATGGCACCCTAGATTGAGCTGGTGTTGATTTTGATTAAAACACAGGCTGTTCTGCTGTGTGTGACAGCGAGTTGATTTTGGTGCGATGGTCCAGAAAAGGTGCAAGAACGCTTAGTGTGATATGACAAGCAGTGTTTTTTTTCCCCTGAAAATGACAACATTACCTCTCGATTATGCCAGAAAGCTGATATTGCTGAAGTGTGTTTGCTTTTATTCTCCATGCCTTGCTTGTAGCTCTAAACATCCTGGTCTCCATCAGCCTCTTCTGCAGAACTTATTTTTTATTACTTTATAAGTCTTTATCAGTTACAGGGGCCTGGTTGGAAGTGATTTTTAAGTATTGTACAGATAATTTGTATGCTATCCCTCCCACATGAAATAAAGAGTGGGGGCTGCTCGGATGGGTCTCTAAACTTCACTGTTTTGGAGCCTCCAAAACAATCTGGTCTCATGTAATTAGATGTACAGTTATTATATGTTTGAATTGATGTACAGTAAGCATATTGGTGTATTTATGATGATCTGCAAGTCCACTTAAAAGTATTAATTAATAGTATTCTGATAGACCAGGAATAAGGCTACATACTGAAATGATCTAAAAACTTTATTAAGTCCGAATGAATATTTTTATTTTTCTCCCATTTTAATATATCCCCTTCACTGTGTGGCTTTGTATTGACTGCTATTCAGCTGAACCCTGCATATACAGTGAGTGTGACAGTAATACTTATTGTGCTGTACACAATAAAAAAATAAATGTGAACGTATTTCAAGAATCATCTGGTGTTCTGGTTGAACATGATATTCTCCTACAGAAGTGTGCATTTATGCAATCATAACGCACGTGCATATCGCAGAACTCAGACTATTCCTCGGGCGGATACTCACTTCGAGCGTTGAAGATGAAACGTTGCTCGCGTGACGTTTTCTGCGTACATAACTGTGAAATGTAATTTCAAAAAGTATCCACTAGATGGTATTAGCTTTCTGCCGCTTTCCCCTTCGGGTTTGGTAATGCTAGTGATTGTGCTGTGTAGTAGCTTTAGTTTATAAGTGTTCATGATGGGGACTGTCAGCACTGATGTATTTATTATTCATATTTATGAAATTTCAAGCTACACTGGCATATGTCTTTCACTGCCCACCGACAGCATGAGGATTCTGATCAAAATAGTTTTATGCAATTCGGACTCACACATTCAGAAGAATATTAAAATTAAATCTAATAAATCTTTACTCATCCTAAAAGGTGACTGAATGAGAACCAAGTATAAATAATTGTTTTCAGATGTTATTTTAGTCATTTAGAATTTATTACAGTGCTTTCACTGGTACATTGAATTAAAATTTTGTGGCTGTAAGGTGAGGTTTAGCCAAGATTTGTTTTGTTTTATGAGTCATGGGGATGACCTTGACCTGCTGTGACCAGGTCTTGTAATTCTTGGTGCGAGACTCTGCTTAACATTAAGCCAGTATGTGCATATTTGGTTGCATGATTCATGGCTGGTGCTCTTTCAGACGACTTTTTTTTTTTAAATTTGTTGGCCCATCATTTTGAATATTCTCTGGATAGTATTTGTTCAATGACGATACACATTTACTGTGATTATGTATTTATTGTAGCTGTTCAGAGATTCCTTTTCTGGATTTGAATGTAACAATCTGAAATAAAGATCGATAACTTTTGATGACTTTTCTCAGTGCACTTGGGTTTCCCTGCAATGGAGTTCTCAGATGGTGCAGAATGGAACAGCCTGGGAGAGAGTTGGGTAGCATAATGCGTGTGCGCGCGCACACACACACACACACACACACACACATTCGAGCGTTCACACATTAACCTGTGCACACATGGAAACTATCGCTCGAAAGTTTGAAATCACTAGTTGTAGAAGTAGTTCTTGCCATTTTATTTAATGAAAGTGTAGGTATAATAGTAATTTATTTGGAACAAACAACAAAATGCATTTTATGGAGTTAGTATTTAAAGCAGTGGTATTCAGCATCATTTCTGGGGGCCCACTGTGTATGTTAGTTTTTGTTCCAACCACAATCGTAATAGCAGGATCTTAACAAGCTGTTAATTTGTCTTAAGTGCATTTAATGTTTAGGGCACTTATTTTCCCTCATAATCCACATGGTAACGCAAATATATATGGATGCCATCAAGAATAAAACAATGTAATCAATCAAATCAAATAAATAGTAGGCTCACAATTGGTGAAAACTGGCACATTATGACAAATTAATTTAACAAGCAGATGATAGAGTCGAACCAATTTTGTGTAATGTTAATCTAATTTGGTTCACCTTTTTTTTTTTTTTTTTTTTTTTGAAAGAATTGAAAACCCTTGTGTCCAGCAACCAAATGTGGGGTTTACTGATTTTCTCACTGTCTAACCTGATCTGTTTAAAATGTTGTATCACATGAAATCACTTGCAATATAGAAATATACCCATTATCTTCAAGGGTATCTTATTCTTCCTAGCATATATGGATGTCTCCCTAAAAATTTGGGTAAAGAGAGTAATTAACAACTCTAATCATGAAATACTCCTAATAAACATTGACAGCTTGTTAAATTCCTGAGATTACAATCGTGGTCAGAACATCATCCAGCATATACAGTGGGGCCCGAGAAATGACGCTGAATACCTCTGATTTAAAGCATTTGTGGGCAAAAACGTTTTCAAATAACAACTAGATGACTCGGTCGCCACAGGGACCGAGTCGTTTATCTCCCCGATCCCCAAATTTCAGACAAAATGGCCGCCGGCAGCCATATTGGCCGTCCAAAATTGCCGAAAATCAGTCTTGAGCATTGTCAAATAAATATCTTCGCCTGTGCAAAATTAGAAAAAATTCCCATAATAATTGTCGCTTCCAGAGCCCGGAACAGAAAATCTCTGTGGGCGCGGCGGTGGCGGCCCCGGAACTAAACCATAGTATCTCCCGACTATCGTCGTCAGGGAGATACAATTAACTGTTATCTATTTAAGTGATTTCTCATTGATGTATCCTTCGTTGAGACTTGCGATGGAGATGGATTTGTGCTCATAATGCAAAATTTGACCCTACGATCTGCATATTGCAGCAGAAATTGAGATTTCAATAACCAGGAAACATTTATCTTCATATACCCATCCAGGGGTGTAATTTAAATCACAGATCAGCAAACTCGGGTATTTGTTTGATTATTACCTGTTACATATGCATATACACTGGCTGGCCAAAAACAAAAAAAAAAAAAAAAAAAAAAACATGCTGTTTGGATTTACATAAGCAAAGCACAAGAAAGCCACTTATTAGTGAGGCAAATTGTGAAAGAGTGATTCAATGAGCATGAGGAATCACTTTCACACATGAACTGGCCACCTCAAAGTCCTGCTGAACATAACCATTTGAAAGTCTTAGGGATGTTTTGGAGTCGGCTTTACGGAGTGGTTTGACTGTCCAATCGTCAATTCAAGATCTCGGCGAAACATTCATGCAACTCTGGTTGGAGATAAATGTTGTAACACCACATATAATTGTCAAAACGATACCAAGATGAATTTGCATCATGATCAAAGCTGAAAATGGTCCAAAAAAAATATTAGTGAGCGCAACTTTTTTTGGCCAGGCAGTGTATTTTGGACCAGGCTAACCCTGGAAGATGAGCATAAAATATATAAATACTTCATGAGGATAAAACAAACATCAAGGGTAGAGTTCATGTTAATATTCAGCCCATTTTCTTAGTGTCCTGTGTCCTAAAGGCCGATCAGTGTGCTGATTATCACTAATGCTTTTTTTGCTACACATTGCAAATGTTTTTTTTTTTTTTTTTGTTAGTTACTATATCGTTGTATTTGACTATGGTTATTTGCAAGTAAACACAGAATTGCATGTTTTTATCCATTGTTATGAGTAGACTCAGTGGCAGATCATCTGCATTTGGATCTTAGGCTCAAAGTAAGGGTGGAAAAAATCGTCATGAAATATTTACAGACTAAGCCTAATAAAAGACATATCCTGAATGTTGTTTCCAACAATCCCTGAGACATCTCACAGTTTGCAGTGGATCCACATTAAATATGCATACAAAAAAATGTGCTGATGAACAGACAATGAAACTCTATCATTAATGTTTCCCTTTTCATAAATCTTGTTTCTGGAATATTTGTTCAAGGATTAGATATCTGAGCATTTCTTATTTCCTCAAAATTTATACGATATACAAGACAGTTCAAAAATAAAAATGTTATTATGAAACTGTTTGTTCAAAACATAAGAAACCATTTTTTCTCCTGAGTATACAAAGGTTTTTGCTGTAGATAACACTAATGTTGATAAGTTATCAGCGGAACAGTTGCCAAGAAAGATTACATACTGGGCACTAGCATGAAGCTTCTAGGTCAGGAGCAAATAGTAGAAATAGAACTAATCTTACTGCTGATTATTATTATTATTATTATTATTATATCTTTTTTATAAATGGCATCATCATTAAGAATAGTTCTGTTTATACAGTACATTCCCTGATTGGTGTGGTAAGTGAACAAAATGAAGGACAACAATATAAAGACTAAACACTAAATAAGTAATAGCTACCGCAACTTTAAAATAATCTATAATACCTTGGAAGTAAAAAGCAAGTCTTAAAACATTATTTAGTATCAAGAATGTTTGCAAGCTAATTGGATTAAAGTGTGCTGTATGCTTGCATTTCTGAGATTCATGAAGCACACAGTTCCTGCCGTTAGTGCGTACAGACGGTGTTTGTTTAGGGCATTGTACTCTGATTTAAATCTTAGGGGGCCATTCAGTCACCAGCAGCCACATTCCACTGCTAAACCGCCTCCATCTGTGGCAAATGCCTCTCTCGTGGGAAGCAATGCCTGTGACGCAGATATACAGAACTTCTACCCAACAGAGAAACTTCCGCGAACAGAGGACTGGAAAACTGTAAGACCAATGGAAATGGTTATCTTATAAAGCTCATCATATCATTTTGCTCGCTGGAACAATAAATAAGCAATTCCTGCCACCAGACAATGGAAAAATCAATATTGGATGATGTGAGGAAAATTGGATCACTTGATTTTGATATGTATATTGTGAGGAGTAAGGACAGATGAAGTGTGAAAATGATCTTCCCTGGAGAGTAGCTGGAAGTCTATCCCCAAAGACCACAGTTACCATCTACCATGAATCATTACTCCAGTCATGAGTACATTCACCCCAGTATATCACACTCAATAAATCTGTTTAAATGGTCTCTTGTTCAAGACATTGTCTGCAATAAATAGCCCATGAATTTATGGGCAGTTCTACGTCATCCCACCTACCAAACACTCTGATGACAAGAAATAATTGCCTGAGCCTGATATGCTGATCTTAGTATTCCAACCACAAAGCAATACCCTGAAGTAAATCAAATTCTTGTGCAGCCCTCTTCTGCAAATTTCTACCAATCCTTTCTGCCTATTCTTTCGATCAAAGGTATGGGAGTTCAGTGAGGCCACAGTCCTCTCTGGTTTTAAGAGTGTTTGAGTGCAAGCAATTCTTTTCTGTGTATTCCCACTGACTGACCTCACAAAAACAGTCTGGCAATTAATGCCAGGTATGAAATATATTCACCGATAAGCCAAAATATTAAAACTATTCGCAGGTGAACGGTCAGGGGTCTTGATGCACGGGGGCAATGAAGGCCATCCTGTCTGATCCAAACCGACTGACGAGTCACTGTGCCACAAGTTGCAGAGAATTTTAACGATACCATCGTGAGGGTTGTGTCACAACACGCAGTGCATCGGACCCAGGTGCATATAGCACTGTATGGCTGCTGACCGGTCAGAGTGCCCACTCAAACCCCAGTGCACTGCCAAAAGACCTACAATGGGCACATGAACATTGAAACAGCACATTACAGCAATTTAAGTCACCTGGTCCAGAGAGTCCGGTTTTCTGTAACATCATGTGCACCGACCGGATTCATGTGCGCCATTTATCTGGGGAAGAGATGGCACCAGGATGCTCAGTGGGTAGACAGCAAGCTGGAGGGAGTGTGATGGCCTGGGAAACGTTGTGGGGGAGAAACCCCAGGTCCGGGAATCCAAGTGAATGTCAGACTGCAGGAGCTGTTTTGTCAGCACAAGGAGAACTTACACAATATTGAAAAGGGGTTTAATGTTGCGGCTGATCGGTGCAAGTACCGGTGAGTGTAGATCATGTAAGCATGTAAACAGAACGTAGAAATATATAATATGTGCACTAAAGTAATTTGAGGTACTTTGTCGCATTATCTTGTTGGTTCAGAATCAGCCCAGAAATATAAACAGATTTATTCAGTTTCACTGGCTTCTAAAGGCAATTTAAAAATGTTTGATAACAGGACTCTGTGACGATACTGTAGGTGTCATTACAAAAAAAGGACGAGAGAGAGGGGAGAATTTTTTGCGCAGCGATATTGAAATCACAGGGACGAATAAAGACGACTTAAGTGATGAATTCCGGTCAGAGCAAACGAACCTTTAATTTATTCAATTGAATGTGAGAGCACAGCACACCAATGTAAGGTTCTAGTGAGCCAACGTCCTTCAAAACAGCACTCGCGAAAACCTTTCCATTTTCGCCGGTGGCAACAACACAGATGATTGGCTGAACTGAGAAAGACACAATATCTGCCCAATAAAAATGTGGGTATATTGAAGGAATTCATGTCGTTTGGCCAATAGCATTCACAGAGGGCGTGAATCGTCTCAGTCGCTCATCAGCGCGGTGGTTCACTGTATGAGTCACAACCTCAGGCTGTAGTCGTAATACGCATACCGAAACAGGGAGTAGTTGTACCTTCCACCTCTGACTTCCGAAGAGACTCTATTTTCCTGTCTTATTTATTTAGACGACAATTTCCGAACTACTTGCTCCACAGGATTGAAATGTTACAGTTTAGGTTGTCGACAGTGCTGAAGGAGTTGTTTCAATCCAACCTCAAGCGTCCTTTGACAGGTAACGTTATACGGAACAAAGCGTCTCCAGCAACCATCTGCTCTCGCACCGCCTGTCTCGATGTCACAGCGCTGTCCAAACTGAAGCCTCTCCACGGCGGAGGGTCCCGACCTGTATTACATTCTGCATATGGATTACGCTCATTTTGCACGAAGCCCGAAGACGCAGTAGCAGCATCTGAAACGATCAGGGATGATGGAAGCGGCAACGTTAAAGAGTTGGATACTGAGAAGTAAGCGACCTTAATGTATGCAACGTTGATAGCCAAATGCATGCTGGTAAACCTCACGTAAAGCAGGCTAACTTGGCTAGCAAGCTAGATGAGCCAATTGAGCCAACGCTGGTTGCCAAGGCGACAAAGCAAATCACACTTGTCGGATCTTCTTGACATCTGCGATGGTTAGCTAGCATGGAACTGAAATAAATGAAATCTTTATCCGGCCTGCTAGCATCCAAGCTTGTATAGCATACCCGCTGGAGATGAAGTTGCTAATCCAGCGTTAGCTAACATTAACCTGTAAGCCGCTGGACACAGATAACTACCTAACTAATTGACGTTAAACATGAACAACCAACTGTCATACTAGGCATTGCTGTTTTTGAGCTGAGGCCACCGGCGGCCTGTATTTTATTATTATTATTATTATTATTATTATTATTATGATTACAAACGATGACGTTATCTTGCTCTGTAAGTTATTTTGATTTGCTAACTGAGTCGTAAGTTACCGTAACGTCTAAGCCGTTTTCACACCGGACGCGAAACGAATTTTTTCACGACCGATTACATTCAAAGTCAATGCAAAGACGCGAATACACGCGTTTCGCGACAAAAGTCGATCAAAATGTTGTCTTGGAGGAGGCTTTGAATGCTGCTTTGGAGAGTGACTTGGTCCACTGTTGCTTTTGGTAGGCTTTGATGTTCCTTATGTCCCTCAGGACTTGCCTGTTAATTTGTGTTTATTAACTTGTGCCTTTATTAAGCTGGCTTTGCCTGTCAAACCAAGCTTGCATCAAAGGCTAGATTAATGCTGAATGACGCAGTGTTGACTAAACTCTAATAACTGTAACCTTCTTTATTTCGAAATTGTTATTGTTGCCTTATGTTTTTTGAATGGAGAGCAGAACAGGAGTGGCACAGAATGTCCTTGATCTGCGGTCTGAGCTTTAGTGCTGCAAAAATGTTAATCAATAACCTTAATTTTCAGTGTAGCAGACATCTCCTGGTGCCTGTGCGCAACCAATGTTTTTCATCTTTTTCAGAGGGAGGGAGTTAGAAGCATTTGACTGAACATTGTTTTGGAAACAGGCAAGTTCAGTAGGCTACATTGGCTATTGTTCAACAGGGCCCCCTTGATCTGAGTTCAGTTTTCTTTGCCAAACTGTGCACACTGCTCATGTTGTAAACCCTTCGGTCTATGCTGTACGTCACTGGCGCAAGCCTTCTTTTTGATATTGGCCTGCTTTCTGGCCTTATTATTCTGTGTCTGGCATACAGAGAGAAGGAGATGACCGTATATGATTAATTGTGTGCCCCAAGCCCAGAGTCAGTGAAAGTGCCTTTTTAACTGCAGTTGGCTTACCACTGATGCTATTCTATTTTAACAGTATTTTTGCATGGCTCTACTTGGATACATATTCCATGTAATCATTTATAACCTTTGCTTAGACTCATGTAGTCATGTGAAACCTCTGCCTAGACACATTTTCAGTGCAGTCGTTCAGAATCTCTCTGCATTGACTCATGTAGTCATTCATAACCTCTGCTTAGACTCATGTAGTCATGCTTAAACTGTGCTTAGACTCATTTGGTCTTTCGTAACCTCTGCGCTTGGGCTCATTTTGTCTTTCATAACCTCTGCTTAGACTCATGTAGTCATTCATATCGTTTGCGTAGAGTCATGTAGTCATTCATAATCTCTGTGTTGACTAGGGATCACCAGCACTGGCCCTTGAATCCAGATGCTGGATTTCTTCTCTCTTAGGTGATTAACTGAACAATTAGCTCTTCTGATTGGCCAGACTGCCTTTACACCTGACCCCTAGGGAAAGGAAGAGAATAAAACCGGCAGTTCTCGGCCCTTGAGGACTGTGAGTTGATGATCCCAGGCTTCGACTCTTTTTTTTGTGTAGGTATTAGTAGCGTCTGCTTAGACACGTTTTCTTTACAGGTGTAAGTAGCTTTGCTCCGCCTCTTTATGCTGGTGTATGTGTCGGTGTCTGCCGTTGCAGCACCAGCAGGGGAGGCAGAGAGAGGCATGCTGGGATTGAACAGGGGGCTGTGGAAGGACGCAGGCGGCAGGAGGCAGGTGGTCCTGTAGCATCGCTGTCCCGGCACAGATGGCTGCGTGAGATCCTGTTGGCAGGTGTTATCTCCCGAGCGCTGGATCGTGACAAATGTAAACCTCCCTCCCCCAGCCCGAATAGGCCACCTCTAGCTGAGGCCCTTTGTGTTATTACACTGATGAGACAGGTTCGCATGGCTGATGCGTCATTGCTCATGTATGAGATTAACTGAAGGGCCCATGTCCTGGTGGATGGCTGTTGGAATAAACAGGAGGGAAGAGGGGCGTGCTGTGTTAGTGGGTGTTAATGAGGTTTCTGTTGCCCTTCAGAGGGCTATTGTGTGATGATGTTGCTTCACAAACATACTGTGCATCATTTCGCTCCAGTATAGACTGAAATCTCCTTGACATGCTTACCAATGTTGTTAAGAGCCAGTTTTACTAACAGTCAGACTGTGTAATCTTTACATTACATTTATTTAGCAGACGCTTTCATCCAAAGTGACTTACAGTAAGTGCATACAGTAAGTTCACTGACACTGTAGCCCAACAGACTGGACGAGGTATAATTCACATCAAGCATTAGTCACCTCAAGTAATGAACATGTGGAGCAAAGACTATACAGAGGGCAGTAGTACACAGGAAAAAGAAACAAAGCAAATTGAGACAAACAGTAAAGGGTTTTTTTTTAAAAAAGTAAATAAAAACAGGGCAGGGGGGGATCAGGTCAGAAACTGTCTAAACAAGTGAGTCTTAAGGTTACGGCGGAAGAGCAGCAGGGATGGAGCAGTTCGTGGGGAGATGGGAAGGTCGTGCCACCACTGAGGAGCAAGGTGGGAGAAGCTGAGTGATCTGGTAGAACGACCAGCTTTCCGACCCAGGGTAGGGGGGCGAAGTCGTCCTGCTGCTGCAGAACGAAGTGGCCTGGCAGTTGTGTGTGGGATGATCATATCTTGCAGATAGGAAGGGGCTGTCTTGTTTGCTGCAGCATAGGCCAGAGTCAGGACTTTGAATCTAACTCTGGCCGGAACTGGCTGCCAGTGCAGGGATCTCAGCAGGGGAGTCACATGGGAGAACTTTGGGAGGTTGACGACCAGACGAGCAGCTGCATTCTGGATGAGCTGCAGGGGTCGGAGGGCACTGGATGGCAGCCCAGCCAGCAAGGAGTTGCAGTAATCTAGACGAGAGATCAAGGTGGCTTGGATAAGGAGCTGGGCTGAGTATCTACATCACAGTTAGTAGACATGTTGGGCTATCCAACAGAAAAGGTTTCATCAAAATCAGATGAGGGCACATGGAGAACTTTGAGCTCTCAAAATGCCAAATTTCACTTTTTCTCTGACTGAAGCACCACCTATACTCTTGCGTCCTCAACATCCCATGCGTAATTTGTGTTGATTATGTAAAGGACTTCCCATGGTATCATATTATGAATAAACCATCTTGGGCTGTTGAGGGCACAGTCTGGAAACACCCCTGATATTACTGCTCAAATGGCCAAAAGTTGCATCTTGCGGTGTCCCCTATGGGACGCGCCCTCGACAGCCCACAAAAATTTTCAGATTACTGTGAGCCCTACACCCAGTAGATTGACATATGTGAAAATGAATGTGGGCTGTTGGTGCAATGATATAATTGCATTTCAAAACTGAATTTTTTTTCAGCGCTCGTTTCTCATCTCGGAATCTTTGGCCCTTCTGATACCCCTAAAAAAGAAACTGAAGGCTATTGGCACCTAAAAATTTGCAGTTTTTCTACTGAACCAACCATCTTTCACCACAAAAATTTTAGGCAAATCTGAGACCATATCACCACCTAATGGTTAACTGCCTGATTCTTAAAAAAACTGGCTCTTAACAAGTATTTTTTTGATGTCTTGTTTTAGTCTTGATACAATACTATTTACTTATTATTATGCAGTTAGGTCTAAGTATTTTTGCGCAGTCACCAGTTTTTATGATTTTGACTCATTTGTGTGCCACCACCGTGGATTAGAAATGCTTTACACTTTGTGATAAACCCTCTGTTGATGTCATCTCTTGATTGCTTACTTTAACACAGATCCACCTGCCTCTTGGAGAGTGTTCTTGATCTGGTCAATGGCTGTGTAGGAGTTTTCCTTCATTAGGGAAAGAATTATTCTGTTTTCAATCACAGTTAGCCTAATTTTATCCATGGACTCTTAGTGTTACTGATATCACCAGTTCATTCTTACTTTTTATTTGGTCACACTTAATGTTCCTGCCATTTCTCTGATGGTTTGGCTTTGAGCTCCAATTTATTATGTTATTTAATCTCCAATACGCTGTGTTGGACAGCTATATGATAACATTAATTTTGTCATTGTCCAAGTGTTTATGAACCTGTATGTACATTTTTTTTTTTTTTTTTTTCAGCTTACTTTTTCTGGGTTTACAGTTGGACCTCTTCATTTTAGCTCAGCGTATCAGTCTGTGATGACAGGATGCCATGGTTAATGAGTCTGTCAAGCCTCAGGTAATTGATAATAGGCGAGAGATTACTGTATTGCAGCAGAGAAACTCAAAACTCATTGGGATCCTTTAAAGACCTCATGCTGTGTGAGCACTTTATCAATTATGCTCTAAATAGGGCCTAGGCTAACAGAACAGAGATAGGCTATCTTGAAAAGGACAGTGCATTGCCATTGCTGAACTGTGTATTTATGATCTACTGAACCTGGAATGATTGTGCCGTTGTGTTGACTTATGTTGGCTTTAAGAATACTCCAACATTTTTTGAAAAATACCCTTTTTCCAACTTACTCAGACTGAGACAAGATGTTTGATATCATTTTCACTTTTGTAGCTTTAAAGGTTCAGTTCCTGTTTGGTAATCTTTCATGTTAGCTCAGCATAAAGACTTGAGAGTCAATAGGAGTCCTTAACCTAGCTCCGTCAGAGTAAAAAGAATAAACCGCCACTCCGAAGCTGTCGTATTTACACAGTGCATTGTGTATTTGAATTGCTGCTCTTGGAATTTTTTTTTTTTTATACGAGTCCTTTTAAGTGAACGATAACCACTGAACACACTTATTCCTTCCAGTTGCGCACTGCTGAAGGTATAGTTGGATTAGGCAGTAGTTCATCTGTGTATTCTGGTTCAGACAGATATAGTTCTGAATCATTGTCTGTCCAGAGGAAAGCATCTTCATCTTCTCTTACAAAGTTGTCCATGATCAGTAGCAGTGTCTCTGAGCTACCAAGCTGGTCACCTGAGTTTTGCGTTCAAGTGAATGGGCGTATTTTGTGCCACATAGCGCGTAGCGCGTTCCTGTCTTTTGTTTTACCAATTTGTCTTTTTTGTTACTTGATGATGGTAACAAAAAAGACCAACTACGGTAACAAAAAAGACACATCCAAACGTTTTTCAGGGTACTGCGGGCATTTGTCCACACACAAACGTGCTTTAATTATGGCAAACTGGAGCACCATTACAGGTCACACTTTCAGTTTCTACCTGGAATCATGCATTATTTTGTAGTAACAAAAAAGACATGCAATTTGTGAGACACACAATTTGGAAAAACTTACAGAGCTGTCTCTTCCTCCCACAGCTTCTTCAAATTCTAAAATGCAGCCAAAATAGATTCCTTACATCCTGGTATTTAAAAAAAAAAAAAAAAAAAAACCCATGGTAGTGACACCTATCGGAGATATTGTTAACTATTGTCCTCAGATGTGATGGTGGTAACAAAAAAGACAGTGACTGAACCAAGTTTGCAACATAGCTACGCTGACTAATATTTCTAGTGGAAAACTAGGAAATGGGGAGACAAATCTGTTTTAGAGACCTAAAATACAAAGAAACCTGTGAAGTTTTATTAAGTGTTAAGATTTCTCAAGGGAAAAGAGAAAAAAATCAACTTGAGTGAAAGTGACCCCACTTGAGACTGGTAACAAAATGGACATTTTGACCATAAAAATCCTGCTATTTTCTGTTTTTTTTTTTTCCCTCAAACGTGACCAAACAATTTTTTAAACTAGAAAGAAGTGTTCTTCAACTTACTAAAGTGCTTCCTGTGTGTTAATTTTGAATTAAATAGGTTATATGCGAAAAGACATTTTTTACCCCTAAATTGCACACTTGGCTGAAAATCGCCTGTTCAGCAGTTGGAGGTTCAACCCACTATATTCTCCTAAAACTACTTAAATTAAAAAAAAAAAAAATCCTGGACGTTCATCTCAAATACACATGCTACGTTGTGTAAATAAGCCAGCTGTGGAGTTGTTGTTTGGTTTATTTTTTCACTTTGATGGAGCGAGGCTAGTGACTCCTTTAGACTTTAAGTCTAAATGTTCAGCTAATGCAAAATGCTGCTTATAGGAACCAAAGCTTTGGACTTAAAGGGGACCTATTATGCTGATCCTTCTTTTAATACATATTAGTAATGTTATAATGTTGGTTGTCCATACTCAACCTCTGAAAAGTTTCTAAACGTAAGATACAGGGTTTTGCCGTAATCCAAGAACGTGATTTTGTGAACGTGATTTCCTCTCTGAACGGCTCCTCCCGAGATCTTCACGAGATCTGCGCAAAACCTGACATCAGGTTGTGCCGTCCAATTAATACAGACCTAGCCAGAGCCAACCACGGCGCTGGACCTGCCCACACCGGAAACTGTTCTAGCAGGCACTAACAACGGCAGATCATACTACGCCTTAGTAGCATCTACACTTTTGGAAATACAAAAGAAGAACCGCAGATCATTTGAGGTGCAGTTTTGTCAGTATCTCTCCCATAGCTGCTTGTCCGTTTACTTTTGGACGCAAAGAAAAGCACCTATTTCTCTTCCAAAAGACGATGCCACCAGAAATCATTGGGTAGCTTTTTTTGTTTGCTGGCAGGAAACAGCCACGGCCAAAGGGAATGTTAGCTGCTTGTGCTCAGCATTTCAAAGACAGCTTTGTTAATAAAGGATAATTCGACACTGGATAAGCGTTTCAGCTGCTTCTCAAACCTGAAGCAGCTGCATCGATCAAGCACTTGGAGCCACAAGCTGTAAGTAACGATATAACAGCAAATAATGTAAGTGAAGCTAACGTGTTACGGGTGGCTAGCTGGACCGCTAACGATAGTTAGCACTAACAACTGGCCTCAAGCGCAGGCTTTGTAAAATATCTGAAGATAAATCTTGGATCGGTCGCGACTGTCCGTGACTCACAGACACAGAAGCTGCAATTTTTTATATTGCATAAGCCAACCTGACGTGATAGCCTGTTGATTGTGGCTGTAGCACTGTGGCTAACGTAGCCAAGTTACTGTTGCTAATATTTGTGTCCTAAATATGCAAGAGTGATATCAGGGGAAATTCTACAGGAGGTGTGTGAACATAAACCTCATTTGAAGCTATCTTTTTATACTTGTTTGTAATTTGGATGCTTGGTACAACTGTCCACGGTAACGGAACTTGCTGTCTGTAAAACCTGTATTGCAAAGGTTTGTCTCTGTGGTTGTTATGACCGCTCGGTTACCAGCTACAGCATGTTAGTTCGTGTGCCGTGCTAATTAAAAATGCTCCTGGTTAACTTGGATGCAGTAATTCTGTTCGGTATGCTTGTGTTACTTCGGTAAGCATCAATGTGGCAGTTTCATCATAACGTTGCCCGATTGTAGCAACTACAGTTGAAGCTAACCGGAGAGGTGCTGTATGTGTCCGCAAAGTTGGGCTGAAAAGGCTGCAGTTAGACCAGACATAGGTTTTGCAGAGCTTGGGATACGTGTTTGGGTTTGTTTACGGCTGCTTGTGATCACGTCACTTATCCCTGACCGGGATCAGCCGGATACTTCACAAATTCTGGGCTAGCTCTCTGATGCTACCCTGAAAGCAATACGAAACGCAGGAGCTCTACCGTGTCTGGTATAACAAACGATTTCTTTGCACTACCGTGACATAATTTCATCCCCCTTTAGAAATTATTGTGGCTAATTCAAAGCCGAAAAAGGCGGAGATTAAATCGGAAATTCTTTCCTGTAGAAGTGATCGATTCGCTGGCTCCACATAAGCAAGTTGTCCACGCCAACGGAACTTACGGTCTGTAAAACCTGTATTATGTTCATAACATAACTGAGCTCTCTCTAGCTGTGGCGTACAATGCATAAAGCTGCTTTCACATTGGATGCGAAACGAATTTTTCGCGGGACAGATTACATTCAAAGTCAATGCAAAGACGTGAATACACGCGTTATGGGCGCGTTAAGCAGCTTTCACACCGGAAGCGAAACTAATTTTTCGCGCGACTGATTACATTCAAAGTCAATGCAAAGATGCGAATACATGTGTTATGGGCACGTCAAGCAGCTTTCACACTGGAGGCGAAACAAGTTTTTCGCGTGACAGATTAGCTACATTCAAAGTCAATGCAAAGACGCGAATACACGCATTATGGGCACGTTAAGCAGCTTTCACACCGGACGCTAAACTAATTTTTCACGTGACAGGTTACATTCAAAGTCAATGCAAAGACGCGAATACACACGTTATGGGTGCATTAAGCAGCTTTCACACCGGACGCGAAACAAATTTTTCGCGTGACAGATTAGCTACATTCAAAGTCAATGCAAAGACGCGAATACACGCATTATGGGCACGTTAAGCAGCTTTCACACCGGACGCAAAACTAATTTTTCACGTGACAGGTTACATTCAAAGTCAATGCAAAGACGCGAATACCGCGCGTTATGGGTGCATTAAGCAGCTTTTCACACCGACGCCTTGAAACAAATTTTTCGGCGTGACAGATTAGCTTCATTCAAAGTCAATGCAAAGACGCCGAATACACGCAGCTTTCATTATGGACGCACGTTAAGCAAAAATCAATGCAAAGACACCGGATGGGCACGCTAAACTAATTTTTTTCGCCGCGACAGGTTACATTCAAAGTCAATGCAAAGACGCCGAATACACGCATTATGGGCACGTTAAGCCGCTTTCACACCGGATGCGAAATAATTTTTCGCCACGACAGGTTACATTCAAAGTCAATGCAAAGACGCGAATTTTTCAAGCGCTTTCACACGGACAGACAGATTACATTCAAAGTCAATGCAAAGACGCGAACACGCGTATGGGCACAAGCGCATTAAACTAATTGGGCAATGCAAAGACGAATACACGCATTAAGCAGCTTTCACAAAGTCAATGCAAAGACGCCGACGTTAAGCAGCTTTCACACCGGACGCGAAACTAATTTTTCACGTGACAGGTTACATTCAAAGTCAATGCAAAGACGCGAATACACGCGTTATGGGTGCATTAAGCAGCTTTCACACCGGACGCGAAACAAATTTTTCGCGTGACAGATTAGCTACATTCAAAGTCAATGCAAAGACGCGAATACACGCATTATGGGCACGTTAAGCAGCTTTCACACCGGACGCGAAACTAATTTTTCGCACGACAGGTTACATTCAAAGTCAATGCAAAGACGCGAATACACGCATTATGGGCACGTCAAGCCGCTTTCACACCGGATGCAAAATGGATTTTTCGCGCGACAGATTACATTCAAAGTCAATGCAAAGACAATGCATTGACTTTGAATGTAATCTGTCGCGCGAAAAATTCGTTTCGCCGCCGGTGTGAAAGCGGCTTATCGTGCCCATTTTCAGCGAGCAAACGCTGGTCATTCCAACGTAATAAGTAAACCATTACCAAGGGCAATTCTGAAAAGGCCGTTTAGCCTGGAGCTTTCGCCCCTTCGTCATATACCAGCGCAGAAGCTGATCGTTACTCCATGCTAACGACACACCACAGTTATGCACACGAACCAGCAGGTGCTTATAATACACACCGAAGCAGTCCATAAGCTGTTGGTCCACTTTTTGCTGCCCCTCACTGTAGATGTTTCCCTTTAAACTCAGACCCACCGGATTTCTACGGTCTCCGGTCTACACTTGGGTATGTCGACCCGTTCTACAAATGTGTCTGTATGTGGTGGATTCTAGCTTTCCCTCAATCCTAGCTATAGAGTAGAAACACCGGTGTACTCACCATAGTAGCCGTAGGTAGACAGCAAATTCGAGCTTGAGCTGCCAGACTTTCGCACTGCGTCCTCCACTTTCGCCGTTGCGTTTATTAGAACAAGTTTGTTTCATTAGATCTGTACACATGTAATGCGTTTGATTGCGGAATTTGCCAGTCGATTCCTTCTCAGATGGCAGACGCGTCTCAGTTTCACTCTGGGGAGGCGGACCCGGAAAACTGCGTTCTGCTCCTTGTCCCGCCTAGATCCGCCCTCCACAGAGCTGGCCAGTCAGAAGAAAGTGGGCACACGGGGAGTGGGGGCCATAGCGGAAGAGCCACCCCAACGAGGCGTTTCAGGCAGAGACTACAATGGACTACAAATGGGTTTTTTTTGAGGATGGCAGTATGAGCTAAATAAGGACCCTGTTTTGGACTTTGAACGATCAGGAGTACTCTAGGGGAGTCTAAGATCAAAATATAACCTTGGAAATATAGCAAAATGGAACAACTCGAGGTCCAATTTGATGACCAAAATGCAGTCAGCAAATGCCAGTGCTAATGGTTTTGCAGATCAAAACTGAGCATATGTAACACCTGTCTGGTAATTTTGTGATAGGGTGCAATAGCACAGCTGTGGCAGTGTTGTCAACAGGGGTGAACTAAGAGGAATGGAGTATTAGCTGTGGATGTGGTGGGGGTTTGGTTCCATGAAATGGCATGTGAACCCTGTCTCACAATTTGATTTTACCTCATGGAGTAGTCTTCAAAGTAATTTCGGTGAGAAACATTTCATTGATAATGCGCCACATCTTTGTTAAAGCACTTTCAATTTTAAGCATTTTCCTGAATGCTGACGGCATGGAACCTGGACGGATGTGACATCATTTCTGGTACCTTTCTTTTTCATGTGGTTGATACCTCTCTCTAACCATCACAGCCAATAGAACCAAAACCACATTGACAGCATCACAAGCCAATCACAAGGAGGAAAATATGTTGTGTGCAAGCCCAGAGCATAGTCACATTTGAAGCTCTACCCTGGAATTAAAATGCGTGGGGTCTGTGCGGACTTGTTTCAATAACATTGACTCATTGGACTAACTATAACTAGCGCTGATTTACCCTCAAATTCAGTTTTTTTTTTTTTTTTAACAAAATTGCAAAGGTAAGAAAAAACCTTTGCTTCTTGCTGTGGAAGGTGGAGTGAATGCATGCTATTTTTCGGCTGCTGTTTGAGTATGGAATTGGCCTTAAGTGAGAATGCTTATATCGTTGGAATCTGTGGACGCTCCTCTTTCATTTGTGGTATCATTTGTGTGCAATGATACGTTAATATGGTGAATTGTGTTTTGTTGAGGTAAAAATGAGCTTCTAGCTGAGTTTCTGTCCACTATGTGGATATGTTGCGTGAAAGTAACATGGCTTTTCATGGTGTTCATTAAGATATGCTCAGCTTGCCCCTGGTACAGGTGTTCAGGTTCACTTGGATAAAGAATTATTGACAACAATGTTGTATTGTGACATTTTGCAAAACATAACTTTTGCTAACAAGGAGTTTACTTGTACCAACCAGCAGTATGAACATGTTCTTCTGGCCCATCAATCATTTAGTGACTGGCTGAATGCTCATTTGGAGGCATACTTTACAAGTTTCTTCAGCCTCTTGAAGGTACAAGTGTAAATGTACACAGGGCTGTGGCCCGACGCATTCTACATCCTCATTAAAACCAAGGTCTTTGCTTCTACGACTATAATCCGATCCAAGGTCACTCCAGTCTTCCAAATCGGAATCCAGACTCTTGCTTTTAGATCCACTGTTTGCCATACATGATAGTGTACGTGTGTTCCATCGCTGATGTCATAGGTTACTCATTATGGCTTTGGATGTGGTCGGCAGTTCCCGCTCCAAGCTATCAATAATATTGATCACCTTTGGGGATAGATTTCAGTCGAGAGAGATGTGCATTTCTTTCCTCTGATATGATCCAGGTTTTTAAATGTTGGTCATTTTGTAGTGTTTCTTGACCTATAAGGCCAATCAGATTGGCTGCTGCCATTCCCTTGAAAACCAGTGCATCAGAGTCAGAGTGAACTTGCAATGTTACCAGGTGAAGAACAAGCACCTTACTTGCATTACCGCAGCCTTCTTCGGTCGTCTGAGAACCGCGTTCCAATGTAGTAATGTGTGGAGTTGTTTGAGGAGATAGAGGTCAATTCATCTGGTAATGTGTTTTATATGAAAAGATGTGAGCCATTTAAACCATGTGCAAAATGGCACATGTGGCATTAAAACACAAGCAAGACTGAAGTTTGTTAGTTGTATTTCCCCCGCAGAATGAGAATATTGACATGTACAAAAATATCTCTTCACACTGTCCTTCCCATTAGACCCCACCACCACATAGCAAAACGATATGGGTTCATTTGTGAACAGCTCCGCTGGCTGCGATTCAGTCTTGTGGCACTAGCATAGAGCAACAGCGTTTGCGTTTAAAGGTGGTTTGGGGGAGTCAAAATGCGAAGGTCTGTGACATGAAAATTGCACAGTGCCAGCTTTATGCATTGACTCACATCCGTTTGAGCTGTCCAACTCCTTGAGATGCAAACACTTTTATTTTAAAGCTGGAAACTATCACACTGGGTGAAGGCAATGAAAATGCTGTTTGCGATTGACAAAATTGTGCATAACGTTATTGCTGCATCCGTTTTTGTTCGTGGAGGCATGAAAATGGAGCCTCTGGTCTCAGTCTGGATTAGTTGGAAAAAGGGTATTTTTTCCAGATCTTTGGAGTATTCTGTGCTGGGAGTATACAATTCATCTGGGCAGTTTGCAGTTAAGAATTTGAAGCGGAAAAAAGTACTCAGCAGTGAGGTCATTGGATCTCTGCCTGGAATATTCATGCATTTTGGAGGGTTTTTGTGGATTCCACTCGCCCTGCCTGGGTCAGAGAAATCTGCAGACTAGCAGTTGGGAGGTGACTGTCTATCTCGTATGAGGATCAACAGCACTGTGTTCTTTTGTGTGTGTCAGATGCCCTGATCAATAGCAGTGTGTTCTGTTTGGGCGTATATCAGCATAGTATTTGTTCCTTCAGAAAAGTAAATATGCGACTGCGTTTTCAGAGTTGAGAACTCGCCTTATCTACCCTGTCGTGTTTGCCTTCTTGTCACAAATTTGATTTAAGATATCCCATAGCACTCATGCCAATGGACTGGGGGTGTAGTCATTGTATGGTTTTGACTGTTGCCTTTGTGTTGTTGAAATATGATGTCCCAAAACAAGTTTTCTGTTCTCTCCAAGTGTCTCCCCATTGAAGCATCAGAGGAACATCTTCAGGGCCATTCGTCTGACGTTAGGGGCTGTTCACACATGAGGCTTGTCCATTTTTTAGCGCGTTGTTTTCAAATTATTAACCAGTGGTAACGCGATAGATGCAGGTCTTTTTACCTCACATCTCCTCTACCGTGTTTAAATGCAGAGCATTCACGTTTTTTAGAAGGAATGCTTTCACAACAACTTTCAACTGTCTGCCCTCTCTCCCAGTTTCTAAAAGATGTGCGCGTTTCATGACATTTCGCATTTTTCACATGAAAGCAACAGCTCCTGTTTGAATGGCCCCTCAGGGGCTTGCAAATTTGATAAAGATCTGGGTGTGATTGTTGACCAAACCCTTAAAGGTTCTAGCCGCTGTGCTGAAGCAGTTAGAAAGGCCAACAGGATGCTGGCATATATGTAGCCATAAGTATTGAGTTTTACTTTTTTTAAGTATTGAGGTTTACTTCTCTTTTACTACACAATTGTCCTTCCACACTTGGAGTATTGTGTGCAGTTCTGGGGAGCAAACTTCAAGAAAGATATAGGCAAGAGGCTTTAGAAAAAGTTCAAAGAAGAGCCACAAAGTTAATTCCTGCAGAAGATTAAAGCTATAAGGGGAGCCTGAAGAATCTCTTCTGTCTTTGTAAAAGGACGCTGCGGGGCGATCTGATTGAGGTCTTTCAATATGTTGAACGGATTAACAAAGTTAACTATGCAGGATTACTTAGGCTAAGCAGAACTTGGGGTCACAAATGGAAATTGGCTAGGGGTAAATTTAGCACTGATATTAGGAAATATTTTTTCACGCAAAGTGGTGTGGAATAGCTTGCCTGGCCATATTGTAGAGTCAGAAACTCAGGGATTTTTCAAGATCAGGCTTGGTTTTGTGCTAGGTACCATTTAGTCCAAGAGTGTCTGAAGTGTTAGGTTCACATTAGTGGTAGGACAGTGGCAAGCCGAGTGGGGCTGAATGGCCTGTTCTGGCCTCATGTTGTGTTAAGGTATGTACGTTTATACAAACTGAGTGAAGCGTGGAGTTTATTGTAATTAAAAGCCATTTGAAGATGCCGCAAACACAGCACGTATTGGCTGGGAACGGTAAGAGGAGGGGGTTGTTGCCTGTGTGTGTGTAATCCTAAGGGTGTACGTGCTGGATCTGAATGTGGAAAAGTACTAGGTCAGCGGCATAATCCGCAAGCTCACGTGTCAGCTCAGCGATAACCTGGCATCAAGGAGTGCTGCCTTGCAATTGCACAGAATACATTTTTTTTGGAACATTTATTATCTTGTGTTTTGCTTGTTAGTGTTTTATGCGGTTTGGTTTAATTGGATGAGTCTTCTGTCGTCCTCCAGACAAGGCAGATGGCGCTGCGTTCATTAAGTCTTACCGCGTTATCCCCCTGAGGTTGCACTCCTGTGGGAGCATTAATTAGCCACACGATTGCAACTGTGCTTTTGCTAACACCTGGGATGTATGCTGATGTTTTTTTCTTGGGAGCATGTTTTTCTTGGTTCGAACAAAAATGAGGCAAAACCTGGTTTAGCCTCACCCTGTGTGTTCATTGAATCTGTGAAAATGTAAAAGTTTTAAGTCAAGAATTACATTGTCCTCGGCCGAATCGGGATTAAGACTTACTTACAGATGAGGTCATAAATTTTAGCCTTCAACAGAAGACTGACTGCGACAGAAACTTGGGGTGAAAGTTGTGCTGTATGGCTGGAGCGCTTACATGGTGCTGTGGGTCAGTACAGATATAGTGTGTAGCTGCTTGCTATTGTTCTAATTTGATTGAGGTCTACCTTTAACTATAAAATATCCATGCTAAGCCAAATAAAAATGCTCACCAATCCTCAAATGTATTTTTAACTATATACTATTTCATTAATATGCTTTATATTTTTCCCCACTTTTCCCCACACCTGGCACACTGCTCATGGTCATATTTGTGTCAAATCACCACATGCATACTCAGCGACAATGAATTTGATAGGAAACTTATGGTTGTGTTTATTACTGAATGTTTCTTAATAGTCTCTAGACCTATATGCAATGTTGGACTCAATGATAACATCCTACAGATGGTAATTGTCCAAAATATTTTTGAGAAGTCTTTTTTCAAATACATATTGGGTATGTCACTGAAGCTTTCTTTATAAACACATCACTGTGATTTTAGCTCAGGTTTGATTAACACCGACAACCCAAGAGCTAATTTTAAAATTATTCGTATGGAAGAAACTGCCCTCCAGCTTCATTTCTTTTAAGAATCAGCCCAGATTCCTGAAGAATCATCAAAGACTATGCTTGTAGGCCATCTGTAGATGATACGCCTCTGGTTTAAACGACAGGCTGGCACTGGAACCTGCAAGTGTTCATCCAGCCTTAGCCACAGATTTTATTAATGAGGGGTGAGTATTAATGGGATGCTGGGCTGTATTTTTCAAAGCTGAGCTAGGCTGAACTCTCATAGTCAGTAGATGAGCTTCACCTTAGCAAGAACCTCACTGCTCTGGGCTGTTGTTTCTCTGTTTGTCATGTATTATTATGCATGGCATTCCTGGGGGCTGTCAGTGCTCCTGCTATTTGACAGTAGCTGCTTTGCTCGACAGCTAGTGTGGACTGCAGCGATGTAATCAAAGCCAACGAAGTAACAAACTAACATTAGTCAGTCGTCTTTTAAGAGTAGCGAAGGCAGAGGGTGAAAAGGAAACCGGCTATTAAAGTATTAGCGGGCGCAGCTGCCAGCATCAATAGCAGCCCTGTAGTATATGAGGCTGCCGCTGCTTTGTGGAGGCTAGCTGATATGTGCTGGATACAGTATCACAGGGGGACCCTAGCGGCTGTGGTCTAGAGGTGTCTACCATGGGCCTGGGGGGGGGGGTTCAGGAGGGGAATGCGACCAGGGGACCATCCTACCTTGTGCTCTAGCTAACTTACACAAGCAGATTATGCAACCATTAAGAGGGATTAAAGGGACTTTTATGCCCTCTCCTCCCTCGCTAAGTGATTGGAAATAAAGTGCCATCGGCTGACCCGACCCCTGCCTGGCATTCCGCCATGATGCCACTACGAGAGATAAATCAGTGTCGCTCTTGGACAAAATGGCTCCCTCTGTGCTGCTGGTTTACCCAGAATTCTTTGTTAGGCCAGGCCAAAACATAAATATTTCTGCATCATTCACACACACACACACACACACACACACACACACACACACACACACACACACACACATCATGTCGTCATTGAAAGCCAGGGTCTTCGTGCCAGAAAGCTAGACTTAATTACGAGCTCTCTTTCTGCAATGTACGGATTCAGTTGCTCACTTCTTCCTGAGGTCTGAGTCCTTTTGAGGATTCAATCAGGAGTGATGCGGCGCTTGTTCCAGGGGTTCTGTTGGGAATCTTCTGTGCAGTTCAAAGAACTGCTGCGACTGCAGTTCTAAATTGAGAACATTGCTTGTCCTCCTAGAACCTTCTTGAAAAACAAACACCTAACCAGCCCTCTGGCCTGCAATAGCTCCCAGCACTTAACTTAATACAGCTGCATAGGCCGTCAGCCACATGATTAACCTGTGTCACTGATCTCAGCATCAGTGGCCAAAGTCATGTAGAGTCAAAGACATTGGGGATCCATCAGGAGTAGAATTCCACTTGTCCGTGGAATAACTTGACTAACTTGTGTGGTATATATAGCCATCATTGGTTCCTGTTGTAAGGTGACAATGCTAATTATCTGAATAATCAGACTTGAATGACCAGTTTGGAATAAGATGGGAAATATTGAAGTCTAATGTCTGAATTTGAACTGGCTATGTTTATGAAGTCATGTATCACAATACCAGGAATCGAATTAAGAATAGAATTATTCCTTTGCTGTGATGACAGTTATTTAGGTTACTGGTATTGACTTTCTGTGCCTTATTTTATATTATTTTTTGATAACATTTATTAGCTGAGTATTGTTATTGCTAGAGCGAAGACATTGATCTGTTACTTATTGGCTTCCCAAATTGTACCTTTTTCAGACCCATTATTCACTTTATACCATTTTATTCTAATCACTGGCTGGGAAATGTGTACGCCTTAGCCATTTAACAGGTAAACTAGGGAGGGAATGTTGACATCCTAGGCATTACTGTACTAAGTTCAGCTCTGCTAATTTCTTTGGTGGAGCAGCCTTTGAGCAGAGTGTTTTAGCACCAGCATGCTAAAACTGAAACATTATTCTTTGAGTTTGTGGCCAGTAAAGCCAATTCAATGTAAACGCCCAATTAGGCATTAACTCAAAGGCCCTTGAAAAGGTCACGTCCCCCATTGGCCGCTCACTGAAGTGTGCCGTTTTCTAGGCCAGTGGTTGCTCATTCAGCCACTGTAAGGAGAATCAAACCACTGGAAAATAAAGCGAGTGAGGATAAACAGGGTCAGTTTCTAACCACACTGCTCCTTTTATGAACACTTACAAACAAGAGATTGTTTTCCACACTATGCTAATTCTCTGAAAGGTCCCCAAAATGGCCATTCCTTTGTTGACGTCCAGTATGGTAGTTCACTTTAGTTCTGACTGATGGTACCGGGAGCCCTGGTCTCTGTGTTGCGAGTGAGGGGGGGGGTTTGACTTGTTGGTGACCTTTGACCGTTGCAGAGGTGTGCTCTACCTGTAATTGGTAAATTAAATATGGCAAAGGTGGGCACTGTTTTCAGTGCTGTCATGGAAACGTGCTTCTTTCATGCAATAAACTGGAGCACAGGCACTGGAAGCCTTCACGTGCTGCATCACAGTTATCCACAACCATGTGGTGCCCTGCCTCGTAAGGTGGCTCAAGCCTTCTGGGAAATGTAGGCTATGCATGTAGATTAATTAATCCAGGGCACTGGTGCGGACTGTTCTCTGCAGGGCTTGCAAGCAGCTCTACCTTTCTACTCAGGCCTTATGGGAAATGTAGGCCCTGGTGCTCTCTTGTTGTGAATGAATGGATGACTGTGTGTGGCAATAGATCAGCAAAAGTCACTGCCTCCAGTTAAGGGTAATTTGTAGAGAAATGGGTAATCTACTACTGTATAGGCACTCTGCCTGCATTAAGTAGACTTAGTACTGGCTGAGCTTTAGTAGGGTAGGGTGAGGTCGGATGGAGGAATGTCCTAGTTTAGAACATAAAAAATGCAAAAGAAATTTCCGTTAGCTCAGTAGGAATGCATCATATGTTAATGGCATTTTTAAAATTTGTGTCGCATTGTGGAGTTCCTCAAACAGAGCTTCTGTTTGTGCTTTGTGAATAGATCTCTTTGTGATCCAGTCCACCTCACATAAACTGTATTCTGCTTTTCCAGAGGGAAATATAAGCTCAAAAACCCGACCAGATCTTTCAGAATGTTGTGATATTTTCTGACGGTTAGGAATGTTTATTCGTCCTATTGGTGCGTGGTGTTATTTTTATTATCGTGGTCGTCGGCAAGCAGATATTAGGCATTTTGAGTGTGCGGTTGTAAGCGTGTTTGAATGCGCATTCTAAGAATATTTGAGTATGCAGTTTTAAGCATATTTGAGTTTGCGGTTGTACAGTAGGAGTATTTGAGTGTGCGGTTGGAAGCGTGTTTGAGTATGCAATTTTATGCGTATTTGAGTCTGCGGTTATATGCTTATTGTATCCCGGGATGACGAGTTGGGGATGCTGTGGATGACTGCATAAAAAGATCGTGCAGCTCACAGGTCTGAAAAGTGAAGCCAATATGGAAATCGCTTAAAAATTGCATTCTATTTAATGGCCAGCAGATGGCAACGTCAGTTGTTGCAGAAAGAGGTTCAATGCTATAGAAGTCTTTGAGAAAATGACCCTACTTTCCCACCTGATTTATTATTTCAGTAATGATTTTGCACATTATTGTAGCCCCGGACGAAGTCGGGCGGCTTCTATGGATTCACATGTGTCGTCTCCGCCGCCGCTGCCACCGCTGTGTCCATGTCTGTAGACTCTTTCTTGTGGACGCTGTACAGCCTGTAATTTTTGACCGATTTCATTCATATTTGGTATGGACATGTCATGTGTTGTACTTCACTTATGACACCGATCGATTTTGGTTGCCATGGCGACAGTATTGGCCGAATAATATATAAATTAGTGGCAATACATAGAGATTTCCTTACGGACGCAGTACAGGCTGCAATTTTTGACCAATTACTTTCATATTTTGTCTGGACATGTGTTATACTTCACTTATGACATCTATTGATTTTGGTTGCCATGGCGTCAGTATTGGCCGCATAATATGCACATTAGTTGCAAAACAGAGATTTCCTTACGGACACAGTACAGGCTGCAATTTTGGACCAATTACTTTCATATTTGGTGTGGACATGTGATATACTTCACTTATCACCTATCGATTTTGGTTGCCATGGCAACACTATTGGCCGAATATTGCACAAAAAAGGGGAGAAGCGGGCTTTCAGGGGCTACACCCATATGGTCGCAGCCGACTGGACTGTCTAGTTTTATGGTTATCGCAAGTTTCAAGTCTCCTTCGTTATATCATGATGTTCATTTTTGTTTATTATGGTCCCAAATAGACTAGAATAAAGGATAAAGCCAAATATGCTTTAGGTGCGTGGCTATCCTCTGGTGCTCGTCAGATACGATCAGATCCACCCGTAGATCCACCCCTCACTCCTCCCTGGATCTTCAATTCGTGCTCTCGTCCAATAGGAATCACATCTGTTTCAAAGTGACAAAATGGCGCTGAGAGTACCCTTTATTTTGATTACAGCAGTTAATCTTTCAGGCATAGTTTTCACATATTTTTTTAAAATTTCCTCACTCCGTAAACCATTGCATATGGTTTGAAGTTCATTCCAAAGAGATTATTTTGATGTTACAACAGATTTGATCAATCAAATTAAGGTCTGGACTTTGAGCCGGCCGAGTCATAACTTTTATGTCATCAGATGTTTCTTTTTGGCTGAGATAATTCTTGCAGAACTTAGAAGTATGTTTAGGGTCATTATCTTGTTGAAAATAAAATCCCCAACCAATCAATCTCTTTCCAGATGGCAATGCGTGCCTTACAAGCATGCTGTGATACTTCTTCTCATCTGTGATTCTGTCGATTTTTGTGAGATCACCGGCTCCTTTCAAGCAGGCTGAGCTCCAAATCATAGTATTACCACCTCCATGTTTTACTGTGAAGGGGTTAAACAGTCATTTTTGAAACGTTCTCCAATTCTATGGTGCATAAGTTCTGCTTACGAGTGAGAAAATTTCTAATTTCATCTTTCCAAAGGACTAGGGTCCAATCCTTGAATTTCTTGGCAAACTCAAGTCTTTTTTTTTTTGATATTGCCAGCTCTTGGCAGCAGCATGACTAATCGGACCATTTTCACGCAGGCGTCTGGAAATAGTAGATCTTGTATTTTCATGTCTTCACTTCTGTCGCTCTGCTGCTTTTAATATCATCACAGAGTTGTCGTATTGTCAACCGCTGATTTTTTTTTTTTTTTTTTGGTCATACACAGGCAATGAACATCAGTGGCACATTTTTTCACCAAAAATTATAGAGAATTAATAATAGGACCCCTTTTCATATGACGTTATGAAACACACGTTAAACTTCAAATGTATTTGAGTGTGCAGTTCTCCTGTGATCTGGAAAAACCTAGTACGTATTTCACTTCGGGTAGAAACTGAGTTTGACCCTCATTTGCAATAATTAAGCGGGGTTGAAAATCTTAAAGCATTAGCTATTAGTTTTATTTGAACTGTCAAAATCAAACTTCTATTACTTTTTTTCTGTTAGAAGAAGTCCAGAACCTAAAAATTTTAGTTCAGTTGTGAGACCCTTGCCAAGTAAACTTACTAGGTTTTTCCAGATTACAGTCGGAGTTGTAGGCATATTTGAGTGTGCAGTTGTAGGCGTATTTCAATATGTGATTGTAAGTATGCAGGGCTGGGAGGTGTGGAAGTCGCTGCAGCCTCTCTCTGCTGTTTGGCAGTGTGCGTTTGTTTTTAAGTCCCGCTGAGGGTCCGAGGTTAGGAACATTGAGACGGTCAGCAAGAGAACGGCGCTGAGCTTGACGGTACGCCTGGCCTGACCTCGCCCCCTCTGCACAGACTCCATCTCTGGCCAGATGCATTTGCCACAGGAAGCTGTTCCAAGCCACTGGAGCCTTTCAGACTTTTATAAAGGCAGAGGCCGTGACTCCTGCTGCTGCATCAGAACATTGGAATCTGAGAGCTACTAGTGATGGCCAGAAACTGTAAAGCAATGAGGAACTATTTGGCTGGGGCATGGTTTGCCAGGTTTAAGGGAAGATAAATCCTTAAAAATTATCCAATAATTCACCATAATGATTAGTCTATCTTGGTCAAAATAGGCATTTTAGCATTAAATTATAAATGACCTGCTTGAAATCATGATGGAAAAAGTGATGGAAAAAAATTGAATTCCTTTTTTTCTTTTATTTTTAGCTCAGTGCAATTTCATGTTGTAATATTAGGGGAATAGGTACCAAAATTCACATTACTTTCATATTTGGTATGGACATGTTACGACACCTATCGATTTTGGTTGCCATGGCGACAGTATTGGCCAAATAATGTACACATTTGTGCTGACACATACACACTTCCGTGTGGACACTGTACATTCTGTAATTTTTGACTGATTACTTGCATATTTGGTGCAGACTAGGGATGTGCATTTCTGTAAAAAATACTATTCGATAATCACTGCTAAGTATTCGAAAATTATTCGAAAATCAACCACCCCCCACGCACTCGCACACTTGCGCAAAGACAGAAACGGCTTTTTCGTCTTTTATCATCTGCAGCATATGACAAGGTTTATTTAATTGAACAAGTAACATATTCTCGTCGTTTAAAGCGGGGAATCACACAGCTTATTATTGAACAAGTTCTCGTCGTTTAAAACGGGATATAACGCGGTTTATTTAATTCAACAAGTTATTTAATTCAACCAGCATAGGCTAACACATCTTTTTTTTGTCGTGAGTGTACTGAAGAAACTGACCGTGACTTCATAAATTAGGTCTATTGGGTCTATTCATTGGTCCTCTAAAATCGTTCATATGCCCATCTCTCAATGCGTAGACCTATCCAAGAAAAAACTGAACAAATGAAAATTACCACCGTAATACCGGAAAGATTCAGCAGTAAATCAATAGCAAATTCCATTTTCATTTTTGAAAAACATGCAAATACATTTTCATTAAACTTTTGACAGAAAGTAGTCTCAGGCTACGTGCACAACATAGGCCAACCATTATGATTTAGGCAAAGCCTGTGGCGAAAGAGATTATTTTAAAAGAGTTCCAAACGAAACTTTTACTAGGCTGTTTCTGCATCATTAAAGGAGGACTATCATGGCTGGGAAAGTTGGGTGTTATTATTTCAATATATCATGAAAAAAGCTCCTACGACTTTGTCTTCTTTATTTTGCGATTTCTTTCATTTTTATGAGCGATTTTACAAAACTAGTGGACCGCGCCATTTTCGCCACAGCAGACGAAAATTCACCCACGATCCGCTTGGGGCGCCCCTAATCGTGACGTCGTGCGGCTGTCAGCCCATGAATTTCCATTGTCCTGCGCTCCTGCATTGAGATTGTTGAATGACCGAGATATTCCCGCTTCCTCTATGGGACTGACAGACGAGCTTGATTATTACCTTTTTCTATCCGACACAACTTTAATTTAGAGGTGAACTAACATCAGAGGCCATTTGAAATGCTTCCGGAAAGAAAAGTGCGATTTGAAGTCTGCTAATTACCAGCGAGGCTGGACAGCTGCCGTCACCTTGGCATAATTAGCTCACCTTAAATAAATTCCCGTGTACTTTGCCTAACTTGTAATCAAGCCATTGATTCAGCCAACTGACCAATCAAAACCAAAATCAAGCCAATAATGATTTAGAAGAGATAATGAGAAGCCAAACCGAACCAGGCTACTATGCTAGATTGAAATAATGTCAGTAATCTGAATGAATAGCAGACCTCTGAATTCCACCTCTCGTCGGAAAACTTCCACGTATTATTGAAAAAGATTTCTTAAAAATAAAATCATGTTAAGATGGCCCTGGTTTTTAAGCGTCTAAAAATACCGGTATACGCGAAGTAGAAAACATTGTGTGAAGCGCATCAGACGTGAATGTGAGAGAGAAGTTATTTTTGCATTGCAAGCAATGGACAAATGCGCCGAAGACTGGGCAAGCACGTTCAGGCAAATCTGTGCCGCAAATTTTAAACATTTTTTATTTAATAATTGAACAAGATTCGCACACAACGGCCAAATATAATAATCAAGCAAACACATTCAGGCAAACTGCGTGCTGAACTAAGCAAAGTTAAGGTCTTCATAATCATCCTCCTCTACTCGACAATTGCTTTCACCCCCTTCCCATTTACTTGGCTCAATTTGCAATCAAACAGTTGATTCGCTCAATGAACAATTTTAAATTGGTTGGTAGTCTAATTTATTTAGACATCCATGTATTCAGACATTTTGACATCGCATGCATCATACACGAATGCATGTGGCAGCCGCAGTGACGTTATGATCTCGCAACTTCTCATGCCACTTGTGGCGTTAATGGCGGCCTCCTGGAAACAGAAATTCCGGCTAATTAATGGTCATTTTAAAGAACAGGGGGTATGTATGGACAAAAAATCGACCGTGGATATTATGTTGGAGTTAATTACTATAAGATTAAGTCCAAACGTGTAGGTCAGTATAGTCCTCCTTTAACATTCACGTCAACAGATACCGGTAGCATGAGATTGTTCTTCTGTTATTTTAGACACGGGGCGATGATTGTACTGCGCTGGAGGAGGTTTTACAGTTAGCGACACCCGTCGGCTGTCTAACGCATTGCATCATCAGAGAGGACGTTTATTTCTGTTCCGTGTTTATTCATTTTTGTCGGATAAAAACGATAGTCAAATTAGGTATTCGATTTTCTACTGTAGAACGACTATTCGACTATTCGAAAATCGATGCCCATCCCTAGTGCAGACATGTGTTATACTTAATCATGACACTTATCGATTTTGGTTGCCATAACGACGGTATTGGCCGAATAATATGCAAACTAGAGGCAAAACATAGAGATTTCTTTGTGGACACAGTACAGGCTGCAATTTTGGACCGAATACTTTCATATTTGGTATGGACATGTATAATACTTCACTTATGACTCCTATCGATTTTGGTTGCTATGGCCACAGTATTGGCCGAATAATGCGCAAAAAGGGGAGAAGCGGGCTTTCCGGGGCTACACCTGTGCGGTTCGCGGCCGACCGGACTGTCAAGTTAGTTTAGGCTTACAGTCTCTTTTTCTACGCTATTCTATTAAGTTGCATCATGCACAGTAGGCTGTATCATTCAGAGGATCTTCACTGTGATGGTACTGAACTTTTTAAATACACTTGAAAATACACAGAATATGAAAGGCTACACTTAAAATGTGAAGGAAAAATCATTCCTTAAAGGAGAAGAATATAATTCACATGACCAATTCAGCCAATTATCATGCAATAGGGGATATAGCGTGTCAAGCAGGATGTGACATCATGTTGTTGGATCCCTGAGGCAGAGTGGGGGTGTAGCTATTTGCAGAAAACTTTCAGTTACAAAAATAACTCAACCCTGAGAGTAGGATCTTTTTTCTATTGATCCAGCGCCTTTCTATTGCCGCTTTCACACTGGACGCGAAACAAATTTTTTGCACGACAGATTACATTCAAAGTCAATGCAAAGACACGAATAATTCGTTTCGCGTCCGGTGTGAAAGCAGCTTAACACTGAAAAACGACCCTTTGCTGTAAATGCTACCCCATCCTGACCTTGTATTATGCATGGCAGGTTGAAATGTATAGCCATATCCAGTAATTTCTGGATTGCTTACACGCAGTGCACTGGAACAGATTTCTGTGCTGC
Source organism: Gymnothorax javanicus (assembly GCA_029692085.1). Lineage (NCBI taxonomy): Eukaryota > Metazoa > Chordata > Actinopteri > Anguilliformes > Muraenidae > Gymnothorax > Gymnothorax javanicus. The sequence goes on along the minus strand of CM056205.1, from coordinate 28,609,420 downwards.
GGTCTTTATCCTCAGATCCTGTGTCCTTGACTGTGGCTGTATGCGAGTGTCCTCTTTGAACTGTCTGTGATTTTCCCCCACGGAAAGGCCTTCATACGAGTGTCTGTTATAAACTCAGGTCTGATTTTCCCCCTGGGGAATGGCTTCCATGCAAGTGTCCATTTCTGAACTCCAGTCTGTGATTTTCTCTTAGGGGAAGGAAGGCTGGGATGCTGCCTAGTTTGGAGGATCTGCTGTTCTACACTATTGCTGAGGGACAGGAGAAAATCCCTGCTCACAAATTCACTACGGTGAGCCCACAGCCGTCGATTGACCCTCCCGCTACTTTCATCCATCCTCTTAGTTCATATGCTTTCGCATCAGATAAAGACTTAATGGGACTTTAAGCTTTAACATATCATATTGTGTTTTTTTTCACCAATATGCATCAAAACTTCAAGCCGTTTCATGCCCGAGCAATGCAGTACCGCTGGACTGAAATGCAGAGAATTTGTATGTGAAATTTCCTGATGCTAACATACGCACCTGAATTTTTCACTTTCGTGTTCCATTTCGCACTGAAAAACACACTCTAAAAATATGGAAATAGGAGTTTTCAACATGCAGCAGCAGCCAAAACGATGTCCTGCTTTTGAAATAAATTTTACGATTAGTTTTTTCTTGTGTACAGATATAAGCGGGAGTTGGCTATTAACTTCTGACTATAAAATTGATCTTACCATCTTTGAGGCCAAAGTGGGGGGCGATGGAAAGCCATGCCTTCTTAGTTCTCAACTATGTTGTCAGCTAATCTTAGCTGGGTTCAGGGCAAGGTATGTTGATGTTTTTTTCTGCTTTGTTAGTTTATATGTTCTCTGATACAATTAAGTCCAGATGTTTGTAACTTGACGTTTACGGAATTCAAAGACCTTGGTAACATCTACCGAAAGAGCTGATGTCGGTGTCTTGATCTTAGCTCAATTTTACTTGACGTCTTGTTCTGTGGTTTTGCAGGCCCTAAAAGCAACTGGGCTGCGAACTGGCGACCCCCGGCTGAAGGAATGCATGGACATGCTGAAAGTGGTCCTCAAATCCACCTCTGATGGAGTGATGCTTGATCGACATCTCTTCAAAAAGTGAGTGCAGAGATCTCGGAAATCAGCCGCTTTATTAACAGTTAGAAAATGAGCAGATTCCTCAAAATTTGGATTGGGGCCACATTTTGGTTGTTGCATTTCTGACAGTCAAAATATCACTGATTCAGTGTTATGCTCTCCAGGCATTGTGAAATGTCACAGACATTACTAGCTGGATCAATTCTTCATTCCTGTTATTTTTCCTTATTCCTCTTCTGTTGTTGGAGTTCCAGTATTGTATTTTTGACTGTATTGTTGTCAGCTGTGTTAGAATCTCTTGGCATAATTGAATCTTCGTGCCAGACCAAAAATTGTTTGCGCATTTGCTTGTGATTGTGATGACTTGGGTGCTGCTCTGGTGCTTTTTAGGGAAACACTATTTTGCTGTTTACTTTTCTTTTGTGACATTTTATAATGCAACGAGTTTATAAACCTCCACATTGCATCTTTCTGTATGTGTTTCTGTGTCCGCGTCTGTATATATTCATGAGAGTTGAGTCGTATGATGTGTATATACCATAGTTAGGTCCAGGGGTATATAGATAGGCACTCAACAATCATCATTTTGCTTCTGTACACCACCAAAATGGATCTGAAACCAATCAGTGGAGATGTGATTGAAGCGTGAACTTTCAGCTTTGCGTCTAGGGCTTCACAGAAATCTTGCATTAACCCTTTAGGAATAACAGCCATTTCTATTTGTGGTTCTCCATTTTCCCAGGCTCAAATGTGATTGGAAAATTGACTGACAATAAGTTTCATCACCAGTCATGGCATGTTCCATCATGACAAATTAAGCAGATAAAAAAGTTGAGTTTATTCCAAGTTTTGAATTTGCCTTTGGTCGCTGTTCATGAGAACTCTCAATATTTAGTCTCAATAGTTGTCAATGCAGGTGAAAAAGGCCATCGTTTGGCTGCAAAAACAAAACTAACCTAACAGACAGTCTTCAAAAACTTTAGGAGAGGCCAAATCAATGATTTGGTACATTCTTGAAATGAAGGAATGCACTGGCGAGCTCAGGAGCTCCAAAAGGCCGGGAAGAGCACAGATGACAAGTAGATGATCGCATAATTCTTTCCTTGGTGTTGAAAAACCCCTTCACAAAATCAAGCCAGGTCAAGAACACTCTTGAGGAGGTAGGCACGTCATTGTCAAAGATATGTTGGCAGAGACAGTTTCATGAAAATCTAAATACAGAGGGTTTACCACAGGGTGCAAACCACTGGTAACACTTAAGAACAGAAAGACCAAAGGACATGTCCTGTTTTCCTATCATTCCAGCCCACTTTCATAAAGGTGCCCAAAGTTCTTCCAATTTTGAGTTAGAATGAGCAATACATGTTGAAAGATCATATTTTGACTTTTTTCGTCCCTTACAAAGTGTTGATAAAGAATGAGAGATAGTGAAAGACACCCTTTTTAGCAGATCTCATGTCAGTTGAAACTCTCCAAAAAAACCTCATTGGAATTATCCCATTTTCTTGTCTATTATTGCAATAATGTATCCAAAACTCATATGGCAATATCTACACATAATAAACAATGAAAAATAGGCAAAAGTATCACATTTTGTTACATGACTTCTGACCTAGATACAGTTAACAGCAGCCTACATTACTATCAGAAGTCACTTCATCATGCACTTTCAAAGTTAAAAACATCAACCTTGCCCTCTTTTAGGATTCTATTGCTTGAAATAACATTTTAGATATGATAAGTATGTACAACATATATCAAAGATTAGAATCCTGGAGGAGGGCAAGTTAATGTATTGGGGCTAGAATACAGGAGTAAGAAATCTTGATAGTTTTATTGATATGCAAAATATTCACAGTAGTACTGATGACCTAAGAATTTTTCATAGTTATTAAAATTAAATATAGGCTTGTTGGGATAAAAAAATGTACAGTATATACCATTCTTTGATGTCTTTATTATTATATCTGACAATTCTTTGAATAAATAAGAAATGATATACAGTGCCGTGAAAAATTATATGCCCCCTTCCTGATTTCTTACTTTTTTGCATATTTTTCACACTTAAATGTTTCAGATCATCAAACAAATTTTAATATAGGAAAAATATAACTTGAGTAAATACAAAATGCAGTTTTTAAATGATGATTTCATTTATTAAGGGGAAAAGCTATCCAAACCTACCTGGCCCAATGTGAAAAAGTAATTGCCCCCCCCCTTGTTAAATCATGAATTAACTGTGATTAACCACATTTTTTGAGTCCAGTTTCGCTAGCCACACTCAGGCCGGATTACTGCCAGACCTGTTGAATCAAGAAATCACTTCAATAGAACCTGTCTGACAAAGTGAAGTAGGCTAAAAGATCTCAAAAAGCAACATGTCATGCCACGAACTAAAGAAATTCAAGAACAGATGAGAAACAAACAAATTGACATCTATCAGTCTGGAAAGGGTTGCAAAGCCATTTCTAAGGCTTTGGGACTCCAGCGAATCACGGTGAGAGCCATTATCCACAAATGGAGAAAACTTGGAACAGTGGTGAACCTTCCCAGGAGTGGCCGGCCTACCAAACTTACTCCAAGAGCGCATCAACTACTCATCCAGGAGGTCACAAAAAAACCCATAACAACATCTGAAGAACTGCAGGCCTCACTTGCTCAGTTAAAGTCAGTGTTCATGATTCAACAATAAGAAAGAGACTGGGCAAAAAATGGCATCCATGGGAGAGTTCCAAAGGCGAAAACCACTGCTGACCAAAAAAAAGAACACGAAGGCTCGTCTCACATTTGCCAAAATACATCTTGATGATCCCCAAGACTTTTGGGAAAATATTCTGTGGAATGACGAGACATAAGTTGAACTTTTTGGAAGGTGTGCGTCCCATTTCATCAGGTGTAAAACTAACACAGCATTTCATAAAAAGAACATCATACCAAAAGTCAAACATGGTGGTGATAGTGTGATGGTTTGGGGCTGCTTTGCTGCTTCAGGACCTGGACGACTTGTCGTAATTGATGGAACTATGAATTCTGCTCTCTACTGGAAAATCCTGAAGGAGAATGTCCAACCCTCTGATTGTGATCTCGAGCTTGAGCGCACTTGGGTTATGCGGCAGGACAATGATCTGAAAAACGCCAGCAAGTCCACCTCTGAATGGCTTTAAAAAAACAAAATGAAGATTTTGGAGTAGCCTTGTCAAAGTCCGGGCTTAAATCCTATTGAGATGCAGTGGCATGACCTTAAACAGGCTGTTCATGCTCAAAACCCCCCCAATGTGGTTGAATTAAAATAATTCTGCAAAGAAGAGTGGGCAGTAATTCTTCCACAGTGATGTGAAAGACTCATTGCCAGTTATTGCAAATGTTTGATTACAGTTGTTGTCGCTGAGGGTGGCACAGCCAGTTATTAGGATTTAAACATTTAAGTGTGACAAATATGCAAAAAAAAAGAATAAACCAGGAAGGGGGAAAATACTTTTTCACGGCACTGTATTTATCTTCATAAAAATCTATTACTGCTCTATTGTACTAAAATTTTATTTTTTGGGTCATTTTCATCATTTTCTCTTCAGTTTGTGACTTTAATCACAAAAAAGCTAAATCATAGGCCTACCAAAAACTTGTTTTTTAAAAGACAAACCAGGACTACACAGTGTTGTTCAGGAGCTGGAGCCATCCAACACCAAGAATAACTTTTCACCCTGACACCAAGCATTACATTTTACTCTGACACCAAGCATTAGGTCTGAGAGCACAATGATAATCTACAACCCCAATTCCGAAATAGTTGGGACAAAGTGTAAATTGTGAATAAAATCAAAACGCAATGACTTTCAAATCACACAAGCCAGTATTTTATTCACAATAGAACAGAGATAACATAGCAAATGTTGAAATTGAGAAATTTTACAATTTTATCCACAAAATGAGCTCATTTAAATTTGATGGCTGCTACATCTCTCAAAAAGGTTGGGACAGGGGCCTGTTTACCATGTTGTAACATCCTCTCTTCTTTTTAACACAGAGTGGAGGCATCTGGGCATTGAGGAGACAAGTTTCTTGAGTATAGCCATTGGAATTTGATCCCACTCTTGTTTAATACAGGCTTCCAGCTGCTGGAGAGTTTTGGGTCTCCTTTGACGGACTTTTCATTTTAATTATCGCCAAATGTTCTCAATCGGTGAAAGATCAGGACTGCAGGCAGGACAGTTCAGCACCACGGACTCTTCTACTACTTAATCCATGCTGTTGTAATAGCTGCAGTGTGTGGTTTTGCATTGTCCTGCTGAAATACACAAGGCCTTCCCTGGAATAGATGTCGTCTGGAGGGGAGCATATGTTGCTCTAAAACCTTTATATACCTTTCAGCATTCATGGTGCTTTTTAAAACATGCAAGTGTCCCACACCATATGCACGAATGCATCCCCATACCATCAGAGATGCTGGCTTTTGAACTGAACGCTGATAACAGGAGGGGTGGTCTTTTTCCTTTTTAGCCGGAGGACACGCGCCCATGATTTCAACAAGAATGTCAAATTTGGACTCGTCTGACCACAGGACACTTTGCCACATTGCTACAGTCCATTTTAAATGAGCCTTGGCCCACAGAACACGGCGGCGCTTTTGGATCATGCTCAACAATGGCTTCCTTTTTGCATGATACAGTTTTAGGGGGCATCTGTGGATGGCACAGCGGACTGTGTTTACAGACAGTGGTTTCTTGAAGTATTCCTGGGCCCATTTAGTAATGTCAATGACAGAATCATGCCGGTGTGTGATGCAGTGGCGTCTGAGGGCCCGAAGATCACGGGCATCCAGTAAAGGTCTTCGGCCTTGTCCCTTATGCACAGAGATTTTTCCTGTTTCTCTGAATCTTTTGATGATGTTATGCACTGTTGATGATGAGACCTTCAAAGCTTTTGCAATTTGATGTTGAGGAACATTGTTTTTAAAGTATTCCACAATTTTTTTACGCAAGCCTTCACAGGTTGGAGAGCCTCTAGCCATCTTTACTTCTGAGAGACTCAGCCTCTCTAAGACGTCCCTTTTATAGCCAATCATGTTACACGCCTGATGCCAGTTAACTGAATTACTTGCTAAATATTCTTTCAGCTGATTCTCTTATATATTAATTGCTTTTTCAGCCCTTTTTTGCCTGTGTCCCCACTTTTTTGAGACCTGTTGCAGCCAGAAAATTTGAAATAAGCTCATTTTGTGGATGAAAATGTAAAATGTCTCAGTTTCAACATTTGAAATGTTATCTATGTTCTATTGTAAATAACATATTGGCTCATATGATCTGAAAGTCATTGCATTTTGATTTTATTCACAATTTACACTTCGTCCCAACTATTTCGGAATTGGGGTTGTACTTCTATGTCAAAAATCATGGTTAAAGGATTAATGGTTTTTGAGTTGCCAAGCTCACAAGAAAACTGAAGACAGACTCACATACACACAAGCATTTTCACATTTACAAACCCTGTTAGGCTGTTATGCAGGGAAAATTATTTTTTAACCATGAATTGATAATTTTCCAACATATCAGCATATATACAGATGAGAAACCGAAAGTGGGCTAAAATGATAGGAAAACTGGACATGTCCGTAGACTTCCCCATAAAGCCTTTTAAAAGAAGCCTGACCTGCTCCTGAGCAGGATTTTTTGGACTGATGAAACCGAGATCAACTTACGCCAGAATAATGGGAAGAGAGAAGTATGGACAAGGAACAGAACGGCTCATGATCTAAAGCATACCGTATCGTCTATCTGTTAGACTTGGTGGAGGCAGTGTTATGGCATGTGCATGCATGGCTGCCAATGGAACTGAGTCACTGGTGTTTATTGATGTGACTGCTGATTACGGCAGCAGGATGAATTCTGAAGTGTGCAGGGCTATACGTTGTGCTCAGATTCAGCCCAAAGCTGCAATACTGATAGGACAATGCCTCACAGTACAGATGGATAATGACCCAAAACGTACAGTAAAAACAACACAAGGCAAAGAAATGGAATATTCTTTAATGTCCAAGTCAATCACCTGACCTCAACACAACTGAGCTGATTTTCACGCACTGAAGACAAACCTGGGGGCAGAAAGAACCAAAAACAAGCAACAGCTGAAGGTGGCTGCAGGAAAGGCCTGTCAAGGCGTCTTAAGGGGCAAAACTCAGCATTTCCTGATGTCTGTGGGTTCCAAACTTAAGGTAGTCATTGACTGCAAAGGATTTTCTTCCAGGTATTAAAGATGATCTTTTTGGTTGCTATTATATTAGTTTGTCTATTTAGTTTTGAGCCTCCGAAAATGGAGGACTGTGTATAAAAATGGCTGTAATTCCTAAATAGTTGATGCAAGATTTTTGTGAAAGGCCTGTAATTAAAGCTGAAGGTCTACCATTCAATCACATCTTGATTACGTCATTTGAAATCCACTGTGGTGGTGTATAGAGGCAGAAATATGAAAATTGTGTTACTGTCCAAATACTTCTGGACTAAACTGCATATGCTATCAATTAAAAGTTTTTGGAAAACCAACTAACTTCAGTTGTACTAAAACTACTTAAACCTGAGATTGATCAATGAGGCCACCTTGATGTACTAATACCTGCTAATCAGATTCATGAATTTTCTTTCTGTAAGGACAGCCACGTTTCTCAGAGTTAACAACTGTCTCTACTGTGGAAAATTAAAATAATTAGTTCTCACATTATTTTGCCAAGTCTAAGTTTAAATTTACTCCAAAATTTAGGCCATGATTTAGTGAAAGAGGAGACTCTTTTTGACTTCTCACTATTCACATTTGGCTTTGTGTTATTTGAGGTTGTTTACATTTGAGTTAAAGCTGCCAATCTTCTACTAAAACATGGAACTGAAACATGTAAAATGTTCCAAAACTTTGGACCGCTAGTGTTTGGACATTCGCATAGAATACAAGCACGCACTCATCCACGTAATGTGCACGAGCACACACGCTGGCTCGCTTTGATTGATGGTCCAAGTCCTGGTGTGATTTATCACAAATAACCCTGGAAGTGTTTTGCTGTGTACTGCCCTCAGTTCTTTGTTCTCATTGGGAAACTTTTTTCCTGTAGCACTGATTGAGCTGTGCAGTTGCCTCCTGATACCTGGCTGTGGATTGACTGGGTACCTATTTAAGAAAGGGCGGGTTTGCGTCTGGGCCAGCTATGGATGTGGCAGCAGCCTCATTAGTGGCAGTGTAAATCGATAGCAGCCGTCCGCTGAAACGGAACCGGTGACAGATAGGGTTTGCCCTGAATTGTCCTTGCATAGAAGCAGAAAGGAGAGCTCTCTTTCTTGGGCTCCTCGCTGTGCACCTTAACCGCATTTTCACCTGGGTCTGGAGGAAAAAGCTCCAGTGATTTCTCACTGTCCTAATGTGATTTCTCATAATCGGGCCTCAGCTGATGCTCCTATGCCCAGTTTACCGCACTCCCCCCCTCCAGATGTGTTATCTGCCCAGTAGGGAGTTTAAGGCTACGAGAGAAGCTAGCAAGCTAGCTGTTCAAATTTGTACTCTACTGTGTAAAACCGTTTTGACGCATTTGAAAAAATTCCAGGTGTGAAGATGCTCCCAACAATCATGAAATAAAGTGTTTCTATATACTGAATAGACCTGGAAACTGTTAAAACTACAATCTCTACTCCAGTAGAATTGCGAAGATGTGTAAAATGTAAATACAAACAGCAAGCAATAAATTGCAAAACTTTTTTACCCTGCAATCTGTTAAAAAAGGTACAAAGAGGAAAAAAAGTAATGTTTTAATAATCAACTTTATTGTTTTTTTTTTAAGTAAAGGCCATTTCAAAATATGATTTCGTTAACATGTTCTGATGAAGTCAGGAAAGGTGCTTGTTCACTGTGTAACATAACCTTACCAAATAAAATTAACTTTATCTGCCTATCCTGCATGGGCATGGCGATTGCGCAACAGATCAATGTGGAAAAGATGCGGTTAACATCAAAAACCAAATTTGAATAAAAAAACATTGAGGGTGCCAACTGGTCAGAACTTTTGCTTCGTTCTGTGAGTGTTGGTTAGCTCACCAATCAAAAGGCCTGCACAAGGCCTGTGGTGAGATTCAGCCCAGCTCTTTCTTATCCAGGTCATTGAGATGATAGTATCACCGTCATGGCGGTAGCACGTCTGCTGCTACAGGAATGTTAGTTCATAGTTTTAATGCGATCTTCTCATTCTGCAGGTAAATGCAGGTGCAGTATACCCCATGTTTGTGTTTTTTCTGCACAAGTGTGGTGACTATTCCCTCTGGTATGTTCCCGTAACCCACAGAAACAGCAGACCCCTCTGTTGTTGTAAAAACACTGGTTGAGCAGGTTTAACTGTGGTTCTCTGGCCTTGAGTGCAAATTTACTGTATACAAACCTTCTACGCTCGTTGTGATTATATTTCAAGTTCATCTCCGATCAGGTGTGGTGTATATTGGGTCATGCTTGCTCAGTTAGCCGTAATTTTTCTTGTCGAGGGCATATTGCAATAGGTCAATATTGACTACCAGTGAATGGAATTAGTGGCTATTCTCTGTCCTCTTATTTTTGTCCTTTGCAGAAGTTATTGTCATTTTCTTCCATCTTCGCTGGTACTTTGTGTCATAGGACAGGTGGACATGGTGTGGAGTTTGTGCTGATTGCTTGTGACTTTATGTCTGAGTACTGTTCAATTCTGGCTTCCCTCACTGTAGACAGAGGGAGACGGGCCCTTTAACAACTATAGTACAGTGTGTGGACAGTTTGGTTTGAAAGTTTTAGTTATTGCGCCTCAGGATGGCTGTTTTTTATTTGGAGGGAACAAGTCAGAGATGTAACACAATAGTAAATAAATAAATAAATAAATAAATAAATACACCCATTATAAGCATTGTTGTCGAAAATGTATGGGAATGTTGGATGTGTAGGTTACCGCTATGATTTAAACTTGTTTATTCTTTATGGGGAAGTGGGGTTTACCTACATACCTAACATTCTTGAACATTTGAGACGGCTCTGCTTGCACTGGGTTGAATTGCTTGTGTGGTATTTCTAAATCATCTTTCTTGTGGTTTTATACTGTTTTGAGGGTTTAGCCTCCATAAAGCAATTTTGAACTTTTTAGCCTGTGAGTAGGTTTGTTTGTGCACCATATTTTTTGTATTTTTTGTGTTTTACTTTACTTGGTTTACCCTCCTTGGCAGCATTTCGTGTAATACGGGATTGTCCTCCGTTTTTTGTAGCTAGACGGGCTTGCCCTTTGTGTTCTGTATAGTTTTGGTGTTTTTTTCCTTTTTGTTGGTTTGCCCTTTATGTTGTGTGTAGTTTTTGTGTTCTATTTCTCAGTTGGTTTGCCGGCCACTTCATGTATAGTTCTGATGTTTTACCTGTTTGTAGGTTGCCCTCCATGCTATATATAGTTTTGGCATTTTACCTGTCAGTAGGTTTCCCCTCCGTATTATTCATCGTTTTGGTGATTTCCTGTCAGTTGGTTTTCCCTCTGTTATGTATGGTTTTGGTGATTTACTTTCCAGTAGGTTTGCCATCCAGGATGTTGTGTAGTTTTGGTATTCTACCTGTCCGTAGGTTGCCCACCATGCTATGTATAATTTTGGTGTTTTACCTATCAGTAGGTTTGCCATCCGTGTCATGTATAGTTTTAGCATTTCACCTGTCTGTAGGTCTGCCTGCCATATTGTTTATAGTTTTGGTGTTTTATCCATCAGTGGGTTTTCCCTTTATGCTTGTATGATTTTTGTGTTTTACTTGTGAGTTGATTTGCCCTCTGTTTTGCATTGTCTTTTAGTTTTACCTGTCAGTAGGTTTGCCCTCAATGTTATTTATAATTTTGGTGTTTTATTCGTCAGTGGTTTGCCCTCCATCTTATGTATAGTTTTGGTGTTCTATCCATCATTATGTTTGCCCTCCATGCTATGTTTAATTTTGGTGTTTTACCTGTCAGTAGGTTGGCCCTCCATGTTATGTATGTTTTACCTGGTGGTGGTCTCCTAGAAATATGCTGTCCTTTCCTCAGGTGTGTTCAGAGCAACATTGTGCTGCTGACGCAGGCATTCCGCAGGAAGTTTGTTATTCCCGACTTCCAGACGTTCTGCTCCCACATTGATGAGCTGTATGAGAGTGCCAGAAAGCTGTCTGGAGGACAGGTAAGTACAGTCTGAGAGGCTTTACTACAGCCACAGAGTCATCACTCCATTTCCTTTCGTCCTTCAATACAGTAAAGCAGGAGTCTGAGGTTTTCTGTGCCATATCAGAGTTTGGGCAATTCAATACGAGGAAATGTCACCATTCCATCCCTAAACATTCAAAGTATCTTGTATCAGAGTATTTAGCTCATTCCTGGACTGGAGGGACAGGTATCTCTGTAATTAATCTCCACCTGAATCTTTTAAAGAATCTTTGGCATAAACCTTGAGATAAAGTCTGCTGGTCTTCCTGTTGCTTGATCTTCTCCATTGAGTTATGCAAGAGTGGTCATGTAAGAGTAGGAAATGTAGAAGGATAGCTCACTCGGTTGAAAGCACTGCATTGCAGAGCAGAAGTGACTATCTCGGTGCGGGTTCGAGCCCCGGTCGCAGCCGGCAGTGGTCGGCAGCTTTTTCAGAGGTAGCGCACAATTGGCTATTGCGCTACAGGGATGCAAATTGGGAAGGGACTGTCAGGAAGGTAAATATAAAAATGGTTGCTTTGTTTGTTGCTCAAGCGCCTCCTGTTGGCCAGCCGGGCGCTCGTCAGGAAGATTCTAAGCTTGTTCATGTTCGGGTATCCTCCGCCCTCGTTCTGAACTTGCGAGGATTCAACCAATGAGAGTGTAAAGAAGCAGTAGTTGACGGGCATGTGCTTCGGAGGAGAGCTGTGAACCGTCCCTCTCTCCTGAATGGGCAACAAGGGGTCGCATACGAGCAAGCCTTGTACATAGTTCCTCAGTTGGGCATTCCAGATTTGGGTGGGATTGGAGATGCCAAATTAAAAAAAAAAAAAGTAGGAAATGTATGTCATTGCTTAGAACCAGATGGGACCAATCACAGAATTTGTTGCTTTCAAACAGTTGAACAAGTAAATTAAAGAGTAACGATGCAGAAATTAAATACCCACCAGTCACCATGCAGTAAAGGAATATCCTCCAGTCACCATTCAGCAAAGACGTATCCACCAACTACCATTCAGCATTCAGCAAAGAAGTATTCCCCTATCGCCATTCAACAAGGAAGTATCCACTGATCACCATTCAGCATAGACATCCCCACCAATGTTCAGTCAGCAAAGAAATATCAATCATTGTCACTGATTTAAGAAGTATCCACCAATCACTATGCAGTAGAAAGAAGTATCCACCAATCTCTTTCAGCAAAGAAGTATCCACCAATCGTCACTCAGTGGTGAAGTATTTACCGATGACCTCTGATTAAAGAAGTACTTACCAATCACTGTGCAGCGTAGGAATATCTTCCTGTCCCCATTGAGCAAAGAAGTACCCACTAATTGCCCATCAGCTAAGAAGTATACACCAATTGCCATTTTTCAAAAGAATTATCTCCCAGTCACCACTGGAGTTGTAATCTTGCTTATTACAAGTGTACCCCATGATTGTCGGACCTCCTCATTAAAGAAAAGTCCTGTCCTGTCTATTATTTTATTATGATAACGCCTGCAGCTGTTGTCCAGTGATCTGTCATGATTTATACTGTTCCACGGTGTCCTGTAGGTCGCGGACTACATCCCCCAGCTTGCCAAATTCAGTCCTGACCTGTGGGCAGTATCTCTGTGCACTGTGGATGGACAGAGGTAAGCAATGCCCATATATAGCGTATTTTCCAATGCAGGTGGGACTAGGGAGAGTCCCTAACTGAACTACGGTGTGTAAGCTGTTCATCTTTGGTTAATTTAATTTCACATTCCGAAAGACTAGTTGCCATATATTTAACGATAAGGGCCTTGTGCTAGAAGGTGCTTCCCTTTTCGGTCAGATGAGCGGAAATCCTGGCCTTGCTCCCAACAAATGCAACGGCCCACCTCTCTCTTCTGATTGCACAATCGTTTCCCTATCCCGCTGAAGATAACATTATAAACCATCTCTTTCTTACTGTTCCATTTTGAATGATGTTCTAGTTACAGCTGTGTGTGGGTTATCTGTTCCATGGTACTTCCTTTACTTACGATACTGATAGTAGCTTGTAGGGGTTATATTGCGCTTATTAATTTTTAACGGGCCTCTGTGCTTGCTGTAGTCCTGGGATAAGTGTGTTTGTGGAGTGATTTGTCATGGACTGTCATTATGTTAAAAGGTGACTGTTCAGATCAAACATGCAGCGTGTTTATGTGGTAATAACACTGCTAGAGTGTCCGGAAATAACACTGATAAAGAAGTAATCTTTGTACTCTCATTTTAGTGTGATATTTCGCAATATATATTTTTCAGTTTGACACTTAATTGTCAAATTGCCAAAATAGGTATGGAATTTTTATGGATTTAACTGATTAGAGGAAGCACTTCTAAAGAACCGTCTTGGCTGTTATGGTCTGTCCTATTTTGGTCCTTCATTAATGATCTACTCTCGCTTCGGAGGAGTTCACAAATGCAAAACTGAATGGAAATGTTGCGTATTGTGCATTTTTCCAAGAACACCTGCACTTGAGACCTTGGGAGATAGCCGCCTAATGATAAGCCTAACGGATGTTTATTTTCACCCTTATCGTTGAAGCTGCAATCAAGCCTGCAATTAAATGCCACATGAGACCCCATTTAACAACACACTTCCCCCTAGGATGTGTAAAGGTATGCTGGCTCTATTGCTGTTGGTTGGATATGTGTGTATGTTTGCTGAAGAGTGGCTGTTCCCCTCAGTTTCTTCTATACTTCCAACTTGGAATTGACTTGTACCGAAAGCAAGTGGGTGTCTCGCTAAAGTTTCTCCTGATATATGTCATGCGCATATTCCTGGGCGTAGATGCTTTTCTCCTCATTGGGAGGTGTGTCGTTAGCTGCTTTCCTGAGGAGGTTCTTTTGGTCTGGATGTGAGGTCACAGTGACTCCTCCCCCCATACCCCATTTGTTCTATTCTTGATCACTCTCCTACTGATTGGTTCCTTCTCTTTCACAGGGTTTCACAGGAAAATCTTGAGAATGTTTGCACTTTATTGTGATGTTTTCAAGGTTTAAAAGGGGCTTGGATTTTGAATGAATTGCCTGAAACGGCTTGAAATTGTAACTTTACCTGGATTACTTTCAGAACTAATTGCTATGTGACCGAGTAGACCTCTCGTTCAATAAATATGGAATTTTGTGAGAAAAAGATTGAAAATTCGCCTTGAAAAGTGCTTGAAAAGTGCTTTGGAAAAGGTGTAGGAACCCTGCTTTAATCATCTCTCCAACTCTCGTCCAGATTGGTCCTATTTCTTATATGACATGACATGACTGTCATCATCCCCACATTGAGCTTCGCTTTTCTCTCACAAACATGCACTATTCTGCCTGCAGTAAATGATTTTTCACCTTCATTTCAAAACCACATTTAAATTTTTATCCCCCCGGCATAAAATGCGGGGGGATATAGGCATCGCCTCGTCCGTCTGTCCGTCCATCTGTCCGTTTTGTTTCCGGAGCAGAACTCGGAAACTATGCAAGATATCGGCATCAAACTTGGTACATGTATTCTGTGTATAGTCTAGATGTGCCTTTTGCTACTTTGGAAATTTCGGGATTCCTATTTTTGTCATTTCCATGGAAACAAATCTGGACTAAGTGCCAATTACACCGTGTTCGTTTCCTGAGCAGAATTGAAAAACTATGTAAGATATCAGCACCAAACTTTGTACATGTATTCTATGTATAGTCTAGATGTGCCTTTTGCTACTTTGGAAACTTCAGGATTACTATTTTTATCCCCCCGGCATCAAAATGCGGGGGGATATAGCCATTGCCTCGTCCGTCTGTCCGTCCGGGCGGGCGGGCGTTCGTCTGTAATCATACCTTGTCCGGGCCATATCTTGGAAACTACACATCTGATCTTCACAAAACTTCACAGACATGTTCAGCATGATGTCTAGATGTGCCTTTGGGGGCTGGGTGGATAAGCCGTTGCCAGATGGCTCTTGTTGCCATTTCCATGGAAACGAATCTGGACTTGGTGCACATCAGGCCTAGTTCGTTTCCGGAGCAGAACTCAAAATCCGTTCAATGTATCTTACTGAAACTTTGCATGTGTATTACTCACATACTGAAGTGGTGCCTTTTGATATTTTCAGATTTCTGAAAATCTTCTTTTTTTCGTTTCCATGGAAACCAGTTGCATTTGGACTCTGTACAGAGATGGGTTCGTTTCCGGAGCACAACTCAAAAACCGTTCATTATATCTTTTTGAAACTTTGCATGTGTATTACGCACATACTGAAGTGGTGCCTTTTCATATTTTCAGATTTCTGAAAATTTCATTTTTTTTTTTCGTTTCCATGGAAACAAGTTGGATTTGGGCTCTGTACAGAGAGAGGTTCGTTTCCGGAGCACAACTCAAAAACCGTTTATTATATCTTTCTGAAATTTTGCATGTGTATTACCCACATACTGAAGTGGTGCCTTTTGATATTTTCAGGTTTCTGAAAAATAATTTTTTCGTTGCCATGGAAACAAGTTGGATTTGGACTCTGTACAGAGATAGGTTCGTTTCCGGAGCACAACTCAAAAACCGTTCATTGTATCTTTCTGAAACTTTGCATGTGTATTACCCACATACTGAAGTGGTGCCTTTTGATATTTTCAGATTTCTGAAAAAAAAAATTATTTTCTTTCCATGGAAACGAGTTGGATTTGGACTCTGTACAGAGATGGGTTTGTTTCCGGAGCAAAACTCAAAAACTGTTCATTATATCTTTCTGAAACTTTGTATGTGTATTACCCAAGTGCTGAAGTGGTGCCTTTTCATATTTTCAAATTTCTGAAATTATTATTTTTTTCCTTTCCATGGAAACAACATGGATTTGGACTCAGTCGCAGGGCTGGGTTTGTTTCTGGAGCAGAACTAAAACACTGTCCATTAATGACTCTTGTTTTATTATATGTCACCTTCTGATGACTCTTGTTTATCCCATGTTCTCACAGGCACACTGTGGGTGACACTAAGGTGCCATTCTGCCTGCAGTCCTGTGTTAAGCCGCTGAAGTATGCCATCGCAGTGCACGACCACGGGACGGACTACGTGCACAAGTTTATCGGGAAAGAGCCCAGCGGCTTGCGCTTCAACAAGCTCTTCCTGGACGAGGATGGTAAGAATGAGTCCTTATCCGCGGTGCGATTCGATTTCTGATCAGTGCCACAGATACCCCACCATCTTACCTCCACAGCAGGACAGAAACGATGTGGAAGAGCTCTAACCAACTTGCTCTGAATTCTGTGATAACTTCTAGCAAATGTGGATGGGCAATATTGCCCTGTAAAAGAATGTCGTTGGAAAATGGCTATGTGTAGCGATGCACGCTAAGAATCAAAGTATTTGTGAAATAATAAAATTGGTTTCAAATTGTGGGCAACATTACCCACCTACATTACCTCCAACCGTCACCCGTCCAGAGTGTCATGGTGAGCAGGGAGTGATTGAGCATTCATGGCGTTTTTCAGGATTTTTGTTGTTCTGTTTTCCCAGAGTTGTGGAAAAGCTTTCATTTTGCCCTACCATGACATACACCAGTGGTTGAGCTATCCCAAGCAAAGATTGGCTCATCCTTGCTTTGTGAGAAAACGAGTGCTTTACTGCTCTGAGAAGCCGGTCTTCCTGCTTCAGCTCTCTGCATCTCAGCTGAGAACAGTCTGTTGCCATGGCAGCTGGATGAAAGATTAATGAATTTGTACCCACTTCCATTCACGGAGAATGCCGGACGAAGCGATGCCGGTCTTGCAGTAAAGATTCTGCATCGCTGTTACGTAGTGAATTATTAATGAAGTCAGCCATTTCAAAATCTACATGAATGCCGAAACAGAATCCTCCTGTTTCCGAATACTCATATGTTTCATTCATTAAGGCCCTGTACTCTTTACTCTTTTAAGTTATTATTTCTAACAGAATACCATATATTGCCTTGATTGGCTACTGGGCTGTGCAGGTGTTGATTGAAAAGGTAGAGAAAAATAGAGGCTATTTGTGGCACCGTCTTTTCAGAATCAAATATTTTGTTGTCCTAAAAATGCTGTACAGTATACTGAAGAAACTTTCACATTCTCTCAGCACTAATAACTAGCTCTTGGGGAAATATGTAAGTTTACAGACATGTCAGGACATGAGGGCTGAATGGTGTATTTGTCAAAACTAATCACTCCTTCATAATGCATTGAAAAACCTGTTCTGTTAAGGCTTAAATGTACATTGAGCAGGCCAGTCCTAAAAACAATGTATAGACTGTAACAGAAATAATCCCTCTCAATTATCACTTTTGACCCACTCGGGTGGCACTGTCTGTACCCACAGAGAACCTGCTGTTTGCCTGCGTTTGCTTTTTTTTCCCTTCTGTACGGGTTGTGTCTGGACTTCAGCCTTTGGGCAGTGGCTGTGTAGCCCCCAGCCTACGGCAGTGCACTGGGGGTGATGGCAGGACACAGGACTGAACTGCTGCGTAGCGCTTCTGGAGTCGCTCAGCCGGGTCAAGGACGGGCCGAATATGTTCTATTTACAAATTGCGACCGACAAATCCTGCTCAGTGTAGGTACCGATGGTCAGCTAAAAGAGTGACTATCTCTTCAAGAACATGCAGCTCACATGATGACATCACCTGTGTGAACAACAAATCGTCGTCACACAGCGGAGGTTTGAAGGTGCCCTGCCCTCGATCAGTTTATAATGAAAGAGCACCCAATGTCTCTCTCTATCTTTGGCCAGTTTTTCCTCCTGCGTTGGCCAAGACGCACCAAGCACAAGGGTGATGCTTGTTTCTGGAATTGGCACACTCTGTGCAGTTCCATGAGGCCTTAGTACCTCCAGAGTGCTCACTACTTTGTGGAAATCTGCTTAGGTTCAGGGCTGCTAGTCTCATTTAGCTGGCTAGCTTACGCTCGGTGCTGCTGCTAGTTAATCGCGGAAACACGCAGTTAAAAAACTTTCCCAAGTAGAGGAGGACATTACTTTTGGTGACCTGTACAGCGGAACAGCATCGCGACTCCTCGTGGACGCAGGACCTCGGATCTATGCATCACCGCCGAGTATTATTGCAGGACATCCACTCTAGGACTGCATTGTTTAATGGACCTGGAGAGGAAACCAAAGCTGTATCAATTTCAGAAAGACTGACTGAACTTTCCTGGCGGTAATGCAGTTTATCCTTGCTTTCACTGAGACTCAATAGCACTTCGGTCTGGCCTTTACTGATGTAATTGAAGAAATTCCTATTTGGTGTTTTCTCCTATTTAATTGGCTTATTAGCGACTCACAGATGGACTACGGCTACCTAGAGTATTATCTTTCTGTCTCCCTCTAGGTAAGTTTCTGATGCTGCAACGAACATGATTGATGTATACGTAGTAGATTTTAGCGGATGGATAGCCAGATTTTTGATACGGATTGCTTATGAGCTGAAGTTAGCGTCACCTCTCAGTACTTAGTTGAAGCTAAACTGAGTTTTCCAGCTGTGCAGAGGCCTTCCTATACATTGTGAAATACAGTCTCTGCCAGCTCATCGTTGACACAAGTCAAGTGTGTACAGTGCAAAATTTATTTTTTAAGCTAATTTAATTTTTTTCTCTATGAAGTTAGGAAAAACTTCTAGCTGAAAAAAGTATGTTAACCATGTTTTTGAAGACTGAACATTAAATGGGGTCAGTTTTACCCCACAGGGAATGGTTAAAATCCCTGGATTATATGCTCATTTCTATTGTTATTGTCCGCAGAAATATGGTTTTTTTTGAAGGAAACCATGCTTATTTAGGCAGGTAAAAACCAGTGGAATAGAAGAAGCCATTTTTGGGTCCAGTTATCTTAGGAATGGAGATGAAGAAGCAGGCGCTTTCTATTTAAAGGGCAGAAATCTTTCAACACATTCGCCCTACCAGTGGAAAGTAGTGCGGTGACTATATCGGACAGTTGATACAATGCGTTAAGCATTCATTTTAAGGACCTTAGTTTTCGGTATGTGATTACTATTAGCAAACTTTCTGTAATGCGTGTATCATTTGGGTATTTGTAGTATGCCAACTTCCGCATCCAGTGTACTCGACTTACCGTGGGAATAGTGGGTTAGTACATCATTATGGACACAGCCCTGTTAATTTCATGAGTTCCCTCCTGGTTATAGGTGTATTAATTGGTGAAATCAGTTATGTCATGATTGATCGAAATGGAAATCTGCATGCCCTGTGCCCTCAATGACTCACAGTTGGGAACTGCTGGTCTACACTCTCAAAATTCACAGTCATTGAAGACTGACTGATGATTGTTCACAAACGGAGCATCCTCTAACAGTTATGTTTGTTTCTCCAGATAAGCCGCACAACCCCATGGTGAATGCAGGCGCCATTGTGTGCACTTCCCTCATCAAGGTAAACAAGCTCACCCTGCTGAATGTAAAAGTGCTTCTTAGGACAGGTGCGTCTGTTGGGAATGCAGAACTGCATGCGAATGAGAGCAAATGAGTTCTAGCAAGAGCAAACAAGCCAATCGAGCGCAGAGGAGTGCAAACAGTCCGCCCTGTTCCACAGTCTTCTTGGGCAGGAGTCCGGGCACTGCACTCACCCTGCCATATGTCCACTGAATGCAGACGTCACAGTACCGCTGACGGTAGCCAAATTTATGGCCCATTTGCTGATAGATTGAGGCTACGAGTAAAGCAAACAAAAACATCTCGCCACAGCTCCAAGCGGACCCTAACCTGTGCGACAGATCAACACAATGCCCTTGCAATAAAGGCTGATTCCTGAGCCCATAAATCTTATCTGCCAGGATGTCGCCCTTATTCAACACCAGCATTTTGCCGGAAATGGAACTGATCCCTTCTTTAGAATGCTCACCTCTCTTAGTGATTCTTCCGCTGATAGCTCTGTCAAAAACCAGGCACAGGAAATGCAAACTGAGAATGCACTCACACCGATTTCCTTGTCATGGAGTATCAGAACAGAATTTGAATGCTGCAGCCTTGTTTCACAGCTCTCTCCCACCAATATTTGTACAATTGAATATTTGCTTGGTAGTCATTAGCAAACTCAGACTGTAGGTTTACAGTGAAGAGTAGTTATCCCTTGTGGGACATTGGTGATGTTTTGTTGGTGTTTTTTGCTGAACTGGGTAGTAGGCTTTCCTCTTAATGTTGTTGTCCTGCAGTATAACTATGTATGCGCCACTGCTCAATTCTACACAAATTTTACACTTGCTAAGAGATTGAGGAAACTGCTTCTGCTCCTTTGAGTCCAATTCTTAAAGGTCCCCTATTATGTCACCAGGTGCACAGCTAATTAGTTATTACAAGCCATTTCAAAATCTTTTCACTCTTTACATCACATGGGGAAGTAACCATCCAGAGGCAAGAAGAACTGATCACCTTCAGCCAAGCAGTCAATCAGATTTCATTATTCTGGGTGGTCACTCCCCCTTGTGATGTCAGGTAGGGGAGACTTTGAACTGGCTCATAATAGCTAATTAGCTGTGCACATGGTGGCATAATAGAGGACCTTTAATATTCTTGTTATTATGAGCGCTGCAGCTGCCAGGTAATGGTTTCATATTTTCCCCCAAGTTGGTCTTGCGTTGTCTTGGTTAAGATTCACGGATGCAGTACAGTTGTACCTCATGTCTCTTTGGTGTGCCCGGTGCTGGCTTTATTTTGAAATGGGACAGGAGGATATTCAGGGGTTAGGTGGCTCATGTTCTGGTTTGGGATCTTTTGCTGCTGTGTTTGCCCTCGATTTAAAAGCTTCAGTGCGCTGAAATAAAAATCATGCTATTAGAATTACAAGATAAGCTGTGACAGCGCTGCTTGAAATTAAAATATGATGCAGAATCTTGGTAACTCTACTCAAATTGATTTTTAAATGGATTTACATTGGACCCTTTTTAGAAAGTAGTGGAGAACATGCCTATGAGGCTGTGCCGAATAATCCCTCTGAAATGAATTAATATAATGACCTGGCAATCATTACATTAGCTGTAATGCATAGAATGTAACACAACACTTTAAAGATGTTGTGAATACATTATTCTGTGCCTCTCAACCGCGCGTACATGCCACGTACATGTCCGTCTCTGCGAGTTGTGCTTATCAGAATGCATATGAAATTGCGCATGTAGAACACTGATAGGCACATGCTTTGCAGCAACACTCTCATAAAATTTAGGTCAAAGCACTGTGAGTACTGATGTAAATCAGCTTCCTAAGGCGTGTGCCCCCTGTGTTCCTGTCCTATGAAGAAGGTACGTGAGAATGCAGTGCAATATCATTTCTATTGCTTCTGTGCTCCCCTGGCGGCCCTGCGTATACACCTAGGCCTGTTGATTGGCTAACAAGGGCTGTGGATTATAGGTGTGAGCCTGCTGATTGGCCAACACTGCCTGGATTATATTCAGGCCCTGATGATTGGCCAACATTGAATGTGGATTATAGCCGTAGGCCTGTTGATTGGTTTACAAAGGGCATGGATTATAGGTGTGGGCCTATTGGTTAACTAAAAGAGGGTGTACTCTGGCCCCTGCCTTTGTGTGATGGGCTTCAGTCAGTTAGTCCTGTCTCCATTTCTGCTCTCGTGAGCGTGATCTTGTGATGAGTGCACAGCACAGACTGTAAGCCTGGGTCCTGTGACCTTGCATCTACAACGTATTTGGGAGGGGCACAAACGACCCTGTTTGAGCTCCAGCCCATCTCTCCTGTGTCAAGAACCATGTCAAAGTCCAGACAAAACAAGGGAGTCCACACAGATAATTATGGATGAAAGGAAACCAATTTATTTAGCCAGTATTGAATTATACACAAAAATTCAGCGAGGGGTGGAGTTGGTGAAGTGAAAAAACGAATGAATAGAACTCAAAGCTCAACTAAACAAAATCCTGAGAGAGAGAGAGGGATGAAGAGAGAGAGAGAGAGAGAGAGAGAGAGAGAGAGAGAGAGAGAGAGAGAGAGCGCGTGATCTGGAGGAGTTATTCAGGCGTGACTCATCCTCCAGACACATTTGAATACCCTCAACACAGGAACAGGAAAAACACACAAAGAGACACAGACAGAGTGGGAGGGGCTGTCCCACCTATGTCACGTTCTCTTAAATACCAAGGTTTAAAACTTGTTCCTTACAAAAACAGGAAACTCTAGGTGTCAGTAGACGCACCCCTGGAAGTTGGCAGGTTCTGCTCCCAGTTAGGACCAGTGTATCCTTGAGGAACATGCTGCACTTGCATTATTTATGACTGTGGCCAGCAATGTGAATATGTAAAACATTAAAGCTGGGGTATGCTGTTTTTTGTAAAATGGCAAAGAAGGTGATGATTGGAAAATGCAGCCCTTCTCCTGCAGCTCTTCTCCCAGTCTCCCTCCCTCCAGGCACGTGCACGTACTTCATACTCACAAAGAATTAAAGCTCAGTCCATAGGCTTTACCTGAGGTAACCGCCGGTGAGCCAGCTTCGCTAACTAATGTTAAATAAATGTGAACTTGATTTAGCCGCAGCCGTGAGCCGAATGCTAAACCATAGCTACTAGTCTCTGATTTCAATCATCCTGATTATGATTCTCCATGCCATTATATAGCGGCAATTCTGTGAAAATTTCCATCCTGTTTTTTTTATACAAACTTGTAGACCTGTAAAGCCCTTTGAGATGACGCGCTGTGATTCGAGGCTCTAGCCGCTGCCATGTGCCTTTTGGCTACGGTTATCTGAAGGCTGAACTATTACGAACATTCAACATTGCCGCTCATTGCCAACTTTCATTGTAAATCTACTGACACAACCTAACCAACCAATGAAACGTGGTGGTAAAATATTCTTTAATATTCTAAAATCAAAGTACAACTAAAATCACAGTTCACCAGAGAGAACTGAGACAGGTTCATATGAGCCTTCAAAATTGCTGAAAGAGAAATTAGAAGTGTGAGGAAGCTAAAACTCATAAATTTGTCAACAAACTAGATCGAGAGGCTCCAGCGGCCTGCTCAAGGTCAGAACGTGTAAGCAAGTCTTCTAGGATAACCATAACCGTAGTCAGCTAATCAGAGACCTCATTAGCATGAACTGATTTATTCCGGACAAAACTGAGGGTCCAGCCAACTTGGGTCCCGAAATGATGGAAACCCAGTGGATAGCCGAATCCTCAGGTGACCCCTAATTTTTTGGAGGACAGGTGCAGTACACACACTTCTTAAAAAGGCAGTTCCGGGGAACCCCGATGTCACATCGGTCTAAGCGCGCACACCATGAAGGCTGTGTCCTTCCCATGGCGACCTGGGTTCGATTCCGACTCAGGTCATTTGCCGCATATCTCCCCCATTCTTCTCCCCAACCTTCCTGTCACTCCCTACTGTACAACTATCTAATAAAGGAGAAAATTACAAAAAATAATCTTAAAAAAAAAAAAAGGCAGTTCCGGCAAACTTGTCACTAAGGGTGCAAAATTTCAATTAAAACAATGTACCATTCAGGAACTAATGATGCCTGATTAGTATGAACATGTCTGGTTTTAGCCCTGCCCTTGGTGCAGCTTAAAGAAGGAAATAAAGTTGGGAACCTGCCAATAGGCTGTAAGTCAATGTGGAATGATTGTTGAGGAATTAGTGCTACTTGGTTTGCGCAGACCAGCCTGGGTCACTGCATTTCACTTTGAGTAACTTACAATAAATCCAATCGCATCAGACTTTGGAGATCACGTCCATTCCTTGAGAATAGATCGACAAGTTTGAGAAGAATACTTAGACCACTGGCCCGGACTGGGGATAGTTTTCTCTCACAAACACATTTACTAGGTGACAGGAAAATGAAGTTGGCTGCTTACCTGGCCTGGAGAAGAATAGCAAACTTAGAATCCAAATTGAGGCTGATATCTCTTAAACACTTTGTTTTATTGCATTTATTGTCTGAGTCTCTTTTAGACTCTTTTTTTTATGAGTCTGTATTCTTTTTGTGGATTGGTTTGGCATGTAAGCAGTTGATGCTAATGCTGGAATAGAAACTTTATTCTGCGGTATTTTCTGCCATTGAATCAAGTTTGAGTTTACTTGCATTGAAACAGGCTTTGCCCCGAAGGCACCTGCGTGTGCATCTGCATTTGTAGATCAGCCAATAGAAATTTTTTGAACCAACCCGTAATTGGCCCAAGTCTCCCTTTATAGGGTAGATTTTTTAAAATTTATATGCAGAGCCAAGAGGAGGTGCAGAAATCTAGTTCTCTCTCAGACCACATGAATTACAATGAACTGAAAGGTTATTATGGGATTGTTGCCCACTGCCTCCAAAAAATATTGGATACCCCAGCTTTAATATTAAAACTAAAGTGGTTATGTGCAAGAACAAATGCCAGTAATCTGAAGGGGATTGGTTTTCTTATGATTATGAATGTCAATCTAATTGACAGTGTCATTATGTGTTGTCCTGTCTCAAAACTTGTTCTGCTATGAATTGTCAGTAAAATTGGCTAGTGATATGTATATAGTTGCTTTTTGAATCCACCCTTTTTTAATCACAATTTAATAATGCCTTTAGATGTAATGTATTGTTCAGTGCTGTTACAGACATGCTATCAGGGTAGTCAGTCATTTTTCTGTTCAGCACAGGATTTCTCTCATCCTGTTCCTGTTTATCTTGCCTGATAAAGTACCAGGTGATGTATTTTCTGAAAAATGAAAACCTATACATGGCTTGGAATGACATGGTGATGTCAGAGCGATAACCAGGCTACAATGTGAGATGGTTGTGATGGCAATAATCAGAGCATTTAATGATTCAAAAAATTCAGACTCTCTTTAAGTTCAAACAATTTTGTCACTCCTTTTTCAACAGAGACAGAGAAAGACTATTTTAGAATTATGTGAGTCTTAAGATGGCACTTTTTTAAAAATTTTATTTTAAATGGTAATAGCACTGGTTTGAAGTGAAACCGTGTTAAAGTAGACATGTATTGAGAAATCAAAAAATGGGCGAATTATACCTCTACGGAATGTTAATGTCATGGAGATGATAAATAAAACACTTTCTGGGCACTCACTCAAACAGGAGGGGAATAAAAGGCATTTTGAACACCATTTCAACTCGAACACATGACGTAATTTGTGGGAAACAGGGACACACAGAAAGGAAGTTGAGTGCATTGACCATCATCTGCCTGTCGTAATTTGTTCATTTCTTGGTCTCTTTTTGTTTTATATTTATAGCAGATTAGATTTATGATCATCAGAAAGTATGTTATTGTTTGGCTACCAGGTTAACTCACCTGGTTAAGGCGCCGCTTTGCGGAGCAGGACTGATCACCTCAGCCTGGGTGGTGCCTGTGCCTGGTAGCCTTTTCAGAGCAGCACACAATTGGCTTTGCGGTGCTGTGAAATAAATTGGGAGGGATTACCGGTTTCGGATAATTGGATTTATGACATTGTTCGTTGCTGAAGGGCCTCCTGTTAGCAAGCCAGGCGCTCCTCAGTAAAATTCTTAGCTTGTACTTATTCGGGTTCCCTCTGCCCTCGCTCAGGGGTAGGTTTCCCAAAAGCGTAGTCGTGAACTACGTTTGCAACTTACATAGCTAGTTCGACGATATACTATACAGTCGATGATTTTTGCCTATTAAGTCAACAACTTTGCTTTCAGGAAACGCACCCCAGAGCTTGCTTCTCGCTCACTCCCCCATGCCTGAGGCTCTGGTTCGTGTTGGTACGCTCGTGGTAGCGGTTAGCGTTCAGCTGCATCCGTATTGTCGCCGATTTCTTCCTCATTTTCCATCTCTCCCACCTCTCCATCATCATCATCACTGTCGCTAGTTGTTGAACTTGCACTTGAATCATCCTCTTCAACTTCAATGTCCAAATCGAGCAAAAATTCTGACATTTTCAGTGGATTTCGACGTCTTACTTACAATGTAAAACACACATACGATAGCCCACAGCTCTTGGCCTGATTCACAATGCTGTTCAAGGGCGATATTGGGGGTTACTAAAAGCCCATTTACATCCATGATTACTCTATCCCACTATCATCTCCGGGAGAAAATTGATGATAGTTCGAGAGATTATTGCATGCCCATTTGGATGATATCAAATACAACATTTTTTAATTAAGTTTCAAATCAATACATGTCTACTTTAAGTGTGTCAAACCAATGCTGAACGCTACATATAAAGGGTTTTTGCTCTATGCAAATGGTTTTATCACTTTGTAATGTAATTATTAACAGTAACAGTAATTATTATATGTAAATAGAAATTGGACTGTTATTTCAGCTATTAGTCTTGGTTATTGAGCCAATTAAATTGCTTGCAAAGTAAACAGAAACAGTTTGAGAGTGATCACTCGTTAAACGGTGTGGATTCTGCCAAGCTCATCTTGCCTCCAAGGGCGCGTCTGTGATGTATAGTCGTTTCCCACACAGATTGCAGGATAAGAACTCGAGGACGCAAAGCATGCTGTCTGTCCTACAGCACCCAAGAGTGTGTAATGTCTTTTTTCAAGGTTTTTTCTCTGCTTCGTATCTTGTTGTATATTTTACAGCATTAGGATCTGAGGGAAATTTTGACTACTTCAACAGTTCAATGACGTTGGTAATTTTTTTACTTTCAACTTTTATTCCTTCATTAAACAAATGAGGAAACAAACTCAAGGACGTAGATCTCAGTTCAATTTTTGTGACATTTTGTTAGGATTTTATAGGGGCTTTACAAATGTTATCACCCAGTACAACTTAAGAATATTTGAGGGATATATGATGTCTTCCAAATATTTGGGGAGATATCGTCTATCTCTTCAGGGATCTACGTCCATGCAAACTACTTATAACCTTCCTATAATCATTACACTCACTTGCAAATCATAAATTTATTTACAACTTGAATATGTTACTATTTTCAGGAGTACAGAATAGGTTTGACCATGCGCCTCGATGAAAGGGTTGAAAGATAATTGCAACAAGCAATTATTAATTTTGAAAAGCTGACATCAACGTTTTGTATTTTCAGTTATTGTTTTTGTTGAAATATGGTCGATACCACCTAAGTATACATTTTCAGTATCCCCGCACTGACAGAACACTATATGCGAACATGCGACCAGAGCCCTCCAAATTAAACCTTTTAACCATAATCCCCATGGTCAACAACATACCTTTTGGAGTGCAGGCATGCACGCACGCATACATATATACATATATGCACAAGCACACAAACACGCAAAACACAAATGCACATACATGCACACACACACACACATACACATGCATATACATTGATGCTCGCATGTGCACAAATGTGCACGCTTGCGTACACATGTACACAAATGCACTTACATGCTCACATACACACAAACAGGTACACATGCATGTGTGCATACATGTGCATACACATAAAGATACCTAAACCAATGCATATGGGTAAATCACCGGAGGCTTCCTGACTGACAACCTCCGATTTACTTGAAATTTACGAAGCATAATGTTCTTGTATCTAGTATATTATGTGCAAAATTTTATTTGGGATATATTTTGCACATAATCTACAGGATACAAGAACATAATGTTCTGTACATTTGAAGAAAATCTTAGGTGGTCAGTTGGGAATTTTTTTGAAATCTGAGATTTGGGATGGAATCACCCGTGTTCATGATCACATGCACACATACAAATGCGCGCACATATTCTCACATATACACACATATAAACATGAACACATGCATGTACACAAATGCATATACATGCACATAAACATGTAATTATACATGCAAATGCACAGGAACATACATGTACACATACATACACGCAAGTAAACGTGCTTACACATAAAAATGCACACACGTGCACACATGTGCAAATACATGCACACATACATCCAAATGCACATGAACATGCACGCATACTTATGTGCACGCACATGCACGCCGAAGTAAACACGCTTACTCACTACTGCTCATACATGTTTCCATGCATGCACACAAATGCATGTACACACATGCATGCACCTATACAGTACACATGCACGTACATGCAAATACATGTAAAAAAAAAAAAAAAAACGCATTCATGCTCACGCACACATACATGTAATACATGCAAAAACGCATTCACACAAATGCACTGACACCCTCACACACACATTTACGGACATGTACAAGCTTGCACGTGTAAAAATGCATATAGACACAGCTGTGTGCACATAGACGTACTCATACACGCACATACAGGTAATTATTCATACACACAAATGCACATATACACAGCGATGCATAGGTGCACTAATATGAATATAAACATGCATGCACACTAATGCACATGAACACATGCATGCACATTAATGCACATGAATGCTTGCATGCACACATTCAGGTAAACATACAAGCACATACATGTAAATATGCATTCGCAAAGAATGCACACAGTATTCATCACTGTAACACATAATTGCAAACATTTGTTCCTTTCTCATTTTCTGAACATTATTTTAATGAAAATGCAATCCCAATCAAAGCTTGATTGCTGCCATATTATGGCTGCACTGAATCAAATGAGATTTAGCAATCGTTAGAGGCATTTGTGAACAAAATTCTGCGCTTCTTAGTCATGGAGTCCACATATATTCTTGTTTTTATTTTTTTTTGTAGTTTGAAATATTATTCAGTCTCTAATACATCTATTCTTGGAAGTGACACTGATTTCAGAAACTTTGAATGTGGTTTGCATTAGAATTGATTGAAAATATTGTTTTCTTGGGTAATTTACTCATAATTGTGTGTACATATGTGGCATTTTATAAAGGTTTGACTTTTAGCCTTGAGCCAAGGCTTGAGTCAATGCTGTGGATTTAATAGAGCTTTTCTGCTGCAGTTTTCATTCACACTTATTTTAATATTTTTGTCTTGCAGCAAGGAGCGAGTAATGCTGAGAAATTTGACTATGTGAGTGCATTTCACTTTTCATTATTTTTTTTATTGAGGCATTAAATTGTATTACAGATTAGTCCAGGTCCTGCTGAGAGCTGACTATTTTTAAAACACATTTAATTTTTGAGTAAAGTTCATGCATACATATAATGGTATGTTTTTAGCTTGAAGCATGCTTGGTTTAAATTTCCCCGGGATGTGCAGGCTTTCTGTCTGCTCGAGTGGATGGAATTCAAACCGTTTGATTCTTTTGCACCGCAGGTCATGAACTTCCTCAATAAAATGGCAGGGAACGAATACGTGGGTTTCAGCAATGCTACGTGAGTACTTAATCACTCGCTCATTGTAGAATACTCCGCTATGCTTTGAAAGTACTGTATCATGTGCTTACTGAGATCATGCATGTTGCTTTGCTTTGGTAGTGCCGCATCACAAATGCACTGAAGTAATGCAAGGTTAGCCCAGCAACATGAGTCCTGAATCAGAGGCACACTGAATAAAATACAGTGACTCATGCTCCCAGCGTACTGACTTGCCGACACGCTGAAATGTTGCACAGTTAGCAATCTGGGTGTTCATCTTTTCCATTGTGCAATATTGTTGATTTTTATTTGAACCGGTAGTGACTGTTTAGATACTAATTCTTGTAGTCCTTGTGAATGCTAGATACAGATAATTTTTGGTACTCTAGCAGTCGTGCTAGCAGTAGTGAAGATGAGTATATGGATTTTGATATTCCTTTGTGAAGTTTGGGATTTTGACACCTATCCGTATGTCTTTTTTGACGAAGATTCCAGTCTGAACGCGAGTCAGGCGACCGCAACTTTGCCATTGGTTACTACCTGAAGGAGAAGAAGGTCAGTTGTGTCTACGTATCATTTGTTTTTTCTCCTTCCTCCACTCTTCATCACTCTCTAGTGTCATCTCCTCCCTCTGTCCTTTGCTCTGATCATCTCTCTCGTGTCTTTATCTCACATCTTCGTCCCTTCCTCTGAGGACTCAAGGAGAAATTTTAGGAAATCATGCAAGGAGAGAAGAATCGAGAAACATGTTTTTTCAGAAACGAGATGTTTCCTCAGAAGCATCACATGAAGCGACGTTCATTTCTGATGATGGCGCTCGGCTGGATCTCATGTATTGTGATCCGTTGGGATTGGCACACATGCAAACCACAGTTTAATTATTATGTTCCCCGCAAATGTTGCAGAGAACATAATGTTTTACCCTCCGTCCGTCCTTCCGTCCTTCCGAGCAAGTTTGTCCGGGCCATAACTTTTAAACCGTTCAATATTTTTTCACAAAATGTGGTATATCATTAGATCCCATGGTGTAGATGTGCCTTTTGATATTTTGGTTCTTTAGAAATTTTTCTTTTTTCCAGTTTCCATGGTAACAAGTTCAACTTAGTGCATATTGAGGGTGGGGACTTTGTCCGGACCACAACTTTTAAACCATTCAATATTTTTTCACAAAATCTGGTCTATCATTAGATCCCATGGTGTAGATGTGCCTTTTGATATTTTGGTTCTTTAGAAATTTTTTCTTTTTTTCCAGTTTCCATGGTAACAAGTTCAACTTAGTGCATATTGAGGGTGGGGACCTTGTCCGACCACAACTCTTAAACCGCTCAATATTTTTTTCACAACATTTGGTATATCATTAGATCCCATGGTGTAGATGTGCCTTTTGATATTTTGCTTGTTTAGAAATTTTTCTTTTTCCAGTTTCCATGGTAACAAGTTCAACTTAGTGCATATTGAGGGTGGGGACCTTGTCCGGACCACAACTCTTAAACTATGACAGATTTCTCCACCAAACTTGGCATATATTTAGATCACATGGTGTAGATGTGCCTTTTAATAGTTTGCTCATTCGAAATTTTTAATTTTTTAGTTTCCATGGTAACAAGTTGAACTTACTGCATAATGAGGTTGGGAACCTTGTCCGACCACAACTCATAAACTATGAGAGATTTCTCTACCAAACTTGGTATAGTGTTAGACCACATGGTGTAGATGTGCCTTTTGATATTTTGTTTGTTCAGAAATTTTTCTTTTTTCCGATTTCCATGGTAACCTTTTCAACTTAGTGCGTATTGAGAGTGTGGACCTTGTCCAACCAAAACTCCAAAACACTTTTTTTCTCAACCAAACTAGGCATATTGTTATATTACATGGTATAGATGTGCCTTTTCATAGTTCTCTCTTCAAAATGTGCAACCAAATATATATAATGGCGGGGAACATCATAGTGCTTCACAAGCACAGATTCTAGTTGCAAAATGTAGTCATCATGGTGTGAAATGAACTTTAACTGCCACGTGGTTTTTAAACAGCAGAAACTCCATTGGGTTGCCTTATATGCATGGCGGTCTTCTAAATTGTAGATTCATGTTTTCATGAAATATTGAGGTCCCCCAGGTACTGACTCCTCCTAAAATTGTGTTGCATTGGCACTCCCTATTTTTAAATATAGCCAAGATGGATTCATTTTTAAAACAGGGGCATTTGGGCTCTAGGCTATCTGTACCATTATCAGATCAAATGTAGCCTCCCCTGTATAAAAAAATGCATTTATTTTTGTGCGCACCCACAGATCTCCGTTTCTTTTTCATTGCAGGCTGCTACGAATAACTTGACGTAGTTTTTCAGATCACAGTGAAACGAAATAAAATCTCTGCCGAGTGCTTGAAGAGCAGGAAGGCGGTCTGTGGAAAGTGCACAATCAATATGCTGAATGTCTGTTGAGGGACAGATCTATACCCCTGGGCAAAAGTTAAGCACCACCAAATTCAAAATGTGAAATTTTCTGAAAACTAGCACATCCTGAACTCCTTACATTTGCATGAAGGTTTTAGCATGCATTTCATGCGCATTTCACATTCAAAAGGTTTTGTCATGAATCATGCTTTATTGCATGAGCTGAATGGTAGCAGTTCGGTGGCAGTTGTAAAAACTTTGGTTTCATTTAGCCTCCGTTGCAGACGTCTTACGTGGTTCGCTTCCCCCACTCACCAACGTCTGCGCACTCGAGCACATCCTGAAACTATAGGCACAGACTGTTGGGGGTGGTAATTGAAAAACACAAGATGTCTGTAACAGAGGCAAACCAACAAGTTGAAAATGTTCAAAAGGTGGAATTTCTCCAGATTTCTTTGTGTTGAAATTTTCCCGAACACAAGTTCTTTAGTTACAGAGCAGCGCTCTTTGATCGGCGCTTTGATAGTAAGACGTTTGAAGCGGGGCTGGTCGTTTCCTTTATGTTCTCATCCAGTCGGCTTTTTATTCTTGACAACTTTTATAATAAACAGTAGCATCCCAAGTGGCGCACAGTTTGCTTGAGGAATATACAGCAGTATTTATGGAAGAACACGACTTATAATTAAAGGAACATCGAGTTGGCTTTTTCCATATACACGTATATTCTCAATTTTCAGTCTGATCCTTATTTTACATGTAAAAACAAATGTCATTATCAACAAGCTTTTTCAGAGTATCTGTGTATGCTGTTTTTTTTTATTAATATTTGGCAGGGGAAACCAAAAAGAACTCATTTAACAAGTATTCTGATTTACTTATTTCGCACAGTGCCATTGCATGGAACTCAAAACTTGGCTTGAGGGCGCAGACGTTGTTGTATGAGGGAAACGTCTGCAATGGAGGCTAGGTTTCATCTTAGTCAGATATTGATTTTGTTGTTTCCAAATGAAGTGCAGACTTCGGGGGACAGTTTTTGGAAAATACACATCTCCTTGCCATCTTTAAAGGGCAGTAGGCCCATACTTTTGACAGTGTTAAATGTGTTAAAAACTTTCCCTTTCTGTAAAAGCTAATGAAGTGTGAAGTAAAGATCAAAGTCTTTTCAAACTGATTTTGTATGCCAGAAAAGATACATTATGTCCAAGCCATATTTCCAAGAGCTGGGAAATGTTTGTTGATGTTGTTAATTTTGTCCTTTGGTGAAGTGGAACTTATGTTAAGAATTTGGTGGTGCTTTGCTTTCCCTGGCATATACATTATCACATATTCAAATTTTCACATTTAGCCTTCTCACAAATGTTGGTTGTGTGCAAAAATTGGCAAGTAATTGATGAACTAACAATGTAGACATTCTCATAATTTTGAAAAAAAATTTTTTTGAAGGTATGAGATCAGGTTTGCTTTGTTTTCTATCTTTTCTTACTTTTTACTTTCTGATGATGTCGACACAAGCTGATTTTCATTCTACTTTGTTTGAAGGTAGGGGGCATCATGCCTCATATTGCACTTCATTTTAACAATGGATTATTGGATATTTTATCTAGGCTAATTTTTTTTGTTTTCACTAAACGCTGGAAGAACTTAATTTCTTTGTGTTTTACAGATTAAATGGAAAACAAAGTAATAATTGTCTCTCAATTGTCTATTTATTATTATCATTATTTGTTTTATTCAAAAAATGATCCGATCCGTGGCTTAAAAGTGATACGATCCAAACCGTGAGTTTTCTGATCCGTTGCGCCCATTTTTACTGCCAGCGTATGTCGTTACCTACGGATTGAAGTCATGGCTTTCAGCTGAAAGGGTGCAGGGAAGAGCTGCTCTTGTGTTACCTCGCTCATAGCCCTCAGAGCTCTCTCCTCCCTCCTCTCAGCAGAAATAAGTGCTTTGAGACCGCCAGAACAATGGTGGATCCCGAACAACTACTGGTTCAATCAAAGAGCGAGGAAATGCAAATAATAAACTGGAGATACTCCCAATGATTACTATCAACTAATGAGTGAAACAAGACAAGGAACTAGGCGACCTCTAGTGGCCATAGAAGGAACTGTGACAAAACAGTCTTTTTTTTCTGCCAGGTGTTCTCTATGGATGATTTTGGAATTCCATAGTCGTTTACTGTATACTGCATCAGTGAATACATGGTTTCCATCGTAGTATGCAGTGTAGCTGCCAGTATGTGACAAATAACCATGCTGTGCACCACACAGTCTCAGCATCACCAAGATATTTTGATCACCTGGGTCTTGGTTGGACTTTACCTTTTAACATGTTGCATTGTGGGATGGAGTGAACTACAAAGGTAGCTCTGGCTCGTGTAGTATGTCATCCTGGGATCTTTGGCATACTGATCAATTTCATGGTGATCATGTACTGTATACTACAATGAACAGTAATCAAGTTGTAAGTTGTCAACGATACAAATGAGGCCTAGGTTTTGGTGTTTACCCTTATGTTTGACTGTTTGGCTTTTTGTCTGACAGCGTGTTTAGCCCTGTGTTTGGCTGGTTAACCTTCTATTTGAGAGTTTTGTGCTCCTGTTTGGGTGTTAAATCATGTGTTTGGCTGTTTAGCGGAGTTTGGGACTATAGCAGCTGATGTTGTGCATCACAGATTCCTCCTGGTTCACATGACTGGCATTTGTGGGTCTCTTTGGGATGGGTAGTTGAGTTGTGTGAAGAGTGTTTATTTGTTTGCTCCCATCTAACAGGCCTGTTTTGTGTTTCCCTGTTTAGTGTTTCCCAGAAGGCACAGACATGACGTCCATTCTGGACTTCTACTTCCAGGTAAGTTTGGGTGAAAGGGTTGGCCATTAGCACTGGCAGGATCTTTGTGGCATTGTGCTGGAATCTTACTCTGGCACACGTACAGTGTTACACTATGGATCCCTGAATTGTGTCAGATGGGGAATTGGATTCAGGGATAGTGATGATGCTTGTGATGAGAGCTTGCTTCTTGCTCCCCCTGTTTTCTGAGTTTGTACCTAAGGAAACATGCTAATGAAGTTTGATATTCAATGATGGCTATGCGCAAGTGCTTATTATAATGAATGCAATTTTCTAACTTGGGCACGTTTTGTGTGAGTTGGCATTAATTTTAAACGCAACGCCCCCTCCCTCCCCTGCAGCTTTGCTCCATTGAGGTGACTTGCGAGAGCGCCAGCGTCATGGCAGCCACCCTCGCCAACGGTGGCTTCTGTCCAATCACAGGCGAGCGTGTGCTGAGCCCGGAGGCGGTGCGGGACACCCTGAGCCTTATGCACTCCTGTGGCATGTATGACTTCTCTGGGCAGTTCGCCTTCCACGTGAGTCCCACCCACGACTCCCCTAGAACTTTCCATTCCCTCCCTACAGAGGTCTGAGGCCACACAACTTCTCCCTGACTGCTATCCTGTGGAGACTGGCCAGTCACACGTCATTGTTCCACCCCTTGCTTTTCATGGGAAAGTATTTAAAGTAGGAAGGAAATGAAGGGTTGTTCCATGTTCCCTGTTTGGAACGGCTGCGGTTTTTCACTACCAACGACATCAAAGCCTGACATTCAGCAGCAGTTGGCTGGTCCTGCATTGCAGCCCTGGTCTCAGCACTCAGAGGGATTATGAGGCCAAATGTGGCTAAATTTTTTCCCTGTATGTAGTTGTAGTTGTTGTGATCAGTTGCCTGAATATTTGTCTCAATCAGTTCCACTGAGAACCCTGATTTAAATCTTGTTGTTTTATCTAAATTTTATGCTTCAGCATTGTGTAGTCAATTAAGATTACGGTCATTGCCTGTTTTGTGAAAAATGGGATATTTATCAGTTAGCCTATAAGTCATTATGGTTTGCCGTGCGTGTCCACATTGGCATTCCCACCATTTCTGGACCATAACTCAGAAACCATTTGATATATTTGCATGAAAATTTGCACACATTTGCATAGGGTCATGCAGATGTGCCTTTTGCTATTTTCAGGTTATTAACTTTTCTAGTTTCCTCCTGAACGTCAGTATAATGTCGTCTCCTGTATTTGTTTTATGTAAAGCAATGTTGTATAATAATGCAATATAATGTAATGCAAGGTAATGTAGCACAGTGTACAATAATGCAGTATCATGTAATGTAATGTAGTATCATGTAATCTCCTGTCCTTATGTAGCGTAAAGTAATGGAGTTCTTTAGAGTAATGCATTAAAATGTAATTTTGTGTAAATGAATGCAATATAATGCAATGTGGTGTAAACTAATGCAGTATAATGCTATTTAATATCTGGTATCTATTTTAATGTAAGGAAATGCAGTATAATGCAATGTAGGGTACAGTAATTCAGTATTTTGTAATGTAATCTGGTGTTTGCATGACAGGTGGGCCTACCAGCGAAGTCGGGCGTGGCTGGGGGCATCCTGCTGGTGGTGCCCAATGTGATGGGTATCATGTGTTGGTCCCCTCCTCTGGACAAGCTGGGAAACAGTGTGAGGGGCATCCAGTTCTGCACGGTATGTCTCACACACAGGTACACGCATACAGTTTACACACAAGCAAACACTTTCCCTTACACACACACACACACACACACACACACACACAAGGAAAACACAAACTGACACACACATACACGTGCATGCACTAACACATACATACACGCACAAAACACTCTTACACAGCTTTAAACACTTGCACATGCACCATAACACAAACACAGACACACACGCACGCGCGCGCATGCATGAAATACACGCATACACAGTCACACACATACAGACACAGCATCCGTGTACATGCATGTACACACACATTCACAGCAAACACACATGCAAAATGCAAACCAATGCACAAAGCATACAGTGGGCTCAAAAATTAATGGCACCCCTGACTGGCAATGCACAAAAAAAAACTATAAAAATTGCAAAAATATATATTTATAGAGAAACTGTAAATAACAACATGTGAAAAATACTGTACAATATTAATGTTCCAACAGAACCAACCAAAATCATTCACTGATGTAATTAAAAATCAGTTTCCTCCACATCAAGGTTTCACAATTAATAGCACCCTTAAAGATTTGTGGAAATAACATCTACCAAAATTAAGCTAGGTATTAAATTCCATTTATTTAAGTTTTTTTTAAGTGTTGAGGAACTATATTGAGCCATTACATCACTTCCTGTTTCACTTGGGTATAAAAATGAGGTAACATGCATGCAATATCCCTTTGTCATCCAACACCATGAAGAAAACAAAACAACTGTCTATTCAAAAGAGGCAGATGATCATAGACCTTCACAGATCTGGGAATGGCTACAAGTAGATTCACAAACGATATGCCACTGAGTGCTGTCAGGGCAATTATTAAAAAATTCCAAGGATATGGAACTGCTGAAAACCTCAAGGGTCAAGGACACAACTGCATCATGCCCCCTGGGATACTGAGGAGGATGGTGAGAGAAGCAACAAACTCCCCAAGAATCACTGTGAGGGAATGACAGGCCTTGGTGGCATCTTGGGGTCACCAGGTTTCAAAAAGCACCATCAGGCGCCACCTCCACAACCACAGGCCATTTGGAAGGGTTGCCAGAAGAAAGCCTTTTCTCACCAGAGGACACAGAAGCAAGTGCTTGGAATTTGCCAAACATCATTTAAATTATGACTGGAACAAGGTTCTTCGGTCAGATGAGACCAAAATTGCACATTTTAGTCAGATACAGCATCAGCATGTTTGGTGTCTAAATGGAGGTGAATACAAGGACAAGCAGCTCATATCCACAGTGAAATATGATGGTGGGTCAGCCATGTTTTGGGGCTGTTTTAATTCAAAAGGTCTAGGGGCACTGGTTAAGATTAATGGCATAATGAATTCCACCAAGTATCTGGTTATTTTGACTGACAGTCTGGTTGCCTCTGCAAGAAGGCTGAGACTTGGCCGGAGGAGGATTTCTTCAAGATCCACACAGAAGTGTTTCCGTGACAACAAAATCAGTGGTCTGCAGTGGCCATCTCAGTCATCAGACCCCAATCCAATTGAAAACCTGTGGGATGAATTGAAGAGGGCAGTTGATAAACACAAACCCAAGAAGGATCTTGAAGGATCTTGAAAGGATCTGCTCAGAGGAATGGTCCAAAGTTCCCCCAAATGTGTGTCTTTGCCTTGTCAATAATTATGGGAGAAGACTCCATGCTGTTGTCCTTGCCTTGGTGGTTGCACTAAGTACTACATTAAGGGTGCCAATTATTATGAAACCTTGGATTTGTTGAAATTTATTTAGTATTAAATGTTATGATTTTGGTTGTTTCCATTAATAAGGTTAGTCACACATGTTGGTATGTTCTGTTTCTCTATAGACATATTGATTATTTTTTTTTGTATTGTTGGTGCATTGCCAGTAATTTTGGAGCCCACTGTACATGCACACACACACACCCACATGCTAAGTACTCCCTCATATGCACACAAAATGGCTTGTGCTGATTTCAAATGTGTCATTTGAATTAGAATTTGAACTCTGAAAACGAAGTCCGAAGAACTTTCTCTGCCAATGAAGCAACCCATAATTAGGTTGAAAAATCAGGTCAAACCCATCTGATAAATGGCAAATATATTTAGTGTGGCCAGATCAACTATTTGCAACTTGGAATACCTCTGACAACAACTGGTGGAGAGCAGAAAAATTTTTTTCCTAGTGAAAAAAAAAAACCCTCGCAACAGTTGGTCACATCATGAATACTCCAAGAGGTAGGCATCTCTGTGGTCAGGTTAATATGAGAGGAGAAGAAAGAAGAGAAGACTTCACCAGAGTAAATACAAAAGGTTTATGGCAATATGTAAACCATTGGTAAGCTTCAAAAATGGGAGGACCAGATTAGAGTTTTCAGAGAAAAGAGAATCTCTAAAAAGCCTGCTCGGGATTGGAACAACATCCTATGAACAGATGAGACAATGATCAACATGTACCAGAATGATGGGAAGAAAAAAGTAAGGATCAAGAAAGGAACTGCTTGTGACTGCAACTGCAAGTGGTCCCCTTGTATTTACTTATGATGGACTGCTGACAAAAGCCGTAGGATGCATCCTGAATCACACAGAGCTTTTTGATCTGCTCAGACCTGCTTCAAACTTCATCGCGCATCGCATTATTCAGGACTGTGAAAGTACCGAAAGGCAAAGAAATGGAATATAATGGTTTAGTCAGTTGCTTGACCTTAATCCACTGGGGCATGTATTTCACTTGCAAATGGCAAAACTGAAGTCAAAAGGCCTGTAGAACCAGCAGGAACTGAAGACAGTTGTACCAAAGGCCTGACAGAGCATCACCTGGGAAGAAAGCCCATGTCTGAAGATCCAGACTTCAGGCAGTCATTGGCAGCAAAGAACTTCCAACCAGATGTAAAAATTGACAATGCAGTGTAAATTTTGTCAATCTACTTTTGAGCCCCAGTAATCTGGGGCTATATATGATAAGAGTTGTTATTCCTACACTGTTCATACAATATATATATATATTTTTTTTGTCATGCAGTATCCATTGTGGTGGCCTACAGATCCAAAACGATATGTCACTGTTGAAATACTTATGGACGTGACTGTAAATAATGAAATATAAATGGTGTCAGGGACATTCTGTTTCAAAATCAGGAGACTTCAGCACCCAGGCCTTGTAATAAGCGTACAGTGTGTGCTCGGCATATGTATCATATTAATTTAAGTTCCCACAATGGCTTCTGTTGGATTTTAACATTACCCACTCACATGAAAAGTCCAGTTTGCATCTTCTGAATTTGGTTCATAGTTAGATCCGAGTGGATGTCATGAGGCTTTTTTCAGTATCATATCCTGGCTTTGTTGGGAGTAGTTGCTCACTAGCCCCACTGCAGTTGGCTGCTGTTGAAGTCGATGGACTCTAGTGTTATTTCTTGCCTTCCTCGGTTTCCCTATGTGATGACTTTCGAAGATATAGTCCAGTTGGGGCAGTTGATTAATGAGTAATGTGTATTGGATGCATTGGGAGTGGGTTATGTCACTGCATCCTTCGTGGTCAGGTTGGACTCTGGGTGTTCTGCACAGACTCTGCAGTCTAATGCTTATCCAGGAATAACATTGTAGCAGCTCTGATATCTCTATGGTGCACTTACAAGGGAAATGCATTTAGTTGCCAAAGTTGGCGAGCTAATGTTAGCAAGCTTGTAATGCAGATGAGCAGAGGCTTGCAGCAATGCACGTTATCAAGAAAACTCAAAACAGTTTTTGCCTGGTGAATCTTATTACATTTCCAAATCACTGTCACACCTAAATCGCTCGCCTTTGGGATTTCGTTTGCACAAACTGCTAGGGGACAGTCCTTGCCAGTCGCATGCATTGCGGAGTTGTAGTGACTTGTGATTTCATTACAACATCACGACAGAGATGCAATTTGTTGATGGATTAGAGTGTTACTCCTGGAAACGCATTATTTTGTTAATCCTGGAAAAACCCTTAAACGACAATATCACATTGTGCAAGACTTGAGCTCACTCTAGAGAATCATTTTAGGCACTTAGCATTTTAGTCCACTATATTTTGTTCTGAAACTGTGGATTGATTGATT
Source organism: Gymnothorax javanicus (assembly GCA_029692085.1). Classification (NCBI taxonomy): domain Eukaryota; kingdom Metazoa; phylum Chordata; class Actinopteri; order Anguilliformes; family Muraenidae; genus Gymnothorax; species Gymnothorax javanicus. The sequence continues at coordinate 28,568,969 of CM056205.1, read as the reverse complement.
GAATGAGTTTATTTAATTTTAAAGGAAAACATGTATATATGGTATTTAATCTGTCAGGATATTCTCAGTTTGACTTGTGACTTATTTCCTTTCAACTTTGGTCCTGATGAAGTGGCTCGGAGACAGATGGGAAAAGTGGCATCTTATACCTAATTCTGATGCATTTTAAAATCTATAGTGTTTTAAATACAAAATTCACTGATATTTCTATTCTTCACTAATGACCTCTTCAAGAAAGAAGCATGATACCTGGAATGAAAGAACAGTGTTACATTACAGAAGCATGTAACGGGACAGAACCCTGTAACCTTTCAGAATCCCATTGTATTAAAGTGGTTGGTTTGAGGATTGCTCAAAATGGTTAAACACTGGACCCTTTGGTACCTTTAGTTTTTGCTGATAATGGATCCGTCTATTATTTTGCTTCATTGATGGTTTAAACACTTATTACCCCTCAGCCTTTATGGCCAATGGGGTGTTGTCATCAGGATGGCGTGTCTGTCTGTTCCGCTTTTTTTGTGCAGGTCAGTGCTCCGTAGCTTTTAAAATTTAGCAACTTACACTCATCACATGTAAAAACCTTGGGCTATAGTTGCACAGCGACCTACTATTGGGATTTCACCTTTGACCTAGGTGCAGTGACCCTGACTTTGGAAATGTTTTGCAGGCTGTTTCTCAATAATGAATATTAGCAGCAATGTGAAGCTGGCCACATATAAAGTACGTTGGAGGACCTTTTCCATCGTCTGCTTGTATTCCACATTTGACCTTTTACCTTCACACTATAACCTTGAATACTTTTTTCAGTTTTGTGCAGAAAACAAATCTCTGAATTTTTCAGTTTCAGAGCAATGACATGATTGTGTATGGGTGGTAATTATGCAATGAATGATTTCTCCTAGAAGAAGTCAATTTATCATGCAAATTGCACAATTTTTTTAAAATCCTAATATTCCTCTAAATGACTGCACCAATAATGATGCAATCAGTTAACTTTGGGGCTTTACATTATGTAATAATATTAATAAAATTTTTGCATGATTACAAGATCAAAAGTTTAGTCTGTTTGATATAATGGCAAGGCCAAGGGGTGTTAGTGCCTTGCATGTTCTGTTTATATGCTGCTGCTGGCCTGAGTTAATGGCGTGCAGAGTGGCTGAGTGAGCGCACATATGGCTCTATGTGGGAATCAGGGGTTTGATCCCTTATTACCTGTGGCTGCATTCCAGGACCTGGTGTCCCTCTTCAACTTTCACAACTACGACAACCTGAGGCACTTTGCCAAGAAGCTGGACCCGCGTAGGGAGGGCGGAGACCAGCGGGTGAGTATCAACACAGTCCCCAATACCCCCCGGACCTATTCCAGAATGCATCAGTACCCCTTCACCCTCAATCACAGTTTGCCCTGGATGTGACCATTCACAGACCAGCCAGGTGGTACATTAATCAGAGAATGGCCTGCACAGACCTTGTAGTGTTATGAAGTGTGGCCCTCATGTTTACTCACTGCTTTTGATAATGTCTTTCGAATGGAGAGAGTTCTTGAAAGACTGAGCCTAGCCCCCTAGAGTTTGACTGTGGTATTGCAGTGGTGGCTACCACCCATGTAAACCAATGGGCTTTTCCCTCTTATTATCAAATGACACATGTACTGCGGTGCGGGCTTATATAAGGGTCTGTGTGGATTTTGCTGCAATTGGCTAAATTAACTGGTGGACCTTGTGGAGGCTGTGTTGCCTTCATTAAGCTTTGTCATGACCGAGCAATCCAGACCTCTTTGGACCATCTCGCTGTATAATAAACAGCTTCCTAAAGCTACACAGTGTGCCATGACTGAAAGCTTTCTGGAGCAAGTGGCATCTCTTTAGGAATAGTCGGTGTTCCCGGTGTTACCTGTTCTTTATGTCTACCTGTACATATTGTCTGTGTGTGTCTTTGTCAGAGGATGTGATCCGTGTATGTGTTTGTGTGACCTTTGGCTCCTCTTTCTACACTTTATTTCCAGTTTGCTCTTGGGACTCTGCTAACGGGCTGGATTTGATATTGAAGTAGCTTGCTCAGAAATAGGAAGCAGGATACTGCAGTTTATGTAACCACCCTATCTTTAAGAAAATAACTGCCTCATTTTAAATTAAATTTGTCCGTGACTGTACAGTGTGTGTGCGGCAAAATCAGCCTCGCAATTAGCATATGCTGCTAGCTGCAGCACTTGAGACATTTAGTTGCAGGTGTTTTTCCCCACCGACTTTGCACATTGTCCAGTAATGACACAGACAGAATAAAAGATGCTACCGAGCACTGCTCCGTCCATATTGAATGTGGCCCAGCAAAGTGTCTTCTTTTGTCTGGCGAAATAAAATGCGTGCCCTGCTCAGTGACTCAGGCGGCTGGTCCCTTGAAAGGCTAACAGGCTGTTCGTGTTGCTCAAACAGCAGCACACCGTCGGACCGCTGGATTACAAGAGCCTGCAGAAGGAACTAGCTCTCAGGGATACGCTATGGAAAAGAGTGACTCCCACTGAGTGCAATGAAGACAGCTCCACTACTGTAGTCTATAGGATGGAGGGGGTCGCCGACCAAAACTAAAGCGCCTGCTGTCATACCGGGGTGCCGCTCTGCCGCGGTACACCTCACTTATCAAGTGTATTATCAAGAAGAGTATTTATTTCCATGAGATCTGCTGGGTAATATGTGCCACTGTGTGTAACTCTTTGAGCTGCTGTACTTTGGTTTTGTTACATCGTTTCAGTGTAAAATGTTCTCTTGAATGATGCAAGAACCAGTGTTGATGGTTTTGCTACCTGTATTTCCATATTCTTTTTTTGATGATTTGTCATTGAAACCAAAGCGATGTAGGGAGGTGAACTCCTAATGCTTAGACAGGCATTATGAACTGCTGCGATGTTATGCACTTGAATCTATGTATGTATGGAACACTCGACTTTCATGTTCTCATTACCGAATGTCTTATATATGGGACAGTCTGTGGTCACGATGTTATGGTGTTTGAGATTCAGAGGGCCGGTGGTTTATGTCTCCGTGTGGCCACAATGACATCAGTGCGGCTGTTGGGCCCTTGAGCGAGGCCCTTAATTCAGCATTGCTTTGAGGGAGATAGTGGCCCTTTCTCAGTCAATTTTACTGTTAGTCACTTTGCTAAAAAGCGTACACAGAATAATTGTAATACAGTGTGATGTCTTGGAGGGCTTCTGAAGTGCAGGTGAGCAAAGATTCTTCTGCTAATATTTGTATTATTTTATATAATTTAGTCCATAGTCATATCTGTTCATCTGAAAATGTTTGTAAGTTGTGTAATAAACATCCTCTAATTGGCTCCCACTGGAAAAATGCAACTTCAATAAGAGCGAGCTGGATTTATGCAGATAATGGCCAGAGTCATACTTTTGCTGGTTTGTGTGGCTGGGAAGAACCGTGGGAAAATTGAGCTGCGCATCCAAAGCCCTTAGGGAATCACCTGCCCTTAAAGTTAACATTAGCTTTTAGCCAAACTGCTCCCTACCTGTTCATCTCCACTGGATGGGAAAGGGGGATAGGAGCTACAACATGAGGCCTTACATTAAGGGAATCAAACTCCTGTCCAGGGCCACAGTCGGCTGGTTTTTGGTGTGTTTTGACATGTGATTCATCTACCGAAGTCACTGATGGGCTTAAGGGGCCACACACCTTGTTAAGGCATTAACTGACTGCATGTTGAAAGGAGACCACAGAAGCCTGCAGAAACTGTCTTACCAGGACTGGAGTTTTACGCCACTGCCTTAGATGTTAATTTGCCGTATGTGGACGTGAGGTGTTAACCTTTCATGAATGAAGTCCCTGCAGTGATGCCTTCTTCCCAAAATGGTCTGCTTTCTGTACTGCTGTAGTTCTGGGACCGAGGTATTTCTGAACCGGGGCCTGAAATTTGCTGTTTTACATATTTTTTTTCTGAAGTTTTATGTATTGATGTCGGACCATGCTGGATGAAAGTATTGACTATTGTCTAACTTTGCAATATATAAGGAGTGTTACCAGGATATTATCTTATTGAATTAAATGTGAATATTACCATAACATATTTACTGGGTATTGTATACACTTGCAACAGGCTTTAACTTTTGAAATATACTGAATTTTATGATTGTATTAATTTTTTTCAGGTGAAAAGACATCACTAGTCATTTCCTGACGTGGTACTTTGCATTCAAATGCTTACATGAGAGTGGATGAAGCTAGAAAAAGTCAACCAGTCCTTATTCAGTTAGATTAGATCTCTTATATTGGTTTTTAAACAAAAAAAAAAGACTTTAATTTTGTTGTTTCTTAAATGAAACCTTGTCACACTATGTGTTGTGATATAACTGGAGAGCAATTTTAATTATGGGATAAAAATATTTACCTCTGATGTACCAGTGCTGTGAACAGATTGCAGGGTTTCCCGCAGAAAATCGGTTAGTCAAGGTGGTGACCGGGGCGCGGCAACGGTCAGCGTTTATTTACTCTTTATAAATAAACAAAGCAGTTAAAGTGCAATAACAAAGTGACAAAGTCAACAGTCTTGTAACTTCATTGATTGACACTCCGATATAAAAAAATTATGCATGTATTATGCTTTCATGGAAGTGAGATCAAAAATTGCAGGTTGAATGGGTTTCTGGGTTTCAATGGTGCATTTTTTTGCGCTTAACAGTCTGAGTATAACACTTGCTTGTACCATAGACTGTATAAAAAGATGGACGAAGCTACCATGACGTCACCCATTGGTTTCAGCATACCATAAAGGAAGCCTCGATTTTGGCAATTTGAATTGCGCCATGTTGTCATTTTGAAACCGGATGTGATTTCTATTGGACGAGAGCGTGTATTGAAGATCCGGGGAGGACCGTGGCTCTGGATCTGACCGTATCGGATGAGGACCAGAGGATAGCCACGCCCCTAAAGCATATTCTGGCTTTATCCTTTATTCTAGTCTATTTGGGACCATAATTTACAAAAATGAACATCATGATATATCGAAGGAGACTTGAAACTTGCTATAGCTACCACAAAATAATGTGAAAAATCATTATTTAAATGAAAAATCAGGTGGGAAAGTAGGGTCATTTTCTCATCGACCTCTATAGCATTGAACTTCTTTCTGCAACCACCGACGTCGTCATCTGCTGGCCATTAAATAGAATGCCATTTTACGGTATTTCCGCACAGGCTTAATTTTTCAGACCAGGGTGCTACCTCCATCTTTTTATACAGTCTATGGCTTGTACACAGTGTATTTTAGCCTTACTGTAAGAGCTGAGCTGGAAATAACAAAATCTAATAAAAATCTTACCAAAATTCATGCTACATGCATGAACACAGCCAAAATTATCAAAAAAAAAAAAAAAGAAGAATGAAAAAAAGCGTAAAATGCGCATAAAGCGTCCCTAAGGGTTAAAACGAAAATTAATGTAAGAACGGAAAATGTATTTGTTATCTCTTTTGACTTCAATTCCCCAAATGCTTTGCGGTTGTGATTATGTTTGGGGAGAGGAGAATGGTATTATGTGCAGAAGCGCATTACATTCACAGGATAAAAAATATACACCTTATCTCGTAATCACGAGATCAAATTACGCGCAGATGGTGAAGTAGGCCGGCTTTCTTTGAATAAAGTACCCTGATATTTTTGACTGCTTTTTCCCATCCATTACTGTACACTGGAGAAAACCACATGCAACTGTCAAACATGGCAGAAAGCCACGCGCAAACACATCGGTAGCCTTGATAAGAAACTAAACGAATTGCATGTAGCCTATCTTAATGAAACCGAATATGTGGGCAAGCAGTTGATAGGAGACACTATTCAAATGTTTAGTTTAGATGAATAATTATCTTACCTCCTCATGTCCTTCCCACTACGACGACAGGTTATTATATCCGGATAATTGGCTTCTTCCCGGTACAAAAAAAAATAATGTTGGCGTAGCAACAGGTGATAGATGGCGCAGTAACATATTTAACCAACAGATGCCGGCGCTATTCGGCCTCATCGCGATCTTGCCTTATTTTTACTGTGTATGCATGCGTGGATGCAGCAGAATTTTTTTTTTTTTTTTTCTTTTTTCGGGGGGACGTAGTCAAGGCGGGGGGCATTTGTTGTCAAGGCGGCCGCCCTAACTATAAAGCGCTGCGGGAAACCCTGGATTGTTATTAAAACACAGTGGTTATCCACCAGAGTTGGTTTTTGAATGCAGTACCAGTATTTATGTGAACGTATTGCTCTTGGTATATGTAACTTGTTTCTTCATTTCTTTAAATGTCAGAATTCTGTTTTCATTTTCATTCAGAAATTTACCTCCTTTACCATGCACATTTTCCTATGATTTAATAAATAACTTTGAAAGTATACCTTTAAGTTGGTTCCGTTTTCCACTGTATGTCTTATCTTTGTAATCTTTGTAATTTTAGTTGAATAAGTCCACCATTTTGTGTGCATTGTAGCAGCTTTTCAGAAACCATAAAAACTTCAAGGCTTTCCAGTGAATTGATTGGTCATAGACGCACCAATAACAGTCTAATGCTTTCCACTTGAAGGGCTCAGCCACTATTTTTAGACACAGACTGATGAGTCAAATGACCTTGAGAATGCATTGCAGTTTTTTTTTAAAGCTGGCTAGAGGAATTTTTTACCAGGATAAAAGTGAATTATTGGGCATTGCTTTCTTGTACTGTTTCTGTAGACGAGGAGCTCGTAACTCATGTATGCTGCCCTGTTAAACCCCAATTTCATTTCAATAAAGGCCATTAAGAACCATTTATGTGTGACTGAAGCGATTTTAAAATCTTTAATAGTGCACTGTTCTTTTTTCTTCTTACCCAAGGGCAGGTGTTCAGATGTGTCTGCCTTAGCAATAGGACCCTGTTCTGGCAGACAATCTGGTTATAAGGAAGAAATTACATTTGATTGTGTGTGATGTCTATTTAACCTGGGATATCCCTCTAGTCTGGAGTTTGTGTTTGCATGTTGGAAGGTTCATTACAGTGTGCAGCATCATAGCATCTTGACAATCATGTGGGCTAACCTTCAGTGGGAGCCTAGAAGCCCTGGAGTTTGGAGGGAGAAAAACGCCATGTTGTGCTCAAGCCCATATGACAGGGACAGCATCTCATTTTTCCAGCCCAGTGTTGATGAAACTACATCCACCTACATACAATATGACGAAAGTAATTTAAGGTTTAACTGCAGATCTGTCAACTGTTGTCAGGGTTAATGCTGAAAGTGCCTAATCATAACCCTAACCCTCAGTTTCCTGTTTCAACACCATTAGTTTGTTGCAGAAGTAAAACATTTTATAATTTGGCGAGAATTGTTGACAAAATGGGGATCCGGTCACACTAAGACCCTTCCATCTTCGTGTCTGGGCTTTCATTATATATGGAAGTAGGCGTGGTTTCATCCAAGCTGGGATGGAAAAGCGATGCAGGCCGCCAGGCATATTTGGCTTCACTCACATCTGTCACTTCATTTCTTTCCTTTTTGTGATTTTTTTTTTTTTTCTTTTTTGCTGCGGTGAAAACCGGAGAATGCCAGAATGTTAAAATTTTTATGGTACACATGATTTTACTCTGAAAAAGGGATTTTGTTATAATAGTTTATTATTATGATTATGATTATTATCAGGGGTTCAAGCCCGCAGGGCTGAAACCCTATTGTTTTTGTGCTGGTTTATTATTATCATTTTTCTTCAGAAATGTTTTCGCAAATTCCTATGAGATGGTAAATGCTAGAGACCTGAAATTTTGCACATTGGTTGGAAGTTGAGTGCAAATGCTGCCCAAGCCATTTTTAACTCAATCGGCCTGATGGGGGGGGGCGCTATAATTCAAGAAAAATTTTTTCTTTTTAAAGGTCATAACTCCTACGCTGTTAGTCCCATTTACACAAAACTTGGTACAGACATTGGTCCAAACTCTACAACTTTCCCATAAGGACCTCTAAGGTCCGCCATATTTGATTTTCCGCCATTTTGAATTTTTTGAAAAACACATTTTTGACATCTCCTCCTAGGCCGTCGAGTCCGATTCCTTTGAAATTCACTGTGGGTCATCATTGGACCAAGCTTATCTAAAAAACTGCTTAAGGCTTGTTGAAATCTCATTTTGTTTCCAAGATATTGACCAATGAACTTCAGCAGGGGTGTGGCTTAGCACAAAAATGGACAAAAGTCAACAACCATTGGGCCAATCATCATGGAACTCACAGGATATGTCCATATAAGTACCAGGAACAAACGTTGACAGTTTCATGCAAATCGGCCTGTAGGAGGTGCTATAAATGCAAAAAATTGGCATGGCATGGCACAAATCAGACTAAATCAGCAATTGTTTGTCCTATAGCCATAAAACTCACAGGATATATTCATATTAGTACCTGAAACATACCCTGAAAATTTCATTCAAATTGACCGATAGGGGGCGCTATAAATGCAAAACAAAGCAGCGTGGTATAACTCAAATCAGACGATAAATAATAAATAGTTTTCCCAATCATTACAAAACTCACAGGATATGTCCACATAAGAACCTGAAACAGCCTGAAAGTTTAAATCAAATCGACCACTAGGGGGCGCCACAAATGCAAAAAAGGGACGTGGTATTAAACAAATCATATTATAAATCAGAAATTGTTTGTCCTATTGCCACAGAACTTGCAGGATATCTCCACGAAATACCTAAAACCTACCTGAACAGTTTCATAGCAATCAACCTCAAGGGGGAGCTACAAATGCACAAAATAGCCTAACATAACACAAATCAGACTATACATCATAAGTTGTTGGTCCAATCGTTACACAGGCAAAATAGGTCCACATAAATACCTGCAACATACTCTTAAAGTGGTTTTAATTAAGCTGTTAAAGCTTTCAACTACTAATGGTCTTTCTTGGCTTGAACCCCGAATTGCCGCTTGCGGCTGTATTTATTATTATTACTATTATATCCCCCATTCAAAAGTATAGGGGATACTATAGATTTGCTGTCATTACACCACTACTGCAGAGATTTCCTCATAATGACACAAGATCCAACAACTTACATCCATTTCAAATTTTGTATTAACCTTGTTAATGATGACAGAACCAAATCTTGTGATTTTGAAAAAATCCATAATTATTAATAACAATAAGTTTACTTCACGGACGAGACACCATTCTCATATTGCCCTGCAGGTCACATATTAGTGATTTTTTTGAACTTGCAGTGACCATTACCTGTTAAGACTGGCTTAAGTCTAGCAGGCTAATCGTTCACAATAGCTGTGGGTTGTATTCACGGACATCACAGATCTTTGCACACTTTCCCACAAAGCACAGTATGCCGCCATTTTGCTTCCCAGTGGCCCCTACCCCTGCAACACCAAACAACATGCTGTAACTGCAACAGCAAATATACATGACAAAGTATTCCTTAAAATATTTCCTTTGGCTTCTTACTGCATTTAAGCACCATGTGGCTTTGAGGACAGACTAGTTTGCTTTGATTTTTGCGACAAAGCTCGCAAAACATTGGTCTGAAAATATGCAATAGATGTAGTTCTTTCATGGAGCTAGCCCATACTTGCACGCATTTCTTGCTCCATCTCTCCCAGCAACCAGGGACTCAACCTGCAAGCAGGGTTCCTACTTCTGGCCGAAGACTGGCTATCCTCTTTGCACTAGGTCATAGATAAACTTTCTCGTTACTAACTTTCAATCTAGGTAATGTTTTGTGCTGATGGGCTACATGATGATATAGCCTATGTCTATTTGCAAACAGGCCTATTATGATAGAAAGGGAAGAATTGCAAAAATGACATTAGGCCACCTAAAATGGTATATTTATAATAGAATTCATACTTGAACCAAGCAGGACATGGCTCTTAAAACTGATACTCACCCGTTTTCATCAGGTCGTCACGTCAACCTACGTGGCGCTGTACTGCCATGATAACACTAAATTATGTATTATAAATTATCTGATTATTTAAGCTGATAAACTATGGCCTGTTACATATTTGAGAATGCAGAATCATTATCTTGCCACTGACAATGTGGTTTGAACACAAAACAGTGTAATTCCTCTTCAGAGACAGTATCTCTCCTATTAAAGCATATTCCCATTATTGTTGTCTTTCTCTGCTTAGCTGGTAAGTTTCATCACCCTAGTCAGTAATAATCCTGAGGATTTTATACTAATTACGACCGTTGTTGACCCCTGGGACAGGAAAAATGAAGTATTTCCACTATGAAAGAAACTCAAGCTGGGGAAAGTGAATACTTTCTGTGACTTGGCCGATGACGATCTTTGTCGATCAAGAATACAACCCCCTGCTCCTGCAATTGCGAGTGACCAAATTTTCTAGCTAAAGCAGTGCTTACGAAAGAGGTTTGTATTCACATGCTGGATTTCACCATGTTCGGAAGATTTTTGCTGGGTGATTCCTTTAGTCCTTTTTTGTGTACCTGTAGGGCTGCCCTGAGTTTGGATAAAACCGAGCAAGTTATTAGCCGCCGGCGTCAATATCTGTGCCTTAGCGATTCTGTGAGTGCACAGACCCACAATCTTAGGCTGTTTCCGTGTTTCCTCATATCTTAAATACCTTCAAAAATGATTTTTTTCAATGCACATTTTGAGCTCTAAGCTTCCAAATATTTGCATGAACACACTGGCTTTGCTGAGGAATGTGGAACGAATGATAATGTCTTGCAACGTGTTATGTTTTAATGTGGGTATGTTATAACTAGCAAAAAAATATGAATGTTGCGATTGTAAGCTGATTTGTATTGCAAAATTAAAGCGCAAAGAAATATTTGTCTCAGTTTGCGCAACAGTAGCGCTTTTATTAAAGGAGCTATTTGTATACTATGCATGTTACAACTGTTAATGTAACAACAGACCAATAATTTAATAACTACCCGGTAATGTAATAAAATTAACCGATAATGTAATAACTGCCCGATAATGTAATAACTGCCTGCCCGATAATGTAATAACATTTTGACCAATCATGTAATAAAAATTATCTGCCCGGATAATGTAATAACACTCAACTGATAATGTTATAACTTAGTTCATTCAATTCATCTGGGTGTGCCAGATCACTGAGCCAAATTCATGTGGGTGTGAGTGGGTGACAGTGTTGCCAGATTATCAAGCCAAATTCATTTGTGTGAGGGTGCGGCAGTGTTGCCAGGCATGTCGGGTCAAATTTATCCAGGGGTGAGTGGGCGGAGTGTTGCCAGGTGCGTCTTTCGAAAATCCATCTATCCATAGTCATCTGGCAACAGAATACGGCGAGGGATGAGAGTAATGGTGCAATAGGGTGTTTTAGGGCTGAGCAGGGTCGCTGGTGAGGGTATCATGCTATTATTCTATGTTTGTGCATGTGACCTAACTGCTTGTGACTGTGACGTCAACAGTTTGCCCGTCATTGCTCGGGCAACAGCTGATGAACTGCTGACATCACAGTTACTTAGGACTTAGGTCATGAGGTACCCTCACACGCCCTATTCAGAATTTGGCGGATTTGGTGGGTGCTTCGGAGTCAGACGTCGGACTGGATGGAATGGACAGAGTCGGTATCGGAAAACGCAGGTGACGATCTGGACTCGAATTAACGGTTTCAGTTGGAACCGCTGGTTTGGGTTTGGGCCAGTCTGTAGCAGCCATTTTGTTCTTGGGAAAGTCGGGCCAAACGATTTAAATTTCGGACGCGCCTCTTGGTGAGTAATTGCGTAATCTAATGCGGGAGGCATTGGGCGGATTCATGCAAACTTCCGTTCCGAGTCTGGTTCCTCGCAGCCTGTAGTTCATGGCCAAGCTCTTTATTGAAATGTCAACGTCTTGTCCGAATCGGGGGATCAGCACAATGTGAATAATCAGCGAAGTGTAATCAAAAAATAATTCAATCTGCAACATAATTTCAAATGTACTTCTACAATTACAAAATTTGCTAGTTTTAAATTCAACGAGTGCATTGCACAGGCAAAGAATTTGACTATTTTGTTGACAACTCTTGGATCAGTCTCTAATGATGATTACAATAGCACCAGAGGAGTTAGTTTGTTTTTTGGTGAAACATTGGTCCACAAACTGGTCGTTATAATGATTGCAATGACTATAAAAACTACACGGTGTAAGATTACTGAAACTGAACAATGCGTAATGAATATGAAACTGAACAATTACTATAGAACTGAACAATGAGTAATGCCTATGAAACTTAACAATTACTATGAAACTGAACAATGTGTTATGATTATGAAACTGAACAATGTGGAATTAGCTACTATGAAACTGTACAGTGTCGAATTGGTAAGTCTGCACTGTACAGCTTCACAGTAGGTAATGCCACATCGTTCAGTTTCAGTCATTCCGAATGAGGTACTCTGAGAATCTACAGTGTGGAATTCACTATAGCAGTCCTACTGTTGAGGTTGCGCTTTACACCAACATGAAACTATACCAACATAAAAACTAAACACAGTTATGGACCTAGGCCCATATGGACAGCGACAGCCCTTGAATCACATGGGAAGTCCTTATTTCCTAGTTCCTGAGGACGCACAACCTAAACTTTTTCAATACCTCCTGCTCGCAATCGACTTCTCCTTCCTAAACATGTCTACTGTCTTGCGCCAGTCAAATAGTAAGGGCAGTTATTACATTATCGGTTAATTTTATGACATTATTGGGCAGTTATTACATTATTGGTCCTTTATTACATTATCAGTTGTAACAGTGCATGCTCACAGCTTCAAACAAAGTAAATCCGCTCACCTGCAAGTCAAAATCCAGAAGGTGTTTTTCATCTTCTATGATTATTGGTGATGGCAATCAGCTTACATTCTTCGTATCCTTTGTCTAAAGTTCAAAATAGCACTTTGAATCCTTGAATTTCCATAGATAGCTCCTTAATATAAAAAGCATAATGCCGGAGTGACTAAAATATATAAATATAATGGAAAACAAAGATGGATTGGCAAGGATGGAATCAGATTATGACTTGCAGTCAAGCAGATTCACTTTCTTGGATGTAAGTTCTGAGCATGCACAGTAATCATGACACAGCTCCTTTAACAGGGCAGCATGAATTGTCTGAACACCAGGTCAAAAGCAGCAATCTGCGTGTTTGGCAGGTTTGGGGTATTTTGCCTTGTTAGCATGACGTTTTCTGAATCTCCGTTAAAATCAGATCCTGTCACTACTCTCTGTTATACGCCGTGCAAGCAACTTTTCGAGGCATGGTCTTCCCGTTTGAGTACCCTTGTGCTATGATAAAGTGATATTGGGCCTCATTTATGAATGGTGCATAAGCACAGAAATGATCTGTATGCCACTTTTTTTGTTGGTTTCGGATTTATAAAATCAAACCTTACATAAAAAGAAGCAAAATTAAAAAGATAATGCACAAAGGAAAAATTCCAGGTTAATTTAATAATAATTGCATGCAGTTGAGCTCAGCCACTGATTTATAAATTGGGATATTGGATACCAAATGCAATTTTTCTTTCTTGGAGAGTATGTAATATTAAGGTATGAAATCTATGAAGATTTTTGTAAATAAGGCCCATTGTCTGTACTTTGGAATAGGATAATTCCTTATAGTGGAGTTGGTGACATAACTGATGTTTTTTCATGATACAATTCCACTTCAATATAATGAGTGCAAGTAGCTACTCTTGAGATTAGTTTTTGACGTTGTTCGGAAAAAAATGTTATTGTAATACTTGGAATATTTTTATGTAGTTTCGAGAGTATACTATGTATGTCACTACTGTGCTGCTTTCTCGCATTTGTGAATGCATCATGTATCATGTATAAATTGACATTTCATCAAACTTTGTGATTTTGAGATAAAGGATGTTAAAGTTGGCCACTTTTTACTTGATCTGCGATAGCTGTCTACTTACATGATTCCATTGAAACTAATAGGCGAATCAATCCAATTTTTTGACATCAAATAATTTATAGGTACATACAACAAACTATAGCAAAAAGTCAAAAAAGTCCTTGTGTCATGAAATGTCCATTTTTTCTTAATGCATTCACATTTACCTATAATAACCCTGATTCCCCGTACTTGAACAGAACTACAGAAACAGATACTGGGCAGTACAACTGTTAGTGCTGTTGCCTGGCGATAAGAAGGCTCTAGGTTCGGGTGCTGGTCAGCCAAGACCTCTTTGCATGGAGTCTGCATGTTCTCCCCATGTTTGCATGGGCCTCCTCTGGGTACTTATGTTTCCTCCCGCACGGAAAAGGTCATTCATTATTTAAGAACATTCCTGCCACTGTCATTGACCAAGGTTTTGGTTTTGCAGTTGGAGTTGGTCCTGAGCTGTGTGCTGTGGTGTCTAGGATGGGTGAAATGCAGAGGACGTCTCATCACACTTGCCATCTTACTTTGTAGTGTTGAACAGTTAAAATGTATCTCCCTGATAGATTGGTCGTTTTGCCTCAAAACCGCTGCTTTGTGTTTCTTTGAAGTTAAGAGCAAAGAAAAGTTTGTACGTGCATGTCAGAGCATTTTGAGCTTTTTTTATGTTTCCTCTTCATGGATTTCAGACGTCAGTGGAATGAAACCGCATTTACGCAGACAGGTTTCCAAGCACAGTTTTATTTCTTTCAAAAGATAAGTTTTTGTGTTGTTTTTACAGAGTCGAGTTCAATTTATTTGATTTGTCCTGACCCCTTCAGTGAGGTGTCGGAAGTTAAACGGTTGTTTTTGACTACCTGCTGTCTTACATTGGCTTATATTGAAGTATTCACAAAATATTGATTTAAAGAACAAAAAACACTTCAGGCCGCTAGCTTCTGTGGCAATGTTGTATCTCCAGAGATGGTTCTGGTCCAAAGTCAACAGTGCTGCGACAGAATCTGCACTGATTCATTTATTCTCTATCTTTGTTGACAGTACTGTATATTATCTGTTTATTTTTCAAGAAAATTATATTTGGTGTTTAACATTTTTAATTGGAACCATTGTTTCCTGTGGCTCACAAAACCTATAGAAGACGGCTTAGCTCAGGGACAGAATACAATATAAATATGCCAAATATGTACAACCTCTCGATGCATAACTTTAGATACATATAAATCTCCATCTCATCAGCCTTCTATTACCGGTAACATTACTGGTATGTGACAGATGGCGATCTTGCAATTACATGGCAACCAGGTGTATGAACTTGTCTTTCCTATAGAGTGAGAAAGAAACTAAGTTCTACCATAGTCACATGTTCCTCAGAGTGCCCTGGCAGAACTTTAGAAATGAGAACGACCTGGGAAGACCGCTCCAGTCTCTGTTTTATAATATAAATACTCTGTCAGATGTTTTCTGTGCCATTCTTCCATAACAGCTCCCACAAAAGAGCTTCTAATATACAGAGACTTTAATCGCCATGATCGTATAGTGAAGACCTTTCACTCTTCTAACTCTCTGAAAACTGCACTTTTTTGGATACTGCTAGTTTCTCTGTGGGGGAAATGTATTATATTTTTCTATTTGTTACTCTTGCAGTGGTTCCAGAATGGTATCATTCCTGCCTATGAATAGGGATGCTGGGTCAGCGTATAGTGTTGCCATTTTTCGGTTTGGTTCCCGCTGTCCGTTATGCCACAAATGGCTCTTATGTCTCCCCACAGGTGAAGTCCGTGATCAACCTGCTGTTTGCGGCCTACACGGGATGTGTCTGCCCTGCGGAGGTAGGGAGCTATTTATAACCCTGGGCTCTGCTGAGGATGACTGGTACAGAATCCTGCACCCGGGCTGTCTTTCTATTGTGAATCTTGAGACTGCAGCTCCGCCCCCCCACCCAACCCCACCCCATCTGGGCAGAAGTGTACTGCAGTCACCTTAGTTGTGGCCACCTGCCTTCTCTCTCTCTCTCTCTCTCTCTCTCTCACACACACACACACACACACACACATTATACATACACATAAACCCATACATCTAACACATACAGTATATATTCATAGAAACGCAGACATTACACACTAAACTCCGTAGTTTAGTGACGCTAAATGCTAGCCCTTTGTTTTATTATGTTGTTTAGCAATGTTAACCCCAAAGTGATGGGGAGCTTTATGCCTGTGAGTGAAGTGGTGTAACCAGAGCCGAAAATTGGTGGGGCCCAGAACATGCCTTTACAGCAATTTTTAGTCCTGTTCTCAATTATTTTCCTTTATTAACACATTTTCCAATTACAGTAGAACTCGCCTAAACCGTCCTCATATAAAATGGAAAATAGCTCATATTGAACAACAGCTCAAGTCCCGATTTTTCTGTAACGTTTTTCCATTAAATAAACATCGAATATACCGGATTTTATATAACGGATTTTCGCTTACATCGGACAAAATGTCCAGTCCCGTCACAATGCATTTCCATTTAAAAGCAATTGTGTGTACCAGACAAGCTGGTTTGCACCATGCTCATGCGCAGTTGCAACAGAGCAACGAAATTAAGTTCGGCTTTCCTATTCACGGAAACTGAAGCTGGCGCTTTTTTTCTTTTTTAAAGGAAGTGTTTTCATTCACATACTTAAGTTTTAGTCTTCTTCACTGATCCCAGTTGGAGCGATACGCAATATCATCCTGTTACCCATTGTGTCAGGGCAAAGACGGACTAAATGAAGACAACAAGTAGGTATGAACACTTCAGAATGAAGTTGTTCCGATCTTAATACAAAAACCATACATGTAAATTCATACATGTATATAAGAGATATAATCTGTTATACGCATATAGCGTAAATAATCTGTCTTATGCTAATAACGGATTTTGCCCGTTTTATGCATATAGCGGATTTTGCTTATAATGGACAAAATGAGTTGGTCCAGTTGAATCCGTTATCTGAGAGTTTTAACAATAATAATCCATTGGCAATTGAAGTCATGGCTTCTCTCCCAATACAATCTATCGGTGACTGAATAATTGGCTAAATTCAGAACAGAAAAATAATTTACTCAAAAATAGGCCTAAGCTTTACGAAAGACAAACTGCTCTGAAACCTTTGCGCTACCTTTTCCGCACATCAGGCAATTTAACTTGTGCTTCATGATCATTTAAATTGTTTATATGAAATAAAAGACCATTTGAAACGTCTTTATGCAATTTCATAGCTTCCAACCCCTGAGAAAAGAAATGCGTGAGAAGTCCAGAGTCATAATGTTTCCATGTTACTAGTGTTGAAATCTACCGTAACACACGTGAAACTGAAAAAGTTCCATGCATAAGGACTTCAATTCAATCAAAGATGCGTTGATTGAATAATGACTGATCCTTGTTCCAATTAAATATTTTCACTCTCAGTACAGCGCTGGTTGATTAAAAAGTGGGAATTGGCAATTAAATATAAATTTGTTTGCTGAATTTAAAATTTCAATCTTCACTTTTGTTATCAAGTGTAAGATTGCTGACTATGGCGTAGGAACATGATATGCCACTAGAAACCATGAGACCCACACCAAATGCGAGGGAGTTGACAGGCATACAACTTTGAATAACGCAGATTTATATGCTTCAAATTACACGTCCAGATGAATGATTGTCATCTTACCTAGACAGGGTGAACTAGCAACACCTTATAGTTTGGATTGTTCTTTGAGTGAATCTATTGTTAATTATGAAAATTACTTAGAACAAGTCACAACTAATAATTGTCTCTAAGGTATGTTGTGCACCCCAGCAAATTTTCAGTGCTCGCCACGCCACTGTGCGAGTGCCAAGTATACTGAATACATTCTAGTATATAGGGGAGTGAATACGAGGGCTGTTATCCTTCGTAGCGTGTTAGTCAGTGCGAAATAATTCCTTCTGCAGCGTGAACTCGGAGGCCTCCGCGGACCGTGTATATGCGGTTCCCGTCACTAAGGGGTTAACTGTTGACCCTTTTGTTCTCCCTGGAGTTTAATGATGTTAATTGGTAACTACAGGCCTGTTGTTCCTGCTGCCATTTAGCAATGCTAACTGCCGATTCTCTGTATCCTCAATAGTTTGCGATGCTAACTGCAGGCTGTTTGTCTTCTGTAGATTTGCGCTGTCTTCCATGGACATGGAGCAGAGGGACTATGACTCGAGGACTGCACTCCACGTGGCAGCAGCTGAAGGTACCCCTCAAGGTTCATTTTTACAGGAAGCAGGCAGGTTGTACTAGGTGGGAATACAGGGTTGGGCAAGAAAGGCCTGGAGATGTTTTGGGAGAGGTGTTCCTGTGTTCCACTGTGTGTCCTGTGTGATGTCTTTGTACTCTAACATCAGTTCCATGTGTCATGTCTTCCAGTATCTGTTCTATCGCTTAGGTGTGTGAGGCATCTATGTATGTGATGTACCAATGTTCCAGTATCTTTTTTGTTAATGTTTCTGCATCTGTCATGTCTGCAGTGTATATTTTTGTGATATACATGTTCCTCCATATGTTGGCAATTTGCTGTCTTTATGTCCCAGGATCCACCCAATCTATGAGATATACTTATGTTAGTGTTTGCCCTGTGTGGTGTGAATATCTTCCATCAGTTTGCCATTTGTTGCAACTGTGTGTGATGTATCTTGTTATGTATGTGTTCAAGATGCCAGTGGTTTTAAGTCTGTGTTTTTGAGCCTGCCTGCATATGATGAATCTGTGTTATAGCATATGCCGCTGGTTTGACGACTCTGTGTTAATCATGTCCATGATGTATCTGTGTTCCAGTTCATGTTAGAGGTTTGATATCCCCAGTTGTTCTGTAGTTTTTAGTAGTTATCGAGTGTTTGATATCCCAGTGTTCCAGAATCTGTCCCGTGTGTGTCTCCCATGTCCTGTATCACGTTTGCATGTCTTGTGTTATTGTGTGTAATGCACCGTTTGATGCATTAATGCTCCAGTATCTGTCATTCTAGTCTCTGTCATTTGTGCTTTTCTAGGACATGCGGAGGTGGTTCGCTTCCTGCTTGAGGCCTGCAAAGTGAACCCCGTGCCCAGAGACAGGTCAGCTGATCTTTGTAACACCGTGTGTATATATGCTTGTGGCCGTTTAGTGTGTATGAGGGCATACATCGCAGTATTCTCTTCACTTCTTGCACATTTTTTCTCGCATAAATGCTCTACTGTAAAGTATTCAGGATACACTTGCATAACACAAGAAATAAAGGAAAGGATGAGTAAACCTGTTTAATTCCATTGAGACTAAAATAATTCTTTATTTTGAAAGCAATGTTATTCCTCCACTGTCCACTACAGTAAAATACATCTTGGGGCATTTGATTAACATGGATACCGCTAATTGCATCACAGTTTAGTTTTAACTAGGGATGCAGTGATACCACTTTTTTAAAAACCGATACGAGTACGAGTATTTTATCTTGTGTACTTACCGATACCGAGTACTGATACCGACATTTCTGAAATGTTTTCCAGGAAAATACAATGACAATTTCGGAGTACAGGTTTTATTTTCTTTATATAACAAGCCTAAAAGAGGCCAATATCAAACGACTCACAAATGGCTATTTCCAGTCTTTCTGTATTTAGGCCCGACAAACAGCCTTTGAACTAGCACTGCCATCAAATGAGGCAAAACATTACTGAAGCTTGACAAATGAAAAGTAAACTTGCTGCATAGGCAAGGTAACACACCCAACTTCATAAAAAGTCAGTAGCACTATTAATTGGCACAGATAGTTTCTACACACATTCATAGGCATTCTCAATCCAACTAAAGTCAATAATAGCTTTCCAAGCAAACAAGGCATCACTTAAAGTGTGTGGTATCGCCATATTTCAATTACACAAATGACAAATGAAAAAGATTTAACTTAACCACAACTAAAATGTTTAAGGTAACCATATGTTGCTAATATATTTGTAGTAAAATAAGAAGATTCACAATTCTAAGTCTCTATGTGTGTGATTGTGGGTGTATGCTTGTGCGAGCTCGGCTTGCTTGCAAATATCCAATAACTGATCCGGGTGTGCCATCTAGTGATAGAATATTGTAATTGCGTGCATAAATTTCCAGCTCCATGTTCGCTGGCAGAAATATCTGCACAAAACGCTTAAGATACCCTGCCGAACACCGTTGTTCTTCTTGAACATGCCGCATCCAGATAATCCTAAAATGATGAATTATATACATATTTTAATTTGTAACGAGTTGTGAAGTGGCCAGTGTCAAAGTAACAAAGAAAAAGTATACTTTTTATCTATAAATGTAGTAGAGCAGAAGTCCCGGTTAAAAAAAAAAAACTCAAGTAAAGTACAAATCCTCAAAAAAACTACTTAAGTACTGTAACGAAGTTGCCTACATGTACTTCTTTACTATACAACCTCTTGTGTGTATCTTGCGTATGCCTGCATGTGATGTGATGACTATAAAGCGCTCTTTCTCAGATTTTTTCTAACTCGCTGTCTCCCCTAGATATAGAAGTCAGATAGTACAACATACTGTAGCCTATGCGACCGTGAGCAGGCAGTTACCTTGCGTCTTACATTAAGTGGTATCGGTGCGTGGTATCGGCAAATGTGGACGAGTACGAGTAGGAGTATATTAACGAGGTATCGGGCAGATACCCGATACTGGTATCTGTATCGGTGCAACACTAGTTTTAACTAATCAGTGGTATGACCCCTCACTGGGCTGCCAATCAAAAGATATTTTCAAATGAGTTTTCAGAGAGTGCTGCCACAACATTACACCTCTTTTGCTCCCTTTTTGAAATGACACAGTTTACTGGGGGCAATTATGTTCCTTTCTAATCATTCATGTTATGGATCTACAGCTGCACTTGAATTAAGTGATCTCACAGGCTGAAACAAACTATTTTACTCATGCAATGTCGTCTCTTAAAGGAAAGCAGGGTGCGACCAATTTTTTATTCCTCCCAGGTGGGGCAACACGCCAATGGATGAGGCAGTGCATTTCGGGCACCACGATGTGGTGCTGCTCCTCAAGGATTACCATGACAAATACAGTCCCCAGGAGAGTGCCAACGACAAAGAGACCGCGGAGAAAAACCTGGACGGCTTACTGTAGGAGCCTCAGCAGGGCTGGGTGGCGCACGGCACTCTTATCAACAATCATACATCTGTGTGTGACCGGTGGCAGTCTTTGTAGGAATTTTTTTGACTTTGTTTGTGACTGTGGTGTAAACGAGTGTTCCTTCCCTTTCCCCCGTTTTAATGCGTTGCTTTGTTGCTGTTCCCTCAAGACTGTACTCTTCTGGTGTCCCTGCCAGGCTACGCACAGCATGTGAACTCTAAACTCTGCTATAGACAAGGTATTTTTCATAAGGCGTAACCGTATATAAAATGATTATATAAGAACACATATGTATGTACCTTATATGAAATATTGTGGGAGTATTATATCTTTTAATAAGACAGAGCTGTAAGCTTTTCGTGTAAATACAGTTATATTTGTAGTGCAGCAATATGTACGGACGGAGTGCAGTACCTGAACATAATTTCCTTTCTGTTTTTGAAAGGACAGTTCACTTTCTGTAGTTATTGAAATTTTTGATTCAAATACAAATTCATGATCTCATTTGGGCCACAGATCTTGTGCATGATGTAGTGTCAGGATTTTTTGACTATTCTAACTGCTAGATGAGTGTACAGCATCAGTACATTCTGGGTTTTGTGATATAGAGCTGGGAAATACATTCTGAGTAGTCAAATCAGCTCGCGGAGATTTTGTTTCCGGAGACTGTAGATATGGCCACTTGAAGCTGTAGTTGGTACGCATAATAATATAATTCAGTATCACTTTCCATCATCCCAGCTCTTTATTCATTAAACACAGAGGTTGTGTCCCAACGTTAAATAGTTATAAACAAAATGAATATAGAAAAAAAACTTTTTGAAGGTCACTTTGGCAATCAAATACACAACCTCCTCAGGCAGTACATTTGCATAAGCTGTTTTTGAGTTACCAGGTTTATTTCAGTACTTCGTACCACAATCCCTGAATGCGCTATACCTGCTAAAAAATGACTAGCTTTTCAGAAAACTTTCCGAAGCTCTTAAGTGTCATCTAGCACAAGGACTCAGCCAATGAAAATCAAAAGACTTGGTCAGGAAATGACTTATACACTGATAAAACAATGTGAACTATCCTTTCAAACACTCCAACTTTACCATCGTGTTAAGGCTTTGATTTGCTTTTTATTTGTGTAACTAATGTTATTCATTCTCCCTTGCCATCTTCATTCCGAAGTGAAATTTGCACAACTATTTCTTTGTTAGCCCTATCAGTTCAGCAAGGAAAGCATTAGCCAAAGATGCAAGTGTTCATGGGCACAATTTTCTTGTTTTCTAGGAAGAGCGATGAATGTTATGCTGATATTTAAATTCTTTGTTCTGCAGCATGAGAACTTGACCGTGCTTTTTAGATTCAAGGTTGACACACTCAAGTCTGTACTGCATCTGTTTGGCAACAATCCATGAACTAGAGCCACACAAAAGGGATTCACAACTGCTTATTCAATCATTCCTTATCTCCTTATTCCTTGACCAATCTTGAAATCAATTCAAAGTCCACCATCTTTAATGAAACTTAACCCCATTCAAATGTTCGTGAAGGACCTAGGTGGCTCCCAAAGGATTCTTGAGAAAACACCAGCCCATTCCGTGCCAACGTATTTTTGTGGAACATCTGTTTGAAATAATTGAAAGAGCAAGGACATTCCAACTGCCTAATACAGGTTTCTTCAATTCCTTCATCCTCGCTTCATTCCTTGCTTCCCCTAGTTGGCTGGGCAAGGTGAGAGGAGAAGACAAAATGATAGGCACCAAGGAGAAAATAAGAGGTTGGAAAGGGCCATGGAATTTGCTGCAGAGTGAGAGGGGCTACGGTGATGCAAGCCGATCAAAATATCTTGCGCTCAACAGCAAATACATCATTTTAAATTGGAGAGCTGAAGAATCGAGATGTAGTATTGGTTCTTCCATGCTGAGTTCTCTATGAGAACAGGAGGAGGGGATAAATGATTTACCACTCAAACTTGACCACTGAAGTTGTTCAAGACATGCTGCAGCCCCAAAACTCTGTAACACTGGAAGAGGATCAACAGAGGGGGCCGACCCAAGTAAATACATTAGGATCTCTTTTTGTATGCAGAAAAGCACATTGTTATATAGTACAAAAATTGACGAGTGCACATACTTGAAATTGTCGCTCCGCAAATTCAACCTTTTAGAATGTGTTTGTGTGTGTTGTGTGTGTGCCTTTGTCTGTGAGTGTGTCTCAGATAGATCCTCGTTTTAAGCAGGAGCTACTAAAGCCCTGGATTTAGCCAAACATTTGAAGACCTGTGTGCAAGAAGTACCTAAGTCACAAAATAATACTTTTGAGATTTTGGGGGTCAAAGTTTTCAAAACACATTGCAGATCATGACATTGGACGATGGAAACGCACCAATACACAAGACTTGACCGCTTCTTTGCAGAAATCTTTGGTATCAGATGATGCTCTGGCCATTGTGGCTTTTAATACTGGTGTCAGCTCATTTTTTGCAAAATGTGACTTAAGTACTTCTTGCACAAAGGTCTTCATTTATCCTTTGATTTTCTTCACATTGAAAGTGTTTTTTACTGTTCCATAAGTTCTGTATTCGTCAATCAATGCAAAAAAGTATTAGCACCTTCGCACTGAAAAATGATGCTTAAATTTAATTATTTGTCAAATCTGAATTTTGACTGAAATTTTAAAAGTATTAATGGAAATCACTGAACCTTCAGGAGGACAACTTCTGGAATCTTCTGCTGTGTTCCATGCAAAACAATATGCAGATTTTTAGGAATTGCGATTGGATAGTATCATCCATGGGTCTGCCCTAAACAGGCCTGCCTTCTGAATCTGTTTACATTTCTTCTCCATCCTGGGTTGGCTTTACTGTTTTCTCAAACTGGCCTGGACAGTTGTGAACAGGGTTGGGTTCAATTACTTTTTTCAATTACAGTTGATTGTAATTGTAATTAAAATTACAATTACTATTACTTTCTGGACAGAATGTTCGATTACAATTACTTTTCGATAAAAAATTCAATTAAAATTAATTACAATTACGAAAGTAATTGATTACAATTACTGTAATTGTAATGGAAAAAAGTAATTGAACCCAACCCTGGTTGTGAATGTTTAACATTTTATCCCCCTCCATTCACAGTGTGATGTGCCGGAATTGGCCCTGATGGTGCTCTTTGTATACAGGCTTTAATGGCTTAAGCATTAACACCAGCACCAGCTTCAGTCACCAAACTTGCAAGACCAATTTAATGTTATGTGCGATAAACCATCAAAATTCTGCAGATGGCTATTGCTTGTATAATACTAATAAATCCTTTCCACGTTCATGTAGAGAATGGAATCCAACAATACATGAATTAGACCCTCAATTGAATCTCAATTACTGACCTGTGCCGAGAGGTTGACCCAAGGCTTGCAAGAACTAATGACTTCAGAGCCAATCAACCATGCACATAGCAACATCTCTGTTCAGATCAGACATCTCAAACATAGATTGTGGAAGGCTTCTGCTGGTTCTTGATGTGTCCCAACACTTAACAGCACAGTTTCGCTGTCAAACATTCTCTCAATCTTGTTTGTGAGGCCTATACCAGCTGCTGATTGAAAGGAAATCTGAAAAACCAGCTCTGACAAGTGCCCTGTCCTGGAGAACTTCCGTTAGAAGTTTTGGCTCTTCTCTGTCATTCTCATCTATAGCTTTCACACAAATCCTGTATTTTAAAGTGTGGATGAAGTCTAAGTTGACAAATTGGTAATTTCAAGAAATTCAAATGGCAAACAAGCCAAACCTAAATTCCGCATGACCACTGCCCGCTCAAAAGCTGGGATAATGTGTAGTAGCAAATCTTCAGAGACTGGCTGGACAGGCCACAAGACTGTCTGCATGGGCACCTCCAGAGCTGAGCTGGGGAATCCTTCTTGGTGAGCCCCCTTCAGTTTACAATGCAGTCTCCCCCAGTGCACATTGTGTTAAGCGACAGAACTGTATTTATTTTAAAGACCAAAATAAAGAAAAATGTACAAGGCACAAATGAATTAATTTATTTATGCTGAATAAGTAGTGATGTTCACAGGACTTGAGTGAGGAGCAGCACACCTTATGTTCAGGATTCTCTGCTACAACCTGTACAGTACATTATGATACATTAAAAATAAAGTTTCACAATTGGAGAAGAAAATACTGAAAGAACATGAGAAGTATGGACAAACCTTTAAAATAATAGGGTGAAAATTATGATCACACATACAGTACTAGTCAAAAACTTTCGGCACACCAATATATTTTATAAAGAAGTAAACAACTTTTCTTTTGCAAAAAAATTTAATCTGAAAAAACCATCAAACCTAGCCTCATTTTGTGGTAGTAATGGCAAAGCATTCTTTATTTTTCCATAAGGGCAGTCACGTGATTCTGAGAGTTCACTCCAGTGTGGCTGTTAAAGTTCCCAAATATGTGCTGCACTAGTGGTTTGCTTCTGATTGACCTTTTCATCCTGAAACAGACCCAAAACTGCTTCATTTGAATTCATTTGTTGGAAAATGGAAGGAATTCGTTCATCTCTTTCCTTTGCAAAACCTGACTTCTTTAAGAATTCCAAAATTTTAGACACTACTGTGAAATAAATTGGAAGTAAATAATTCTTTTCGAACTTCTGATGGTCTAGCTATTACCACATGCCATTTGAGGTTATACAGAGAAGTTAAACCACTTAAATTACTTTGAAAACTGAGTAATACAACATTCGCAAAATGTGCCCAAACTTTTGACTGGTACTGTACTTGAGCTGACAAATGCCCGGATCTATACATGTGGCTGGCAAAAAATTGTAACGTCAGCTTGACGGGCAGGGTGAAATCTCAGTAGAGAAAGCCGAAACAGGGAGTACTTGTAAGCAAGAGCTGAACTGAAAAGACCATAGAAAGCGCTCCTTGCCCAGTGGGGTTCATCCGGATTGGAGTCCATGGTTAGGAATCCAGATATGGGCCACACAGCTGTTTTGGAAATGTGATAAAGACACATTTAAAACACAGTCTGAGAATATTGACAAATCAGATCAAGA
Organism: Gymnothorax javanicus; assembly: GCA_029692085.1. Lineage (NCBI taxonomy): Eukaryota > Metazoa > Chordata > Actinopteri > Anguilliformes > Muraenidae > Gymnothorax > Gymnothorax javanicus. Next base: position 28,542,883 of record CM056205.1, on the reverse strand, counting down.
ATTATTACAGAATCTGCACTGACCCAGGGTGACTGCTTTACCAAAAACAGCCAGGCAAAATGTGGGAGAGAAAGTAAAGGTGAGCAAAAGATGACTAATGATGACTTGTCAATGTGCTAAATCTCAGTCCAACGGTATCTGTACCAGAAAAACTACAACCCCAATTCCGAAATAGTTGGGACAAAGTGTAAATTGTGAATAAAATCAAAATGCAATGACTTTCAAATCACACCAGCCAGTATTTTATTCACAATAGAACAGAGATAACATAGCAAATGTTGAAACTGGAAAATTTAAAATTTTATCCACAAAATGAGCTCATTTCAAATTTGATGGCTGCTACAGGTATCAAAAAAGTTTGGACAGGGGCCTGTTTACCATGGTGTAGCATCCCCTCTTCTTTTTAACACAGAGTGGAGGTGTCTGGGCATTGAGGAGACAAGATTCTTGAGTTTAGCCATTGGAATTTGATCCCACTCTTGTTTAATACAGGCTTCCAGCTGCTGGAGAGTTTTGGGTCTCCTTTGATGGACTTTTCATTTAATTATGCGCCAAATGTTCTCAACCGATGAAAGATCAGGACTGCTGGCAGGCCAGTTCAGCACACGGACTCTACTACTACGAATCCATGCTGTTGTATTAGCTGCAGTATGTGGTTTTGCATTGTCCTGCTGAAATACACAAGGTCTTCCCTGGAATAGATGTCGTCTGGAGGGGAACGTATGTTGCTCTAAAACCTTTATATACCTTTCAACATTCATGGTGCTTTTTAAAACATGCAAGTGTCCCACACCATATGCACTAATGCATCCCTACACCATCAGAGATGCTGGCTTTTGAACTGAACGCTGATAACAGGAGGCGTGGTCTTTCTCCTCTTTAGCCCAGAGGACATGACGCCCATGATTTCCAACAAGAATGTCAAATTTGGACTCGTCTGACCACAGGACACTTTGCCACTTTGCTACAGTCCATTTTAAATGAGCCTTGGCCCACAGAACACGGCGGCGCTTCTGGATCATGCTCAACAATGGCTTCCTTTTTGCATGATAGAGTTTCAGGTGGCATCTGTGGATGGCACAGCGGACTGTGTTTACAGACTGTGGTTTCTTGAAGTATTCCTGGGCCCATCTAGTAATGTCAATGACAGAATCATGCCAGTGAGTGAGGCAGTGGCGTCTGAGGGCCCCAAGATCACGGGCATCCAGTAAAGGTCTTCAGCCTTGTCCCTTGTCCCTTTTCCAGTTTCTCTGAATCTTTTGATGATGTTATGCACCGTCGATGATGAGACTTTTAAAGCCTTTGCAATTTGACATTGAGAACATTGTTTCTAAAGTATTCCACAATTTTTTACGCAAGCCTTCACAGGTTGGCGAGCCTCTGGCCATCTTTACTTCTGAGAGACTCAGCCTCTCTAAGACATCCCTTTTATAGCCAATCATGTTACACGCCTGATGCCAGTTAACTTATTTACTTGCTAAATGTTCTTTCAGCTGATTCTTTTATATATGAATTGCTTTTTCAGCCCTTTTCTGCCTGTGTCCCAACTTTTTTGAGACCTGTTGCAGCCAGAAAATTTGAAATAAGCTCATTTTGTGGATAAAAATGTAAAATGTCTCAGTTTCAACTGAAATGTTTGAAATGTTATCTATGTTCTTGTAAATAACATATTGGCTTGTGATCTGAAAGTCATTGCATTTAGATTTTATTCACAATTTACACTTCGTCCCAACTATTTCGGAGTTGGGGTTGTAAATAATTGTGAAGACCTCATGAATGACTTTGCTACCTTGAAAGTTTGACAAATGGCATGCGTATTAAATCATTTTAAATGCATGCCATGTGTTAAACTTTCACGATGCACTAATAACCAATTCACTAAAATATTCAATAACCAACACTTCTTACGTTGAAGAACGTTTTTTTTTTTTGTGCTGAAAAAAAAAAAAAAAAATTTTTTTTTTGCTGAAAAAAAAAATCCTAAGATGGGAGAGAGAATTTGGGGAAAGCCCTGGGTTAACAAATTATTATTATTATTGTTATTTTTTTTTTTTTCCATCCATACAATATCAATATTAAGTGTGTTGTCAATGTTACCCTTCAGTGATCTGTCATTTCTTAATACTTTCTTAATAATCACAGGCTTATATATTGGTCTTGATTATTCAGTAAATAAATTGTGTGATTATTAATCAAGCGATCTGGAACAAGAACAGCTTGAAAGCAATTATGGGTTTATGCGTCAGAGGCTCATGGCATGTCATTTGAAAATATCGTAACACCGACGATACCGCTAGGGGGATGTTGGGCTTTAGGAAGTAAAGGTGCTAGTTAGTTAGTAAAATGGTTTGCAATAATAGGCGGTGATTAATCCACTTCCCTGGTTTGTCTCCATCACTCAAAAGTGTTGAGTCGATTTCACTGGGGCTGACCGCAACGGTGGACATTTAGATAGATGGTCACATGCATTTCATGATTTGCTATAGGGACAATCTGTAACATTTTTCTGATATCACCAATCTTGGCAAGCTCCACCGTACAATCTATTGTCAAGTATAAGAAACGGATTTATTCAATTCAGCTTTGTGAGAAACCAAGATAAATTGTATTGTTGCTGTCCATCCCTTATGACGGGAGATCCTACGTTTTATTTGAATTACTTTACAAATTTTGTGCAGCTAAAGGAAAAAAAAAATCCAGATTCTGCAAAAGGAGAAAAGGGGTTGAATTGGCATTCTTTAAACTTTTTTTTGAACAGGAGTCTAAGCACTTTAAGGTCTGCGTGTTTTACGGAGGCCTACTCAAATCACGTCACTGGAAAACAAGAATTTTTTTTTGTAATACCTAACTAACCTAAGAAATGTATTTTTTAGCACAAAGGTCTATTATCAATGTCAGAAATTGTACATTTTTCCAGCTGACTTACTCCTAAGAAGACTTAAACTACACTGTGACTGTACATGAAACTTATTAAACACACTCCCCCGGTGAAATAAACTGCACTATGACTGTGCATGGAACTAATTAATTGCAAACCCAAGGTGGATAAAACTACACTGTGATTGTAAATGACTCTTATTAAAAACACACTCCCAAGGTGAATTAAACTACACTGTGACTGTACGTGGTACTAATACAGGGTATCGCCAATACGAAAAAAAAATGCCCGGATGTAGCGCTTTCGGCAAAATATCTTGCTGTGTCTGGAATTCACTCACTTCCAATACATTGTTGTGATCACGTTTATCGTTTACCGTGAGCTACCTACAGTTTATCAATGTACGCACACATACATATATACGGTCATTCGGCGTGTAAGTCTCTCATCCAGGGATATTTCTGAAGTTTTTTCTGCTTATTTTCGTTCGACAAACACATGGCAGCTTCACAGTAACGACCCATGGCCTTAATGACTACAGTTCAGTTATTGTTGGGCTCTGCAGAGACCGGAATGGACTGGGTTACCAAACTATCCCATAATGCATCTGAAACGGGGCACGAATGCAACATCCGGGCATTTTTTTCGTATTGGCGATACCCTCTATTAATTGTACACCCAAGGTAAATTCAACTACACTGTGAATATACATGACTATTATCGAACACACTCCCTCCAACAATTGAGCCATAGATGCTCGAAATATAAGGACTGCATTTTCCATTGTTTCACTAAGGGAAAATTTGAAATGCAAACATGGCGGCATGTCAATGTAAAACATTCTGTCAGCCAGTCACACCTTCAGATATTTACAACAGACTGTACATTTTAGCAGCTTAACAACGATGCAATATGCCTTTGTGAATGGAATATTTTGGCTTCATGCCAAGGACGAAGGAGGATTTGACGCATCAAATAAAAACTATATTTTAATATTGTTGTCCCATTTCAACACAAATTACATTTCACTGGCAGTTGATTCCTACTGTACAGCCGATCATGGGTGAATGAGCAATAGATGCTGATTCATACGTGTGTCTGCAGCTATGCATCATTACCATAGACTAGCATAGCACTTGCTGCTGCAGCTGATGAAACTGATTGCAATTGCAAAAAGTGTGATAAAGAATTTTGGTTTTATGTCCGACATATTGGTTATATTAAGTGTGGTATTAGTCATACTCAAAAGACGATGAAAAAATAATATTCTTCACAGCTCTGGCTGACTTAGCCACTTAGGATCACTGTGGCAACAACTAAATTAAAGCTTGCCATTAAGCGGATGAATAATGTAGTTTTTCTGTGGCATTAATGTCCTTTAGAACAAATTTTATGACTTTATGTTGTTAGCAGTTTAAAAGTGTCGACAAATATAGGACTCGAATAGCAATGCATACGCCAGAAAGCTAGAGATAGGTATCTCCCCATTAAAAGAAAGGGCTCTGGCCTTGTTGGTTGCGATCCTGCTGCCTGAGAGCATTTCAAAGATGGCGTTGGTGCATGCCATCTCCAAACATTTACAATGTCTCCGATTACACAACACTATGACTGAATATGCCACTCATTAAACACACTCCCAAGGTGAAATAAACTGCACTGCGAATGTACGTGCCATTTATTGTGCACATTCCCGAGGTGAATCAAACTATGCTGTGACCGGGGGCGCCCCAGCAGCTCATCGGTCTAAGCACGCGTACCGTAAAGGCTGTGTCCTTCCCGCGGCGACCTGGGTTCGCTTCCGGCTCGGGTCATTGGCCGCATGTCTTCCCCCATACTTCTCCCCAACCTTCCTGTCTCCCTACACTGGATAACTATCAAATAAAGGAAAAAAAAAAAAAAAAAACTATGCTATGACTGTACGTGACACTTATTAAACACAATCCCAAGGTATACTAAACCACGCTGTGTCTGTACATGACAATTATATAAAACATTCTCAAGGTGAATTAAACTACACTGTGTCTTACTGCACATCCTCCAAGATTCATGTGGCATTCTTCCAAAGAACCAAAAAACCCTTAAAGGGATATTTCAACATTTTGGCAAATTGGTCTATTGCCATAATCCCTATAGTTATATGAGTAGGTACATTACCTTTAGGTATCCGTGCGTTGTTTTGAGATTCGGGGGGGGGAAGACGCGAGCTGCTCAGCGAACATAACGAAAGTGAACGGTACAGGTCTCTCCCTCCTTCACAACTCTTCAAATACGCAATCCAGCAGCTCCAAAACGCTCTCGTGGACAAGTTGTGACCTGCACATTCACCACGCTATGAAATGATAACGTATAATTATGAAACATTACGACACATGAAGCAAATACTCGGAACTACTTTCTTGAGTAACCCGCTGGGCGGATTAACACAGTGCACACCTCAGACATTGCGACTTGCAAGTAGTTGCAGTAAACATACGCTTTTGAAATCGCTTCACCCAGCCGGTATGTCTGGAATGTAGTTCTGGTTGTGCATTTGTCTTGAAAATAACTCTGGCTCGCAATTATACATTATTATTTTATAGCCTGGTGAATGTGCAGGTCACAAGTTGTCCACAAGAGCGTTTTGGAGCTGCTGGATTGCATATTTGAAGAGTTTTGAAGGAGCGAGGGACCTGTACCGTTCACTTTCGTTATGTTCGCTGAGCAGCTCGCGAGTCCCCCCCCCCCCCGAATCTCAAAACAACGGGCACGGATAACTAAAGGTAATGTACCAACTCATATAAATATAGGGTTTATAGCAACAGGCCAATTTGCCAAAATGTTGAAATATCCCTTCAAAACTCCTTCAGCAAAAAGAAAAAAAAAATGGAACAAAGGTCCTGTAGCTTTCAGGGAAGGAATCTTACTGTGATGATACAAGTTATAAAAATTTCATGTGAAGCTTGACCTTCGAATCATCGAAGGTCAAGTTCCAGGTCAGTAAATGAAAGTTCACATAACTGTACATGACCTCCAATATATGTCTCTAATACAATCCTAAGTTCTGAAGCAGTTTTGGTGACAAAAGTCAGAGAAAATTCACTACATCAATTTTGACTTTTGAAGGACACTGAAGGTCAAGTTGAAGTCACCAAATGGACTTCATATATGACTTTCTATGAAACCTCATAATTTTATGTGGCCTCCCATATGTCTGTAATAAAAACCTGGGCTCTATCAATGACCGTTTTGGTGATACAAGTCACTGTAATTGCACTATGTCAAGTTTGACCTTCGAAGGTCACAGACAGGTCAAGTTGAAATTTCCAGTAAAGTTAATATATGACTTTGCATATGTCTCTAATACAAACCTAGGCTCTATCTGTGACCATTATAGTGATACAAGTTTGAATTTTCAAAGAAGGTCAGTATGAAGGTAATATACACTACAGGCCAAAAGTTTGGGGCCACCCTCAGATCTTTAAAACATAATGCGTTGCTGAATACTCCTCAGCCTGTCAAATCACCACAAAAAGCTGACACTGCACATCTATGGGTCACAGAGAGTTATCACACCAAATTTGAAAAGGCTACCATCAATAGTTGCTGATTATTGGCCCGGACAAGATTTCCAAGGTCAAGGTCACAGTGCCAAGGTCAAAGGTCAAATCACCACAAAAAGCTGACATTGCCCATCTATGGGTCACAGAGAGTCACCATACCAAATTTGAAAAGGCTACCATCAATAGTTGCTGAGTATTGGCCCAGACAAAGTCATGGACAGACACACGACAGACAGACAGGCAGACAAAAAGGTGACGTCAATACCCCTCCGGCCAAAGTTGGCCAAGGGGTAAAAAATCAAACATCAACTGTTCTTTCCTTATTTTTTGCACATGGAATGACTTCAGTGCATAAAATATAGAAGCAATAGAATTCAGACCTCAGACCACATTTTAAAAGCTGTCTTGACTAATTGATCACTGACCACAATGTTTTATAATTGAGTTCCAATGCCTTTGTGTTAAAATTGAACACTTGAAATCTGCATGGGAATCACTGCCAGCAGCATACTTAACTCCTTCAACCCCACAGCCCTCTACAGAGGGCTGACCAACATATTCCCTTCAACCCCAAATTCCTGTAGGGAAAATTCAAACAATCTGACTAATTGATTGGAACATATCAGGTTACATTTAATGGGATTCCAGAGATAACCGTAAGATACAATGTCCAGATAATGACCAGCCCTCTACAGAGGGCTGTGGGGTTGAAGGGTATAGTGATGCTAGAATATCTGGGGTTGAAAGAGTTAAAGAAACTGTTGCATCGCACGCCAAGAATTTGTGACTCAGTGATCAAGGCTAAGGGTGGCTATTTTGATGAATCTAAAGTCTGAGCAAAGTCTCACAAAAATGTCTTGTTAAGCCTGAATTTTTGCTGGAAACGTGACTGTGTGACGTACTGAAACTGTCTTGGCCCCTTAAATCACAATAAACTGAAATGAAATGCAGAACACGGTGTTTTGAGGGTGGCCCCAAACTTTTGGCCTGTAGTGTATGAGTCATAAGGTTCATATATGACTTCCTATATGTCTGAAATACACACCAAGAGGCTCTGTCTGTAACAGTTTTTGTGATACAAGTCAGTGTAATTTCACTATGTCAAGTTTGAAATTCGAAGGTCAAGCTGAAGGTCACATAGTGACAGTTAATATAAGACTTCCTATACATCTCTAATAGAAACCTAGGCTCTATCTGTGACCATTTTAGTGATACAAGTCATTGAAATTTCATTATGTCTAGTTTGGCCTTTGAGGATCACCGCAGATAAAGTTCAAGGTCTCCACATGAGACTTCATGTATGACTTATTATATGTCTCTGATACAAACCTAAGCTCTATCTGTAATTGTTTTAGTGATAGAAGTCTTTGAAATTTCAGTATGTCGAGTCTGTGAAATTGAAGTTCAATGTATGACTTCCTAAAAGCGTTCAAAACATATGTGTATGCTCTATCTTCAATATTTTCAAGCCTAGAAGCCTTTTAAAAATGTAACATTTTGCTTAGCCTTGAGTTTGACCTTTCCAGGTCATCATAGGTCAACTTTAACGCTGCTAAATCATAGGTCATAAATGATTTCCTTATGTCGCGAATACAAACTTAAGCTCTGTCTTCAAGTGTTTGGTCTCCACAGGCATTTCTCCACATTTCTATAAAAGTCGAGACTAGGCCTCCAGCTGCCCCCACTAGACCCACTTCTGGCGAGTCCATCAAAATGGCACTCGCACTGTACATTGAGGGTACAAAAGTGAATTGATTGCCTGACTAAGCAAAAAAAAAGTTATCTGACAGTTTTCGAGAAATAATTTGTTGAAATTTTGTCCAAAGGGCCATAAAACGGAAAAAAACAATTCAATCAAAAAATACGAAAAAAAAAAAAAAATGGTGATATGGTCTTGTAATGTGTTATGGCAAATTTACAGGAAAATTCATCAGGCCAAAAAAAAGATAAAAAATGTTCCAGAGGACAGATGAAAAACCACGACAAGAGCATATCGGCCCATTTAAATGGTAGACTAAAACAGTGGTTCCCAAAGTCAGTCCTGGGGACCCACTGGGTATGCTTGTTTCTGTTCCAACCAGAATTACGATCCCAAAATTTATACAAGCCATTTTTTAATTAGTTGCTTTTCAGATGAGAGGGACATTTTACCCCCTTAAACCATTATGACAGAAATGGCTCTGCATTCCATGATGTTTCAAAGCCCAACATTCATATTTTTACCTCTGCCAAATGAAGTTGGCAGGAGATTATGTAATCAGTGCCATTTGTTTGTTTGTTTGTGAACAAGATAACTCAAAAAGTAATGAACGGATATCTCTGAGATTTTGTAGGTGGGTCGCTATTACATCAGGGATGGATTGATTTTTACCGCGATCAGTCAAACAATATGGCCACCACGGCAGCCATCATGAAATCCTATGACCACGATAGCTGAACTTTGCTCCCACTCACCAACATTTGGACTGTGCTGCCTTGGCGGAGGTTTGCACTCTAGGAGTGCCTCTAGTTTATTTTGATGTATTCCAAGTAACCATGCCAAGTGAAGGTATGTGATCAAATGCAAGACTGTGATCAATCAAGAAGCAGCTGATTAGGGTTCTTATTACAGGTGTTGAAGTTCCCTGAAACCAATTAAGTAACAGGTAACAGGTTTGACTTATTATAATATGCTTTGTCTTTAACTCTTAATTGCCTATTGATAGTTACCTCCGCCAACAAAGTTGGGGCGGAGGTTATGTTTTCGCCCCTGTTTGTTTGTTTGTCTGTCTGTCTGTGAACAACATAACTCAAAAAGTTATGCACGGATTTGTCTGAAATTTTGTGGGTGCATTGCTATTACGTCAAGGATGGACCCTATTGATTTTCACCACGATCAGTGAAAAAATATGGTCGCCACGGCAGCCATCTTGAAATCGTGTGACACGCGATAACTCAACTTTGCTCCCACTCATGAAGATTCGGATTGTGCTGCCTCTGCGGAGGTTTGCACTCCACGAGTGCCTCTAGTTAGTTTTTGTGACCATGTGTCCTAAATTTTATCAATTAGAAGCCAATTCATAGATTCATGTCATCAGTTGCAAGTTTCCACTTTTTTATGTTAGAAAAGTAATTTCCAATATCGCACACTGAAAATTTTTTTCATCACGGCTATTTTCGGCATGTGGTCTGAAAGGGTAAGTCATCAGGATGAACAAGAATAGGACAATTAAAAACAACTAAAAGCTCATTAGCATTCTGAGATTTGAGCTGTGGTTGGAGCAAACACCAGCATACACAGTGGGTCCCCAGGACCGAGTTGGAACCACTGGTGTAAAAAATAAAAATACTAATTGCACCGTCTACAAAATGCATTACTTTCGATTGTTGGCGATTTACACTATGACTTCAATATTTACAATCTTGATTTTCCAAAAGCTGTCTGTCTGTGGCGTGCATGCAAATGAAACACTGAACGGCTGCCCACGTACCATAGTCTCCATATCTGGGTTTATGATCCGTGTTAGCGCTCCAAAGTCTTCTGGAGACAGTGGCATCATGCTGTCCTGGAATCTGGAAGGATGACTGAACAGACACAGACAGTGAGTAATGGGCTACTTGCTACACTTGGCTTTCATTTTATGCCAGTTGTACAACCCCAATTCCAAATAAGTTGGGATGGTGCGTAAAATGTAAATAAAAAGAGAATACAATGATTTGCTAATCTCATAAACCTGCATCTTATTCACAATAGAGTACAGACAACATATCTGATGTTAAAAGTGAGACATTTTACCATTTCATGAAAAATATTAGCTCATTTTGAATTTGGTGGCAGCAACCTGTATAAAAAAAGTTGGGACAAGGGCAACAAAAGGCAGGAAAAGTAAGTGGTACTAATAAAAAACAGATGGAGTAGCATTTTGCAACTAATTAGGTTAATTGGCAACATGTCAAAAACATGACTGGGTATATAAGGAGCATTTTAGAGAGCCAGAGTCTCTCAGAAGTAAAGATGGGCAGATGTTCACCAATCTGTGAAAAACTGCATCTAAGAATTGTGGAACAACTTTAGAAAAATGTTCCTCAATGTAAAATTGTGGAGACTTTGAATGTCCCACCATCTACATAATAATATCATAATCAGGGCTTAAAGCTCGGAAAAATGCCACGCCGGAAAATTAAATTACCGGAGGGGTTTGTCCTGAATTGAACTGTGTCCTCACGCACTTTGTGATAGTAGTCAGTCTGTCATAATACAAAAATACGTAAAATAACAATACAAGAACATCCAACACATTGACACTGCCTGACATTTGTCTTATAAAAAAACATTCACTATGGCTTGAACTTCGGCCAGTGAGAGGAGTGACCTGATTAACGTTCATGTACGCTACTGTGGGGATGACAGATGTAAAGGAAACGGGATGCCATCACTTGAGAAACAGAGTAAATAATTAGGAGCAGCAACTCATAACATTTAGAGACACTTACATCAACAACAGAGCTGACTTTGCCTCTGGTCCCAACTCAAGATTTATCCATAGCAATGAGTTAGCGTTACGTTATCCAGCATTAATGCAACACAGCGTTATCTCTGATACAGACCATTTACTAGTCATACAACGTTACCCCAACGTTACTTTGTGTGGGTTTCCTCCGACTACTCCGGTTTCCTCCCACAGTCCAAAGACATGCATATCAGGTTAATTGGTGACGCTAAATTGCTCATGGACATGAGTGTGAGAGCGAATGGTGTGTGCATCCTGCGATGGATTGGCGAGCTGTCCAGGGTGGGTCCCTGCCTTCGCCCGTAGTCTGCTGGACTGCGGTCAAGCTATCACCACTTCGGAAAACGACGGTCAAACCTATCACTGCTAAAAATCTGAAGCACAAATACAGCGGATAGCACAGTAGTAAAGTCACGCGATACAATTGCTGTCAAAAATCGGCTTGTGGAAAGAAATAATGAGGCTTATTCAAGGAAATACTGTGTGTATTTTGTTCAGGAAAAAACTGTAAACAACTTCCATAATTTGGTTTGAAAATAATTTCTATTCATTTCTTTTTTCACTAAATACTTGACATTTTGTGCAGATTGAAAAGTGAGATTTTGGTAAAGTGCTGTTATTCCAGATAACTAACAATTGCATGTCACTGTATCAGTGTTTTACTTAAAGCAAAAAAAAAAAAGAAAAAAAGAAAAAAAGGAAGATATCACTCTGGCATTAATGCAGGAATTGCCATTAGAATAGGTATTTTGAGGTGGACAAAAAAAGGAGAAAATTCAAGTGGGGACCATAATACTTGTGTAATTTCAAAATGTTTGTGGAAAATGAATGTCAATAGCAAATAGAAGTCCCAAACCATACTGCATTCAAGGGCAATAACTCCGTGCTTTTTGAGATAGTAAAAGCAAATTGAATAAAGAGAGAATGCATGGGTGAATCATCATATAAACAGCCATCACAGTATGTGCTTTGCAATTGGACACAATTAAATGGGGGCGTGTCTGAGGGCCTGTATTGGTTAAAATTGAAAAACTTTGTGAAAAATAGCACTGGCATACAACAATACATGCATTCCAGTACAGGATATCTGAATAGGAAGAGACTCCATATAAATGAATGGCTATCAAAGTTGGTACCCAGATAATGCACATTCCCTTCACCATGTTCACAGAAACGAACCACTTCTTAGGTGAATCGACCCCCACATTAGCCATGCGAAGAATCAGAAAGGGAAATTATATTAATAATTGCTACACGTAGCTGACTGACTGGTGCATTATCTCGGAAATCTACTGTTGGACTTGTTGTAAGGTTTGCTGTCATGAGGTGGTCATCAATGACTGGCATCAAAAAGGAAGCTAGCTGGGTTAACTATATTGACTGCTCTGTCCACATTTGTTCTGTTGCTGTGTGCTAGCATGCATGTCATATGCTGACATCCTATTTATCGAATAGGCTACAACCATGTCAAAACAATTTATTCTAACCATGTGGGTATTTTTAGTTGGCTGCAATGTTCTGGTAATTATTTGAATTGATTGAAGCTGCAACCTTCCATTTAGGCTAATTAAATTAACCAAAATCACATTCACATCCCCGGATGAGTCAGTTTGCTGGAAATGAGTCGCACATGCTCGTCTTGCCACTGTTGCCAGTACGAAAGCATTTAGCATTATGACAGATGTGTCCAATGCTGGTATTTGCGGTTAATCATTTTGCGGGAGTGTTTCTCCTGTAATAAAATTATTGCCTCAGCAGTTCAGTATTACTCAATCGGGATTTAGCCTCGGTTTGCGAAAATCTGTTCCTGCTTTTAAGGGCGCGATTGAGCCACAAAAATACGTGGTACTGGATTAGAATTTTTAAAATGGTATCTTCAGCAAATATTCCCTCTCCCTTTTTTCTAGTTTGAATTGTATAGTTTAAGATGATGCGAATGTTCCTGCTCTGTATTGACAAGACGGGAGACCCCGGGTTTTGCTGAGTTGTCATGTACGTCTGCCCAAAATGGCAAAAACGTGATTGGGATTCGAGGAGTTGGGGTGCGTCCTAGCTCTCTGATGATGTATTATCCTTTCCTACTCTTATATCTGTCCCCTATCTGGACGTTGCACAATGTAAATATGTGAGAACATGGACTGTATATAATTTATATCAGTCCATGCGTGAGATCAACGACTATATTGCGCACGTGCGACAAGTGTCAGCTCGATAGACATGCCTATTTATTGTAATCAGCCCTGTACTCACCTGGAAAAAAAAAAAAAATTACGTGCCCCACTCTGCCTCTATTGCCTAGTAACATGCAATACTCATATGCTATTGGTTTAGTGTTACATCACTTTAATCAGCCTCTAAACGGCGTTTAATGTGATTGGATAAGCGGTTACACATGGAAAACTCAGCTCACATTATAAAGCTCACATTTAAAAAAAAAAAAAAAAAAAAGCCAGATGGGCTCGTGCTGAAAAATCTCCTCGGGTTGGAAATCCGGCGGGGCGCCGGAGAACTTTAAGCCCTGCATACACAAGGGACACGGCCAAAGGTCAATATTGGATGCTTGTGATCTTTGGGCCCTCAGACGGCACGGCTCAGGAACACTTCCAGAAATCATTGTCTGCGAACACAGTTTGTCGTGCAATCCACAAGTGCAAGTTAAAGCTGTATCATGCAAAGAAGAAGTCATATGTTAACACGATCCAGAAACATCGCCGTCTTCTCTGGGCCAAAGCTCATTTAAAATGGACTGAGGCAAAATAGAAAACTGTTCTGTGGTCAGATGAATCAAAATTTCTAATTCTTTTGGGAACCACGGATGCTGTGTCTTGCGGACTAAAGAGGAGAGGGACCATCCAGCTTGTTATCAGTCCGCACTTCAAAAGCCTACATCTCTGATGGTATGGGGTTGCATTAGTGCCTATGGCATGGGCAGATCTGGAAAGGCACTATCAATGCTGAAAAGTATTTAGAGGTTTTAACAACATATGGTCCAATCCAGACACCGTCTCTTTCAGGGAAGGTCCAGCATATTTCAGCAAGACAACGCTGAACCACATACTGCATCCATCACAACAACATGGCTTCGCAGTAGAAGAGTCCAGATGCTGAAATGGCCTGCAGACCAGACTTTTCACCAATAGAAAACATTTGGCGCATCATAAAACAAGAAATCTGGCAAAAAAAGACCCAGGACTGTTAAGCAGCTAGAATCCTACATCAGGCAAGAGTGGGACAATATTCCTCTCCCAAAACGCGAGCAACTGGTCTCCTCAACTCCCAGACATTTGCAGACTGTTGTTAAAAGAAGTGGGGATGCTACACAATGGTAAACACAGCCCTGTCCCAACTTTTTTGAGATGTGTTGCTGCCATCAACTTCAAAATGAGCTAATATTTTTCATGAAATGGTAAAATGTCTCACTTTCAACATCTGATATGTTGTCTATGTTCTACTGAGAATAAAATATGGGTTTATGAGATTAGCACATCATTGCATTCTGTTTTTATTTACATTTTACACAGCATCCCAACTTTCTTGGAATTGGGGTTGTACATGTGATTCAATCAGAACCCATTCAATCCAATATTTATCACATGGCAAGCTTTGTGTCTGCTTCTTTAGATTGAGCACCTTTCACTATGTTATGCTAGCCTGAGGAAAATGGAAGCTTATGGTAGACATAAAGTAGACATGTATTGATTTGAAACTTAATTAAAAATTCTCAAATTGGGAACTTGTTGACTTATCTACTGCAGGTAGTACACTGACTACGGTTAAGTACCTCATACTACCCCATTTCAGTAAAACCTGAACTATCATTTTAACAGTTGATTAACAGGTTGTTAACAACAATGCCTGGAGCAACGGCAAAAATTGAGGAAATTTTCCAAATATGCTGTTACTGAAGGAGTAAAATTACATCATCAACATCAAGACCCCATTGATGTCTGCTCTGATTGCCAGAAAATTAAGACTAAAAAACATAACAAACACAAAAAAAAACCAGAAACACGAACAGCAGAAATTTTTGTTTCATTTGTAAAAACCACTGCAGGGACTTCACAAAAAATAGCAGCTTGCCATGATGGAGATTGTTTAAATGTATAAAATCTACCTTTGGTCTTTACCTTCAGCTGACCCCCGATTAACTGTAGCAGTGCATATAGAAAGTGAGTATCTGTAGTGTGGAAAAGTATGGGTAATATAAAATAGAGACAGTGCGGGCAGTGAGCAAGATCTTACACTTCTGACACGGAGATGAGTTCTGTCTTAATGTATCCCGGACCACTAGGGCTCTCCACGTCCATGGGCTCAGATTCTGCACACACAGAGAGGAAATAAACCCGCTCAAAACTGCAGCTTCAAAAAAAAAAAAAAAAAAAACAAACACAATACTAAAGCCACACAAACTCACATGATACTGTGGCTACACAAAACCACACTATACTGCAGCACAACATTGCAGTCCTACAAAACCACATATTACTCCTTCTATATAAAACCACACAATACCGCTGCCAAACAAACCCACATAGTACAGTACTGATACAAAACCACGCAATACTGCAGCCACGCAAAACCACACAATACTGCACAACACTGCAGCCCCACAAAACCATACGGTACTGCAGTGACACAAAACAACACGCTACTGCAGCCACACAAACCACACAATACAGCAGCCACACAAACCCAAACAATACTGTGGCAAAATACTGCTACCCCACAAACCCACCTTAAACCCACAATATTGCAGCTACGAGAAGAACCACACAATGCTGGAGTTACACACTCCTACACAATACTGAGGACATGCAAAACCACATGCAATATTCTAGCTACATGAACCTACACAATACTGCGGCTACATACGCCCATACAATATTTAGCTGGAATACTATAAATTGAAGATTCAGTATGCGGGTCAATGCTGTGTTTAACGAGGGGGGTCTTACGCTCAGTCTGTCGGCTGTAGTACTTCCCGAAAGCATTATCTTTTGGGATGTTGGGGTACAAGAAACGCAGAGGGTTTTCCGGAATGTTCTCTTCAGCCATGACCTTGTAGTTGCGGATGATGTCTGCGAAGGCAACGGCTGTTAGTTCTTTTTTGGTGTACGGCTCCACTGCATGGAACTGGGGCTCACCTGCGTACATGGAGAACAAGCGTGTGCTCAATTTAAAATGACACGCAGCACTTGTACCCTCAGGGTAACACAACACACGACACCCCTGGGCCAGGCTTTGCAGCATTACACGCAATTGAATTGAGCTCAGTTAAACATGATGCACAACATACGTGTGCTCACTTTAACATCACACACAATATGTGTGCTCAGTTTAATGCGACACACAACATTTGTGCGCTTAGTTTAAATGAGCCCAGCACTCTTGATTACATAATTTCTTAAAAAGTCCAGCACAATGGAACGGATTGTAATGGAAAAAGTGTCCATGGATGAACAGCTCTCTTGTGCTCCTGATAACCGACCCAGTGCAAACACATTGAGTCACAGAATTACAGTAGGGTGACCAGATACCAACAAACAAAATGCAGAACAAACAGTGCGTTTGTGTGGGACAATGTGGGACATGTTGCCAATGCTGAAAGGTAGTCTCAAAAATCTGATAAATGAACATTGTGATTCTGTGTCTCAGTTTGAAACGTCTGTTTTGTCCTGCGGCTGATTCATTATCACAAAATATATTAACCTCTGGAGCTGGCCGAGCTCAGCCCTAAAAGGCGACGTTGAACCACCTCCTCATGGACCCATCACCTGCGAGGAGAGGAGTAGCGGTCAGGTACAGTGAAGACCGCATAGCAGACAAAGGTGGAGACCTTGGCGATCTGGGGCCCCGGTCATAGAAACTGGGTTTTGGGACATGGAGTGTCTCCTCACTGGGGGGAGGGAGCCGGAGATCGTGCGAGAGGTGGAGCGATACCGGCTAGATATACTTGCACTCACCAGTATGCAAAGCTCTGGCTCTGGAACCAAACTCCTTGATAGGGGCTGTACTCCTTTTCTGGAGTAGCCCAAAGTGAGATGTGGTGGGCCGGCGTGGGGATACTTGTATCTCCTCGGCTGAGTGCCACTGTATTGGAGTTCACACTGGTGAACGAGAGGGTCTCTGTAATGCACTTGCGCATTGCGGATGGGAATGCTGACTGTTGTTTATGGTAATGCACGTAACAGCATTCTGGAGTATCCAGCTTCTTGGAGTCCCTGGGCAGGGTCCTGGTAAGGGCTCCAACTGGGGACTATATAGTTTTGGTGGGGGACTTCAAAGCTCACATGGCCAATGACGGAGTCATTTGGAGGGGAGTGACTGGGAGGAATGGCCTCCCTGATCTGAACCTGAGTGGTGTTTTGTTACTAGATTTCTGGGCAAATCATCAATTAGCCATAAGAAACTTCAAGTTCGAGCATAAGGGTGTTCATGAGTGTACTTACTACCAGAGCACCCTAAGTCATAGGTCGATTTTCTCATCATGTCATCAGATCTGCGGCCATATGTTTTGAACACTGGGGTGAAGAGAGGGGCAGAGCTGTCAGCTGATCAACATCTTGTGGAGACCTTGATCAGATGGTAGGGAAGACTGCCAGATAGACCTGGTAAACCGTAACATGTTATGACAGTTGGCTGGGAACGTTTGGTAAAGGACCCAGTCAGCAATTTTCAACTCACACCTCCGAAACAGCTTTCCCTATATCCCAGGGGAGGCTGCAGACATGGAGTGTGAGTAGACCCTGTTCAAAGGCTCCACTGTGGAGGTGGCTGCCTTGAGTTGTAGCTTGAAGGTTGTTAGGGGTCGGTCTGGTGGCAACCCAAGGACCCGTTGGTGGACACCAGTGGTGAGGGCGGTTGTCACTCTGAAGAAGGTGGCCTTTTGGGCGTGGTTGGCCCGGGGACTCCTGACTCAGGAGGCAGGTGTCAACAGGATAGGACTGCAGCTGCTGTGCTCGCAGAGCCAATAACTGAGGCCTGGGAGGAGTTCAGGGGGGCCACGGAGAGGGACTTTCAGGCGGCCTAAACGAGGTTCTGGCAAACGATCAGATGACTCAGGAACGGGAGGCAGGGCTTCACCCAGGCTGTTTTCAACAGGGATAGGGAGCTGCCGATCCTAAAGTGGGCATATTGTTTGGCAGTGGTTGGCGCACATTGAGGGACTCCTGTATCTGGCAGAAATGTCCTCCATTGAGGAGGCAGAGACGTAGGACTCAAGTGAAGCTCCCCATCTCCCTAGAGGAAGTCATTGAGGTGGTCAAAAAGCCCCACAGCAGCAAGTCACCAGGGGTGGGCGAGATTCGCTCTGAGATGCTGAAGGATCTGGATGTTGTAGGGCAGTCATAGCTGACAGGCCTGTTTAACATCACATTGGACTGGCAGACTGGGGTAGTGGTTCCCATTTTTTTTTTTTAAAAAGGGGGACCGGAGGGTGTGCTCAAAATACAGGCGGATTACACTGCTCAGCTGCCCAGGGAATGCTTATGCCAAGTTGTTGGAAAGGAAACTTCACCTCATCGTCAAACCTCAGATTTAAGAGGAGCAATGTGGGTTCCGTTCAGGCCATTGAACAGTGACTGCATTCTACAAAGTATCCTGTGGGGGGTGCTAAGGAAGTACGAGGCATCAAGTCGTTAGTTTGAGCCATTTGTTCCCAGTACAATGAATTCCATAGCTGTGTCCGCATTCTTGGCGTCAGACTTGTTTATAGCCGGTGTAGGACTCTGCCAAAGGTGTGCCTTGTCACCTATTCTATTCATGATTTTCATGGGACAGGATATCAAGGCGCAGTGGAGGCATAGAGGGTATCCAGTTTGGTGGCCTCAGGGTTGCATCGTTGCTGTTTGCAGATGATGTGGTCTTCTTGGCTTCATTGGACTGTGACCTCCAACATGATCTGGGGCCTTTCACAACCGAAGGTGAAGCAGTCAAAATGAGGATCAGAACCTCCAAATCTGAGGCCATGGTTCCCAGCTGGAAAAATGTGGATTGTTCGCTCCACGTGCGGGAGGAGGGGAGGTGGAGTTGTTACCCCAGGTGGGCGAGTTTAAGTATCTCGGAGTCTTGTTCATGAATGAGGATAGGATGGAATGGGAGATCGACAGGCAGATTGGTGCAGCGTCTGCAGTGATGCAGGCGTTGTACTGGTCCATTGTGGTGAAGAAGGAGCTGAGCCTTAAAGCAAAGCTCTCTATTTACCTGTCGATCTACGTTCCTACCCTCACCTTCGGTGACAATGGGTATGACCGAAAGAACGAGACTGAATACAAGCGGCCAAAAGTTGTTTTCTCCGCAGGGTGGCTGAGCTCACCCTTAGAGATAGGGTGAGGACCTTGGACATCGAGGACAGGCTTAGACTAGAGCCACTGCTCCTCACTATTAAGAGAAGTCAGCTGAGGTAGTTCAGGCATCTGGTCTGGATGCCACCCTTTAGAGGTTTTCCGGGTATGTCCGACTGGGAGGGGGCCCCACCGCAGACCCATGACACGTTGGAGGGATCATATTGCCTAGCTGGCCGAGGAACGTCCTAGGGTAGTAGCTGGGGAGGGGGGATGCCAGGGCTACTTTGCTGAGTCTGCTACCCCTGCCACCCAGCCCCAGATAAGGGGCTTAAAATGGATGGATGGATATTAACTCTTACACCCCAAGGGGAAAATGGGTGAAATTCAGCCTGTTCTGACTACAGTTACTAAAAACTCTGTATCATGAAAACTATAAATGTCAGACATAAGGTTCAAAGGTTTGTTTATCACTGGAGACCTGTGCATTTACGGCTAAACAGTCATTTTCCATGTCCAGTTTATAATTCTTTTAGAATTATGAGGCCATTAATTTCAGCGAAGAAGATTTTTAAAGATTTTGCTAACAGATGACCATCACAATCACAACCACGACTACGATGCTGGATGCCACCTGATCATAGCTCATAGCCTATCGGCTGGTGAGCGAAAAAGATGATTGCATAGCGCCCTTTGTTTTTTTGCATAGGACCCTTGTGTCGTCTTTCCTGCGGTAGAAAGGAAATACACTATACACAGTCTAGTCCAGACAGCGCGTGTCCAAGCAGGACGTGTGCAGGCAGGGTGTGAGCAAGTAGTGAGTGTGCGAGGAGGGCATGTGCGAAGACTTACCGGTGGCAGAGAACTCTACCCAGGTGAAGGTAATGGCTCCCTCGCGGCTGCTCTCACTAAACCGCAGCAGAAAGGTCCCAGAATTCTTGTCTCTCAGCAGCGATCGCTCTCCCTCCTTACTCACAAAACCCATAATGTGGCTGCAAACAAAAATACACAAAGCAGAGACGTGCACACATGCAGACGCACACACACGCAGAGACACAGAACGCAGAGATTCACACATGTGCAGACAGCACACAAGGACCATGTGCACAAACAGACATGCGCGCAGCCACACAAACACACACAGAAACACAGATTACTCGAACAGAGAAGAGGTGTTCAATACATGATTCAGCTTATGCTTTTTCTGTCATGATACATATGCAGTGTTTTTACAGGAATCAATTGGAAAAGGGGCAAGGGCCCCGAAGCCCCAAAAAATGGGGCCACCCCCATTTTGTCAAAGGATCTCTTGATGACTGCCAACGGGCCAAAGCGACAAGAAGAGGGGACAGGGGTGGAAAATCTCACCTATAAAGCATGTTTTTCTTTTATAATAGGCCTACTAATATATGGCATTTATGATCTGTACACAAATTATAACAAAAACACAATTTAAACATATGTAACAAACTTCAGAGAAACAATTTACACAGCCTGATAAGCCTGCTCGTAAATTTTACATCAATACAACTTAACTATGAATCATTTAACAACAGTCTTGAACAGTATTTGAACCCCTCCTGCATCACTTTCATAACTAGGGGACACTGAACTTTCAAAATATAAATTAGACAACCGATATATATTCACATATTGTCTCCTATGATACAGCACTCCCATTTCTCTTTACTGAAAGGAACTGAAACATAATTTCATCTATTTTATTCTGAAGTGTTAATCTTCTACCTTTTTTGAGAGGGTAATTCAAATGTAAATTTAAAAAATTAAACTATCAAATAAATTGAATATTACAAATAATGGCATAATTGCCATCAACCATCAAGCCAGAGCTACCTGCCAAGTGAAAACTGAGCTTTTTGCTTTATGCATCACCTTTTTTGCCCCTTGTGAAAATTCAGCCAATATCAACACCTAACTGCGGTGAAATAAATAAAATTATTTTACTCAGTCAGAGGAGACCAACTTAGGTACCTTTTTCAAGTATTTATTGACTTCAAAGTGAAAATGCACTAAACAGTAAATATGAGATTCACCGTGATAAGTCATGCAGGGTTCACCATGCTATAATTGTTCTCGTGCGTGCAGCAGGCACAGGGCTGCGTATTTTTTGCGACGTGCAATTTTTACACGCTAATAATGCCAGGGTGTGTCGCAGAATGAGTGCTGTGAGTAAAGGCCCATGTGAGACTGTGGCTGGCTCTTTCTTGGCTGGGATATCAAGGCTCTCAGGAAAAATACTATCCCAGGATGACAAAATGGGTAATTTTATCCAACTTTAATGTCATTTCAAATCCTGGGGTTCACAAAAAAATCGACTTCAGCCCAAATCTTGGCGCTCCAGTCCTGTGAGGTCATCTTACCCATCATTCCATAGTGGCAGCAGGTGCCTCTTGATCAGCTCCAGAATTCCCTCAATCCACAGCCAGAAGGGAAAGCTCTTCTCCGTAACACCCAGCTGGGGGGGAAACACCAAAACATACGTAATGCGCACACACACACACACACACACACGCCCAAACACAAACTCACTGAGTTCATAGTCATAATGCAGAAATGAATAACTGCTCCAAAGTTTTGTTGTGCCTATTTTTTTGGACTCTGTTGCAGTCATCACTCAGAACATTTTCAATAAGAATCTTGATTCCTGAGTGAAAGCCTTAAATAATGTGTTACAGTTGCGTTTTCAATAAAGCAGAGAGAGAATCAACTTTTCAAATCATTCCTTTTTGATTTAATCTGCATTTGGATTTTGCGTAATGCGCTACCGTTTTTGGAACTGGGTCTATACATGTAAATACAGATACCATTGGCTTCTGAGGGTGACGCACCTTACAGAACTTGGTCCAGGGAATGAGACCTTCAGGATTTCCAGCGGCCTCTCGACCTACGGGGACAGAAAGCTCTTCAGAACCCTACCTGCTCCTCATTCCTCAAATTTAGGTACCAGCTCTGTATGTTAACGTGATCTGGGCTAAGCCCCGCAGGTCTGTAGTCCAGCATGCAGTCCATTAGGCATGCCTCAGGAACAATATTTAGCTGTACATCACACATTCAAATGAGGCACATCCAGCGCACAATACCAACACTGTGAATCATTCATCCAAGTGACCAAGCTGAAGATGATCTGACAAGTAATTAAATCTGCATGTATTACAGGAGTTTATTAGTGCCTGGAGTTACTCTACTTTCAGATACAGCATGCAGGGTTCTAGCCAGGCGCGGCGCTCTCAGGGCCACCCCCACTGAGAATTTATAGCGCCACACTGAACAAACACAAAAATAAGGTTAATGGAATGCTGTTTCCATCATCGACTTGTCTGTGTAACGTCTACCATGAGTTTTCAATGAACTGTTTTCAATTTATCGCAACCAATCGCATCGATCTTTGATCAACTCAGAAAGTCGGAAGTTTTGAATGCAAGGAACCGGCTATGTTGTTTTCATACAGGCATGTAAAGCCTCTAATGACTGTGATTAGAAAGTTTGTGCTTTAGACCTACTGCATTTTATGCTCAGCGTAACAATGTTAAGTACATTGTGCGCATTTCTGCAGATGGACAGAAGTACAACTAATACAACAAATTTTACTGCAGTGAAATTGCAATGACTTGTTTCAGCCAAAAAAATCACATTTGGAGCTTAGGTTCATTTAGATCTATAGAAAAGTCATATATGAAAGTCAATTTGGTCACCTAAACTTGACCTTCAGTGACTTTTAAAGGTCAAAGTAGACAAAGTGAATTTTCAATGACTAGTATTGCCAAAACTGCTTCAGAGCTTAGGACTGTGTTCGAGTCCTAATAGGAGGTCATACAAAGTTATATGTGCTTGATCCCCGCCTCGTACCAGCCGGCAGCGGTCGGCAGCTTTTTCAGAGTAGCGCACAATTGGCTATTGCGCTACAGGGTTGCAAATTGGGAAGGGACTGCCGGGGAGGGAAAATAATAGTTGCCTTGTTCATTGCTCAAGCGCCTCCTGTTGGCCAGACGGGCGCTCGTCAGGAAGGTTCTAAACCTGTTCATGTTCGGGTATCCTCTGCCCTCATTCTGAACTTGCGAAGATTCAACCAATGAGTGTATAAGAAGCAGTGGCTGACAGGCGCGTGCTTCGGAGGAGAGCCGCGAACTGTCTACACTCTCCTGAATTGGCAACAGGGGGTCGCATATGAGCAAGCCTTGTACAAAATTCAGCAATTGGACATTCCAGATTCGGGTGGGATTGGAGATGCCAAATTTATTTAAAAAAAAAAAAAAAAAAATTTATATGTGCTTGACCTTGCGCTTGACCTTTGATGTTTCAAAGGTCAAACTTCACATGAAATTTTCATAACTTGTATCATCACAGTAAGATTGCTTGCCTGTTAGCTAAAGGACCCTTGGTCCTATTTTCTTATGTGTTAGCCACATTGGCCGTCAAGCCAAAAAGTTATGGACACCACTCCAATTACTAGTATTTGAGATGGCCAGTAGTTACCATTTAACAATTAGCAATTCACCGCCTTGTATTTTTCTTGATTCTTCAATGACTCTTCACTGATGGTAAAAATACTGTACAGTGCACCTATAGAGGCAGGAGAGCTTTATCAACCGATGTGAATCTGTGCCACAGCAGTCAGGAAGAAAACGTCATTGGGAAGAATATAACATTTGTGTTACATTGAAAATAAATATCTATTTCAGACACGCTTTCCAGTTTTCATCAGATTATTAAGTATTTTGTGACATGAAAATGTTACAGATTGCTGCATAATGCTAGCCATGCCAACGCAACATTAGCTTGTTCTATTAGTGATTATTGGCACTTTCGCTGGTTAGTTCAGGGAGAGCTTGCCATGGCTTGTGAACATTAAAAAGGTGGTGTATTATTCCAGCATTAAATAATTAGAATGTACTTTTGGACATAAACACAACAAAATATAAAGTTCAGCGTAGCATGGCACTAGTAAACAAACTCTGCTGCTTCCATGGCTTCAGTTATTCCAGCCGCCAATATTTCAACGTGAGTTAGTTGTTTAAGGTAATCACGAAGGTCTAAGGAATTGTTAACCCAGGAAATGATATGGTGGTGAATGTTGCCTTCAAACAGCATTGAAATAAGGCAGCATGGAAGGTCACATTTTTTGATGCAGAGAATCTAGCACAAGGTGTTCATATTTGTTTTTTTATCGCTTTTTTTCGGCAAAGATGATGAGCACAATTGCGCTTCATTTAATCCTACATTTCATTTATTTTAATTTTATAATCGGAATTTAATATTTATAAAGTAATCCTTATATGACAATTAACTGTGAAGTCGTAATTATTCTGTGTAAGGGACTACACAAGTGTTTTTCATTCAATGGGTGTTGTCATAATCCGCTCCTCTGGGCCAAATATTGACATGCCATGGCTGTTTGGGTTTTTCTGGGGTGTATCACCATGCCTGAAAAAAATTGCAAGGGAAACACTGCATTCCATTTGCATTGATAAAATGAGAACTCTAATCTTCACTTACAGCACTAACTCCAGCAGAAAAGCCCAAAAAATGCTGCTGATGGCTGGGTCCAGGTTTAGAGCATGAGAACTCCATTACCCATACTCACCCAGGAGCTTGTCTCCCAGCATGCTGAGCTGATTTTCGTTCAGCCCCCGCTTGGTGACGGAGGAGAACTGCCAGCTCAGTACTTCAGACAGCTGGTTCCATCTGGCCTGGGGTGGACTGAGGAAGAAGGACAGGTTCTGGATGGGAGGCAGACAGGAGCAACATTACCACTGACGCCATTCACATCAAGATTTCACTGTGGTCTGGACTGTATACAGTAAAACAGCCACTGGCTCACAGACAAATGCTGATATGAGAAGAGCTAGCAACACAACCATGCTACTGCAGGTAGCTCTAGAAATGCAATTCAGGAGAGAAAAGACCCAAAATGGCTGACCTTTGGTTTGGTGCACAGCATGTTGTACCACAGGATAGAGGCCCAGCCGCTTGGCAGCTGGCTGACGTTGGAGATCACCACGATTGGGAGGGAGGTCGTCTGGGGGCAGGAACACAGTAGGTTGACGTATGTTGAGCTGCATATTTACATTGGGCTGTTCAGTTGAAAATTAAATTGTACGCTAATTTGTACAAAGGAAGGACATGGCTATCTGCCAAATGACATACTAATCCAGATCGTCTCGCGAACAGAGTGGAAAACTGAGACAAAGGAAAAAAATCTAAAAGCCTTCAAACCTTTACTGCTAACCAAATGAAACCACAGCAATGTTCCAATGAAATCATCATAAAATGAATTGTTTTAGGAGTCAGAATTCTAATCTGTATGCAGTAGGCTTGTACTGAGTATCCACCAGCTTCACTACAATATTTATATACAGCAATCATTATCATTGATTACATAGAGGCATATTTGTATTTGTGGACTTTGTGTTTGAGTTGATACAAAGACAATAAGGTAGAAGTCCGCCCTTTCAGCTTTAATTATATCCCCGAAATACAAGTTTTGGGGATATCATGGTTTCGCCCCACCCGCCGCCGCGTCCGCAGATTTTAGCCGTTAGCGCGATAACTCATAAAGTACTTCACATTGGCTTCTCATTTTTAGCATATGGGTAGATATGGTAGAGAGGATGAACTGATTAGATTTTGGGCAAGTATGCACTCCTAGGTCCTACACAGACCTCAAATTTGCCTCATTTTGTAGGTCTAGAAAAGGGGAATCTAATAAAGGGGGCTTCGAGGATTGGGGAATTTCGGGGATATACCCCTTGCTGTCGGCCGCCGACAGCGTAGGCCTAGTTTGATGGTGTTTTTTTCAATATCAGATGAAGTGTTCAGAAAACACATCATCATTAGTACATAGTTCGACTCAGTTTCCATTGGGTTCTCTAACACAATCCTAAATTGACATTTAAGCATTCTTACTCCAGGATGTACTAACACAGTGTGCTGTACACTTGAGTAATGGCACCTGAAAATGGGTTTTTGCAATCTAACATTAAAACCAAATTTAAAACAATAATTTAAAACAGCAATTGAAAACTGTCGTGTTATCAATGTCTTTGCCATACTTTCCATCCATGTAATGCTACCTTGTTGAATACCAACATCCACTTCCTTCAAAACTAAATTTTTTTAATTGATTCCAAACTTTAATGGCGTTGTACATACAAATATATACAAATTATTCAGCTTACTAAAGACTGCCAAAGGCCTAATTCATTCTTTTTACCCCGGCAGCTCAATTCACGATTCAATACTTCATAGTCATTTCAACACAGCGCATCAATACATCTCAGAAAAAATAATGGTAACGTTACACTTTGCCACCTCTTAAAACACTTGAGCACAAACAAGAATATAACTGACCAATTTCACCCCGTAAAAACCATAAAGTACAGGCAACTGCGTAATATATCAGGACAACCGAGGTAGATGTTCATCATGTTGAGGTGGGCCATTTCATCTCAGGATCTCCGCAAGATGAGTGTTTGTTTGCTTCTTTATTGTTTAATGACAGTTTTCAGCTATCTCATGTCACTGCCATACTCTTTTAAGCACAAGTAGGAATCAAAACACATAACAGTCATTCATACCAATGGTAGATATAGAGTCTTTCATTAGCCCAGCATTGATTTCTTTGGACTGTGAGAGGAAACCAACACACTCAGAGTAAACCCCCGTGACTGTGGGGAGGACATTCAAACCCCAGACAGAAAGGCCCCATGCCAAATTCGAGCCCACAGCCTTCTGACTGTGAGGCTGCAGATCTCCCCACTTCACCACCGTGCAGCCTCCACAAAACGAGTATCTCCGTCATCTCACCTCAAGATCGATGACGAGTCCTGGCTGGCAGAGCTGTGTCTCGAAACTAATGGAGTGGAGTTCCTCCGTCACGATGAGTGGCCCCTGAAATACCAGCATTACAAACTGAAAAATTTGCAATTGCTCGACCAAAAAAAATCCTGATCGACCAACAGCCCATCGACCAAACAATCGGCCAACCGACTAAATAGGGTCAGCCCTAATAAGACTAAAGAATTTCTGACATCAGCAACCAGTCTATCTTGCAACTAGAGATGTAAAAAGGACATGACATCAGCTACCAATTTCGGCTTGTAATTACAAATACAGCAACAGATGAGATCAGCAAATAATTCAGTCTGGGAAGTAGAAACCTACTAATTGGCAAGTATACTAGCTGTGGTACTGATTTTCGGTAATCTGAGACATGTTACACCAAAGAACCAATCCTGCAAATTTCATGCATCTATCTTTGATAGTTCTAAAGTTATGACTTATTGAAGTTGGCAAATTGCATAGCAACACTAGTTTTTCCACGAAATTGAAATTCCCCTTCTTGAAGTCTCAATATTTCAAAAAATAATTAAGATATGGGTTTATTTTGCACATAATGTACTGGATACAAGAACATTATTTTTTGTGATGAGGAGGTCAGTAGGGAACTTCTTTTGAAATCTGGTGATCACAGATGGAATTACCCATGAAGTGTGGGCTGGTACATAATATATCATGACGACCAAGGAGCTTGTGCGTCATATTGAGGTGAACTGCTAAACCCACTAATATTGCATTTTTCAGATACCCACGCACAGTCATATCTGCTAAAACTACACATAACGGACTACTGCACGCAGCCAAACACGCTAAAACTGCACCTCAGACAACCACACACAGCTAAACCTGCTAAAACAGTTTCAGACTCCCACACAGTCCAACCCGCTAATACAGCATGTTTAAAAACTCCCACACACGGCTAAAACCCCTCATACAACACTTTACAGACTCAGATACACAGCTAGACCAACTAAAACAGTATCTTTCAGACTTGGGCACAACCAAACCAGCTAAAACAGCACGTTACAGACTCCCACACACAGGAAAACCCACTAAAACAAAACATTACAGACCCTCACACACAGCAAAACCCACTAAAACAAAACATTACAGACCCCCCAAACAGCAAAACCCACTAAAACAAAAACATTACAGACCCCACACACACACAAAACAAAACCCACTAAAACAAAAACATTAAAACAAACCCCCTCACACACAGCAAAACCCACTAAAACAAAACATTACAGACCCTCACACACAGCAAAACCCACTAAAACAAAACATTACAGACCCCCACACAGCAAAACCCACTAAAACAAAACATTACAGACCCCACACACAAAAACCCAAAAACAAAAAAATTTACAGACCCCCACACACAGCAAAACCCACTAAAACAAAACATTACAGACCCCACACACAGCAAAACCCACTAAAACAAAACATTACAGACCCCCACACAGCAAAACACAGCAGACCCCATTACAGACCCCCACACACAGCAAAACCCACTAAAACAAAAACATTACAGACCCCCACACACCCACTAAAACAAAACAAAACCCCCACTAAAAAACCCACTAAAAAAAACATTACAGACCCCACACACAGCAAAACCCACTAAAACAAAACATTACAGACCCCCACACACAGCAAAACCACTAAAACAAAACATTACAGACCCCCACACACAGCAAAACCCACTAAAACAAAACATTACAGACCCCCACACAGCAAAACCACTAAAACAAAACATTACAGACCCCCACACACAGCAAAACCCACTAAAACAAAACATTACAGACCCCCACACACAGCAAAACCCACTAAAACAAAACATTACAGACCCCCACACACAGCAAAACCCACTAAAACAAAACATTACAGACCCCCACACACAGCAAAACCCACTAAAACAAAACATTACAGACTATCACACAAAGCCACACCCGCTAAAACAACACGTCAGACTATGGCACACAGCCAAATCCGCTAAAACAGTCCCTTATAAACTCCCAGATACAGCCAAACCTAAAAAACCTTCTAAAGTAGCACCTCACAGAACGCCACACATGGCAAAACCTGCTAAAACAGCACCTTATGACTCCCACACACAGCAGAACCCACCACCAAACCAGCACCTTCCGGGGTGCTGCTCATTCCTCACCTCATTTGACCTGTTGCTGCCTGCCTTCTGTTCCTTCAGTTGCTGTTTTGAAAAAACAAATACAAGTTACACATCATAGCCAAACATGGAGGACTGGGCTAACAACAGCTGATAACACAAATATCACCCAGTATTCCTAAGTCATATCGGCTCCTACCAAATGTCGAAATTCAGCAGCCAAGCTCCCATTGGACTCCTCCATGTTCATGACTTTGGTGCTGGTGCCCAGAATGTTAAACTTGCGGAAGCTGGAGAAAAATAGAAATATCAGATATACAATAACAGTACGAACAATACAAAGCCATTTCAGTCAATAAGTCTATTTCTGAATGGAATTTCCTACCCTTTCACCGTGCTTTTTTCAGTAACGTCCCTAAGAGAAAAAGAGACCTGTTAGCCAATAGTGTCCCACACTTAGCATACATCCAAATACGGAGCACAGCCACACATTCATTACAACATGGGCAGATAACAAAAACTCACTTGTCAAAAGATGCTTTGACTCTGAGTTGGTAGTTAAACTCCTGCAATTTCACCAGCAGCCTAAAAAAAAAAAAGACATTATAAGAATCAATGCGAAATCATGAAACATGACGTAATGAAATTACAGAAGAGTTGAGAAATGGGCATATTTAGAGTCCACAACCATTGAGAGCAAAATATGAAACTCCGAGTTATGGATTACTATCTAGGGGCTGGACATTGTACAGTTCTTATTAAATAATGACAAGCTTATTTTAATTACTATGTTTAATAAATTGTACTATTTCTAGGGTGCACAGAACATTAGGAC
Organism: Gymnothorax javanicus; assembly: GCA_029692085.1. NCBI lineage: Eukaryota > Metazoa > Chordata > Actinopteri > Anguilliformes > Muraenidae > Gymnothorax > Gymnothorax javanicus. The sequence continues at coordinate 28,512,874 of CM056205.1, read as the reverse complement.
AGTAAGAAGTGAGTAGAAAGTAACTAACAGCTCCTGTAAAGATCAGAGGTGGTACCTAAGTTTAACAGTGAACTGCACACCGGTCTTCAGCACCAGAGGTCTCTGTGGGTGTGTGGGCATGCAGGGCTGTCTCTCCACCACGAAGGAGCTTTAAAAGAACACAATCCACACCTAAGCATGAGCACTGCTAACTCGGCTAACCAGCATTCTCACTCACACACACACAACACACACAGGCACACACGCACGCACGCACACGCACAAACACTCACACACACACACACACACACACACACACACACACCTAATTATACATACATACGCAGTCAACTACGCCCATCACCGGCTTTACTCTCACACACACTGTGCTCATTCAAGCGACCTCCATTTTCACTTATACACAGCCAAATTAGCCAGGCACCACTCTCACACACAAACGCACAATAACACACACACACACAAACACATAACTAACTCATCTAACCACTGCCCTAACTTAAACACACATACACAGCGAACCACCGTTCTCACTAACACTCACTGAAGTACACAACACATCTCATTTCAGACAGCCAACCACCTCCGTCTATAACACGCACACAACAAAGCAAAAAAAAAAAAAACTACATCCCTCACACACAACTAACAATCTTTCTTACTAACACACAAAACAACAAGAGCACAATTCATGTTCCAGAAACAGCACAGCTAACCTAGCAGACCCCCTACCTCACTGATACACACAACAGACCACACTTCACTCACCAACCCAACTAAAAACCTTTCTCACAAACACGTACACAGCTAACCAGCTTTCTCACTAACACACACAACAAAGCATGCTACAAACCTCACGCACACAGCTAACCGTGACCCTCATTTATTTAAACTTTGACTTCAAAAAATAACTGTAAGGGACAATATACATCAAAAAGTAACTTTCACTTTTAAGTCAAGGTTTGAACAACATGATTGTGAATAATTGTCTTTTGCAACATGAAGATTATAATCATAATAATAATAATCATAATACAATCCTCGTCATAGTTATTATTGCTTCCATTTTTATAAGACAGAAGCCAGTAACTGAACAAAATACAAACTGAAATCAGGAAAACAGAGGGAGGAAGGAAGAAAAGACAGAAAAAGTATGAAAAAGTAGTTAGAATATGAGATGAAAAAATTTTTCACCAGATGCATCTCCAAGGCCGAGTGCAGCATGTCCTCTGTGCCCGAAAGGGCACCGCAGCGCTGCCGTGTGGGCTCTCACCTGATGACAAGTGTCCGAAGAAGAGAGAGCGCCTGCTCCTCCAGGGAACTTTTCTTCCGTGTGATGGGGTCATTCTCATAAGTGTATTGCTGCTCCAATTCCAGAAGCTTCCGCAGCTGCTGCCGAATCTGCTGCAAACACTCAGCCACCGTCGTGAACCTGCGGGTTATCCGGGGCAGTGAGAAACCACGCCTCCACACTTTACACCTTCTGACACTGAGCCTACACACTGTACACCTCTGATACAGCGCCAACACACTTTCTACCTCCGATACTACGCCTACATTGTTTACACCTCTGGTTCAGTGCCGACAGTCTTCAAATCTCAAATACAGCACCTACAGACTTTACACCTCTGCTACTGCGCCTTCACACTTTACACCTCTGATACTGCACCTTCAGGCTTTACACCTCTGATACTGGCACTACACACATTACACCTCTGATACTGGCACTACACACTTTACACCTCTGATACTGGGCCTTCAAACTTTACACCTCTGATACTGCACCTTCAGGCTTTACACCTCTGATACTGGCACTACACACATTACACCTCTGATACTGGCACTACACACATTACACCTCTGATACTGGCACTTTACACCTCTGATACTGGCATTACACCTCTGATACTGGCACTCTGATACTGGCACTACAGGCATTACACCTCTGATACTGGCACTACATGCATTACACCTCTGATACTGGCACTACACACATTACACCTCTGATACTGGCACTACACACTTTACACCTCTGATACTGGGCCTTCAAACTTTACACCTCTGATACTGCACCTTCAGGCTTTACACCTCTGATACTGGCACTACACACATTACACCTCTGATACTGGCACTACACGCATTACACCTCTGATACTGGCACTACACGCATTACACCTCTGATACTGGCACTACACGACACACCTCTGATACTGGCACTACACGATTACACCTCTGATACTGGCACTACACCCTCTGATACTGGCACTACACGCATTACACCTCTGATACTGGCACTACACACATTACACCTCTGATACTGGCACTACATGCATTACACCTCTGATACTGGCACTACACGCATTACACCTCTGATACTGGCGCTACACACATTACACCTCTGATACTGGCACTACACACTTTACACCTCTGATACTGGGCCTTCAAACTTTACACCTCTGATACTACACCGTCAGGCTTTACACCTCTGGTACTGGCACTACACACATTACACCTCTGATACTGGCACTACACGCATTACACCTCTGATACTGCGCCTTCATGCATTACACCTCTGATACTGGCACTACACACATTACACCTCTGATACTGGCACTACACACATTACACCTCTGATACTGGCACTACACGCATTACACCTCTGATACTGGCACTACACGCATTACACCTCTGATACTGGCACTACACACATTACACCTCTGATACTGGCACTACACACTTTACACCTCTGATACTGGGCCTTCAAACTTTACACCTCTGATACTGGCACTACACACATTACACCTCTGATACTGGCACTACACGCATTACACCTCTGATACTGGCACTACACGCATTACACCTCTGATACTGGCACTACACGCATTACACCTCTGATACTGGCACTACACGCATTACACCTCTGATACTGGCACTACACACATTACACCTCTGATACTGGCACTACATGCATTACACCTCTGATACTGGCACTACACACATTACACCTCTGATACTGGCGCTACACGCATTACACCTCTGATACTGGCACTACACGCATTACACCTCTGATACTGCGCCTTCATGCTTTACACCTCTGATACTGGCACTACACGCACTTACACCTCTGATACTGGCACTACACACATTACACCTCTGATACTGGCACTACACACATTACACCTCTGATACTGGCACTACACGCATTACACCTCTGATACTGGCACTACATGCATTACACCTCTGACACTGGCACTACACACATTACACCTCTGATACTGGCACTACACGCATTACACCTCTGATACTGGCACTACACACATTACACCTCTGATACTGGCACTACACACATTACACCTCTGATACTGGCACTACACGCATTACACCTCTGATACTGGCACTACACCTCTGATACTGGCACTACACACATTACACCTCTGATACTGGCACTACATGCATTACACCTCTGATACTGGCACTACACGCATTACACCTCTGATACTGGCGCTACACGCATTACACATCTGATACTGACACTACACACATTACACCGCTGATACTGGCACTACACACTTTACACCTCTGATACTGGGCCTTCAAACTTTACACCTCTGATACTACACCGTCAGGCTTTACACCTCTGGTACTGGCACTACACACATTACACTTCTGATATTGCACCTATATGCTTTGCACCTCTGATACTGTGCCAACACACTTTACACTGCTGACACTGTGCCAACTCGCTTTCCTCTGACACTGTTCCGACACGCTTTACAAGCAGTAAATATCCAAATAAGAGAGTACTGAGGTGGCTAGTCATTGTTAGCTTGCTGCTGGTGTCAAAGTGAAATCCGTGTGAAAATATACAATCAGGTACGGATACTATCTGCCATGAGACAAATTAGAATTCATTTTAAGAGCCGGGCCATTCCAAGATTAACCTATAGGATGTATAGGTGTAAATGTAGTTGTGAGACTATAAATGTGCCAACACATCCATAGAAAAATTACCAATAAAAATGTTGCATAAAGGCATTCTACTGCAGACGAGTTCCTAAAATCACAGTCCTCGAGGACCTGGGACTGCTGGTTTTTCGCCCTCCCCTTATCTGACAATCCAGCCAGAAGCCAGTCTCACCAATCTGACAGTTAATTGTTGGGCCCCATAAAAAAATATTAGTTTATCATCTCTGCCCGCACCAGAAGATTGTGGCCACATCAATTTTTTTTAAGCTTTTTTTTGTATCGAACAAAGGGCAATCAGCATGATGCTCTTTGTGAGTAGCGCAAATGTACCCATAAACGGATACTTAGCCGTTTACCTTGAAAAGTTATGTACCTGTGTTGTTCTCAGTCGAGCACCGGAAAATAAACAGGTCTAGAAACCTAGAAAAACAAACGCATAAGTAAACTCTACATAAAAAAAAAATATATTCGCTTGAAAATAAAATCTGCCCTCCAGCATCCCGTACTTCAGATTAAAAAGATATTAAACTAATGTATTTTTATGGGGCCTTAAGTTAATTATTAGGGAGGACAGAAAACCAGTGCTAGACTTCAGCTTCAAGGGCCACATTTGAGGTTCCCAGCCATGAGGGATTTAGGGTAGCATCTAAATTCTCCTATTTGTATTTTCTTGCTCCTAATTCCATGTTTGATACGGACATTTTTCTGGATCCACTATCTTGCAGGTCATCTCAAAGAGCTTATTTTTTAATTTAGCTTAAAGCCATGACAAGAAAAATTAACGACAGAAGCTGGCATTTGGGGTGCAACTGTTCACAAAACTCACTCCCAGATTGTTAAGAGTCATGGATCGGATCATTTTTCGGATCAGCAGAATAAATAAAAAAGGGAGACAACTTTGCCATCCATTCACTCGATAAAACACATACAGGGCTTAAACGAAAAACAACATTTTAGATGTTTAATGTTTAAATAAAATCTGAAAATGGCCAATATAAAATATTCAATATTCAATTTTGTTTAAACATGGTACAAAAATAGCCTGTGTTCGCAACATCATTGATTATTCATTCATTTTCACACATAACGACTGTTTGTGATGAGGCTAAATATAAAATTTTGAGTTGTGATTATACGTATCCGCAAACATTCTTTGAACGGGCATTCAGCACTCTAAAAACTTCCACAGTCCGCCTCCCTGCTCCTTAGGAAGTTGATGGAGGGTTCATTTTGTTTCCAATGTGATCTGAAAAACTATGTGAAGTTATTTGTAACAGCTTACAGTGTATAAGAGATGGAGTTTCGTGGATGCCGCACAAAAATAAATGCATTTTTATACCGGGTAAATTTTACCAGATGACAGCATAGACAGCCTACAGCTTAAATGCCCGTGATTTGAATATGAATTCATCTTGAGCAAGTACAACACAACACAATCTTGGGAGGAGTCAAAGACTGGAGGACTTCAATATTTAAGTTTACCCCCTGGCGGTTCTGGTGTTAAAAAGCAACAGTTGCAGTTAAGCTGTATTTCACACGATGATTAAATTTTGCTATTTATCTGCAGTTTGCATGCATGCTAATCTGTAGAGATCACATCACACCAGATCCATCTACAACGTACGTGCCGTCATCAGAAACGAATGCCGCTACATGTGACATTTCAAAAGAAACGACAAATCATTTCTTGAAAAACCTATTTCCTCAATTCTTCTCTTCTAGCATGGTTTCCTTGCGTCTCTTCATGCATCCTCGGACACAAGGAAACCAAGACGCAAGGAAAAGACTATGTGAGAGACACTAGGATTAAATTTAAGAGAATAAAGATAGCGTGTGAAACAGTGCTTTGGCCTTTACCAGGTCTGTAGCTGATCCAAGCAGGAGTTTGGTGGGCCTCCGATGCAGGCGATCTGCTGCCTGCGTCTCCATTCAGGCAGCTCATTTGTCAGCAGAGCGCACTGGATCTGCTCCACCACGTTCAGCGCGTCTTCCATCTGACACACCACTTCCTGTGGAGCACATCCCCTGCATCCATCATACCCAACGCCACCAAGGCAAGCTTTCTGCGTGCCTAAAGCCTGGCATCATGCTATGCATACTTGCCTATGCATAATTTCATGAACAACTCCCAAAGAGCATTTTGACTTAACTGAACAATAGTACTGCCAATCTCACAGCACTGACAATCTCCCAAACCAGTGGTCCTGGGGCACCCTTGTGTATGCTGGTTTTTGGTCCAACAGCTAATACCGTCGTAATTGTAAACATCTTCTTACTTTTCTTAATTAAATCGTTTTTGAGCCTAAGGGATTTTTGCCCCGTTTGACCTTATTTTCTGAAGTAACCATAAATCAGGCGTAACTTGCAAAGCTAGTCCCAGCAGACAATGAGAGACATGCCCACATTCCCATAAACACTCCAATGGATATCACACACTGCTCCGCCCTGCATTGAAAAAACACTTTGGTGCACAATCTGGGACTGATGTTGCTCCGAACATTATTTGCATAAGTTTATAAGACACAAATTCTAAACCCAGTGTCAATGTCTCAACTATTATAAGACAACTGAATCTATAATTTCATCAGAGTTAATTTTTCCCTTATTACACAATAAAAACAGATTGTCAAGACTCTGTAAGATTCTCTGAGAGTGATGGATGTCTTTTCCTGATGCCTCACTGATGTTTTCCATATAGGTTAAGGACAAGTAGTCAGGAATTAGACAACAGCATGCAATTTTCTGACCTTGAAACCTAAAAATGCTACCCCTCCCATTGGCTTTAACCAATCAGGGCCTTTCTCTGACCTCTGTATCCTGATTGGTTGCTGGGCAGCCCAATCATGTCCCTTGCTGAGTTTCATGAGCGTTCATGAGAAACTTGAAACTGGCGGAAAGCGTCCAAATCTCTGTCTACTTTTCCAATTCCTCCATTGCTAAAAACTGCATATACTGGCAGTCACCCAAGAGGGTGGTGGACTGAGTAAGAAATAAAACCCATGTCGCTTTCCGAAGAGGGAAATAACTTGGGAATTTCAGATGTTTGAAATCGGATGCTGAGTTTGCAACCTTTCTTCTCAATAGGTAACAAGCAGTGTTATTTTAAAGTATTATCTTGTGACATGAAATACGTAACATTAGCTTGGTTGTAATAATTGCAACCCATATAAACGGAGCAAAAGTGTTTGAAAGATCTTCAGGCATTGTGCTAGCAAATAGCTTGTAGGTATGCTTGCACATTAACAATGTAGCACTGGCCTGCACATTTATTTTCAGTGACTGGGTTCAAGTTGTCATAATCAGGGATGAGAATGACTTACAAGGAAAAAAAAGGAAAATAAGAGCCGGGGGCCTGGTGGCTATAGGCCTCCAGCCACGTCCAGGGCAGAGCCCTAGTGAAGCCCCCCCCCAGAAGCTACTGATGTTTAGAGATCGTAGAGAGGAAAAAATGCCCCAGAAACAACAAAGTCATGTTTAATTTACCAGTTCAACAACCTTTTCTTGCACCTGAATATCTGCACCATGATAAACAGAATCAGCACAATAAGCTCAAAGAACATTTCAATGTCTGCATGGTCAACAAGAAATGTTTCACACTTCACGATGAAATCCTTCAAAAAAAATCGAAAACACAATTTTATGGCTGTAGCACGATCTAAGACAATTGGGACTGGGAATGGAAAGACCTTAAAAGTTGCATAGTCTTCAGAAAAAACTCCCGTTCAGAAAATTCCACCAGTACACAGGTGAAAAGGTAACAGGTGATTCAATTATGAATGCATACAAAAGTCACATAAGGCATGATTGTTCACCACCAAGATGGTTCATGGATTGCCACTTTGCCAAAAGCTGTGTGAGCAAATATTCGCACAGTTTAAGAATGATGATCTTCCCACCAGCAGCCCATAATACTGAGTAAAGATTCTGAAAATTCAGAGAAACCGAAGCAATATCCAAGTGTAAAAGACTAGCCAGAAAACCAATACTGGCTTGCGCATGACCTTCAAGTCCTCAGACAGCACTGCATCAAGAACCAACATGCTTTTGTGAATACTTCAGATTCAGAAGACCTGTGCCAGTGAACAAAGCTTGTCGAAGCATCATCAAATGCAAGTTAAGACTCAACTATGAAAAGAGAAAGCCATATATCAACACCAGAACCACTGCCGATTTCTCTGGGCTTGATCTCATCTGAATTGGACTGACTGGGAAGCGAAAGGGAGTGCTGAAAAGTCCATCTTTAAAATTGTTTTTAGACAAAATTAATGTCTTTTCAGGGCAAAGGGAAGGACCTTCCCAAATGTAATCAGTGACATGTACAAAAACCAGCATCTATCACAGTGCACTCAGCACTCTGCACTCAGCACAGGACAACTTGTGCACCTTTGGAGGCAGAACTGATTAAAAAGGTACACACACGTTTTGGAAGAAATATGTCTCTTCTTATTTAAGGCTGCCACTGCTTGTTCCAGCAGAAAGCTAGCTTTGCAGTCAGTGCAGGCACTGCCTGGAGCCAGACCTGTCTCCCATTGAAATGTCTTGTGGATTATGAAGTGCAAAATACAACAATGGAGACCCAAGACTGTTGAACACCTGAAGTCCTACAACACACAAGAATGGAAACAAAGTCCGGTTTTGAAATTCCAACAATCACTGCTCTCAGTTTCAAAGTGACTTGTGAGGGTTATTAAAAGGAGAGGGGATGTTATGCAGTGGTGAACATGCACCTGTCTCAACATAAGTGAAACAAATTGCAGACATTTTAAATGGGCTATTGTTTTCAAAAAGAAGAAGCTGATGAGTTGAAACATTCTTATTTTGTCTTTGTAATTTTTTCTTTTCAATTGAATACGGGTTAATAGGGATTTGCAAATTACTGTTTTTATTTACATTTAACTTACAGTCCCAGTTCTTCTAGACTTGAGGTTCTAGACCAATATGCACATTGAAACTCTTCAGGGCATGCATAGCTATTTCTGACATTATGTGGCTTACAACAGTAAATAATCCTTATGACCATGAATAGTGAAATTAAGACCTTTTTTTAAAATTCTCAACAATTGCAGTTGGAACAAAAACCAGCATAAACAGGGGGTCCCCTGGACTGACACTGAGCAACTGTTCTTAACGAATGTAAAGTCCATCTGGCTCCTGTATATTTGAGGCTTCGGCGAAACAGCTGATTTCCGATGAGTAAAAATGAACCTGAATTCTGCGGCAAACTTCACATTGTGATCACAGTCCGAGTAAATCCAGCCCTGGGATTTGGAGGTGTGGTCAGTATATAACATGCTGATGGGGGCTCTCTCACCTCTCTGTTGATGTTCAGCCGGAGGAACATCTCGCGAATCAGCATCTCTTCACGCTTCACCTCCTTCTGGTTGGCTCCATTCACATCAAGCTCTGCTCACAAAACACAAAGCATTGCCATTTTCAACCTGCACTCCAAGTATGGAACTCCCTTATGTACAACCTCAATTCCGAAATAGTTGGGACGAAGTGTAAATTTGAATAAAATCAAAATGCAATGACTTTCAGATCACGTGAGCCAATATGTTGTTTACAATATAACAGATAACATTTCAAATGTTGAAACTGAGACATTTTACATTTTTATCCACAAAATGAGCTTATTTCAAATTTTCTGGCTGCAACAGGTCAAAAAAGTAATGAAAAAGCAATTAATATATAAGAGAATCAGTTGAAAGAACATTTAGCAAGTAATTCAGTTAACTGGCATCAGGTATGTAACATGATTGGCTATAAAAGGGACGTCTTAGAGAGGCTGAGTCTCTCAGAAGTAAAGATGGCCAGACGCTCTCCAACCTGTGAAGGCTTGCGTAAAAAAATTGTGGAATACTTTAAAAACAATGTTCCTCAACGTCAAATTGCAAAGGCTTTGAAGGTCTCATCATCGACAGTGCATAACATCATCAAAAGATTCCGAGAAACTGGAAAAATCTCTGTGTGTAAGGGACAAGGCCGAAGATCTTTACCCGGATGCCCGTGATCTTCGGGCCCTCAGACACCACTGCATCACTCACCGGCATGATTCTGTCATTGACATTACTAAATGGGCCCAGGAATACATCAAGAAACCACTGTCTGTAAACACAGTCCGCCGTGCCATCCACAGATGCCACCTAAAACTTTATCATGCAAAAAGGAAGCCATTGTTGAGCATGATCCAGAAGCGCCGCCGTATTCTGTGGGCCAAGGCTCATTAAAATGAACTGTTGCAAAGTGGCAAAGTGTCCTGCTGTCAGAGGAGTCCAAATTTGACATTCTTGTTGGAAATCCAGGGCGTTGTTTCCTCTAGACTAAAGAGGAGAAAAACCACCCCTCCTGTTATCAGCGTTCAGTTCAAAAGCCAGCATCTCTGATGGTATGGGGATGCATTATTGCATATGGTGTGGGATATTTGCATGTTTTAAAAAGCACCATGAATGCTGAAAGGTATAACAAGGTTTTAGAGCAACACATCTATTCCAGGGAAGGCCTTGTGTATTTCAGCAGGACAATGCAAAACCACATACTGCAGCTATTACAACACTAAGGCTTCGTAGTAGAAGAGTCCGTGTGCTGAACTGGCCTGCCTGCAGTCCTGATCTTTCATCGATTGAGAACATCTGGTGCATAATTAAATGAAAAGTCTGTCAAAGGAGACCCAAAACTCTCCAGCAGCTGGAAGCCTGTATTAAACAAGAGTGGGATTAAATTCCAATGGCTAAACTCAAGAAACCTGTCTTCTCAATGCCCAGACGCCCCCACTCTGTGTTAAAAAGAAGGGGATGCTACAACATGGTAAACAGGCCCCTGTCCCAACTGTTTTGAGACCTGTAGCAGCCATCAAATTTGAAATGAGCTCATTTTGTGGATAAAATTGTAAAATTTCTCAGTTTCAACATTTGCTATGTTATCTCTGTTCTATTGTAAATAAAATTCTGGCTGGTGTGATTTGAAAATCATTGCATTTTGATTTTATTCACAATTTACATTTTGTCCCAACTATTTAGGAATTGGGGTTGTACTTATACTTCTATTCCTGTTATTATTACTGTGGTTGCTATTGCTAAATGTGCTCAGATGAAGTTTAACGCTTGGGTTTAAAGAACGAGACCACAGAAGTACACCAGCTATACAAACCATTTACGAAAAACCTGCCCGAATATGCAAGACTGATATTTTTACAGCAAAAGCATTAGAAACAAGAGCACTGAGAGAGCGCAGCACCTCCGCCACGCCAAGGCAACTCTGTGCATTAGTGATTTTCGTTGGCTGATCTAGGGTATTGTTGCATTCCACCGCCAGGTAGCAGCAAAACCCAAAAGTACGCCTATTTGAAATCCGGCCCATCAGAAAAACTTGAAATCTCTGCCAGCATAGATGGATTTGAACTTTGGTCTATATCTCGGCTGTACTTTAGCCTAGATATGCCAAAGTTTAATCACTTGTTCCTCTTGTGCTACTCTAAAATCCTGCAAAGTTTGGTTAAAATCTATGCGGCCGTTTTGAGATATCCTGCTAACAGACAGACAGACAGACAGACAAAAGGATCGCCACCAAAATTTAATGGGTTCTCTCTTGGATCAAGACATGCCTGTGTATCAATTTTCATGATGATCCGCTCAGTTGTTTTTGAGTAATCCTGCTAATAGAAAAACAAATAAACGAAGGTGATTTTATAACCTCCTTGGCGGAGGTAAAAATAAAATTATCACTGTCTTTTTGAAACTAGCACAGTGTCCAAGATAAAGCCCCTCCAATTTTGGATAACTTCTTATGAAATTGCAATATTGCACTTTAGACAGTCTAAACATGACTTGATATGCAAAGCTATTTCTGACATAATGCGTCATCGTTGGGTAAATAATCCTTCAGAACATGATAAGTTTGACAAGAAAACAATTAGGAACGTGCAAAAATTCTGCTATTGGAGCCATGATGGAAACATAAACCAGCACACACAGGGGGACCCCATGACTGAGGGTTGGGAACCACTAGTCCCTCAGGTCACATCCTCCTTCACTCAGATAGACAATGCATATGAGCAGTGATCCAGATATTTCAATACATTAGTGCATTAACCCCTTGCATACGGGTCTGTATTCGACTGTATGTCCGAGTGACCAGAGTATACACAGTACATACGAGGCAGTCAGGCGGGACCCGCATATGTGTGAGCAGGCGATCTGCTCCCGTGGCCGGGTACCACATATTCGCAGATGGGTACGCTGGATGGTGTGTGGTATCTATATACAAGTGCTGCGATGCGATTGCCGTGAATGATTTTGTACCAGTATTGGGACGGACTAATGAAGTACCTGATCGTTCATTGGTTGTGCATCCTGATCTCAAGATATAAATTTTGAACGTCCGGGCACGTAAGTCAAAATATACGGTGAACTGCTTCAATTGGTATATAAGCCGAGGTTTTTCAGCGCATTTGTCTTTCGCATCTTGCAATAAGATAATCAACAACCAATGGAACTAAACTCTCATATCTTCTACTTCGGTAATTTTTGAGCCATGTCACCACAAGTTGATCTAGCCGATCTGTTCGCATCCACTGAGTCCATCCATGAACTGAAGGCGCCAGCTCCGAACAGACTCCTTGGAGGACACTTCTTGGAGAGCCATCCACCCACAGCAAAGACCCAAAAACCGTGGAAACAGTGCATCGTCTGCTCCAAGAACAAAGTTCGCCGTGAGTCCCAGTTCAGATGTGACACTTGCAAAGTTAGTTTGGGTGTCGAACCAGGTAATAAACTGTGCCACACGAAATGGGTGTACTGGAATGTGAGTGATTTTGAATATTTTTCAGTATTCATTTATACAGAATTTACTCAGAGTGAAAAATGAAGCATAAAAATTCAGTTTGTATTGTCGTGTTGTGCCATCATCCAAAAATTGTAGATAAAATACTTTTCCAGGCAATCATCACAGCACACAAGCGAAGAATGAAATACTTCCTTGGCGATCGTCACAAGAGCCAGCCAACTATCCCGACCACGACAGCGTGGCCGCATACTCAAATCAGGCCACGGTGGTCAACAGAGCACTCCGCGCCTTTGCGGTTCCCGGCATGCGGGTCAGCAAGCCAGCCCGTGTATGTGCGTTTCCCGTATGCAAGGGGTTAATAAATCTTTCTCTCTGAAACACACTGCCAGGCCCCCTCTTATCGTACCTCTGTTTTGTAGAGACTTGTACTTGAAGTCATGATCATCTTGCAGGTCCTCAAGAGATTTAATCTTCTGCTCAATTCCCTGCAGGCAGAGAAGCAAAAGCTCAGTAATGGCAATGATCCTCAGAGAGCAGGTGAACATAATGATGCTTCTCCATACCCTGACCATCGGATAAAGGCCATGTAGCTGCAGGACTCTCAGTGCAGGAGAGAAGGTTAGTATTTACAGTGCTAAACAAATTTATTTGACCACCACCCAATGTAAGGTTTATGCCACAGCTGCCCTAAATTAACAGTATTGGTAATTACCAAAATAATTTTTATGTTTCTGTAATGGTTAATCCACCAGTATGTGCAAGCTCTTTGACTGATATGATATTTTTAATGCTAAAATGTAATTATTGTTGTTAACCATGAATTTTAGAATTTACCATTTTACAAAAAAGCTGAAAAAAAATAGTTAAAGCACATTATTGTTTTTTTTATTAAGATGCCAAATAACAGTTATTTTCTTGCATTACTGAACATAAAAATTTGTTTTAGTGGTTGAGTCCAAGAATGCAAGCTGTTATCAAGGCCAAAGGAGGTCAAACAAAATATAGTTTTTTTTTTTTTTTTTTTATGTGTGAATAAGGACTACTTAGTGGTTTCAGTTCATTATTTGCCAAAGAAGTAACAAAATAATTTTAGTTTTAAACATGTTTTTGACAAATTTCTTAAATATTTGTGTTTTCTCATTTTTTTATGACAGGTCATCAAATAAATTTGTTAATCTTTGGGCAGACTCCATGGCTCCAGTAAAGGAGAAACAGGTTTGACTTTATTTCTTTGGGCAGATTTGAGGAGCCAATATAGGAGGGACAGGTTAGCATGTAATTCTTTGGGCAGACTTTTGGGGCCCATTTGAGGAGAAACTGGATGGCATGCATCATTTTACACAGGCTTCATGAGCCCAGCACGGGTGGGACAGGTCAGTATGCATCTCTTTGGGGAGATTTTTGGAGCCTAGTACAGGATAAACCACTACAGTTCCTGTCAATAGTTTGGACACACTCTGCTGAAGTCACAGCACTCTGTTTTTAGAGAAATCTAACCGGCTTCACTTCTCTATATAATCTCAAATGGAATCTTCTAAGAGGTAAACAGTCAGAAGATAAAAGAGAATAATTTTCTTGCTTGAATAGTGTTCAAAATGTTTTAATTCTCAAAGAAGTCATATGTAGCAAAGTAAATAGACAAACAAGCTCTTCCCATTTTCCAACAGCCAAAGTAAAGTTTTGGGACTTATTTGGCAAAAAGGTTGAAGAAAAGCACACCACAATGCAGCACGTCTTTGGGAAGTTAGACAGTCGCGCAGCTGCAAATTCATTATGGCCACATAACTACTGCCCTAGTTAAAAAAAAAGAAAGGGGGAACATGCACAGCAAGTCAGCATGTATGACAACAAATGCTAGTTAGTTAAATGGCTTTAACAATTAGATCTTTTTTTTTTGAAAAATAAAGGGTGCTTCTTTCTTTATTTAACATGAATTGTCAGAAAAATGCAGGTATGTTCAAACTTGAAAAGTTTGGACACACTTCGCCAATGTTACAGCACTCTATTTACAGAGAAATCTGAGCGGCTTAACCTCTCTATATGATCTTAAATGGATTCTTGTAAGAGGTAAACAGTCAGACGGAGAATAATTTTCTTGTTTGAAGAGTGTTTGAAATTCTGGAATCCTCAAAGAAGCCATATTTTGCAAAGTAAAGAAACAAACAAGGTGCTTCCATATTCCAACAGCCGAATTAAAGTCAAGCTGTTTTGGGACTTACTGGGCAAAAAAGTCAGTGAAGTCCACACCACAAGCACAGCATATCTTTGAAAAGTTAGACAGCGGCGCAGCTGCAATCTCATCATTGCCATATTACTACCCTACTAAAGAAAAAAAAAAATTGAGCATGCTCAGCAAATGCGACAACAAATGCTGATTAGTTTGAAGTATTTAAGAATTAGATATTTTTTCTGCAAAATAAAGGGTATTTCTGTAGTTAAAATGTTAGAAAAATGTGGGTATGTCAAAAGTTTTGACTGGTACTGTATGTACCTCTTTGGGCAGATTTTCAGAGCCCTGCACAGGAGGGACAGGTTAGTATGTGACTGTCTAGGCAGATGTTAAGAGCCCAATGCAAGAAGGACAGGTTGGAATGCATCTCCCTGAGCAGATTTTAGGGGCCCAGTAATGAGAAGATAGGTTGGCACGAGACTCTTTAGACAGATTGTACGAGCTCAATAAAGGGGGGGACAGGTTAGCATGTGACTCTTTGGGCAGATTTTAGGAGCTCAGTACAGGACGGACAGGTATTCTTTGAGCCCATGTGAGGAGCCCAATGCTGGAGGGACAGGTTAGTATGCAACTTTTAGGATATACTTTAGGAGCCAAATTCTGAAGGGACAGGTTATTATGTGACTTTGTGGGTAGATTTTAGGAGCTTGGCATAGAAGGGACAGGCCAGTGTGAGTCTCTGTCAGAAGACCACGACGGCTCATTTTTACCTGGACTCTGTTCTTAATGTCCTTCACTCTGTTATCCAGCTCTCTCTGCTTCTCCACCACCATGCTTGTCTGTGTGGTTCCAACATTGTCCTGGCAAAGACAGCACATGATGCAGCCATTCAATCACAAGGTCACACGAAAAATTCAGCGCATAAATTCCTCACCATTAGAACTGTCATGTTCCGAAAAAGAACTTCTTATGATAAGACGTGTAAAGGAAATTCCCTCTCTTTAGTATTCATACTAGTTGCTCAGACGAGAGTAAAGATCACAGACCACGAGGTTAAAACTCACTGGCAGCAAGATCAAAGGTCACAGACGGAAGGATTAAGGCTCACAGACTGCAAGAGTTAAACTCACAGACAACAGGATTCATTCAGGATTAAAGCTCATAGAAAGTATAATTAAAGTATCACAGACTCCAGGATTACAGATCAGAGACTGCAGGATTGAAGCTAAGATTACAGGATCAAAGATCAACTGCAGTATTAAAGCTCATACACTACTAGGATTACAGCTCACTGACCGCAGGACTAAAGCTAATAGGCTGCATGATTATAGCAGACAGGCTACAGGACTAAAGCTCACAGACAGCAGGATAAAAGCTCACAGATTTCAGGCTAAAGCTTATAAATAACAGGACTCATGATCAAAGACTAAAAATTTTAAGCCTTTAAAACTTGCGGTTACAGACGAGCCAATTGTTCAGTTGATTAACATTATATAAAGCTTTAGCTGTTTTCATTCATAAAGAAATATGTTAGCCAATCATTCAACAGCCTTCTAGGAGCAAATTTTTTTCTGTTGCCTTGGAGTCAGATGCTTTGAACCTAAAGGGTGCAACTATGTGTTTCTCACAAAAAATAGCAACTTCCTATAGCTAAATATAGTTAACACCACAATAGTAATGACGGATATGATAAATACAGTTAACAATGCAATAATCATAACATTGTAATAATAATCAACATATTGGCCTAATACATGGCACATATAAACATAAATTCATAAATATCTGTAATAAATATGGCAACATAATCGTAATGGTGTAAATGATGCAAAAATACACAGTTTTTCGTCAAATAATACAAACATTTCCTTGGGGAAGGTCCCCGGGTCCAAGTAACCTTTCCCCCCCAAATACACATAAGTCCAATTTTGTTCATGGATGCAGTCTTCTTTAAACAGCAAACACATTTCAGAAGCTATGCAAGATGTTTCTGGACAAAAAAATGCTCCAAAGATGACAGTATTTATCAGCGAAGTGCCGGCTGGAGGTAATACACTAGGCTAGGCCAAATCACCACCTTTCATCACAGAATCATAACATATGTACATTTTTTTCCCCGATCTCAACTATTCAATAATTATCAAGTTAGCACGTAATGTGAATCACGCAATGTCTCCTCAGTTTTAGAAAATTATGTCTCATGTTCTTACATACTGACTTCAAAATATATTTGAAAGGAAATCTTCTAAATGACTTACAATAAGTGTTATGATTAAAATTAACTTCACACTGCACACGCACAGCCCACGTTCATCAACAGAAATGCATTTGTGATAACACATCGACTTTATTGCATTGATTTATGAAATAAACGAATATTACAACAGATAAGATCTTTCAAAACTGATTGTGTTGGTGAGAAAACTGCAAGACTCAAGGCCCCAGAAAATTAAGGCTGTGGAGTGAGTTACCTGAAAATGTTCGCAAGCAGGCAACTAGACAGCTAATGCTAACTAATCTTAATTCCCGCACCAACGTTATGTAATGTTCTGGATAAAGTTATTAACCTCATAAGCCCTGAGCCTCTGGTTCGAAAATGACATGCCCAAAATGAAATGAGTATATCTCTGTAACTACTTGGCCCATTTGAATAATCTTGGTATCATAATAAAGGTAACACCTTGGGGATTTCTGTTGTGGTGTAAAAATCAGTATATATGTCACTGAGTCAGAGTAAATGAAGATGGAACGCAGCATAAATAAAAGATCTCAATTGCGCCTAACAAAGTTTTTCTTCTATCCCTTGTGAACTTATTTAGTTGCAGTCTGAAACCTCTAAAAAATTACAGCACAGAATCTCATCATTATCTGTGCCAATGTTTATTCTAATCAAGTACATCAGAGCAAATTACAGAGGAAAGTCCAGGTGGCTTCTCCAAATTGGCAGTTCAGGTACCTTGTGTGCCATTTCAGATTTCTCAGGTACCAAACTGTAAAACTCATTAAATTTCATTAGTATGCCACGACAGGCATACATTCCATCCAAGTACAGCCACATTTTTAATTTTTTAAATTTCTTACATTTTTTTATTATTATTTCTGCCAGTCCTGTATACATTTTCCCATTCAAAGAAAATACATACAAAGAAAATGAAGTTTGACTCCACTGGAGCAGATTTATTTAAAAAAAAAAAACAAGCAAATAAACAAAATTACAAATACAAAGATAAGGTAGAAATGGTAAAAAAGTAAAAAAAAAAACCCCAGTAATTATTTATACAAGAATTATGGCCTAAATTTTATGGCCTAAATTGGTGCATGCCATCCCGGGGTTTAAACCCCAGTCTCCCAGGGGACAGCGCATCGTTCTAACTACTAGGCTATATCAGCTGACCGATTCCCGGCGGTGAAATTGTCGATATAAAGAGTGAGTCAAGAAAATGGGTCATGCATCCCAGCTTAGCGTTTGTACTGCTGCCTGTCTTAGTGCTTGTGCGAAATGGCGCAAGGATTCTCAGTCAGAAAAGACTTTGAAAACGACTGTTGAATGAATATTAAGCGGATAATCATACTAAAAACACTACAAACAAACTAGTTAAGCGTTTATACTGTCGCGCTCTTCAAGTACAAGTAAATGGCCCGTGGACTCAGTTTAACGCACCAGGAACACAAAGCTCTACCTCCGGCCAGGTTTGTGCGATTAAGGTGGTTTAGGGCTTATTGGAACCATCAGAGCCCATAAAATGGCCAGTCGCAATGTCTAATTGACAGCATCACAAGCCAATCACAGAGAGGAAAATACATTGCGAGCAAGCGGAATGCTCAGGAGCTGAAATCCTTTGAAACAGTGCCCCGGCAAGAAAACATGCATGGAGACTGGAAGATCTAGTTTCCATATAACATGGACACATTGGGCTAACAATAGCAAGCCCAGATTTACCCTCGAACAGTTTTTTATTAGAAAAAATGAAAGGTAAGAAAATATTTTTCTCATCTCTGTAGAAAGTGAAGTTTATGCCTGCTGTTCTTTGAGCGTGGTTTCGATTTCAAATGACAATGCTTATATCGTTGGATTCTGTGGACTTTCCTCTTTCATTTGATGTTTAGTTTGTGTGCCTAGCAAAAATTCAATAGAAATGCTAATTGCTGACTACTGATATTATTTTATCCTATGTTTTGCTACATGCTTATTTATAGCTTGGTGCTTGAACTGTGTTCAGTTGAGGTAAAAATGGTCAAAATGAGCTTTTTGCCGAGTTTCTTCCCGTTAAGTGATTATACCACATGACGATGTTGTTATTTGGAAACATGCTATATTTACGATGCATAATGATCGCCCACAGTACCAGGGGCGTTCAGGTTTAAGAGGATAAATTAATTTAAATGCACCAGTATTTTAGAGGTTTAATAATGCTATTTTCTCCCTCAAAATGCTGAAAAATGCACTTCCGGAAATCTGAATTTTTAAAATTTTCTGGGGGGGCAATCCTCAGACCCCTTGGAGGAGAACTCCTACTCCACTCAACACAACTCCTACTTTCAAAACCACAACCCCAATTCTGAAAAAGTTGGACAAAGTGTAAATTTGTGAATAAAATCTAAATGCAATGACTTTCAGATCACATGACCCAATATGTTATTTACAATAGAACATAGATAACATTTCAAATGTTGAAACTGAGACATTTTACATTTTTATCCACAAAATGAGCTTATTTCAAATTTTCTGGCTGCAACAGGTCTCAAAAAAGTTGGGACACAGGCAAAAAAAGGGCTGAAAAAGCAATTAATTTATAAGAGAATCAGCTGAAAGAACATTTAGCAAGTAATTAATTTAACTGGCATCAGGTATGTAACATGATTGGCTGTAAAAGGGATGTCTTAGAGAGGCTGAGTCTCTCAGAAGTAAAGATGGCCAGAGGCTCTCCAACCTGTGAAGGCTTGCGTAAAAAAATTGTGGAATACTTTAAAAACAATGTTCCTCAACGTCAAATTGAAAAAGCTTTGAAGATCTCATCATCAACGGTGCATAACATCATCAAAAGACTCAGAGAAACTGGAAAAATCCCTGTGCGTAAGGGACAAGGCCGAAGACCTTTACTGGATGCCCGTGATCTTCGACCCTCAGGCGCCACTGCATCACTCACCGGCATGATTCTGTAATTGACATTACTAAATGGGCCCAGGAATACTTCAAGAAACCACTGTCTGTAAACACAGTCCACCGTGCCATCCACAGATGCCACCTAAAACTCTATTATGCAAAAAGGAAGCCAATGTTGAGCAAGATCCAGAAACGCCGCCATGTTCTGTGGGCCAAGGCTCATTTAAAATGGACTGTAGCAAAGTTGGCAAAGTGTCCTGTGGTCATACGGGTCCAAATTTGACATTCTTGTTGGAAATCATGGGCATCGTGTCCTCCGGGCTAAAGAGGAGAAAGACCACCCCTCCTATTATCAGCGTTCAGTTCAAAAGCCAGCATCTCTGATGGTATGGGGATGCATTAGTGCATATGGTGTGGGACATTTGCATGTTTTAAAAAGCACCATGAATGCTGAAAGGTATATAAAGGTTTTAGAGCAACATATGCTCCCCTCCAGGCAACATATATTTCAGGGAAGGCCTTGAGTGTTTCAGGAGGACAATGCAAAACCACATACTGCAGCTATTACAACAGCATGGTTAGAAGAGTCAGTGTGCTGAACTGGCCTGCCTGCAGTCCTGATCTTTCATCGATTGAGAACATTTAGCGCATAATTAAACGAAAAGTCTGTCAAAGGAGACCCAAAACTCTCCAGCAGCTGGAAGCCTGTATTAAACAAGAGTGGGATTAAATTCCAACAGCTAAACTCAAGGAACTTGTCTCCTCAATGCCCAGAGGCCTCCAAGAAGAGGGGATGCTACACCATGGTAAACAGGCCCCTGTCCCAACTTTTTTGAGGCCCGTAGCAGCCATCAAATTTGAAATGAGCTCATTTTGTGGATAAATTTGTAAAATTTCTCAGTTTCAACATTTGCTATGTTATCTCTGTTCTATTGTGAATAAAATACTGGCTGGTGTGATTTGAAAGTCATTGTGTTTTGATTTTATTCATAATTTACACTTTGTCCCAACTATTTTGGAATTGGGGTTGTAGTTAAAACATTGCATCATGAATAAAGATCACAAACAGCAGGTTAAAAGATCACAGATTGCAAGATTAAGGCTCACACACTGCAGGATTAAAGCTCACAAAAAACAAGATTAAAGCTCACAGGTCACAGAATTAAAGCTCACAGAGAGTAGGATTATAGCTCATAGAAAGGAGGATCAACACTCAGGATTAAACCTCACAGATCGTAAAAATTAAGCACCTCAGTTTTCTCTGCGGCAGCCAGAATCTTCTGCTCTTCCTTCAGGCAGTTAGCGATGATCATGGCCATGTGCAAAGGGTCCTCCTGAAAGTGATCCTATAGGACACAGTCGGCAACATCACTTTTCCCAACACTGTCACCCTTTCCAACATCGTCATTTTTTCCAGTGCTCTAAGAACATTCATTTCCCTTAGAAAATCATAATTATAGTTCATCACAGCTTTTATAATTATATTTTCAAAAATTCAAAAAAAGAGAGTTCAGATAGTCAAAAATTTATAAATTATGACTATCACAATTTTTTTTTTGCCACAAACATTCACAGTCATCATGCCCTATGTGACCCATGCCCGAAACTGAGGTTATGTTTGATACCGGGAATGTTATGCTGAATCTAACTGTAGCACTTGTAAGTTGCATTTCATCTTGTGAACTTAGCAATAACTGTAACTACAGCACCATTTGGTTGAGACTGCTATTGCAGATGTCGTAAGAACTCCTATTGAATCGCCAGCAGGTTGAGTTTAACAATGTGGATGTTGCAATGAATCTAACTCCAGCATATGTAAACTGTATGTCATCCTGTAGATACTGTGATAACTCTACCTGCAGCACCATTCATTTGAGGTTTGATATTGTGGATGTTGTGATAACTGACTGCAGCTTTAGTAGGTTGAGTCTGATATTGTAGCTTTAGAGGCAAATCTAACTGTAGCACTTGTAAATTATATTTTGCCTTGTGGATGTAGCAATACCCCTAGCAATGGCATCATTTGGTTGCGATTGATATTGCGGATCCTGTAATAACTGACTGTTAGGAGTCCATGAGTTCAGGGTATTCTGTGTCATGTTTTTCGTGTCTCCGTCTCAGTTCAGTTCGGTGTTATTCTCGACCTCATGCATTTTTATTCCTTTCCCTCTTTGGGCAATAAGTTTCCTGTGCCCCTTCAATGTATCCTGTTCTACTATTGCCTCCCTCGTGCAGTCTCGTCTCTTTCCCCGCCTCCTTAATGAATGTCACCACCTGTTTTCTATCGGAGTCACTGAGTCTGCGTGCGTATATGTTCACTTTTTACAGCTGCAATCAAAATTATTCAACCCCCATTGCAAATTGGATTTAACAGCAAAATTTACAAACTTTCAGCTGTTTGTGATAAACAGATTAAAAAAGAATATTTTAAATAGCTCAACACAACTGATATTACAAGTGGTTTCTCCAAATGTAACACAAAATGCCATTTTTAATGACTACTGCAGTCTCAAAATTATTCAACCCCCCGAATAGAATCCCTCATAAGAGCATATCTGCAAATCAGGTGTTGTCTCAAGCACACCTAATGCACCTAATCAAGAGCTTAATTAGTTGTGTCAGGTTTGCTAGAGATAGAACACATCAAATACTTGCACTGGCTAGGAGTTTGTTGACAGTGACATTTGATTGCATATTAGAAATATAGCTGTCAAAAGAATTGTCCAAAAAGCTAATAGAAGAGATCATTGGCCGGCACAAACAAGGAAAAGGATACAAAAAGGTCACGCAGGCCTTTGTTCGTACAGATACAGTTGGAAGCATAGTTCGCAAGTTCAGAGTTAAAGAAGAGTGGCTACAGTACCAGGATGTGGCAGAAAGAGGAAGCTATCAATAGCTGTCACCAGATCTCCTGTGATCTGGAAAAACCTAGTACATATGTCACTTTTGGGAAAAACTGAGTTTGAACCTTATTTGCAGTAATTAAGAGTGGTGAGGATCTTAAAACACTAGGTATTAGAGTTATTTGAACTGTCAAAATCAGGTTTTTTTTTTTTTTTTTTGGTTGGGAAAAGTCCAGAATCTAAAGGTTTTTGTTCAGTTGCAATAAAGCTTGCCACTGATAAATTCACTTGGTTTTTCCAGATCACAGGAGAGATGACGGGTGGTTAAAAACCCTCGAGTGACTGCATGAGACCCGCAGCAAGACTTGGAGGCAGGAGGCACTGAGGTTTCAGTTTGCATACTAGGGCGCATACTAAAAGTTGAAAGTCTCCAAGACATACACCACAACTGATCCAAAAGCACAAGCTCCAATATGCTCAAAACCATATAAATAAGCCACAGAGGTTTGGGGATATCCTCTGTGGAGTGATGAAACAAACCTGGAATATTCTGGGCTTATAAATCAATGGTATGTCTGCAGGAAGAATAAAGAAGCATATGCTGAAAAGTACACCCTGCCTACAGTGAAGAATTGTGGGGGCTTTTTGATGCTCTGCGGCTGCCTTGCTTCCTCTGGCACTGGAAATCTGCAAAGTGTGGAGGGCAAGATGGATTCAGTCAAGTACCAGGATATCCAAGGAGAAAATCTCATGCCGTCTGTAGAAAAGCTGACGCTTGGGCATCATTGGACCTTCCAAAAGGACAATGATCCTCAGCATACCTCAACATCCACCAAGGCTTGGTTTCAGAAGAAGTCTGGGAAGATTCTAGACCGCCCATCACAGTCGCCTCACTTAAACCCCATAAAAAATCTTTGGTAGGATTTGAAGAACACAGTTGCAGCACGCAAACCCTAGAATATTAGGGAACTGGAGGGCATTGTCCATGAGGACTGGGCTAAGATTCCTTGGGAATGCTGTCAAAAGCTGAAATCTGCCTATGCATCACATTTCCAGCAGGTCATAGCGGCAAAAGGGTGCTCCGCTAAGTATTAAAGATGCTTGTCATGAAGGGGTTGAATAATTTTGATCCTGCAGTAGTCATTAAAAGTAGCATTTTGTGTTGAATTTGGAGAAGCCACTTGTAATATTTGTTGTTGAGCCATTTAAATTGTTCTTGGCTGATTTGTTCATTGCAAACAGCTGAACGTTTGTAAATTTTGCCAGTAAACCTAATTTGCAACGGGGGTTGAATAATTTTAATTGCATCTGTATGTAGTCGTCCCTCGGTTGTTGTTTGCTGTGCCACTGTTTGCTGCCATTTGCAAATCTGTTCAAAGCAATTTCTTTGCATTTCATATTCTTGCCTCCCGCGTAATTCTAATTCCTCGGTTCCCAGACTCCGCTTTGGCTAGTGACCATGCCTTCTGATTCTGTTTTCGGAGCTGAAATTCGCCTTCCCGGTTACAAACCCTGCCCGCCTGACCACGCCCCCCCCAAATCCCAAGACGGTGCTACATTCCATCTGCTCAGCCAACAAACCCTACCTGAGTAACAACACTTCCTGATTACGAATAAATTTCTGTTTTGGGATCTGTACTGTAGTCTGCGCCTGGATGCGTGTGTCCCTTCAGACAGAATCAACAATAGGTTGAGTTTAACACTGTGGGTGTTGTGATGAATATTACTGCAGCACTGGTGAGTTGCATTCTATCTTGTAGGTGTTGTGATAACTCTAACTGCAGCACTTTTCTGTTGAGTTTGATATTGTGGATAGTGTGATAATTGACTGCAGCACTAATAGGGTGAGTTTGATATTGTAGATCTGATGATGAATCTAACTGCAACTGCTGTGAGCTCCATTTCAACTTGAGGATGTTGTGATAACTAACTGCAGCACCATTCAGTTGAGTTTGATATTGCGGACGCTGTGATAACTATGACTTCATCATGTCTAAGTTGAGCTTGATTCTGGGGATGTTGTGATAACTTCCAGCAGCACAATTCAGATGAGTTTGATACCATAAATACTGTGATGACTCTGACTTAAGCACTTGCAAGTTGCGTTAGACCTAACAGAAGCAACTCAAGGTTCAGTTTGATTTTGCTGTTGTGACAACTCCACCAGAAGCAGCTCTATGTTCATCTTAGGAAAGTAGTGATAACTCTGACCTAAGCACATGCAGGTTGCATCAGAACTAACAGAAGCAACTCAAGGTTCAGTTTGATTTTGCGGATGTTGAGACAACTCCAACAGAAGCAGCTCTGTGTTCATCTTAGGAAAGTAGTGATAACTCTGACATAAGCACCTGCAGGTTGCGCTTGATCTTGCGGATGTTGTGCTGCAGCAGGAAGTTATTCTCCAGGGCAAAGCGGCTATACTGGTCATCCAGCTGGGCTAAGAGATCATGGAACCGCACAGTTGCCAGGGAAACATTTGTTTCCACATGCTCCCTGTAGAGTATGGGGGAAAGGGTTACACATCACATTTCAGACATGAAGCAGCCCAAAAACCCAGTAACAGAACTAGGTACTGAAGACTCTCTAACACCTGCATTTAGACAACATTTTAACAAAATACACATCATTAGAAACATAAAACATCTAAAAAGATATGAGTCTCAGACATTATGCTGCCCTGAAATAGGCGGGCAATGTGTAAAAAGTGCCATCATATCTCAAGGTGAAACCAGCATACATAATATCTCATAAAACTAAACTAAAATTGAACAGAAAACAAAACAATGTTTGAACAGAATACTGGTGCTAATAAGTGCTAATTCAATGAATGGAACTGTAATTACCTTGGCACCACACAACATGGATAACTGCAACTTAAATCAAATTCTGGTGCAGGTCTTTGCCCCAGGGAAGTCAGGACTGTTTAAGCAAATGCTAGTTACCAGTCTTGGCTCTCAATCCATTGACTGAGGTACTGACGGATCTCCATGGGGAACGTGTCATCGTACAACTGGTCCACCTGCTCCAGATACTTGGAGTCCATTTGCTGCAACCGGTACCACTGAGCCATTTTACTGAGGAGCTGCAGGAGGCGGCATTTGCAGTCAAATATAAACTATGCAATTCCTCAATCACAACACCCGTAACATAAAGCTGCAATGTCATCAGACAGTATTTCATCACCAATATCATAATGCTACAATATCATCAGTGAAAGAGAAATGTCCAGTTAGGCTTTGGGAGGAATATACAAGTATATTATTCTGCTTCCGCTACGCAGGGTAGCAGGAGGCATACTGTTTTCCGGTTGTTTGTCCATTTTTGACATCATCCGCCCGTGACATAGATCCTGTGCGCGCGATATCTACTGAGGGAGATGACAGAACTTGACTAAGTCAGACATGGTAACTCCCCACAGAGGGTAGCTGAACTGCCAAGGTTTTGGAGGTCATTACGTCAAACATCTAGGTCAGATACGGTCAGCTGTATGCGGGGAAAGAACATCAACTTTCTCGGCATATGAAGCTATGGCAGGTGGAGGCATGGCAATCGACATTTTATGATGACTTTTATATTATTCTTCTTCTTCTTATTATTATTATTATTATTATTGCTACTACTACAAAAACAACAACTACTAGGACTAGCACTACCACTGCAACTACTTCTGCAACTATATCCAACTGTATCCGCACTGTTGCACCAGAGGGTACCAAGATTACTTGAAAACCCACTGACACTGTGTCAGTTAAAGTTATGGAGCCTGGATCCCTGGATCATAGCTGGTGTGACACACCACTGATCCTAAATGAAAACTTAGGCAATCTGGTCATCATCTCAATTATACCTGTATGGTTTTGTGTTACTGTGTATTTGAGCAAATGTATTGCTAAAGCCTCCGTAGACTCAGTAATTGCATACTCTTGGAAAAGTTTTCTAGTGATCCAAACCGATACGCCTGTGGCGCATGAATAGGAAAACTTATGATTTCTTAACTCATTCGCTACGGCAAGCCGCTGCCAACAGCGCGGCGAATTCTACCATTTCCTACGGTAAACCGGTGCCAGCGGCGTGGATGACCATTCGCAGTCCGATGAAAACACGAAATCAGTTGACGATCGCAGTGATGGGCTTCCTGTACTTCAATACTTTCTATTGTGTAATTTTCGGGAAAAGTGTTCCGTACAAACGCGACAATTTTATATAAAAGTATTCCGTAAGCAATGAGTTAAGTATTATATTGCATGTAATTTCAGCCTACACGCTGGGCTGTACTTCCTGTAATCACAACATATCTTTTTGGATAAAAAGATTCACAAAAAGGGTGTAACGAAATCCACAAAGCATGAGATACACTGCTTATATTTATGGAATGGTCACAAACACAAATTATCAAACCAGCAGCAATTAACCCAAGTTCAACTTTGCGTAATAAGTCTTGAACGATGTAGGGAATGGTTTACGATAATGCACAGCAGATTCATCGCCTGCTGAAATATACAGCCTCCAATCATAATAGTTATCATAGCTATTATTATAATGCACGTGTGTAATGTATAAGCGTGGTTAGTGACCCGAGTACCGCATTGGTACCAGGAAGCCACTTTTTAGAAAAAAATGTGCATTCTTATTATTCTTATTCTTGATGGAATTAGCAGGGACGGTGGTCAGCTGTTAGGTTACTCGCATAAGAAAATGCTGAAAACACCGGACGTGATCAAACACGGGTAGATTTCAACTCAGAATTCACGCTGTTAAGTTTTAGCTATGTTAATTTGAACGTCCGAGCAGAATCACGCTAATCAGTTTATCAATCGGCAAATATTCTCATGTCTCCAGGAAATAATGACGTGTAATTCTGCGTCCAAGTGTTACTGTAACAACAAACACTACTTACTTGAGTGTAGCTATATTTCAAGGGCTGTATGTTACGCTTTTTATCCAGTTCATAGCGGATTAATGAAAACAGTAGCTAGCAAGCGGCTTCACAAACAATCCATAGGATACGTAACGTTACTTTTTTTGTTCATATGCTTGTTAATGCGTCTGCGTCATGACTTCACATAGCCAAACACTGTTAAAACACCAGAATCACACGTTCGATATACTTACCTTTAAAACCGTAGACAGTGAAGAGCTTCAAGGCTGGTGTTAGGCTATAATGAACCCAACGCTGAGTCTCACCTCGAAATTCTCATGCACCTACCCCAACTTGGACTTCATCAAGACTACAAATAATACAGTAAATTCTTTCCACTTCTGTCTACGCTTATGACTGACACTTCTTCTCCCCAATAAGAATTGAGTACAGTAAGTAGGCTTCTTCCCGTTTGGTGGAAAACCAATAAGTGCCGTGGATACGTCTGAAAGGGACCTATCTTGAAAAGGCACAGAGGAACACATTCGCTTCTTTGCTGTTCTCACATAACGGTCTCCTCCCTCGTCAACAGCAAAAACGGAGAAACCGAAACGTATGGACAGGTGTGAACTGGAAAACTGTAGCTATCTACAAGCGATGCAATCTACTATTAAAACCAAGCCGCTTTATCAGACGATTAATTTTCACTGACTGTAACAAGAATATAAGTTTTAATGTGCTTCGTGCCCCCGGAAACCATTTAAGCAGCCAGTCAATAAAGGAATGCGTTAATGTTGTTCAAGTGTTTTTAATTTCTTTTGTTTTTTAATGATTTGTTTGTAAGCAGGGGGAAGTACACTGTTGGATGCACGGAAAATAGTTTAACTACGCTTGAAACACGGGTGTGTGTATACCATCTTTGTTTGGAACTATGCAAATTTTGTGGGAGTGCACGTTTGTAAATTGTGTATTTAAACTATATGTTTGGGCAACGTTCCTGCTTGAATAGACCAGGTGCACAACTCATAGGTTGTGCGCTTGTGCTCAGCCTTGACGTTGGTGGGGGTTTTCAGCTGAAGGAACAGCCTTTGTGAAATCACGTGATTTACTGGAAACTGAAACAACTTGGTAGGCGACGGCGTTGGGAGGAAATCGAGAAACGAAACTTAAAATTTCTCCACTTCCGCACGCACTTGGTTACATTACATCCATTTGTTAACCTCGCTCCCATCACAGCTGGATGAAAAGCGATGGCAATTTGTGCAGTCAGTCTTAGTCTTGCATTATTTGTATTGAATTCAGACATAAATGATCCCATATTTCACCTTACAGTGCAAGATTATATGAATATGGAGAAAAAACAATTTCCAGAGGCATTGATCAAATCATTTTCCACAGAAAAAGAACAATTAAATGAGTATAAGCTCATTCTTCTTCACCATGTAAACATTCAAAGATGGGCTTGAGAAATAGCCTTTTTCTTATTATTATTATTATTATTATTATTATTATTATTATTATTGACTTTATTCGTACACAAAGTACACTTTAAAAAGGCAGTGCTGTACAATTATAACAAAAAACAAACACCATAAAACACACATAATACAAAATACAGTTAAAAACCTGGTAACAAGTGATAATGCATATCATGGCATATAATACCATATACATACACACACACATACATGTACATATACATACACATACACACATTTACACACACACACACACACACACACTATATATATATATATATATATATATACACTATGGACCTCTTCATCCCAGGTGGGGCTGTTCCACGTTCCCCCTGGCTTTTTAATTCACTCTTACACTCAGACAAGGAGTTTGTGGCTTTTATCACTGAGAAAATAGATATATTTATTGACACTAACATAACTTCTGATATTTCAGCTGCCATTATTTGGGAGTCATTTAAAGCCTATCTGAGAGGTGAAATTATTTCATACATAGCTTTTCAGAGAAAGAAGGATGCTGAAAACAGGGCTATATTTAGCAGTGTCCTCTCAGATCTTGAATCAAATTATGCCATTTCACCTACCCCTGATCTGTACAAAAAAATCCAAACAGTCAGAGCTGACTTTGATTTGTTGATATCAAAAGAGGCTGCAAAATTGCTTCATAGAACCAAATACAATTTTTACGAATTTGGCGATAAGCTCAATAAGCTACTTGCACACCAACTCCATCAGTCCTCATCCTCACATCTTATTACTCAAATTGACACACCTACTGGTCCTTCAATTGACCCACTTATAATTAATACTCAATTCAAAAATTTCTATAATTCTCTGTATACTTTGGAGGGGAATCCTGATCCAACATCATATGAATCTTTTTTTCAGTCCCTAAACATACCTTCTATTAATCCAAATCAGAAGGCTGATTTGGAGAAACCCCTCACAACTGAGGAACTAGTACAAGCATTGGCGTCAATGAAAAGTGGTCAGTGTCCCGGGCCCGGACAGCTTCCCTTGTGAATTCTTCAAAGTCTTTTCTGATAAGGTGATCCCACTGCTACTTAATATGTTTAACGAGGCACTCAAAATTTGTAAACTCCCCCTTACTCTTCGCCAAGCCTCCATCTCACTGATTCTCAAAAAGGGTAAAGACCCCCTACAATGTGGTAATTATCGTCCAATTTCTTTGTTGTGTTCTGATTTTAAAGTGTTATCTAAGGTTTAAGCCCGTCGACTTGAATGGATACTTCCATCCATTATCTCCACTGATCAGACAGGATTCATTAAGAATAGGCATTTATTCCATAATGTAAGGCGACTATTTAATATTTTGTACAACCTCGCCTCTTCTGATTCTCCGGAGATTAAAATATCCTTGGACGCAGAGAAGGCTTTTGACCTTGTGGAGTGGGGTCACCTTTTTGAGACTTTGAAGAGATTTGGTTTCGGTGAAAATTTCTGGGCTTGGGTCAAACTGCTATTCACATCTCCTGTGACATCTGTGAGAACTAACAATAATTCTTCTAGTGACTTTTTACTTGGCAGAGGCACAAGGCAGGGTTGTCCTCTTTAAGAAAATAGAGCATGCACAGAGTTGTCCTCTTTCCCCTCAGCTGTTTGCTATAGCGATAGAGCCACTTGCCATTGCACTGAGGACAAATGGGAATGTTGTGGATATCACTAGGGGTGAAGTTGAACATAAATTGGCTCTGTATGCAGATGACTTACTTTTGTTTCTGGCAGACCTAGATAAATCTATCCCACAAGTACTTAATGTATTGGACACTTTTGGAAATATATCAGGCTATAAGTTGAATTTCAGCAAAAGCGAACTTATGCCTGTTAATGTAGCAGCCAAGGCTTTTCCCCTGACTATGTTACCTTTCAAGATCTCCCAGGAGAAGTTCACTTTTTAAGGGGTCTCTGTTACAGAGAAATGTAATGACCTTTATAACTCCAATTTTACACCCCTACTTAACCAGTTAAAACAAGATCTTCAGCGCTGGGCTCTCCTTCCCCTTTCACTGGCCGACCGTATAAATTGTATTAAAATGAATATTCTCCGTAGGTTTCTTTATCTCTGTCAGTGCATCCCCATTTTCATACCAAAATCTTTTTTTCATGAGTTAGATAGTCTTATTTCTCGGTTTATCTGGAATAAAAAGAACCCTAAGATGCGTAAGGAGATATTACATAAGCCCAAAAACATAGGTGGTATGGGCTTGCCCAATTTTCAGCTGTATCACTGGGCAGCCAATCTCCGTGCAATTTTATATTGGACCAAGCTGAAGCCCCCTATCCTCACTCCAGCCTGGCTTCAAATTGAATCATCCTCCTCCTCCTCTTTATCGTTGTCTTCTTTATTATGCTTATAATTCACTGATCCACCCTCTAGATGCAACAAAAATATCATTATTGTTAGTAGTGTAAACATTTGGAGGCAATTCAATTGGTGTTATAGGTTCCAACATCCCACCCTTTTAAGGGGAGGCGAAACCTTTTGGAAAAAAATTGCCATTTTTGGATAGAAATCATTCATACTTGGTGTATTGACAGTATATGACCTGAAATACACAAAATATGAATTTGACCTAATTTGCATAATTAGGTCATGTGATTCAAGATGGCCGCCACCCTGATTTCACCATTATTTCTTTGCCTTATATCTCAGGACTGAAGCAAGATATTTGAATCAGGTTTTTTTTTAATTAGATTTAGTTATGTTTACACCTTCTTCTGAACTAGAATAAAGCTTTTACACATAATACTAGAGATTTAGTGGGGTAAAAGATGATTTTGCCATTTTTTGCCCCCTCGATATGAAATATAAATCACCATAACTCACAGACTCAAAGTGCTAAAGCAAAACTTTTATTTCAGTAGACTTCCTGATATATACACAGACTTCTGTCAAAATTTCATGAGAAAAGCTCTACAATTAAGTGAGATATAGTGCCTTAAATGATAGCAATCATGGCAAAAATCAGGTTTTGAGAAAATCCAGGTTAAAGTCAAAGTACACCAACAAATCATTGTAACAGTCAACTTAGAACATTAAAATGCCCCTGAAGCATAAACTTCTCCCTCCTGCTCCCTCTGATTGATTGTCCTGTTCTTGAGCAGATTGAAGTGATTTTTGGGTTTCTCCTCCCCTTAACCCCCCTTCATGCCAATTCACTCTTCCCCCTTCCTTATTTGATAATGCCTTTGAATTATGGTATAATAAGGGTGTTGCATTCGTTAAAGACCTCTATGTAGATGGCGTTTTTGCCTCATTTGAGCAAATTGTTAATCGGTTTTGCATCCCTAAATACCACCGCTTCAGATATATTCAGGTTAGGGACCTTGGGGTCTATTCTCCCATGCGCGTAAGTCGAAAAAAGCGCGTAGCAAAGCGCTTTTCAGCCTACGCGTATTCTCCCATTGACTTAAGTCTGTGCATTACGAGCACCGAAGACAGTTACGCACTTCGGGCGGAGCAAGGCCAAAATCTGGGCGTTCATCAGGCAAATAACACTTACGCGTATTCTCCCCCTGGCTTACACGCTTTTTCTGTTAAGCACTTTTGAGGGCTGTATTAAAGTCAAGCGCCAATATAAGGCGAAATAGAATATTGCGTTTGATGTCGGTTATAGGCCGAATTTTAACATTTATTTTATTTTATTTCACATGGTAAAGGTTGAGACATTCAATATTCGATTGTTCATCCTTATTTCTAAACTACATTTCTCATAACCATAATAAATTATCAAACAAAATCATCACATGATATTACGCAACAGCCTGTTCTCCATCATTCTACCATGCCCTCAAAATCTAAAACCAAAATGCCAGTCATGCATTTGCTTGCACTCCTGCGCGAGTGGAAAGAGTAAGAGGAGCACGCCGAGCTCGAAGACGACCACGCATATATCGGCCTCGTTTGGACATCCTGGGATTAACAGACACCGAGTGCATCCAGCGCTTTCGTCTGGACCGTGAGGCAATCATCTATCTTTGCCGACTTCTGGATGAACAGGTATCCAGCCGCAGCAATCATCCACAAAACATACCCGTGGTCCGCAAGGTCACAACTGCGCTGTCGGTCCTGGCATCTGGGTCGTTCCAGAGAGTGGCTGGTGATGTCATGCACATATCACAGGTGTCTGCGTTAAGGTTTCTGACACAGTTCTTTGACGCTATGCTGCACGAAATCAGCCACTTCATAAAGTTCCCCGAAACACCCGCTGAAAGACGGAGAGTTAAGGGGGGGTTCTACCGGGTCGCCGGGATCCCCAGTGTTGTGGGAGCCATTGATTGTACTCACGTTGCAATCAGAACCCCTTCCACTAATGAGAATATGTGCAGATACCGTAGACGTCGGCACAGCATTAATGTTCAGGATGTGTGCGATCATGATACGCGCATATTAAGCATCTGCGCCAAATTCCCTGGCTCGGCCCACGACGCCTATGTACTGCGCAACTGCTTGAAATGCCAAAAAAATACAATACATATTTGAAACCATATTAAGCTTCTTTCCAGTATTCATCACAATGATACTTTGAGTATAGGCAAATAAAAATGACCATTTTATAAAACCCTCCTTCATCCGTATCCACTCCAAGTTCTTCTCCATGCACTTCCACTGCAGAAAGAGTGGATGCCACCTCCTCCTCCAGTGCAGTGAAATGCACAGGGGATGATGGTTTCCCACCACCTGTTGCGTGCACACTTCTCCGGTGTGCAGAGAGCCTGGCTTTTACAGCGCCCCGCAGATCTCTCCATTTATGCTTTAAATCGGGTATACTGCGCTTACATCTCCCCACCGAAGCCACATCCAGAACGATTCGCAGCTTTCTTCCTCGGATCAGCTTTCAGTGCCCCCTTGCCATACAACACCTTGTGGTGCCTCTTCACTGATTTCCCCAATACCTTTAACTCCTCATCTGTGAAATTTGGTTTTCGGCTTCGGCTCGACGTCGCCATCATTGTCTTCATGTTCTATTAACAAATGTGACTGCCCTATATATTCGTGAGAATCTAAAAAGTTGTGATATTCTCACTAGGGAGGAGATTGATTTTGTAATTGAGGAAAATTGACTAACCCGTGCGTATGTAAATATGTTTTTTTTTTATTTTATTATTTATATTTTTTTTTACCATTGATAATACTGTGTATTTTAATGTGTGAATAAATACTCTAGATTGAGCCCTACCCTGGCCATTACCAAAGCACTACCCATTTGTGAATCAATTTTAGCCAATAAAGAATAGCCGACATGGGAAGAATCTTTATCAGTAAATGGGATAATTGATTATAATAAAGTACTAGGCACAAGTTCAAGTGAATGTGTCGCTCAAATCAAATGGGACATAATAGGCTACGGATATGGAATTGTGTGTTTGTTGAGGCGGTTTCGGGGGTAATAACCGCGTGCGGGGTAAGAATCCTTTGTTTGTTAAAGCGTTGCCATGTCCTTTAGTTGCAAACCTGACATCGGAGTAGTTTGATATTTCAAGCGCGCAATTTCTAAATGAGATCATATAAACTGTCTTTGATTGTTATTTTTGTGTGACTAGAATGTTCTCTTTATTTATCTTCTTCCCTGTCTTCCACGGAACAAACAGGCTAGTGAAGGAGGGGCAAATTTTCAATGCTCTGATTGCGCTGGTTGAGAAGCGCTAAATTCTTTATTTGTCATTTCATTATCGCGGCAATTTGTTTTTTTGCAGAGCTTTAATGTCATGGTGGCTAGAATAAGAAATAGAAAAGAGATGTCTGCATTACGTCTTGTAATTGGCACAGACATACATAGGCCTACTATTACAGCGGCGTATCGTCGGCCTGCTGATTAAACCTCGTATCTTCAAAATGATAAACTTCACAGGAAAATAAAAAATAAAAATAAAATGAAAAATAATAGAAATTGATAAATATAATTTAAAATATAAATAAAATAAAAAATGTTTAATTTTGCATGTAAGAACGGTGGACATACGAGTTTTTGTTTCTTATCAATTTATATGAGGTTTTATCAGCAGGCCGACAATATTCAAATTTAAAGTCTGGTTTGCGTTTTCCATGGACTACAACTGTATTTTCATGGTTAATCAGAAAATCCTTGTTCCATGTTTTCCTGATAGCCATAATCAGTGAGCTTGGTACAGAGTCCACCTCTCTTTTGGATTAGTCACACCTCTTTCATAAGGCCGCCTATATTCTGAAGTTAAGCGCTGTGGGTGTGATCGAAGCGCGTAGGGGAGAATACGCGTAACCCGGGATTTACACCGAACGCGTATTTGCAGCGTGACGTGAGCGACGCTATTTGCTGCGTCTTGTAAGCGACTTCATTTCCACTGAACGCGGAACGTCAGCGCAGCGTCCTGCCAGCTGATACAATCGACTTGCTCAGATTTCGCATATTTCGTCATTTTTACCAGCATATTTGTGCAACGACCTTAAATGCTTTGTTATTTTTTCTGCTTTAATTGCATTTACTGTCATTTCCGTCTTTGTTGTGCTGTAGAACCTACTACAGTCCAGCCGTGAACACAATAGATTTAAAAAAAAAAAAAAAAACTGTGCCCGTGTTTTAGTTATAACAAAATCACAACTTTGAAAAATAAGTTATAAACGAATTTTATATCAAAGATTTGTGGCTGGTTTCTTTTAGTTAAAAGCGTATTCCCCTTGATAGTTACTTCCTGCCTGGCACGATCTGCTGTACGATTCCCATTAGCACAAATGCTAGAGTAGTTGGATACACTAAATGTATATGGTCGAACTATGGGAAACGTATCCTTGCTATATTCAGATCAGCGCGACTGCGGCTCGCCAGCGGCAGAAATAGACTCGGCGCGTATTTTCGGCGGAGCAGCGCGGAGAGCCGCTTCTGGGACGCTGCTGACACGCGCCGCGGCGCATCTGGTGTAAACACGAGCATTTACTAGAATGGCTGCGTATTTCTCCGAATGCCGCGGCGCAGCCGCGCCTGGTGTAAATTGGGGACTTACGCGCAAATGGGAGAATAGACCCCTTTGTGCGTAAGCGAAATTCTGGTTTCCCCTCTATTCCACCTTCCACAACTATTGACTGTTTATTAGACCTTGACCCGGATCATAGAGGGGTAATTTCAGTGGTCTATAATAACTTCTTTGCGCTGCATTCTCCTGTGTCTGACAGTTTAAAAGTAGTCTGGTCCCAGGATTTAGGTAGTGATATAGATGACTTAACCTGGAAGGCTATCCTGACCAGAGTTCCCTGTTCTTCAATTTGTGCCAGGCACGGGGTGATTTAGTGCAAAATTGTCCACAGGGCTTACTGGACCAGATGTAGATTGGCTAGATTTGATTCAAATATAGACTCAATATGTATTCGATGTCTTCAAGCTCCTGCCACTTTCTTACATATGTTCTGGTCCTGTCCCTATCTTGCTCTTTTCTGGAAATCCATATTTGCAACTACCTCTCAAGTTATTGCTAGCCCCTCTGAACCCTTTCCTCTTGGTGCCTTATTTGGTGTTCTTCCTCCAGACACTCTACTGCTTGCATATTGGCGGGATTATTATTTTTTTTTTTGCCTTTTTAACTCTTTTGGCAAGACGTCTCATATTATTAAATTGGAAGAGTGCCCTCCCACCTACACATACAAGATGGGTAGCTGATACACTTCACTTTATGAAGCTTGAGAAAGTTAGACACATGTTGTATGGTTCCGCTCATAAATTTGATCAGGTATGGCAGCCTTTCTGTAGATATATCGAAACCCTGCGGCTACCTATTACGTCTTCTCCTTGCTTAGTCTAGATTTACACGACCATGATGACCCACATGTTTATAATCTGACATTGTTTACCCACATGGAAAGAACCTATATAAACATATAGGTTTTAATACAGGGCCACATATAGGTTTTGCATATATGCAACATACATAACATTGGCCGTTTTCACATATTATAGGTACATATAGGTACATATATGTACCTATAATATATGAAAACGGCCAATTTTATGTATGTCGCACATATGCGAAACCTATATGTGGCCCTATATTAAAACCTATATGTTTATATAGGTTCTTTCCTGTGTGGGAATTTAAGAATCCTTGTTATTTCATCCCTGTAGGAAAAAGTCTGGGACCTTTAGTTGCTATACAAGCATCTCAGATAAAAGACAAGTGTCTGTTCATTAAAACGGTGAACAGAAATGTAGACTTTGTCTTCAATTCATTATCCAGTGTGTAATGCTCAGATAGATGTGGGGATGAAAATGACTTTTGAAAGGCATGTTTACTTGAATGTATGTTCTTCTGTGTACTTTTATTTTGTTATTTTTGTTTTATTTTGCTACATTTAGACTAATGACCTCTGAGCCATATACATCTAGAAACTGCATTACAGACAAGATAGAAAACATTGCATGTGGTGGATGTAACAGTGTAGTGTATTACCTTTCAGTGGATGTGTACAAGCTGTAATGATGTGAATCCAATTTTATCTAATGTGGTGAATCTGGCAGTGACTTAAACTTGAAAAAATGCTTAATTGATGAAATAAACATAAACCATTTTGTTTTTATACATTTCCTTCTCTTCCACAATACACAACTCAATCTTCATAGAATGGAAATAAGTATGGTCAAGAAAGAATTGATGACCTTGTTATTGTTAATGTTTCAGGAAAAAAATGTAACAAATAGTATTGGATATTTGTGTTGATATCATAGCTTTTTGTCTCCTCTCACTTGCCATAGTTAATAATGACTGGTTTACATATAATATGCCGTTGTCACATGTCAACATGTATTTAGGATCAAATGTGATGCCAATTTCACGTGTTCACATGCGATTAATAAGTTATTGCCTGAAATTCTAGTTATTTCTGTAAGGGACTTTGGACTAATATGCTGATATTACCTTGAGAATAAAAATATGAGCTAGGCATCATGTATGACAGTTGCAAAAGTGAGATATGAGCTATACAATAGGTATGACAAACAGAACCTGCCACTGGGTATATGAGCTATATAGGAGACATATACCTTGTATGTACATATAGGGCCTATATGTGGATATAAAGAAGCGATATAGGAGACCTATATGCCCGTTATATGCACATATATGTACCTGAATTTGGCCTATATGCGGCCTAAATGCGGCATATATGTGCATATCTGCAGCATATATGTGGCATATAGGTTGCATATATGTGCATATATGTTCATATAGATTCTTTCCATGTGGGTATGCAGAGCCTGAAATTATTTTTACTTTTTTTGTTTGTTTAGTTGTGTTTATTAGTTATATTGTTTTTGAATCTATTTGGTTTACTTTTATTTTTTTTTCTCTTTTATTTCCGGTACTATGACTTTATTACGACTCTTAACATTTTCATACTTAATATGCATATGCTGTTATGGTGTGCTTTTTGAGCTACTCAATCTATGTATTTTCTTGCCCAATATTATATTGTGTATGTGAAATTGAAATAAAAAAATAACAATAAATATACATAATATATATATATATATATATATATATATATATACACACACACACACACACACACATATGTATATGTATATGTATATGTATATATATATATATATATATATATACACACACATACACATATACAAATACATACACATACACACACATACATACATACATACACACATCTACATATATACACATAACAGAAAAAAGCAGTGTATATAGAGTTCAGGAATGGTCAAAACTATGCTTTACTCCATTTAATAATTCGATTCACAAGGGGAGGGAGTCAGTCTTCCCACTGGAGGCCCGCATTGCATGCCCCATAATTATATGCCCCATGCGATGCAGGCTCCCAGACGAAAGCAAACCCCTCATTTCTCCTTCAAGGAATGAGACAGTCACAGTTTAAATTGTCAGAAGGCCGAGTTATGCTGTACAAATATTGTTGAGGATACCGTCCAATTCAGCCTGGCTGAGAAACGTGAAGTTTTTTCTGTCTCGTACATGGACTAGTTCTTTTATAGTTTCAACTGTAGCCTGAAATGCCGGGGCTGGATTTAGCTTGAAATAGACGTTATTAGTGAGCTCACTTTTGGTCCTTTTGTCAAACTCATATTTATTGATTCCAATTCGATCACATACAAAATTAATATTGTTGGAAATAATATACCGACTGCCCTGCAATGCCTGCCTGCTACAGATGTGAACATGTTTATTGTCACTGCTCATTAACACTTTGAAAAAGCTAATGAACCGACTCTGAATTTTCTTATCTGGAGTAATGCCGCCACAGATTAGTGGGATTAAGTTACAATGAGTACAGTAATTCAGTCGAATAATTTTCTCACACATTTTTGCCAGGCAGTGCAGAAGGTTTCAATGGCCGGAGAAGTAAGATTTCAGAGAACACAGCCATACAAAGGCATTGCAAATGATTTAAGTGGACTATATTTGACTTCAGAGACACAATTGCCAAACCAAGATATTATTAGGTTAACCTTGGCGTAAAACTCACTCATACTTTGGTTAATAATCAACTCATTTGCATTAATACCTATTTACTAATACCTTAAGTGGGCTGCCTAAGACCTGTATTAGAAAGTGTACAGGGAAGTATAAAGTGTGAGCACTTGCAAATTCATGAAGTAAACAAAAAATCTTCACATCAACTTCCAGAGTGTTTCTGCATTAGAGAACGAATTGCTTGTGTTCAGCATTCAAGGTTCCAGCTGAACACCAATTCATTTTAGAGCCCTTTTTTATTAAGGGACCGTGTGGATCAGATGACACTATTGCGTTAGCTATATAAGAAAAAACTTTATTACTGGTATTCATCCTCATGAAAATTTGTCTTGCATCACATGCTCCAACAATCAGAATTACATAATTAAAAAAAAAAGAAAATCAGTATGATCTTCCTCCAGCTGTCATCCTTTCCTGTCAGTCTTCACCTGCCCTTTGTCATGCATGCGCATGCAGGCACACACACACACACACACACACACAGATGCCCGAATGCACAGACATACTCATGCCCACAGTTGTGTCTCAATTAATTCAGAGGACACTACACAGACTTGCACTGTTTGGCTGGAGACATCATCTAAACTTACTGTAACTCCTACTTGTTAAACGCCAACATAAAAATCCCAGTGTTAAATCAACTCCAATAGAGTTTATTTGTGTCCCGGATGGCTGGGATGGACTCATATAAACTATTGGAGTTGAATTAATACTGGGATTTTCCTTATCCTAAAATGTTGATTTTTTTTTTTTTTTGGGTTGGTTGTGAATTAGAATTGGAGCAATACAGGCATCTTGTGTGGCTCCAAAGATTCTCTCTGTTTAGAGGGTACTAAGTACAAGAGCTTTATGATCTCACCTCTGAACCACTTTGTTGACACTGTCCAAGTAAAGGTCTGGCTCCTCCCTTTCTTCATCAGTGCAGTATCATAAGACAACGATGAAACCATTAAGCACAATAGTTACACATTCATTGCTATAATGGGTAAATAACAGTGGGGAGGTGAGACATACGTATGGAGCACCACAGCTTGTTGTTATCAGGGAGGAGTCGGTGTTATTGACACCAGCTGTTGCTGTTGATGGGGAACAGTACCAATGTATGAAATCTGGGTTAATCTCCAACCAATGCTTTTTAAAGAGCAGCATGTCTGACTGTATTGTATTGAATACAGAGGAGAAGTCTATAAACACATCTCTGGCCAATTGATTTATTTTTAGCGCATCCAGATGTTCTGAAACCAGGTGCTTGAGGGTAGCAACAGCATCTTCAGTGCAGCGCTCTCGCTTGTATGCAAACTGGTATGGGTCACAACATATGACGAATGATTCTCTCCAATGATTTTATTATTACAAAGGTTATAGCAACAGGTTGAAAGTCATCGCACCTCTTCTGGCATGGTTTCTTGGGAAGTGGGATGATAAGTGAAGTTTTCCAGACTGCAGGAACATTGTGTGTGTCTAGTTACTGCTGGAAAATGGTCTGCCACATCAGGGCTAGCTCCTCATCATCACCTACCTGCTTCTCTCTGAGCTCCCAATGATTTCAAACAAGGTGTTCAGTTCATTCGCAGAGGGCAACTCATCATTAGTTACAAATGAATTATGGCATTTACTTGACATACCAGTCGTGATGGTTTTTGGGTCATTCTACATGAAACCAACAAATACTGTCCCCAGAACTGAGTGCACTTTCCAAACCTATACCAACATTGCATGTGCAGCCATTATTACAAAATGCAATATTCATTCAAATTGCATTCAGATAATACACTGAAATCTATGATCAAAAAAATTCTTGATTTGCTTTTAGGATGACTATTATGACAAAGCTACCCCACTTCCTGTGTCCCCATATTAGAAGTTGCATAGATACTTCTGGTTTAAATCTGTTTTTTTTTTTCCCCGATAAATGATTGTTTTTGTGTTCCTTGCACTGCACAAGATAATTATCTATATAAACAACACTTTTTCCCATCAATTCATGTTCTTTGTGTATTTTGGGGTAATATTTGTCTTGTCCACATTTTTTTGTGTAACTTCTGTTACCCTGATTGAATCATAATGCGCACAGGTGTCAGTGTGACAGTTTTTTTTTTTTTTAAAGAAATCCTCTGGAGCCCATTAGAGGGCAGCACATCATTGTTTAGCAGTTTTCAAAAGGTGAGTCAGTGCCATGGGCTTTTATCTGTCTTTTAAGTTTTAACATTTCAGGAGTACTGATATGACAAGTAACTTCTGTTACGAACATGTAATTTCTGTTACTCTACCCAAGGAGACCATTATGAAGGTACACTGAATATTTGTCATATGATGACTATTTTTCTATAATTAAGACCACTGGACGCAACAGTTTTCTGGGCAGGTGGTAAAATTTAAAGGTCAGATTGTTACATTTTGCCATATTTTCTGAATCTCAAGGAACAATTGAGTTTAGTGATAAGTATAATTTTTTGTTCTGAATGTTAACACTTCAAAACAAATTGGTATATTTTATTTAAATTACTTTTAGGACACATGAAGGAGTTAATCTCAGTTAAGGGGTATAATATTTGATGATTATATTATAGCATAAAGGGAGTATTTGTCTAGTAACAGAAGTTACTTTCTGTCAAATTTATCTGTCCTGTTGTAATAAATATTATATATTATGAACTTGATTAAGCTTGCATACTCTGTCTGGTTGACCCTTGATATGTTAGCAATAAAATACTTTGAAATCAATTGTCTAGACTACATCTTAATTTTTGTTAAGTACCCTAGCCAAATTGTTGGTTGTGTGTAGAATTACCTTTTTGTGGGGTTTTTTTTTTTTTTTTTTTTTTTGGGCTGCCAGCCTTGAATGCTTCCTCAAGGTGTCTCTAGTGTGCATCCTTTGCCTTCCTGAATTTGCCTCTCAGCTCTTTGTCTCCTCACAGCTCCATTGTGTCCTTGTAGTCAAAAGTTAATTTCTTTAAGTTTATTGTCTCGTTAACATCTTTGGTTATGTAGGTTTTGTTAATCGGGTACACTTTAACTGTTAATTAGCATCTCTCAGTTAGTGCAGTGAAAGCAAAATCCTATTTCATATTTGTCGTCGAGTCCACTGTTGTACCATTTAATTCTCAAGTTCATTTTCTTCTCAACTTAGTTGCGTAGGCTGGAATGAGATGCACCACATTGTGGTAAGAGCTGGATATTGGAAGTTTGCTCCTAGATTGATAGGCACTGGTGAGATTTGTGTAATGTTTGCCCTGTGCATTTTCCATTCATGGACCATATTTGACAGCCAGTTGGAATCCTCTCAGGGTGTTCTCCAGGTTGCAGTTGTTCCTGATCTCCCAGAATTATGGCAGGAGCAGCAGGGAATTGCTGCTGCAGACTGAGCAG
Organism: Gymnothorax javanicus; assembly: GCA_029692085.1. NCBI lineage: Eukaryota > Metazoa > Chordata > Actinopteri > Anguilliformes > Muraenidae > Gymnothorax > Gymnothorax javanicus. Next base: position 28,469,799 of record CM056205.1, on the reverse strand, counting down.
AAGCAGCGGCATGGTTTACTTTACCGCGGGGGGGGGGGGCATACACAATGTAAAACAGAATGCAACCAAATTCCCAGTGGCGATAAAGGGTCTTGACCTAATGCACAAAAATTCAAAGTCACCGTTATGTATTACTATATCTTTGTGTATAGGTGACACCACCACTCATGTAAACAACAGTTTTTCCACCTCCACTTTGTTCTGAGTCTACCTGTCCCTATGAGTGAATATCCATTTATGTAATTAAGGGGTCTTCAGGGTAAAAATTTCAATTTTTTTTTTTTTTCCAAAATTTTAATATTTTCCAGTAAACACCAAGAATCTATGGTTTTCCTCTGCCTCAACTGTTACTTGTGACTTTAAATGCAAATTACCGAAAATCACAATTTTGACTGATTTTCAACCTTATGGCATTCATAAATCATTAATATTCATCTGATTGACTTGTAATTTGGACTGAAGTTCAATGAAATGACATAACATTCTCTAGATAGGTGTATCCCTAGGGGGTTAATTTTGAAAAAGAAGCAGGTTGATGATAGCAATTTTCGTTATGGTTACGTAACAGAGTTCATTAAATATTCATAAATGTTCCAAACAAAAAAATCCTATGTCATTTCATAGAACTATCTTAAACCTTTCATATGAGACTAATTTGATTAAAATCTGACCATGGGTTATTGAAATATTAGTGCCACAAAATATTTTCAGATTTTGTCGTTAAAGTGCAGTTTCCATGGCAACCATGTAAATTTTTATCAAAATACTACATTTTATGAGGTTTAAATCATGTTGAGTATGTATATTTCTTAGTTTTTACATTATTATGGTTATTTCTACCCTATACCCTGAAGACCCCTTAAGTGCGTCCGGAGCGGAGGCATGAAGCCATGATTCACTAATGCACAGGAGAGCACCCTCATGAAATTCAAATAAATACAAATGCTATTTCAGATGGACCACACTGAGGATCAGATAAGCTATGACTGTTCAATAAGCAAAAACATTATGATCACCCACAGATGAAGTGAACTATATTGATTATCTCCTAATAATCACACGTCAAGATCTGAAAACAGACCTTAGACGGTAAGTGTACAATGAGCTCATATGGTCGATCTGTTGAATGGCAGAAAGATAGGATCCAAGCAACTTAAACAAGGGCTTAATTGCTATGGCCAGATGACTGGTTTGGAGAATCTCCAAAAAGGGACAAACCACAAACTGGTATTGGGCACCCAAAGCTCATCAATGCAAGAGAGCAAGGAAGGCTATCCCATCTGGTCCAAACCGACAGAGGGGCTACTATGGCACAAGATGGAAAGAATTTTAATGATGGCGTCCCAGGCATATATCACCCAACACACTGCACCCCATTTAGTGCAGGGCTTTGAAGCCACTGATTAACCAAAGTGCCCATTCGAAACCCCGTCCACTACCAAAAATTCCTACAGTGGGCACGCAAGTACCAGAACTGGACCTTTTAGCAAATGAACGTTGCTTGGGTCAATCCCTTTTCTCACATCATGTACTGTGAGAAGATGATCTGATGGAGAAAGTGTGATGCTTTGGGAGATGCTCTGCTGGGGCAGCCTGGGTCCGGGCATTCATGAGGATGACCATTCGACGGAGCTGTTTTGGCAACAAAATTAGGATCAACAGCACATTAGGCAGGCGGTCATTTCGGTTCAATGGTGCATACAGGCACTCTGATCAACTCACCTTCTACATGTAGATCCCCTGAAATGAAAGTGCATGCCACTCGACAGGGTTACTTCTCTTTCCTTTGGAAAGTAGTGCAAAAGTAACTGGAGAATAATAACTGCCAAATCTGGTCTTTGAATCCAAGTCAAGCCCAGGTTTTCTTTTCTGCTTCTGGTAGGGTGACTGTCAGACCTTATACTCAGGAAAAGGGAGGGTGGAAAACCAACCAGCCAGACTTGGAACTCAAGGACTGTGATTTGATGATTCCTGCTCCACAAGGCAAGGACTGGAGCAGGTATGCACATATTTGGCAAGTAAGTATGGAAAGTAGAATAAAAATCAGATACAAAAACAAGGCACAGTAAGACATTCAAGTGTATGGGAGACACTCAGATCAAGAGAAGTGAATACATCCCTGATCAGTATCTTAAAATATTTATTGAGCATTTTTTACAATAGATGTCACATGATTGTATTGCTTTTCTACAAAACAATGTTCAGGTTTTCAAATACCAAACTCTGTATTTCAAACAAACAATTCTACGATATTTCGTCACAGAAAACTGGATATTTTGTGCACTCAATAGACCACAAATGGAGAGACAGCAAGCGTACATTTTCATTATTCAACTGTGAACGACAACTCAGGACAGGCAACATTCTTTGCTGCCCATTTAGTTTGTTTAAAGATGGTTACTGAGTATCCACCATTGTCAGAGGCATTTTAAGTGCATTTTCCACAAAAATGTAAACGTAAACAAAAAAAGAAAAAAATTATGACAATAACATGAAAAATAAAATGTCATGCGTAAATCCACAGAAAATAGCATTGACAGTCATAAATATACGTATATGACTCATCCGTTATTAAGGTCAGGAAGAATTTTATGAACATTGGCAACTCCCTGAATCCACAAGATTGCAAGATACACAGACAGTAGTTATTTTCTAGTATGGCGCCAGAGGGAAGATTTGCCATGTTACTGAGCCCAATTTCACATCTAGTAGTATTTTATATGTTCTAACAAAATAAAAAAAAATGAATATGTATGAATTGTGAAGGCCGTATTTCTACAATGATCAAACTACATGATCTGATGTTAAAAAAAAAATTATATCATCTTCGAGGGACAGTCATGACCCCATTCCCCTGATCTAGAGAACATATACCTGCACATAAGTTTAACAAGAGAATGACTGTCCTTGCTAAGAATAACTGTGTGCACTCCTTGAAATCCACATTATTTTTACACCATATATTTGCTCATGATAATTCAGGAAATAAAGCTGTTTTTTACAATAGTCTGTCCCAAAGGAAGTCCAATAAGGGAATATGATGAGATACTTGGCATTAAACAAAGCAAAAGGCTATGGTGCAAACTTTGGGGACTGTTCCACGTGATGTGCGATGAGAAAACTGTCCATGTTATTCTGAGTAAGGTGAACTCATCTGTAATGCAGAGAAAACTGATTAGGAAATTCCATCCCCACCATTCAGAATCGCTTAAAATGAGCACATATTACAAGCATAAATTTGACTTTAGTTCAGTGCATACGCTGACAGTGCTAACAGAACTGTGCAGACAAACACGCATCCATCGTAAAAGGAACTTACAGCGGTCTCGATCTCGAAGGGACTGAGCTGCTGGTTCAGCATGTCAAACATTCCAGGGGTCATAGGGGGCTCAGGGGATGACGACGGGGCTGGACTGCAATGACAAGGCCACCGGCAAACCTCAATTTAGAATGCCAACCCTAAAAAGGGCGCGTAAAAACGGCTCTCAAACTGACTTGAGTCGCTATACTCACCGCCAAGACATCGGAATGAAAGCAGAAGCAATGTAGGGATGAGCTGCAAGCACAAAACAAGAATACATGAAGCTTACCTTAGACCCCATTTCTTCAAATCACAGTCCTCAAGGGCCAAGAAATACTGTTTTCCTGCCCCCCTTTACCTGCGAGTCAGACCAGTCTGGCCAACGAGAGTTGCTAATTGCGTAGATAGTTACTCAGGAAGAACAAAAACAAAGGATGGATTTTGATTCAAGCGCCAGATTTGAGGAACCCAGCCTTAGGCATTCAGACTGATAAACCCCCTGAAATCTATCAAGACAACAGCATTTTGCACATTAAGAATTAAAATATACTTCATGTAGTGAAAATGTGATGCGCCAGTGTTTGCAGACAAGGCAATAGCATCCATAATTATTATATTTTATGTTTGTTTTTTGTTGTGCACTTCTGACTAAATGGAGAAGTAATGTCAATCACCTGCAAGATGAGGTGCTTTACCTTTGCTGGGTTGGATGTTGTAATGTTTCCCGAATGCTTCGTCCTTCGGGATGTCCGGGTAGAGGAATTTAAGGGGGTTCTCTGGCACAATCCCATGGGCAATCACCTTGTAGTCACGGATAATATCGGCAAAAGGCAGTGCATTGAGCCGGCTCTTTGTGTACGGCTCAACTGAATTGAACTTCGGCTCCCCTGTGGAAATACTCAGCATCACAGAAGTCCTTTGACAACACAACAAACTCTTTTCCATGTACAGCCTTCAATAATTACCAACAGTCTACATTCAGGTTCATTCATACTAAGGGGAGCAGTGCTCCACACATACAGACCGGGGTAAAGGCAATCTCCAATCCTATCCAAATCTGGAATATCCAATCAGCAAATTATGTACAAGTATGCTGCCATTTTGGGAGAGCAAAGTGTGCAGTCCTCCTCCAAAACACGCACCTGACAGACCCCGCTTCTTTACACTTGCAGCTTCAAACATCGCAAGCCCAGACTGAATCCGGAGGAAATCTGAACATGTACTCCCTTAGAACGTTACTGACCAGCACCTGGATAACCAGGATAACCAACACACAATGCTGACTCAAACCAACTGTATTCCTCCCATATCCCGAAGCAGCGCAAAGCCAATTATGCGCAGGTCTAAAAAGGCCGCTGGCCACAGTCAGCACTGACACAAATGGATTCGATCCAACACCGTGGCAGTCACTCCTGACCCGTAGTGCGGTGCCTTTTACAAGTGAGCAAACCCAGCAGCACAGAGAGGCAAAATTTTAAATGTATCCAAATATGATTTAAGTTTCATTCAGAACCAATGCTAACTAGGGATGGGCAGATCTCGCTAAATTGGTAAAAGAGTAATTGGTGGAAAATTAAACATTTGAATGTTTAGACGACTGGGGGGGGATTGTACCTTTGAATACTTTATACTTGTACTATACAGTGCCAGTGAGGACTTGACGACTTTAGGCTCAGTTTATATTGATCTAAAATATAAACAATAACAACTGCTCCTCCGACAACGTTGTAGGCAAATTTGTTTTGCATAGTTTGGTTATATAGATCATACACCGCACTACTCCAAAAATTCTTGCATCCAACCATCTACAACCCACTGTCCAATAAAAGCACTCCAAAGGGTGACATTATCCACCCCGCGAAAAAATCATTCTTTCGTTCTTTCAAAAAAAAAATAAAACAAGAAAAATCCTGGATATCCGCTGATCGAACAGCAAAAATAGGTCACTCATACATTACGCATAAATGTCATTAAGCCAATGAAAAAGATCTTGTCTCACCGTTTAGGCGTTTGGCAGCAGAGGGCAGTTACAATAGGTTACACTGCTTTGTGCCTCTCAAGAGATTGTGGTTCCATGTGGTGGTAGCAGTAGTAGAAGTAATAGTAGTAGTAGTAGTAGTAGTAGTAGTAGTAGTAGTAGTAAGTAATAATAATAATAATAAAAAATAATAATAATAATAATAATAACTTTGCTTTATTATTTTAAGAAAGAATATACAAAAGAATGACACAATGATCTGTCAAGGCCAGAACAACACTACATTTTATATGTTCTTCCTATGGGAGGTACACTTATACAAGAAGCTATATAAACTGGAGGCGCTATGTTATTCATTCCAGATCGGCCAATGTACACTGATCTGGCTGCCATCTTGGGACGGGCGTACCTCTCACTAGAACCCATGTAAACAAATACGCTTTGGTTAATATTTCGGTAACCAATAATAATCATCCAGCGGCACTTTTGATACCTGCCCCTTTTTCTGACCTATATCTGGCCCTTTTTCTGACCTCTCCCAGAAATATCCGTGTGTGCCATGAAGAATAAAAGACCCTTGACCATCCAGTGTTAATTTTTCTACATTGCAAACTATTTCAGGTGACATTTTTAACAGACCTAATTATAGTCTGAGAAAATTACTAAGTTCCATATTAAGTTGCTGAACGCAGGTGTTACCAGTTCTTACAATCAGCTGTGACTATCATTTGCTTGCCAAATAAATTGTCTGTTTTGCGACCATGTGTCAATAGTTTCACCAATTAGGGACAAACTGATTGTTTACTTTGATAAGTTAATTTTTCCTTTTTGTATGCAGTTGTTTCCATCACAATGTGTATATATTGACTAATCATTCTTTGTGGAATGAATAAATATCTGTCAAAACACGACTTCAGAGGATCTATAACTACTGTAAACATAACTGCACTTAATTAAGATAAAAAAAAACACTAGTTAAAGTTCTCTGATTGCAATTGTGATCAGCACAAAACCCAGCGAGCACAGGGGTGCCCCTGAACTAAGTATGGAAAGAACTACATCAGAGGATTGGGAATCAGTGGAGGAAGAGGGTCGACAGTATTGCTGCCGATATGGCGGGGCTACTCACCGTCATCTCCCTGCTCCATCCAGGTAAAGGTGATCCCGCCCTGGTGGCTCTCGCTGAACCGCAGCAGGAATGTTCCGGGTTCCTTCTCCTTTAGTAACGTTCTCTCCATCTCTTTACTCACAAATCCCATGATGTACCTGCAGGGCCCATCACCCAGCTCAGCAACATCACACGGCATGTTCGGCCAAACACATTTTCTAATTCTCTTATTTAGAATATTTTGAAAACTGACATGATTTAAGACTGCTCTCAGTTGATAGCGGCCATAGACCGTATAAAAAGATGGACGAAGCAACCGTGACATCAACCATTGGTTTCAGCATCTATCATGTAAGAAGCCTTGATTTTGGCTATTTGAACTGTGGCATCTTGTCATTTTGAAACTGGATGTGATTCTGATTGGACGAGAGCGTGAATTGAGATCCAGGGAGGAGCGTGGCTCTGGATCTGACCGTATCGAACGAAGTCCAGAGGATAGCCACGCCCCTAAAGCATATTCTGGCTTTATCCTTTATTCTATTCTATTTGGGACCATAATTTACAAAAATGAACATCATTATATATCGAAGAAGACTTGAAACTTGCGACAGATACCATAAAATGATGTGGAAAATCATTGTTTAAATAATAAATCAGGTGGGAAAGTAGGGTCATTTTCTCATAGACTTATATAGCATTGAGCTTCTTTCTGCAACCACCGACGTCGCCATCTGCTGGCCATTAAATAGAATGCAAGTTTTAGAGATTTCCGCATCGGCCTCACTTTTCAGACCCGGGTGCTGCGTCCATCTTTTTATACAGTCTATGATAACGGCAAGCCTGAAAAACGGTGTTCTGGTGATTACGTCTTCTTATGCTCTTGGCTTTAGCTTATTTGCCAGCATCAATGTAATTACGCAAATAAACCCTAACACTGAAAAAAACTAAATGCCACAGCTGGGTGGGAACAGGTTTGCGTTTCAGCTAACAGGAGGACTACCACTGCACCTCACCCTTCCATCCAGATGGGCAAAAGGTGCTTCTTGATGAGTTCCAGGATGGAGTCCAGCCACATCCAGAAGCTGAAGGATTTTCCCGGAATGTTCTCCTGGGATAGCAGGAAAAGGGATGGGTGAAGTGAGCAAAGCAGTTACATCATAACTCTAACCTTGTTTCAACCCTAACAACACAATCCAGGGTTCGAAAAATACCGCAAAAAAAAAAAAAAAAAAAAAAAAAGACAGTCGCAGTTACTGAATGCCTTTTGTGATTCTGAACAGGACACTGCCTCAAGACAAGCTGTGTTAAAGTCTCCATGCAACAGACATTGGCAGAGCATTTTACCCTCGGCATTAGACGTACTTCCAAATGAAAAACAGCGATTTAGCAAGGCGGGGATGTGCAAGTTGAAGGGTGTGTACAGTGATGGAGGTAAGAGTAGCCTAGCCTGATTTTATTGGTCGCAGTGGCTGATGTTCCCCTAACTGTTGTAGAAGGGAGAAGGGCAGTTCCAAAACCTGCCAAGTGAAATTACAGCCAGAGAAAGTTCTAGCTGACGTCAAATTTTGTCAGTGGGATTTTAGAGGGAAAAATCACAGCACATTTTGATGAGACATTGTGAACAGAGTGGAATTTTCCCTGTGCAATGATATTTATGGTTGACACACATGATATCACAGTGCATACCCACTAAAAGATGGAAAAGGTACTAATTTGATTGCCAGGCAACTCTAAGAACACCCTTCATTTTACTGCGCATTTTACTGATATGATAAGCCCATTTTATTTCTTCATTAAAAAGGGGGGGGGTAAGAATGCAGGTGATCAAAGCAGTCAGAGCTGTTCAGAGATGTGAGGTGTGACTGACTTGAGACAGTGCTCTATAAATGGCCACTCTGCCAGCAGTCTGAGAGACACATTCACGCTAATCACCTACCTTCCAAAATTTGGACCACGAAACCTGGCTGTCCGCGTGGGAAGCCTGCTGACCTACCATCACAGACAGACAAAGGCAACAGAGTGTAAACAGCAAATATTAAAGTTCACAGAGTCAGTCACAGACAGTCAGTGCAAATATTTTGGGTCACAGACAATATCACAGACCGTTAGTGCCAAATCATATGGATCACAGACACAGGGAATAGAGTGAAAACATAAAATATTATGGATTACATACAAAGGTAACAGTAAAAACAGAAAATATTATGAGTCAAATGCTGCACGCTATTACACATAGACCGGCGATCCAATTTTATGAAAATTAAGGACACCTGTGCCAGTTGCATGGCAGTGCAGTGGTACAGGGGGTCTATCCTGATGCTTAAACACAATATAAGCTCTGAGCAGTCAGTTCTGTAACACCGTTTAGAACTCAACTGCATCCAGAAAGGGCCAGTGGTGTTGGAGGCTTTTTGGACTAACCTTGCAGTTACATACCTAATTCTACTTCTCAAGCCCTCCTCCTCACTGAACACCTTGATTAGCAGAGTTGGGCAGGTATATATCTGCTGGGCCAGAATGAAAGCCTGAACCCACACCGGCCCTGACTAAACCCCTGGTTAGGAATTATGGGTCTGATTCGAAGATTCCCCTGTTCTGACAACATGTTTGTGAGTGCATCTTATGAACGACTGTACACATGCATGTACATACGTACGCATGTACGTACGTATGTATGTATGTATGAATGTATACGTGTACGAATACCCGCATGTATGTATGAATGTACATGTTGAGTGTGTTTATGCATGTGTGTGGTGTGCATGTTTAGTGTGTATATGAATGTTAGTGGATGTGTGTATACATGTACATATGCAGCTAGCTACATAACTCCTGTGAGCCATATTTGTTTGAATGTGCTTGCATTTTAACTGTGCATGCACATATTCTGTGTATTTGCATGCTTGTGAATATAAGCACACGGACCATCTGTGCATGCATACTCACCCAGTAGTTTGTCACCGAGCATGCTCAGTTGCTCTTTGTTGAGCCCACGCCCAGCAAACGTTGAAAACTGCCAGCTGAGGACCTCAGATAGCTGCCCCCAGGTTGCCCGCAACGGACTGCTGAAGAATCCCAGGTTCTGGAGGGCAAGGTAGGGATATGAGAGGCATGACAGAGGGGAGGGAGAGAGGTGATTCACCTGGGGTGGGGTTCAGCCATTGATTACCTAATAAGCCTGGAATGCATGTCATTGGACTCAGAGTACCTGGAGGAAACCCACATAGACACAGGGAGAGCATGCAAATACTACACAGAAAGGCGAACTCCACAGCGAGCCACAGAAAGTATTCAACCCAAGAACCTTCTTACCGAGAGGCAACAGTGCAACCCACCGCACTACAGCGCTGCCCCCTAGGATAGAGAAGGTAAACTGCCTTACACCCTCAGAAAAACAGTTTCCCATATTGCGAGACAACAATAAGAAAGGAAAAGTCCTTTCCAGTCACAACTCTGAAATAAAAAAACCTGCTATTTGAAAAGCACTGTAAAACTGGGAATGATAACTGCCCGTACAGTATAGCTCATTTGGTACTCTACCTTACAGTCACTGTAGCACTGCAACAATTTGATAAATCATGCTGCTGTCAGAGTAAGCTGGCAGAGATGCAATGGCCAGCTAAAAGCTCATCAGACACCATCCCAGCTGGCAAGGGTAGGATACATAGCCAAGAGAAAGTGGAATGCAGCAGCTGGTGATTGGCCCTGCCGTTAGCAGACTGTAATGGTGGAACGTTTCTAAGCCAAGATGAACCTTTAATGGCACTGATTCAGCAGGAGAGTGATTGCTGTATACTAAATAAATACTTAGCAAACCCTTTGGCCCACTCCAATACAGACCTCAAAAAGATGAGGGCCTACCTTGGGCTCATCGGTCAGTAGGTTGTACCACATGACTGAGGCCCAGCCGCCTGGGAGCTGGCTGACGTTGGAGATGACCACTAGGGGCAGCGAGCACGTCTGGAGGGGAGAGCAAGAGCAGATGTAGCCAGCGTCACTCAAATAGTGACAACAGCCTGATGGTAAGACTGAGACAATGAATTTGCTGTGAGTCTGCTGTATGCCTGCTGCGAGTCTGGCTTCACTCTGGCATGAACCTGTAATCGATCAACTTTCAGTCTGCTGTGATACTGCTGTGAGCCCACCGTGAGTCTGCTGGGATACTACTCTGAGTCCGGTGTGAGTCTTCTGGGATACTGCTGCGAATTTTCTGTGAGTCTGCTGTGAGTCTGGCATTACTCTGGCATGAGTCTGCTTTTAGGCTAACTAGAGTTTGCCGTTAGTCTGCTATGAGACCACTATGAGTCCGCTAATTGCCTGCCGAGTGTTTGCCATGAGTTTGCTGTGTCTGCCGTGATCCTTTATGAGCCAGTCTTGGGTCTGCCACTACTCTGCTGCGGGTCTACTCTGAGGCTGCAGTGAGACTGACCTCCAGGTCGATGTTTTGGCCCTGCATGCAGAACTGAGCCTCAAAACTGAGAGAATGAAGCTCCTCGGTCACCATGAGAGGCCCCTGTCAAGAACGAACATCCACCCACGTTAGAACACCAAAAAACCATCGACATGAAGTACTTTCATCGCAGTTTGCTCTGCATCTCACAAGCAGTGAAGATCAGCAGATATTTGTCAATGTCCCCATAACTGCAATGAGTAACTGGAGCTCAATTTGATCTGAGTGCATACTGCCCCCTACAGGCTACCCATTCAAGAACAAACCATATTTCAGCTATTTGGCAATAGTAGGTGAATGGTGGTATGGCTATTACAAAGCTGAAGCATCTTAATTCACACTCATCTCCGCCATTCCCTGAGCAGGAAAACACTAATGTTGTGCTGACTTTTACTCACATAAAGTGGTGAAAGAGGAGAGACTACTGAATGAATTAAAATGCACTTCAACATAACTTATTCCCAGCAGGCTGGTCAACAATCCAGCCTGCTAATTATTATAATCTTTTACAGCAAGTATTGCAGCCATTACAGTGCTGTATTATATTATGTCATGCGTTGTACGGAATTTATGTGAGATCGTGGGGTTGTGCAGTACAGATCGTCCCATCTCACCTCATTTCCTTTTGGCCCATTTATATATTTCCGTTCTTTCAGCTGCTGCAAGAAGTAAGAATGAAAATAACTAAAGACTATGTTATCATATGACAAAAATGCGAAGGCTCATTATTAATAGACATTGTGTCCTGCAACATGATCTTCAAAAATTAATCACTGCCTGTGCTCCAAACATTAAAACATTTCATCTTTACTTTGATATATGCAATATAGGTGTGACGTCATCGCTGAGAGGGTAGAAGAATTTATTTACCAGGTGTCTGAATTCCACAGAGAGACAGCCATTGGAGGACTCCTCTACGTCCATCACTTTTGTGTTGTTGGTCAATATAAAGAACTGCCGATTTCTGAGGGAATAAAGCCAAGCACCTGAACAGAACTGCAAATGTCCACTAGAACTTAAAAAGAGCAATTCATTAAACTTAAATACAGGCTTCAGCTGTCTGACATCAACACATTTTCCTGTTCATATCAGTTAAGTTGAAATTATAACCTAATTTTAAAAACTCATCTCTAAATAGTCATCTGGACAAGGAACAGGTAGTTCTACCAAAACCCTGATGACAGGGTAACCACAGAATGAGGTCATCTGCTCCTCTCTGAACACTTGTTACTGTTTGTTCTGCCAGGTTTCATTGACTGCCCCAGATTTGAGCCAAATTTCTCAAGAGAATCTTCAAAGGCGATGAACTATCACAACTGCATGACACACTCTTTCAAGTCAAAAGATCTCCACTGAAAATGCATCATCCTTCTTAAAATCACGTCCAATGAAAAATATCAAATTCTTTTAATTATATTGCCGACTTTACAGCCAAAACACTGAGTAATGTTGGAAATAAATTATTTTTTCATGTTTCTCGATTAGCAAGTCTATGCGCACATGACACAATTTTGTAATGATTTGACAGAAAGTGCGTCGATACTATGCTTGCAAAAAGTAAAATATTTTTATAATGCAGAAAATCCAAAGCATGTAACTGAGATTACTGCGCTGATCACATTTTTTTCTGACATCTAAAGCACTCATTTAAGCATATATAAGAGGTTTATTTTTTAATATTTTTCTTCAAACTCACTTGTTGGCAACCTACCAAAGGTGTGGTGTTGATTGCAAATACAGTTGCAATAAAAATTATTCAACCCCCATTGCAAATTAGGTTTAATAGCAAAATTTACAAACTTTCAGCTGTTTGTGATAAACAGATTAAAGAAGAACATTTTAAATGGCTCAACACAACTGATATTACCAGTGGTTTCTCCAAATGTAACACAAAATGCCATTTTTAATGACTGCTGCAGGCTCCAAATTATTCAACCCCCTGAATAGAATCCCTCACAAGAGCATATTTTGCAAATCAGGTGTTGTCTTAAGCACACCTAATGCAGCTAATCAAGAGCTTAATTAGATGCATTAAGTTTGCTTGAGATAGAACACATCAAATACTTGCACTTGCTAGGAGTTTGTTGACAGAGATATTTGATTGCATATTAGAAATATGGCTGTCAAAAGAATTGTCCAAAAAGCTAATAGAGGAGATCACTGCCTGGCACAAACAAGGAAAAGGATACAAAAAGGTAGCACAGGCACTGAATTTTTGTAGAGATACAGTTGGAAGCATAGTTCACAAGTTCAGAGTTAAAGGAAGAGTGGCTACAGTACCAGGATGTGGCAGAAACAGGAAGCCATCAATGGCTGTCACCAGCCTGAGGAGACGGGTGGCCAAAAACCCTCGAGTGACTGCAGGAGACCCGCAGCAAGACTTGGAGGCAGGAGGCACTGAGGTTTCAGTTTGCACAGTAGGGCGCATACTAAACGTTGAAGGTCTCAAAGACATACACCACAACTGATCCAAAAGCACAAGCTCCAATATGCTCAAAACCATATTAATAAGCCACAGAAGTTTGGGGATATTGTTCTGTGGAGTGATGAAACAAAACTGGAATATTTTGGTCTTATGAATCAGTGGTATGCCTGCAGAAGGAATAAAGAAGCATATGCTGAAAAGTACACCCTGCCTACAGTGAAGAATTGTGGGGGCTTTTTGATGCTCTGCAGCTGCCTTGCTCCCTCTGGCATTGGAAATCTGCAAAGTGTGGAGGGCAAGATGGATTCAGTCAAGTACCAGGATATCCAAGGAGAAAATCTCATGCCGTCTGTAGAAAAGCTGACGCTTGGGCATCATTGGACCTTCCAAAAGGACAATGATCCTCAGCATAACTTAACATCCACCAAGGCTTGGTTTCAGAAGAAGTCTGGGAAGATTCTAGAGTGCCCATCACAGTTGCCTCACTTGAACCCCACAAAAAATCTCTGGTAGGATTTGAAGAACACAGTTGCAGCATGCAAACCCTTGAATATTAATGAACTGGAGGCCATTGTCCATGAGGACTGGGCTAAGATTCCTTGGGAATGCTGCCAGAAGCTGTTGTCTGCCTATGCATCCCATTTCCGGCAGGTCATAGCGGCAAAATGGTTTTCTACTAAGTACTAAAGATGCTTGTCATGAAGGGGTTGAATAATATTGAGCCTGCAGTAGTCAATAAAAGTGGCATTTTGTGTTGAATTTCGAGAGGCCACTTGCAATATTTGTTGTGTTGAGCCATTTAAATTGTTCTCGTTTGATTTGTTCATTGCAAACAGCTGAAAGTTTGTACATTTTGCCAGTAAATCTAATTTGCAATGAGGATTGAATAATTTTGATTGCAACTGTACAAATGACACTTAGGTAAGGTAAACACAGCATAAATTACGATCCAGAAATCCTCTTGTGGTGACCAGTATAAGATCTGTGTCTACATGAAAACAAAGTAATCTCAGTACAATAAAAAGGCTTCATCAGTTGTTTACCACAGTTGTTTCAGTCACTAAAAATGATGATTATGGGCTCCAGGGAGGCCAACATGCAGTTACATACATTGTGTGGTATGGACAAGCCCAATGGTCCCGGATTAAATCCACCCTGCCAACAGTGCCATTTGTGGCTGGAATCTCAACACAGCGACATTTCTTGGGAGGATCAGTCAGTCAGCAGTCCACATTTTAAAGCTATCTAATGACCCCTGCCTGGCAGTTGAACATCCATAGACGGAATGTGAAAGCAACCAGTAAAATATCTTCCACTAACCCCAGTCTGTAAGCTTGACTAGTACTACATAAAAAGACGATGCTGGTGACTCAGCGTTTCGTAGGAGATCACCAAATATCTACAACCTCCCAAATTGACTATATTGTTTCAGAATGAACGTGGCTGTGATTGAAGATAATCAGACAATTCAGTTTGCTACATGAAGATGATGCTTGTGCAGGATCCTTTTGATGCCATTTGGGGAACTTAAGCATGCTTATTTGCTACTTGAGTTCCACTGTAAACTCAAGACTTTGAAGACTAATTAACCATTACTTTTTTATCCCCCTGACATGTAATACTAAGGGATATAGCTATCAACATGTCCATCCATCCTTCCTTCTTCTGTAACAAAAAAAAAATACTAGACAAAACCTGTGTTGATATTAAGAGTGACTGAAACTATATACATTGTGTGTATGTGAGTATGTGTTCGAATGTGAGTGCATTTCTGCAAGTTTCTGAGGAACATACAAAAACAGCTCTTTGATGAGTCTTGATTACTACTGGCTCTGTTTATTTCCAAGTAAATGTCGGTGATACTGGCATGTTTACCGAGGTGCCTTATTGCAACACCACAGAAACTCATGCCTGCTATATAAAGAAGAGCAATCTCTAGGAATACAGTGTTCAGCTGAGAACACATTCACTAACAATTAGCATGCTCATATTCACACACTTTTTACATGCACAAACACATACACACAAAAACACGTGTGCGCTCTCCACAAACAAAGCAACACACACATGCTCCTTCCGCTTCAAGACGTCAAATAGAGAATTGACCCAAAAAAACAAGAAGGAAATTATAACCACAAACTCATACTCACACTCTACCGGGGGGGAGGTCCCTACAGAGCAGAGAACACAAGCTCGTGTTAAAGGACAAATCAAAACAAATTTTACATAGGCCTGTATTCTTTATAAACCTCTCGCACAAACTTGATGACAAAGCCAATCTAAGCTTATATTATTTGCTACTTGATTATGTTATTACATCAGGCCTAATAAATATGCCCCATCTATACCATAGGCCATACTGTTAAATATATGAAACATTCCTGCGATTTTGATATTTCATAGAAATTCAGTTGAATGATCTTGGCAGTTACTCTTATGATTTGCTTGTGTTGGTTGTCATTTGGTCAACATGAAAAAACATTAACCCAACTTTTATGGGTAGACAATAGTATTAGTGCTAACATTTGATGCTCCAGTCAGGACAAAATGCTCGAAACACATAAGCTGACTAACCACAAACATGGGACTTTAAAATATGCATTTTAAACCACATCTTCATTGTAATTTGAAAGTTCTTACTTGTCAAATGTAGTCTTCACCTTCAGCTGGTAATCTATTTCTGGTAATTTTACCAACAATCTGAGGTACATGACAAAAAAAGCATTTAATAGAACCACAGAACTGCATGCCTGCACAATTCTCAAATAAAGAATCCCTTAAACACAAATGTGAAAATCCATGTACAGTGTAACCGCTAATTTTCACAAAACCGGGAGAGAAATGCACTGCATGGGAGAAATGTTTTGTCAATGCTGAAATAGTAGTGAAATACAAAGACTAGTGCCAGTGCTGAAATACAAAGTATTTTTCTTCTTCAATGACTATTGGCAATGGCAAACCAGCTTACATTTCTAGTATTCTTCGGCTAAGCGCCAAAATAGCGCTTTGAATTCTCGAATTTCCATAGAAAACTCCTTAATAAAAAGCATAATGCCTGAGTGACTAAAATGTATTAAATACAATGCAAAACGAAGATGGATTGGCAAGGATAGAATCAGATTATGACTCGCAGTCTAGCAGATTCATTTTGTTAGGATGTAAGTTCTCAGCATGCGCAGTAATCATGGCATAGCTCCATTACGTGCTGAAATGTATTGAAACTCTCAGAGCTGAACAACATAAATAATGCCAGTGCTGAAATGCATTAATAATATTATTGCTGAAATGCATTTATATTGTCAGTGCTGAACTATTTATGGTGTCGAAACGCATTGTGTCAGAGCTTAAGCGCATTTATAATCTCAGTGGCGAAAAGCATTGATAAAGTTCCGCTGAAATGCATTGTGTCAGTGCTGAAATGCACTGATTGTGTCAGAGCGGAACCGCATTATTAGTGTCACCACGGAAATGCACTAATAGCGTTATAGGAGAAATGCACTGATATTGTCAACGCTGAAGTATATTTATAGTGTCAGTGCTGAAATGCAGCGATAGTGTTGTTGTTAAAGTGCCTAAATAGATGGATTAGCTCATCTCAGTGCTGAAGCATTGCAGTCATCAGCGATACCTACCTGACCTTGGTGGTGAACTGCACCTGAGTCTTTATAATGAGAGGCTTCTGAGGATGGGTGGGCATGCAAGGCTGCTTCTCCACGACGAATGAGCTGCACAAGACCAACCCAAAATAACCATTGTTACATCATCCTTCCGCAAAGCCCACCTTGTTTAGACACCGGCCAATCAGAGACCGTACATCTGACATAATCACTCAGCCCTGGTACCTGGAACGTGTAGGTGTCCGCAGAGTAACTAAGGTGCTGACTTTAATTAGGGTTATTCCAAAGCAATTCAGATTTTAAAATTATTTATCCTTATTACTTATCCTATTATTATTATTATTATTATTATTATTATTATTAATTTATTATTTATCCTAAGCTGTAGGAGACAACACTGAAGTTCCTTATAAATGAATAAAATAAATAAAAAGCTCAGGGATCACCTAAAAATGTTAATATTTTTGAAAGAAAAAGACACTTTTTTCACCAAAGGCAGCATTAAGTTGATCAAAAAATATAACCTATTCTTTGATAATGCGATAAATCCCAATTATTGTGTGAAATATATTTTAAATGCTTTCTTTATTCTTTATTCATGATTACAAGGCTACATCATCAGCAGCCATTTGCCCTTTGTGCCAACAACACACTTTCAGAAAAAACAAAACAAACAAAAAAAAAAACCGCAGAGGCTACAGTATCATGACAGCAAGATCTGATATACATGAACTGTAATGCCCCTCCCCCTAGGCATTACGGTTCCATGGCTACCTACATTCATCTAATTATTCAATTATGTCCTCAGTTCTCCCTCCTAATTATCACACCTGGTTTTTATAAGTCGAGTATAATCCCCTCGTCCATAGTTTTCCCCCTCACTGGCAGGCAGCCTTAATGTGCAACACTCTTTTTTTCAGTGCGCTCCCTTTTCTGTCATCCCTGAAGTTTTGTATTAGTTTAGTTATTTCACTTCCTTTATTTAATAAACTTTTACGTTTCTGCACCTGGGTCCTCGTTCTCCATCACTCTCCTGGCACCCTTTTAACACTTAGGGCGCCAGGACGTCACAGAAGGCTTCCTCCAACCCAAAGACTAAGCGGGAACATTCATGTACCCCAGCCCTGGATCTCCCCTGCCCCTAGAGGCCGGGTGCTACTGCGCACAGCAGGCCAACAATCCTGCATCTGCATGCTTTTTGGGGCCCTGCTCCAGATCTCCAGGCTCCAGAGAGGCCTGCAGCCCCAGGCTCCAGGGGGACCTGCAGCCCCAGGCTCCCAAGAGGGGCCTGCATCCCTTATCACTCCAGTCGCTCCAGTGGTTTGCATCTTCAGAGGCCCCAGTGGCTTGTTTCCCCAGTCGCATTTGAGGTCCTGCGGCCTGCATCTCCGGTCGCTCCAGAGGCCCCAGCGGCTTGTGTTCCCTGGTGTTCCAAAAGTCCTGCGCCACGCATCCTTGGTCGCTCCAGAGGCTCCAGTGGTCTGCATCCCCTGCCGCTTCAGCAGCTTCTATCTCCTGCCGCTCTACAGTTTCTAGCGGCTTGTATCCCCTACTGACTCCAGAGATCCAGCTGTCTGCACTCCCCATCGCTCCAGCGGCTTGTATTCCCCTGTCGCTCTAGTGCAGGGGAGTCAAACTGACCTGTAAAAGGGCCAAGAGGCTGCAGGTTTTCAATCCTACCAAGCAGAAGCACACCTGAAACCACTGACTTAATCAACTGATCTAGGCCTGCACAACTGATTAGTTGTATCAGGTGTGCTTCTGCATTGTTGGAGTGAAAACCTGCAGCCTCTTGGCCCTTTTATGGGTCAGATTGACACCTGTGCTCTAGTGGCTTGTATCCCTTGCAGCTCTTGTGGCCTGCACACAGAGGTCCCGGCGGCTTGTAACCCCTGTCGCTCCGGAGGTCCTGCGGCCTGTATGTTCAGTTGCTTCAGAGGCTCCTGCGGCTTGTATCTCCTGTCGCTCCAGCGGCCTGTATCCCCCCGCGGCTCCAGCGGACTGTCACCCTGGCTCCAGCGGCTAGCATTCCTGGCCTCAGCGGCTAGTATTCCCTGTACACCCCAGGCTCCACTGGAGGACCAGAGGGCTTTCCTTGCACACTGCAGGCTCCGAACCAGCATTTGCGCGCTGCTCCGGTCGCCCTGGTTCCCGGAAAGTACAGGCGCACTCCCGCCACCCGGCAGAGACTGATTGGTTGCGGATTTTATTTTGAAAAAGATAATGACCCCAAACACCCTTAAAGTTGTGCAAAAATTATCTTATTCGGAACAGAATCATCTGTTTACATAAAAGTTATGACTTGGCCTGCTCAACGTCCTGACCTTCATCCAATTGAGATGAAATGGCTGCTGAGACAAACACAATTGAATACAGCAATTCGCCCCAAGGGATCCTTCCTCTACCCACCCCCAACATACAAAAAAAAAAAAAATTTATTGGATCAGATGATCCGTTCTCCTCAAAATAAAAAAAAAAACAAATTTAAGATGGCTGCCATGATGGCCATGATGAAAATCCCAGTGGACCCATTTTCAAGAGGAACCTTCCTCTTCCCACCCCTAACACTCACAGCAGATTTCAGTTTGATCTGAACATCGATTCCCCTTGTAATCGACCGGAAAGGAAACCAAATTCAAGATGGCTGCCGTGGGGACCATAATGAAAATCACTGCACGCCCACTTTTGAGAGGAGCCTTGCTCTACCCATTCCCCATGCGCACAGCTAATTTCTGTTAGACAGGATCATCCAAAAATCCACAATGAAATCTAGGATTAGAAGCATTTACAAGGTTGATATTGGAAGGAGGAATAACTTTTCATAAAAACAACTCAAAGTTCTCAAAAAGGCACATGTGCACCTTCACCATAAACAATTATACGACTTCAACGTGGAAACAATCAATAAAAAACTCTAGGAAAAGTTGGATTGACAAGAAAAAAGTGTATGAAGAGAAGTGTAAGAGTGTATGAAACTGAATGGAATTAATGAGGGAATTATAGAATAAAATTGGATCTTTTTATACAAGAACTTTTTCTATGCCATTTTTTTTCATGCAGAATATGAGTTCCTCTCTCAGTTTCAACAAGAGAAATGAAACATAACAGAAGCCACCCTCCTTCTTCAAACAGAAAAAAGTGGGAGAACTCTGTTTCTTTAAATAAACAGGAAGCAAGAACTGTTCACTGGAAGTTTAATACTTTACCTTTTGATGAGGTGGTAGATAAGATATCTGAGCTGTTCCTCCATTTGGGGTTTCTGCTGAACAATGGGGTCTCCATCATAGGTCACCTTTAGGGTAAGCTCCCCCAGCTTATCCAGCTGGCGTTTAATTTGAAACAAGCTCTGTGCCAGCAAGGTAAACCTGTTGGGTAGGGAAATCTGTGTCACTAGCTATGTTTACATGGACACACATAATCGGAATAAAGGCCCAATCAGATTAAAAATGCTTCATGTAAACACATCAATCGGAAGATTCTGATCCGATTCGGTCCATTTGGAAAGAAATTTCATTCCGAATGAGAGAGGTGGTTTATGCCGATCATCATTCCAAATGACGTCCACGTACACACCCATTCGAATCCTTCTTAGTGGTTGGGGTAAAATTGTCTTCACTGCACGTGTGCTACAAAGAGCGAACGAGGACGTGCAGACAACGTGGCGTTTGTTTACAACAGAGGCGGCAGTACAGCTTTTTCATTTTCTACTACTAATATTTCCGGAAAATTAGACAACTCCACGCATGCCCACATGATTTATTCTGATTAAACACGTGGTGATGTATACGCAAGTCATGATCAGATCATTTCATTTAGTGTCCATGTGAATTTGGATTTGGAATTTCCGATCAACCGAGGTTAGGATCGGATTAGAGAAATTTTGCGCATGTAAACATAGCTACTGTTTTCTGGACCACTGAAGGAAAGATTTCTTGTTAGGATGGGCTAATTCAATTCACAAATTCACACTACCTTCCCTTTAGTTCCTTTCTTTTCTTATTTTTAGATCCTCCCATCGAGGAAAAGAAAGGAGAAGCAGAAGCAAAGACACACTGAAGAAACATAAAAGATGAGGTGCGAGGCATAATATACACCGCCTGAGGGAGACGTTTTAGTGCTTTGGGTGTTGACTGACACCCCTGACAATCGAACCCTACCACTAACAAGCCCAATGACATCCCACCACACAGAAGCATATAACTGAATGCAGAATAGAAAGATGTACGTTTTTTAACCCAGTTAGAAATTGACTGGAACAGATTTAAGGAAGTTTTCGTGAAAAACGATTTTCAGTTTTTTGTAAGTTTGACCTTAAGCCAATTATACGCAAAATTTAATCAGGCGATTATTGGTCCATTGCACAGTAATCCTTTAAATTTTGTATCACTTGAGCAAACCATTTTTGCACAACACAGCTGACACTCGCAAACAAACAAATTAACAAATATCACTGAAAAGAATTACCCTCCCCCTTCAGGTGGGGTAATTGGCAAAATGAATGCCATGCCCCTTCAAACCCTCATCTGTCTGTTTGCCTGTCTTTAAGCAGGATTATGGACGAAATTCCATTCCAAGTTTGATGTAAGTTTGTGTGTGTGTGTGGGTCGGGGCAGGTGTTGGGGGTTATATATAACATTATTTACACAGTTGTGGTCAAAAGTTACATACAAGAGCATGTATATCATGGCAGCCTTGAGTTTCCAATGATTCCTGTAACCCCTAATTTTCTATGATGGAATGATTATAATGTGTTTTATTCATTGGGAACTCAAGACTGCCATGATGTACATGCTCTTTGCATGTCTATGTAAATTTTGACCACAACTGTAACAACAGAAAGAGGTAATCACATTAGCACAGGTTCAGATCAAACATCAAAGTCAACATCACAGAAAAGGACAGAGACAATTGTGCAGGTGGAGATATACACTCCACCGGTAGCCCTTTTACTTAAGTCTGAAAAGGGAGCTCTGGGCTTTCCTTGCTCGAGTAATCTTTGGGAAACTTCTATTTCCTGGGACATTTAATGTATTACATTCCCCTAAATCACCCCTAATCAATTGTCAGGTCAGGTTAAGGAAGGAAAGGTTGTGAAAAATGACCGATTAGGATTTGTCCTATGATTCCGTTAGAAGGATAATGAAAAACAGTGGACTAACTTAGTGGATGATATTTGGAGAAGTGTTTCTGAGCGACAGTTTAGCTAGTATCTGAAAAGTGGGTGTCTACATTTATGGTCAGGGTTTAGAGTAACATTAAAGTGTGTGCCCCAAATCTTGATGGGGGTTTGTGCTTAATGTACACTATGTACTTTTCCATTTAAATATTTCTTTCTCATTATAAGCAATATAATAAGGAGTATAAAAATTAAGCCTTCGGTAAATTTTTCTTTTTTGGCTGAAGTGCAATGAAGTGCTTCTTTTTGTAACACAATTAAATAATAGAAAATAAATAATGAAAATCAGAAAAAAATATAAGCTACAGTAAGATCAATGTCCTTTAATGATTGGTAAATAAGTGTAATTTAGTGGGACACTGCGCAATTTTGTCTATGTTTCGACAAGGAGCCTGATCTACAAGAAGACATTTCTTTTTTAGCTTCTCAGTTAAACTCTGCCTGAACTCTAGGCCAACTTAAAGGAGGCTTGTCTCAATTATTCCGCTTGCTCACAACTTTGAACGACGTAAATCTGCTCAACTACAAGCCAAAATCTAGAAAGTGTTTTACTTATTCTATGATTACTGGTGATGCAACCAGCTTACATTCTTTGCATCTCTTGGCTAAAGCTTAAAATAGCACTTTAAATCCTCAAATTTCCATAGCAACTACTTAATACTAAAAAAATCATTATCTGCAGTAACTAAAATATATAAGTACAATGAAAAACGAAGAACAGATTGGCAAGGATGGAATCAGATTATGACTCACAGTCAACTAGATTTATTTTCTTAGGTAGTAAGTCCGGAGCATTCGCAACAATTGTGACACAGCTCCTTTACAAAGCTCAGCATGCATACTTGAAACTGACCGTTTTACTTGAACAAGTTTTTGATCCTGCATAATTTTTACATAGAGCGACTAGTGGCTAAGCAATTATGAAGAACAGATCATGTTTCACAACAAACATGCCACACACATATTTTGTGGTAATGAACACGATCGGTCATTGATGTCGCAGTGGCGGTGGTAAAGTGATTAAACTTGAGTGTGTGGACAGCAGCATTGAGTTTGAATTTTTAGTGGCGAAAAAATATTTTCTTTACACTGTTTCTATATGTAGTCTTTTCGAGCAAACAGTGCAGAAACAAACGCCAAGCTGATATATTTAGACTAATGTTTCAATAAAGATCAGCATGAAGAAATGCGATCCCATGACTGCTCCAAATACATCTGCCTGTTCCTTCTCTTTGGACTTGGTATGTTTTTTGAACAACTTCCATTTCAAATCGGTGTACATACTGTTAGCTGACAGACATTTTCTCGGCTACATTGTATGATGTCTTTACCTTCGTGTATTTCCAAGTTATAATAGTTTGAACTAGAACTAGCAAGTTAGTTAGACATTCAAACAATAAAACACAGCTGGCTGGTAGATTGCATCTTTAGTAGCTATCTATGTTGTTGCTTTTCAATCATGAAGCAGCGGGTTTTGGATGTATTTTTATTATGAGGAGGGAAGAGCCTGGCATCTTGGCTTTGCAAGGGGTGTAATGGAAAGTTGAGCTACGCCAGTGGCTAAAAGTAACAAAATGTAATCGGGTGTGAGTTCAAACGTCTACTTTGATTTTTTCACGTCTAAACTTGTCTAAATTTTAAAATGCCTGTTGAAAGCCCAGGTGCTTCGCTAAAGCCTTGAGTGAAGGTCAAGTGGTGAATGTTTTCAGAACTGAGCCGCAAATTTGGAGCTGAGGGTAAAAACTACCTTCAGCTCATCAGAAGCCTTTAATGAATTTATTTATTAGTGGAGATGAAAGAGTTGTAGGCTTAAAGGCTGATCTATGTTCGGGTGAAAAAAAATTAGTAGGACACAGTGTCTGCTCACTAACTTTGTAGGACACATTTTGAATTTCTAATCTAGAAACAGAACATTATTAATCCAGCATCATCATTAGTTTTCTGTTAATACATTACAAATTTCTAGTTTAAGCATAAATCAGCCTAATCAGCCTGAACTGCACGGGCAGAAGCATAGGGGTGGAGTGAGATGGAGTCAGGTGGTACCAGTTCTGAAGCTGGTCCAAACCCGTCAGCTGAGGGCCTCCAATGCAAGCGATCTGCTGCCGCCTCTTCCAGTCATTCAACTCTAGGCTGAGCTGCGAAGTCATCAACACCTCAATCTCTTTGATCACATCCACCATCTTCGACAGGATCTCCTACAAGAGGCACAGTTGTGCAGTGTTAATGAGCTTGTGCTCTATAACCCAAAACCGTCTAAGACAGCATGATGCCGCAAAGATTTTATATAATAACCAGATCTACACCACTTTTGAGAGCACAGTGCCACAAAGATTCTATTGACTAACCAAATCTAAACTCCTTCTGGGAACACAGTGCCATAAAGATTCCATATACTAACCAGGGGCGTGTTTCCCAAAAGCACAAATGCTTACATAGTTGGAACCACTGACTGTGAATGGACAAACTATGTAAGCTGCCATCTTAGTTAGCAACTACACTTTTGGGAAAAGCACCCCAGATCTCAACTTCCTCTGAAAACACAGCACCACACGCATTCTCTAGACCAACCACATTTTATCCGCTTCTTGCAGCACAGATTTGTGGACTTAGTAAGGGCTAATCAAGGGATTGTCCACAATGAGGTAGTCTGCTACTGAAAGACAAAGACCCATAACAAGCAAAGAAGTCCAACTCAGTGAAGATTATTCTATTTTATACGTGCAGAACAATCATATAGAATGAATGTTCCATTGTCTTCCCACAGACAATAAAGTATGTGACCATATGGTAGTATTGGCTGCACAGTAGTACAAAGCAGTAGTATTAGTATTGAAGTTTCATTGAAGGCAAGCTAATAGTAATGTTTTGTAATATCAGTCAATTTGGAAATGAACTAGTCCCATACTATGCTGTTCTCTATTCCCTTCCAAGTTATTATATCATTGGATGTCTACAAGGGAGGTTTGCAAAAAAAAAAAAGAACATAAAACACAATGCTAAAGTACCCTCGGCCGTATGGGCATAAGACAAGGAATTACAACATATAAAGGGATTTTTAATGTATGCCTATGTAACACAATGTGTTCAATACTTTCAGGCTTGAGAGAAGTTTAAAGAGTCAAAAGGAAGACAGAGGTAATTGTCCAATTTCATCTAGGACCTGGCAGGTTATATGGAGAGTGTGGAACAGGACAGCTGGGACTTTACATGGTTTGGCATTCAGAATATGAAGTCTGACATGATGCACAGTCATCAAAATTCAATGTTATGTTGAAGGCGAGTGAACGGTTTGGCTGATAATGTTGTGACATCAAATTGTTTTTGGAGGGTATTGTAAGATATTCACAAGCTTATCAAGTAGCAATTTCTGGATAGAGTTGGTTAAAGTTTTATGGATGAAATCAATAAAGAAACATTGAATTGCAAAAGGTATGTTTAATAGGAAATGACAATATATCAACATGTAATTGGTTGCTTCCTTAGAAAAATACATGGTAAATCACAATGGAAGGGTTATAACACGAGGTGTACATTCCACATCCAATGTTCTCCAAGTCGACTTCCTGAGCATACACCCTGTGAACTTGATGAGGCCACAAAAATAAAAATAATGTTAAAAAAACCAATAGTGGATGTTATCAATGAAACACTGCTGACAAAGAATACAACCTTTTGAGCCCTTTAAAGAAGGTGATGGCCATGTAGCTTCCATGTCCTCCAACTTGATTATCCAGGGAGTACACCTTATGAATTTGACATAGCTTCACCAAAAAATGTCATTGTAGTGCAAAGGCGTAATGAAAGTAACACTGTTCAGAAACACTGTGACCTTTTGACCCCATTAACCAGGTCAAGGTCATCCACCTTTAATGTTCTGCAAGCTGATTATCCAGAACATGCACGCTGTAAATTTATGCGGCTATAACAAAAATAGTGGATGTAATCAAGGAAACAGTGTTTACAAAGAATGTGACCCTTTGACACCTTAAAGAAGGTCAAGGTTACCCATCTTCGAACTTGTCCAAGCTAACAGTCCCTGTGAATTTTATTACCCTGACATTAATAGGAAAGGAGTTATTGTCTACACAGACGGACGGACAGACAGACGGACGCAAGGTCTTCGCAATACCCGATGGCCATAATTTGGCCTCGGGTAAAAAACCCACAAAAATAAATAATCTCTCAGTAATTTTCATGCCTATCTAATCAAAATTGCTGGCAAATATAGTGTAATGCTAGAAAAGTAAAGTTGATGCCACGAGGGAGAGAACTTTAAAGGGAGGGAACCTGAGGGAGTGAGTGTGGCACACAGACTGAGGGAGGGAGCGTGGCACACAGACTGAGGGAGGGAGCGTGGCACACAGACTGAGGGAGGGAGCGTGGCACACAGACTGAGGGAGAGAGCGTGGCACACAGACTGAGGGAGGGAGCGTGGCACACAGACTGAGGGAGAGAGCGTGGCACACAGACTGAGGGCGTGGCACACAAACTGAAGGAGGGAACGTGGCACACAGACTGAGGGAGAGAGCGTGGCACACAGACTGAGGGAGGGAGCGTGGCACACAGACTGAGGGAGGGAGCGTGGCACACAGACTGAGGGAGGGAGCGTGGCACACAGACTGAGGGAGGGAGCGTGGCACACAGACTGAGGGAGGGGCAGCAGACTGGCGTGGCACACAGACTGAAGGAGAGGACACAGACTGGGGACACAGACTGAGGGAGAGGCGTGGCACACAGACTGAGGGAGGGCGTGGGCACACAGACTGAGGGAGAGGGAGGGATGGGCACAGACTGGCAGGGGAGGGAGCGTGGCACACAGACTGAGGGAGAGAGCGTGGCACACAGACTGAGGGAGGGAGCGTGGCACACAGACTGAGGGAGGGAGCGTGGCACACAGACTGAGGGAGAGAGCGTGGCACACAGACTGAGGGAGAGAGCGTGGCACACAGACTGAGGGAGAGAGCGTGGCAACAGACTGAGGGAGGGCGTGGCACACAGCGTGGCTCACAGACTGAGGGAGGGAGCGTGGCACACAGACCTGGCAGAGGGAGGGAGCGTGGCACACAGACTGGCACACAGACTGAGGGAGAGAGCGTGGCACACAGACTGAGGGAGGGAGCATGGCACGGACTGGGGAGGAGCACACACAGACTGACTGAGGGAGAGGGAGCGTGGCACACAGACTGAGGGGAGAGCGTGGCACACAGACTGAGGGAGGCACACAGACTGAGGGAGGGAGCTGGCAGGGGAGGGAGAGCATGGGGAGAGAGCACACACAGACTGAGGGAGAGAGCGTGGCACACAGACTGAGGGAGGGAGCGTGGCACACAGACTGAGGGAGGGAGCGTGGCACACAGACTGAGGGGAGGGAGCATGGGGAGGGAGCAAGGCACACAACTGACTGAAGACTGAGGGAAGGCGTGGCACACAGACTGACACAGACTGAGGGAGGGAGCAAGGCACACAGACTGGGGAGGGAGCACAAAGACTGAGGGAGGGACAGACTGAGGGAGGGAGCGTGGCCCACAGCCTGAGGGAGAGAGTGTGGCACAAAGACTGAGGGAGAGAGCGTGGTACAAAGACTGAGGGAGAGAGCGTGGCACAAAGACTGAGGGAGGGAGCGTGGCACACAGACTGAGTAAGGGAGCGTGGCACACAGACTGAGGGAGAGAGCGTGGCACACAGACTGAGGGAGGGAGCGTGGCACACAGACTGAGCTTGAACGTGTGAACTCAGCAGAGCAGGTCTGTTAGTGACATAGAAAACAATAGGAATTGCAAAATAGCTCGTTTCAACCGCTGAAGTGGAAAAGGGGGGTCTAATGGCTAAACTGGGGGGTCTTCAATGTCAACCCTCTGTGGGCTGTTAGATACAGTGGAGACCGCAGTACAAGTGGAGTGAACTGGGAATAAGGATGCATTCTCCAAGCGTTTTGTAAGGCAAGTCATTAGCTATTTGAGGCCAAAAAAGCTTAGATTTCTAGCTAGTTATGTAATGCGCTAGCAAAACTTGTCAAAACTTTCCCAATCTCAGTGAAGCCATCTGGACGTATATGTTACTGGCAAACTGTGTATCAGGCATTTCGTGAAATTTCTTGAATTTTGAATCAGTCATTTAATGAAACGCCTGAAATCTTCAGAAATTTCCTGAAATGACTGAATTGAGACCCAGGCATTTCACAAAATGCCTGATTATACAGTTTACCAAGCTGTAACATTAATATGGTGGCAGCACCTCAAGTAACAACACCTGAATGGTATTCATGTGAATTTCCCCTTTAAAATCCAATAAAGGGAGAGAATTTTAATATTAGGAATGATGAGCTGAGTACCTGGTACATCTAAAAATGCATTGTGATTTGATTCAATTCCTTTTTGTGACAAAACGATACAAACACACACACGCACACACACACAGGAAACATGACTGCGCTCACAGACAGTTCAGTGCGGCAGCAGGAAGAAACAGCTGCAGTCACCTGCCATCACAGCAAAGACCACAGGTTCAACATAAGGCTTGTCCCCTGATATACACGAACTACATTTATTTAGTCATTTCCACATAGTTGCACAAGTTCTCCTCTCCTCATGTGTGCTTAATAAACAAGATAGATAATGTGTATTCTTATTGCTAGCCAGAGCAATTTCTTGTTACTCTAGCTTGGTAGAACCATATGCAACAAAAGGAGTGAGCAACACTTTATGCAGCACTTGCCTTCCTTTTGAAATCCAGTCGATTGAGCATTTCTTGAAGAGTTATAACTTCATCCTTCACGAATGTAGTGTTTCGTTCAGCTGGGTCTAGGTAGAGAGAAAAATCCCATCAGTAATAAAACTCAATAAACACCACGGAAATTCAGAAGTGTGCGTGTTTTGAGTAGATTTCATTTTCTCAGACTCTGAAAATGCATGTACAGGTGAATTCTGGTGGTTTCCTATTTTGTTAAAAGTGAGTCACAGGTTTGTAAGCAGTGTTTTAATGCATTAGTCAAGAGGAAAAGCTTCCAATGAGCTGTGATCAAAACTACCCTTCAGATTAAAGAAAAAGACCTGCATGCACATGTGTGAGTATGTGTGCATCCCAGAGCGCATGCGTGTGAGTGTGGATGTGTATCAGCATGTGTGTGAATGTGTACACACTTGTGAGCGCCAGAAAGCTGACCCACCTCGAGACTGAAGTGTTTTGAATCGAAAGTCGAAGTCATCCTGCATATCCTCCAGGCACTTCACTGCCTGATCCATCATCTGTGTGTCAGAGGGCCGAGGTGATTTCAGTTACATTCCTACACAGTAACACTACCACACTGAGAAATCAAGTAGCAGCATTTATCCCGCTGGTCTTGTCTGAATGTAGAAACAATGCAGGCCAGAACTCATATGACTTGCTAAAACCAGGACTTGGCTTAAACAAATCTTGTCAGCTAGTTAACAAAAGAAGTCCCAGTGAAATAATTGTGATAAAAATTAAGTGAATTCCAAGAAATACTACAATTCTAATGAGTACTATGTTCAATATGCACTGCACAATAATGGAGCAGGTTGCAGATGCTCCAAAGGCAGTTAATAACAGCTATAAACATAAAATGGATACGTTCACCAATACCTATTCTTACACATATTTTGAGAGAGTGGGCTGCTGGTAATGTGCAGGGGCTCAGTGAAATTGGGTAAACACTAGCCGCAGTGGCTGGACAGACAAAAATTCATTACACTGGAAGAGGTGCTGGTGGGCTAGTAGGTTGCAATCTTCCCTCTGGTGGAATAATCCCCAATGCCCCAGTGCAGTGCAGACGCCGTCTTTCGGATGAGAGGTTAAACTGAAGTTGTGACTCACTGTGGTCATTAAATATCCTATGACACCCTTTGATGAGAGTAGGGGGTTCCCTGGTGTCATGGCTAAAGTCCCAACTGGGCTCTTTCAACCTGCTACCTAATAATCCCCTGATCTAATTAGCTATGCAATTTGTCCTCTCCCTCCCCACCTCAACCCCCCAAGGCTCTCTTGAAAAAGAGACTTCAATCTCAACGGGACTTCCCTGGTTAAATTAAGGTTAAATAAAAACCACAAATCTAAATTGTTTGATCAACACATGCACTCAGCACTGTGGCATAGGCCAGGGTCATGGATTTATCACACATCCAGTCATAGATGGAGATTAGTGTAGAGGGAAATTCCTGGGAGGAAAGCAGTTTCACACGAGTCCCCAAAGCAACAGGATAATGTCATCATACTTCTACAGTGCCAGTACTGCTAGGTCACTTTCAGAAGTAAACAAGAAGTCAGTGCAGTCAAGCAGCATCTTGGGAACTGGGAAGCAGTCATGAGGGAGTCTAGTCAAAGAGGTGGCCAACCTGCACACTGCTTCTGATAACAGCCACCCGGTTATCCATGTTCTTCTGTCTCTCAAAAGCAGCTGAATCCTGCATGGATTTCTCCAGTGGTCCCTGAGAAAAAAGTAGAGGTGAGGCCGTTCACAATGAGTGGTGGAATAGAGGTGAGAGTACTCACACAGACAGGTGGAATAGAGGTGAGTGCTCACACAGACAGGTGGAATAGAGGTGAGTGCTCACACAGACAGGTGGAATAGAGGTGAGAGTGCTCACACAGACAGGTGGAATAGAGGTGAGAGTGCTCACACAGACAGGTGGAATAGAGGTGAGTGCTCACACAGACAGGTGGAATAGAGGTGAGAGTGCTCACAGACAGGTGGAATAGGGGTGAGAACAGAGGTGGAATAGAGTGAGAGTGCTCACACAGACAGGTGGAATAGAGGTAGTGCTCACACAGACAGGTGAGTGTGCTCACACAGACAGGTGGAATAGAGGTGAGTGCTCACACAGACAGGTGGAATAGAGGTGAGTGCTCACACAGACAGGTGGAATAGAGGTGAGAGTGCTCACACAGACAGGTGGAATAGAGGTGAGAGTGCTCACACAGACAGGTGGAATAGAGCTGAGAGTGCTCACACAGACAGGTGGAATAGAGGTGAGTGCTCACACAGACAGGTGGAATAGAGGTGAGAGTGCTCACACAGACAGGTGGAATAGAGGTGAGTGCTCACACAGACAGGTGGAATAGAGCTGAGAGTGCTCACACAGACAGGTGGAATAGAGGTGAGAGTGCTCACACAGACAGGTGGAATAGAGGTGAGAGTGCTCACACAGACAGGTGGAATAGAGGTGAGAGTGCTCACACAGACAGGTGGAATAGAGGTGAGAGTGCTCACACAGACAGGTGGAATAGAGGTGAGAGTGCTCACACAGACAGGTGGAATAGAGGTGAGAGTGCTCACACAGACAGGTGGAATAGAGGTGAGAGTGCTCACACAGACAGGTGGAATAGAGGTGAGAGTGCTCACACAGACAGGTGGAATAGACAGGTGGAATAGAGAGTGCTCCTACACAGACAGGTGGAATAGAGGTGAATGCTCACACAGACAGGTGGAATAGTGAGTGCTCACACAGACAGGTGGAATAGAGGTGAGTGCTCACACAGACAGGTGGAATAGAGGTGAGAGTGCTCACACAGACAGGTGGAATAGGGTGAGAGTGCTCACACAGACAGGTGGAATAGAGGTGAGTGCTCACACAGACAGGTGGAATAGAGGTGAGAGTGCTCACACAGACAGGTGGAATAGAGGTGAGAGTGCTCACACAGACAGGTGGAATAGAGGTGAGTGCTCACACAGACAGGTGGAATAGAGGTGAGAGTGCTCACACAGACAGGTGGAATAGAGGTGAGAGTGCTCACACAGACAGGTGGAATAGAGGTGAGAGTGCTCACACAGACAGGTGGAATAGAGGTGAGTGCTCACACAGACAGGTGGAATAGAGGTGAGAGTGCTCACACAGACAGGTGGAATAGAGCTGAGAGTGCTCACACAGACAGGTGGAATAGAGGTGAGTGCTCACACAGACAGGTGGAATAGAGGTGAGAGTCTCACACAGACAGGTGGAATAGAGGTGAGTGTGCACACAGACAGGTGGAATAGAGGTGAGAGTGCTCACACAGACAGGTGGAATAGAGGTGAGTGCTCACACAGACAGGTGGAATAGAGGGTGAGAGTGCTCACACAGACAGGTGGAATAGAGGTGAGTGTGCACACACAGACAGGTGGAATAGAGGTGAGAGTGCTCACACAGACAGGTGGAATAGAGGTGAGAGTGCTCACACAGACAGGTGGAATAGAGGTGAGAGTGCTCACACAGACAGGTGGAATAGAGGTGAGAGTGCTCACACAGACAGGTGGAATAGAGGTGAGAGTGCTCACACAGACAGGTGGAATAGAGGTGAGAGTGCTCACACAGACAGGTGGAATAGAGGTGAGAGTGCTCCCACAGACAGGTGCAATAGAGGTGAGAGTGCTCACACAGACAGGTGCAATAGAGGTGAGAGTGCTCACACAGACAGGTGCAATAGAGGTGAGAGTGCTCACACAGACAGGTGCAGACAGGTGCTCATAGACAGGTGCTCACACAGACAGGTGCAATAGAGGTGAGAGTGCTCACACAGACAGGTGCAATAGAGCTGAGAGTGCTCACACAGACTGGTGCAATAGAGGTGAGAGTGCTCACACAGACAGGTGCAAAGCTGAGAGTGCTCACACAGGTGCAATAGAGCTGAGAGTGCTCACACAGGTGCAATAGAGCTGAGAGTGCTCACACAGACTGGTGGAATAGAGCTGAGTGCTAACACAGACAGGTGCAAAGCTAAGAGTGCTCACACAGGTGCAATAGAGCTGAGAGTGCTCACACAGACTGATGGGGAAATGTGCATTCACATCACAACAAAATCATCTCAAGAGAAAACAGCCTCCAGTTTAGGTCTACTATTGACAGGAGGATGACAGAACAGACTTGCAAGTTCAGACAGTGTATTACCTGCTCCTGCACACTAGCAGTAGCTATTATCCGCCTCTCCTCCCTCAGACAGGTGGAGACGACGTTGGCCATTTGTAAGGGACTGGAATTATATTTCACCTAGGTGGCATGGGGACAGAAGAGCATTCATATGCACATCAGCACTGTGATATATTCGTTATTCCACAATCCCACACCTTGTTATGAAATTTCCTGTGAACCACAAATTCCTGTGCCAATTCCTATGAGGACTATATAAAAATACTTACTAGATTTATGTGGGTGTGCTCCAGCATAAACATATACTTTTAGAGAGACCAATCTCGTGATTTAGAGCACCTGGGACTATGCATAGTTGATTAGACAAAGTACAACCAGTTCATGCAGACATTTCGAGACATGCCTTCATTCTCAGATTTTCCCATGCATATCTACCATTACTCCCCAAAAACACACCCCCACCTGCTGCTGCTCTGCTTATCGGACCTTTCCGACATGCAGCAGTAAGTCCCCCCAAGTTACTGTTGCTACATCCCACAAGCTTTGCAGCTCAGTTCCAAAATAGCAACTGCACAGCTGAAATTTAACCAACACTCTCTCTTGCATATTCCGTATAATATTGGGGTGTGTTTTTAGCCGAATGCGTCCACCTTGTCCAAAAAAGTTTTACATTAACGGCCTAAGCTATTTTACTCAAAGATATGTGC
This sequence comes from Gymnothorax javanicus, assembly GCA_029692085.1. Lineage (NCBI taxonomy): Eukaryota > Metazoa > Chordata > Actinopteri > Anguilliformes > Muraenidae > Gymnothorax > Gymnothorax javanicus. The sequence continues at coordinate 28,436,175 of CM056205.1, read as the reverse complement.
ATGAAATGAAGATTTTTGTCAGAACGGGCAGGAGATGTCAGAGTCACAGCAAAGTGCTGGCGATCTATGCAGAAACATTAAACCCCTCATAAACTAACTTTAGACATTGAAATCAAGGACAAAAGAGTGGAATCTTAGCACAGCTGTAAAGCAGGAATAGTAGTTTTTCAAACGGATGGATTATACCATCGGAGTTTTTATTTTGGGTATGTAAGTATATGCATTTGTCAACTACATGTTACATCTATAACTGACAATGTCTGACTGCTTTTGTAAAGTATGACAGTATTTCTGTTCTTAACGTTACCCTGAAACAGCTAATTTATTTTCATGGTACCTCAACTCCACCTGCAAAGCACCGACTTGTTGGTCTGATGAATTATTTAACAATAGCATGAATCAAGAATTACAGGTCTATTTTGTCTACACTATGACAGATGAACTTCTCAGTTAATTTTACACCACCCACTTTGCATACTGGGAAATCGGGTTGCCCTCCTAATCCAAGCTAATGTTAGTAGAATGTTTGCTACCAACGTAGCCAGCAAGCTAACAAGGCCACAAAACTTCACCAGCTTACTTAAAGCCGGAAATACACAGTGCGAAGTTTAGAAATCCTGTTGTTTAATCTAGCTCACCCTGCACGAATAAATCCTCTGCGATGTAAAGCCAAACCTCACAATTTATGTGCTCACATTGTAAGGTCCGATCGTCAAGTCATGACCTGAGTGCTCACACTGCACATCCCATCCGGCTCCTGTGGATCACTCTGGCCACTGACATAGTCAGCAACCTTGTTTATTACACAGAGCTTATGTTCGCTTCGTTTGTGGAACAATATGGCGGCACTATCGGGTCAGGTGGGAGCTCAAGTAGATGACACAATCTGATTGGTTGTACTGTAACTGTATTCTTGATTGACAGATCGAAAAGGTCCATTCTCTGCAGCGATAAATAGCATTGCCTGCTCCTGCATTACTCCTGCTTGTGACTAGTTAACATTCCACTTCCACCCCAGCATCCACTCGTAGGCTTTGAATTTTCCCTAGGGAGGAGAGAGGGGGTTATATCCTGGTAATGCCAGCTCTCTTTCCCTCAGACTCAGTAGGCCACAGCGTTCGTCCAAGTCATTCAGAGTTCAAGATCTGACTGTTTTCATGTATATTTACATCTGTGTTCTGCATATTTTATCATTTTCTTAGTTATTGTGTGTTAAGTGTTTTCTGTTTGATTTCTTAGTCATTGCATTCATTTTATCGTCATTGTATTGTCATTTCTGTTCCGTTTCCCACATGCTTTCGTCTTCTCCTTCTCTCTTCCAGTCCCACACTCCCCTTCCCCACTCTGTTTTGTAATTAGTTTCACCTCGCTCCCTTGTTTATATACATGCCGCTGCTGCGCTTCGCTCAGCCCTCGCACCTGCACTCACTTCCCAATTGGCTTCAGTTTTCCCTTTATACACCCCTCAGTTTCACTCAATTTTAGCAAGTTTGTTTTCCGTTTTAGGTCAGCATTATGAGCCTTCTGCATTTCTGAGAGCTTTTCCGGTTTTTTTTTTTTTTTTTGTCTACGGTTTACGGGTCTGTCTGATCCCCTGCGTATTGTCGCATTACTGGTTAGGACTTATGGCTGGCTTACTGTTTATGATTTCTCAACTGACTTATGAACTGTGGACATATAATGATTTGGATTACCCCTTCAGTGCTGTGAGTGTCCTGTTTGGCTTTGACCCGGATTGTCAGACTACGAGTTTGGTTTTCAGTAAAACCCTTGAACTGAACTCCTGTCTGCGCCCAAGGCCTGCTTCCTGTCCCTGTAAATCACAGCCTAACCAATGGAGTATCATTTTATCCATTTGTTAATACTGCAGTTTACATGTGAGCTGGCTGACTGAAATTACTGTTGGCTAGGTACGAATGGGTGATAACAGATCCACATATTTTGAACTACATTTACTTTATTCACATAATTCTAAAAGAAAAAGAAGCAAGGCTTTTATTGATAATTCCCTGATAATCTCCTCTGAGCATTTTAGGGCATAATGCGGAGCACAACAGCAGGGAGCACATTTAATGGACAGAAAAAAAACAATTTTCCATAGCAACTAATATAGGAAACAAAGAATAAGCCATAAATTATAAAATCGCATTTTCCTCTGCACAAAGTTTAAAAATGAGAAAATTTAATTGACAGTGCATCAAGGTAATGTATGGTTTAGGACTGCAAGATCTCAAAAAGGCCTGTGATCATACTATACTAATTATACTCAATTAGTCATAAATTTTATGTGTGAAGAATGTAAAAAAAATGTTCAAAAGAGTACTCAATGTACTCACTGCCTGAAGAACAAAAATAAATCAGAGCTTTTTACAGGTTTGCACTTTTGGCGCAATACCACTCCTTTTCTGCGACAGGGGGAAACTAGACCAAATTTTTCTACAAGTTTCCCTCAGAGTGTACTTCTTATTTGCCAAAGTGTGGGCTATAAGGGCAATTACACATAACACAAACTGACAAGGGGAATTTTTTTTTTTTTGCATCTAAAGGCTAGCGTAATCCACCTATCTCAGCTTTTCTAAATGCCTTTGCTGATGCAAACATACAGAAATCCCCTTTACTGCCAACGCAGTCTAGTCTCCATTTCTGAATAATCCTCCTTCAGAATGGCAGGTTATCATCAAGACATCTAATGCATTGCAACAAGAAAATTTCATATTTTCAAAGATTTTAAGTATTGCACCGACTACTTTTGATTTTGAAAGGTGTATTACAGCGCAGGTATTTTAGCCTGTGCTGCAACTTAGTAACCACTTCCTCCAACAAAAGTGAAACTCCTGTGTTGCTAATTTCACTGTGCTCAGAGCTGTGGTCATCTCACCACACACATGGAGCATGAATTTGTATTTTCATGTGCAGCACTAAGATCAGCTCCAGCGGAAGCACACTCTATCAATCAGCTAACATGATGGGATGGGGAGAAATTTTACTATTTGTTTGCCACCTTACCCTAACCCAAATCCTAACCCTAACCCTAAAGTTGACAGTACGGTTTAGCCAAATAAATGGAAATATTCCCAATTAGGGTGACGAAAAAATTGGAAAATTAACCCTAGAATGGTTAAAATGCTTATGTAGTCCTAGATCAGGAATCGGTCCAGGATATAATGTTGAGCATATCCATTTCATAACACATGGCACATAGTTATCATCAGCAGGGAGTAAAGTGCCCTGAAAAAGTATTTTTCCCCTCCCAAGTTCTTCTATCTTTGCTTGTCAAATTAAAATACTTCAGATGATCCAACTAATTTTGATAAAAGACTGAGGCAACATGAGTAAACACAAAATGTAGCTTATAAAATATAGCTGCAAGCTGTCATTCCAGGGTTCAGTCAAATGAAGACTGTTCAAAGTTGAAAGCGGGAGTAAGAACTTTGGCATTTTCTGACAACTGTATTAACAATAAATAACAGGTTTTATTATGATAGGACAGACGTTCATTCAATTACAGCCAATTCTCTGACTGGCTAAACTCTATTTTGGCAATGCCGTCGCCCCCTATTGGTCAATTTCTGTCAACCATTGTTATGTTCGTTTTGTTTGAGTTTTATTGCACTTCAGAAAAGACTGTTTAATTATTAGTACAGATACATAATACATAAGGTAGGATAGAATAGTATATTTTTTCCATTTGAACTGCATACTTTTTTCCTCTCCCTATATTCCTGTATCATTCTCCCCTTAGTCTACTACTCTGTAGGCCATGTTAGTACAGGTTAGTTAGTTGTAGCTTGTTAGCCTGTTAGTAGGGTAGTATGGTAGGTTACATGTGTCTGTGTATCGAGTCCTGGGGAAACGATATCTTGTTTCACTGCGTGCTATGTATGCGTAAGGAATGACAATAAATCTTCTGACTCTGACTCTGCTTTTCAAAAATATTTTAAGGACAAGATTCAAAAGCTTATTGAAAATCATTCACCAAGTTTGGTGATGTAAGGACAAAATGTCATTGATTTATAGTCAAATCTGAGCCAAGCCCATGGATGTGTTTGGAGCTGGTGGCTCCCCCTATTGGGCGATTTCAAAATAATTTTACACTTGCGTTTCAAAAGTGTTATGAAACATACCCTATGCGTTTTGTAATGATTAGACAAAAATAGTTTGATTTATAGTCTGATTTGTGTAGTGCTACACGCATTTTTTGTATTTGTAGCTCCCCCTACTGTTCGATCTACATGTAATTTTCAGGCTATGTTCCAAGTCCTGCTCTAAACATATCTTGCAAGTTTTGTGATGATTGGCCAGATGCTCGTGGAGTAATGTCTATTTATATGTTAAGCCACGCCCCTTTTAAACTTCATTGGTCAATACCTTCAAAGCAGATAAAGATATCAACATGAAAAATGCTGTTTTAATAAGGTAGGTCCACTGATCATGCAAAGCAAATTTACTGCAAATTGAACTTAGATAAATTGAAGATACCAAAATGAGTTCTTCAAAAAATTCAAAAATCTACCCAGGCAGACCTTACGGGTCCTAAATGCAAATTTGCAGAGGGAGGTCCAATACATCTCTGCGGAAAGTTTTGTGTAAATCAGACTCACAATGTAGGAGTTATGAAAATAAAAGATTCTACCTTAAATTATAGTGCCACCATCAGGCCAAAAGGGTTATATTTGTGCAAGTAAAGAACACACTTTCCAATCATTGGTGAAAGTTCCATGTCTCAACAATGTTCCATCTCACGGGAATTAGCGCAGTGTCAGAAGATTAATAACAATAATGAAAGATTGTTCATGGAATGATGACTTGCCGAAATTCCACCCACTTACATCAGAGTGACGTCATCGCGACATCATCGCGACCTGTAACAGCTACAACTGCATTGCCTTGGTGAAAAGAGTGCCATTAGTTTCAAGTCTCTAGCTTAATTACGTTGTAGAAATAATTAGGAGTTATTGACTAAAATGTACTTTTTACCTTTTGAGTGACCTAGACTTTGACCTTGACCTTTAGGACATGAAAATTTGAATTCAAGTCAATACTTTGATGTCATTTCAGACAGTTGAACTTTGAAAGATTGTGTGCAATACAGAGGAACATACACAATGTCGTAAAATCTGGCCATTTGCAGGGTTTGCAAAATTTATCAGAAAAACATCAATTACGTCACAACCATTTGAGCGACTGGGCTAAAATTCAGTGTGTGTCTAAAGAACAGAATCAAAAAAATTAATTTAGGCATGATGACATCATTGCAACCCCTAACCGCTAGAACCGCATTGTGTTGATGAAAAGAACGGCGTTAGTTTCAAGTCTTTAGCTTGGAAACTAAGGATCAAAATGTGTTTTCGACCTTCTGCATGAGCTTGACCTTTGATATAGAAACTTAAAAAAGTATAAGTCTATGACGAGTAACCTACGCTAACATGTCTCCAAGTTTTGTCAAGATTGGTGCAGGATAAATTACAAAAGGGTCTGTAACTATCAAACTGGCATAAAGACGTCTAACGCAACCGACTGATATACTTGCGGAAATTGTAGATTTCAGCAAGTAATAAATTAGGAGAAAAACAATAGGGTTTCAGCCCTTC